>OZ014492.1:47930552-49198155 GCA_963966045.1 Xestobium rufovillosum | reverse complement strand
AAGGAATTCGAAAATGAAGTGAAATACAGAATGTTCCATTTAAAAAACTAAGCTAGGTCCTGTGCAGAAGAAATGGGACAGTCTGTATAAGTGAAAATAATTTTATATGATAGAGAATTACAAATTAAAGGGGGTCTTTTATATAATATTTTTCTCTAAAATGTACAATAGAGGAGCTGTGGAAGAATCCCACACTATTGATTCACCCTGTATATAGAAAACCTGCAGCCACAGATAATATTATTCCGAACGATTCAAACCAATCTCACGGTATCAAAATCTCGGCTTTAAGCAAAGATAATTACAACACAGAACTAAAAACAATAAAAGAAATAGCTACAAAAACAGAAAGAAAATGATGATGGTATTCAATAAATTATGTTCCAAACATTGACTTCATTATCTCAAAAAAATTAAGAAGTACATTCCGAAGAACAATCCACTCATAATGAAAAGATTTATATACAATAGATTGTCTCCATTACTTGAAAGAGGGGGGTGTTCTGTTAAATCTAGTTTGTCTATGGGTCGCAGCCATGCGCAGAAAAAACGCGAAAAATGATGGCTGGCGGCAGAGGTTGACATCTATCCTAACATATTTTCTGTCGGTTTTGGAGCTCCTTACACCAACCGCAGTAGTAGATAAATGAGAGCCTCAGGCCACATCTGTTGCCAACCCAAAACTCCAGCAACCAAAATCCCTGTTAGTGTCTTCAGCAGCGGCAGCAGCCTCTGGTTCTTTTGCCAACTCCAACACGCAAAAATTCCTGGTAATGTCTTCAGCAACGACATCTGCCATTGGTTGTGGCTCAGGCGCCTGCGCCGGGGCTCAAAAAGTGCGCGTGTTTCTCATTGTTGCGCAATGGAAGAATGTTCTGGAAATGCTGATGCAATAGTACACAGATGTTGCAGAATTAATGTTTCTCGGAAATTCCAACGTTTGCAATTGTTTACACTAAATAACTATTGTTATCAAAGTTTGAGAAAGAAACAACAGATTCGAAGTCGATAAGAGATGTTATGATTTATTGTTTTTATTATGATGAAATATTAATAGCTAAGAACGTTCTAGAAAAACCTTTCAACTTTGCCGACAGGATATGTATATTTGTTTGGTTTGACTCCCACGTTCTGCATGCTAATAAGTACATGTGCACTTAATATTATGTCGTAAACTCTACAAGATGATCGAGATTATTTTATACCCTGTTGTTTGTATTATTATAATAAAATCATTCTAGAACATCAAAAGTTTGAAGGCCACCGCCAGAAACATAAACACTCGATTGATTGTTGCTTTTGATAACTTCTGCATGTTACCAAAATTTTGCAAGCTCGGCAAAAGCTGCGAGATAAATAGAACGAATATAATTGCGAGAATTATTATTTAGTAATCACTTCAATAGTTCAGTTGGTTCCCACGGAATAGGTGCGGTAAAAGTTAGTTTCCCAATATGGATGTTGTAATTGGCCAAGATGATGTTGGAGATATTTTATTGTACCATTTTATCCACCAAAATTTACCGGAAAATTTAAAAGTAAGTCCATTTGCAGTAATCATTTCTTTTATTGTTCAAGCATTCTGTTAATAAAACTCATTCATAATAAAACTCATTCATAATAATTTCATTATATGTAGTTAAAAAGCTCACGTATCTGTTCCATAATTGTAAACTATTTTCTATCTTCAGAACCAACCCAAAATGATTATGTGCGGAAATGTATCGCACATGGCAACGGAAACCGAAAATGTTTTATTTTCTGGACTATTCATGGAGAAAGAAACCAAGATAATTTTGTTGGAATCGTGCAGTGAACTTGTGGTCATTTGGGTCAATATTGTAAATCGTAAGTAAAGTATTTAGATTTTTTAATATGCAGTGATAGTAGATAAAAAGTGCCAGTTTTGGATTCACAATTTTAGTAGTAGAAAATTAATTGTTTTTATAAGGAATGAAGTTATTTCTTTGTTTGTCCGCCCGTTTGTTTGTTTGTTTGTTTGTTTGTTTGTTTGTTTACTAGTACAATTTCTTATCTTTGTTTGTCTGTCAGTTTGTCTGTACGTTTTGTTTGTTTGTTTGTTTGTTTTGTTTGTTTGTTTGTTTGTTTATTAGTATAATTTCTTAATTGTGGTATTTTTCTCTTGTTGCAGTCAACGATGTATAAGCAGCGTCACGAGTTTGATTACACTGTTATATTATTTTAATGAATAAAATGTATTTTAATATAATAATATCATATTATGAACAGTATTATATTATTTTAATTGACAAAATGTATTTTAATATAATAAATTATATTATATAATTTACCGTATTCCATGGGAACTAACTAAACTAATGAATTGATTACTGAATAATACTCCCCATTATGTTAGAAATATTTGTTGTGTGCTTTCCAATAAATGTATGCTAGAAGCGTGATTTTTTTTGACAAGCTGTCTGTTGACACCAGACAGCTGTTGACCCAGACAGCTGTTGACACAGCTGTCTGTTGACACAGACAGCTCTATTCGCAAACACCATAGCTGATGACACAAGCAAGAATAGAAAGAGGAAAAAACCCTTTATGTAGATGCAGCTTAGATGCGGCAGTACGTAAACGTCTTGTTGGTGGATTGGTATGCGAATTTCGTCATTGGCATTGAATGTTGTTGTTGACACGAACGGCTGATGTAACAGACAGACAGATAGACAGACAGGCAGGCAGGCAGGCAGACAGGCAGACAGACAGACAGACACAGACAGACAGACAGACAGACAGACAGACATCTGATGAGAATTCTGAAGTAGGAGAATAACTATAGATTCCTATTTGTCTCATCGAGCTGGTTAATTTGATACCCTCCATGACCTAAGTGGGCGGGGCAAGGGGGCGTGTGCAGTGGGCCCTAATCTACATGCGTTCTATATTACCGACATTCAATTTGCACTTTCCAGTAAGTGTAACAGAAATCTACATGTGTTCTATATTACCGACACTCAATTAGTACTTCCAGCACTCACCAGATGGTTCCCACACGTGTCCGAAACACATTAAGATAACAAGTAATTTCAAAACATAGTACGTATCAAAATAAACAAACTGACGAATGTTCTAGAATGTTATTTTATTGTAATAATACAAACAAATAAACGGGTCACCTTGTAGTGTCTACAACGTAGTATGTGCATATACAGAACGTGGGAGCAAACCTAAACAAACATAATCCTGTCGGCGAGTTGAAAGGTTTTTTACCCATAATAAAAACAATTATAACATCTCTTATCGGCGGCGAACGTGCTTTTTTCTTAAACTTTGATATCAATATTTATTTAGTATAAACAATTGCAACCATTGGAATTTCCGAGAAACTTCTGTTTACAATCCTAAGTATATATGGATGATTTAAAAGACGGGCATGTAGGCAGCCGATTAGCTCAGTGGGTTTAGCGAGGGCTCCGGTGCGCGGGGACCCGGGTTCGAATCCCGGTCGGCGTCATTTCCAGAACGTTTGCGAAAACCCCGGCGCAGGCGCCTGGGTCACATCCAAAGGCATCTAGCAGTAGTTGAACCTTACCACCCACAACCACACCCATTGGATGCCGCCCACAACCTCTATCATTGGCTGTTGCCCCGCCCACTCTCATAGAGCCCCGGCGCAGGCGCCTGAGCCACAACCAAAGGCCCCAAAGACACCAGAGGCAGAAGTCGTTGCTGAAGACATTACTCGAGGACTCCTTCAGCGTAGAAGGGGAAAAAACATTAATTCTGCAACATCTGCGTACTATTGCATCAGCATTTCCAGAACATTCTTCCATTGCGTAACAATGAGCAACACGCGCACTTTTTGAGCCCCGGCGCAGGCGCCTGAGCCACAACCAATGGCAGATGTCGTTGCTGAATACATTACCAGGAATTTTTGCGTGTTGGAGTTGGCAAAAGAACCAGAGGCTGCTGCCGCTGCTGAAGACACTAACAGGGATTTTGGTTGCTGGAGTTTTGGGTTGGCAACAGATGTGGCCTGAGGCTCTCATTTATCTACTACTAACCGCGTCAGTCTACTAATTTTTCCATATCAACCACGGTCTTACACTATCAAAAAATTGTTAACAAAAATGCTTACACGTGAACACACAATGTACGTTGTACGTGCCATGCTGAAGAAGATGATCTGCACCTTTCGATACAACATTTTGCAGCGAGTTCGAGCAATATCCACAGATTCATCTGTAATGACTGTCAGCTACTCTTATTGAAGGACATCAATTTTCTCCGTAATACTGCCGGGCGAACAGATATTTTTATTTTGTTCGCCGATAAATTTTCTATGTGGCGCATCATTTCCTTCTATCGGCAGCAATACATCACGGCCTTTTTTTATTTATTAATACGTCATCTTTGGGTCTTAACAACCACGTTTTTCCGTAAATATTCGGCCGACCATTCATGCACTATTTTATACTAAAATATAAAACTCTTCAGGGCCCGATAATTTGAAGATTTTAGAAGTCAAAATTTATAGTCGATAATGGAACAAGCAAAACTAAAATACTTCCAACGTAAGTAGCTTCGGATGACTTTATAAAATCGTAGTAGCTTCTAGAATAAAGTAAATTATTATGCAGGGTCTGGCAGCAGAGAAAATTTAGACCATTCTACCGAAAGAAGTGCATTTGTCTCTCTAACTATAAAAGAAAACGGACAGCGCCGTGGATAATAAAGTAAGTGCCATTTTGGTGCGGCAAGGTGCCCCTTCATTCGCGACATAAATTAAATTTTATTTATGAAATTAAGAAGTATGAAATAAACAATAAAACCAATGTTCCGAAAATTCTTTATTACTAGCTATTGTTCGCGAAAAAGTTAAAATCTTCGTTGAAATTATTACATACGAAGTTGCGCTTGACGTCATGCTATTTGCTGTAGTTTATGGTGGATATAAATGAATAAAACTTTTTGTTAAACTGTGTCGCATAATCTAGGCGACTATATTTAGTTCTATTTGTGTGTACTACTTAATCGGGTTTATTATTTCGCAGCAACTCCGACGATGGCCTATATAAAAGTTTAATGTACTGGCAGATATGCCATTACACAGAAATGAAAAATGTTTACTGTCTCAGTAAATTCTAGTGATACGTCTATATTATGGCAACGGGTTTAAGAGATAGATGCCCAATAGCTCCTCTCCTGTTTAAGACTTTTAAACTTTTTCCTGTAGAAGGCGCGCATGTGTTATCGAGCTCTCAAACCTTATTAGGTAAATCCTGTATTATCCGTAGTAACTGAACGCATCTCTAGATGTACTCAACCAATAAACAATTTTTTTATTTCATAATCGCATCGACCACTGAGAAAATACCCAGTAACCCTCAGTTCGGTTAAATCTCCCTCACTATCGAGATAAATTATGGTAATTTCTGTTTAGGACTTATTAAACTATCACAATTATACGACGTATTGTGAAGCCATCACGTGGAACACGATAAATATCCAAGGACCTCCGAATCTGAACCGCCCTGAGCTTTTCTCTTTCATTCCGCAGTTTCCGGTCAATTCAATGCGAATTCTTTTGTAGCTTACTCACCGAGATCAACCGTCTATTCTGCTTCTCAAATGCGCCAGTTATTGTACACCGGGTAAAAGCTAAAGTCTGCCTTTTATAACTCGTCAACCTCCAGAACGGAGTCGCTTCATTATGTAGCAAAAATATAAAATTCAGGGAAAACTCTTGATGGCAGGGTTATTTATGTATTGATTACGGATACGGATTTATTCAGTCGGTGAATCTGTTGGAAAAAAATTCGGAGCAGGCGGTGGAATAAATTTCGTCATTATGAAATCATACGTATCAGTATTACGCAAAAAGGAAAGCTTGATAAAAGGATCTCCGACGCACGATTATTTTAACTTCAATCACTTCAATCACACGCGAATGTCAGTTTTATACCCAAATGTGTATTTATCAGATGGTTTATGTTCGAAAATGTCCAACTACATCAAAATATAAATTGTTTATAAATTCAGTAATTAAGTGACAATCTGCTAAACGTCGATCCCACTGGCAATGAAATAAATACTTTTCCTGGTGTTCGAATAGGCGTTGATTCACATTTCGGCACTAAGCAATATTTGGAGTATTTAATATTACGTTTTTCCATATTAAATCAAAAGATTCAACAAATTTAGGAACGAACAAACACTGCAGATGCTGACTTTACAACGCCAACTGTCATATCTACTCTATGCCACTCTATTTTCTCTATTTCCATGCTCTATGCAGTCAGACATAAACAGCCGTATCCATAGATACGTACATAATTTCAATGTGAAAGGTAACGTAACGCAACGCCTCACTTTTAGTTAACGCTTGATTTTACTCCTCATAAAATTTCCGTACCGCGGGCTATAACTGAAAATCGATTCTTAAGGAGTAAACTCCAAAAAGGCTTTCATTTCATGACGAATAACTAAAAGCTCGTTTTTACATAGTAATAAAATCAATTTCGAGGGGCCTGAAACTTAACTGCGGGTTTCCACCCACCTCCCTTTACATATTTCGGGGCGTATGCCAAGCAAGGTGGTGTAATAATAGCCGGGCATGGCACATGTGATGAATTGGTGCATTAAGATGTAGGAAACTTGAAATTCAGCCATCAGTTTCACTCGCTACATTGCTCTGCCTGTGTTGAAGCGAACTCCATACACGTTTATCCTTTCATGCGCTTACTCTCTCACACACAGGATCAAACACTTTAAATGTAACCATGATATAGTACGAAAAACATGCTTGAAAAATACAGTGCGTACTAGCTAAATTATTATGCCCTCCCCTAGTTCCTTGGTGGAAGGCAGTGTGCGTGTATTATGAATAATAACTAAGACTAAATTTACTGAACACAAAATGCAATTGTTTGCAATTGTTACGTCTGAACACAGGACAGCTACTTCGACACGTACGTGGAATTATCAATGGAATTTCCTGCCTCGCTCCCGAGGACGGCTTCTCAGTTCATACAGATTGTTTAATATTCCATTATGAACAATTCAAACGATTATATAAGAATATGAAAAACAATAGAAAAGGATTTGTAGATTTGGAAAAAGCCTTCGACAATGTAAAATGGAAGAAGATGTTCGAAGTGCTCAAAAATGTAGGGATGAAGTATAGGGATAGAAAAATAATTCATAATCTATACAAAGATCAAACGGCAGTTATAGAATTTGAGCAGGAACATAGAGAAGTAGATATCCAAAAGGGAGTGAGGCAGGGATGTGCGTTATCGCCTCTAGTCTCTATTCTCAATTTATACTATATCAGAGATGCGATTAATATTGTTAAAGACAGAATAGCTGCTGGAATTAATATACAGGGTCAAACTATTAATAAGCTCATATTCGCGGATGATTTGGCAGTATCAGCATCCAGCAAAGAAGAATTAGGAAGGGCTCTGAACGAAATGGAAGCTGTTTTGACGGAGGGCTATCTATGGTATGAATATCAATAAAAAGAAGACCAAAATTTTTGGTGTGTAGGGGGCGTGAAAATAGGACTAAAACGAAAATGCAAATTGGGAACGAGAAGATAGAGGAAGTCTAAGATTTCTGCTATTTAGGAAGTCGATGGTAGGAGCTCTAGAGATATAAAACAAAGAATAGGGCAGGGCCGAATTGCATTTAATAAAAAAATGCGTAGGTTAGCTCAGGATAGGAAAGGATAGAGGTACGCAGGGAGGTACGCGTCCAACCAGTCTTCCAACTGAAAACTTTATGATGATGATGACGAAAAAGAAAACAAAAGTGCCTTTGGTATACAAAATGCTTAATGCAATCGACTGATCTGCAAAATTCAATTTACGTTTTTCAGAAATGATAAATAACAATATAATCTCACATTTTCTTTGAACACATAAATCAATAAACCGCTACTAACAGAAAAGGAGGACCAATTAAATGTTTGAGTAGCGTAAATTTGTAACTTTATTACTTTTACGGTATCGGTCCTTAAGAAGTTGAAATAAATGTAATCCTCTGAATTGACTGGCTAATATACCAGACCTGATAATAAAGTAAAGATCCTATTAAAGCCGGCGTAGTCATTCGGCTATAGAAACTCCTGTATACTTACACCTCCTTAAAGAGAGATACCATCGCCTCTATTCACAGTAGATAAATCTTTACTTTGCGTGTCGTCACTCGCCCTCCCCAAGTTGATGTCTTTGCTGCTTCCCTTTCAAACAAATTCTATTCTGTGTTTACTCGTATACACAAAAATAAAAGCCCAACATAATGCCACAAAAATACTGCATTCGTGAAAAGAAAATTACTGGAGTCAATTTCCAAGACCGTCGAAGATCGCAGGGGTAATTAATTAAAAATTTACGAATTCCCCTTATTAGAGGAAAGAGAGTGAGACTTACCTAATTCAATTCAAAGCCGCTGCTATGATACGGAGGTCTACCACAAGTGAATATTGGATTTTGCTGCAAATAAAGTCGATGCGTTCCCGGGAATCTCAATGAATTTTATACGGTTCCGGACGTTTATACATTAGAAGGGCCGTCGGCTACTCAAGAAACTTAACGGTGAGGATTTGTGATGTATTATGGCCATTTTCTATAACTCTAATCTGTGATGGCTTTCATTACTTTGAATACAGAACAGAGGTAATATACATTGGCTCCCGCATTTTTTGTTTGTATTCTTCATGTCACCATGAATACCACGCCAAAACTTTGCAACGCCTAGTTGATTTAGAAATTTGACAAATTATCAACAGTAATTTGACGAGTACTTTTTATTTTGCCGGATAAATTTTGTTGCTAGGCAATTGACATTCCCTTGTGTGTTTAATGCCCGACGAGTAGCCTAGCTCCCTTGATATATAAATAGCTATTTGACTCAAAAAAACTGTCGTCCAAAAGCTTTTGTTGGCTGACAGTTCTTTCGTCAAATTGCTAGGCAACAGAATTTCGTTCAAAACAGAAATTTATCCAGCAAAATAAAAACCTCTCGTCTAATTATTGTAGTCCGCAATTTAATACTAAGAAGCGAAAGGATAATAAAAATAAAAATATATCTTATTGATGATTTTATAATGGGTATTCCTAAATCTGCTGATTAAGAAGTAAAAAATGATTTGTGGAAAAGGGGCAATTCAAGAAACGCGCAGAGCTGTCTCGTATGAAATCTCATCAACTTAATGCGTATCATTTATTGCATGCGCGAGGAAATAAAGTTAGCGGATTATAGACATATATATAGGTTTCCGATGGAATTATGTCAACACGATCGTGTATATATGCCAAAGCTTGCTAGTGTGTGTGCAAAAGCCATCGATTGCGACAGCGTAATTCAGAATCTCCCCCTTCCGCGAGGAGCCATTACAAAAACATATTCCGAAGTAAATATTTGTAGTGAACGATGTGATTACTTAGAAACCGATTATCCCCCGCTGCGAACACTGAATATAAAATAAGGGGAAGCATTTTTTACACTTCATTTAACGCCAAAAACTGCTGAAACTTCATTTCGTTCCAGACATGCTGTTCAAGATACGAATCGCTGCACAAATATGTGAATAATTCAATACCAGCCCGCCAGGATTCTGGATTACAGGCTTCGATCATAAGCGACCCACTGCTCCCGATACAATCCCTCATATTCCCACAATAGTCCACCTAACGATACTAGAGTCTGTAAAGTTAGAGACTGGGCCCGGACAAGATGGTGGCTGCGCGAAAATGTAGCGGGAAATATGATTTTGACAGAAACAGTGCCGTACCGGCGTATATGTGAAATTTATTATTATTTTAACAATGAATTCATAAAAGTTACATTCAAAACAGGAAAATTAGCATTTTAAGGCATGAAAAAATCGCGAAACACATTAAGAAGAACTTAAGAAAAGGGGATTTCGTCATAAGTACAGATAAATTATAAATGTGACGTTTGGTGTGAGGTTATGTCAATTACGAAATCGGCATGTTTATGTGCAAATAATCTCAATTCCATAATTGTTATAGTTGAAAACAGGTTTTTGAACAAGTTGTTTACTTATGTGACAAAAGAAAATTAGAATAAATCATAAAGGAAGCCGAATAATCCAATTTACTATTTTTCAGCACTGAAGAGTTAAAGAATTGCAAAATAAACTTATTATTCTGTAATTAAAAATTTAGAGAGTTCTATTAACTACCAAAAATAAATAAGTGGAATTCACATATATTAAGAACTAAACGCCTTGTTGACCTTTCAAAAAATAAGAATCCTTGGTGCTTGAGGTTTGTCATGTCGCACAAGGTCTATTGATAGAACGTCCAGGCATTTGTCCTGCGGGAAGGAGCTTCGGGCGGGACAGCTGGACAGAGCCGCTAGTCCTACCAGCAGGACATTATTTTTAAATGGGATTGTCCTGCCGGCAGTACGTGCGCAGCTTTCGGCAGTACGGACCCAAATTTCATAGGCGCCGTAACAATTTTGCTATTTATTAAATAAAACATCTGCTGAGAAACATTTTTATTTATTCTCGTACAAAATAACTTGGAAAACATTAAAAAATAACACTGCGCCTGCGATGCTGATTGTTTCCTAAATCTGCGTAAAATAGGAAATTTTAATCTAATTTATTACCTATAGTATAATTAAACACTTGCCATTCTTTTGTAATAACTCAGCACTAATTTTCGTTTTTGTATTGTTCAAGTCTCGCAGAACTGTCACAAGACCCAGAGACCCAGAGATTTTAGTTACTCTTCCGTTGCATACGGCGCTCAAATAATTGTCTCCAAACGCGGACATACACCATTTAAAATCTGGTTTTTTATCAAAATTCTTTGCTTTTGAAAAACCCGCGGCATAATTAGCGTGCAAGCCACTGTACGTGCGAGATTTTTTCCAAGAGTTGTCTCCTTCTCCGTAGCTTGCCTCCTACTGGTCTGAACGAGATGAAACTTACACTTTAGATAGGCAAAATTTTACGACAAATCCGATGGTGGTGGTTACGTTCTCATATGGGGACGCAAATGTACTGAAAACAGTAGGGTCGAAAATACGTGCTGCTGGAAGGACGCTTGAACACTCTATCAACTAAGGGTTAATCACTTGGTAGTGGTTGTACTCCTAAATCCTCGTCTTCGTCGTCTTCATCATCATCATCATCATCATCATCATCATCATCATCATCATCATCACCATCATCTTCAGTTGTGACTTGATATTCATCTTCACTCTCATCATCAGATGATCCTGTGTTCACAGTGAACTTCAACGAATCCAATGCATCGTCCATCAGATGCTCTTTCTCAAAGAAAGTTTTTTCCACTTTTTGCACATGGCCACATACATCTTTCCACTCTTCTGAGCTAATAATGGAAAATTTTCCACGTGCTAATTCCTCCACATCACCTAATTTAAAAGTAACGTTTCTGCTAGCTACCCAGTTCTTTACAGTGGCCCATATCTTCTCTATGGGGTTCAATTCCGGGTGATAAGGAGGAAGCCGTAACACTCGGTGACCATGGGCTTCAAGAAGCTCATAAGCTCATCCAATTTGTATTTCTTTGGGAATCGATACAAATTTTGTTTGATAAGACCATAAAGCTCAGGTTTTGTATTTGAGCCATCAAAATGTATTTGACGTTCTTCAAGCCACTTCACCATCTCGCCTTTTCGGCTCGCAGATGTCAGGTTTTTTTCCACCAGGACATTGTGATATGATGCATTATCAATCACAAGTACACAATTAGGCGGCATGTTGGGCAGTAATTGTTTCTGCACCCATGTCATGAAATTGGCATTATTCATGTCATCGTGGTAATCTCCTGATTTAGAACCTAGAGACAATGTTTGGTTACATTTTGATATTAAAATTACTTACGTATGTGTTACCTGACCGAAAAATGAGCAACGCATTGGGAATGAAACCATTTTCACCTCCGGCATGTACAATAATCAGCCTTTGGCCTTTAGAAATCGGCTTCTTTAAGTTTTTAGTAGACTCATCATACCACCCTTTCGGCTGGACATGGCTGCTGTGTATATACGTTTCATCCGTATATATAATGGTTCGGCCTTCTTCCCGGTATTGCAGAATTTGTTTCAAGTATTTCACCCTTTTCAGGCGAATGTCATGGCTTTCCATTAAAATCTTACGGTTGTCTTCTGTCTTTCGCCACCTTAAATGGAAATAGAAGTAAACGAGGTGTCCCACTCAAGCAGGCTCACTTTTGCTATCTGTTGTTATAAAAGTATTTTCAAAACATAAGCATTTAATGAAACAGAAATTTGAATATGCATGTAGTAACGGCATCCGAAATATTTTGACTTTGGATATACAAAAGCAGCCATACCTGAATCCAATAGATTTCAGAAAAACCCATAGCGACTGCCTCGAGCCAGAAAAAGAAAGTTCAGAATCTTTAATCTTCTGTAGAATACCTGGAATACAAGGTGATATTAGGCTAGATGATGCGATAGGTAGGTATTTAAATGTAGCATTTGTTATTTAATGAAAAAGCAGTAATTGCCATTTGTTCCTAGAATAATTTGTTCAAATAGCCCCTGATTATTGGGATCACTTTCCGTCATTGCATATTTCATTCATGTTTCGATGAAAAATACATTATACACATTGAAAACACATCGTGAAATATAATTGTCTGAAAAATCATTGGGTTTCAACAGAAAGTAAGTTTCTTGAAATTTATCTACAATCGAAGACGGAATCCAGGAAGTTAAATATCCAAAGCATTCCATTTACTAAAATGCAAGTGCGATTCATACTTTCATAACTTGGCTACGCAACAGCAGCACCCAATTGGTTTTTTGATATTATATCCAAAAAATACACGAAAATATCTTGAACTTTCTTATTACCACGTTCCCTCTATTTATGAAAAAAGAAGTTCAGCAGACTTTACAATGAATCACCCCGTATTTGACAAGTAACAACTGCCAGCAGTTGCAATGAAAACACACCTTAACGAAGTTTTCTTTTTTATAATGGTAATTATGTACTTACAATTGAGAGAGGGATTCCTTTTCTCCAAAATAAAAAAATTATGTATAATTTCCCGTATTGTTTCCGTTTCTCCCACAGAAATCAGGCCGAGCTTACGCTTCTTTCGCGGTCGTTCCTTATGTGGTGTAGCAAAGGAGGTGCTAGGCTCAGCTTCTACGCTTTTCGATTCCTTCAAAATCTTCGCTACTGTGTTTCTCGAAACACCTGTTGCTTCTATAACTCTTTGCCTTAAACACACAATTGGATCTTAACAATAATCAAGCTCATTATGAAGTGGGTACGTACATACCTGTAATTCTTTAAAGGAATCCTAATTCCATTTTGCGCTTCTTCCCGCATAAACTTTATCACGTTACTGATAATTTCACGGCCTTGGCTATGAATTACCATGCCGGGTTTGCCAATTTTTTTGGGAGACATTTCTAACCTACAAACGTCAAAAATTTCAACTTGGATTTAATGTGTAAAATTACTTTGATTGTAGTATTACCTGGATAACAAATACTATCGACGATTTTTCAAAAGTCTTTTAAATAACACCGAGATCACAAAATAAGCAGAATAATCTGCAAACACAAAAAATTTTAACCTTCAATTCAGTTACAAGAATTTGTAGTATTAATTACCTCGAACTCCGTTTTTCGAATAAAGATGATAGTTTTTTAGTCTTTTAAGCAACACTCACAATAAAAACGCAAAATAAAACAGAATATCCACTAAAAAAAGCACACTCAAACATGAGTCAATAAAACAACAATGGACGCACAGTAATCTTGAAGTTCTTGACGGCGCCACTGGATTTACGAGTTCCGCCTTCGGACGAAAACAGGTCTATTGCGCTGATCACGTGACAGCCCAGTCTTTAACTTTACAGACTTTACGCTTCCTAATATCGCTCGTCTCACTTATAAATAATTCGGTCAACGCAGTTTACGGTCGATATACTTTATATTGCGTGTCAACCCCAAACAAATTAATATTGAAAATTCTATAAATTTAAAATTAATAAAAATTTTGTAAAATGCCAAAAATTTAACTTTAAATAAATTTAAAAATTCAATACAGACCCAATGGTACACTAAATCAACTTGGTCTGGCCATTATATTTGTTTTAACTCTAACCCACAGTGGCGAGATGCTTGTCCGAGGAGTAGTTGTTCGAACGGTCTAGTACCACTCATCGCTGCCGCATAATTCGGCAAATAATTAGCTCTTACTAATACCTGCACCAAGTGTGTAAATATAAATATACCGTGTGACAAACTTCCATGTGTACATGGGGAAATAACATGGGCAATTACATTTTTGGGGATTCCTGCTCCCCATGTGTAGTTACAGTGGTGGTAAAGGTAGCAATCGAAAGATTATTTTTTTCTGCGTATGAGGATATCAAAAACTCTACAACTTTCCAATTTATTAAAGCATTGAAAGCAAAAATTACATTAATAATTTTCTAACTAAAACACAGAAATTTATCAGATTATCCATGGCAACTTAATTTATTCCAATTACGGACGTCTTTGATTTTTATGGATTTTCTGAACTCTCAACATTTAAAAACGAACAAAAATATTTATTCAGTTCAAGAAAAGGTTTTCATTGTGAAAATATTTTACGGCGGCAATAGTTTGCGCGTAGTCCGTGCCTTATTTTCTGTACAATTCAATAACGGTCCTATTCCTTCGGTATAACAACAAATAATTTAGTAAGAAATTTGAAGGCTGGGAATCTTTCATCGAAAGAAGTTAATTTTTACTAATACATAAACTTGTCTTTTTATTTAGATAGGTAATTCTCTTTCACATTATTATTGTCATTACCTATAGTTGACAATTAATTGAATACTGGTGTGGATGTTTCGTTGGTGAATGCTGGTCTATAGTCTATAGGGTAAATTGTAGGTGTCGTCTAACCTATTAAAAAGTTTCTGGGGAAATGTTAAAGCAGTAAAATGAAATAATAAAAATTAAATTACTTTAATTTTACTGCAATTATGAAAAATTTAACAAGCGGCAACATTTGTTTATTTTGCTCTAATGAATTTTGTAATCTGGCAATTGAATACTTATTTATTTCATATCTAGGTAAGGACAAAAACTTATTAATATACAATGAAATTAAAGTAACATAAAAAAAGAAAAATAACTATAACAAATATTCAAATAAACCCCCATTCTGTATCAGACAGTATCCCAGCCTATTATAGAAAGAATTTCTCACATTCGCAAGTTGCCGATCGTTTATTAAGTTGCATTCCGCAAAAATAGCATTCCTTAAAGAATCAATATTTGGGTGACGAGTTTTATAAATCTTATTTTTTAAATGACCCCACAAGAAAAAGTCACACGGTGCCAAATCGGGAGATCTAGCTGACCAGTTTATAGCACCACCTCGACCAATCCCGCTCTTTAGAAATATTTCATTTAATAATTCCCTCACTTGTGCTCCAAAATGTGCTGGGCATCCGTCATGTTGAAACCAGACCTCCCGATTCGCATGTGCAACTTCTTCTAATGCAGGGCCAATATGGTTAATTAAAAGATCTAAATAAGCTTCTGAATTTAAATTTCCCTTTATTTCAAATGGTCCTATAATGCGATTATTAAAAATGCCTGCCCAAATATTGATTTTTTGAGGGTATTGCGTTGTAGTGGCTAGATTTATTCTGGGATTTTCCTGGGCCCAATGCCTAACGTTTTATGAATTTGGCTCTTGATTTAAAGTGAAGGTACACTCATCGGTAAAACAAATTGATGAGAGGAAGCTGCGATCCCGATTAGCCCGTTCTTGCATTTCTTCACAGAAAGTTTGCCTTGATTCTTCGTCAAAAGGAAGTAACTCTTGGTGACATTGGAATTTAAAGGGATGATATTTGTTTTTTTTAATATGTTACGGACAGTTTCTCTTGAAACATTACATTCTAGGGCAATAGACCTTAAACTAGATGTTGGACTAGCAGTTATCAGGCCTATTACCATTTCCTCTACCTCAACATTTAGATTTCTTGGAAGGACTAAAAAAATAAATGATAAGATTATTTTTAGTTTTGTTTCACTCCACGTTATCACTTGTTAAATTTCTCATAATTCCAGTAAAATTTAAGTTAGCGAACAATAAGGAATTAGCAACTAGGTAATAATAATAAGCGAATCAGAATTATCTGAATAAAAACGAAGTAAATTTATTAGTAAAAATTACCTTCTTTCAATGAAAGATTCCCAGTATCTTCAAATTTCTTGACTGAATTTTTTATTGTTGTTACCAAAGGAATAGGACTGTTATTGAATTTTACAGAAAATAAGTCACGGACTACCCGCAGACTATTGTCGCCGTAAAATGTTTTCACAATGAAAACCCTTTCTTCAACTGAATAAATATTTTTGTTCATTTTGAAACCCAAATTTTAAATTGTCGATAAATAATGTTGACAGTTCAGACGAATTAGAAATTAGAATCAAGGGAGTCTTTGATTAGAATAAATTAAATTGTCATAGGTAATCTGATGAATATCCGTGTTTTAATTTGAAAATTATTAGTGTAATTTTTGCTTTTAATGCTTTAATAAATTGGAAAATTTTGATATCCTCATACGCAGAAAAAAATAGTCTTTCGATTGCTACCTTTACCACCACTGTAACTACACATGGGGAGCAGGAATCCCCAAAAATGTAATTGCACATGGAAGTTTGTCACACGGTATATGTATAAGCCAAAGTACTATACTGATGAGTCCCAGATGGACGAAACCAGTGGTCTGCGGTTTTTCCATGCACATTCGAAGCATGCTATATTGAAAAAACTAACACAACTGTAGCCATTTGGAAAATGTGGATTAAAGTGTCAAAGGCAATGCTATTCATCTAATTAATTCGATTAAGTGTAAAACCACATCTGAAACTACTGCTCTGAATATTTGAAATACTTGCTTTTCATAATCACCTTGGTACCATAAAGATATGCTGATTACACTAGGTCTTGATAAAAGTGTAAGTGTGCTAACGAGTTCACAAAAACCTAACTTTATTAGTGCGACAATTTTCGGGAATCCTATGTTTGCGTTTGAAATGCTGTTTAATGTGTAAAACGTCAATATTTAATTGTAATTTATAGTAAAATGGTGTACGCATCGTTGTCATTATTATTTACGTTACATTTCTGCGATGCAGCTAGAATTCTTGGAGTTTTCATGACACCTTCCTACAGCCATCAGGTCGTTTACCAGCCAGTATGGAAAGAACTATCTTTACGTGGTCATGAAGTAACAGTTCTCACACCAAACCCGCTGAAGGATCCCACGCTAACCAACTTAACAGAAATAGACTTGAGTTTCACGAAAAATGTTTTTAAAAACGATGGTTTCAACAGTTTGGGTACTCAAGGAGAATCCACAATTAACATGGTAAATAAATTTGAGGAAATTTTTTACACCATCAGCGAACTAATATTGAACTCTGGTGAAGTGCAAGCTCTTATCAAAAACGAAACGGAACACTTTGACCTGTTAATAGTAGAGTTTATTTTTCAATCAATGTTTATGTTTGGCGAAAGATTCAAGTGCCCAATAGTTGGAATTACATCAGTTGGATTGTTATTAACTGGATACGACGCACTTGGGAATCCCAGTCATCCAGTGTTGGATCCAGATTTAAATTTACCATTTCCTTCAGAAATGACTTTCCTGCAACGAGTTATGAGCGTTCTGGCTCATCTTGTGATACGCACATATTCAAATTATGTAGTCATCCCACACTTGGACAAAAGAGTGAGAAAATACTTTGGCGAACATGTGAAACACTTGGACGACATAAGACGAAACGTTTCGTTGGTTTTGACAAATAGACATTTCGCGTTTCAATATCCCAAGGCGAATGTACCGGCAATTGTTGAAGTTTCTGGACTACACATAAGAAAACCTGAAGTTCTACCACAGGTACGTTCCCGAACCCTTTTGTTGACGTCTCCATGTCTTCTGTTTCCTGAGTAAGTCAATCTAGCATTACTAAAGAGAGTATCTCTCACAGTAGGCAGGTTCGGTAATTTTCAAATTTCATTAAAATTGATAGAGTTTATTATACTGATTGCAGTTACGTTGTTAATTTTTGTTAAAAAAAAAATTCCTTCGCCTGTGAAGCCGTTGCAAAGTTTTCCGTCGGTGCGAGGCAAGAAATCGTACCTTGCAGCGAGAGTAGGCCGCGTGACGTCAGAACTTAGTATAACATACAAGTCCCAGCTTCAGCGCGCAGCAGTCCCATAAGTAGGTATTATGCATATGCATGTATAGTTAAATTGTTAAATATTATTAACTGGTTCTAACTGGTGTTTTCTGTTTTGTACCCAGACTA
Organism: Xestobium rufovillosum; assembly: GCA_963966045.1. Lineage (NCBI taxonomy): Eukaryota > Metazoa > Arthropoda > Insecta > Coleoptera > Ptinidae > Xestobium > Xestobium rufovillosum. Next base: position 49,179,810 of record OZ014492.1, on the reverse strand, counting down.
ATACATCGTACAGCACACCAATAAAACGGAAAAAGTGGTTGGTTGGAGCCAGAAGGAATATCGGTCAGCATTATCGATATTTTCGCGAGTTAGTTTATCATTGCAAAAGTTTATAAAATTATCGGCTGCTCCATTGCAGCCACTCTAAATAAAATCGAACATAATGTAATTTATCGACAGTTTTCTGGGACCCATTGGTACTTGGTAACGTGTTACGGTTAGCATAATTTGAAACAGGATGCTAGGAGCATGACGGAGCCATATACTGAATCGCCGTAGCGTTCCCTCCCTGAACTAAAAAAGGAAATTTTATTAACAATAATAATTAAATAGTACGCCAATAGTACCCAAAGGACTTGTACCTTGCCGCAGTTCTAGGGTCGGTATGGCACTGTGATACACACTACTGCGATGTGGAAGGCAACGGGAAACCACCACATTATTCTATCCCTGGTACAGCGTACTTCGAATTTATGATGATGGCACCTTCTGGAGTAAAATATTCCGGAGGTAAAATAGTCCCACATTCGGATCTCCGGGCGGGGACTGCTTCGGGGGGAGTCATCAGAAATGATAAGTGTAACATCACACGAGTCGGAGCGTGGAATGTTAGAAGCATGAAACAAGTAGGAAAGTTAGAGAATTTGAAAATTGAGATGGATAGGTTAGCATTAGACGTAGTAGGTATTAGTGAAGTGCGATGGCCAGAAGCCGGAGACTTCTGGAGCGGAGATTTTAGAGTAATACACACAGGATCTGTAGGAGGAAATTCGGGAGTAGGAATTGTTATGCGGAAAAAAGTAGGGCAGAGTGTAGAAAATTTCTTACAGCAAAGTGACAGGGTAGTTATGGTCAGGTTAGATTCGAAACCTGTAAAAACAGTAATAATACAGGTATACAGGGTGGTCACTTTTACAATGTACACCATTGGAATCTTCTAAACCCGAAGAGATTCAGAGTTGGTCAAATGGTAAGAAAGTTGCACATTTTCATGCTCTTTAAGGATCTGAAAAGAAATTCTGGATAGCTCTCGTTGTTCCTGAAATATCCTGAAAAAATTGAAATATTGCGTTTTCTTATTTCTTCCATATATTATTTATTACTCAAGCGAATGTGATGACCTTTGGCAGGTTTACATAAGTGGGTATGGGCTTTCCACTGGATGTTTCAAAATTTGTCTAAGCCTACTACATCTTCAAGTTTTCATGGTCAACTTTTGAATTTCTTATGGGCGCCATATTGGATTTTCATAAGGTTGGATAGAGAAAAAAAATACAATTTCAACGATGTATCGCACATGGGTCATCTAACTTTCCGGAACACTAATTTCACTCCTTATCTACAAAATCTAGTTGCCATGATTATGAAAACTCAAAGATGTAGTAGGCTTAGACAAATTTTGAAACATCCAGTGGATAGCCCATACCTACTTATGTAAACCTGCCGAAGGGCATTACATTTGCTCAAGTAATAAATAATACATGGAAGAAATAAGAAAATGCAATACTTCAATTCTTTTCGGGATATTTCAGGAACAACGAGAGCTATCCAGAATTTCTTTTCAGATCCTTAAAGGGCATGGAAAAAGTGCACGTTTTCTGTAATTTGACCAACTCTGAATCTCTTCTGGTTTAGAAGACTCCAATGGTGTACATTGTAAAAGTGACCACCCTGTATATGCCCACTTCTAACTACAGTGATGAGGTCGCAGTTTATAGTGATATTGAATATGTGCTAGATTTTGTGAGAGGGCACGAAAATTTAATAATTATAGGAGATTTCAATGCAGTCGTAGGCACAGTGCGAGAGGGCGGAATAGTTGGTCCCTTTGGATTAGGCAATAGGAACGATAGGGGAGTCAGACTGATAGAGTTCTGCGATAAACATAACTTAACGGTTGCGAACACTCTATTTCACCATCATGTTAGGAGACGCTACACGTGGAAGATGCCAGGAGACCTAGGGAGATATCAAATAGATTACATTCTTGTTAGGCAAAGATTTAGAAATCAAGTTAGGGATTGTAGAAGTTATCCAGGAGCAGATATAGATAGTGATCACAATATAGTCGTTATGAAGGCCAATCTTAAATTTAAGATTTTGAAAAAACGAAGCGGAAGAAGGTATCTTGACGCAGAGAAACTAAAAGATGATGATACGAGCGATAAGTTCGAGAAAAAGACAAACGAGGTACTAAAGGGTGCGGGCGAAAATATTGTTAGGGACATAGAGGAAGAATGGAATTGCATTAAAAATAGTTTAGTTTCCTCAGCTAGGGATATTTTGGGTCATAAACAGAATGAAAGTAGGAAACCCTGGATAACAAAACATATTGTGAGTCTAATAGAGGAAAGGTGCAAATATAAAAATAGGTTAGATGAATAGGGAAACAAAGATATAAGGCGATCAAGTGGGAAATTATTCGGAAATGTAGGAAAGCGAAAGAGCAATGGATCGACGATAAGTGCAAAGAAGTGGAAAATAAGTTCGAAATAGGAAAGACTGATGAAGCATATAAAATAATTAGGAGAAATTTTAGAGAAATTGGATCTAGTACCAAAAGCATTAGGAATGAGGCAGGAGATATCCTAATCGAAAGCGGGGAGAAGGCAGATAGGTGGAAAGAATATTTAGGAAACTTATATGCGGGACAGGAAGTGCAAGATATATTAGAAAGTGAAAGCAGTGTAGAAGGGGATAACCTAGGGGGTCCTATAATGAGAGAAGAGTTTGAGCTAGCACTAAAAAGTTTAAGGAATAATAAAGCACCAGGTATAGATGGCTTGCAGGCAGAAATCTTAAAGTGCGCAGGTCAAGAGGTAATAGATCGTTTATTTAAATTAGTTAGTCACATATACCTGACAGGCAAGATTCCAGAAGATTACAAACGGAACATCATAGTAGCTTTGCCAAAAAGGAAAGGCGCGGATAGATGCGAAAATTTTAGAACTATCAGTTTAACTTCCCATGCGTCAAAAATTTTAACTAGAATTGTGCAAAGAAGGATGGAGAAAAAGGCGGAAGAAATATTAGGAGAAGATCAGTTCGGATTTAGACGAAATAGAGGAACGCGCGAGGCCATTCTAGCTTTACGAGTAATTATAGAAAAAACGATAGAAAAGAGAAAGAGCGTATATATAGGATTTGTAGATTTAGAAAAAGCCTTCGACAACGTAAAATGGGGGAAGATGTTCGAAGTGCTGAGAAAGGTAGGGATGAAATACAGGGACAGAAGAATAATACATAATCTCTACAAAGAGCAAAAGGCAGTTATAGAATGTGAGCAGGAACGAAGGGAAGTAGATATCCAGAAGGGAGTGAGACAGGGATGTGCATTGTCACCTCTAGTTTTCAACTTATATATCGAAGATGCGATTAATATTGTTAAGGAAAGAACAGCCTCAGGGATCAATGTACAGGGCCAAACTATTAACATGCTCAGATTTGCGGATGATATAGCAGTGTTAGCATCTAGCAAAGAAGAATTAGGAGCGGCTTTGAATGAAATGGAAGCAGTTTTGACACAGGGCTACGGCATGAAAATCAATAAAAAGAAAACTAAAATTTTGGTATGTAGATGGAGTGAAAATAGAACTAAAATTGAAATACAAATAGGAAATGAGAAGATAGAGGAGGTCGCGGATTTCTGCTACTTAGGAAGTAAAATAACCCAAGACGGTAGGAGCACTAAAGATATAAAACAAAGAATGGCGCAGGGCCGAGTTGCGTTTAACAAAAAGAAACAACTGTTATGTTCGAGAACGGTTAATATAGAGACTAGGAAGAGACTCTTAAAGTCGTATGTATGGAGTACGGCATTATACGGGTGCGAAACTTGGACAATAGGAGAAGCGGATAGAAAAAGAGTAGAAGCGTTTGAACTGTGGTGTTACAGACGCATGATGAAGATACCGTGGATAGATAAGGTTAGCAATAGGGAAGTATTAGAAAGAGTTGGGGAAAGGCGAAAGGTATGGAAAACAATAAAGAGTAGGAGAGATAGGATGGTAGGACACCTTCTAAGACACGAAGGAATAGTTCGCGACATACTAGAGTCAGAGATAGGAATAAAAAGAGGTAGGGGTAGGCCTAGATTAGACTACTGCTCTCAAATAGTTAGGGATGTAGGATGTTCTACTTTTAGGGAAATGCGTAGGTTAGCTCAGGATAGAAAAGAATGGAGGTACGCGTCCAACCAGTCTTCGGACTGAGAACCTTATGATGATGACGTCATCATAAAGTTCTCTTTTGAAGACTGGTAGGACGCGTACCTCCATCCTTTCCCTGAGCTAGCCTACGCATTTCCGTAAAAGTAGAACATTCTAAATCCCCAACTATTTGAGAGCAGTAGTCTAATCTGCTCCAACCTCTACCTCTTTATTCCTATCTCTGACTCTAGTATGTCGCGAACTATTCCTTTGTGTCTCAGAAGGTGTCCTACCATCCTACGATCCTATCCCCTATTCTTTATTGTCTTCCATACTTTTCTCTTTTCCCCAACTCTTTCTAATTCCTCCTTATTGCTAACTTGTCTATCCACGGTATCTTCAACACCCGTCTGTAGCATCACATCTCAAACGCTTCTACTCTTTTTCAATCCGCTTCTCCCATTGTCCAAGTTTCGCACCCATAGGTATAATTTCGTACTCCATACATGCGTCTTTAAGAGTCTCTTCCGAATTTCTTTTGTTAAACAAGTACCTAGTACCTACATAGCGTAGTTTTTTGATTCGCGTGAGTTGTATTTGTTTCCGTTTTTTTTTTTTAAATTTCCAATCCGTTATAAAACTGTTAACTTAATAACTTGTCAATCACTTAGGTATACATACCTACATAAATGAGTAGGTATGTATTGTATTGGATTGGAGAATATAGGTAGGTACCTATTTTACAAAGAGAAGTAAGCAGGTATCTACAATCTACATACCTACTTACATATACTGAATTATAAAAGGCATGTACAGTTAATAAATTGTTGACTTTGTTTTACTTATACCGGTCTGCCTTTACACTACTGTTTTGAGGTTGAATGAAATTGGGGTTAGATGCAAGAATCACACACCATTTCCACATTTACCGGGACATTTACCTACCTACTACATAAATATGACAAATTATGTGAATCGGACTTTTGATACCCTTGTTGCATCATGATATCGATTATGTTGTCTTTGTTTTATATTTCCTTGACACCTTACTTTAAAAATTCACCCTCGAAATAGTCCCAATAAGTATGTTATGAGATAGGTACCGCTTCACGGGCACTTCAAGAGAAGTGGGAGGAGCGCCTTACGAATCTCTGACGTCAAACCAATAACAAAGCGAACTAGCATGTGGGCGTGATAAGCTAATTTCTTTCGCTTATTACGCCGCAAAAAAAATTTTTAGAAAAAAAATTTCGCCGTAAATCAATTACAATAACAATTTTCTGTCATTTTCATGTCAAAAATAGATATCTTATTTTTCTCCGAACCTCCCTGTTGATGCAAGTAGGATACCAAACCGAACTCAACAATAACTGCAAAATCATTTAGTTCCAAGTCATTATAACTCGTCTTAGCCTCAAAATCGTTCGTTTCTCCCAATGCTGCTTCTAAAGTCTCATTATTGCTAATCTCTCGGGGGCATTCTTTCCCGAATCTCTGACGTCAAACCAATAACAAAGCGAACTAGCATGTGGGCGTGATAAGCTAATTTCTTTCGCTTATTACGCCGCAAAAAAAATTTTTATAAAAAAAATTTCGCCGTAAATCAATTACAATAACAATTTTCTGTCATTTTCATGTCAAAAATAGATATCTTATTTTTCTCCGAACCTCCCTGTTGATGCAGTAGGATACCAAACCGAACTCAACAATAACTGCAAAATCATTTAGTTCCAAGTCATTATAACTCGTCTTAGCCTCAAAATCGTTCGTTTCTCCCAATGCTGCTTCTAAAGTCTCATTATTGCTAATCTCTCGGGGGCATTCTTTCCCTAAAAGTATAAATCCTGCATCCGCAACTATTTGAGAGCAGTAATCTGATCTGGGCCAATATCCAGACTGCGTCTGTGGTAAGACATTAAATTGATCCAAATGTTTCTTAACTGATTACAAAGAATATTTTCAAAAATTCTTGATAAACGTGGTTGTTTAATTCAGTTCCCTAACGGAATTGTGGTAGCATCTTCGTAGAAAAAAATATACACCAACAGAAGCAAAAATAAAGCAAAAATACAGATACAAAATAAAAAGTATGAAACAATAACTCTGTAATCTCATGCGCCTCTTTAAGTGCCTGACACATTATCGTCTTAAATACCAAAAATATGATAAAATCAGTATCGCGATAGCCTCTGCACTTTACGTTCTCCAGAATGTTTCTTGGATTATTCGCGGTGTGTCTGTTGCATTTTTCTGAATCAGCAAGAATTTTGGGAGCTTTCATGACTCCTTCATACAGTCATCAGATCGTTTATCAGCCGATATGGAAAGAGCTCTCTCTGCGCGGTCACCAAGTCACAGTACTTACACCAAATCCACTACGGGATTCTGCATTAAAGAACCTCAGGGAAATCGACCTGAGTTTTTCCAAGGAAACATTTAGGACAGGGGGATTCTCGAGCATGGGAACAAAAGGAGAATCAACCGAGAACAACTTGAAGAAAATGTTGGATATTTTTGAAAAGGTCGCAGAAGTTCAGCTAAGTTCTCCTGAAGTACAGGCTCTGATCCACAATAATACTGAATATTTTGATTTGTTACTCGTGGAGTTAATACATCCAGCTTTTTATCCCTTCGCTCAAAGATTCAAATGCCCAATGGTTGGGATATCATCGCTCGGACTGATTAATACAGGATACGATGCAGTTGCCAACCCAACACATCCAACGTTGGATCCAGACTTAAATTTACCTTTCGCTGATAATTTGACGTTTTTGGAAAGAGTGAGAAGTGTCGCAATAAGTGTTCTGGGACGTCTCTACGTGGGACTAGAATTCTATCCTAAACTGGATAAAGTGATCAGAAAATATTTCAATGAAGACATGAAATATTTAGGTGATATGTCAAGAGATGTTAGTTTAGTTTTGGTGAATAGACATTTCGCGTTCCAGAACCCTAGGCCGAACGTTCCAGCGATCGTAGAGGTCTCAGGGTTACACATTCAGGAACCGAAACCACTACCAGAGGTAACTGAAATTATAAAATTATCTCCAATTAAACTTTCCTACGGTAGGTAGTTTATCCACACACTGGGTTGTATCCTCAAGTTTCAATTGGACCACAGATATTTTGTGTTAAGAGGTATTACAGAATGCTACCCCAGCTAAACTGGCATTCACATACTTAATGTGTAAAAGAATTTCCAGAAATGCTGATTACCTGAAGAGGCTCAAAGTTAGCAAATTGTTTTCTTAGTTAACTGTTAGTTTTACAAACAAAACGTTCAAAAAATGTAATTATTATTTATCTATTGATGGTACGCTTTCAATCTGATTGCAATTTTCAGGTGCTTAGTTATTTTGCAGCTCCCATTTTTGCGAAGATTAGATTAGATTATGTAGGAAGGTGATTTTGAAGAGAATCTTTAGATAAACCAATCGCTGCAACTAATTGTTATGTAAAGCATTAAAAAATCTCCCAACGTTTCACGTTTCACGAATACACAGGGTGCACCAGAAGTCGACCACACGGACATTCAAGGGTAGATTCCTTAAATAAAAACATTGTTTAAAGATGTTATAGTTAGACAATACCGTGTGTAAAATTGGAAACACCTTTTGAGAGGCAGAAAATTCTACTTTGTGAGGCAGAGTAGGAATTGTTATGCGGAAAAAAGTAGGGCAGAGTGTAGAAAATTTCTTACAGCAAAGTGACAGGGTAGTTATGGTTAGGTTAGATTCGAAACCTGTAAAAACAGTAATAATACAGGTATATATGCCCACTTCTAACTACAGTGATGAGGTCGTAGAGGCAGTTTATAGTGATATTGAACATGTGCTAGATTTTGTGAGAGGACACGAAAATTTAATAATTATAGGAGATTTCAATGCAGTCGTAGGCACAGGGCGAGAGGGCGGAATAGTTGGTCCCTTTGGATTAGGCAATAGGAACGATAGGGGAGTGAGACTGATAGAGTTCTGCGATAAACATAACTTAACGGTCGCGAACACTCTATTTCACCATCATGTTAGGAGACGCTACACGTGGAAGATGCCAGGAGACCTAGGGAGATATCAAATAGATTACATTCTTGTTAGGCAAAGATTTAGAAATCAAGTTAGGGATTGTAGAAGTTATCCAGGAGCAGATATAGATAGTGATCACAATATAGTCGTTATGAAGGCCAATCTTAAATTTAAGATTTTGAAAAAACGAAGCGGAAGAAGGTATCTTGACCCAGAGAAACTAAAAGATGATGATACGCGCGATAAGTTCGAGAAAAAGACAAACGAAGTACTAAAGGGCGCGGGCGAAAATATTGTTAGGGACATAGAGGAAGAATGGAATTGCATTAAAAACAGTTTAGTTTCCTCAGCTAGGGATATTTTGGGTCATAAACAGAATGAAAGTAGGAAACCCTGGATAACAAAACATATTGTGAGTCTAATAGAGGAAAGGCGCAAATATAAAAATAGGTTAGATGAAATAGGGAAACAAAGATATAAGGCGATCAAGTGGGAAATTATTCGGAAATGTAGGAAAGCGAAAGAGCAATGGATCGATGATAAGTGCAAAGAAGTGGAAAATAAGTTCGAAATAGGAAAGACTGATGAAGCATATAAAATAATTAGGAGAAATTTTAGAGAAATTGGATCTAGTACCAAAAGCATTAGGAATGAGGCAGGAGATATCCTAATCGAAAGCGGGGAGAAGGCAGATAGGTGGAAAGAATATTTAGGAAACTTATATGCGGGACAGGAAGTGCAAGATATCTTAGAAAGTGAAAGCAGTGTAGAAGGGGATAACCTAGGGAGTCCTATAATGAGAGAAGAGTTGGAGCTAGCACTAAAAAGTTTAAGGAATAATAAAGCACCAGGTATAGATGGCTTGCAGGCAGAAATCTTAAAGTGCGCAGGTCAAGAGGTAATAGATCGTTTATTTAAATTAGTTAGTCGCATATACCTGACAGGCGAGATTCCAGAGGATTACAAACTGAACATCATGGTAGCTTTGCCAAAAAGGAAAGGCGCGGATAGATGCGAAAATTTTAGAACTATCAGTTTAACTTCCCATGCATCAAAAATTTTAACTAGAATTGTGCAAAGAAGGATGGAGAAAAAGGCGGAAGAAATATTAGGAGAAGATCAGTTCGGATTTAGACGAAATAGAGGAACGCGCGAGGCCATTCTAGCTTTACGAGTAATTATAGAAAAAACGATAGAAAAGAGAAAGAGCGTATATATAGGATTTGTAGATTTAGAAAAAGCCTTCGACAACGTAAAATGGGGGAAGATGTTCGAAGTGCTGAGAAAGGTAGGGATGAAATACAGGGACAGAAGAATAATACATAATCTCTACAAAGAGCAAAAGGCAGTTATAGAATGTGAGCAGGAACGAAGGGAAGTAGATATCCGGAAGGGAGTGAGACAGGGATGTGCATTGTCACCTCTAGTTTTCAACTTATATATCGAAGATGCGATTAATATTGTTAAGGAAAGAACAGCCTCAGGGATCAATGTACAGGGCCAAACTATTAACATGCTCAGATTTGCGGATGATATAGCAGTGTTAGCATCTAGCAAAGAAGAATTAGGAGCGGCTTTGAATGAAATGGAAGCAGTTTTGACACAGGGCTACGGCATGAAAATCAATAAAAAGAAAACTAAAATTTTGGTATGTAGATGGAGTGAAAATAGAACTAAAATTGAAATACAAATAGGAAATGAGAAGATAGAGGAGGTCGCGGATTTCTGCTACTTAGGAAGTAAAATAACCCAAGACGGTAGGAGCACTAAAGATATAAAACAAAGAATAGTGCAGGGACGAGTTGCGTTTAACAAAAAGAAACAACTGTTATGTTCGAGAACGGTTAATATAGAGACTAGGAAGAGACTCTTAAAGTCGTATGTATGGAGTACGGCATTATACGGGTGCGAAACTTGGACAATAGGAGAAGCGGATAGAAAAAGAGTAGAAGCGTTTGAACTGTGGTGTTACAGACGCATGATGAAGATACCGTGGATAGATAAGGTTAGCAATAGGGAAGTATTAGAAAGAGTTGGGGAAAGGCGAAGGGTATGGAAAACAATAAAGAGTAGGAGAGATAGGATGGTAGGACACCTTCTAAGACACGAAGGAATAGTTCGCGACATACTAGAGTCAGAGATAGGAATAAAAAGAGGTAGGGGTAGGCCTAGATTAGACTACTGCTCTCAAATAGTTAGGGATGTAGGATGTTCTACTTTTAGGGAAATGCATAGGTTAGCTCAGGATAGAAAAGAATGGAGGTACGCGTCCAACCAGTCTTCGGACTGAGAACCTTATGATGATGATGATGAGGCAGAGGTCAGATGGCGCTCTTTAAGACAAAGTTTTGTAATATTTCTTGGAGTCTTCGAACTATAAAGTCGGTAAGCGGTGGCCGAGTTGAAGTTACGCTATTACCCGTTTGAGGGCGCTCGTGTGCCTTAGTATTTTGAGCCAGTTATAAAATGATATATAATCCCTCTAGTAAAAATACAATAGACGCCGCAGACGTTCTCGCGGTACTTTGTCGGCGCGGCAGTTCTTGCTCAAAGGCATGTTTTGCCGCCGCAGCTGGTGGTTTCTTGACAATTCAGAAATTAATTATTTTCATTATCCAAAAATGAAGGATAGGTACATTACGTACCTACATAGGTACATTATTATTATATTTACACACAAAGCAAATGAAGATTTTTATTTTAAAATTTATAGTTGTATAACTGCCATGATCTTATATACCTATATTTGTTTTGGGAATATACAGGCTGTCCAAACAGTGCAGCGGCGGAGTTTTGCGCCTTTATTATGCATTTCAGAGAGAAAAGTTATATGAGGGACTCGTCCTTATTTTTAGTTCTCCATACTTTAAAATTATGTATTTCCATTTATACACTTCGTACCGTTGAATGGAATAATGGTTTCCGGGCTGGTTGCCACGTCGTCGTTGGTAATCTGTAACACTAAAATTAACATTAACACTTGACGTTTCGACTCTCTTATCGGAGTCTTCTTCAGAAGCTATTCTGAAACTGAAAATCCTATCGCAGGTAAGTCTATTTATACTCGCCGGTAATCACTGAAGCGCGACGTTTTCACGGAACAGTGATTTCCAAGTAACCGGTAGATCCATTCCTCCATCTCTGTTGAAGTTGGGTCTCTTGAAGATTTCTATAGCCTCCCTAATCCGCCTGGGCCAAAAATTGGGAATCTTTGCTAGCGCCTTAGTATCCTCGAAACGAATCTCGTGTCCTGGCAAAGAGGAGTGTTCCGCGACTGCTGACTTCTCCGTCCGTTGGTTCCTGACGTCCCTCCTATGCTCTTGCAGCCTCGTGCTGATGTGTCTCTTCGTTTCTCCGATGTATTCCTTACCACAGATACATGGGATGCTGTATACTCCTGGTCCTTGATGCTTCTTCTGCTCTCCTACGGTCCTAGGGAAACTTGCAGCAATCTTTCCAGGCGGATTGTACACTACGTTGATCTTGTGTCTGTTGAGTAGACGTCCGATTCTGTCCGTGCATCCATCTATGTAAGGAAGGTAGGCCGTCGCAATGTAGATTTCTGGTTCCTTTCGCCGTTGGTCGCTCTTCCTGATAGCATGCTCTATGGCTCGTAGAGAATATCCATTCTTCCTTAGGGCTGTCTTCAGATGCGCTAGTTCTTCCTCCAAATGTTCCGGTTCACTGATTTGGCGGGCTCTATGCACCAAGGTGTTGATGGTTCCCTGTTTCTGTGCCGGGTGATGATGGGAAGCGGCATTTAAATAGCGATCCGTGTGCGTGGACTTCCGGTATACTCTGTGTCCCAGGGTTCCATCAGTCTTGCGATTGACGAGGACGTCTAGGAATGGGAGGGCGCCGTCTTTCTCCATTTCCATCGTGAACTGAATGTTGGGGTGCAGTCCGTTCAGGTGGTCCTTGAAATTTCCGAGGCCGTCCGATCCATGGGGCCATACGATGAAGGTATCATCCACATACCTGAACCAACACTTCGGCTTCAGAGTCGCTGTGTCCAGGGCCGTGGTCTCGAAGCTTTCCATGTAGATGTTCGCTAATGCTGGTGATAGAGGTGATCCCATCGCTGCTCCATCGGTCTGTTCATAGAACTCCCCGTCGAAGGCGAAGAACGTAGATGTCGTGCAGAGTCGAGCCAGATCCGCGAGGTCTTCCATCCCTCGTTGCCTCAATCTGGAACGGGTCTCCACCAAAGCGTCCTCGATGGGTACCTTCGTGAAGAGCGAAGTGACATCGAAACTCACCAAAATGTCTCCTGGGTCTAGTTGTATCCCTCGTATCTTCTCGATGAAATGTCCAGAGTTCTTGATGTGGTGCTCCGTTTCCCCTACTAGACTCCGAAAAACTCCTGCGATGTACCTGGCTAGAGGGTGAGTCGCTGATCCTCTGGCACTCACAATGGGGCGAAGAGGGTTCCCGGCCTTATGGATCTTCGGCAGGCAGTAAAGCTGAGGCACTCTCGAGTCCGACTGCACTAGATGTTTGTGGATATCTTCTGGTATTGATGATGTCCTGATGGCGGCGTTCACAGCCTGTTCCACTTTCTTCACAGGATTGGATTTGATCCTCCGGTAAATGGGGTCCGCTAGAAGAGCCTTCACTTTATCCTTGTACTCCGTGGTATCCATGATGACAGTGGCATTGCCCTTGTCAGCTGGGAGTATCGTCACATCCTTGTTTTCTCTCAGTTCCTGAATGACTGCTCGTTCCGTCCGGGATATATTAGGCCTCGGTGGCTTGGCTGTCCGTAGGATGTGGGCTGCTCCTGACCGCACCACTTCCGCTAGTTCTTCCGGTAGGCGGCGAAGAGTACTCTCCAGAGAACTGGCTATCCCCTCCTTCGGTATAGTCCTTGGTGCGATGGCGAAGTTCAATCCTTTGGCAAGGACCTCCTTGGCTTCCTCGTTGATGGTGACTGGCGGAAGGTTGATGACAACTCGTCGTTTATCCAGTCCTTGGCACTTGGGATGTTGTTTCTCCATCAGGTTCTCAAATTGGATGTGTCCAATTTAGGCTTGAAGTAGTTAATAAATTTCAAAGGGAATAAAAAAATAATAAGAATGTTAGTGGCAGTCAGTTGTTATTTTATCTTGATTTAAGAGTAGTTTCTCATCACAAAATTCTTAGTCAGAAGATTGATTGGACGTATTTCCCCAAACGTAGAACATCCTATTTGCGAACAGTAGTCTAATTCTCTAATCTGGGCATACCTTTGCCTATTTCTATATTTTATCCCTATCTCTGCCACTAGTAGGTTGCGAACTAACTAATTATCGTCTTCCACATATCTTTCTTTTTTCTAACTATTTTTACTTCCTCCCCTTTGCTAACCTTGTCTATCAACGGTATCTTCATCATGCGTCGGATTGAGAACGATATAACTAACACACTTTTTTAAACCAAAATTAAGTTAAAAACTCAAAATGTACAATTATTTCATAGATACCTATACAGCAAGCACAGAGAGTATAAAACATTAAGGCATGGTTGTTCAAAAAAGTAACACATACTTGAGTCTGACACCGGCTTCGTTGCTACGATAGAACCATTCTCAAAATTAATTTAAGTATTTTGCACTATCTTGTTAATGAAAGATTTAATTAAATTCAGAAATCCACCTATTTTTTACTGCAGTTAATCCAGAAACGGTAAAGTCATTTATACCATTATACCAAAGGTACTAACTAAAACTAAAATATAAATTGGACGTGCCCAATCTTTTTCTGCGGATTAATTTTGAATGGAATTTCTTCCTACTTGAAGCTTTTGCTGTATTGTCCTTTGCAAGTAACATAAAGAATTTATTGTGGAGCCCCTTCAAATTTTATAATACTACCCTGATGTGTGAAACCGATTGATAAACGCCGCGATCATAAATCAGTTACGGTTGGAGTTCTCCAAACGCATCTAAAATACTTCAAAGACACCGCACTGTATTATGCTCGGATATTGATTTATGTTTCACAAAGACAAATCTATCTTTGATCTTTGTTGACAGGCCGCGACCGACTGTTGTGCCATCTACAATGAATAGAAACAACATTTTCAATTTGAACACTGTAAAAGGTGCGTATCCCTACTACAATAACTTTTAAATAAATGGGAAATAGCGCGTCTACTGCTATCTAGCGAGTCCGTTAAATCGGTTTCCCAATAAGAGCATACCACTGACTAACTATAACATCTTTAAACAATGATAAAAATATTAACAACTCCTATAATATCCGATTCTCCATCACAGAGCGAGCTAATCAATTACTGAATGCCCAAAAAATATCTTATGTCATATTATAATGAAGAAAAATAGGTAAGTTGGAAGGGCAGTAGATTTCCACGATTTATTGGCCCTATTCTTCAAATTTTATTCAAAGAATCTGCCCTTAAAACTCCTTGGGGCCGAATTCTACGACACCCTGTAATTAAGTACCTAGCACAAACACTCCAGTACGTTACATCATTGTTTATTATCATATCGATCTTTTATTATCATACTAAAGTGCTTTTCTTGTTCTGAATCGTGACATTTAAAGATTCGAGTGTCTTCAAACCATTACTTCTCTTACTCATTATCGTCTTACTCATTACAAAATTATTTAAGTATTTAGGTATTTAGGTATTCCACTTATATCTTATATCTGACGTAGAACCGCTAGTTTGCAGATTTCCATACACTCAAACCCTTAAACTGCATATACAGGGTGGGATCGTATGTAGTTCTCGTTAGCTATCAATTAGGTTTCAGTTGTTCAGTTCTTTAGAACGTATCGTTACTTATAATAAGAACGCAAATTAAAGGGCATAGTTTTTTTACATGGACAGATTCCTTATCAATACAATTGTCTTTGACAGAAAAATGAAGTGCCGATAAAATTAGTATCACGTTGGCTTTCGCAGTTAGATTGACGTCCTCAAAAATGTTTCACATTTTATTTTTGTTGTGTTTGCTCAATTTTTCTGATGCGGCGAAAATTCTGTGTTCTTTTATGACTCCTTCGTTCAGTCACCAAATTGTGTATCAGCCAATATGGAAGGAGTTATCGCTTCGTGGTCATCAAGTTACGGTGCTCACGCCGAATCCGCTCAATGATCCCTCTCTAACTAACCTCACGGAAATTGACTTGAGCTTTTCCAGAGAGACGTTCAGGCGCGGGTTTGCTAGTTTGGGGACGAAAGGGGAGTCATTGAGCGATAAAAGCCAAGCTGTTTATGAAACTTATCAGAGAGTGAGCGAGGTTCAGCTTAGCTCACCGGAGGTACAAGCTCTGATCAAGGACGACAAAGGACATTTTGATTTATTCATAGTGGAAATGTTTTATCCGTCCATGTATCCGTTTGCCCAAAAATACAAATGCCCGATGGTTGGAATATCATCACTTGGCTTGATTAACACCGGATATGATGCCGCTGGAAGTCCAAGTCACCCAGTATTAGATCCAGACTTCCGTCTACCTTTCGCCGACGATCTGACTTTCCTAGAACGCCTTGGCACTGCTTTCTTCGCGGTTTTTTCACGTCTATATGTATGGTATGAATTCTATCCGAAACTGGATAAGGTGGTTAGGAAATATTTTGACGAAGATATGAAATACTTAGGCGACATGTCTAAAGATGTAAGTTTAATTCTGGTTAACAGACATTTTGCATTCCAAAACCCTAGAGCAAACGTTCCCGCTGTCGTTGAAGTGTCAGGGTTGCACGTAAAAGAGCCCAAAGAACTTTCACAGGTAACTTTATTTAATTCACGATTCTTCTGTTCGGTTTAGTTCTTATTATATTATTAATTATTCTGTATCATTCACCAACTAAAAAATATTCATTATTTTCACAGGATCTGAAAGAATTTTTCGACGACGCCAAGGTAGGAGCAGTTTATTTCAGTTTGGGCAGCAATTTAGAAAACGTGCATTTCTCGGATCACATACTGAAGAACATAGTAGATACATTAAGAGAAATTCCGTATAAAGTTCTATGGAAAACTGAAGCGAATTTCACCAATTTACCTGAAAACGTAAAAACTATACAATGGGCGCCGCAGCAAGACGTTCTAGGTAAACTGTGACAATTATAATATCAAACATCAAAACTTATTTTATTCAATTTTTAGCCCACCCAAGCATGAAACTCTTTATTACTCAAGGAGGACTACAGTCACTGGAAGAAGCCATCTATCGAGGAGTTCCGTTACTAGTACTACCCCTTTATGGTGATCAGATGAGCAACGCTCAAAGGGTAGTCTCCCACAAAATAGGTCTAACGCTAGACATTCTGAAATTAGAAAAGGACAATTTCAAAAACGCGATAAAAGAAATTACCACCAATCCGACGTAAGATTTTTATACAAATATGTACTTATACATGTTTTTAAACTAACAAATCTTTCAGATACAAAGAAAACATTGTAAAACTCGGTGATATAATGAGAGATGAACCATGGCCTGCTTTGGAGAAAGCTATCTGGTGGATAGAGTATGTTATCCGCCACAAAGGAGCCCCACAACTTAAAAGCAAGGCTGTCACGATGCCCTTGTACCAATATTATCTTCTAGATGTGCTCGGATTTTTATTTGTTTGTTTTGTAGCTATTATTTATGTATTTAGAAAAATATTTAAACTAATTGGTAGAATTTTAAAAAGGATCACAAAAACATCTATTAAAAAACACAAGGAATAAAATAACTGGGGAGTTTTTATGTTCATTGTAATAATCATAACTTTCCTAGCTTTCACAGAGCATTTCACGGGTTTATTACACTACCAGTGTAATAATTTTTCATTACTAAATACGTGATAATGTTTCCTAGACAACCCACCAAAGCTTACAACTGAAAATTCCTGTATCATAGCAGCTTTACGTACGTAAAGCACTACTGTTGTTCTCGGTACTGTTCCTGACACTTTCAGATGTTCGTCTTTCCCTTAACAAGAATTAAGCATTTACTAAGACAATGAGTTGTACGTACACACACAAATTAATTAAACTAATAATTAATTTCCCTAAAACAAGAAGTGAAACGCTACATAAGACTGTAGCAAGGCTCTCGTGCTATACCTTTCAAGCAAATAAATAAATAATGCACCAGTCTCTGCTGTCTTTCAAGATCGCGTGGTCGCCCTCTATTGGCAATTCCTACAACTACACCAAGCCGATAAACTAGATTTCTAGTGTGCCATCTATTGAGTCGGTAAAGTAGATTCCCTACACCAAGGTTAGAGTTCTACATCGCAGTGTCTTACGCGTGCACTCAGAAAAAGCGACAATCTGACGTCTATTCAAATCTTTTACGCGAAATATATTTGGTAAGTAATGTTTCCGGAAAAGATAGTTTCCTGGTAAAGATGCGCGTCTTTCATTGTTTGCTCCATTCTATCTTTATTGTTCCTCGTAATCAACTTACTTGCTAGACCTCATTACTATTATAATCATCTAAATTATTGTTTGCTCGAAGTGTAATTACGTGGTTTCAACAAAAACAGCGGGGAAAACTGCAAGTGATAAAGTGCTAATCTGGACCATAAAAGTTCCAAATGAACTTCTTAACAAGATGTTTCGGTCGCTTTTGTCAGTTATGCTTATGAGTCATGGGTGAATGCAGGAGCGCGTTATGCCTCTGTTTTATGCTCGCGGTCGCGAGTGGCGCGAATATTCTGGCCATATTCCCAGCGCCCATGGAAAGTCATCAGAGTGTGTACAGGACTATTTGGGAAGAACTAATCCGCAGAGGACATAAAGTTACGGTTATAACTCCAAATGTGATAACAGACGAGACTCACGAGAACTTGACTCAAGTTGACTTAGGATTTTCGCAACATTTAGTGTTTGTTGAACATAATCTTCAAGAAATTTTAAGTGCGGAAAAGAACCTTCTGAAACTCATGTATCATGTTTACAGAATAACAGCTAATTTAACTCAGGAACAAATTAAACATTCTGCTGTTCAAAAAGTGATTAGACGTAAGGAAAAATTCGATTTGCTAATAGTGGAAACTTTCATGCCTGCTTGGTATGCCTTCAAGGACCTCTGCGATTGCCCCATGATAGGAATTTGGTCGCTAGATGCCCTACCAAGACTACTGGATAGCATCGGTAATCCAACTCATCCCTATCTCTACCCAGACTATAACTTACCATTCGGATCAGAACTTAGTTTCTTCGAACGAATAATCAGTGTAGTTTATACAAAGTTTTTCAGTGCTTTAAACGTATACGTGATTTACCCATGGTTTCAGACCATAGCTAACAGATTGGTTACTGAAAAAGCTTCTAACTTACTGGAATTGGAGAAGCATATGAGTTTGTTGCTCGTAAATGTTGTACCTGGGTTCCACAAGAGCAGGCCTACCGTACCTACCTTGATAGAATTAAATGGTTTACATTTAAAGCCACAAGGAAAATTGCCACAGGTAACTGTGCTATCACAAATATACCTACTATATCCGCAAACAAACGCAAACAAATTAGAACAATGCTCTGATGACTCTTGAAAACTCTCTCGCATGAATCACAGCAGAGTAAACCAGAAACCAAAATAGATAACATTGATTTTGTCCCTACCAACTTTTTACTTCGTCCAAGAATGATCCGATGAATTAACCCTATTTACAAACAACAAATATTTTGCAACTTTTTATTATTCTTGATGTAGCCCAGACAATAGACAACACCCTGAAAGAAATCCCGGATTTTTGTAACTAGACAATTTTAGTTCCCCTTTCACTGGACTAATAGCCTAAAAGTTTTAGAATATAAAATTCATGAGGTGTAATATAATACCACGGCAATTTAATAGGAAACTTGCCGCCTAGGGAAGTTTTGATTTATGTAAAATTATTTATTTGAAAAGTTCATGATACCAAGAACTTATTTCAATTCTAAAGAGCTGCTGCACACATCACAAAGTTTCAGTCCTATAATTTTCAGTTTAGTTGTCACTATTATAAACTTCATAAAAGAAATTCTAAATATATGACTCCTGCGATGAATACCTATTTCCTCCTGATACAAGGTATTAGCAATTACATAACCAAATTAGAAAACTTGAGAACACTATAACTTTGTAATTTCAAGTATAACCCTATTGTTTCTAGATCATTGTTAAGAGCCAAGTCTCCCTGCTGCATTTTCGAGCGATTCAGACGTCCCCGCCTTTACAAACTGTACGGTTATTTATTAATATTTTGCTTTCTAATTTTGCAAGCATATACAGAAAACATTTCTTAAGAGTCGTCTCATCGGCGATTTCTAAAAAAAAATAATAGAAGTTTGTCTTTTTCGGCTCCAAATATACCCTAATTTTATGTACTTATAACTTACTAAAAAATTACTCTTTTAAAAATCCGAGATGAGAGGCCGATTTCCACAAGTTTCTTCTTTCAAATAAAACAAACAATTTCAAAATCGGTTCATAAATAAGGAAGTAATTTGTAAAGAGAGCTGCCCTTGCAAACGCGATTTAATGCCCTGCGTTGTAACGCCCTCTGCTTGTTCATCGCGCAACACTTGGTAAACTGCTAGTACGAACTCAGTGATTTTTGTATGGGGCCCACTTCAATAACTTTATCGCCATACATTACATATTTTAATCGTATATACGCGAACATAGAATTTTGATCTTGCGAATTAATGTATTTGTGCTTAATTGCAGTGCTCTGCCATATCCCACATTTTTATTATAATTTTGTTCAATTTAGAGTCGATTTTATCTGAAAGTAAATTTACACAATTTGAACACGTTTGTTATTGAAAGTAATGGACATATAGCAAGATATAAAATAATTCAAATTTCACCTTAAATAATGTTCTCTTTATAACCAAATAACAACAACATAAAATCTCTGAATGAAAACCCAGTAAATTTTTTCCGATACGAGGGTTGTTCTGACATGAGCGGGGATTTTATTATAATTTATTTGTAAAGTGATCCAAAAGTAGACCTGAGCAAATATTTTCAAGTTTGCAAGTAATTTATCTGCAATATAGTAATTCCGGGTTATAATGGAATGATCCTCATAAATAACAAGTATTTAGGTAATGTAACTCTGAACAAACTAAAAAGCTAATTTCGCCCAGAGTTCTAATAGCGTGGCTTTCAACATTCATCCTAGATGCATATTCCTACTTTTTCTACTATCATTTAATTCTGGTAACACATTCGTATAAAAGTTTACAAGTTGATTTTCCATTTTCATTTTCCAAAATTCATTGTCTCTCATAGCCGTTTCATATTTTATGCCTTTGGGTGTCCAGACTGTAAAGATATACCCTCTTTTTGTAATTTGCATTTGTCCCTGAATTTGGTAAAAGTAATTGTGATTCTTATTTATCTTCCCGTTTCTATTCCAAAATATGATTTTCCTTTTCTCGATAACTTCTTCCGGGGTTAGATTACAAGAACTTTGGGCATAAACTTCAACAACACCTTGATCTCTTATAAGACCGTCCGGAGTTTCTGACAAATACGGAATGCTCAGTTCTTGAAATATTCTTTCGCTTTATTATACATATACAGGGTGATTTATACCGGGGGGCGAAAAATTAAAATTAGGGTTCAGAGTAAAAAAAGTAAAAAAATGTCATATGAAGGTATGTCCGGAAATACTTCGTATAAAAGTTATGCTCGTCCAAAGATGGAGGCTATTAAATTAGGTTTCTGATTTTTTCTCAACTCTTGAGAAAGACATAAAAATGAATTTTGGTACACCTATTATACTAATAGGGAAGCTTCGAAGAAAAAATATTTTTTAATCATCCCTTATCGTTTCAACCTAATTTATACTCGTCCAAACATGGAGTCATCATGTTTGGACGAGCATAAATTTTAAACGAATCATTTCCGGACACACCTTTATATAACATTTTTTACTTAATTTGTGGCTCTGAACCCTAATTTTAATTTTTCGCTCCCTGGTATAAATCACCCTGTTCATGTTACGGGCATAGTGACGAATCGGGCGATGTTAGCGCCTGGGCAACGTGACCTGACCTTACAAGACCTGACCGGACAGCATGAACAGTCATTGTTTGCATTGCCCGGGCACCGTCAGCATTGCCCTACTTTCCCACTATGCCCGTAGCATATACAGGGTGTTACAAAAAAGTAGCTCAAGCCGTTAACCACAGGTTATCTGACCGAAAATAATGGGACTTTCCTTATGCCATTTTTCATTTAGGCTTCTATCTTTCAAGGGGTGTTAAAGTTAAAATTTAGAAAACTATTTTTATGAATAACTCCTTTGCTTTTTAAGATATTCCGTTGAAATTTTGTACATTTTCTCATATACCGATAAAATGTTTGTGTAACTTTGATCAAAAAAATCGATGCGCGAACGGAGGAAAGGGGGGATTGTAATACCCATTGACCCCCAAACTTTTTCCTGCGCACGTCTATGGTTCCTATGGGTCCTGCATAACATCTAAGCTTCAAAAAAATGCCCTTGGATGGTACCTCTTTTATTAATAATTATTTTGGCAACTTCACACCTACTCGTCTTTCTTTCCAATGCTAATTTGGCTGTTAGACGTTATGCAGGAATATGACCGAATCGATACCATCCAAGGGCATTTTTCTGAAGCTTAGACGTTATGCAGGAACATATGCATCCAAGGACATTTTTCTCGAGCTTAGTTCGTCACCTTAGAAAAATTAGGAGACTTAAACAGCGAGTGGATTAATAACACACATAGTCAAACGAGTTGCAAACCAAGCCCTAAATCAAAATTTTACAAGAGGGAAAAAATAAAAGAAATGAACGCTTGGTATCAAATCAATACCTTTGAACCATACACGCGCGCAGAGAAAAGTTGGGGGGTCAGTGGGTATTACAAACGCCCCTTTCCTACGTTCGCGCATTAATTTTTTAATCAAAATTGCACAAACACAAAGCTGAAACCAGAATTTGGATACCGTTTTTCTCGAAAATAATGTTGATTTTTATCTCTCCAATTCTTTTTGTACTAAGCAGACTACTATAGAACTTCTTCCAAAGAATTCAGTAGCGTACGTAGGTAGTTGTTTTCTAGGGAGCCTATTTTTTGAGTTATGACATAAAGTTGCATTTTTAAAATGGAAATCATAGTAGGTACGCTTTAGTCTAGTTCCAAAGGTCTTTTTTTAAGCTATCAAAATATATATACTTTTATATTGTTATTTCAAAAAACGGCAACGATTTTAGTACTTTTTAAGTTGTAACTTTAGAAAATATAAGATAGGTAGGTACATTTTGATAGCTTAAAAAAAGACCTTTTGAACTTGACCAAAGAATGCTGCGATTTCCATTTAAAAAATTGAACTTTATGTCATAACTCAAAAAATACGCTCCCTAGAAAAAAACTACGTACGCCACTGAATTCCTTGGAAAAAGTTCTATAGGAATCAGTCTTAACAGTTTTAGTCTGCTTAGCACAAAAAGAATTGGAGAGAATTTTTGAAAATCGATAAAAATCAATATTATTTTTTTCTCGAAAACTAAAAACGATATCCAAATTTTGGTTTCGGCATTATATTATACTCAAGAAAATAGCTCATGTTTGCGAAAATCCCAAGGCTCTATCTCTGCTGCTTCTATGAGAAACCCCCAAATCACAACGAAAATAAGACATCCTGTACAGACAAAAATCCAATTGCATAGTCCCTTCAAACGTCAAACCGAACCAGATTCAGACCTATACAAGCTGTAATACAAATTGATATTAAAGCTTTGCTAAGCGAAGCCAGAGTGCGACCCTGGAAGAGCTCCCCAGCCACGTGTTTTTGACCGTGGCTCCGCCTTCGGAGCATACCTCGTCTTACGTCTCTAAAAAATCTTGATGTTGGCGATCGGATACTTGGCTCTTAAGGTACCCATTCACACACAGTCGGCCTG
Source organism: Xestobium rufovillosum (assembly GCA_963966045.1). Classification (NCBI taxonomy): domain Eukaryota; kingdom Metazoa; phylum Arthropoda; class Insecta; order Coleoptera; family Ptinidae; genus Xestobium; species Xestobium rufovillosum. The sequence goes on along the minus strand of OZ014492.1, from coordinate 49,156,766 downwards.
CAGTTCCAGGACTGTACGATCTCAACTGACGATCTCATCTGCTGCGCGCCATACACACATTGTCTCATATGACACTGGTTCGAAAATTAAGAGAAAGAGCAAAAGATGACTTAAAAAATTTTATAAACTTTTAGATTTAGTTAAACCATACATATCCAAGAAAAATACAGTTATGAGGAAAGCTATTTCACCTGAAGAGCGACTGGTTGTAACACTAAGGTATTTAGCAACTGGACGAAGCTTGGAAGATTTGAAGTTTTCAGCAGTTATTTCACCTCAGGCACGAGGAAAAGTAATACCAGAAACTTGCAAATACATTTTTTATAAGGCATTTTCATCAGCGGTTTTATAGAAACTCAATAATTTTTCGTACGCTTTGTTTTTTTCATGTCTGTTTGAATAAGATTTTCCTTTAACTTTCCATAAACATGGCAATTGTCGGTACAACTCTATAAATTCTGTTAGAAACTCCGTTTTATTAATTCGTGTTGCCATATTAAATGAAAAATGTTATAAACTCTGATCAAATACGTGAAATTTTCCAACTAGTTGAAAGATTCTGACTGACGATCACAACTGACGATTCTACTACATACACGTCAGTTTTGAATTAACTGCAGGACCAGACTTGTCGACGGCCGGACGACGGCCTGAGTGTGTATTGCGAAATATTAACTGTCGATTCGGATATCGGCAGTGCCAAACTGCAGGCCGACTGTGCGTGAATGGGTACCTTTAGATTCCCCATACTATTGCCTTTCATTTTGCTATATGCTTCCCTGTACCCAAAATCAACCGTTTTTGCCAAATTTGCATTTCCTTGAAAAAAGTGCCAAATCAGACAACTAAATAAAAACAAACCATGGCAATATTTAATTAAACCGTAACAATTACATAAAAGGTCAACAATTAACGAATATATATTATAAAGCATAGAACAAAAACAATAGAAAGTTAAATAGAAATTAATAAGAACTTAAGAAAAATTATAGATACCTAGGCATTTAGATACTTCCAAGATATGCTCAACATGCTGACCGTTTTGTTGTATGCACAACAGAATTATCTGCTGAAATGAATTTTCAACTCTTCTCAAGACTTCAGGATTAACCCTTAGAAATGCATTACATATTCTTTCCATCATGTCAGTTCTTGTAGACCTGATCTTTAACAAAACCCCACAAATAAAAACCTAGCTTCGTCAAGTAAGGGGACCTAGCTGGCCAATTTATAGGGCCGCCTCTACCAATTCATCTGTTAGGAAACTGATTATCCAGGTAGTTTCTTACCTGCGCACGACTGTAGTGGGCAGGGGCACCGTCGTGTTGTATCCATAACCTTCGTGTTACGCCTAATGGCAACTCATCCAACATATTTTTCAAATCATGTTGCAGGAAGTGAAAGTGGGGGTTTCCATCCACATTACCAAAAAAATAAGAACCAACAACTCGTGTCCCAACAATACCACCCCAAACGTTGATGAACCATCTGTGCTGGTGGTCCATATATCGTACAAAATGGGGATTTTAAGTCGCATAATAATGTAAATTATGTTTGTTCACATTTCCGTTTCTATGGAATGTCGCTTCGTCACAAAATATTTTTGTGTATACATTCTGGCAGCTAACAAACAATTTCTTTCACTTTCGCCCAAAGTGCAGACCATGTCTATTAATTCTTGTTTTGCAAAATTCATTTTCACTTAAGAAAACTTAATTCTCAAATCAACTGCGAAACAAAATTTATGACAACTTTTTTCATAGCCAACCGAGTACTATCAAATCATATTTGCTAGATTTATCTGTAAAATACAAATATTTCAAAAACGGTTAATTTTGGGATAGGGAAGTGTGTTGCAACAAGAAAGGAAATTTTACGGGGAATCCAATAATGGTATAAAAACAATAGGGTTCTATTTGAAATTGGGAAGTTATGGTGTTTTGAAATTTTCTAATTTGATCCTGTAATTGCTAATCCTGTATAATATAATAATAATATAATATTTCTTCCGCCCTTTTCTTCATCCTTCTTTGCACAATTCTAGTTAAAATTTTTGACGCGTGGGAAGCTAAACTGATCGTTCTAAAATTTTCGCACCTATCCACGCCTTTCCTTTTTGGCAAAGCCACTATGATATTCCGTTTGTAATTTTCTAGAAACTCAATTCACGCTTTCAAAATGTAGTTCATTTTCAGGATCTTCAGGACTACCTAGACTCTGCTGAGGAAGGTGTAATATACTTCAGTTTAGGGTCAACGTTCAGGACCAAGGTTATCCCCGAAGATAAGAAACGAACTATTTTGGAAACATTAGCGGAATTACCATACAAAATCCTTTGGAAATTTGAGTCAAACTTGAAAGATGTGCCGGAAAATGTCAAAGTCATGAGATGGTTTCCCCAACAAGATGTCTTACGTATGTTGTATTTTACATTTCCAAAACTTGGATATTAATAAAATATATTCGTTCCATGGAATCAAATTTAAATTATATGAACATTTGATTTAAAATTTCTCGTGTTCTAGGTCATCCGAATATCAAGCTGTTCATCAGCCAAGGAGGTTTGCAATCTGTGGAGGAAGCCTTGGCTTACAACGTCCCAATCTTAGGCATGCCCTTGTTCGCCGATCAGTATTACAACATCAAGCGTTTAGTTGATCTGGGTCTAGGTAAAGAAGTCAGTTACGAAACACTAACAAAGGACGGTTTAAAATCAGCAGTTTCAGAAATTATCAGCAATTGCAGCAGGTGAGACTCCATAAATCAATATTTGATAAACAATCACAGTCGAGCAGTAGATTAGATTTAATTGCAGTAACGCATGGTTCAATTAATGTTATCATAATCGCTACGAACATTTATTTCATTATGTGTAATTCAGTCTGCCTTGTTAGTACACGATTTTTGTTTGTTCTGGAGTTGTCAGAGCGATAGGGAAACTTTTTGATTGGGCGCAGGCACGCTACTCACGTGCCAGAGGTTCATTATGAAATTTTAATAAACTCATCGGGATATTAAGTTTATGCAGAACGAAAAATGGGATAAATTTGAAACTTTGCAAGGAATTATAGTTGGTAGTGATCTACTTTTCCAAAATATTTTCAGACTTCTAGCACTTCCGCTTTTACCGGAAGATTTTTAAATAGAAAAACTCCCAAATATACCAATATTTGGTTTTATCAGATGTTTTGACTAGAAATTTTGACTAGTTCAACAATGATATTCTTTCAGATACAAATCAAGGCTGAGGGAAATTTCGAAGCTGGCGACGGACCAGCCGATGAAGTCTTTGGACAAAGCGATGTTCTGGATAGAGTACGTAATAAGGCACAAAGGGGCAGATCACTTAAGGAGTCCCGCAATAAACGTGCCCTTTTATAAATTTTATTTATTAGATGCCATAGGAGTTCTGCTGCTGTGCTTCATATTACTATCTTATTTATATATTAAGTTATTAAAATGTGTTATTAGACGTTGTCTTGAAAGGCTGAGACGGAAAAATAAACAAGAATGATGTCTTTGTGTATAAATAACATTGTTTGAAGAACGTTACGTTAATATTTTAGTAAGGGGTGCCTTCTCCGCTCGGGATTGCAAGAATGAAATGAGCAGCCGATGCAGAGGGTGTAACAGAAAATATATGAGTTGTTATACTAACAAAATGCCGGCACGAATGTATTAAATTTGTTGGATGAGTAAGGTGACGTGTTACCAGAGTGTGAATCCTGATCATTTTTACGAAACATATTGGATTAAAATGAAAATTTACTGGATTATAAACGAAAATAAATTCGCATAAACCTCATGAATAAAACTAATGTAAATTGAATTTTCAACGTGTTATTTTTAGTTAACATGAAAAATACTGGTGGACAACAAATATTAAAATTAGCGTCGAGCGATAAAATAATTTTATTATTGGTTCATACGTTTATATTGCTATTGACATTCACATCTGACAGGACTATTGTAAATTAATAGTTTTATTTTAGTGCAGTTGATTGTTGTAAAATGTGACAATAAAAGTACTTATACCATGTATACAAACATTTAGCAACATTATTTGGGTCTTTTTCGGCTAAAAGTAATATTATAAACAGTGCGAAATCATTTACGAAATGTTTGGGATAAGAAACTCATATAATAAATTACTTTCCAGATATGCCTTATGCGTGTTGGTGGACAACACAATATAATCATTCTACTGAAGAAGGGACAAAAATAGACTTGAAATTTGTCACTCGTTTTTGGCTGGTGCTATCCTTTAACTTCTGCTAAAAACACTTTTCCAATGCCCACTATTATTTTGTCCTGCACAGGCTGTCCGATTTTCGTTGTGATTTGGGGGTTTCTCATAGAAGAAGCAGTGATAGAGCCTCGGGGTTTTCGAGAATCTGATCTACTTTTTTGAGAATATAATTCATAAGTCACTTGACGCGATTTGCACCAATAGAAATTAAAAATTTGCTTGGTTACATAGCTATCACAGCGATAGTAAAAAACAAAAAATCTATCACCTTATTTTGGTTCGTTGTTAGGAATAGGATATTATACAAGGTGAGTCATTAAGGCGAAATCGGCCGATAACAAGAGTACAGTTCAAAATGGAAGAAACTTTTTCAAATAAAAGTTTTTCAAAAATAAGTGCTTAATGAGATAAAAATATTTTCAATTATGGCGGACTTCCGGTTATACCGGAAATGGACACTAACTATGTTATTTTAAATGGAACACCCTGTATTCGTTTGCATTTTTGGATTTCGCATGAAAAATAAATGTCAGTTTGTTAATCAAACATTGGGTCTAAGTCGAACCGCTATGGAGTTTTATAATTTTTTTGAAAATTTTGACGTTTGCAGTAGTTGGCGCCATTTTGAATATCTTCGAAACGAAAGCACTTAGAGGAATGCGGTTTCGACAGTTCGTCTCTGGAAGTAACAGCCTATTAGACACAAGTATAACATGGAATCATAACTTTTTAATTAAATGAAATTTATCCATGCCAATATTTACTAATTCAAACAGGAATAACTCTTTTTTTTAAATGGAATGCTACATTGATTCTCACCTCATAAGACGCAACATTAAATTTCCTTTCTGACGATGTATGGTTGTTGGCATCTGTCACCAGCAGTTTTTAAGAAATTTGCGTTTTTCTGGAAATTTTAAATAATATCGTGTTATTGCGTTAACAATAGTTGGCGTTCAGCGATTTTGTTTTGTTTTGCCAACGAAATGTCATTTCTATTAAATTATTGTTAAGTAAGAGTGCAATTTGAGTTCAATTAGTGAGAGTATTGATTTCAATTTTAATAAATATCACAATTAAGAAAACTGAAAATGTACACTCAAGAAGAATTAATTGCTATGGTGTATTCCTTGGGTGAAGCAGAAGGAAATTCGTTACTTGCCTCAAGAATGTATGCGCAACGTTTTCCCGAGCATAGACATCCAAATGTAATGGCATTCGCAAAATTAAAAGAGAGGTTTGAACGAACTGGTTGTGTGGGATACGAGAAGAAAGAACGTGTAAAATCAGTGACACATAAGGAAAATCAAGTTTTAGTAGCTGCTACTGTTGTCCGAGATCCTCATTTAAGTACCAGAGAAATTAGTCGCGAGTTAGAAATAAGCCAAACTTCTGTATCTCGAATACTGCGCAAAAATAAATTTCACCCGTACCACGTTCAATTGGTTCAGGAACTAGATCAAAAAGACTTCAACAATCGGTTGCAGTTTTGTGAGTGGGCTTTACGTAAACTTCAGGAGCGAAATACTTTTTCGATTATGTTCTCTTTACGGACGAAGCTTCGTTTCATAAGAACGGTTTTGTTTCAAGATACAACTGCCATTATTACAGTACTGACAATCCCCATTGAATAAGGCCATTGGATCATCAACATAGGTGGTCTTTGAATGTATGGGGTGGCATAATTGGACGACACGTAATTGGACCACATTTTTTCGATTTTTTTACAAAACGATTTGCCAGAAATGTTAGACAATTTACCACTTGCTGCAATACAACAGATGTGGTATCAACAAGATGGAGCGCCTGCACATTACGGGACGGATGTAAGGGAACATTTGACTGCAGCATTTCCAAACACATGGATAGGAAGATGAGGTCCGACACCTTGGCCAGCGCGATCTCCAGACCTAACAAAACTTGACTTTTCTTGTGGGGGTACGTAAAGCAGTTAGTTTACAGGGAACCTCCAACTACTCGAGAAAATATGATGGAACGAGTTCGCCATGCATTTCAAAGTATCAATGAAGATATGTTGATAAATGTGAACAATTCTTTGTTGAAACGATTGCGTGTTTGTTATCGTGAGGATGGCAGTTCATCATCATAAGGTTCTCAGTCCGAAGACTGGTTGGACGCGTACCTCCATTCTTTTCTATTCTGAGCTAACCTACGCATTTCCCTAAAAGTAGAACATCCTACATCCCTAACTATTTGAGAGCAGTAGTCTAATCTAGGCCTACCCCTACCTCTTTTTATTCCTATCTCTGACTCTAGTATGTCACGAACTATTCCTTCGTGTCTTAGAAGGTGTCCCACCATCCTATCTCTCCTACTCTTTATTGTTTTCCATACCTTTCGCTTTTCCCCAACTCTTTCTAATACTTCCCTATTGCTAACCTTATCTATCCACGGTATCTTCATCATGCGTCTGTAGCACCACATTTCAAACGCTTCTACTCTTTTTCTATCCGCTTCTCCTATTGTCCAAGTTTCGCACCCGTATAATGCCGTACTCCATACATACGACGTTAAGAGTCTCTTCCTAGTCTCTATATTAACCGTTCTCGAACATAACAGTTGTTTCTTTTTGTTAAACGCAACTCGTCCCTGCGCCATTCTTTGTTTTATATCTTTAGTGCTCCTACCGTCTTGAGTTATTTTACTTCCTAAGTAGCAGAAATCCGCGACCTCCTCTATCTTCTCATTTCCAATCTGTATTTCCATTTTAGTTCTATTTTCACATCCCCTACATACCAAAATTTTAGTTTTCTTTTTATTGATTTTCATGCCGAAGCCCTGTGTCAAAACTGCTTCCATTTCATTCAAAGCCGCTCCTAATTCTTCTTTGCTAGATGCTAACACTGCTATATCATCCGCAAATCTGAGCATGTTAATAGTTTGGCCCTGTACATTGATCCCTGAGGCTGTTCTTTCCTTAACAATCTTAATCGCATCTTCGATATATAAGTTGAAAACTAGAGGTGACAATGCACATCCCTGTCTCACTCCCTTCCGGATATCTACTTCCCTTTGTTCCTGCTCACATTCTATAACTGCCTTTTGCTCTTTGTAGAGATTATGTATTATTCTTCTGTCCCTGTATTTCATCCCTACCTTTCTCAGCACTTCGAACATCTTCCCCCATTTTACGTTGTCGAAGGCTTTTTCTAAATCTACAAATCCTATATAGACGCTCTTTCTCTTTTCTATCGTTTTTTCTATAATTACTCGTAAAGCTAGAATGGCCTCGCGCGTTCCTCTATTTCGTCTAAATCCGAACTGATCTTCTCCTAATATTTCTTCCGCCTTTTTCTCCATCCTTCTTTGCACAATTCTAGTTAAAATTTTTGACGCATGAGAAGTTAAACTGATAGTTCTAAAATTTTCGCATCTATCCGCGCCTTTTCTCTTTGGCAAAGCTACTATGATGTTCCGTTTGTAATCTTCTGGAATCTCGCCTGTCAGGTATATGCGACTAACTAGTTTAAATAAACGATCTATTACCTCTTGACCTGCGCACTTTAAGATTTCTGCCTGCAAGCCATCTATACCTGGTGCTTTATTATTCCTTAAACTTTTTAGTGCTATCTCAAACTCTTCTCTCATTATAGGACTCCCTAGGTTATCCCCCTCTACACTGCTTTCGCTTTCTAATATATCTTGCACTTCCTGTCCCGCATATAAGTTTCCTAAATATTCTCTCCACCTATTTGCCTTCTCCCCACTTCCGATTAGGATATCTCCTGCCTCATTTCTAATGTTTTTGGTACTAGATTCAATTTCTCTAAAATTTCTCCTAATTATTTTATATGCTTCATCAGTCTTTCCTACTTCAAATTTATCTTCCACTTCTTTGCATTTATTATCGATCCATTGCTCTTTCGCTTTCCTACATTCCCGAATAATTTCCCACTTGATCGCCTTATATCTTTGTTTCCCTGTTTCATCTAACCTATTTTTATATTTTCGCCTTTCCTCTATTAGACTCAGTTATGTCGAACATTTAATCTAATTACATTAATTTATTTTTGTTGCTGTTATTATCTAATGATCTTTGAAGTTTTGGAAATAGTATAGAAGATTTGGAACGAACATTTTGTAAGACAAAATAAAACAATATCGCCAAACGTCAACCATTGTTAATGCATAAACATGATATTATTCAAAATTTCCAGAAAAACGCAAATTTCTTAAAAACTGCTGGTGACAGATGCCGACAACCATACATTATCAGAAAGGAAATTTAATTTTGCGTCTTATGAGGTGAGAATTAATGTAGCATTCCATTTAAAAAAGAGTTATTCCTCTTTGAATTATTAAATATTGGCATGGATAAATTTCATTTAATTAAAAAGTTATGATTCCATGTTATACTTGTGTGTGATAGGCCGTTACTTCCAGAGACGAACTGTCGAAACCGCATTCCTCTAAGTGCTTTCGTTTCGAAGATATTCAAAATGGCGCCTACTACTGCAAACGATAAAAATTTTCAAAAAAATTTAAAAAACTCCATAGCGGTTCGACTGAGACCCAATGTTTGATTAACAAACTGACATTTATTTTTCATGAGAAATCCAAAAATGCAAACGAATACAGGGTGTTCCATTTCAAATAACACAGTTAGTGTCCATTTCCGGTATAACCGGAAGTCCGCCATATTTGAAAATATTTTTATCTCATTAAGCACTTATTTTTGAAAAACTTTTATTTGAAAAAGTTTCTCCCATTTTGAACTGTACTCTTGTTATAGGCCGATTTCGCCTTAGTGACTCACCCTGTAATAGTCTGAGCCAGCAACGTACGTGTTGAACTGATGTCCGCAAATCTGAAATTAATTCACAAGCTTACCATTATTGTGTAAAAACTGAATTGAATAGTCAGTCCACCTAATCATATTGCTTCTGGCGTAGGTTTAATTATAAAGACATATTTTTTTTTTTTTAAAAAAACTCATTTTAGCAAAACTAAAATATTCATCTAATGCTACCTTGTGATATGTAAAATACGAAATGGTAAGTGACGGACGTTTTTTGTATTGCTAAAATAGTGACTGATCGCCGCAGACATAATAAAAGTGTTAAAAATTAAACTTATTTTGACAAGCGTCAAATTTATTCATGACACTTGACAAAAGAAATATGAAGTATTACTACAGATTGATAATTTATTATAGAAAAGAGAAATTTGGCCCTTGCCAAAATAAATTTAATTTTTAACATTTTTATTATGTTTGCGGCGATTTATCACCATTCTAGCAATACAAAAAAACGTCCGTCACTTACCAGTTCGTATTTTACACATCACAAGGTATCATTAGATGACAATTTTTGTTTTGCTAAAATGAGTTTAAAAAAAATAATGTCTTTTTATTTAAACCTGCCCAAAAGCAATATGATTAGGCGGACTGACTATTCAATTCAGTTTTTACACATTAATGGTAGATAAGCTCCTGAATTAATTTCAGATTTGCGGACGTCAGTCCACCATGTATGTTGCTGGCTCTTAGACTATTAATTATTCAGACCATCAGAAAGTATGAAATAAATTTTATTTGTCAAATCTGACAGTTGATATGTGTCATATTTCAAATGTAAATTAAGTTTTATTCTTTAAATGTTTCTTATTCATTATATTCTCTTGCCAAATATAACTCGTGCTATGATCAATTATCGAGGATATCACTCGTGAAACCGAAACAGGACATTCAACTCGTCCTTCGGACTCGTTGAATCTCCGGTTCGGTTTCAGCTCGTAGATATCATCGATGATAATCATAGCACTTGTTTTATTACCTACGAAAATAGGGAAGAGGAAGAAATAAATGTTTTGTCGTTGGTTGAGGCGACACCAAAAACTTCTTGTCGCGAAATCGAATCACAAGTTGGTGTTTCCAAAACAAAAGTTCAAAAAATATTAAACAAGGCAAATAAAGGACATATAAAATTCAAATTATTCACCATCTCTTCCCGGGAGATCAAGAAAAAAGGCTTAATTTTTGTAGGTGGAACTTGAATAAAATTCAAGAAAATCCAGAATTTGGGCGGTCTGTCATTTGGACAGATGAAACTCACATAAGCAGTGTAGGATTATTTAACAGGCATAATGTTCGTCACTGGTCTGATACAAATCAGCACCAAACTTTTGAACGTCAGAGGCAAGGACGTTTTGCATTTAACGTTTCGTGTTTTATTTTGGGTGGTCAACTAGCATACCAAATTTTTTATGGAAACTTAACGGGATTGAGATACATTAATTTATTGAATATTAACGCAGAGGCGATAATGGAAAATGTTCCGTTAATAAGCATAAACAGCGTATATTTCTAACAAGATGGTGCCCCTGAACACAATTCTGCGATAGTTAGAAATTATTTAGAAAATCATTTTCCGGGTAGATGGTTGGGTACAAATGGGCCTATATTGTGGCCTGGAAGATCACCGGATGTGAGTATATTAGACTTTTTATACATACGAAGATACAACAATCAAGCCGAGCTAGCAGAGGCAACACATGCAGCTTTCCGATATTTGCAAGCCCACCCTATTTTTTTAATTAATGCGATCAATCTATTAACTAAAAGATGTAGACTATGTGTTGAAAAACATGGCAATCAATTTGAGCAGTTCCTATAATTTTGTTGTTTGTTGTTTTTCTTGTTTTTGTTTGTTTTGCGTTTTTTTTTCTATTTTGTTGTTTTTATTTCAGTTATATTTTCTAAAGGTAAAAAGTGCCAAAATCTTGCCGTTTTTTGAAATAATGCTAATGCGCAACCCCACCGCTCGCCAACTTACTTCAACCAACGGTACAAAAAACGAGTCTTTAAATTATAAGCACGTTCCCGCAGAACGGATTCTGCGGTTGCTCTCCGAAATGAATTCCTCAAATAACTGTCAAATTACTAATTAAAAACGGGGACGCTTGAGCACCTCAATCTTGAACAATGGCTGACGTCACGTCAACAGGGTTGCCTTCGATCTCGACGAAGTGTTCGGGGGCATAGGCTTTTCTGTCACTAATTAAGCCAGAGCTTAAGTGTTATATAATTGTTATTCAGGCGGGAAAGCCAAATTAAGGAAGCTGTATTCAGGAACGAAGTTGGTATAATGGTGATAGTACCGCTGCACCATTGTGTTCCCCATCGCATCCTCTCGATTTAAATATTATAATTCGAGGACATGCTCTAAATGTAGAGACGTCTAACTATTATTATTATGTTGTCACTCGGGCCGGCTTTAGCGATTCGGGTCTTAAAATTAGCACACTTAAGACCTGGAAGCCGACAACCGACGGAGCGGCATTCAATAGGCTATGAAATAGAAGCGTCCGGTGTCTTTGACAGAATTCCACCTGTCATCAACTTGAGCTGCACCAGAATATTATCTTTTTAATAACTCTGTCAATGGAACCAGTGGAAAACGAATACTGAATGACGAGCGGCACAAAAGTGAGACCTGTGTGGTTCCACACGTTCTGCAAACCAGCATACATCTTTGTTTTTCTTACCTGAAAAAGAAAAATGAAGTATTATACAACAAAATTAATTATTTTATATTATGCAAGTTATATACCACATGCTGAAGAATTTCCATGAAATGAAGGTTAAAAAGTCAGAACAAGCTCAAACGGTAAATGTGTTCGGCTGCACAGCTAATATCAAAGAGGCAGCTAACTGAATACTCGCCGAACTGACTACTTCAATTATAAGGTTTTCCCAATAAAGTAAAATGTTTTACCCCTGTTTTACAGTGGTGGTAAAGGTAGCAACCGAAAGATTATTATTTCTTTCTGCGTATGAGGATATCAAAAACTCTACAACTTTCCAATTTATTAAAGTATTAAAAGCAAAAATTACATTAATAATTTTCTAACTAAAACACAGAAATTTATCAGATTATCCATGACAACTTAATTTACTCTAATCACGGACGTTTTTGATTTTTATGGATTTTCTGAACTGTCAACATTTAAAAATGAACAAAAATATTTATTCAGTTCAAGAAAAGGTTTTCATTGTGAAAATATTTTACGGCGGCAATAGTTTGCGCGTAGTCCGTGCCTTATTTTCTGTAAAATTCAATAACGGTCCTATTCCTTCGGTATAAAAACAAATAATTTAGTAAGAAATTTGAAGGCTGGGAATCTTTCATCGAAAGAAGTTAATTTTTACTAATACATAAACTTGTTTTTTTATTTAGATAATTCTCATTCACATTATTATTGTCATTACCTATAGTTGACAATTAATTGATTACTGGTGTGGATGTTTCGTTGGTGAATGCTGGTCCATAGTTTAGGGTAAATTGTAGGTGTCGTCTAACCTATTAAAAAGTTTTTGGGAAAATGTTAAAGCAGTAAAATGAAATAATAAAAATTAAATTACTTTAATTTTACTGCAATTATGAAAAATTTAACAAGCGGCAACATTTGTTTATTTTGCTCTAATGAATTTTGTAATCTGGCATTTTAATACTTATTTATTTCATATCTAGGTAAGGACAAAAACTTATTAATATACAATGAAATTAAAGTAACATAAAAAAAGAAAAATAACTATAACAAATATTCAAACAAACCCCCATTCTGTATCAGACAGTATCCCAGCCTATTATAGAAAGAATTTCTCACATTCCCAAGTTGCCGATCGTTTATTAAGTTGCATTCCGCAAAAATAGCTTTCCTTAAAGAATCAATATTTGGGTGACGAGTTTTATCAATCTTATTTTTTAAATGACCTCACAAGAAAAAGTCACACGGTGCCAAATCAGGAGATCTAGCTGGCCAGTTTATAGCACCACCTCGACCAATCCAGCTCTCTGGAAATATTTCATTTAATAATCCCCTCATTTGTGCTCCAAAATGTGCTAGGCATCCGTCATGTTGAAACCATACCTCCCGATTCGCATGTGCAACTTCTTCTAATGCAGGGCAAATATGGTTAATTAAAAGATCTAAATAAGCTTCTGAATTTAAATTTCCCTGTATTTCAAATGGTCCTATAATGCGATTATTAAAAATGCCTTCCCAAATATTGATTTTTTGAGGGTATTGCGTTGTAGTGGCTAGATTTATTCTGGGATTTTCCTGGGCCCAATGCCTAACGTTTTGTGAATTTGGCTCTTGATTTAAAGTGAAGGTACGCTCATCGGTAAAACAAATTGATGAGAGCAGGGGCGGCGAATGCATGGGTGCATGGGGTCGGTTGCACCCAAGGAAAAATTTTATGGGGTGCGTAGCACCCCACAGAATGTGCCCATTGCGCGGCCGTCCCAGCCGTGATTAGTTAGGGACGAACGAAATAAGCTTTTCTTAGTACATCGAGACCTGGTTATGGGAATATAATAAATTATAATGTAATTATAATTATTGTTATAATTATAATGTAATTATAATTATTACTTATAAGAATAAATAATGCAAGTCCAGAATTGGCCAGGTTTACAGTTCTTAACAAATTCTTCGGGTTATTGGAAAAATGCAGAAAGAATGCTGATAGAACAATTTTTCATTTCTTAAATTTACTTTTTGTTGGGATACAAGATTATTTTGTACATGCAGGTACAGAGCAGATGTTAGGTTCTTCACAATTTCGGAAAGAAAGTTTTATTACACCACTGCATTTTATTTTTATTGCCGATCCCATTGCAAAGCGGCATGTTTGTAGGACTGAAAATAAGTATTGTAAAAAAATTAAGTGTTGTATCTTTTCTACTGCTATAGAAATAATTTCTGTTGGAGCAAATAATTGGCAAATTCATAACAGATAACAGCAAAAGATATTTTTATTTTCACTTCTTGGTTAGAATCAAATCACCGCGGTAGTCTTATTTAGTTCTTTGAGTAAAGATGACGTAGCTGATGAATTCATTAACAGGACAACTGCAAAAACTTGCAAAAAAGAAGAATTAAGAGTTTGGTAAAACAGGTCAAAAGTTACACCTGCGGGGCAGCGCGTCGGTGAGGTATCCGTTAGAGCACGGAGCGAACTATCACCATCAGCTGTGTTGCAACACCGATGATGACATGATTCTTTAAACACATTTATGGACACAAGAACACCACACATTCAAAGCTCGCGCTTCTGGTACCTATTAGTAAATGTGACAACGCTGCTCTGAGTTTACGCTCACTCGGAACGGGGCGGCAGCACATACCCAGGCATATTTTACTTTTGCAGTGCTTTCGCTGTACTACATATAATTAAACCTTCATCCTAGTAAATTTAGCAACACGAAAGCATGATTATGGTAGAAGAAGATATATTTTATGTCTCTATAGAAAGATTTTTTCAAAAACTGTAAATCTCTTGGCGTGAAGTTGGTCAATTTCAAGAGTGAACTGACACTTTCTAAGGTAAAATTTTTAACTTTTCTTTCTATAGAAACATAAAATAATGTTTCGTTTATAAACTGACCAAAATTCCAACACTTCAGTTTTCACTGTTTAGGAATGAGCGTAGTACTAAGAAGCCAGTTTTCAGGTTCATTTTAAAGGGGCTTGCCGGACCCTTAATTATTATAAAAACTATTTTGTTTGCATACATTTGTATACCTATTTCACTGCTTGTTTATGTTAATCTTGTAGTGTATGTGTATGTGTACCTACTTCAACAGAAATTATGAAATTTGTTTATAAATATTTCGTTGTTTCTTGACAACATATATATTTTCCATTTTACACAACGTTAAAATCTTATTATTATTATTATTATTTGTATTATTATTATTAGTAGTAGTAGTAGTAGTAGTAGTAGTAGTAGAATTAGTATTATTTGTATTATTATTATTATTATTATTATTAATATTACTATTACAACTTCCACCTTGCACCCCACTGAAAAATCAAAACCCGCCGCCCCTAGATGAGAGGAAGCTGCGATCCCGATTAGCCCGTTCTTGCATTTCTTCACAGAAAGTTTGCCTTGATTCTTCGTCAAAAGGAAGTAACTCTTGGTGACATTGGAATTTAAAGGGATGATATTTATTTTTTTTAATATGTTAAGGACAGTTTCTCTTGAAACATTACATTCTAGGGCAATAGACCTTAAACTAGATGTTGGACTAGCAGTTATCAGGCCTATTACCATTTCCTCTACCTCAACATTTAGATTTCTTGGAACGACTAAAAAAATAAATGATAAGATTAATTTTAGTTTTGTTTCACTCCACGTTATCACTTGTTAAATTTCTCATAATCCCAGTAAAATTTAAGTTAGCGAACAATAAGGAATTAGCAACTAGGTAATAATAATAAGCGAATCAGAATTATCTAAATAAAAACCAAGTAAATTTATTAGTAAAAATTACTTTCTTTCAATGAAAGATTCCCAGTATCTTCAAATTTCTTAACTAAATTTTTTATTGTTGTTACCGAAGGAATAGGGCTGTTATTGAATTTTGCAGAAAATAAGTCACGGACTACCCGCAGACTATTGCCGCCGTAAAATGTTTTCACAATGAAAACCTTTTCTTCAACTGAATAAATATTTTTGTTCATTTTGAAACCCAAATTTTAAATTGTCGATAAATAATGTTGACAGTTCAGACGAATTAGAAATTAGAATCAAGGGAGTCTTTGATTAGAATAAATTAAATTGTCAATATTGTTAATAGAATAATTAACAATAAAAAATAAAAAATTACTTATAATAACATATTCCAAAAATTATCAGAATCATGCAAGAAGACCAGCTAAGGTACCTCCTTTAAGCCGTGATCATCGCAGAGCAAGAAGGTTCTTTGCTGAAGAACATGCTAATTTGAATTTAGGGTAGTGGAGCACTGAAGAATCCAGGTTCTGTTTAAATCACACTGATGGACGAGTTCGAGTCTGGAGACGTCCAGGTGAACGTTTCTTAGACTTCATTGTGGAAGAAAGGGTTGTATTTGGAGTAGGGTCCATCATGGTTTGGGGTGGGATAAATTTGAACTGGTGGTAATTCGTGAGGGGTCTATGACTGCACGTTGGTATATAGACGAAATTCTAGAACCACATGTTGTACAATTTGCCGAAAATATTGGTCCCGCATTCATTCTGCAGCCCACACATCGCCAGAATAGTGCAAAATTTCCTCAATGCCCACAATATTGAGGTTATGGTTTGTACTCTCATTTGGGTTATCTGATAAATGTTATCGAAACACTTAACTTTTGTCTTTTTGATAGCGGCAGTAATTTCAAGGACATTTTTCTCTGAGTATTCTTTAGTTCCTCGTCTGCGTTTCGGTTACTTCAGGCACTTAATAGTAATTCGTTTGAGCATTAAACTCATAAATGCATCACCCGTAAATAAAATACTTGCAGGGAAAATTTATACACCAGTTAACTATTAGGTATAGTTATGGCCGCCTGTACGAGTATTAATACCTCAATTTACGATATAATTATGATTTATTGTAACGTCTTGGAGCTATTATAGACACCCCATTACCATTTACATCTATAATCTAGTTATGTCCTTGAAGCTGTTCGTGAACCTACGTTCTGCGTGAAAGGGGTTAATTATCCTTGAGATGTGCAAGTTGAAGGTTTCGTAGAATACCTCAGTTCCTCAATAAATACTAAATTAAGAAGGCAGCTCGAGCCGTCACTATTGACGTATATCGGGCATCAACTTTAAAGTAGCTCTATCATTCATTGTCAAAAAATATGGTAGAGTGACGTTCCCTAGAACTTTAATAATATATTAGAGGGCGCCGAGAGAGCGGATCGTTAAATGAACTTGTAAAGCAGACGCTATAACATTTTTAAGACTTGTTCCATCAGTTTCCTATCAAATGCGGATATTGATGCTTGATTTTCGTTCCGTTGCCAGTTTTGCAGTGGAACTTTTACGACAAAGTAATTGGCAGAAGGGCGCCTTTACTTACAGGCCATATTTCAGAACGTACACTTTGGAAATTTCATTTTAAAACTTGGATTGTTCCAGATTTCATAGGTGATTGATTGGAAACGTACAATCTCGGAGTTTTACGTGACTACTTCTTGTACGTACTGCACCAGCTGCTGCTGTCTACCAAATCAAATCTATGGATTCTTCACATTCTTAGCGTGGGTGTAAAAATTCGTTTAGTAAAGTCGGTAGAAGCATTTATCTTTTGTCTTGATTAATGAAAATGCTCAAACGGTTTAATTTTCTATTTGCTTCTTTTGGAGCTACTGCAAACAACACATTACAGCGATATATTTTGTACACTAAAATGAACAGAAAATTATTTGTTATAACCCTCTGACCTACGAATTCGACAGAATAGCTTTTTAACAGAACAATGCGAAAATCAAAAGTTGCATGCCGCTAGTTTTATTAATAGATACTGTATGCTAATACATAATGGCACTTCAAAATTATCACAATTTCGAAAAATACGACATAAATGCTGTTTTCAATAAATGTTGTGAGAATGTAAATGAATCCATGGATCTATATCCCAACAGGTACACAAAAAATTCCTAGACACCCATTTCTAGTATAATACCTATCCATCGGTTTATTAAATTTAGATACCCACAAAGAAGACGATCGAGCAAAATGATGTTTTCGAGATTAAAATCAAATTTAACTCACTATGGGTCATTCAATAAACCTAGAAACAAAATTCATAACAAAGAAAATAGGGAAGAGGAAGAAATAAATGTTTTATCGTTGGTTGAGGAGACAACAAGAACTTCTTGTCGCGAAATCGAATCACAAGTTGGGTTTTCCAAAACAAAAGTTCAAAAAATATTAAAAAAGACAAATATAGGCCATATAAAATTTAAATTATTCACCATCTCTTCCCGGGAGATCAAGAAAGAAGGCTTAATTTTTGTAGGTGGTACTTAAATAAAATTCAAGAAAATCCAGAATTGTCATTTGGACAGATGAAACTCACAAAAGCAGCGTAGGATTATTTAACAGGCATAATGTGCGTCACTGGTCTGATACAAATCGGCACCAAACTTTTGAACGTCAGAGGCAAGGACGTCTTGGATTTAATGTTTCGTGTTTTATTTTGGGTGGTCAACTAGCATACCAAATTTTTGATGGAAACTTAACGGGATTGAGATACATCAATTTATTGAATATTAACGCAGAGGCGATAATGGAAAATGTTCCGTTAATAAACATAAACAGGGTATATTTCCAATCGTAACAGTTTTAATCTGTTTAGTACAAAAAGAATTGTAGAGAATTTTTGAAAATCGATATTTGTGAAAATTGAAATTTTGTTAGGTAATCAATTTAATAACCAAGACCTTCTCCTTTTAGCTTGGCTACTTATTACGTTTGCATTTGACGAATAAGATTGTCGGCCATAATGTATTTTGCCGGTATTGCCCTTAAATGAAAAACCGAGCTTGGAGAACGCCCAAAATGATATACATGGTGATTCTTTTAAGGCGGCCATTAGAAAATTTCTTATTTGCAAATAAGATAGAAACTTGAAACCTGGGTTCCTGTCATAATCGATCATGGCGAATCCAAAAATACAATTTTCAAAATGGCGGCACTTTCGGAAATACCGGAAGTTGACGCCATCTTTGTTATTTTAAATGGATACCCCCCATTTTTATTTTATTTTTGAATTCGGCATTAAATTCTGCGTATAATGCACCCAGGCTGTCAGCACTTATCTGTCATAGTTTTTGACATATGCCACTTTTTGTTTTAAATTTAGCATTTGCAGGGGTTCATTTAAAAATTCATATCTCTTAAACCATTTAAAGTGGGTAAATGAGCTTTTTTAGGTTGATTCCCTAAAGTTCAAGGAATAATTTCCCTGTAGGGTTAATGTTCAACGACGTTTCCAATGGTTGCTGCGATTTTTTGAAGATGACAATCAAAAAATGCCAAAAAGTCATTTTTTTTAAATGGCAATGGGCTAATTTTATTATGGCAACCGACGTAGGATTAAATTTGAAAGGGACTTATATCAAGGTTTCCTATACCTATCTCAAATAGTTTTTTAATTATTCGTAGTTTTTTGTAAAAGATTAAACGTTATTCCCAAAAAACATAGAAGCCTATGGAACCAAAGAAAAAAATTAGTTTTAGAACTGTCATCTTTTAGTTCTCCATTAATTAAAAGTTAAGTTAAGTTAAGCACGTTCTTGATTTTGTTTTGTAAGCATAAATGGCTTTTTATTCGAATGAAGTTGTTTTTGATTTATTTCTCATACATGGCAACTGCCAAAAAATCGTTGCAAGAACATGTCGCGAGTTTAATGCAAAATATCAAAATTTGCCGCCGATGAATAAACAGAAGTTTTCTAGACTTAAAAACAAGTTTCTTCAGGGAGGAAATATTCATCCTGCAAGAAGAAGGACTAAATTTGTTAGGGAATCTGAAGATAATCAAATAAATCAGGCCCGTGCAACCTTTTAAGCGAAAGGGCCATTTGCAAGTTTTATGAAATCTTAGCGGGCCGCACTACTGTCTATCAAGTGTTTCCTAGGTGTGATCGGTTCAGAGTATTTTGAATAATTAAAGACAAACACGTTAAATATTAAGATTTATAATTTTATAATAGAAAAATGCTGTGAATTCTTAATAAGTTAACCCCACGCGAAAAAAAAACAGTGACACAGTAAGTAAATCCGACACGTGTTTCGCTGACAACGTCAGCATTCTGAGGAGTCTTGGCATGTCAAAGTTCTCGATCCAATCACTGTGGATAGTAGAAAAAGTTAACAAAGACCACTTCTTTGGTAGAAACAAAAACGTTAGGAACACTACTTGTACATTTGCATGCGTAAAAATAAAAAAAAATTACCATCAAAACACAAATTATTGAGAAAAAATTGCAAAAAAATAAATATCTTATTCTTCAAACAATTTTTAAAGGGAGTGACTACTGCATCGTCCGACCGTTATATTAAATTTTGTTCCAACACGGTTGGACGTGCGCATTACGCAATGTCAATAAAATACGCCAGCGGTCTCGGTGGGTGTACGAGTATTGTCTCAACCTAGCGCTAGATGAGTTCTACCCCCGTACGAGTTTGATTTGTTTCGCTTATGTTTTTACATCATCTTTTTTCTCAAAGAATGCGTGTCTGGTGCCCCGTCAGCTAAGTGGTCTGTTTCAAAAATGCGTTCTGTCAACTTTCGTTTCATAATCATAATTAGTTTTTACACTTTCAATGTATTGACATCCAGTAATGCGCATGCCCGACCGTGTCCGAACATAATTTTAGGTGACGGTCGGACGGTGCAGTAGTCACTCCCATTTTAAATGAATTTTTAACAAAAATTTTAGGTTACTTTAATAAAATAATACCTATTAATAATAAAGCCCATGTGATTTCTGGCAACAATTTGAACCCTATTCGGGCGGATGTTGGTTGACGCTAATATAAGGGAATTTGTCAATTTCATCAAAGAAAAGAATTGTTCACACGTAGGTATAATATATGTGCTCTCTGTGGTACTGTACATGAAACGGTGCATTTTATGTGTTCCTTGATGAGAGAGACGTTACACTTTTTAATAGACATCACTTTGCTTTTTTTAAAATATTCAGTTCTGTGCCACACGTGCCACGCGGGCCGCATAAAATTGTCAGAGGGGCCGCAGGTTGCACGGGCCTGAAATAAATGTTCTGGGGTATTTTGGCGCATTTCCACGATCATCGATAAGAGCAGCAAAATTTGATTTGGGATTGACGTTCTCATCTATTCAAAGAATTTTACATGACCACAAACGACATCCCTATTCTTCTATACGACTACAAAAACTTCGTCCAACCGATTTTCCAAGACGAATAACTTTTTGATAAAAAAACAGGAAGACCCAAATTTTTTGAGTCGGATTATTTGGACTGATGAATCAAAATTTGCACAGGCTGGAGTATTTAATAGGAGAAATCGACATTTTTGGGCCGCAGAAAATCCACACCTGATCTATGAAGTTGAAAATCAAATTCAATTTTCCGTAAACGTTTTCTGTTTATTAATGGATAATCGGTTGCATTGGTACATGTATGATGAAAATTTGAATGGAGACAGATATTTAGACATTCTTAACAATGTAGTCCAAGATTTTGTCGATAATCTACCATTGCAGCATGCCGTCAACTTATGGTATCAAATGGTTGGGGCACCAGCGCATTCAACAAATGCCGTAGATTTAAGACTAAGACAATTGTTTCAAGACAGATGGTGGGGAAATAGAGGTCCATGGTTGTGGCCCCCAAGATCCCCGGATCTGACACCATTAGATTTTTATTTATGGGGGCAGATTAAAGATATCGTTTATGAAACTGCACCCACGTCGAGGGAAGACTTTTTACTAAAAATAACCCAAGCCATGAATGGCATTGATGGGAATGAAATCAGAAACGCTACCAGAGCCGTCCAACGTCGGATTATTGAGTGTTTGAATCAAAACGGTGCACATATCGAGCATATTTTGTAATACCGACCTAGCTCATTAATTTTTGTATTGATTTAGGTAATTTAAATTAATATATTTTGACACTGTTACTATGTTTGTTGCTTGGTAACAAGCTCGGTAACAAGTTAATCTTAATAAATTATATTTTTTTACAAAAAACTACGAATAATTAAAAAACTATTTGAGATAGGTATAGGAAACCTTGATATAAGTCCCTTTCAAATTTAATCCTACGTCGGTTGCCATAATAAAATTTGCCTATTGCCATTTAAAAAAAATGACTTTTTTGCATTTTTTGATTGTCATCTTCAAAAATCGCAGCAACCATTGGAAACGTCGTTGAACATTAACCCTACAGGGAAATGATTCCTTGAACTTTAGGGAATCAACCTAAAAAAGCTCATTTACCCACTTTAAATGGTTTAAGAGATGTGAATTTTTAAATGAACCCCTGCAAATGCTAAATTTAAAACAAAAAGTGGCATATGTCAAAAACTATGACAGATAAGTGCTGACAGCCTGGGTGCATTATACGCAGAATGTAATGCCGAATTCAAAAATAAAATAAAAATGGGGGGTATCCATTTAAAATAACAAAGATGGCGTCAACTTCCGGTATTTCCGAAAGTGCCGCCATTTTGAAAATTGTATTTTTGGATTCGCCATGATCGATTATGACAGGAACCCAGGTTTCAAGTTTCTATCTTATTTGGAAATAAGAAATTTTCTAATGGCCGCCTTAACAGAATCACTATGTATATAGGTTACGCAACAGGAACATACATTATACAAATTCTATAAAACAAAACCTATGGGAATAAATGCATTCTGTCAGTATATTCGACTTGAATGCTAAATTGGGTCTTGGCATACATATTCTTTGAATTTATTTCCGCATCTACCCACGCAAGAGATGCAAGTTTTTGTCTCAAACGGGATGGATATAAGTTAATATTATATCGGAAACGCACGGAAAATATTCAAATGCTTTAATAAATATTCGATGAGCTAGGGGGAAAACGAGGAAATACGTATTATGCAAGTAAACAAGGAAAAAATTATGGCATTATTATTATTTGTATTTGTATTATTATTATTATTATTATTATTAAAATTTTCGTCGGTGCCCACCTACATACAGTTTCGATACCTTTCGTAAATGTCAGAATATCCAGCTTGATACAAACTTCGGCGATGTTTCCTTGTCAGCATTAATCACCCCCGAAGTTCCGGTTGCCGGGGACTAATCGTACTGAAAAGATAGATTATAACTTGGCCCTCGCTTACAATATGACTCATGCAGATGACGAAAATGACTTGCATATGACGTAAATGCATACGCTGGATCCCGTGATGCGAAATCAGGCTTAACATAATTTATAGATCCATATTATATAGTATGTACTGTCCCTCCGTCGCGTCGTATCGTGTAATGCCCCCTATGTATTCGGAAATTGTTTGGAAAATCTTTATAGAGAACCAGTCATGTGCAATGAAACAGGTTTTTGTGTATTCAAAATGGGCGAATGAAAGCAAAAAAGTATTGAATTATTTCTTTATTAGGTATCTGCTTGTCTACGTTTTGAACACTGTCGCAGTCACACCTGTCATCTCACCGTTTTCATGATGCGGTTATTGCCCCTTTGTTTACAAAAATAACAGGATAACAGGTGAGAATACTGAAAATGTCAGACGGTAACGTGTTCGTCCAGTGGGAAAACCCTTAGAGACAGTTCAGTTTTACACCTTCAATCCTCAGGGTGGTTTGCCGAAGCGGGGCAAAAGTGTCCTGAGACACACATAAGCTCAATGTAGCATGCAGTCTCTCTCGAACCACGTGGCTTCCCTCTGGTTCTTTCTCGAACTGCTGTTATTCTATTTCTGAGCATGTAGCTTTCCTGTTTTACGTGTTTTCGAACATATCAATATTTAATTTTTTCTTCTTCCAATAACACATATCGGTTAATGTGAAAAAAGTTATTAGTTACTGGAGATATGCACATTTTAGTATAGCCGATCGATTAACACGTTTGGATGCCAAAGATAACTGAATCATTCCCTACGCAATAAGTCGTTTCTTCCATTTCATAAACCAATGTCTGTTTGGTGTTTCACTTAGACTTCAAACGGTCCCTGCGATTTTACTGCGGATTTGATCGCGACCAACTTTCTAAAGTTAAAGCTTTGTCCTTTGCTTTAGATGAATTGGTATAGTTGGGCTTAAGCAGCTTTAGTTGGGTAGAAGTTGCCGAGTTTCATATCCGTGATTCCCCAGAGAGAGATGTCGGATATAGAATTTAGTGGAAGGCTCACTTAATAAATGACGTTTTAAAGTTTATAGCCCACGTATTATACTGCAAATAAATATATTATCCGCTTCTCAGAAGTTTTTACTACCACCATATCGATGTCTGACGTGGTGCATTAAGTTTGGGAAGATACATTACCTAATTAAAATGTGAAATGGGGTATTAAAAGAGAAAATGCATTCTGATTTAAAGCTCTTACATCATTTGACATACGACAAATACTAAACCTCGTGAGTTTTGATTCAATCAGAAGAAAAGAATTTAGACTTTTTAACGCATCATTAAATAATTTTAATGCCTTTTTCTGCTCTGTTGGGTACTTTTTACGATACGTTAAGGCTCCCAAAGAATTCCCAATTTGAAGTTTCCGATTAAGCATACGAAATAGGGGGATTAACTGCCACAATACTCCCCCCATTAAATACCTCACAGTTATGCCATCAATATAACAACGTCCCGGTCAAACACGAGCAAAACTTCCCTTAACAATGTTGCATTGATATTGGTTTAGAGCTGTTACTTTAGATTTACGGCATCTAAACTCGATCGCTGTTGTGGTATTTTTATACTCGTGTATACTGCTCTTGCTGGCGTTGCAGCATGTTAGAAAAAGTTATAGCCATTTCCCAGTGCGATATAAGATATTCGTTCTGTTCCACATGCAATAAAAATAGTATTCTTTATCAAAACATTCTTGTTACAGTTGATTATCTCTGTGCATGTAACAGTACTTCGTGTCTTTGTGACAGATTTTCTGCACCTACTTTAGAAGAAGAAGATTTTCCGTTCCATGTTCTTTGAATACAGGGAGCCGTACCTACAACCTTTCCTGAACCTCCC
This sequence comes from Xestobium rufovillosum, assembly GCA_963966045.1. Lineage (NCBI taxonomy): Eukaryota > Metazoa > Arthropoda > Insecta > Coleoptera > Ptinidae > Xestobium > Xestobium rufovillosum. The sequence goes on along the minus strand of OZ014492.1, from coordinate 49,131,994 downwards.
ATAGTTACGAATACAGAAGTCATCCAAACTCAAAGTATTTCTGGTTGTAAATGAAAAATTTTATAACAATAAGAGTTACTGAATGCAGCAGCTAACCCTGGGTTATTCGAGAAGAAAGAGAAAATGTGTGGAAACTGGTGAACGAACAGACTTAGTCGGGGAGCAGACCGCCTGAAAGATGCGTTTTAAACACCCTCTACACAACTCGAATACACACAAGAAAATGAAGCTGATTCTTACGTAAAATGATCTGCCGAAAAGATCGGGAATTGCGAAAATGCCGAAAAATCGGTTTTTCGTAAAATTTTCCTAAATAAATTTTCGACCATTTTTAAAACTTTTCTCGTTGTATTTCAGCAACGAAAAGAGTTTTTTTTTCGTGGAATATACACTGAAGTGTGCTGATCATCACAGTGTACTCACGTTGCCTCTACAATTTTCCAATTTTATGAAAAAAAATGGTTTCTTGCTAGACCACAAATTTGTATAATGTATTTTTCATGCACCGGGTAAGTAATCTTATTTTTCGGAATTAACATATACATATGCGAGACCAAACATGGACAAAGGCTCGAAATTATTTTTGGTGCAGAAACGAAACATTAATGTTGTTGCTGAAAAAAGTTACTACGAGTTAAAACATAAATAATTCGTACGGGCTAGCCGCGCTGATGGGTTGATAGGTAGCGCTTTTATCCTTGATAATACACACATAGCCGAAACCCTTGGCCCCCTGAATTAATTTGAAACGTAAACAAAAATAATTCTAACAAATATTTGTTTTCAGTTCTACATTTTATTGAAATGCTTTATCAGATGTAAGGTTATTTTCATGGAAGGAGTACACGGCCAGGAATTAAATGAAGAAAATGTCCGAAAACTTCGCAAAATGTGAGAAACGAAGATGTCAATAACAAGAGTAGTTAGAAAATGACAATACTGGATACGAACCCGTTCGGAGCACATAGCGCCATCGAGTTCTCGAGGTGCCATCGACTTCTTCGGCAATGACCTTGAAAGACACCAGAGGCTGCTGAAGGAGCCGTTGAGGAATCCGAAGAAGTGACTTCAGCAGCGGCATCTGCAGCAGCCTCTGGTGTCTTTGAAGGTCACTGCTGAAGAAGTGGGCATGTCTTCAGCAGCGCCTGGAGTCTTTCAAGGTCATTGCTGAAGAAGTGGTCTTCAGCAGCGTCCAGGCGCATGCGCCGGGGCTATTTCTCGGATCAGTCCATCGAGTTCTCCATCCACTTCAAGTGGGCGTGTCTGCAGCAGCCTCTGGTCATTGCCGAAGAAGTGTGCATGTCTTCAGCGTGCCTCTGGTGTCTTTCAAGGCCATTGCCGAAGAGTGCACACCCAAGCCGCCATTTTGTGGGCTTTGGCTGTGGCTCAGGCGCCTGCGCCGGGGCTCTGACGCGTGCAAAGCACGTGTTGCTCATTGTTGCGCAATGAAAGAATGTTCTGGAAATGCTGATGCAATAGTACGCAGATGTTGCAGAATTAATGTTTTTTCTCGGAAATTCCAACGTTTGCAATTGTTTACACTAAATAAATATTGTTATCAAAGTTTGAGAAAGAAACAATAGATTCGAAGTCGATAAGAGATGTTATGATTTATTGTTTTTATTATGATGAAATATTAATAGCTAAGAACGTTCTAGAAAAACCTTTCAACTTTGCCGACAGGAAATGTATATTTGTTTGGTTTGACTCCCACATTCTGCATGCTAATAAGTACATGTGCACTTAATATGTCGCAAACTCTACAAGATGATCGAGATTATTTTATACCCTGTTGTTTGTATTATTATAATAAAATCATTCTAGAACATAAAAAGTTTGAAGGCCACCGCCAGAAACATAAACACTCGATTGATTGTTGTTTTTGATAACTTCTACATGTTACCAAAATTTTGCAAGCTCGGCAAAAGCTGCGAGATAAATAGAACGAATATAATTGCGAGAATTATTATTTAGTAATCACTTCAATAGTTCAGTTGGTTCCCGCGGAATAGGTGCCGTAAAAGTTAGTTTCCCAATATGGATGTTGTAATTGGCCAAGATGATGTTGGAGATATTTTATTGTACCATTTTATCCTCCAAAATTTACCGGAAAATTTAAAAGTAAGTCCATTTGCAGTAATCATTTCTTTTATTGTTCTAGCATTCTGTTAATAAAACTCATTCATAATAAAACTCATTCATAATAATTTCATTATATGTAGTTAAAAAGCTCACGTATCTGTTCCATAATTGTAAACTATTTTCTATCTTTAGGACCAACCCAAAATGATTATGTGCGGAAATGTATCGCACATGGCAACGGAAACCGAAAATGTTTTATTTTCTGGACTATTCATGGAGAAAGAAACCAAGATAATTTTGTTGGAATCGTGCAGTGAACTTGTGGTCATTCGTGTCAATATTGTAAATCGTAAGTAAAGTATTTAGATTTTTTAATATGCAGTGATAGTAGATAAAAAGTGCCAGTTTTGAATTCACAATTTTAGTAGTGGAAAATTAATTGTTTTTATAATGAATGAAGTTATTTCTTTGTTTGTCCGCCCGTTTGTTTGTTTGTTTGTTTGTTTGTTTACTAGTACAATTTCTTATCTTTGTTTATCTGTCAGTTTGTCTGTACGTTTTGTTTGTTTGTTTTGTTTGTTTGTTTGTTTGTTTACTAGTATAATTTCTTAATTATGGTATTTTTCTCTTGTTGCAGTCAACGATGTATAAGCAGCGTCACGAGTTTGATTACACTGTTATATTATTTTAATGAATAAAATGTATTTTAATATAATAATATCATATTATGAACAGTATTATATTATTTTAATTGACAAAATGTATTTTAATATAATAAATTATATTATATAATTTACCGTATTCCATGGGAACTAACTAAACTAATGAATTGATTACTGAATAATACTCCCCATTATGTTAGAAATATTTGTTGTGTGCTTTCCAATAAATGCTGTTGACACAGCTGTCTGTTGACACAGACAGCTCTATCCGCAAACACCATGGCTGATGACACAAGCAAGAATAGAAAGAGGAAAAACCCCTCTATGTAGATGCAGCTTAGATGCGGCAGTACGTAAACGTCTTGTTGGTGGATTGGTATGCGAATTTCGTCATTGGCATTGAATGTTGTTGTTGACACGAACGGCTGATGTAATAGACAGACAGATAGACAGACAGGCAGGCAGGCAGGCAGACAGACAGACACAGACAGACAGACAGACAGACAGACAGACAGACAGACAGACAGACAGACAGACAGACAGACAGACAGACAGACAGACAGACATCTGATGAGAATTCTGAAGTAGGAGAATAACTATAGATTCCTATTTGTCTCATCGAGCTGGTTAATTTGATACCCTCCATGACCTAAGTGGGCGGGGCAAGGGGGTGTGTGCAGTGGGCCCTAATCTACATGCGTTCTATATTACCGACATTCAATTTGCACTTTCCAGTAAGTGTAACAGAAATCTACATGTGTTCTATATTACCGACACTCAATTAGTACTTCCAGCACTCACCAGATGGTTCCCACACGTGTCCGAAACGCATTAAGATAACAAGTAATTTCAAAACATAGTACGTATCAAAATAAACAAACTGACGAATGTTCTAGAATGTTATTTTATTGTAATAATACAAACAAATAAACGGGTCACCTTGTAGTGTCTACAACGTAGTATGTGCATATACAGAACGTGGGAGCAAACCTAAACAAACATAATCCTGTCGGCGAGTTGAAAGGTTTTTTACCCATAATAAAAACAATTATAACATCTCTTCTCGGCGGCGAACGTGCTTTTTTCTGTAAATTTCCGAGAAACTTCTGTTTACAATCCTAAGTATATATGGATGATTTAAAAGACGGGCATGTAGGCAGCCGATCAGCTCAGTTGGTTGGAGTGAGGGCTCCGGTGCGTGGGGACCCGGGTTCGAATCCCGGTCGGCGTCATTTCCAGAACGTTTGCGAAAACCCCGGCGCATGCGCCTGAGCCACTACCAAAGGCCCCAAAGACACCGTTGTTGAAGACATGACTCCTTCAGCAGCCTCTGGTCATTGCCGAAGAAGTGGATGGGGCCAGGACTGGCCTGAACAACACGTGCTTTGCACGCGTCAGAGCCCCGGCGCAGGCGCCTGAGCCACAGCCAAAGCCCACAAAATGGCGGCTTGGGTGTGCACTCTTCGGCAATGGCCTTGAAAGACACCAGAGGCTGCTGAAGACATGCACACTTCTTCGGCAATGACCAGAGGCTGCTGCAGACACGCCCACTTGAAGCGGATGGAGAACTCGATGGACTGATCTGAGGAATAGCCCCGGCGCATGCGCCTGGACGCTGCTGAAGACCACTTCTTCAGCAATGACCTCGAAAGACACCAGGCGCTGCTGAAGACATGCCCACTTCTTCAGCAGTGACCTTCAAAGACACCAGAGGCTGCTGCAGATGCCGCTGCTGAAGTCACTTCTTCGGATGCCTCAACGGCTCCTTCAGCAGCCTCTGGTCTCTTTCAAGGTCATTGCCGAAGAAGTCGATGGCACCTCGAGAACTCGATGGCGCTATGTGCTCCGAACGGGTTCGTAACCAGTATTGTCATTTTCTAACTACTAACAAGTATGTTCTCTGTTCTCGAGCAAAACATTAACACGTCTGTACATTCCAATAAAAAGGTTATTATTAATGGCTTCCTGCGGTATGTTGTTCTTCTTGAGCAGCAACAATTAGCTCCTGAAGGATGAAAGGGGGATATCTCTATTTAAAATGGCCCTTTTTAGCATATCCCACACGTTCTCACAAGGATTCAAGTCAGGTGAGTTTGTTGGCCAATTTATTCTTTGAACATTTCCTACCTGTAGCAAATTGGCAACATTTCTTGAGCGGTGGGGCGTAGCGTTATCGTCCATAAAAACGAAATTCTCTCCATTAATGTTTCGTTTCTTCATCAAAAATAATTTCGGGCCTTTGTCCGTGTTTGGTCTCGCATATGCATATGTTAATTCCGAAAAATAAGATTACTTACCCGGTGCATGAAAAATACATTACACAAATTTGCGGTCTAGTAAGAAACCATTTTTTTTTCATAAAATTGGAAAATTGTATTGACAACGTGAGAACACTGTGATTATCAGCACACTGCAGTGTATATTCCACGAAAAAACAGATCTCTAACTCTTTTCGTTGCTGAAATACAACGAGAAAAGTTTTAAAAATGGTCGAAAATTTATTTAGGAAAATTTTAGGAAAAATCGATTTTCCGGCATTTTCGCAATTCCCGATCTTTTCGCCACCTCAAAATTTGAATACGGCAGATCATTTTACTTAAGAATCAGCTTCATTTTCTTGTGGGTGTTCGAGTTGTGTAGAGGGTGTCAAATTAGAGCACCTTGCTCCCAGACTAACTCGGTCACACTAGTTGGTGAACAGTTTGTTTGAAAAGTCATTTTCAGATATTTTGCAGCGGTGTAGCTATAAATAATAAATTTATATTGTATAGTTGATGGCATCCGCTGGGGCATTATTATTTTAAATTGTGGGTTATGTCTCGATTCATTAAATATGAAGTATAAGACGGCGACATTCAAGTGCGTAGGAACATATGCGCTTAACAAAAGCTATTTTTTGTTAATACATATTTTATGGGTCCTGTATGAACAATTTAGTAGCTGCGCCAATAAAACGTATCCGGACGCGGGACCGAAAGGGTGATAAAAGATCCTGTTATGAACAAAACAGGGGCAGTTTTAGCGGCAGCTTTAATGAAATAATTTCGAAATAAGTCTCAATTAGCAGGCCGGTAGTAAAACTGGAGGTTCGACTTCCTCTCCGACGATGTTATAAAATTTGTGTCCGCCGGCGAGAATATCCGGTCTGCACAATAAACGACACCACCAACATTTTTCAAGCTGAAATGCGACCCAAGTGTTGTTCGTTTCAGGAGAATGAAATATTGCGGCAAAGAAAGATGTGTGCAAGAAAAATGATATCCGTAACCCAGATTTCCTGGAAAATATGCTTAAATTGGTTGAATCACTAATACCTCGTATATAATGTGTTCTGACTGATAGGATTTTTATAAAGGTTCCTGAAATACGATGGGAACGCAGAATATGTTTTGAGACTCGGCAGTAGGCTATCTATCCACCCAGGAAATTGTATCCTGCCCACCGAAAACTTGGAATAAAATACGCCATTTCTATTTATTTATTTTGGTTTCTATCCACATATTCTCCAGCAGAGTAAAGCTCAATGGAAAAAATAATATGTATAAAAAAGATATCAGCTCAAACAAAATACTAACTAAAATACATTTGTCCAAATTTGAACCATATACAGCCGCTTTTAAAATATCCTTTTCTCTACTTTACAGCCTCAGGGATTAATGCACAGGGTCAAACTATTAACATGCTCAGATTTGCGAATGATATAGCAGTGTTAGCATCTAGCAAAGAAGAATTAGGTGCGGCTTTGAATGAAATGGATGCAGTTTTGACACAGGGCTACGGCATGAAAATCAATAAAAAGAAAACTAAAATTTTGGTATGTGGAGGGAGTGAAAATAGAACTAAAATTGATATACAAATAGGAAATGAGAAGAGAGAGGAGGTCGCGGATTTCTGCTATTTAGGAAGTAGAATAACTCGAGATGGTAACAGCACTAAAGATATAAAACAAAGAATAGCGCAGGGTCGAGTTGCGTTTAACAAAAAGAAACAACTGTTATGTTCGGGAACGGTTAATGTAGAAACTCGGAAGAGACTCAAAGTTGTATGTATAGAGTACGGCATTATACGGGTGCGAAACTTGGACAGTAGGAGAAGCGGATCGAAAAAGAGTAGAAGCGTTTGAAATGTGGTGCTCCAGACGCATGATGAAGGTACCGTGGATAGACAGGGTTAGCAATAGGGAAGTATTAGAAAGAGTTCGGGAAAAGCGAAAGGTATGGAAGACAATAAAGAATAGGAGAGATAGGATGGTAGGATGGTAGGATGATAGGACACCTTCTAAGACTCGAAGAAATAGTCCGCGACATATTAGAGTCAGAGATAGGAATAAAAAGATGTAGGGGTAGGCCTAGATTAGATTACTGCTCTCAAATAGTTAGGGATGTGGGATGTTCTACTTTTAGAGAAATGCGTATGTTAGCTCAGGATAGAAAAGGATGGAGGTACGCGTCCAACCAGTCTTCGGACTGAAAACCTTATGATGATGATATCTAAAGCTAACTTAGAAAAAGAATTGAGTACAATAAGAACAATAATATAACAAAAATATAACTTACTTAACGACCAAATTGATTTAACACAATCTAATCTTTTTAAATTATTGTAAATTTAAATTATTTAGGTAGGTAATTTTGATTTTTTAGGTTCCTTAAGAAGTCTGTCAATAATGATGTCAAAGTCACTAATACTTATTTCTGGATTGCAATAGTGCCTTGGTTTGTTTTTTGAAGTTGAAGTATTCTTAAACAATCTGGTTCACACCATCTGCAGTGACTCCACAAAAAAGTATTAGGTATTCTGTGAAGTATTCGATAAAAATATCTCAAAAATCCGCTTATCATTACGTAACGATCCAATAAAACAGCACGTTTTTAATAAGAGGGTACTCTCTTACTCTAAATTTCGAAAATAGATAATAAATTTAAATAAAATTATAACATAGATGGCATTTAAGTACTTTTATTTTCATATACAGATAGCAATAATAGTTTTTGTCCATGTACCAGAATAAAGGAGCATATTTACTAGGTACTTATTATCTGGTTATCAGCATTTCGTCGATAACGTACTCTGTTGTTGAGCTGGAGATAACAATTATACAACTTCTCAAAAATTCTCCGATTAGTAGTTATTAGGCTTAATGGCCAATCATATCTAAAATATGGGAATCAAGTACATATCAGTTATATTTTTATTGTGTTGTTTCCATTGTATAAACAGTGCTAGGGTCTTATGCCTCTTCCCACTGCATTCCGAGAGTTCACAAGAAGTATTCCACGCAATATGTGAGGAAATAGCCAGTAAAGGGCACCAAGTGACGCTAGTGACAACGATGCCATTTCGTAACAATACTTTAGATAATTTATTAGAGATTAACATCGGTTCCACGATTAAAAATGGCGGCCAAGATACGTGGTCTAGGATTTCATCGCACAAGACAATTTTCAAGGAAGCCTACGAGGGTGTCGAAGAAAAATTAAACCATCCACACGTGCAGCATTTAATCAAGGACCAAAGGAACAAATTTCACGTGATACTGGTGGACGTTAGAGCTCCTGCGTTCATGGCGTTTGCAGAAAAATTCGATTGCCCTCTAATAGGTGTATCTGCTACCCCTGCTTGGCCAAGCACACTCCAAGCGATCGGTGAATCTGTTCACCCTATCCTGAATACCGGCATCATGTACAACGTTAAAACTTTCTGGGATCGCGTGAGATGCGTTTACTACGATTTGTGGATCAAATATTACTACTTCCGCAGCGTGGTACCCCACCACGATGCCTTAGTAAAAAAACATTTTGGGAAGAAAACGGCTTATATCGGTGATATAGAAGGAGATATAAGTCTGCTATTCCAGACGACAAATCTAATTTTACGGAAACCTAGACCGTACTCCCTGTCTGTTATAGACATTTCTGCGACGCATATCAGGAAGAGGCCTTTACCCGAGGTAAGAAAATTTTTTTGGCAATTATGCAAAATAAATTGAACTGATTTCCAGGACATACAACAATACATACAATCTGCCAGATCAGGCGTCGTTTTCATTAACGTAGGGTCAGAAATCGACAGCGAAAAGGTGGAAGCATTAAACGACATACTATTTTTGTTACCCTACAAAGTATTATGGAAGTACAGAGGTGTAATAACTAAGCACATTTCGAACGTAAAAATCGTCGACGATGTCTCTCAACAGGACGTTCTCTCGCACCCTAACGTTAAGGGTTGTATAATAGAAGCAAACATTCAGTCTATAGAAGAAGCCATAACGTACAAAGTTCCCTTTGTGGGGGTGCCATTTGCAGCTGATCAAGTTTCGAACATGGAAAGACTGGAAGAAATTAACTTAGCGGTGCACCTTCCATTAGACCATATTAGAAAGGATGTACTGAAAGCTTCTACTATACTCAAGGTCATAGATGATAGCAGGTAAAGATCTAATTAGGTGAGGTTCCTTTTGATGCGGTATTAAGACATTAACCTAAATTTCAGTTACAAAAAGCGACTAGAAGCCTCTGCCAAAGTGTTGCAAGATCAGCCTTTGAAGAGTCTAGACAAAATCGTGTGGTGGACCGAATATTTAATACGAAATGGGAAAGTTCAACACTTGAAAGCTCCTGCAGCTGACTTACCCTGGATACAATTTTTGTTGATAGACGTCCTTAGCGCTTTGGCACTTGTCGTTTTATTATTTGTTTCCATTTTGTACTTAATTTACAAGCACACTATTCACAAGTATTTGAAAAATAAAGCCTTGTACAGGGTAGGTAAGAAAAATATCTAAATTTTATATTCATTTGTAAAATAAAATTTTACGATAGTACCCAGTTGGTTTAATTCGGTACTCACGCATAATTTGACGCATTTCTACAAATTAAACTAGAACAATAGCAGTAAAATGTTCACCCCTTTATTATTGCTATGTGTGATCGCAATTTTAAGTTTATTATGCTTCCTATGTTATCTCGCTTTTGTAAGAAAAGAGCCATGAATGTTATGGTGCTAATAAAAGGACGGAGTATTATTATTCAAAAGGAAACTTAGATTTCCTATTAAAACATAAAACAGGAGCAAGGAAATAATATGTCTTTCTTAATGGAAGTACCTGCTGGGTGCGGAAATGATAATTAGAATATACAGAGTGTATACAAAATGGTGCATAGGCTTTCCAGTATGTTCTAAGGGGTACTTCAAGAAAAATACGTTCTTGGTGATATTAAGAGGTAAAGTTGAGAATTACTTTTTTATTTCTGCGTCATCATCATAAGGTTCTCAGTCCGAAGACTGGTTGGACGCGTACCTCCATTCTTTTCTATCCTGAGCTAACCTACGCATTTCCCTAAAAGTAGAACATCCTACATCCCTAACTATTTGAGAGCAGTAGTCTAATCTAGGCCTACCCCTACCTCTTTTTATTCCTATCTCTGACTCTAGTATGTCGCGAACTATTCCTTCGTGTCTTAGAAGGTGTCCTACCATCCTATCTCTCCTACTCTTTATTGTTTTCCATACCTTTCGCCTTTCCCCAACTCTTTCTAATACTTCCCTATTGCTAACCTTATCTATCCACGGTATCTTCATCATGCGTCTGTAACACCACAGTTCAAACGCTTCTACTCTTTTTCTATCCGCTTCTCCTATTGTCCAAGTTTCGCACCCGTATAATGCCGTACTCCATACATACGACTTTAAGAGTCTCTTCCTAGTCTCTATATTAACCGTTCTCGAACATAACAGTTGTTTCTTTTTGTTAAACGCAACTCGTCCCTGCGCCATTCTTTGTTTTATATCTTTAGTGCTCCTACCGTCTTGGGTTATTTTACTTCCTAAGTAGCAGAAATCCGCGACCTCCTCTATCTTCTCATTTCCTATTTGTATTTCAATTTTAGTTCTATTTTCACTCCATCTACATACCAAAATTTTAGTTTTCTTTTTATTGATTTTCATGCCGTAGCCCTGTGTCAAAACTGCTTCCATTTCATTCAAAGCCGCTCCTAATTCTTCTTTGCTAGATGCTAACACTGCTATATCATCCGCAAATCTGAGCATGTTAATAGTTTGGCCCTGTACATTGATCCCTGAGGCTGTTCTTTCCTTAACAATATTAATCGCATCTTCGATATATAAGTTGAAAACTAGAGGTGACAATGCACATCCCTGTCTCACTCCCTTCCGGATATCTACTTCCCTTCGTTCCTGCTCACATTCTATAACTGCCTTTTGCTCTTTGTAGAGATTATGTATTATTCTTCTGTCCCTGTATTTCATCCCTACCTTTCTCAGCACTTCGAACATCTTCCCCCATTTTACGTTGTCGAAGGCTTTTTCTAAATCTACAAATCCTATATATACGCTCTTTCTCTTTTCTATCGTTTTTTCTATAATTACTCGTAAAGCTAGAATGGCCTCGCGCGTTCCTCTATTTCGTCTAAATCCGAACTGATCTTCTCCTAATATTTCTTCCGCCTTTTTCTCCATCCTTCTTTGCACAATTCTAGTTAAAATTTTTGACGCATGGGAAGTTAAACTGATAGTTCTAAAATTTTCGCGTCTATCCGCGCCTTTCCTTTTTGGCAAAGCTACCATGATGTTCAGTTTGTAATCCTCTGGAATCTCGCCTGTCAGGTATATGCGACTAACTAATTTAAATAAACGATCTATTACCTCTTGACCTGCGCACTTTAAGATTTCTGCCTGCAAGCCATCTATACCTGGTGCTTTATTATTCCTTAAACTTTTTAGTGCTAGCTCAAACTCTTCTCTCATTATAGGACTCCCTAGGTTATCCCCTTCTACACTGCTTTCACTTTCTAATATATCTTGCACTTCCTGTCCCGCATATAAGTTTCCTAAATATTCTTTCCACCTATCTGCCTTCTCCCCGCTTTCGATTAGGATATCTCCTGCCTCATTCCTAATGCTTTTGGTACTAGATCCAATTTCTCTAAAATTTCTCCTAATTATTTTATATGCTTCATCAGTCTTTCCTATTTCGAACTTATTTTCCACTTCTTTGCACTTATCATCGATCCATTGCTCTTTCGCTTTCCTACATTTCCGAATAATTTCCCACTTGATCGCCTTATATCTTTGTTTCCCTATTTCATCTAACCTATTTTTATATTTGCGCCTTTCCTCTATTAGACTCACAATATGTTTTGTTATCCAGGGTTTCCTACTTTCATTCTGTTTATGACCCAAAATATCCCTAGCTGAGGAGACTAAACTATTTTTAATGCAATTCCATTCTTCCTCTATGTCCCTAACAATATTTTCGCCCGCGCCCTTTAGTACTTCGTTTGTCTTTTTCTCGAACTTATCGCGCGTATCATCATCTTTTAGTTTCTCTGGGTCAAGATACCTTCTTCCGCTTCGCTTTTTCAAAATCTTAAATTTAAGATTGGCCTTCATAACGACTATATTGTGATCACTATCTATATCTGCTCCTGGATAACTTCTACAATCCCTAACTTGATTTCTAAATCTTTGCCTAACAAGAATGTAATCTATTTGATATCTCCCTAGGTCTCCTGGCATCTTCCACGTGTAGCGTCTCCTAACATGATGGTGAAATAGAGTGTTCGCGACCGTTAAGTTATGTTTATCGCAGAACTCTATCAGTCTCACTCCCCTATCGTTCCTATTGCCTAATCCAAAGGGACCAACTATTCCGCCCTCTCTCCCTGTGCCTACGACTGCATTGAAATCTCCTATAATTATTAAATTTTCGTGTCCTCTCACAAAATCTAGCACATTTTCAATATCACTATAAACTGCCTCTACGACCTCATCACTGTAGTTAGAAGTGGGCATATATACCTGTATTATTACTGTTTTTACAGGTTTCGAATCTAACCTAACCATAACTACCCTGTCACTTTGCTGTAAGAAATTTTCTACGCTCTACCCTACTTTTTTCCGCATAACAATTCCTACTCCCGAATTTCCTCCTACAGATCCTGTGTGTATTACTCTAAAATCTCCGCTCCAGAAGTCTCCGGCTTCTGGCCATCGCACTTCACTAATACCTACTACGTCTAATGCTAACCTATCCCCGTGTGGGGTTGCTAGTCCCCCATCGGGCGCCTCCCCAGGTGGCGGATCGGGGAACGCTCTCCAGATATGGAGGGTATCGGGGAAATAAAATACCCGGGGCGGACCAAAACTAGCCGGTGACGGATGTGGGATCGTCTGACCCAAGATGGGCGGATCCTCATGGTCGTCACACACATGATCGGTCCCTCCTGTGGCCCGCTGGGAGTGCCCTGAGCGGCGCCGGTTTTTGTTTCTGCTGGCGTGGCGGATGGGCTGATGTGAGCTGGCTCTGCCGAGGCGATAGCGACAGCGGGGGATCAGTGACCAGCCCCTTCGGGCCCTGATCAGGGAGTGCGCATTGGATGCAGGGGTCGGAACCTGCATTGCCTCGGGCGAGCCCAGTCCGTCCGTGTATTCCGGGACTGGAAAACGAGGGTTGGGCCTCGGGGAACTGGGGTAGGAACTATGTCCGAGGGTATACCCGTTCCCAACTAACTCGGCCCGCCCCCTTGCGCACGATGCGCTGGATGAAGATTGACTGCTATGAGTTCTGAACAAACACAAGAAACACAGGTACTATTAGAAGATGAGAACACTGGTGAGTTAGCGGTGGACGAAGGAACTAGGAATGAAGTAAGGAATCCATTTGTGAGAAGAGATTCTATCGCGAGAACGCCTCCTGGTGAAACTATCTTCAAAAATGAGGAGGAGAGAGAAGCTAGCAAAAAGAGGAAAGCAGATGTATTGACACCAGACCACTCCGTGAAAGATATGTCAAAAAAGAAAGAAAATGTAATAATCAAGAACTTGATTGACATCGTGGCGATGATTAAAAGAAGTTCCAGGAAACTTAGTGAAGCAGTAAGCGCACATCAAAACACGAAGCGCGAAATTAAAGATGTCAGCATAGACTTACAGCGCATAACTGCACAGCTAAACCGAAAGAACCTTATAGAATGGTTGGAAGACGCTAGATGGGAAAAACCTGAACAACCAAGATGCGATATTGACTGTCAGACGGAGGAGACACAATACAAGAAGGCAAGAGATACACGTGAATTTGGGACTCAGGTGCAAGAGAGGAATATTGAAGATAGTTTTCGGTCGGTAGATATCAGTATAGAACTTGAAAAGCCTGACAAGACCTACGATCACTTCGCCGAAATCAATATGCTCGACGAGTGGCCGGAGCCGAGTTTTCGAGCCACTGAAGTGGTACATGGGGATCTAAATGAAATTGCTAGAGACATGAGTAGCATAACGCTGGTAAATAATACAGAGAAGAGTCTGATAGGTGCAATTATATATGCCAAGACACAAGTGGAACTAGAGGAAGTGCTGAAAGAAGAAGGGCGAACCAAACTACTGAAATATATAGTTAAAAAAAGCAGCAGAGTAGTCTCAGACGAAGATAGTGGAGAACCTAACGAGGGAGCAGAGAAGTTAGCAATAGCAGTTAAGGTTACTGCAGAAGCAAGGGAGATGTACGAGATGTTTGAACGAACATGGAATTTAGTAAAAAAGTATGATATAGAAAAAGTGATCGTCAATGCAATAGGCTTTAAAGACCAAAAAACCCTGCGAAGGATGGTGGAATATGTAGCAAGGACCACAAAAGTATTGGTTAATATATATAGAAGCCAAATTAGAACAAAAGAAGACGATGAAGATGATGACACAGAAAGATGGGAGAAACAGAAGAGAAAACGGAAGGCTGAAACAGTATTCCTTAAAGTAACTAAACAAGGTGAGGACACATACGCCGAAATGATGAAAAAGTTGAGAAAACAAATAGACATAAATGAAGTCGGAATAAACTCAATTAAAACCAAAATAACAAAAGATGGGATTTCCCTTCAAGTAATTGAAAAGAACGTGGGGGCGGTAAATCAACTGATGAAGGAAATGAAAGGCATAATAGGAAATGACAGAGTTACAAGGGGCGTAGGAAAAACAACCACGATTATAATAAGAGACCTAGAAGACACAATAGGAAAACAGGAAATTCGGGAAGCAATCGAGAAAGCACTGAAACAGGAAAACATTAGAGATCTAAATTTAACTGAACCAAGGCTACCTGAAAATGGAAAAGGATACAAATATGCCCAAGTCACGCTTCCGGAGGATATGGGACGAACGCTAATACAGCAACGGAAAATCAGAATAGGATGGACCAGATGTAGAGTCGAAGAAAGAATATCCCTGCCCAGATGCTATAAGTGTCAGTCCTTTGGGCACACATCTCAACAATGTAGGACACAAGAACCAGTAAAACAGAAATGCTTGAAATGTGGTGAGGTGGGGCATCTGGCAAGAGAATGCCAAAACGAAAAGAAATGCTATGTGTGCGGAAACGAGGGCCACCGGGCAGATAGTATGACCTGTGCTATATACAGAGAGGCCGTAAAACGGGAGAGGGACAAACGGCGTGGCGACAGACGACCCTAAGAATGCACATATTACAATCGAACCTAAACAGAAGCAGGATTGCCCACGATCTACTGGAACAATATATAAAGGAGAAGAATGTTGATTTAGTGCTAGTTGCAGAACCAAATAGAAGGGTAGTAGACAATAAGACCTGGATCACTGACAATAGTAAGGACATCGCAGTCAGGATATGTACACAATCTGCCGAAACAGTGATAAGCAAGATTGCGAAGGATAACGGTATAGTGCTGGTGGAACTGAAAGAGATCGAAATATGCGGTGTATACATCTCGCCGAATGTGAATATGGATATATATGCTGATAATCTAAGGAGACTTGAATTGGTGCTGAGAAATAGAAAGAAACCACTTATAGCCGCAGGCGATTTTAATTCAAAATCAGGGACTTGGGGGTCTCCTAAAACTGATCAGAGAGGAGAATTACTTGAAGAACTGATGTCAGCAAACCAATTGGTGATAGCGAACAAAGGTGAAGAACCCACCTTTGTAAGAGGAGAACAAGTTTCACATTTGGATATCACAGCTCATAGCGAAAGCCTGACTGGAAGGGTACAAAACTGGAAAGTCTTAGACATTGAAAACATGAGCGACCATAAATACATAACATTTGATGTGCTGCATAGGGTCCAAGAACCAAAACGTGCAAAGCTTGTTGGAAGATGGAAAATAACCAAAGAGAAACTGGAGGAGCTGTCCGTTAACATAGAGACAACCCTGTGGAATATGGAAAATCAAAACATAGATAACCCACAGGAACTGGATAGACTTATTGGAGAAGCATGTGATAATACTTTCCATAAAACGAGCACAAACAGAAGAGGGTTTTCAAGCAAATACTGGTGGAATGAAGATATTCGATGCAAAAGGAAGGAATGTACTGATCTCAGAAGGAGGATAATCAGAGAGAACAGAAAATACCACAGGGCGAACAACGTTGGCAACAATGAAAGGCTGGCTAAATATAGGGAAAAATACCAAGAAGCTAGAATAGAACTGAAGAAACTGATAAAGGACTCTAAGGGTAGGAAGTGGAAAGAAATCCTAAACGATCTTGAAAACGATATATGGGGAAAGGCATATCAGATAGTGACTAACGGAATGAACATGAGACCAAGGATCAATCTTGATACGGAGCAACAATATGAGATTGCAGTAAGTCTATTTCCAAGCCACCCAGTGACAAAATGGAAGAAGGAAGAGGATCCAAACCCGAACATAGTTGAATTTACAATCGGCGAATTAGAAACAGCAGCAGCAGGACTGAGGTGCAAAAAGGCACCAGGCCTGGACCAGATACCCAATGAGGTGGTCAGAGTCGCAGTCGGAGCGATACCGGAAATATTTCTTGCGGTGATGAACAAAAGCCTGAGGACTGGAGAATACCCGAAAAAATGGAAGGAGGCTCGTCTGGTGCTGATTCCGAAGCCTGCCAAAAATAATGCAGACGAGACAAAGTACAGACCCTTGTGCGTTCTGAGCTCAGTGTCCAAGTTATTCGAGAAACTGATAGAGGGAAGAATAAGACCTATAGTGGAAGCTAAAGGGGGATTGTCGCCTGCGCAATTTGGATTTAGAAAACAGAGGTCCACTGTAGATGCGATAAACCAAGTTAAAAAAATTGCTAATGCAGCAAGCTGTGCGGCCAAGGGAAACAAGAAGTTGTGTGTAATGGTGGCTTTTGATGTTAAGAACGCTTTCAACACAGTGCAATGGCACAGAGTAGTTGAATCCCTTGAAAAGTTGGAAATACCGAAATATCTGGTGAACCTTATTAAAAGTTACTTCGAAGACAGGAAAATTATTGTTGGCGAGGAGGGCAGAGAGCTGGACATGGGCATGGGTGTCCCACAGGGTTCGGTGCTGGGACCCCTAATGTGGAATATTTTTTATGATGCTGTGCTGCGAATTGTCATGCCTCCGGAAATCAAACTAATTGGTTATGCGGACGATCTTGCACTTGTTGTTACAAATAAAAACAGTAGCACTCTGAGCAGGTTACTGAGACTCGGTATTTCGCAAATTGAGATATGGATGGAGAAAAACGGGCTGGAATTATGTCCGGAAAAGACCGAAGTTGTAATACTCACGGGGGGGAAGAAATTGAAGACAATAACTGTTCAAGTTGGAGGATTGGAAGTGGAAAGCAAGCATGCTATAAAGTACCTTGGAGTGTGGCTCGATAGGGACCTCAAGATGGTTGAACACATAAAGAAGACAGTAGAGAAGACCAATAAGACAGTAGCATCTATAATCAGACTGATGCCGAGTACAGAAGGACCTAATAGTCAAAAAAGAATAATCTTGGCCGGTGTGGCACACTCGGTTATACTCTATGGTGTACCAATATGGAAGGACGTGCTGGTGTTCAAAAAATACCAAAATATGATTAAAAGATGTCAGCGTAGTATAGCCCTGAGGATTATTGCAGCATACAGGACAGTGTCAACGGAGGCTTTGCTGGTGGTGGCAGGGGTTCCCCCAATCGACTTGCTGGCATACGAAAGGGCTGAAGTGTACGAGACGGGTAGGGAAAACAGACATGATCTACGACAAACCCTCTATGAGAGATGGCAGCAAAGATGGGAAGATTCAACAGTCGGAGCATGGACTAGGAGGTTGATTCCTAGGGTCAAGGAATGGGTTGAGCGGGAAGCGCAGGTGGACCATTTTACGGCGCAGTTTTTGACTGGACACGGATGCTTTAACAGCTATCTGAAGAGAATGGGAATAGTGGAAAATGCCAATTGCGATGAATGTGGACTGGACGAGGAAGACACTGCCGAACATATTCTGGTATGTTCCAGATGGAAGGAAGAACTGTCAAAAATTACTCTGCTTCTGGGAGAGGAACTCACGACCGAAAACTTTGCCGAAAACATTGGAAGAGGAAAATGGCCCGAAATCAAGAATCACTTGCGAGAAATAATGAGGAAGAAAGTGAATAGAGACAGAAGGAAATAGAAGGCGCCGCCCCACCATGAAGAAATGCGATTGCGATACCGTGGGGGAGGACACACGGCGAAATAGCAAGGAGGGGTTTTAGTGGGTATACCATTTTTAGACCATTGGGGAGTCCCACACTTCCGGCCTATAAAAGGTTTCCCCTCCTTCCGAAAAAAAAAAAAAAAAAAAAAAAAAAATGCTAACCTATCCATCTCAATTTTCAAATTCTCTAACTTTCCTACTTTTTTCATGCTTCTAACATTCCACGCTCCGACTCGTGAGATGTTACACATATCATTTCTGATGACTCCCCCCGAAGCAGTCCCCGCCCGGAGATCCGAATGTGGGACTATTTTACCTCCGGAATATTTTACTCCAGAAAGTGCCATCATCATAAATTCGAAGTACGCTGTACCAGGGATATAATAATGTGGTGGTTTCCCGTTGCCTTCCACATCGCAGTAGTGTGTATCACAGTGCCATACCGACCCTCACGATCTCTGCCACTATGATTACTGAAAGAGCTGCTGCCCCCTTTCAGGGACTTGATTTAGTCTGGATTCTCAAATAAAAACCCCTCCAATATGGTTAAACCTATGGTTCGGCTCTTTAGATCATTGAAGCGCGCAAGCCATCCCACCCGTCCCAGTATTACTAGAACTGCGTCAAGGTACAAGTCCTTTGGGTATTTTTTTAAAATTGCTGAGGAGCATGTCAGGGGGCACAAACTTAAATGCACATTCTGAGCCCAAAGTGTGCAAGAGAGATAGACTATATAAGTTGGAGACAGTTCTACTAGATGGCGATAACTGTTTCAAGGCCTAGGCTTCCGTTTAAACCTTTAAACCCTTGTATTTAATAGTTTCCCGACCTTAACCGCCCCTCCCGACTATAAACTAGCTAGTGTGCGACCAGTCTTAAAGTATGTTTTTAATCTCGTTCTCGGTATTAATATTATTTTTCATTTTAAGACTTTATTCATTATTAAGGAATATTGGAGTACCTGCATCTGCTAATTTTCCAGTAAAAACAGGAACACTATCAGCAAACAAGGAACAAATTGGATAAGAAAATCGATGCAGCAAATTAAAGGAAGATTGAAATTAAAATTGCAACTTAACTAAAGAGCGTGTTTTGGAAGACGCCTTATCACCATAGCAAACTCATATTAATAATTTTACAAAGATTTTATAATTTTAATAAAGATCCAAGAGGATGGACGTTTACGACGAATGCCAAAATGTTGGTTCTTATATTACATAAGAAAGTGGTCGTATCTATCGATTTTTAACTAAGTTATTTTTTCTACTTTAGTGACATAAAAGCACGAAAGTTTTCTACTTTATTGGCCCACAAGTAGGAGATGGTGATACTAGATGTCTTCAAAATATGACAGGGCAGTTCGCCATCTATATTACTTGACTTATCTAGGGGCGCATGCGCGGCCGCGCCATAACAGTTTCGAACCATGATGTCTTGATTGCATGTGTTTATATAAATTCTTTGGTCTCCGTTAACAACGACGATACATTTTTTCGCCAATACCACAGACTGCCAATGGGAAAACTGGATTCTAGACCAATTTACATGCCACCACATTCTTGAATAGTCTCGTTTATCAAAAAACTTGCAATTAAGTATCTGAAACGCGGGAATTCATTTCTTGCCGAGTTATTTTAGACTGAATTGTGCCGCGTAAACGTCAAGTTACTGTTTGATTGGAAAAGAAATTGACCCTGCGGGACGGTCGAGAAGGAATACCCTCATCAATCATGTTTTATCTATCGCATGCTTACAAGTGTCCGTTGATTCGGTACCAATATCTTATTCCTTATACATCGCAACGTTTTCTACGATTCCGTTGAAAAACAGCATTTTTATTTGTCATAATCCCTCAAATCAAGCGACGCTCCATCGAACAAGAAACGAAAAAAATTTCACTTTACAACGCAAACAAGGGGGCTCTGAATTGAATACTTATCGATCGCCGTTGGCGGTGCCGGGAATTCGAAATGTAAAAAATCAAATCATCTATGCAAATTTCTTTATCTACTAATGTCATTTAAATGATAAGGTCGCAGACTGAAGTGGCCTGATTTAACGTTCCAACACAGACATTCCAATTTCTTTATCTTTATGAATTGAGTGCCAAACCTTTTACAGTTCACTGTGCGTGTACCACATTTATATTTGCGCCAGGAATATTTCACCGCGACGAACGCCAAATTAACCTTATTACCAGGGTTAACGAACAAAACATAAGATGAATAAAATACGCGCTTGTAATGCAAATCCTCCCAAACTCCAATATCATTTGATAGTCTTCCTTGATCATTCTCAAGAAAGGGGTGATTCGTATCTCTCGTGTTAACAACCAACAAAATGGCTTTATAAAGAAAGATTTCTTAGCGTTAGCAAAAGCGTATTACGACAGCTAATAGACAACTAGAGAAAGGCCTTATAAGAATATTGCAGCTGTCCAAAGGAAGACGGCTCACGCGTTTATCGGTGTCAATCGTCAACACTCGGATGTATGACGTAGACAGTAGACCGCGAAATTTCTTATGGCAATAGCTTGCGTACAGTACAGCGCGAACAAAAAGAACCTGACCTGAGCACTCTACGAATTTTTGTGTGCATGTATCATCACTGTATTAGAAGAAAGTTGCATCGATTTTATGACAGATGCTACCTCGTTCTTATTTTTACAGTTTGCAAATAACGAATCAGCAGCTTCCAAAAGCGCATGTTTTATCATTTCTCCATCTTCATAAAGTTTCTTCTTTTGTACAATTATCGGTAGGAGAGATTCGTTTGACGTTAAAAACATAAGCTTTAAATCCTATCTAATAAAAGTGATGTTAGTCGTGGAGAATGCTCAATAGACACGTCCCGTTTCGATCTAGCCAGGTCAGATTTTTCGTTTCCGTATCTTTTTAATACGTACGGGAGCCAATCGCCAAAAGTGCGTACGTCTGAACTATCACAGGTAGGTATCATGTTTGTTGTCGTTGTAAAAGTATACGCCGTCAGAAACAATTCAAAGTTATTGGACGCATGTACTCCGTAAGCCCCAGCCAAATTGAACTATTTCATTTTCGATTATTATTACTTCATATTAAAGGAGCAAACAGATTTGAAGATCTGAAAACAGTAAACGGAGAAATACAGGAATCTTATGTAGCAGCGTGTTTAAAATTAGGTCTTATTTAAGATCATCACGAGTGGAAAAGAGCCATGAATGAAGCTGAAATTTGGATGATGCCCAGACAGCTGAGATATTTATTCATTCGTATTTTAATGCATTGCCGACCAATTTATCAGGAAGAATTGTGGGAAGAATTTAATGAAGCAATGTCAAGAGATTATGAAACACGTTACAGCAATAGTGAAGGACAAAAAAGCCTATATTCAAATATTAGTTCCATGCTTTCTGCGGAAGGTTACAATCTTTCAATGTTTCCTACCATGCCACGACATTGAATATGCAAATGAAGAACAAGCAATGGAAATAGGATCACGACAATATAAACACCTAAATGA
Source organism: Xestobium rufovillosum (assembly GCA_963966045.1). NCBI lineage: Eukaryota > Metazoa > Arthropoda > Insecta > Coleoptera > Ptinidae > Xestobium > Xestobium rufovillosum. The sequence goes on along the minus strand of OZ014492.1, from coordinate 49,110,279 downwards.
ACAACAGAAAGAAATTGTAGATATTATTTTGGGTAAATGTGATGCTAACATAAATGAATCAATTTCTGAATCTTCATGTTTTTATATAGACGGTCCAGGAGGCTCCTGTAAGGCTTATGTTTATACAACCCTTTACAGCTTACTGAAGAGTAAGAATAAAATTGTTTGTACCATGGCCTTCACGGGCATAGCAGCAACACTACTTCCTCATGGCAGAACAGTTCATAAAACGTTTGGGTTACCTGTTCCTCTGTTTTTAGATTCATCTTCCAACTTTAAGAAAAATTCAAAAGAAGCAGATTATTTAAGGAGTGTAGATGTTTTTATTTGGGATGAAGCTCCTGTGGCGCCAAGGTATGCTTTAGACATTATAGACAGAATCTTACGAGACTTTATGAATTGTGATGTTCCGTTTGGTGGAAAAATTATGGTGTTGCGAGGAGATTTTTGACAATTGTTACCAGTTAAAATAAATGCTACCCGCTGTGAAACTGTGAATTTAAGTATCAAATTTAGTTCTCTTTGGAGTTATTTCCGTAAATTTTCTTAAACACAAAATATGCGGGCTCTACCACAGGAACAAGAATTCACCATTTTTTATTGGATGTTGGAGATGGAGTTTTGAACGATATGAATAGCAATTTAGAATTCGGATATCGTTGAACGTATATATGGAGGAATCAATTAGAGAAAAGCGATTCATAGATATGACTTAATCTGCTATTCTGATGTTGAAGACATTAACAAAAAAGTGGTAGAACTGTTAGATATAAAAACAGAAAAAATATATACAAACTTGGATAGTGTTGAAAATTGTGATAATGGAGATTTAAACGATGCTATTCTTCCTGAATATTTAAATACTTTAAACCCGCCAAATTTTCCTCCGCATGAATTGAATTTGAGAGAATATTTTATTGTGATGTTGGTTAGAAATCTCAGCATTAATGAAGGCTTATGTAATGGTACGAGATTGTTAATTTTACAATTGGGAGACAATATCCTACAGTGCAAAATTTTAACAGGCGATAAACATGGAGATATAGTTTTCGTTAACCGTATAGCGTTGTACTGTAAAAATGTTTATCCTTTTACTTTTAAAAGACGACAATAATTTCCCATTAAACTAGCGTTTGAAATGACTATTAACAAATCACAAGGCCAAACATTTTTGATCAAATAGGAATTGATCTCCGAAAAGAAATATTTACTCACGGACAATTATGCGTGGCTTTTTCAAGAGTTCCTTCTTGGGAAGGTTTGATAATTTATTTATGAAATCAAAGAAATAGCCGTATAGTTCAAAACTACGTTTTCAGGGAATTATATCAGATGTAAATTATTCTGTAATCAGGCAATAATGCGTTTCTTTGAAGTCATGATTCGACTAGGGCAGTGAGCGCGCATAGCGCGCGAGATGACCTAGTGTTGTTAAACTCGTGCTGTTTTTGTACAAAAATTGTAATAAATAAATATAATCGCGTAACTTTCATAGCAAATTGTAGCTAATATGGTAGCGTAATAAGTTACGTGCGGGGAGAATCTGGTGCTCGAGATTTTGAAGAAATATAAGAAGGCAGAGCTTTCTCGTGCAGGGTTTTATGAAAAGTTTTAGTAAAGAGTTAGCAGAGGTATGAGAGAGAGCATTTAGCTGCACATAACATGAGGAGCTTCATTTAATTAAAAACCTGCATGATTTATTAAAAGTTTTGCAGGATAATAATAATTGAACGCGGGAATTCCTGCTCTAGCTATATACGGAATGAACATTATGAGCTAAGTGAATATGAGATTTCATTTCAGAAAAGTGTGTTTTTAATCAGAGACCTATTCTGCTGGCGGGGAAAGCTTATAGGTGCACCAAGTAATAGATATAGATGAGTGAATATCATAAGAGTCTCTCGCTCCCTATAGAATAAAGGCGTTTATTTGTATTATTATTATCATTATTATTATGCAATAATTGTGGACACAATAACAACTGAAATAAAAGCAACAAAAACAGAAAAACAGCAAAACAAACAAAACAAACAAAACAAACAAAAACAAGAAAAACAACAAACAACAAAATTATAGGAACTGCTCAAATTGACTGCCATGTTTTTCAACACATAATTTACATCTTTTAGTTAATAGATTGATGGCATTAATTAAAAAAAAATAGGATGGGTTTGCAAATATAACTATAAAAAAGCTACTAATTTTTATTAATATAGGTATCCAACTAATAAAAGCATTGTCACCCAACTTGAAATCAGTGCTTATTATATTTTGTTTACATATATTCTGACGGAAAAATTCTTAAAGTTTGACAAAGATTTATACTTGTGTTTGATCGACTTAGAGAAGGCTTTTGACAGAGTACCGAGGCAGCAGATCTGGAGAACGTTAGAAAACTATGAAGTAGACGGGAATCTAGTTCAAGCAATAAAATCACTATATAAAAACAGCTCCAATATAGTTAGAACAGCGAACTAAGAGACAAAAGAATTCATTACAACCCAAGGTGTAAGGCAGGGAGGAGTACTCAGTCCTCTGATGTTCATATTGTACATGGATGAAATAATTACAGAATGCAGTGAGAAATCCGCCAAGATAGATGTGGGGTACAATAGATTGAAGAACGTCACTGTAAGTGAATGTGTATTTCCTGATGACATTATACTGAAGGCAAACAGCGAAAAGACAGAAGTGCTAGCGAGGGATAGGAAGAAATGGAGAATGATTGTGAACGAGTCATGAATGAAACGAAAACCTCGACACCTAACGGTAGAAGAGGAATCGATTATATATATATATATATATATATATATATATATATATATATATTAAAGTATTCATAATTATTTTGTGTTATGAAGTAAGCCGGTAATTACCAAACAGTTTAATGATATCTCAGTCAAAGAACCCAGTTTTTCACTTTTAGCAAGTTGGCCATGAAAACAAAAAGTGTATTTTAATTATTCGTTAATGATTGCATTCTGCATGCATTCGAAATATATCCCTAGCATATTATATGATTCTTCATTAGAAAATTGCATTTTCGAACAATTTAACGCAACAATTAATATTTTGACGTATCAAATAATTAAAATACATTTTTTGTTTTCATTGCCAACTTGCTAAAAGGGAACACCTGGGTTCTTAGACCCAAATATCATTAAACTGTTTGGTAATTACCGGCGTACTACATAACACAAAATAATTATGAATACTTGAATATACGTAAACAGAATATAATAGGCACTGATTCCAAGTTGGGTGAAAATGCTCTTATTAGCTAGATACCTATACTAGTAAAAATTAGTAGCTTTTTATGGTTATTTTATTTCATAATTAGTTTTTTGTTAATATCTCCGGTTTGGAAAGAGATATAAAGTTGAGGTTTTCACTGACTTATTGATAAATGTTCATTCTTTTTAAATGTACGAAGAAAGGTATACCATTGCATTTAATATTTACGCGAAAATTTAAAAAATCTGTAGAGTTTACAAATAGCGGCCTCTACCGGACAGATAAAACATATTCCAGGTATTGTTTGTAATGTGAACGATAGAGTTGAAAAATACGTTTTCAATGAAACTAAGTTTGTTAAATTCTATTGAACCAAACCGGAGTTATGACAATTTGAATGTAACAACGATTGACGTCCCCCCACCCTTTCATTTCAAGAGATGGAGCAAAAAACATGGGACAACAAGTTTGCAAAAATGTTGAGGTTTGAGATGCGGGCCACTGCAATATGTATTGTATCGGAAAATATCTGAGAAAAAGCCATTTTTGTAATTGACCGTATATGTCACGCCCCCTAGCGGTCGTTTTAGGAACTCGAAACTAATTTCCAGCGAATTTTCAGGACCATATTTACTGAAAATATTTTTTTCCCAAAGCTGTATGATTAACGGTTTGTGAGATAAAGCCGACGACCTCTCTTAATGGGACACCCGGTACGTCAACAGATAATTATTCAGTTGAGTACTCAAAAGAGTAGCTCACAGATTCGCGAAAACCCCGAGGCTCTATCTCTGCTGCTTCTATGAGAAACCCCCAAATCACAACGAAAATAGGACACCCTGTACTCTGATACCTGATACTCTGATGCATTTGTAAATCTAGGATGTGATTTCTACTGCATTTGGAACCCGTCCCGGCTTTAAATGTCCACACGGTAAAAACTCCACGAAGATAAATTTATCACGATTGGAAAAGAAATAAAAACGATGCATACTAATCTGTGCAATGCTTAAACGGGCCCGTGCCAAATGCGACCGGATTTGTATCGTCCATGTATTTCCCAAATCGTATAAATCCCGATAATTCCTCCGTTCTTCACATTTAGTATTCAGCCAAGTCGAGATAAACGTGTAAATTAAAGGGGACTCGCGTTTGTTGTAAAATACAGTCTTCAAATTACGAACGCGATTAAAGCTCGTTTATTATTAAATTTGCAGCAGGGGCGTCTCATAGTAACAAAGTTTTCCTTTTCGCTGTCTATGGTTTTGTTGCAATTGCAGCAGCCCACTTTAAAATTTCTACCTGTAATCCGTCTACACCTGGTGCTTTATTGTTTTTTAAACTTTCTAATGCTACCTCAAACTCTTCACTTATTATAGGACAGCCTATATATAAAATTTCCTTGGAGATATTATTTTATTTTCAACTTTAGATATGATCAAAATACTCGAGTGTCTAAACACAAACGTGTCATTAGATCTTATTGCTTGATTATGTGCCACTTCACTAGCCAAAATTAGGTTTTTTAGAAAGAGGAAGGATGAACCTTATCAGCCGAGTTTGGTAAACACAGACGTGGCCTACTGCGACTTGAAATTTTTAATTAACCTCATGGTTAATCAAAACCTCATCATCAAGGAGCAATACCACTTTTCAGACACAAAAAATAGGTCACCTTAAATAAAACATGAACTTTTCTACAAGTTGAATCAAGAAGTCGATTTGCATTGACCTTTTGTGCGATAGGGCCATAATGCAAAGATCATAAATAAAACATTTCGATCCCCTCTGTTAATCAGAACTTCCTGTAGAAATATTTAATTACAAATTTCCCAGTAAACACAATTTAAATAATTGATTGCATTTATAATCAAGGATAAAATTTTTATCTGACGGAGTACACTGATGAAGTCGAAATAAAATCGATGGATTGGTGACGAGCTTGTATTCATTTTCTAAATCGCAGAGAATACCTAATAGTAGCGGACCGCTACTTAATTGATGAAGAAATTGATTTGTTATAACTCTCTTCCACTATTTGGTCGAAAATTGATTTAGGAAAATTTTACGAAAAATCGATTTTCGCAATTCCCGATCTTTTCGCGTACTCAAAATTCGAATCCGGCAGGTCATTTACATAAGAATCAGCTTCATTTTCTTGTGTGTGTGTTCGAGTTGTATAGAGAGTATCGATTAGGGAGGTTCGGAGAAAAATAAGATATCTCTTTTTGGCATGAAAATGACAGAAAATTGTTATTGTAATTGATTTACGGCGAAATTTTTTGACGTCAGAGATTCGTAAGGCGCTCCTCCCACTTCTCTTGAAGTGCCCGTGAAGCGGTACCTATCTCATAACATACTTATTGAGACTATTTCGAGCGTGAATTTTTAAAGTAAGGTGTCAAGGAAACATAAAATAAAGACAACATAATCGATATAATGATGCAACAAGGGTATCAAAAGTCCGATTCACATAATTTGCCATATTTATAATAATAATAATAATAATAATAGTGTCTTTATTGTGTCAGTTACAATTGCATTTTATAAATCAAACTATGTAGATAAACAATAATCATAGTGTATGCAATTCCCACAGATAACTGAAAGAAAGGCTAGCTTAGGGCGAAGTTCAGATGGATGCCAAAGCACCCCCTGCTCTTCCACTTAACCCTACAGATCACATTAAATTAAATTAAATTAAATATAATAAACTATACCATTCGGAACAGACAACGACACCTGATACCAGGAATAAGAGTCGCCAAGGGCAAAAGCGATAAAATAGTCCGTGATAGCAACCGTACCAACATCGCAGACCACATAGTGCACCACACAGAATTACAATAAGCAATTTTGGTTTTGTAACAGAAACCTATGTAAATGATTTTGAAAGTGAAGATAGGATAAATTTTTGAGATTTTCGGGCAATTCGTTATAGATTTTACAAAAGTAAACAGAAGCATCTACTGCACAAAGCAGTTCTGTATTGAGGAGGAGACAATCTGCCCTTAAATCTCACATTAATGTTGTGTACATCAGTTCTAAATTTTAGTTTCTCAAATAAATATGGTGGTGTTTTAAACAAAATAATTTTATTAACAAATATACATGAAAGCTTAAGGAATCTGTGTTCCACATTTAGCCAACCACTAGTAATTAATTTATCTGATATATGGTCAAACTTTCTAATGCCATATATGTATCTCAAACAGGAATTTTGCATTTTTTGAATTTTATATTTGGTGGCTTGATCCAAACATGGAGAAAATACCTCACAACAAAAATTGAAATGTGAAAGCACAAGTGAGTTACAAAGTAATTTTTTATTTAAGAGTAAATAAGTTTTAGGTTGGCTAATGCTCGTCTCATGCACAGAGCAATATGTTCCCTATAGCGAAAGCTGTTGTCAAGCACCAGTCCCAGGTCTCTCACTCTTTCAACCACAGGTATGTCAGTATCGTTAATTCTTAACTGAATAGAAGGTAGTACACTTTTACAAAAATTCTTATTGCCAAATAATATGGCCTGTGTTTTACTCGGATTAATCAACAAAGAATGCCTTGCTGACGTGGTCGCAATATTCTGCAAATCCTGGTTTAAATATTTTATTGCTTCTCGAAAATCATTTACAGGAAAACTGGAATAAATTTGGGTATCGTCTGCATACATGTGGTAGTCAGAATATTTTATGCAATTCACTATGCTACTTGTATACATTGAAAAGAGGAGAGGTCCCAAAATCGACCCTTGCGGAACTCCCGATGTAACCAAAGCACTCCTAGACATCTGATTGTTTACCCTGACAGTTATTTCCCTTTCAGATAAATAGCTAGTTAGAAGTTGTTTAGCATTTTCACTAAAACCGACGTAATGAAATATAGATTTCAAAATATTAAAGTTAATAGTATCAAAAGCTTTGCTAAAGTCAAGTAAGAGAAGGATGGTCAATAAACCCTTATCCGTGGCTCTCATAATATCATCAGTAATATTTGCTAACGCAGTTGTACAGCTAAAGTTTCGTCTAAATCCAGACTATTTTAGAGGTAGAATCTGATAATGGTTCATATGTTCTTCAATTTGGTAAAACATAATTTTTTCCATTATTTTGGAGAAACATGGCAAAATACTAATAGGTCTGAAGTGCCCCAGCTCCAACGGATTACGCACCTTGGGGACCGGCGTGACAACAGCATGCTTCCATGTGATAGGAAAATAGTTTTGCATCAGGCAGCAATTTATAATATGAACAAGAAACTGCAACAAATACGGGCAACACGCCTTTATCATTACAAGGGTGATGTCATCTAGCCCAGGTGCATTCGATTTTATTTCAGTTAAACATTTCATCACTGCGCTAGAATCGACCAATTTGAATTCAAAAAACGAGTCAAAGGAGGTCTTTCTGTTATTGTTGTAGAATGCAATAGTCTCAGAAAAATCCTCGGTGAAAGTAGGCAGCTGTGTGAAAAAGTTTAAAAAACCATCTGCATTAGATATAGATTCTGTGGAAAATGTTTTGGATTTAGTGGAGATGTTCAAGGATCTCAAAAATTTCCATGACTGTGCAGAATTATTCGTTTTCAATGCACTTTCAAAAAATGCTTCCTTTTCTTTCCTAATTACTAGAGTTGTGAAATTTCTTATAGACCTATAATAATTTAAGTCATCCAAATGTTTACTCCTTTTATATCTAGCTTTAGCTTGATCACGTTGAGACATCAACAGTCGAGTATTGCAAGATATCCATGGAGATGGTTTTCTAGTAGCTCTGAAAGTTCGAAATGGAGCATGTGTGTCAAAGAGAGTTATAAGTGAATTATTCAGTATAGCAACTTTGTCGTCAATATTATTTACATAAAACATTTGTTCCAGTCCACAATCCATCAGATCTTTGTAGAATTCAGATTGTACAAAATACTTGAATGTCCGGGAAGAAATAAAACATGAAGGTTGGCGCCCAGTGTGCACTAACATACGACATTCTATAAGAGTAGGTAAATGTCCCGGTAAATGTGGAAATGGTGTGTGATTCTTGCATCTAACCCCAATTTCATTCAACCTCAAAACAGTACTGTAAAGGCAGACCGGTATAAGTAAAACAAAGTCAACAATTTATTAACTGTTTATAATTCAGTATAAGTAGGTATGTAGATTGTAGATACCTGCTTACTTCTGTTTGTAAAATAGGTATCTACCTATATTCTCTAATACAATACAATACATACCTACTCATTTATGTAGGTATGTATACCTAAGTGATTGACAAGTTATCAAGTTAACAGTTTTATAACGGATTGGAAATTAAAAAAAAAAACGGAAACAAATACAACTCACGCGAATCAAAAAACCACGCTACGTAGGTACTAGGTACTTGTTTAACAAAAAGAAACAACTGCTATATTCTGGAACGGTTAATGTAGAAACTCGGAAGAGACTCTTAAAGACGCATGTATGGAGTACGAAATTATACCTATGGGTGCGAAACTTGGACAATGGGAGAAGCGGATTGAAAAAGAGTAGAAGCGTTTGAAATGTGATGCTACAGACGAGTGTTGAAGATACCGTGGATAGACAAGTTAGCAATAAGGAGGAATTAAAAAGAGTTGGGGAAAAGAGAAAAGTATGGAAAACAATAAAGAATAGGGGATAGGATCGTAGGATGGTAGGACACCTTCTGAGACACAAAGGAATAGTTCGCGACATACTAGAGTCAGTATGTCAGTATAATAAACTCTATCAATTTTAATGAAATTTGAAAATTACCGAACCTGCCTATTAGAGCACCTTGCTCCCCGACTATATGAAAGTGCCATTTTCGACACTCAATTTAGTGATGAAAGTAAGCTTTTGCTTCTTAAGTTAGGAAATTTTCCTCGGTATAACACTTTCCTCACTAGTTTGAGTTATTGTTGTTTGTCATAATTATGGAATAGTAGCTTGTAATACAACGGGTCCAAAAATGCAGCTTCGATTTTGCGAATATTCGGTCAATAACCTCAGCTCGTAGTATTTTTACTTAGGTGTTGTTTCTCGCAACAATAATTTATTTTCTGCCGAGAGTTTCCAACGCTCACCAGATGCTATACTCAGCGAATAAATAATAAGAAAATTAATCGCGAGAAAAACGGAAAGAACGCAGACATATTTTCGTAAACTCATTTAAAAATATTTACGACTAAAACAAACTTATTCCATTTAAAAAGACGAAAACTTAATAACCGTAATTAAAAGTTTAGCCTGGAAAAAGCTGAAAATTATTTTCTGGGGCGTTTAAATATATTAAATATTCAACCGTGCGAATAAAATACCGTTTTTATCTCGGACTTGTTTTTATCATTTTCGTTTCCGGTTAAAGGATCGCTTAAGACCCCGGACCGAAATTTCTTTTCAGCCATCAAGAAAACTCATTTAGCTCCCACACAATGGCCCAACCTAGGAAACCGAATAATCACCCCCATCAATTTGCAACTGCGCAACATAAATACAAACTATTGGAGGCAGATTTATATAACATTTGGCGCAGTCGGTAGGATACGAAAAGTAATAACCGGCGCCATACAAATTACAGGTTTAGACAAATGGCTCTTCTCTGCCTATCTCTTTAAAAGTTTGTTTTTTGCGTGATCGTGTTTTAATGAATGTGTTAAACAACCCCTCAGATCTTTTTAGAAGTCTTGAATCACCCATTATAATAAACTAATGCTTCGAGCTAAAGAAGAGTAGCGTGCAACAAATCAGCAGCCTCTATAATTCCTTATAGTTCTGCTTATGATCCCTCTTTAAGTTTAATTTATTTTTCATTAACGTTTCTGTGTGTATGGCAACGCGCCAGGAACGTGTCGGGGTGTACAGTATTCGATGCAGTCTGCGGAAAGCGAACCAAACACTTTGAAGGGACGACACTTTGCTTCCGCCAAAGTTTCGTAATTACGTGCACGGGGAAAAAGACTCCGGCGCCGCTCGCCCCCGGTTCCGTAGATGGCCGTGTCGAATAAACGGCGGCGACGGCGGTCCAATTAGTTGATGTCTTCGAATATTTTACCGCCGAGGACTTTTACATTCATAGGTCACGAATTGTAAAGATCTCGTTAGCTCGCCCCCGAGTTTTCAATCACGAAAATTGATTTTTAATGTGTCGAGGAATAAATACTTCACTTATTAGCCAACATTATAAAGTGTCGTATTCAGTGGCGTATCGAAGTTTTTTTATAAAAGGGGTGATGCTGCCGAAAGTTTCTGGAACTGCAAATAAAATAAGAGCTCGACATCTATCAGGTAGTATTAAGAAAAATCAATCAGGTTGTCATCTTGTAACGTTAATTTTCGCTATTAGAACATTCTCTCTATTTTTAACGTTTTATTATAGACTAGTACTTACATCATGCTCATATTACTCTCCGATTATGCCTCCGTCTATAGTCTGTTTGAGTTTCTATCGATTTGGTTGAGGGTAGAACTGTCTTAAAATTATTAATTCTAGTTAGCCTTTCTATTCTAATAGGGTTTGTCTCACTTACCTGCTATCGTTGTCCTCTTATTGTCTCTGTATTTGGTAGTTTAGTTTGCTGGATGTCGCTGCATACGTTGAGTCTTGAAATTGTTCACCTTTCATATTTATCATTTGCTGAGCCTACCTTAGGAGGAATGTCGTTCCCTTTTCACGATTTGATCGTATAGTTGTTCATTTAATAGCCTCCAATTTGTTGTTCTTCTGTTGTCAGATTTTTTGAAGTTAATTTAGTTACTTTCGGTTCTGCCAACTTGTGCAGGACATTTTCCCATTTAGATGCTCAGTGGCGCGCCCTCTCATTTTCATTTTCCCTGTCTCATCTTTCGGTTCTTTAAGCATTTTCTTATCTATTCTTCTGTCTCTTGAGACCTCTTTATGACTTTTCTTATTGCTATCTTCCTTTATTTTGGGTTTGCAAGTCGTTTTAAGCTTTCTTTTCTTTAGTTACCTATTCTATTACCGGTGACGCCTCTGGAAGATTTGGAAATCTAGGGTACTTCTGGGTACATTTGTAGTTTCGGATGTGGCTACCTTGTATTTTATTAGTCGGCGGTTTTTTTGGAATTTCCGTTTTCCGATTTGCTTCGACATTTTTCACTCTTCCTGTTGATCCTCTCGTGAGTGGGCGGTGTTTCCAAGTTTTGTGGAATTAAGTTTTCTAGCCAGTTATGGGATTTTCTTGGTGCACCTCTTGAAGATGTCGGTTTATTGTAGTTGTAGAAATCGTCATCTGCTCCATTTTTTGGGATTTAGATTCACGTTTGAGGTTCAGCAGGATTTGTCAAGGAGAAACCCCACGTGGTGAGTGTCTTATTTTTCATCTTTTATTTAAATCTTCAGTCATCAGTGTTGTTTCCTTTCCTTTTTCTCATTTTCTCTTCTAATTTGTCTTTTCGGCATTTTAGGGTTTTTCCAGTGGAATGATTTTTCCGGGGGAATGGTTTTTTTCCCGAGGGAGCGATTTTCGTGCAAAACGTTGGTTCTGTTGCACTCTCCGACTCTCCCCATGGTTCAAGTGCCGATCACCTGGTGCTGAGCTGCAAGTCTGATTTGTTGTAGCAGCTGACCTGCTTATCATCTGGAAGGTCAGATATAAAGTTTGATTATTACGTCGCCTGTCCGTCTGGAACATCGCGTCCAACGGCTGGTTTTATGTAGCGCCCGTCACAGCTATTTGTGTCAATTTTGTGTTCGTTTTTTTTGTGACTTCGCGTCGCCCGTCCGTTCGAACTTTCGCCTCGTTCGGCTATTGTTAATGTAGTTGCCTGGCCACGGCGTGTTGTGGTCATCTGTTTGTTTATTTTTAAACAAAATCTGTAAAGTACTTTTTTAAAAATTCAATTTGTTTGCCATAGTATAATTTCCGTAGTTAAGTAGTTTATCTTGTTTAAAATTCATATAGTCAATAATAATTTTGGTTCAATTTGTTTATAGTCACTTCAATAATTTTGCTGTTTGTAAATTCCATTTTGACTTTATAGTAATATCTATTTTTTTTGTCAAGATTTAGTAACAGTCGATACTCCCGTTTGCGTCTGACTTCATTGTTGTAGTTAGCGTGCGTGCGATTGACCCGTCGGTGCGCTGCGCGTGCGGAGCTCCATTCGTGTAGTGTATTTACCGCGTCATCGGCGCCTTTTTTGATTTTCCTTTTTAGCGCAACGTTAGTACCGGGTGTCTAAATTTCACCCAGGTTTATGTTCATTGCTTTTTTCATTCATTAATAATTAATTTGTTGATATCATTGGTGGTTTTTTTGGTATTGCTATATATATATATATTGTCAGATATCGCCATATCTGGTTTACATACCTATTTTGTTTTTTTATTATATGATATACTATTTGACTACGTTTTTTTCTTTTGTTATTTTATTGTGCCCTATTGTGTACCAGCGGCTTTTAGGAGTTGTAGTCGTTGTGTGTTGGCTACAGAGGATCAGCCAACAACTCCTTGGCACCCTTTTCCTGTTTTTAGCCCACCCCATCTTCGGCTTCGAGCATAGCTGCGGCAGGATCCTCCATTGTGGCGTTAGTCTTTTAGGTTACGTCACATTTTTTTTTAGTGACTTTTTGCATTTTTCAGATTTTGTCTATAAAATCGCTTTTGCCTGTACTTTTGTGCATTTTTCTTTTCAGGTCTCCTATTTTCTTTACTTTGCTCTTTGAAGGGACTAGATTATTATATAGTTGGGGTAATTACTCAGTATTTTTTTTGATTGAATTAATGGAGTGTATCGATCTGTGACCTGTGTTGATTTATTATATTTTGTGCTTTGCATTTTAAGTGGTGTTATCAGAATATTTTGACATTTGTGTGCGGGTAAATTTGATTATTGGTTTTTGCGACTGTTTAGTGTTGACTTGTGCAGCGGGATGTCTCGCAGAATGCAGATTAATAGACTTTCTCAGGATGAACTCACCTACGAGCTTACAATAAGAGGACAACGATAGCAGGTAAGTGAAACAAACCCTATTAGAATAGAAAGGCTAAAGAGAATTAATAATTTTAAGACAGTTCTACCCTCAACCAAATCGATAGAAACTCAAACAGACTATAGACGGAGGCATAATCGGAGAGCGAGGCAAGAAATAGGAACAGTGGCTATGAAAAAATAACCTCACTTCTAGTCCGATTTCGAAGGTTTTTGGTTTAGTGTGTTCCGGAGAGTAGTGAAGTTATTTTTTCATAGCCAAGAAATTGGGATTTTCTCCGGACATACTCCAGACGTCGTTTCAGCCCTAGTTTTGGTTTGTAGGAAGCGTCGTCTACTCCCGATTTGGGGATTTTGGACCGTTTTACCGTCGATTTTGGCTGGAAGTTTGTTGGAAAAAACCCTCTCGAGGTGAGCACGTGTTTTCTTTCTTTTTCTTTCCTTCATTTGTTTAATTCTTATTATTAGTATTGTGTTGCCTTCTTCATTTCTCTTTTCCTTTATTCTAATTTTTGTCCTTACGACATTTTAGGGTTTTTTTTGGGGGGAACGCTTTTTTTGGTACCTCCGTCGTTTTTTGGTACAGCGTTTTGGACCACGTGCTTTTGGACATTTTCTGAGTACCCCGTCCATCTGTAAAATCGACCATTGTTACCAGGGCGTTGAGAGTCGCAAGTTACCCGGCGGCCCAGCTGACCATCGATCATCTCTGTAAGGTCAGATAGTTTTTGTCCCCAGTCCGTTTGGAACACCGTGTCCAGCGGCTGGCTTGTAAGTTGCGCCCGTCACAGCTTTTTGTGCCAATTTTGTGTTCGTTTTTTTGTGACTTCGCGTCGCCCGTCCGTTCGAACTTTCGCCTCGTTCGGCTATTGTTAATGTAGTTGCCTGGCCACGGCGTGTTGTGGTCATCTGTTTGTTTATTTTTAAACAAAATCTGTAAGGTACTTTTTAAAAATTTAATTTGTTTGCCATAGTATAATTTCCGTAGTTAAGTAGTTTATCTTGTTTAAAATTCATTCAGTCAATAATAATTTTGGTTCAATTTGTTTATAGTCTTTTAGGTTACGTCACAATCTCTAGTTTTCAGCTTATATACCGGGTGGGGATTTAAGATATCACAATGAAATTTTGCAAGAATGTGGAGAACCACATGGGGCATTTCCCAAAATTATTTGAATAGATTCCCCATAAAATTCCATGAAAATTGATATACTACATGATGTGCTTTTGACTAGGGAATGTTGCGATATTGACATTTTTGTGCCATTATGGACCCAAATTTATGACGCTACTGACGCATACTAACCAAAGCCACCTAAAATTTATTTATTGAAATAGGTTCACACACTGCTATATTTTTGAAATCTATAAATAATTTTATCACAATACTTGAGATAATACAGGGTGGTTAAGTTATGCAAAACATAATTTTTCTCAAAAATTTCAAATGGAACACCATGTATATTATTTGTACAATTGATGGTCAGTTTACTAAGCTTTTTATTGATGTGGATATTGTCAAGTCTACCAGTAAAAGTTTCGACAGAATGTATCTACAATTGAATTATAAAAATGTAAAGTTTCGTTAGTATTTTACATTATTTTTGACGATCTCCCCTATTTTGTCACCCAGAACTCCAAAAAAGGTCTGTATTTTGTTTCTATAAAATATTTAGCAAATGAAGTTTACATTAACACAAAAAATCCCATTGCAAGATTATTTCTTAAAGATAATATTTTCTTCGATGGCACTCCTTGTTTGAACGTTATACCCGACTTTAAAAAGGCATTATACATTTAAGAATATAACCATCAAGAAACAATTTTACAATAAGATTTATTGTCTTTATATTGATACCAATTTGCAAATACAAAATATAAACATTATTGTGAGTTTTGAGCAACAGAATAGGGGGAATTCGCCAAAAAGAGTATAAACTATAAACTAATAATGAAATTCAAAAAATTTGATGTTCAATCGTAATATCTGCCGAAACTATCAGTAGCAGACCTGGCAATATCTACATCAATTAAAAGCTTAGTTAACTGACTATCATTTGTGCAAATAATATACATGGTATTCTACTTGAAATTTTTGAGAAAAATTCCTTTTTGCATAACTTAACCACCTTATATATTCCTAAGTATTATGGTGAAAGTATTTATAGATTTACCAAATGCAGCAGTGTGTAAACCCCTTTCAATAAAAAATAATTAGGTGGCTTCGGTCAGTAGACATAGATTTGGGACCATAATGACACAAAAATGTCAATATCTTAACAGTCCTTACTCAAAACCACGTCAAGTAGTATATCAATTTTCATGAAATTTTATGGGGAATCAAAATCACGCAAATACTTGTTGGGTTTCAATTTAAAGAAATAGAACTTTGGTTTGGTACTCAGAATGTGAACATCCCTGTATATACATAAATAATTTTACGAAATGCTCCATGTCGTTCCCTACATACGTGTAAAATTTCAATTTGAAATCTTAAGCAGTACCAGAGATATGAACCGAATTATTTATATCTTATTTAAAGGGAGAACCGGTCCCACAGCTTTCGTGATAACACGCCACTGTGCGATATTAATCTTAGTAAATGTCATGTGCAGCGTGATAATTACAAAATACTGACATTCTTATCTTATTTGCTGATGTAATAATAGATCTAATAATAATTATAATGGATTAAAAAGTACAATACACTTTAATGAAAAATACTGCCAACTCAATTTTAATAATTCCTATTTACTTACCTAAATTTGTTAAAATGTGTTAAAAAGACTGTAACGTTAATTTTCGCTATTAGAACATTCTCTCTATTTTTAACGTTTTATTATAGACTAGTACTTACATCATGCTCATATTAACATTCTTGTATTCCTATTTTAGGTCTTTCACTTATATTTAGTTTCTTATTTGCTTTGATTGTCACTGTTCCTATTTCTTGCCTGGCTCTCCGATTATGCCTCCGTCTATAGTCTGTTTGAGTTTCTATCGATTTGGTTGAGGGTAGAACTGTCTTAAAATTATTAATTCTAGTTAGCTTTTCTATTCTAATAGGGTTTGTCTCACTTACCTGCTATCGTTGTCCTCTTATTGTCTCTGTATTTGGTAGTTTAGTTTGCTGGATGTCGCTGCATACGTTGAGTCTTGAAATTGTTCATCTTTCATATTTATCATTTGCTGAGCCTACCTTGGGAGGTTTGTCGTTCACTTTTCAGGATTTCGTTATGTAGTTGTTCATTTAATAGCATCCAATTTTGTTCTTCTTTTGTTGACAGATTTTTGAGGTTATGTTTCCGATCTGTCACTTGTGCAGGACATTTTCCCATTTAGATGCTCAGTGGTGCGCCCTCTCATTTTCATTTTCCCTGTCTCATCTTTCGGTTCTTTATGCATTGTCTTATCTATTCTTCTGTCTCTTGAGACCTCTTTATGACTTTTCTTATTGCTATCTTCTTTTCCTTTGGGTTTACAAGTCGTTTTAAGCTTTCTTTTCTTTAGTTACCTATTCTATTACCGGTGACGCCTCTGGAAGATTTGGTAATCTAGGGTACTTCTGGGTACATTTGTAGTTTCGGATGTGGCTACCTTGTATTTTATTAGTCGGCGGTTTTTTTGGAATTTCCGTTTTCCGATTTGCTTCGACATTTTTCACTCTTCCTGTTGATCTTCTCGTGAGTGGGCGGTGTTTCCAAGTTTTGTGGAATTAAGTTTTCTAGCCAGTTATGGGATTTTCTTGGTGCACCTCTTGAAGATGTCGGTTTATTGTAGTTGTAGAAATCGTCATCTGCTCCATTTTTGGGATTTAGATTCACGTTGGAGGTTCAGCAGGATTTGTCAAGGAGAAACCCCACGTGGTGAGTGTCTTATTTTTCATCTTTTATTTAAATCTTCAGTCATCAGTGTTGTTTCCTTTCCTTTTTCTTATTTTCTCTTCTAATTTGTCTCTTCGGCATTTTAGGGTTTTTTCCAGTGGAATGATTTTTCCGGGGGAATTATTTTTCCAGGGGAATGATTTTTCCGGGGGAATGATTTTTTTTCCCGAGGGAGCGATTTTCGTGCAGACTTTGGTCCTGATGTACTCTCCGACTCTCCCCCATGTTTCAAGCGCCGATCACCTGGTGCTGAGCTGCAAGTCTGATTAGTTGTAGCAGCTGACCTGCTTATCATCTGGAAGGTCAGATATAAAGTTTGATTTTTACGTCGCCTGTCCGTCTGGAACATCGCGTCCAACGGCTGGTTTTTATGTAGCGCCCGTCACAGCTTTTTGTGTCAATTTTGTGTTCGTTTTTTGTGACTTCGCGTCGCCCGTCCGTTCGAACTTTCGCCTCGTTCGGCTATTGTTAATGTAGTTGCCTGGCCACGGCGTGTTGTGGTCATGTGGTGAGCCTAGCTGCGGCAGGATCCTCCATTGTGGCGTTAGTCTTTTAGGTTACGTCACATTTTTGGCGCCCTTTTCCTGTTTTTAGCCCACCCCATCTTCGGCTTCGAGCATAGATGCGGCAGGATCCTCCATTGTGGCGTTAGTCTTTTAGGTTACGTCACAAGACACTGGAAATAGCATAGATGAAGTTGGTTCACATTGTCAAGGTTTACTTCGTCATAAACCATACATTTTAGTGTTTCCAGTTCTATTTTACTTGCAGGCTATCGAACACCAGTAAAGGGCCGTGGCCGTGGCCGTCGCTATCTGAAGGCCGCCACATCGAAAGTATAAGTCATCACTGGCAAGCTTCAGAAACCACGTATTAGCATAGAGATACTCGCAGTTTTTGATGTACTAGATGTGTTTTATTAGGAAAATTAATTAGTTTTAAAATTGTTTAAATTATTTTTCCAATAATTTGATTGCGGCGGCATTGCAGATTCCTAAACTCAAACAATGGTTGCGGAGGATGATAAATGCGTTAAACTTTTGCTTCGCTTAGTACCATCAATTACAAATGTTCTTATAACTGACAACGAGGTAGCATTAAAATTTCGCTTTGATAATCACAAACAACTTCGAAATTGGGAGTTGAGTTTAAATTAAAATGGTATAATTTCTAAAGCTTCTGCTTCTGCCTACATCCGTTCTTATGATTACAAAGGATTGTCTTAGTAACTAGGTCATAGACTCCGAGGATGTTTCGTCGAAGACATTATTTGCGAAAGCACCTGCGTGCGAAATTTTCTGAAAGCTCTTAAATGTACCTCGGTTGCTTTGCTGTCAGACGTTAGATTGGAAACGAAATGTAATTATACATACACATACTTGAAGAGTGTACACGGAAGTGAGCTTCCTATCTTGCGGAGATTATTACTAACGTGATTGAATTATGCTGTAGCACGGACACAAAGCAACGCTATCACATCGCGTAATTGCATTAGTTCGTGTATACAACAGCGAAAGGTTTTAATAACGAAACCTCCGTCGTCTGCTGCTGGCCCCTCTCAACTCTAGTCGTACTCTTCGCCGCTGTACACAAGCCCTTTGTTTTTCTTTGCACTGCCGACTACAAAAACGCGATGCGAGTACCGAGTAAGTGCCTTCACCGCGGAAACACGTACACACAGATATAACATCCAATTAATGTTTTTTAGTCCCACTTCATGCTTTTTTGAAACTGTCTGGTATAGAAATGGCATCTGCTCTGATACCAGAGGGTTCTGAAAAAACCACATAAAAGTTCACAAATCCGAGATATTTCTTTCTATGCTCGTCGTTCACAGTTACTAGTTCGCTTTGCTATTGGTTTGACGTCAGAGATTCGTAAGGCGCTCCTCCCACTTCTCTTGAAGTGCCCGTGAAGCGGTCCTTATCTCATAACATACTTATTGGGACTATTTCGAGCGTGAATTTTTAAAGTAAGGTGTCAAGGAAACATAAAACAAAGACAACATAATCGATATAATGATGCAACAAGGGTATCAAAAGTCCGATTCACATAATTTGCCATATTTATGTAGTAGGTAGGTAAATGTCCCGGTAAATGTGGAAATGGTGTGTGATTCTTGCATCTAACCCCAATTTCATTCAACCTCAAAACAGTAGTGTAAAGGCAGACCGGTATAAGTAAAACAAAGTCAACAATTTATAACTGCACATGCCTTTTATAATTCAGTATAAGTAGGTATGTAGATTGTAGATACCTGCTTACTTCTGTTTGTAAAATAGGTACCTACCTATATTCTCTAATACAATACATTTATGTAGGTATGTATACCTAAGTGATTGACAAGTTATCAAGTTAACAGTTTTATAACGGATTGGAAATTTTTTAAAAAAACGGAAACAAATACAACTCACGCGAATGAGAAAACTACGCTACGTAGGTACTAGGTACTTGTTTAACAAAAAGAAACAACTGCTATATTCTGGAACGGTTAATGTAGAAACTCGGAAGAGACTCTTAAAGACGCAGATATGGAGTACGAAATTACACCTAAGGGTGCGAAACTTGGACAATGGGAGAAGTGGATTGAAAAAGAGTAGAAGCGTTTGAAATATGATGCTACAGACGGGTGTTGAAGATACCGTGGATAGACAAGTTAGCAATAAGGAGGAATTAGAAAGAGTTGGGGAAAAGAGAAAAGTATGGCAGACAATAAAGGATAGGGGATAGGATCGTAGGATGGTAGGACACCTTCTGAGACACAAAGGAATAGTTCGCGACATACTAGAGTCAGATATAGGAATAAAGAGGTAGAGGTTGGAGCAGATTAGACTACTGCTCTCAAATAGTTGGGGATGTAGAATGTTTTACTTTTACGGAAATGCGTAGGCTAGCTCAGGGAAAGGATGGAGGTACGCGTCCTACCAGTCTTCAAAAGAGAACTTTATGATGACGTACTATTTAATTATTATTGTAAAATAGTTAATAAAATTTCCTTTTTTAGTTCACGGAGGGAACGCTACGGCGATTCAGTATTTGGCTCCGTCATGCTCCTAGCATCCTGTTTCAAATTATGCTGAAGCTGGGGCTTGTACGTTATACTAAGTTCTGACGTCACGCGGCCTACTCTCGCTGCAAGGTACGATTTCTAACCTCGCACCGACGGAAAACTTTGCAACGGCTTCACAGGCGAAGGAATTTTTTTTAAGAAAAATTAACAACATAACTGCCTTCAGTATAATAAACTCTATCAATTTTAATGAAATTTGAAAATTACCGAACCTGCCTATTGATTTAGGAAAACTTTACGAAAAATCAATTTTCCGGCATCTTCGCAATTCCCGATTTTTTAGCGACCTCAAAATTCGAATCCGGCAGGTCATTTTACATAAGAATCAGCTTCATTTTTTTGTGTGCGTTCTAGTTGTATACAGGGTTTTTAAAAAGCATCCTTCAGACGGTCTGCTCTCCGACTACTGAGGCTGATCTGTCCTTAAAAATATTAATGGCATCTTTGATATGTTATTTAAAAATTATGGGTGACAACATACGCCCCTGTCTCACTCCCTTCCGCGTGTTTTCCCTCTTTCTTTGACAAATATCAGTGAAACGTCTCGCTTGAAACCTGCCCTTAAGTGCATTACCTACGAGGTCTGAAACATTTCGCCTCGTATTCCGAGGCGGATGTTTATCAACACTGAATAGAAATAGGTGCATGAATTTCGATAGCAAATCTACTGTGATTGAAATGGATCTTGAAAGTCGCATAATTCGTTCGTTTACTTGGAGCTGTCACGGTGACGGTTCATCCATTAAATTTATTTGGGTAACGTTCGCGTTTTCCATTGTGTGTGCGACGGGAAGTTGGCGAAAGTAGAGTTTTGCCCTTTCTGAATTTGTTCCGGCCGTGATTTATGCCGCGGAGCTTCCATCTTTCCGTTTCTGTTTTTGATACCAGTCTCGAAATGACATGTTGTTTGGAGAAGACAGAAAGTGAGAGAGGAGTTGCTTAATTAACTTCTGGAAATGCAACTATTATACGTTTCCTCGTTTGAAACAAAGACATCCAGAGACTAATGATGCATTTTCGTTATGTTCGCGCCAGCTCTTGATTAAATAGAACGATCTGGAAAGGGGCGAATGCCTCGATTGCAAAACTCTACTTAATTTTGACGGAGTCTGTTTTTATCGACCAAGTTTTATTTACTCATCGTTGTTTTAAGAGAGAGTTCATCAAAACTAACTTAAGGTGCAGCAGTTTATGCAGTAAAATCAACTAAGGAATTAAGGAACTCAGCAAGTGCAAAATGTACACACTTCTTTCCGCTAACACTTACAGACGTTGATTAAATTCTCTGTCTTGGTTTCACGCTCGGCTTTCCCGCCGAGTAAACCCACAGAAAGTTCATCACATGGCTTCCGCCTAGGAATCGGAATATTCTCTTGAATATGATTGATTGATTTTACACAAATGCCCTTATTTTCCAATCTCGAACAACTACAATGATGAATTCGAAATTCTCATTTCAACAAATCATTTACTCGCAAGATTTGCGAGCGCAAATCTTTCAATAAATAAACAGGTGCCCGTAATTTGATGATAATAAGACATTTTCAAAATTCTGTAAAGCTTTATAAGCAAATCGTGCCCCACAACCTTGGGAAAGGCGACTCATAGTGACCTTCCTTGGCGTCCACTGAATGTAAGTATGTTTGAATTTTAAAAATTCTCAGGTCAAATTAAGAGAAAAGTACTCCTAAGGAGCAGCTCAGGGGCGGTATATATTCCAAGGGGCTTGAATTTCAAAAATAATTAAATAATAACCAATGTAGGCAAGTAATATGTCATTTTATATTGATTTGATATCGTAGAAGTCAATTTAAACAATATTTTTTATAACTATAAAATTTTCAAAATGGCTGCTTAATTTCCAATTTTAATTAATTCATTTTATTTTATTAAATTCGCTAATATTAAGAAAAATGTAAAATATATAACATATTTATTTGAATTGCAATGTCTTAACGTGTTCTAATTATATTTTTTGGTATCCCCAAAAATTTCAAAATGGTTGCGATTTTTGAAAGTAAAATTTATTTACATTATACCTTGTTTCTTACAACAAAGTGACAGGGTAGTTATGGTTAGGTTAGATTCGAAACCTGTAAAAAAAGTAATAATACAGGTATATATGCCCACTTCTAACTACAGTGATGAGGTCGTAGAGGCAGTTTATAGTGATATTGAACATGTGCTAGATTTTGTGAGAGGACACGAAAATTTAATAATTATAGGAGATTCCAATGCAGTCGTAGGCACAGGGCGAGAGGGCGGAATAGTTGGTCCCTTTGGATTAGGCAATAGGAACGATAGGGGAGTTAGACTGATAGAGTTCTGCGATAAACATAACTTAACGGTCGCGAACGCTCTATTTCACCATCATGTTAGGAGACGCTACACGTGGAAGATGCCAGGAGGCCTAGGGAGATATCAAATAGATTACATTCTTGTTAGGCAAAGATTTAGAAATCAAGTTAGGGATTGTAGAAGTTATCCAGGAGCAGATATAGATAGTGATCACAATATAGTCGTTATGAAGGCCAATCTTAAATTTAAGATTTTGAAAAAACGAAACGGAAGAAGGTATCTTGACCCAGAGAAACTAAAAGATGATGATACGCGCGATAAGTTCGAGAAAAAGACAAACGAAGTACTAAAGGGCGCGGGCGAAAATATTGTTAGGTACATAGAGGAAGAATGGAATTGCATTAAAAATAGTTTAGTTTCCTCAGCTAGGGATATTTTGGGTCATAAACAGAATGAAAGTAGGAAACCCTGGATAACAAAACATATTGTGAGTATAATAGAGGAAAGGCGAAAATATAAAAATAGGTTAGATGAAATAGGGAAACAAAGATATAAGGCGATCAAGTGGGAAATTATTCGGAAATGTAGGAAAGCGAAAGAGCAACGGATCGATAATAAGTGCAAAGAAGTGGAAAATAAGTTCGAAGTAGGAAAGACTGATGAAGCATATAAAATAATTAGGAGAAATTTTAGAGAAATTGGATCTAGTACCAAAATCATTAGGAATGAGGCAGGAGATATCCTAATCGAAAGCGGGGAGAAGGCAGATAGGTGGAAAGAATATTTAGGAAACTTATATGCGGGACAGGAAGTGCAAGATATATTAGAAAGCGAAAGCATGAAAGAAGAGTTTGAGCTAGCACTAAAAAGTTTAAGGAATAATAAAGCGCCAGGTATAGATGGCTTGCAGGCAGAAATCTTAAAGTGCGCAGGTCAAGAGGTAATAGACCGTTTATTTAAATTAGTTAGTCGCATATACCTGATAGGCGAGATTCCAGAGGATTACAAACGGAACATCATGGTAGCTTTGCCAAAAAGGAAAGGCGCGGATAGGTGCGAAAATTTCAGAACCATCAGTTTAACTTCCCATGCGTCAAAAATTTTAACTAGAATTGTGCAAAGAAGGATGGAGAAAAAGGCGGAAGGAATGTTAGGAGAAGATCAGTTCGGATTTAGACGAAATAGAGGAACGCGCGAGGCCATTCTAGCTTTACGAGTAATTATAGAAAAACGATAGAAAGGAGAAAGAGCGTCTATATAGGATTTGTAGATTTAGAAAAGGCCTTCGACAACGTAAAATGGGGGAAGATGTTCGAAGTGCTGAGAAAGGTAGGGATGAAACATAGGGACAGAAGAATAATACATAATCTCTACGAAGAGAAAAAGGCAGTTATAGAATGTGAGCAGGATCGAAGGGAAGTAGATATCCGGAAGGGAGTGAGACAGGGATGTGCATTGTCACCTCTAGTTTTCAACTTATATATCGAAGATGCTATTAATATTGTTAAGGACAGAACAGCCTCAGGGATTAACGTACAGGGTCAAACTATTAACATGCTCAGATTTGCGGATGATATAGCAGTGTTAGCATCTAGCAAAGAAGAATTAGGAGCAGCTTTGAATGAAATGGAAGCAGTTTTGACACAGGGCTATGGCATGAAAGTCAATAAAAAGAAAACTAAAATTTTGGTATGTAGGAGATGTGAAAATAGAACTAAAGTTGACATACAAATAGGAAATGAGAAGATAGAGGAGGTCACGGATTTCTGCTATTTGGGAAGTAAAATAACTCAAGACGGTAGGAGCACTAAAGATATAAAACAAAAAATAGCGCAGGGCCGAGTTGCGTTTAACAGAAAGAAACAACTGTTATGTTCGAGAACGGTTAATATTGAGACTAGGAAGAGACTCTTAAAGTCGTATGTATGGAGTACGGCATTATACGGGTGCGAAACTTGGACAATAGGGGAAGCGGATCGAAAAAGAGTAGAAGCGTTTGAAATGTGGTGCTACAGGCGCATGATGAAGATACCGTGGATAGACAAGGTTAGCAATAGGGAAGTATTAGAAAGAGTTGGGGAAAAGCGAAAGGTATGGAAGACAATAAAGAGTAGGAGAGATAGGATGGTAGGACACCTTCTAAGACACGAAGGAATAGTTCGCGACATACTAGAGTCAGAGATAGGAATAAAAAGAGGTAGGGGTAGGCCTAGATTAAACTACTGCTCTCAAATAGTTAGGGATGTAGGATGTTCTACTTTTAGGGAAATGCGTAGGTTAGCTCAGGATAGAAAAGAGTGGAGGTACGCATCCAACCAGTCTTCGGACTGAGAACCTTATGATGATGATACCTTGTTGGATATGGATGGACGAACTGAGGGTATTATATAGACATTTTATTTTTTGTTTCTCATTTTATTTACCATACAAACAATTTGTTTTTGAAGATAACTATACATACAGGGTGTGTCACGACGAGTTCCTGTTAGACGTTTGTGTGTAAAAACCTTCCCTCGGCCTCTTACGCCTCTTAATTATTATATGCGCATGTAAATACTCAGTGAAGCGCAATCTACATCTGTCCCTTAAATGTGCAATATTTCATACCTGCCCTAATTGGGTAAGTAGCTACATGACGGACAGATACACACAGCCACTAAATATTGCAGCTGTCAGATGTACATAGATTACGACCGTGCGGTTATTTGCACGTGGCTTGAGCATTAATACATAATGCAAACACGTCCAGCTATTTGCTCCTCCTTCTTGCACACCGTGTCCCACCCCTGCCCCTTTTCAACCGGAATCAACCCGAATCATAAATAAACTTAACGCCAAATGTCAGTTTCGTATTTTCCATCCATGCATCTCCGCGGCAATCCCGTGTTTCAGTCTGTTCTGTTCATCATATCCTGGGAAGTACACAAATGCAATTTAGGAAACTGGAAATATTAGTTATGTGTAACAACAGATTTGTTTCGTTCTCCGAGAATAATGTACGTGCAGCAGAATTTTACGAAGGAAATATTTCAAAGATTAGTGAGTGGATCACGGCTAGAACACAAACTTAAATTCATGGCGAATTATTTGCACTTGCTCTATTTAATTGATAAAACATAGGTATCTGAAAAATACAATATTGCGCAAACAATGTCTGCTCTATTTCTACTAAATCTTATCAAAACCAGATAAAATTACGACAAACCTCTCCACAGTTAAGCAGTTAACAAGGGACAACAACTATGGCGACTTCTCTGTGGTTTCTGTTAGTGCTTCCCTTAGTGTACAGTGCCAACATTTTCTTCATAGCTACAGAGCCATCACCTTATTACCAAACCTTGCAAAGAAATTTGTTTCTTTCGCTTTGGAGAAAAGGCCACAATGTCACAGTATTGACAACATATCCGTGGTTCGACATGTACCGTTATTTCAACATCGATTTACCAGAGGGATGGGGGCAACTTAATCAAATAGATGTTGGCAGTTTGCACCCGAAGTACACAAAGAAATTGAAACCGAGGCCTAATTTAAATTTAACCGAACCTACTTTACTCAAAAGAATAAAGAGACACGCGCACGTAAGTGATGTCTATTCACAATTGGCAGAGAGAATTTTTAATCATTCAAACGTGGAAGAATTTTTAAAGGAAGAAAATACTTTCGATGCCTGTGTTGTGGAAATGTTTTATCCAGCAATGACTGCTTTTGCTTCTGTACTAAACTGCCCCCTCATAGCCCTCTCTTCTGTTGGAACTACAAATCCTTTTCATACTCACAGTTACTACAACAAAAAAGAAACTGGATTTTACAACACACTGGCTTCTTGGATACTTGAATGGTACGGTAAATATTACTATGAATCCACTGTTTTACCAAGAGAAGATAAATTGGTTAAGAAATATTTTGGGGAAGATATGCCTTACCTTGGAGACCTAGCCACTAACTCCAGTGTATCCTTGATCAACACCGATTATCTTATAAACGAACAGGAACCATCTAAAACTATTGTAGACATTGGAGGAGCTTTTGAAGGAGACGACGAAAGAATTCTAATAAAAGTAAACTTCATTCACTGTGTATAAATTTACATTAAAATTTGAATGTTTGCAGAGTTTAGGGGTATTCTTAAACACATCGACAGAAGGGGTAGTTTACGTTAATTTTGGACCTCACATAGAAGCAACCCGATTCACACGAAGCAAAATGGACACATTCCTAAAGGCGTTCGAAAATCTAGACTACCTTTTCATCGTCAAATGGGAAAGCTTCGAATTATACAATCACATTAAAAACGTCTACATTATAAAGGAGCCAAATCATAATAGAATTTTAGGTATGGGTATACAGGGTGGGCCATACTGCGTAGCCGGTCCATATCTCTGATATGTGAACCCAAATTTGTGGTGCTATACTGACGTCTGCTGGTCAAAGCTATGATTTTTTTATTGGACTAGGTTCAGAGAATAATCTATTTGTAAAATTCATTGACACTTTTTTTAGAGTAGTTCATATTGTACAGAGTGGCCGACTTGGGCAAAATAGAGCTTTCTCAAAAATGTTAAACGGAACACCCCGTATATTATTTGCTGGTTTGATAGCCATTTTATTAAGCTTTTGACTGATATAGATGTTGGCAGATCTGCGACTGACAATTTAGGCAGATATAAAGATTAAACATTCATCATCATCATAAGGTTCTCAGTCTGAAGACTGGTTGGATGCGTACCTCCACGGTATCTTCATCATGCGCCTGTAGCACCACATTTCAAACGCTTCTACTCTTTTTCGATCCGCTTCCCGTACTCCATACATACGACTTTAAGAGTCTCTTCCTAGTCTCAATATTAACCGTTCTCGAACATAACAGTTGTTTCTTTCTGTTAAACGCAACTCGGCCCTGCGCTATTCTTTGTTTTATATCTTTAGTGCTCCTACCGTCTTGAGTTATTTTACTTCCTAAATAGCAGAAATCCGTGACCTCCTCTATCTTCTCATTTCCTATTTGTATGTCAACTTTAGTTCTATTTTCACATCCCCTACATACCAAAATTTTAGTTTTCTTTTTATTGACTTTCATGCCATAGCTCTGTGTCAAAACTGCTTCCATTTCATTCAAAGCCGCTCCTAATTCTTCTTTGCTAGATGCTAACACTGCTATATCATCCACAAATCTGAGCATGTTAATAGTTTGACCCTGTACGTTAATCCCTGAGACTGTTCTGTCCTTAACAATATTAATAGCATCTTCGATATATAAGTTGAAAACTAGAGGTGACAATGCACATCCCTGTCTCACTCCCTTCCGGATATCTACTTCCCTTCGTTCCTGCTCACATTCTATAACTGCCTTTTGCTCTTCGTAGAAATTATGTATTATTCTTCTGTCCCTATATTTCACCCCTACCTTTCTCAGCACTTCGAACATCTTCCCCCATTTTACGTTGTTGAAGGCCTTTTCTAAATCTACAAATCCTATATAGACGCTCTTTCTCTTTTCTATCGTTTTTTCTATAATTACTCGTAAAGCTAGGATGGCCTCGCGCGTTCCTCTATTTCGTCTAAATCCGAACTGATCTTCTCCTAATATTTCTTCCGCGTTTCTCTCCATCCTTCTTTGCACAATTCTAGTTAAAATTTTTGACGCATGGGAAGTTAAACTGATGGTTCTGAAATTTTCGCACCTATCCGCGCCTTTCCTTTTTGGCAAAGCTACCATGATGTTCCGTTTGTAATCCTCTGGAATCTCGCCTGTCAGGTATATACGACAAACTAATTTAAATAAACGATCTATTACCTCTTGACCTGCGCACTTTAAGATTTCTGCCTGCAAGCCATCTATACCTGGCGCTTTATTATTCCTTAAACTTTTTAGTGCTAGCTCAAATTCTTCTCTCATTATAGGATTCCCTAGGTTATACCCCTCTACACTGCTTTCGCTTTCTAATATATCTTGCACTTCCTGTCCCGCATATAAGTTTCCTAAATATTCTTTCCACCTATCTGCCTTCTCCCCGCTTTCGATTAGGATATCTCCTGCCTCATTCTTAATGCTTTTGGTACTAGATCCAATTTCTCTAAAATTTCTCCTAATTATTTTATATGCTTCATCAGTCTTTCCTACTTCGAACTTATTTTCCACTTCTTTGCGCTTATTATCGATCCATTGCTCTTTCGCTTTCCTACATTTCCGAATAATTTCCCACTTGATCGCCTTATATCTTTGTTTCCCTATTTCATCTAACCTATTTTTATATTTTCGCCTTTCCTCTATAATTAGACTTACAATATGTTTTGTTATCCAGGGTTTCCTACTTTCATTCTGTTTATGACCCAAAATATCCCTAGCTGAGGAAACTATTTTTAATGCAATTCCATTCTTCCTCTATGTCCCTAACAATATTTTCGCCCGCGCCCTTTAGTACTTCGTTTGTCTTTTTCTCGAACTTATCGCGCGTATCATCATCTTTTAGTCTCTCTGGGTCAAGATACCTTCTTCCGCTTCATTTTTTCAAAATCTTAAATTTAAGATTGGCCTTCATAACGACTATATTGTGATTACTATCTATATCTGCTCCTGGATAACTTCTACAATCCCTAACTTGATTTCTAAATCTTTGCCTAACAAGAATGTAATCTATTTGATATCTCCCTAGGTCTCCTGACATCTTCCACGTGTAGCATCTCCTAACATGATGGTGAAATAAAGTGTTCGCGACCGTTAAGTTATGTTTATCGCAGAACTCTATCAGTCTAACTCCCCTATCGTTCCTATTGCCTAATCCAAAGGGATCAACTATTCCGCCCTCTCGCCCTGTGCTTACCACTGCATTGAAATCTCCTATAATTATTAAATTTTCGTGTCCTCTCACAAAATCTAGCACATGTTCAATATCACTATAAACTGCCTCTACGACCTCATCACTGTAGTTAGAAGTGGGCATATATACCTGTATTATTACTGTTTTTACAGATTTCGAATCTAACCTAACCATAACTACCCTGTCACTTTGCTGTAAGAAATTTTCTACACTCTGCCCTACTTTTTTCCGCATAACAATTCCTACTCCCGAATTTCCTCCTACAGATCCTGTGTGTATTACTCTAAAATCTCCGCTCCAGAAGTCTCCGGCTTCTGGCCATCTCACTTCACTAATACCTACTACGTCTAATGCTAACCTATCCATCTCAATTTTCAAATTCTCTAACTTTCCTACTTGTTTCATGCTTCTAACATTCCACGCTCCGACTCGTGAGATGTTACACTTATCATTTCTGATGACTCCCCCCGAAGCAGTCCCCGCCCGGAGATCTGGATGTGGGACTATTTTACCTCCGGAATATTTTTCTCCAGAAGGTGCCATCGTCATAAATTCGAAGTACGCTGTACTAGGGATAGAATAATGTAGTGGTTTCCCGTTGCCTTCCACATCGCAGTAGTGTGTATCACAGTGCCATACCGACCCTCACGATCTCTGCCACTATGATTACTGAAAGAGCTGCTGCCCCCTTTCAGAGACTTGGTTTAGTCTGGCTTCTCAAATAAAAACCCCTCCAATATGGTTAAACCTATGGTTCGGCTCTTTATATCATTGAAGCGCGCAAGCCATCCCACCCGTCCCAGTATCACTAGAACTGCGTCAAGGTACAAGTCCTTTGGGATAGGATTAAACATTAAGAATTGAAATTTTTGCCGTAATTTTATACCATTTTTTGGGAATTTCCCCAAAACTCAGAAAAATGCTTACACTTGCAGAAAATTTAGCGAACAGAGTTTACACTTATTTAAGAATATGACCATGCAGAAGCAATTTGGCGATGAAATTTTTTGTCTCAATGTGAAATCAACTTCCAGAAACAAAATTGAAAACATATTTTGTGTTTTGGGCACTAAAATGTAGGAGAAACGAATAAACTACCAGTCAAGTTACTACATTTTAAAGTTCAATTTTCAATTCTACCGAAATCGTCAGTCGCAAACCTAAAAATATATACATCAATCAAAAGCTTAGTAAACTGACTATCAAATATGGAAATAATATATGGGTGTTAAATTTGAAATTTTTAAGAAAAAATACATATTGCGGAAGCTGTCCACCCTGTATGATATTAAGTTTTGTGACAAAAGAACTCAAGAATTTTACAAATAGAGCAGTCTGTGAACCTAGTTCAATAAAGAAATCCTAAATAGCTTCGACCAGTAGACGTCAGCAGCTCCTCAAAGTTGGGTCCACACTGGCATCAAAATGGTGATATCTTAAAATCGCTCGCTCTAAGAAAACATAACTTTGGTTTGGTGCTCAGTGTGTGAACAGCCTGTATACACCGAAATTATTTTATCAGTTCCTTCATGGGGTTCTCCACATACGTGTAAAGTTTTATTTTGATACCTTGAATAGAACCAGAGATACCTTAATGCAAGATCTGTTCTACATTGTCTTTTCATCGTTTTAGAGCACGAGAATACCAAACTATTCATAACCGGAGGAGACAGAGACGCAATCGAATGCACAATTCGTAATCGGGTGCCAGTAATAGGAATTCCATTTTATGCTGAAGACGCTGACAGGCTGAGGAAATTAGAAGAATACGGGGTAGCTCGCTCCGCCAGTTTTGTAAATCTTACGGTGGAAGCCTTAAGTGAAACTATCCAAGAAGTTATAAGTAATTCTGTTTATAAGGATAACGTAATAAAACTTGAGGGATTATTTTATGATCAACCTGTGAGCGGTCTGGATACCGCAATATGGTGGATTGAATATATTATAAAACACGGGGGGAACCCAAGATTACCAAGTTCTTCAGCGTCCTTTTATCAGACTTACTCATTAGAAGCTGTTAGTATTTTATTAATTTATGTCTTCGTAATTACTTGCTCTCTATACAAGTTAGTGCAATATGCTGCAGGAAAATATAATAAACAAACAGAAAAAATACAACTAAAAGAAAAGAAGAATAAATAGTTTGTATTACATTTGTGTTGACTTTTTATTAGTTGTTTTTAACTGAAGGAATATAAATGCAGTCCAGTGACATCCAGTGTGGCAGTATGTTGGAGTTGCGTGCAATTTTCTATATACGCCTCACCGCGGACGCTTTATTTACCTACTTGTCTTTCTGGGAGTATTTTCCGGCAAACATTGATTAGATCGTAATCTCAGGACTGTCGCTTATAATTTTCTTCCTGCCGGTGTTCTGTTTGTACATTCCTTCGAGGACACGTTCTCACCGTCGGTGAATGTCCTGTCCCCAGTCGATAAACGAATTTACTCGACTATTCCTTGGAGACTCTATTAAAATCACTCGTATCAGCTTAATTTAGTTATGCCTAATTTGAGGAGTACACGAAATTGTGTTTGCCAGACATAAAGACATCTCCAATACCCGTTTTCAATCAAAGATCCTACCGACTGCGCCAGTTGCGAATTTAATATAAACAAGGATTATATATAAATTGCTTATAACGGAGAGCATTTATGCAATTTCACTACGATGTGTACAACAAGATGTCGGTTTGTGTGCTACGATGGAAATGAGGAAACGGGTTCTGCGAGTCAATTAACAGCCGCCGCAGATCACGCGTGTGCTTGTCGCAATACGTCACAGCTTATATTATTTACGTGATCTTCAAGGAACACGCTTCATCTTGCCTTAGCATCTTGTTACATATGCATGTGTATAAATTCCTATTTGCTGCCGCATCAAGTATCATTCACGTACCTTCGAGAAGTTGGAATTCAATAAACTGTCTTCATGAATAATTTCATTATAATTTATTACAATGTCGTCGGGAATGAAGTAAATAACTATTTCTCAAAATCAATATAACAGATTCTTTCACACAGTAATTAAATTCGACACGTGTTTCGTTGACAACGTCAGCATATTCAGGAGTTTAAGAATAATATGTTCTGAAGTGAAAACTATGGTTGAATATAAAATACTGCAATATATTCTGATTTTGTTATTGTTTCAATTCATATTTCGTTGCCCCAATTTGCACTCTGAAATTAGTAATGAGAGAACCTGTATGATGGTCACGTATCATAAAAACTGAGATGACGAGCGACTCGATAGTCCTTCGGGAGTTCATCGTATCGATCTCAAAAATTATATCTGGTCACCCCTAACCTGAAATATCAGGAATTTAATAAATAAACAGACCAGACAACAAATTTTTAGATATCGAAATTACCTAATTTAGTATATGCGACAGCTTTTTTTCCCTCCCTTAGGACCTGCCTGCCCGTAGGCTCAGATGCACTGCAGCCACAAAATGGGCTTATTGTGTTCACCCTAAATTCTAAGTCACACCCATTCCATGATCTTGGTGCATTGGACCAAACGGTACAAGTCAAACATTGAATGCGTGGAAAATTCTTCCGGTTCCATCAGACATCGCCCGAAAATTCCAGTAATTGTGATGTTGAGCGCGAATCCATCCGTTTACTTGGTGTTTGACTGCACTCTTAGTTATGAATAAGGCAGGTTCCGGCCCAACGAAAGGATCGTTGGAGCCCCGCTTTGCTAGTTTATCGGCTTCCTCGTTCCCTATCAGCCCTCAGTCACCTCGAATCCAAAGCAGTCTCACTGCGTTCAGCATGGCTAGGATATTAAGTTGCTCGAAGCATTCCCACTCCAGTCTGGAAGACATCTTTGGGCTCATAAGAGCCTTCAAAGCTGCCTGGCTGTCTGATAAGATAAAGATCCGCTGATTTTTGTAGCCCCTCTTAATGTTTTCCTGCGCACATTCCAGTATCGCGTAGACCTCTGCTTGAAAAACAGAGGCATATTTGCCCAGAGAGGAGCTGAGTTTCACTCTTGGTTTATCTCCAAACAGTCCTGACCCAGCACATGTGTCGATCTTAGAACCGTCGGTGTACCAGATTAGACTGCCGGAAGGTATGCTGTTCAGAATTTGGTTCGCCACTCTAGGGTCATCGATTGTGACCTTAAAGAGTGGTTGTGCGATGTTCTTGGGGACCATGCAATCCGTCCTCATGTCAAGCATGGGATCCTTTATGTCCTCAATAATGCTAGTGTGCTCTGTACCCAGACGTACACGGTAAAAAGTTTTGCAGTCTGTGTAGTGCCAGTCTCGCCTCCCCCAGTACCACGAAGTGGAGAGGGGGAAGGTCCAGAAGAGTCTCTAATCTCTATGGCTGAAGTTGGCGAAGTCCGCATCGCCCCTGTTATCCCTAGGCAGGCAAGCCTCTGAATTTTGCTTAGTCTTAGCCTAGTAGTTACCTGTTTGACTTTGGGCCACCATGCCAAAGCTGCATACATTATTCTTGGTCTGACCACTCTGGTGTACAGCCAGTGCACCATTCCTGGCCTTAGACCCCATTTTTGTTATATGTTCGCCTAACTACTGCAAGAGTAGTTTCCGACTTTCTGACTATTCTATCGATTTGTTGGTTCCAGATAAGTGTTGAGTAAAGTATAACCCCAAGATACTTGACCTCCCTTGACAATGAGATCTTCCTACCACGAAGATATAGAAGTCCAAGAGCCTCTATGTTTCTCCTTCGCGTAAATGGAACTATTGTTGTTTTTTCTGGACTAATGGTCAAGCCTTCCTTTTCAGTCCAAGCTGCTACAATACTCAGGGCCATTTGCATACGTTCCCTAATCGTACTGTTAAATCTTCCCTCGACTGTGATGACTAAATCATCTGCACAGCTAGTGTTAAAGCATTTTTGGAGTTTACTCCTTAAGAATCGATTTTCAGTTATAGCCCGCGGTACGGAAATTTTATGAGTAGTAAAATCAAGTGTTACATTTCGCGTTAACAGCGTTAACTAAAAGTGAGGCGTTACGTTTCTCTGCGCAACGCACCTTTCACGTTGAAATTATGTGTGTATCTATGGATACGTATATTTCTGTACAATAAACAAAATTATCAAGTGATTGAAGTTAAAAAAATACTGACAGATATGGAAAAAACCTATTCCAATGATAATGAAGAAGAATCCGAAAAACACTTGGATGCGGTTAATTGGTAAGCGTATAATTCATGTTAACGAATTATATAAATTGAACATACGAACAGCTATGTGTATGTATGTTTGATTAATAATTGTGTATCAGGACACATACAATGTGCACTAGAGAACGTTTTTGTGCAATATTTTTCAAAGTTTAACAAAAAATATCAAAAATATTTCCAAAAATATATCGCGTGGGAATCAACTTCGTTTAAATATAAGTAGTGTAAAGAAGACGACAGCCATGTCGCAGTGGATTAGTGAGTTCAATCGCACGCCGCCGATATTGAATCCGGAGCATACGGAGGTTCGAATCCAATAGCGGTTAGTTTTCTTTTTTTACTTTTATCGTTATTTTGAATAAACGGCGATTGATTTCTATCAGTAAAGATGCATAATTAAACGTTTTATAATTTTTAATTAAAATGGAAATGGACTTGCTAGAAAATTATTTATCAAGTGATTTATGCTGATTATCGGTTTAAATCGGTGGCTTTCACCGCAGTAATAGTAGGTAAATGTAAAAAACGGCCGAATAGTGATCTTGCTTGCAGGCAAGCGTTTGTATAGGTTCTCTGTACGAGTCAGCTATCCCTAGGGAAACATTTAAGCTTTGTTTGCTTTATCAAAGTCTTAACTTCCTGCGTTTTTGGTTTTCTTTCTTGATTTCAAAGTCGCAACCGGAATTCAAATACTTTCCGGCCCTTCTGAGAACAACTAAAGCCTTCTAGTTGAATGGAGGGTGTTTCGATGTTTGTATCTCGAACCACTGAAAGCTACTTGATGGAGATATAATGTTATTTTGTTGTTTTGTATTCGAAAGCTGGGTTTGAAACACTCGTAGAGAAATCTGCGAAAAGTTTAATTCCAAATTGTTTCTGTACTGGTCACAAACTTCAACCAAAATAGGTCAGAAGGAATTTACCCAGAAGTACGAGTCAAATTCGGCTAGATAATTTAATGAGTATGAAAATACGCATACGGGAGACTCGATTGTTAAACATTTTACAATCAAAAATACGAAACTTGAAACGTCGACATGGTAGCAAAAGGTAAATAAAAAAATTATCAATAGTAATTTGACGAGTACTTCTTATTTTACCTGATAAATTTCTGTTCTGCTTTCTGCTGTTTTTGTTTTCAACAATGAAAACATTCTCTGATAGCGTCTCTATAGCATCATACCTAACGTAAAAGACAGATTATTTTTCTGTACTGAACCAAATAAGTACCTTATTAAATATCTGAATAAACTTACTAATTGGACATGCTATTTAAAAAACGAGAAAAGAAGGAACAAAGGTTATATCTAAAAATACTGAGAAAATTCTCTAAAGAACAATAGGGCTGGATTCTTCCTGCATAACAAGCTGCTGGGTTCAGAATCATAACAAAATGAGAAGGAGACTGGCAAAAATAGGAACGCCGCAACTAATGCGACATTGAATAGACAAAAATAATAATACCACCCCTCGCCCATAAAAGAAAAAAAAAAATCTGAACGGACGCAGTGGTAGGTACATGTATGGAGTATAAAATTCATTCATCATTTACTTGATGAACGATTACCTGCTTAAAATCAATAAATTCCTAACCCCTTGATGGGAAGCGAGACCCCGTGTTCAAGAACACTTCGACTACTCATTTTAATTACTTAAATAGGCAATAAAATTTAACAGCCAAAGAAAATTAATTTTGAACCGGATAATAAAATATTTATGACTGTACCTTTTGAAGTATAAATTCCGGATTGATTCCCAGCTCTGAAACAATAAAAACCATTCATAATTCACGGCATATTTAACAATAAAACGAGCGTCTTTAAGAGGAAATAATAGAGGAAATAATGGAAATTAATAATGCTGAATAGTATAAAATATTCTTCAAAAATTTTCTCTTTTCTGCAAGTCGTTTTTCCTCTATATCTGGGATAATAATATTTGAACCGCCCTCGTATACCTACACCCGCAAATGACGTAAGTACAAATTAGTATGCTCAGTGATTAGAATATTCTCCCCTTCGCGTTGCCGAGAGACCTCGCAAGAGCAAATCACGAAATGGAATATCGAGAGTGCAGCCTCTTTTTTTTCAAAGCCCGCTTGTTACCTAAATGATACGTTGTTCGTATCGTATATTGAAAAACAGTTTTTGATTTGCCTACCAAATAACACGACGAAGGAAGAAAAGAAGCACATAAGTAATTTAATTTTCTCCCCGGTGAAAATGGCCCGTTTCTCCTCAGCAAAAAATAATAATTCAGATATGAGGAGAGAACTCCTTAAGAGCTCCAGCGATCGAGCGAAGGAAATGAAACGTAAATACTCCACTCAGTCTTAAGCAAAATATACGAGGCCACTTTTCAAGATAACCGAGACAATTAAACGGACATAAAAAGAACTGACAAGCAGCAATTTTAAAACGAGAAAAATCATTTTCTCTGTGCTCCTACACGACACGTGCCTCAACAAAGCATAATGAACATTTCATTCTTTTCATACGAGGTCGATTTGTACAGGGTTTTCAAAGTTTTTTTATTTTACTGTCACTGTTTACCTTCCAAAAGTGGAGGTTCGTCTTCGAAATCACCACCCTCGTTTCCGAATTGTTGGTCGGGTCCGCCGGGCGAGTACATGTTGCCAGTAAAACCGGCAGCCGGATTAAGATACGGATTTGTCCCGTATATATTTTGCTGATCGTACGATTTATCTGCAGCACCGGCATCAAACGACTGAAAACTCCTACACAGAATTACAAGAAAAAATATATGTAGATATACTATACAGGGTAATTCAACACGTTCAGGAAAATCCAAATGGTGCCTTCATTTTATAAACGAGATTAAAAAGTTTAACACAAAAGTTGTTGTAACCCCCCCCCCCCAATATTATTGCTATAGCTTTATTTAATCCAGAGATGTTTAATTTTCAAAAGTGCTCTGCAACTGTCAAAATTTGAAGACAAATGCCAATAACTCAAAAAATATAAAGTTTGGACAAAAATCCCTTTTTATAACATCGTAATAAAATCGATCAAGTAATCGGAAAATAGGGTAAACTACCCAATGATTGGCACTCTAAGGGAATCGTATTAATAAAACTAACTCTAAAATAATAAGGTGCATTCCATAAGGTTTATATGTATTTTTCCCGAATACCTATCAATTTAAGATCATTTATTTGAATTTTTTGTATCCATATCTTGACTGCTAAAGCCAAATTTAATTTAATTTGTTAAAAATAACATTTTTCCGATTATTGGCACTCATACGCTATTTATTGGCATCATATATTTTCCAATTATTGGCACCAAATATTTTGTGGAAAATCCTATCTAGGTAGGTCTGAATATTAATACCTACTTTAAATGATTACCTACACTTCCATAATTAATGTTTTGATTTAAGTTCCTACCTAGGTATTTATATTTAAGATATATAAAACCAGAATTAAAAAAAGGATTTATTTGAATCAAAATACTTACAAAATCATGAAAATGCGTTTTAAATTAGGTACCTAGGTACCTACCTAGGTACCTAAGTAGGTACCTAACTTTAAGTTTTACTGTTGGGGTGCCAATGTTAGGAACAATAAAGTTAACGGCAATTCTATATTTCGGCACCGATGCCAATAATTAGATTTCTTAAGTTGTGCTTTCCAAATGTTGGCACCCTATAAATTAGTGCTAAATCGAAATTCTTATTACTGAAATTATGCTAAAACAAAACTAATAAGGTCACTAAAAGTGTGTAACAATTTGTGCTATACAGGGTGGACCAATAGTGCGTAGTCGGTCCATATCTCTGATTCTAATTCAAGATATCGACATGAAATTTTACGTGTGTGTGTGGAGAACCCCACGAAGCTTCTGTTAAAATTATTTTGATGTATACAGGGGATGTTCACGTGCTACGTGACAAACCAAAGTTATGTTTTTTCAAATGGAATGCCCCACATTTGTTTGCATATTTGGATTCCCCATAAAATTTCATGAAAGTTGATATGCTACACGGTGGGGTTTAGAGTAAGTGTTGTTAAGATATGGCTATTTTAGTACCAGTGTGAACCCAAATTTGTGGTGCTACTGACGTCTGCTGGTCAAAGATAACTCTGATTTTTTTATTGGACTAGGTTCAGAGGGCACTCTACTTGTAAAATCCATTAACACTTTTTTCAAAATAGTTCATATTGTACAGAGTGGCCAACTTGCGCAAAATGGAGCTTTTCTCAAAAATGTTAAATGGAACACCCCGTATATTATTTGCAGGTTTAATAGCCAGTTTATTAAGCTTTTCACTGATGTAGATATTGGCAGGTCTGCGACTAATAATTTAGACAGAAATAAAGATTGAACCTTAAGAACTGAGATTTTTGCCGTAATTTTGTACCATTTTTGTGGAATTTCCGCCATTTTGCCACCAAAAACTCAAAAAATGCTTACACTTTGTTTTTACAGAAAATTTAGCGAATAGAGTTTACACCGGCACAAGAAATCTCATTGTAAGTTTACTTCTTAAAAGAACGGTTTTCTTCCATGGCACTCCTGGTTTCAATTTATACATAAGTTTAATAAAGTTACCAATTATTTAAGAATATGACCATGAAGAAGCAATCTGGCGATGAAATTTTTTGTCTCAATGAGAAATCAACTTCCAAAAACAAAGTGGAAATCATATTTTGTGTTTTGGGCGCTAAAATATGGGAGAAACTAATAAAGAACCGGTAAAATTACTACATTTTAAAGTTCAATTTTCAATTCTACCGAAACCGTCAGTCGCAGACCTAACAATATCTACATCAGTCAAAAGCTTAGTAAACTGTCTATCAAATATGGAAATAATATATGGGGTGTTCCATTTGAAATTTTTAAGAAAAAAATGCATTTTGCGTAAGCTGTCCACCCTGTATGATATTAAGTTTTGTGACAAAAGTACTCAAGAATTTTACAAATGGAGCAGTCTGTGAACCTAGTCCAATAAAGAAATCTTAAATAGCTTCGACCAGTAGATGTCAGCAGTTTTCAAAGTTGGGTAAACACTGACACTAAAATCGCTTACTCTAAACCCCATCGTGTAGTACACCATCTTTCATAAATTTTTACTGGGAATTCAAATATGTAAACATATGTGGGGCGTTCCATTTAAAAAAACATAACTTTGGTTTGGTGCTCAGAGTATGAACACCCTGTATACACCAAAATAATTTTATCGGGTGCTTCGTGGGGTTCTCAACATACATGTAAAGTTTTATTTTGCTACCTTGAATAGAACCAGAGATATGGGCAGACTACACACTATTGGCCCACCCTGTATATAACAAGAATTACCATAGGTT
This sequence comes from Xestobium rufovillosum, assembly GCA_963966045.1. Classification (NCBI taxonomy): domain Eukaryota; kingdom Metazoa; phylum Arthropoda; class Insecta; order Coleoptera; family Ptinidae; genus Xestobium; species Xestobium rufovillosum. The sequence continues at coordinate 49,070,531 of OZ014492.1, read as the reverse complement.
ACAAAGCGCTTTAACATTGCACTATCCTTACGAAAAACTTAAAATCTTACCTTGTTTGGTAACGTCACCACAACAAACACGCAAAACATCAGCCATACTATTTTTAAGGGGCACGCGCAGTCGTTTACTAAAAAGGGGACATGTTGCCAAATTAAAAAAAAATAATTTTTTTTAGATATTTGACTTATTGTCTTTATTAATACAGTTTAAAAGTAAGTGTGCCAATCGATGGTCGAGTGCCGGCATTTGGGTGTTTTACCCTATAATAAATATAATAAAATACAGTGAGTTCCATTTAAAATAAAGAAGCTGATTTCCATTCAACAAAGATGGGACACGCTGTATGGCAAAAAAATAATTTTAATAAAGAGAGAACGTCCAGTACATACAACAACTTTTGTGTTAAACTTTTTCGTCTGATTTCAAAAATAAAGGCGCTATTTAGCTTTTCCAGAACGTTGAATTACCTACCCTGTGAATACGAATGTCATTTCATTAAATATTCTCAAAACTCACAGTTCTTGTTGAACGGGCATTTCGAAATTATAGGAACCTTGCTGTTGCTGATCATTCCAATAATCATTTTGATCTACGTAACCCGACATTTTCTAAAAACAATTTCTAAATGAATATTTTGGGAATCTGGATAAGAAATTATCTCATAAATTCGGGACATAAGTGCCTCCGTCATACGTCAGATTTTCATTCCAAACAAAACAAAAGCACGTGCCATTTGACGTTTATCGATATTATTTAGAACGTCTTAAACTAGTTTTTGCAATATAATTCTAGACGTTTTGCAGTGAAAACAGTTTATTTTCAATTTGTGTGTTGGCCTTACTCGTAAAAACTTGAAAACAACTATATGTAATTATAATTATATTTCAGAGGTTAGGTTAAAACGTCAGAAAGCACGTGGCTTTGTTTTGTTTGGAATGGAAATCTGACGTTTGTGACGCGCCACTTATCTCCCGAATTAATTAAAAAGATATAGGTTTTTGAATAGTTATTTTGTCTATGAAAGTATTGGTGCGACATCTGCAAAAGAGGAGCAGAACTCCACTAAGTGAAAGATCCTAAAGAATTCTATAAATAGTATACAACGTGGACTTCCTCCCAAATATAAATAATATAATTTCTAACCTTTACGGCATCCACATAAACAAGAAATTACTTACAAAAATAGTAAAAATATTGTTAAGCACGCGCTTTAGCACACAAAAGGAACTAAAAGTTTTATTGTACAATAAATGGTAATCTGCTACTTACCAAAACTGATGTAAATACAGATTTCTTGAAAATTAATGCGTGAAAACTGCACTAAAACTATTTTGCAACTGCGCATGCGCCAACCCACGTAATTTGTCCATAACTATCAAAAATAAATATAGGATCTAAATAATTTATTTACGTCCTTACAATATAAATAATTACAAAAACAAAACTTAAAAAATGCCAATACTTTGTGCTAAACCCGCATAAATAATCAAAGTACAACCACCTAAAATAGCAGTTACAAAACCTTTAACTAATAACGCAAACCAAGGGCCTGCCATCAAAATTTTCGCCAACAAATCTAACAATAAGATTTTATAAGATGAAAAAACTAATAATGCGGTGACGACTGGTTTTAAATTCTTCTGCAAGTCGTGTCTAGACCACAACCAAATCAACGTAGCTGTTGCAATATGTTGCATAAGAGATATATTCGATTCTAAGCATTTCTGGATGTATCGCCAATCAAATTCGGCTCCTCTCGCTCCTACCCAAAGCAGCAACGCCCGAGAGAGGATAACTTCAGCGGTGGCCCAACCAATACCCGCTGTTAAGACTTTACAATGTCCTTTCCCTGGGATACTGTTCAAAACAACATATAAACCTACTAAATCAGCTAGATCTACCGTAGCTTTTAAGAAATCCTGGAAAAATAGTAACTTAGATAGTCGGAAGCAAAAAATTCTTTACATACCCCTAAGGTATCGCTACCAAAATCTGTATCACTATCAGGGAAGAAAGTAGCTAAAACAAGCATTTTTGCTAGTTGAGTGAAGACGTAAATCATTCCCGCTTGGATACATTTCCAAAAAGCCCCATACTCAGACCTACATACAAAATTCTCCGGTTAAAGTATTTATTACTTTACTTACACTCTTACAGTCCAGAATGCTTATACGTAAGGTAATATGGTACGTAAATTAGAGCTATGCAGTTCCCAAAATGATATAAAGTCATTTTAATTGATACTTTTAGTAAGTTAACCTAACTTTATTCTCACTTTGACATTTCTACACATCAGCATTACCACTGATGCAAGCGAAAATGGATCAGTAGCAGAATTACTCAGAGCCATGTTTCATTTCTTATCCCACTCCCTAATCTTTAATCCATGATTCTTATAGAAAGAGCTTGTCGCTAATTTGCTTATATACTTACTTTTTGGATTTTTTTATTTAAAAACTTAATGGTGTAAGCAATTTTATATTGGCAAGTTCCACCCTGAGATAGTCCATCGTCTATTGTATCACTGACCGGATAACTGTCAGATAAACATAACCTCTTAATTATTCACGAAAATGTCAGAAGTCGAGAAGAAAATAGGCCTGGAGTCTTTAGAAAAGGCCCGGTTATATAAATCGAACAGAAATTATGGAAGAGCTTTCGCCCATTATCTTGTTTACTTCGAATTATTCCCGAACAATAAAGCTGAAGAAGAGATGGAATTTACCAGGGTTTTGTGCAATTGGGGTATATTCCTCGAACAGAGAAATAGGGTGGAGGACTTATGCAAATGTTACATACAAGCGATGACATATTTTCCTGAAAGTTCCATTATTCTTAACAACTTTGGGGCACATTTGATCAGGTGAATATTTTTGCAATGCGTGATTTTGTATTAACGAAATCTGTAGATTAGGGGAACCTGAAGCGGCAAAACGTTACTTAGAGCTAGCTTGTAACTGCGATCCTCAGTTTTTACCGGCTGAGAAGAACCTGCAATATGCAAAACTGTGCCTAGTACCTCGTTGGCATTTTAAAATGTTGAACGATTTTACGCGCAATTTTGTGTATTTTAAAGCAATAGAAAAAATATTGGATGAGAAGTACAATCGAGTCATTGATATCGGTACAGGGAGTGGGATTCTGAGTCTCGCAGCTTCTCAGATGGCCCATGTTAAAAGCATAGTAGCTATAGAGCAATCAAAAACACTTTATAAAATTGCCAAGAAAATTTTTAGCGATAATAAGGCCGAAATTACTTTGATAAATAAATATTCTACCGACTTGATGTTAGGAGAAGCCCGTGGTAACTTTCTGGTCACGGAAATCTTTGATGCTGCCTTTTTTGGGGAGCATATTTTAGGTACCTATATTCATCGTTAGATGTTTAATTTTATGTAAAAATTTTGTATTATCAGGAACTTTAATTCATGCCTGGAAATATCTTCTTGACAACGATTCAAAGGTGGTTCCAGAAAGTGCCGAGGTGTCCATCACAGGAATAAATTGTAGGGACCTGTACAAGAACTGTAAATTACTGGAAAACATTCCAGAATTGAATTTAATTGATGCATGCGTGTTCCACTCTACTTCACACTCGTATGAGGCAGAAAATTTGAAAGATCGATCGATAGATTATCTTACAAATACTTGCCTGATGGCGAGAGTGGATTTTTACGATTTTGAACAATTAACAGGATTTTTACAACGGCAACAGGATTACTTTCAACCTGTTGTATTAGAGTGCAAACAGGACGGGACGCTGAATGCATTTGCTGTTTGGTTTGATCTCTATTTAACGAAAGATATTTTTATTACAACGAATCCGTTACGAAAAAATGTCAGCTGTTGGGAACAAGCAGTTTTCTATCTAGGTAAGGCAACATCGAAGCATTGTGCTTCACCAAAGTTACATTACATTGTAGATCATCCAATGGCTGTTAAAAAAGGAGACAAACTTCAGCTGCAAATTAGTTTACCGGAAGAACGTTTAGAAGTAACTTTAATTAATCAAGAAGTGCCGCGTTGTGCAAAATGTTTTAGAGTAACGCCGCAAATAATCACTTACTTGAACGACGTAAATTTAGTTAGGCAAATAATTAAGTTAACAGAATTTTTCGAAAGTAAACACGATTTAGTAATTTTGGATTTAAACACTTTTCCACTTTTTGGTTTACTGATGGCAAAGGAAGGGGCTAAAGTGTATTGCTCGGCCAAATGTGTCGGAGACATAGACTTTTTAAAGTATATTTCGGACATTAATAAGTTGGTCGATTTTCACGTGATTCCCGAAGATCAGCTGGAGTGTCTAGAGCAATTGGAACAGCTGGACGTTCTGTTCATGACCCCTATAAACCATGACGGCACTGTCTTGGAAGATATTTTAATAGACGGTTCTGTGTACGGTAAGAAAGTTAAGCCTGAAGGAATGATCCTTCCCTTGAATATCTACATCGTCTTCCAAATTGTTGATGCGCATTATTTGCATACCTACAACACAGTGGACGATGCCTACTTACCGGGCTTTCAAATCTCTAAATATTTCAAAGAATATGAGGTATATACAATTTGAATAAACCTCGTAAAACACTTAACATTTTACCGTTTTAGGTGAACGAATCATGTTTAGTAAATCCCAAAATTCCTCACGCAAAACTGTCACAAGCAATAAAAACAAATCCCTTGGTTATAGGAGAGGTACCAGTAGAAAGCACATTCGAGGTTCTCATAGAAGAATTCGGCAGTGCCAACGCCATTTTATATTGGTACGAAATAGAGTACTTGGGAAACGTTAAATATGAAACTTACGAAAGCACCCACTATTCGTGCGCTGCATTCTTAATGCAATCACCGAAATTACTGAATAAGGGCGATACCATCCAAGTTAAATTTAAACAACATAAAGGTTTCATATCTTTATACATTCCTGATTAAAAATGTTTTGTTCTGGATTTTTACATTATAGTTTGTACTGTTTAAGTATTTATTTTATATTTAAATAAATAAATAAATAATAATCTTTATTTATGACCCCTAAAACACTTCTTTTAAACTAATAACAGAGCCTACGATTACTTATTACAAAAGTTAAAGACAGCCAATGCTATTCGCAAATTTATACGTTGATACGTTACTTCGTCAAATCAGCATGTTGGAATGAAAATTATATTGCAATAATGCATTATATTGCAATAATGCAATAATGCAAGAGTGGGAAAAAATGAGACAGGTACAGGCATATTAGGCAGGCATGGAGAAGAAAAAATAACTGATAATGGAAAAAGGCTGTTAGAATATTGTATGTTAAATGATTTAATGATTGCTAATACCTTCTACGAGCACAAAGATATACACAAAATTACAAGACAAGGTAAGGAGAGAAACGGAGGGTCAATAATCGATTATATATTGGTTGAAAGAAATAATCGAAGAGAACTAAAGGATGTGAGAGTTAGAAGGGGACCTGAAATAGGCAGTGATCACTATATGTTGGTGGCTAAAATACGAAAAGAAAATTACCAGATAATAGATGAAGGGCAACAGTGTAACAATGTAGGGGACTATGAATCTATAAAAACGTATCGATTAAAGGACGAAGAAACAGCCAGTCTATATGAAGAGGCGGTTAAAAGAAAAACTGAAGAGAAACAAGCAAAAACAGGGGCAAAGGACGTGGAACAATTGTGGCAAAACTATAAACAAATTATCATGGAAGCAGCTAAAGAAGTATGTGGGTTGATAAAAGTTAAAAATGGAAGGAAACTAACGGCATGGTGGAATGAAGATGTAAAACAACAGATCAAATTGAAAAAGGAGATGTGGAAGACGTATTTGCAGAATGAAACCGATAACAATTATATAGCATATAGAGAACAGAGAAAAAAGGTAAAAGTATTGGTAAGAAAGGAAAAGGAGAAATGCTGGAAGGAATTCGGTGAAAGAATGGAAGCCAATAAGAAAGAAAATCAAAAACTTTTCTATAAGACACTAAAGACCATTAGGAAGGGCAAGCATATGCAGAACAAAACCATAAAAGATAAGAATAACGAAATAATCACGGAAGAAGAACAAGTAATGGAGAGATGGAGGGAATATTTCCAAGAACTTTTAAGTGAATCACAGTGCCAAATGGAAAAAGTAAGAGAAATGGATAAACCTACCCTAAAGGGCAGAGAATTAGAAGATAGTGAGGAAGACGAAATCACGATGGAAGAAATAATGGAAGCAATGAAACTATCCAAAAATGGAAAAGCACCAGGGCATGATAGGATTAGTACTGAGATGATTTGAAGAGCGGGATTAGAAGGCACAGAGCTATTTTGGGAAATCTGTAATAGAGCGTGGCGTAACGGAAAAGTTCCTGAAGATTGGCTCACAGGAATAATTGTACCAATACACAAAAAGGGAGATAAGAAAGATTGCAACAACTACAGAGGAATCACACTACCAAGTGCAGCTGTCAAGATATATGAGAGAGTACTGGAGAAAAGGTTAAGAACAACTATAGAAACTACGCTGGAGGAAGCACAGAGTGGATTTAGAAAAGGAAGAAGTGTTCAGGACCATATTTTCAACATAAAACAAATAATAAGAAAAACACTCACGAGCAATAATAAGGCATTCTTTGCATTCGTGGATATGGAAAAGGCATTTGACCGAGTTCAGAGACAAGAGATATGGAATATTTTAGAAAGTAGAGGAATAAACTGCAAACTTATACAAGCCATCAAGAGTCTTTATAGTGGAAATGTAGCATACGTAGTGTCTCAGAATATGGAATCCAAAACATTTAAAATAAAGGAAGGTTTAAGACAAGGCGGAGTCATGAGCCCGGTATTATTCACGATATTCCTCGACGAAATAATGAAAGAGTGTCGTCCAAGATTACAGAAATTAAATGTAGGGTATAGAAATTTAGAAAGGATAGATATTACAGAATGTGCTTTTGCAGATGATATAGTGATAATGGCCGGAAGTAACAAAAGCTTACAAAATAATGTAAATGTCTGGAATGAAATACTTGACAGACACGGTATGAAGATATAATAAAAAGAAAACAAAAGTGATGGTAGTAGCTAGGGAGCCAGAGACAATGAACATCAGAATAGAAGAAGAAAATATTGAGCAAGTAACAGATTTTAAATACCTAGGGGTGCTAATCCAAAACAATGGAAAACAGAATGGTGACATAAATGAAAGAGTAGAAAAGACAGTTAAAGCATACCATGCGATGAATAAAAGTTTTATAAGGAAGAAGGAGATATCCAGTGAGACGAAAATGGCAATTTTTAAGACTATCTACAGGCCAGTATTAACATTCGGGTGTGAGACATGGGTAATGGACAGAACAATGAAAAGTAAAGTACAGGCGACCGAAATGAAATTTTTGAGAGGAGTGAAAGGAATAACTAGAATTGATAGAGTAAGGAATGATGAAGTAAGAGCGGATCTGGGAATAGAGTCTATATTGGAATACATAGAAAGGAAACAACTGGGATGGTGGGGGCATATGCAAAGAATGGTGGGCGAGAGGATAGTCAAAAGAATATGGGAAGCTAGGGTGCGAACAAGGAGAGGAAGAGGAAGACCACAAGAGGAATGGGATAATGTAGCAATAGCAGCGATAAAGAAGAAAAACAAAACACTACAAGAAGCGAAGCTTTTAGCACAAGACAGAAAGCAGTGGAAGAAATTTGTAAATAGTGCTAGTGTGTAAAAGACAATACCCCGACACTGAAAGGTACAAGGGGATAAAGACTATATATATATATATCTCTCCACCTTGTGCATATTTGGCCGTGATGAACAGTAAACTGGACGTTTGACAGTAGTAGTAGTGTGACCACTGCAATGCAGATGGCGGTGGTGCTTTATCCTCATATTTCTAAGTAGAAAATAATAATTTCAAGATAGGACCGCTGACTAATCCTCCCAGATTTATTCGGTTGCCGCTAAAGCAAAAAACCTTGAAAATTCCAAGCTGTAGAGGTTCCGCCTGAAGAGTTTGCAGCTGTGATATAAACCAATCATAACAGATTGTGGCGATATTTTGCATAATCCTAATCACACTTTTGGGCGATAGGTGGCAGCACTTTATAGACTAACAGCTGATATATCGCAGCCTTAACATATTTCAACCTTTCGGTCATTATCAAAGAGATTTACACTGAAACTAAACTAAAAATAGAAAGTACCATATTTATATAGGGTTTGAGTAAATGGAATACGGATCAGGGGTGGGTGGGTAAATAGTAAAATGCAAATTAAGGGGTGGGTAGGTTACAAAGTTGTAAAGAGACAGACCGCGCTATCTAAAATTGGGTTTTTCCCAAAATCTAATTGAGTATTTGTTACATTTTTATTGGAGACTAGAGCTTTTTTGATTTCCAAAATGATTCGCAAATGATTTGTCGCACAATTTCGATTTTTCTTTGTTGTTGACCAACATTTTACCTAAATTGTTTTTATTGAATTTCTATTGTGTTGATGTTTTGTTATTGCAATTGATTGGCAACTTTACTTCTAATACCACGGACACGATTAATAGCATACCATTTTTGACGGGTGTTTTAAAAAGGAGCATAAAGTGTGTTTTTCAATTATTTTTCGTTTTTTTATTGTTTATAATAATAATAATATCGTCTTTATTGGCACAGCATGTATGTAACATAATAGAAATTAAGAAAAAAAAATATATTTATAATAGTATTAGGTAATTAGTTATTAATAACAGAAAAAAAGAGAAAAAAAAACTATGCCAAATGGCAAAGTTCATCTTGTACATGAAACCATGCACAAGATGTTCTTCCACTTAACCATGAAAAATAAACAAATACAAAATAAACGGAATGAAAGAAAAGAACAGAAAGAAAGAAAGAAAGAAAGAAAGAAAAGAACAAGGCAATGTAAAAAGAAACAGAAAGCAGCGAGAAACCCAACATAAAAGTGCAATTGGATACATAAATGGAAAACAGCAGAGGGCCAAGAATGGAGCCCTGTGGCACACCTCTAACCAAAGCACTCTGAGAAGAAATCTTATCATCAAGTTTAACGTATTGCTTTCTGTTTGATAAATAACTTCTAAAAAAACATTGATTTTGCACTGAGACCTGAATAAAACAGTATAGCAAGGAAGATATCATAACTGAGACAATCAAAGGCTTTAGAATAGCCTAGGAGGATTAGGGCAGTTGACAAACCTCTATCAGATGCACCAAGGACATCATCCACAACATGAGTCAACGATGTAGCACAACTGAAATTTTTTCTGAAGCCCGATTGGTAGGAAGGTAAAATATCATATTATTTAAGGTGCCCATTCAATTGTGAAAAGATAATTTTTTCAAGAACCTTGGAGAGCAGCGATAATAAACTTGTGGGCCTTAGGTCTTTATATTCTGCAGGCTGTACAGCTTTTGGTACAGGACCAACACAAGCAACTTTCCACAGACTGGGGAAAACATCATCAACAATAGAAGAATTTATAATATTAGTGACGAATGGTAGTATATGTGGACAACAGAGCAGTAGCATATTAATTGAAATTTCATCACACCCGACAGCTTTACTCTTAATCGATTTCAACATAGTATAAATAATATCTTGACTTACAGGTTGAAGAAACAATGTCTCTTTAAAATTACATTTCAAATTATTGGAATAATGATTAATTATATCCACAATTATTTCCAAAAAAAGAGGAAAAAGAAAGTTTTAGCTGAATATTGCACCTTTCGTAAGCCTAAACAGCCAAATCAGCATTTTGACTCTTCATGCATCTTTATTGAAACATCATTGGGCTGCTCTCTATTTTCTATTGGTTTCTTGGTGAAATTTCATTTGTAAATTTCAGCTTTTAACATTTTCCATACAATGTACCCCGAAATTTGTTCACAAATTGTTGCTTTAAGCCACGATGGCCGAAGAGTGCGGTATATTGCTCAAGTGCTGAATATACCCCGTAACACAGTGCAAAATGACTTGCGATTTTGTGAAACTCATGGGTTTGTAAAGAAGGTCGGATCTGGTCGTCCACGGACTGCGAACCATCAAGATGTCCGTTTTCTCCATGTTGCTGCGCTGCCTGATCAAGCATTGCCATCACCTATTCTTGCTGGACGGTTAGCCGAAGTACGAGGAGTGGCAGTTTCAGCCAGAACAGTTCGGAAAAGGCTAAATGAATATGTTTTGACTTCAAGAAAGCCAGCTACGGGTCCCCTGTAGACCGTAGAACACCGCAGAGCATGACTTGCATTTGCGCGGCAACACGTAAATTGGGACGAACATCGATGGAGGAACATGCTCTACTCGGACGAGTCAACATTTAGTGTCAAGTCACCAGATGGACGTGAAAAGGTGTGGCGAAGACCAGGGGAGTGGTACAGTCAATGTTGTATATCTCCCAGGGTCAGTTTCAATAGTGGTAGCATTACGGTGTGGGCCGGAATATCTCTGAGGACTCACACAGAATTGATTTTCATTTAGAATGGAACAATGACTGCACACCGATACATTGTTGAGTGCCTGGAATCCCATGTCAAACCATATATGCCATTTATAGCGGACAATTTTGTGTTTATGGATGACAACGCCCACCCACACACAGCAAGAATTGTTACAGAGTACCGTGAAGAGGTTGGTATTGGATGTCTCCCATGGTCAACCAATAGTCCATACCTGAATCTCACTGAACATCTGTGAGATCAGCTTGGGAAAAGGATTAGACGTTGCCAACCCCTACCAGAAACATTAAATGGCGCTTCAAGAAGAATGTGAACAAGAATCTATTGATAGCCTCATTTAGGGCATGCCACAACGTTTAAGGGAAGTAATAAGAGTTTGTGGTGGTAACACCCATTATTAATTTGGTTCTACTAGTGTGCTTTTCCTTTTAATATTTTTTTTGTTTGTCTTTTCAAGTTCTTAAGTAACAGTTGATCTCTAAAAAATACTTTTGTTAGGTTTTTGTTGACGAATCATTTTGTTTCTTGTTTTTTATTTATTGTTAAGATGAAAAGAATATAGTTAAATATAATTTCAAACCGTCCGTTGTTTTTTATTCACTAAAATAGTAATTCTGAGTGTCCGGTTTTTTTTGTGCGGCAGTGTAATTGGTATGGAGGAAAATAAGCTTTTTATATCAAACGAGACTAATTTTGCGGTTTTTGGGATAGTCAAGTCTTTTGTTCTTCTATAATACTAGGTAAATCTGTGTCTTTCTGGGCGCATGGGGAATCCCTCTTTGTGTAATTTAGGTAAGGGGCTGGTGTACGTTTGAGATCTGTCCAAATTCAATGTGATATAAGGAAAGACATACGCCACCGTTTCCTATGCAAAGGAGATAATTTAGCTCTTAGTATTTTCCCCCTCCCAATTTCTCCTAAGCTCGCAACACACTCTCTCATTCTATCCTTTTAAAAAACTATTATATTCATCTTTATCGGCAGATGTCTAACTAACTACACTAAAGTATTTTTATAGTTTTAGAAATAAAGTTTCCCACACACCCAAGAAAATTTGTATTATTTTATTCAAAGAGCTTCTTACCTATTCCAATAGCGTATTTTATTGTTGGATTTTTCACGTATTAAATGTAAATAAAATATATTATGTAGGTACTTTTCAGGTCTCGCAAAAAAGCTAGGTATCCTAAAAGCCCACGAATATTATTTCTAAGCAATTTTAAAATTGTTTTAACTAGGCACCATTTTGTTCCATAAATAGATAGGTTTGATTTCATTTATCGAATTTCCAAGTTTCTGGTTTTTCTTGGATCTACTATTTCTACAAGTAGGTGGTCTATGTAGAATTGTGTCAATTTAGGAACCATTTTCTTATCCCAAAAATCTCGGTTGCGTGTAATCTACAAGAAATTTTATACATATTTGCGTGTATTCTTTCATAGAAATTTTCAATACACCGGTAACTCAAAATCCGCCCGCCGTTCTACATAAAAGTAATCTCAAGAAATAGCGATCCTACACTGACGGATATTTTGAGCTACCACTGCCTATAATAACGTACGTATTTAAAATTTAATTTGTATTTTACCTTTTCTACGTAAGTTACTTTATTAGTCCAAACAATAAAATAACATATTTCTCTATTTGTAATTTCTAACTGCCCCTGAATTTGAAAGTAGTAGCTGTGGGTAACCTTTAAGGAAACAGTGTCTTCTATTTTATGCAAAAAATCCAAAGCAGTAACAATTTCTTCTAAATCCATATTTCTAGCTTTATATGGGCATTTCACTTCAACGACAGCGTTATCTCCAATAAGTCCATCAGGGCTTGCAGCAAGATATGGTATTTCGGCATGTGCAAACATACCACAGCTCACAACTTTGAAACCCGTTTGCTCCATGAAGGAGGAAATCGCTATGGGCTCGTGTTCTAAGCCATATTTCGTGCATACGTTTCCTTTAAAAGACGTGTACAGCATATCTTTTACTAGATTTCTGCGAGGAGTATTATTCTTCAGTTTGCAAACACGACCGAAATTTGATGCAGTTAATCTTTTTAAACGTTCTTCTTTCCAAAGTTGGTTACTGGATTGTCCTGCTGTGCGCGTCTCTAAATTGATATTACTCTCTTCTAAGAGTTTTATGAAAGATTTTTTAGCTGCCTCTAATTCTGCGGTATCTAAATCGGGAAGTCCAACTGCCAAAGGCTCGGATGCATCTGGCCCATAGTCTTTATCCGTGCCAAACAGCGATGATTTTATTTTTCTATTTCTTTTCCTTCTGTTCTCTGCATTGTACTGCAACTGGTGCCTTTTCTTCAAAATAAATTTTTTAGTGTACTTTCCTGGACTTTTAAATGCTGTAGCTTTTTTAATACTCCTGTGATATTCTCCCTGTGAATTAAATGACAGAGCTGCAGCATGGCATCTGCCCTGGTATGCTCCGCGGGAAGAGAAATTTACGCGTTTTCCGCCGACGAACTTAGCTAGGACACTGTTATAGCACTCTGCCAAATTGTTATCCACATCGTATAAGAGGCTGGAAGAATGATGAACAAGGCGATTTATCGACGCTTGCAAGTCATTCCAAAGCCCACAAGTCTTCATGGTTTCGAGGGAAAGCGTTTAGGATTAGCACGCTTTTTATAATTTCCCATTTTTTAAATAATAAGAAAAATTAGAAGTGCCAATATCTAGTCTAGAAAGAACTATTTTATATTGCTAAAACACTTCTGACTGCCTGGACTTCTTAGATAACGAAAGAAGACTGCTCCATCCAAGTATCCAAGTTTAGAGAAATGGGAAAAATAAAAAAAATGTATAAAAAAACTTGCTAATCCCTCAAACAGCACACCGCCTGCCTCTGCAGATATTCCCCTAAGTAGGTGACTGTAAATATTCTATCACCGACGTACCGTATGACTTAGTGGGGAGCGCTCCGCGGAACTGTGGGTTTTTAACGGGCGAAATCATTGCAAAACTACGTAACGTATTACTACTCTCATTAAAAAATTACTTGCTCTATTTTAATGATCTTTTTTTTAAACGAAAGATAAAAGGTTAAAGAATGGCCCTTATCAACGATATTTCGAAATGTTAGCGCCAAGCTAACTTAAAATGCATCAGAAGTACAGTATTGGCCAAAAGTAAATTGACAAACTTAAATTTTATGTTTTTGGTCTTACGTTCGGTTAATTATTCATGTTTACAAAGCTTTGATGTTTACAATATCCTCTGTCAGGTATGCGAACCTAGAATATGCATTCTAAATGTTACCTGATTTGAACTTAATTTTAAAATTAATGTATGCATGTTTAATAACTGGTCAAAAATAAATTGACAAAATTTGAACATACAAATTTATTTAGAACTGTTAATTAAATTTAACAAAAACACAACAATAACCCTAGCTCCATTTAATATTTTGTGAAAAAACCCTTATTATCAATAACAGCTTGACACCTCCTAGTCATGGATTCCAAAAGATTGTTAATGACACCCTCATCAATTTTAGCCCAATTTTCTTGCAAACTTCGGAATAATTCATGTTGGTTTTTGTATGTTTTTGTTCTAATTAGTCTTTCCAAATGTTCCCACAAGTTTTCGATCGGATTTAAATCCGGTGACTGCGAAGGCCATTTCATAACTTTAATTTTTTCTTTGTCGAAGAAAGCCTGGACTTCTTTTGATCGATGCTTGGGGTCATTGTCTTGTTGGAATGTGAACAGCAGGGGCATATTTTCTTCAGTATATGGTAGCATAACATTCTGCATCATATCCTTGTAAACAAATCTGTCCATTATACCATTTATTCTATGAAGAGGGCCCATACCAAATCCGGAAAAACAGCCCCACACCATCACTGACCCACCTCCATGCTTCACTGTTGGCCTAGTAAATCTAGGATCCATACGATAACCTGGAGGTCTCCTTACTTGTCGGATACCATCGCTGTTAAATAAATTATACTTAGATTCATCACTAAAACAAACTCTTTTCCATTCATCCATGGTCCAGTGAAGATGTTCTTTGGCAAACTCTAAACGAGCTCTTCTGTTCTTCGCGGAAAGCAATGGCTTCTTTGCAGGTCTTCTGGAAAATAATTTGGCTTCCACGAGTCTCCTTCTTATTGATCTGGCACTAATGGTATCCAACCCCTGAGCATGTAGAGCAGCTTTAACCTGATTGGAAGATTTAAACGGATCCTCGGTTACTATTTTAATTATGGTCCTATCTAGTCTAGGCGTGGTTTTTCGTGGACGACCACTTTTCTTTTTATCGTATAAGACACCCCGCAGCTCAAACCTCTTTAATAAAGCAGAAACAACCTACCTTAAAACTTGAAATTTCCTAGCAATGCTGCTTTGCTTAGCTCCATATTGGTACTCACGAATAATTCTTATTCGGAGGTCTTCTGAGAATGATTTTCCACTTGGCATGTCAAAATTGCAGTTTAAGCACAAACAAAAGGATTAAAACTTTATATAAATTCAAAATTCAGACGCAGAACTACGCGTTGTTACTTACACAACTAATGTCAATTTACTTTTGACCAGCAAAAATATCAGTATTTTGTTCCAATTTAGTTTGACATAAAGCATCATTGTTAACCAGGCAACTATGATCCTCGTAACAAAAGCCAATTGAAGGCATTGGTGCAATAACCGGCTAAACGCCAATTTGGCCGAAAATGAGCTTTACATGCTATCCCATGTAAAAAATTCGCTCTATCGATTGGTGCAAGAACCAGCTATGTGTCTTATTTCTAAATACGAAAATAAATGTTTTTGGTGCTAAAACCAGCTATGTGAAGCACATAGCCTTTTATTGCCCCAAAGAAACAATCCTACAACCACAGCGCTTTAAAGAAATTTGGGGCAAAAACAGGTCATGTGAATCATATGGCTTATTATTGCCCCAAATTTTTAAATCATATGGCATTTATTTATGTGAACAAACATAGGCGTTTTTAGTTGCATATTCAAATTCGTTTCTTCTTGGTGGGTTGGGTATTGTTATTTCATCAGCATTGTTAAAAATGGAATTTTGGACAAAATTGTCCATCATTTACCAGAACCTGGCCATAGCTTTCTTCCGTGCGACAGGGATTTTGCCCAAATTGAGAAGAAGAAAATGAAGAAAGAAGTCGTTTATCAGTCTAATGATTTTTACTCTTTAGAAGAATCTTGCAACAAAAAATTTAAAGTCAAGAGAGTTGGTCAAAATAATATTCGGGACTACAAGAACCGTATTTTAAGAAATCTTCTGTAATTAAGAAGAAACCATTCACTATATCCAAGAATCCAAGTATCGAATTTTTGAATATAATAAGGACTGCTCTAATGAAATACTTGTCACAGAAAGTCAATCATATGAAAATCTGATAAAATATCCACTGTTGAAAAAAGAATTTATCAATAATATTATTGACCTGGCCTTGGGCTTATGAATCAGATTTGCCTATAAAAAATAAAAAATACGACAGCATAATGTCTATAGTTGAGAATTTTCTAGTGGCATACAAAACTTACTACCAAAATCTAAAGCGGCAAGAAAACGAAGACGATGATTCTGACTAAACATTAAATTTTTTTTTTTATTACGCTTATAATGCCTTACTTTCTTTTCATATGTTTCCAAGTTCATATTTTCTTTATTTGAAGAAATTTGTTTTTACTTTACTATTTTCACTATTTTTACAACCAGTTTGTTATGCTCTAAAAAAATTAATTTCATTTTGGGTGCAATAATCGACTATGTGCCAGAATTTTTTCCATTTTTAATGGTCGTGGCTAGAAATTTATGAAAAATATATGGAGTGCATGTTTATTAGTCATCCGCAGACATTGTAACAATTTTTTTCTGCTGAAATGTTTCGAAATATCCTATCAATATGTTTTTCATGAATACTGAAAATTCAAGATTTTGCACATAGCCGGTTATTGCATCAGCCTCTTCAATTGCAGTACCTTTTATTCGAAGTATTAATATCCTACATGCTTTTAATTTATAATGACCAAAAACGGTTTTATAATGTAAATACAAAATGTCAATTTACTTTTGGCCAATACTGTATAACTATTTTTATGTTTATTTCTGTTAACAATTTTTATTACTAATTACTGAAATAAAGTGCAAAGAGAGCAAAAACGATAATATATCTCAATTTTTGCGATCTTGAGAGCGGAAATACGGAAGGTCCGAAAATACAGGTGTACACTAGCCCCGTAAGCCATAAAGATGATGATTAAATTCCTGGTCACCTTTTCTGGAAATATTGATTTATAATTTCGGGTGACTTCCTTAACAGTTTTTTGAAATTTGTTGGCAGGGTCTATATTTCATTCTCCAGGTACAAAAATCGGGAATTGAAGAAAACGCACATTTTACAGACAACAGGTGAAAACTGAAAACTTTATTTGGTCTGTTCGTGAAAATAACACCCATATCAATACACACACAAATTAAAAACAAGGGTCATTATCGTGATTCATGACAATGTTGAAATTCTCATTAATGGTTAGTTATATAGTTTCAGTTACTCTGGAGACAACAACTAATAACGATTCCTTCTACTATCGCGGCTTCTAGGACCATAATCTTCGTATCTTCTGGATGAACGGCGATGTCTACTTCTTCCGTAGTCACGTTCGTAGTAGTCGCGGTCTCTGTCCCTATGGCGCCTACTGTGGCGATCGTAGTGCGAATCGTAACTAAAATAATATGTACCCATATTACGAAAGCCCATTTTGCCTCTTATCCTAATCAAGTTATTTGCGAGAACTCATCGCATACAGTGGCCATTATCATTTTTGATTTTAAGACACATGTCCACACCAATTTCAAACACAGTGTTACCATACAAA
The DNA here is from genome assembly GCA_963966045.1 of Xestobium rufovillosum. Classification (NCBI taxonomy): domain Eukaryota; kingdom Metazoa; phylum Arthropoda; class Insecta; order Coleoptera; family Ptinidae; genus Xestobium; species Xestobium rufovillosum. Next base: position 49,053,207 of record OZ014492.1, on the reverse strand, counting down.
ATAGCCTCCATTTACAATGCACATAAACCATACCATATAAACTAGACCCCATGTGCCTGATAAATCATAAAAATACAAAATTATTTCAACGGGCAGAAGATATCGCAGAGTTCTGAAATTATTTTCAACAACTACATACACTTTCTCAAGAAGAAAGCACACAATCCTAAAATTTCAAAAAAGAACAATCAACAGGTAACATATAACGGAATTGTCAACCTCGTAACAGCAAGCATAACCTAAAAATTATGTTTTTTTTCCTTCCACTAATAGACTTCGCAGTCTCCATATGAATGTTACTTCTGCGAATAATATTACACTAATCAAAATGAAAAAGGAGCCACTACAATTCTTTTATTTAAATATACTGGACTGGTGTTTAAAAATTTAGTACAATTTGTTATAATCTGCTTGTGATTCGTACAGAAAAAAATCAAAACGCAAAAAAGTGCGATTAAGCTCTTTATTGTTTAAAGTAAAGTAAAGTATATTGTCTCAAAAAAAAATACAGACATTGTCACAATACAATATAAATTATCAAAATCAACATGTTCTTGACATAGCGCCACATGCTATTCGAAATTCACTCAAGGAATAGAAAGCTTGCTCCACAAGAAAACCTCGCACCTCCGTCCCGAATTCCTGGTTAGATAAGCTCTTCCACTTATCAGGAAGGCAGTTATAGAGACTCAGCCCAATCACGTGGATGTCCGAAGACCTCAATCTACACGCAGGCACATCAAGGCTGCTCCCGCTTCGCACGTTGTACCTGTGAACGTCGCTGCGCAGTTTCAGATTTGCTATGAGCCCAAATATAAACAGAGTACACCGTCATAATACCATGCCTCTTGAAAAGGGGCCTGCATGATACATACGAAGAAGCATTTTCCAGTGCTCGAACTGCCCTTTTCTGGGTGACCAAAACTCTCTCAGTGTGAGAAGAGAGACCCCAAGCCAAAATCCCGTATGTCATTACAGAGTGGAAAAGAGAATGATACGCAGTTCTCCCTGCACAAACACCAACCACTCCATTTATCCCTCGAATAGCATATATTGCTTTTGATAATTTATTACACAGATAAGTAATGTGCCTTTCCCAGGTAAGGAGACTGTCCAGCGTCAGCCCAAGATATTTGGCTTCACCCCCGTGTAGCTGCGATAAATGTCTGCTTGATGTAAAGTTAATAATTACAGACTTCTCTTTGTTGAGAACTAGTTTATTTGCTGCAAACCATTCCCCAGCGGTAGTAGTAATTTGCTTCAGCTTGGCTTCAAGATCCTGGTAGTTTTTATCCGATGTTACCAGTACAGTATCATCGGCAAATTGTGTCACGTGACTCGGAACATTTACCGGTAAGTCATTCACAAAAATAACAAAAAACAGGGGACCCAACACACTGCCCTGTGGAATACCACTGGTGATATTACCAACTTCGCTTCTATCTAAACCCCAGTCAACAATCTCGCGTCTGGCTTGGAAATATGATTCCATTAACTTTAGAGGTTTGCCTCTAATGCCATAATACTCTGAATTATAATATTATGCGGCATGCAATCAAATGCTTTACTCAAATCACAAAACACAGCACTGCAGTGTTCACGATTCTCAAGTGCAGTGGATATGCAGGAAAGGCAATCCAGAACGGCATCCATGGTGTTCAGTCCTCTGCAAAATCCAAATTGGTGGGCTGATAAACAATTATTTGCCTCCAGGAATCTTACTATTTGACTTGCTAATAGAGTTTCAAAGATCTTTGAGAAAGCTGGTAGCACCAAGATGGGACGATAGTTTGATGGATCTGTTCTATCGCCTTTTTTGAATATCGGTACTACACGAGCTAGTTTCATTCGATCAGGAAAAATTCCATCACTGATTGAAGTGTTGATTATGTCACATAGTGGTTTAGATATATAGTCAGCTGTTTCCTTCAGCATTACAACACTTATCCCATAAATATCTAGAGTTGTTTTCTTCTTAAAAGATTTTATGCAGCAAATAATTTCTTGCGCAGTGACTGGATATAGAAATATCGCCTTATTACTTACTGGAACTTTTGAAGTATAATCACTTATGGTGTTCCCAGTTGATGGTATATTTCCTGTAACTGTTTTGGCTACAGATATGAAATGAAATGAAATGAAAAGTAAGCAAAATTTCAAAATCAATAACGTTTGTGACCTCCTCTAACTCGTAAAACTTCAGCGCAAGAACCCCAGGACAAGGTCTTAAGAAGTCTACAGATGCAAGAGATGAGCGATATCTTACGCAAGTCGCCTTAAGAAACAGGCGTTCTATCAGTTTAGAGCTAAGCAGAGCCCTTGCAGCAGCTCGAAATGTAGTAATTTCTGGACGAACGATCAGGACAAGGCTTCATGATTGGACAGTAGAAGATCAGCTGTTGCACCACTGCTCACCAGGGAACATAAAATTACTAGACTTCGTTTTGCAAGGGAACATGTGAATTGGACCATTGATGACTGGAAGCGAGTTTTGTTTTCAGACAAAACAAGAATATGTCTCAATTCACCAGATGGACGTGAATGAGTCTGGCGGAGGCCAGGAGAGAGGTTTGCTGCCTGCAATATCTCTCCAAGGATCCCATTCTTTGGTGGATCAATAATGTTCTGGGGAGGAATTTGTTTTGATGGTCGCACAGATTTGGTTCCTATACGGGGGGAGATCGATGAATGCGCATTTCTACGTAAAAAACATCGTAGAGGAACATGTGATGCCATTTGCTCCATTTGTCCATTTTTATGCAGGATAACGCTCGGCCCCACGTTGCTAGAGAGGTACTGGACTACCTTCAATTCGTGAATATTCCAACTATGAACTGGCCACCAAGAATCCCAGATATGAACCCTATAGAGCATCCATGGGATACACTGAAACGATCAGTTAGGCGCCACATACCTGCTCCTACGAATCTTAAGGAACTCGAAAAAGTCCTTGTCGAATGGGAGAATATTCCCCAGGAAACCATTCACAACTTGATCAACAGCATGCCCAGACGAATGGAAGCAGTGATAAGAGCTAGGGGAGGATCTACACGCTACTGAATTCTTACAATTTAATTTCACCTTCATTTTTGTTAAGCTTTTCACTGACGCCGTTTTCAATGCATTTGACATTATTGTTTCTTTCTGTCACTTATTCAAGTTTTTTTTTCCAATAAAACCATTCCAATTTGTCAAGCGTTAGTTGAAATCATTTAATTATAATATCACGTATAGGTACTATGACTTAAAACTTAGAAAAATTACAAGTAATAATGAGAAGTTTTGCTGATGCGTTAATTTTGTCCAGGCACAAATGAAATTTAACAAAAGAAATGGCTCCTTTTTCGTTTTGATTAGTGTATAATTCCTGTTATGTGTTTCTACAGGGTGATTTTTTTTGACCGTCTATTAGAAGTATCTGGAGAACTAAAAGAGATATTGATTTGAAATTTTGGCTGTGGCCGAAACCGGGTCGGATTTATTTAATGAAAATATTTTCAAAATGGTGGCATTTCCGGGAATACCGCAAGTTGACACCAATTTTGTTATCTTAAATGGAATGCTACCATTTTCTATTTTTTTTTTAGATTCCACGGAAAATTTTAATGTCAATTCAATAAAGGTTCGCTATGTCTAAAATTAATATTTTCGGAGATATAAATTTTTTTCTCAATATTTTGACAGTTGTGGTAGATTATGTAAAAATTAATATCTCGATAGCGTCTAGCAGTAAGATGTTCGATTTTTTATGGTGGCAAGACGAGGTGTTGGAATTACTAATCAGGCACACAAATTTTCAAAATCTATTACATAAAATTTTCTAATCAATGACATATGTTGATCGCACAAAAGTAGCAAAAAGTCATTTTTCTTAAATAGAATGATACCATTTTCAATTGTTTTTTAGATTCCACGTAAAATTTTAATGTTAATTCTATACAGGTTCGCTATGTCTAAAATTAATATTTTCGGAGATATGAATTTTTTTCCCATACCTATTTTGACAGTTGTGGTAGATTATGCAAAAATTAATATCTCGATAACGTCTAGCAGTAAGATGTTCGATTTCCTATGGTGACAAGACGAGATGTTGGAATTACTAATCAGGCAAACAAATTTTCAAAATCTATTACATAAAATCTTCTAATCAACGACATATCGTCGCCTTCAATGCATAAGGGCGTAACTCAAGAATCCTTCAAAATGAGTTAAGTCCACAAATTAAATTGAAATATGGATATACATGTTGTGGCTTAGGGGCGTACCTCAGTATGACCTCTACAAATAGATATGGAAAAATTCTACAGGGGCTTATCTCCAAAACTTTAACAAGAATCTATCTTGAGATACGCCTGTTTGTGCTGAACAATTATTGTACTTATGTCAGTGTAATTCTGTTTTCGGCGTAACTCAATTACTAGGTCTTATAAACGTGACATCACTACCGGTGACTGGCATAGGGTTCCCCCATACTGCTGTACTTGAGAGCACGCCCCAGGCTGAGGAAGCCTAATTCTGCGTTGTTTGCGGTACTGGTTTTTACAAAAATTGTTTGAAAATGGTTATTTGTGATATTACGGGATGTACAGCTAGGTCTGTGAGGGATAGGGAGGTTTTTTCCTATTTTGGCCGCCGCAAATAGGGAGTACAGTAAGAGTGGTTTATATCGCGCGTTATGCCACATTTATACATTAAATCTTCTTGTTCAGTACCCAAAAATTTTATAAACATTACTATAAGTCGAAGCTGCCATTTCATGTCATGGCCTACGATAATAATTAACAAGCATCGCTGATTCGGCTGTCAAAATTGTACGGGAACATGGCGGTTTCCGTTCTTATTACAATATTCGGATAGTAAACAGCTTGTGGTGCCCGCGTATTGCGAGTTTCGTTAAATGTTTTAATCAAATTTGATAATATTAATTGCGTTTTCTTTTGGAAAGGTAATATATTTTATTTTTACAGTAGGCAACTCCTAAGTAAATTACATGTTAAAATATCTTTACAGCTTACATAATAAGTTATTTATACGATGGGGAAGGATGTAATAGTTCGGTGGACCGATGGTTCTGAAAATTGTGTCGATATTAAAGAACTAAAACTAGTACAAAACCACAAACGGTTTAGAGGAGGCACGGTGGTGAAAATGAGGTATATAGGAAAGTGGTACTATGGAGTTGTAATTTTTACTGAAAAAGACTACAATGATGTTTATAACTCTGATGACGATGATGTTCCCCTAAAGCAATTAATAAAAAAATCTGCTGACAAAATAATATTAAGTGAGGCAGTTCTAGTGCGTAAACCTAATTTGGAAAAATATAATAATTTTAGTTCTTCCGACGATGATGTCCCGCTACTGGCCCTAGTAAAAAACAAGAATATCAATGAAAATGACGAAGAAAAGGTTGTACGTGACATACAACCGTTTCTTCAATCTGACACAGCTAATTATACGCAACAAATTCTTAAGAATTCACACGGTGACACAAGCACACCAGCTGATGACAGTGCGGAACCGTTTGATCCATTCGAAAATATCGACATTTCAGACATTGACGATCCTGAGTATATTCAGACCTGTGAAGTGCGTAAGTGCAAGAAAGAAGTTTTTAGTAGTTGTTTCCATTGCAACATTTTACTTTGCTGGGATCATTTTGTAGAAGATACACCATCATGCGACAGGCACAAAGTTATCTCTTCTGAGAGTGAAAATGAAATTGCTGGCAAAGGACAAACGAGACAGAGACGAAGAAGTAAGAACGGTACTCCAACTAAAAGGAGTAAAAACAATCCAGAAGATTATCATGTAGAAGGGATACCAAGAGAGAATAGACTGGAAAAGGTTATTCCAGAAAATAAGAGAATGGTTGCAAAATTACTACGAAATTCTGGTAAGGAATATTTTTCACCTTCAGCAAAAAAAGTGGTTGCAGAAAGAAGGATGGGCATAAAATGTAACGTGAATATTTGTAAAAAACTTGGTAGGAACTGCCACACTATAAGTAGTGAAGAAACACGCACACAAATATTTAAAGCTTTTTTTAATTTGTCTGACCTGCAATTGCAACGTGAATTTGTTGTGCGCTATATCGATCAAACTTGCACAAGACAAAAAACAACTAAAAATGAGCAATCAAGACGAAAAAACACTAACACATTTTACCTTCCTCTTGCTTCTCAACGTGTAAAAGTGTGTAGGAAACTATTTATTAATACGTTGGGAATATCAGAAAAATTCATGCGTACATCAATTTCGAAACTAAATGCAACCGGAATTGTGGAAAAAGACAAACGTGGCGGACGGTGTAATGTACTAAACAGAAGAGACATTGCCTTGAGCAAAATGATAGAACAGCATATTCTTCGTTTTCCGAGAGTAGAATCGCACTACTGCCGGAACAGTTCTTCGCGAGAATATCTTCACCCCGACTTGTCCCTGCCAAAAATGTACGACATGTTTATAAAAGAACTCAAAGCTAATGAAGAAAAACCGTGTTTCACGACCTATCGGAAAATATTCAAAACTATGAACCTTGCGTTTCATCGACCCAAAAAGGACCAATGCAGTTTTTGCCGTACTTATTTGCAAGCTTCGGTTGAAGATAAATCAAAGCTGGAAGAAAAATATCTGAAACATAAAGCGGAAAAAGAAAAGGTTCGAGAAATAAAAACTTATTGCAAGGAAATAGCCCGAAACAATCCAATGATATTTTGTGGATCGTTCAACCTTCAGCAGGTTATCTACCTGCCCATTTCCAACGATGGTGCCATATTCTATAAACGAAGACTGGGAGTGTACAATTTCACGATTTATGACATTGCATCGCATGATTGTCACTGTTTTACTTGGGACGAAAGTACAAGTAGACGAGGTGCTTCTGAGATATCGACGGCAGTAAACATGCATCTAAAAAAGTTAGATGAAAAGGGAGTCCACACGGCTTATCTTTTTGCAGATGGCTGTGGGGGCCAAAATAAAAACTCTGTGGTAGCCTCGATGTTTTTACATACAATAAAGAGGAGCATTAATTTGCAGGAAATCATTCTTCGCTTCTTTGCGCCCAATCACGGTCAAAACGAGGGTGACTCGGCGCACAGTGCCATTAGTTATGCCATAAAAAAGTCTGGAGAATTATTTGTTCCTAGTCAGTTAATTCCAATATTTCGCTTAGCTAGACGAAAACAGCCTTATCAAGTCACAACATTAAGTCACGATGACTTTCTAGACTTCAAAAAGTTCTCAAAGGACATACGAATTCTGGCTGTACGCAAAGATGATTTGGGAGAATCTGTAAACTGGACGGATATGGTAGAGTTCAAAGTTAAAAAAAACAAACCCCTAAAATTATTTTTTAAAACTAGTCACCTGGAAAATAACTACAGAACAATATCTCTAAGAAGAATAGCCTCCTCACTTATGGATTCTACAATACCGTCTTTAAACGTTGAACCGCCCAAAATATCGGAAGCTAAGTATAACGATCTTCAGGCTCTGTGTAGTGGGGAAAATCGTGTGATAAAATTAAAAGAGCACATTAATTTTTACCGGTTTTTGTCTCACTAGTTTTGTTTTGTAATTTTAGTCATTTAGAAAAAAAGTGTTATTTTTGATTTATGTCGATGTTTCAGGTTTGGCAACTATTATGTTTCTACCTGTTTCATATTTCTTTGCACTGTTATGCAAATTACATATTTAGTTTTCGTTGTTTTTTTACTGTATGTCACTAAAACGAAATAAACGTTAAAATTTAAAAGGGCGTAACTAATATTTTCAAACAACTTTCATCTCAGTAATTATTCACTAAAGGGCGTATCTCATTATTTTCAAAATTTTTGGGCTTTATGAATGAAGAATGTTATATATTTCAACATCAGGTTATTATACAAAGCTTATTATTGTATGTAAGTAATAAAAATGTCAGTAGTATAAAAGGCAATATTCATCAGAAACAAAAATATCAGGTCATATTCTTTTAAGACGCTCTCCTGCAAAATTGGAAAAAATGAGATACGCCCTTATGCATTGAAGGCGACGATATGTTGATCACACATAAGTAGCAAAGAGTCATTTTTCTTAAATTGAATGATACCTATTTAAAGAAACCAATTAAAAAACGTGAAAAAATGCGCATTTAACAATGTATGATGTTTCTCTGTCCAAAATGAATAATATGTTAGATATTTGCCGTTTTCTTATTTCATCATCAAAATTGAAGAGCGCCGCCTTCTAGTAAGTAGACCTTGGCTTGTAGACAAAACAAAATATTCACAAATTTCACAAATAATGTCTAATAAAAGCAATCGGTATTTTTTGGTAATTTAGTACGGTTGGTGTTTAACGAATAGGATATGGCAAATGATAATTAAATTATTCTAACTCGGATATTATGAATTTATTCAACATTCATGGAAAATGCGATAAAATAATTAACAGGACATACAGAACATTTAATGGAACATATCCTGAATTACCACCACTGAATTTATTTTAACTAAATAAAAAATAAAGTAGGTACGTGATAGTAAAACAATGTTAAAGAAACTGTTCAAAATGTAGTCCATTAACTTCTACACATTTAATAATTCGCTTATTTACGGCGTGTGTAGTAGCACTACGAATTTCATGTGGATCTAAGCCTGCAAATGCTGTAGCAATTCTTTCCACCGATTCATCCCTGTTGTTGAGTGGATATTGATACACTTTTATCCTTTATATGGCCCCAAAGATAAAAATCCAACAGTGTAATGTCTGAAGACCTGGCAGGCCAACTCCATGGACCCAAACGCTGTATCCATCTATCTTCAAACATCTGGTACAATTCATTAGTAATTACTGCAGAACAATGACCTGGCGCCCCATCTAGTAAGTATCTAAAATACTACTCATTTTGGGTAGAGAAACATCATACATTGTTAAATGCACATTTTTTCAAGTTTTTTAATTGGTTTCTTTAAATAGGTATCATTCAATTTAAGAAAAATGACTCTTTGCTACTTATGTGTGATCAACATATGTCGTTGATTAGAAGATTATATGTAATAGATTTTGAAAATTTGTTTGCCTGATTAGTAATTCCAACACCTCGTCTTGCCACCATAGGAAATCGAACATCTTACTGCTAGACGTTATCGAGATATTAATTTTTACATAATCTACCACAACTGTCAAAATATTGAGAAAAAAATTTATACCTCCGAAAATATTCATTTTAGTCATAGCGAACCTTTACTGAATTAACATTAAAATTTTCCGTGGAATCTAAAAAACAGCTGAAAATGGTATCATTCTATTTAAGAAAAATGACTTTTTGCTACTTTTGTGCGATCAACATATGTCATTGATTAGAAAATTTTATGTAATAGATTTTGAAAATTTGTTTGCCTGATTAGTAATTCCAACACCTCGTCTTTCCACCATAAAAAATCGAACATCTTACTACTAGACGTTATCGAGATATTAATTTTTACATAATCTACCACAACTGTCAAAATATTGAGAAAAAAATTTATATCTCCGAAAATATTAATTTTAGACATAGCGAACCTTTATTGAATTGACATTAAAATTTTCCGTGGAATCTAAAAAAAAATAGAAAATGGTAGCATTCCATTTAAGATAACAAAGTTGGTGTCAACTTCCGGTATTCCCGGAAATGCCACCATTTTGAAAATATTTTCATTAAATAGATCCGACCCAATTTCGGCCACGGCCAGATACTTCTAATAGACGGTCAAAAAAAATCACCCTGTATATCATTATACTATCCAGTGTACTCATTCATACACCAAAAAAGCCCATCTTTCAGGTTTTACATATTTCGACTGCCAAAATTAATTCCCTTAACGGGAATCAGTATTGTATTTGGCAAGTTGCAGTATCGTATGAATTTGAGAAAAATCGGTATACAGGTGTTTATTTTTTTAAAGAAGCCCTTGCCTCTTTTTCACCTAACTTTTTTATTTGCTTGTCACTGATACTTTTTTGGTAGCAAAATTTAGGAACTGTTCTGATAAATAAATGTTGTTATTAACCATCATCTTAAAGTACCTAACGTAATAAACACTTTAACACGAAATGGTGATTACATATCATAGGTATATAATTTATAAGCTAAAATGAGATTAAATACTCTTATCAGTACCAGAAGTGCCTAGTTAATAGCAGCAAGAGCACTAGTTGGAATTAGTGCACCAACAATTTTATAATGAAACATTTGAACAAACAAAACTATTATGCTATCTAAATGGATACAGACACGAACAAGGCTTAATAAATCTGACCTTGCATTGTTAAATTGTCGAACACGAATAACTTATGTAACATTAACGTTTATAATTCATTTATTTCCCAGAAAATTATCAAAAATACTTGTTGCTAAAAAACAATATCAACAATTTGTTCTTACACAACCGTAACAACCACCACTCAATTGAAAATACAAAAATACATACCGTGCGTCTTTCCCGCCCCCTAACTCGGGGCAATCCCTATAGAAGTGCCCGGAATAGCCGCACTGATAACATCTCATGTTCGGATTGAAAAATCTGCGACCGGACCCTCGAGTCCGAGGCCTAGCATTTGAAACTCGAATGCGGCAACCGCCAAACTCGCTAAAAGTATTAAACATAAAAAAATTACGCGCGTATTTTAAACACGCAACTTACGCCCCATCCGCAGCTTTAAGTGCAGCGCTAGCACTCTTCTTCTCTTTAAACACAGCGAACCCAAAACAGGGTGCGCTGTTTGTCATCCATAATTCCTTGAGAATTCCGAATTGCGAAAAGAATTTTTCCAGTTCAGATTTGCGTACATCATCACCAATATCAGCAATGTGAAGCCTGTAGCCGTCGATGTCACTATTTACGCTACGTGATCTGGAGCGAGATTTTGAGTAACTGGATTTACTCTCATCGCTCTTTTTGCTGTTTGCCTTGCTACTAGCCGAAGAACTACGGCTTCGACTTTTTCTGGAGTTAGTTGGTGACGCTTGCGGTTCGTTATCACGCATTTTGGAGACGTAATTCAATAGAACTGAAAATAATTTTGACACCCGACTCTCGATAAACAACTTACAACATGCAATTGTTATAATTGCCTCCGGTATTCCAACAGATACAAACTTTTAGGATATTTGCAACCGCTGAGTTTCTTCAAATATAACTTACTGACCAATTACACCAAATTACAGTATTTACGATACTTTTGCTCTAGGAATAATCGATTAGGTTCACACAACGCATTAAATAAAACGCGCAATCTCCATCTTATCAATAAAAAATTTAATAACCTGAAGTTAGGTACGGTAACGCTGCTAGCGTCACTTCAAGCAACTTTTTGTGAAGAATCTTATTAGGTATAAAGGCAGCAAGGTTCGTATGCAGAATGTGCCAAACAGGTATGTGTCCTCTGACAGTGATACTTAAGATACATCTTAACCTAACTTGTTTCTAATGTCTTGCGAAGGAAAGATGACGTTTGTATTCAATTTAAGTGTTGTTCTTGCGTGTACAATAATTTTCTGCAATAGTTATGTAAAAATGATCTGCGGCCACAAATTTGAAAATCCGTGTCTGCGGCAGACAGCACATGTCTAGAGTACGTTATATGTTGCTTATTGCTGTTTTTCGCTGATTCGGCACAAAAAATTGCTTAGTCGTCAAGGTCAGATCTAAAGGTATTTTTCGCGACTAACCCCAAGTAACCGCCCGGTATGACTTTGGTTAGCACAAAGTCATCCCCCCATTGAAATGTAGTCGATTTCTGTGACTGCCGCGAAAATATGTGTGGTATGGAGAAATTGTTTTTGTTGCAATCTAACCTCACAATATTATGGAAGGTGAATATAAAAATTTGTTGATTTTCATATACAACGAATTGATGATGGACGGAGCAGCTGTATATACAGTAAGAAAAAGAAAATGCGAACATTTCTTTGATAATGATAATATCGTAATGTCTCTTCGCGGCTGCATCCGCCATAGCATACCAACCGGAAGACCGGAACAAACCGTGCTTAAAGCTCGGTAAGGTGCGGTATGTTGGAAGAACATACCGCGGTGATGTCATTTGTACTCCCCTCTCATACCATTTCTCGCGAAAATCAATCGGTTACACAAACCGCACATACCGCAACATACTTGGTATGTCGCGAAAAATACCTCCTGTGCTTGTCATTGTCATTTGTCAATTATCAAATGTCATTTCCTACAAGCTCAGTTTGTCAATGTCAATTTATCAATATATTAATTAGTTTATATTAAAAATTAATGTAGTTTTAAGAAATAAGCTAAAAAATGGGTAATGCAGGCAGTGGTGTGCCTAGAGAAAGACAGAAGTCCGGTGAAACTGTGCCATCATCTCCGTACAAGGAGGGTCAAGCCTTCAACTTTGACAAAAAAACAGAGAAGTTGGTATTTCAGAGTTCTCAAGAAGACGAGGAGCCTTATTTTACGAAACCCGTTTCAAGGGCTGATGAGGTCTCCCAAGATGAACCGAGACCGAGAGCGAACACAGTTACCGAGGGCATTAAAGTAAATCAGAGTGACAAAACCCCCACTGTCTTTAGATGGGAAGGCGGAGGAAAAGATGTCTACGTTAGTGGTACATTTTCCGACTGGAAGACAATACCTATGGTCAAGAGTCATGGCGATTTCGTGACTATCATCGATCTTCCCGAAGGGGAACACCATTACAAATTTTTTGTTGATGGTGAGTGGAGAAATGATCCGTCAAATAAAGTTGTCGAAGAAGGAGGAGAAAAGAACAACTTAATAAGTGTAAAAAAATCAGATTTCGAAGTTTTTCAAGCTCTCGATAAAGATAGCGAGAATGGTACAAATGATGGGCAAAAAGAATATTCGCAGGAGATTCCGGCAAATAAACCGTGGGAAAAAGTTACCGGGCCTCCGATATTACCGCCGCATTTATTACAAGTTATTTTAAATAAAGATACTCCAGTTTCTGTAAGTGCATTTTTTGTCTTTCTGCTATGATAATAGCACTAAATTTTTCTCTAAACCTCTCTTTTTATTTAGTGTGAACCAACTTTACTGCCGGAACCGAACCATGTAATGTTAAATCACCTCTATGCCTTATCCATTAAAGACGGCGTCATGGTTTTAAGTGCTACTCACCGATATCGCAAAAAATACGTCACCACATTACTGTATAAACCAATTTAGTAGTTTCTCGATCTTGCGACATTTTATTTATTTATATTTCATTTTTGGAAAAGTATACTTTTAAAATGTTGTAGTTCTAATGTAAATAGCTTACAATAAGGGTGCACCTTGTATTTTACATAATTTTCTATAAAGTAGGTAAATTTTGAAGTTTCAACATCTTGTTATAAATAATTTCTTGTAAACTTTGCTTAGCCGAGTTAGGAATTGGTAAAAATAATTTTCATAAAACGCCCTGTATATACATATTTTAATTATTGTAAGTAGGTAGTTTGTTCAATGGCTAGAAATAAATGTCAATATTTTTTTTTGTTCGGAATTTTAATTTTTTCTTTCCAAAAATTTTTTTAATCCAGAGCAAAAGACGTGATAATATAATATATTTGAATTTACATTATTTATGAATGTGTATTGAAGAAAAAGACAATAAATTGGTCTCTAAAACAGTTTTGTAAATACACCGCACAAGTGCCTCCGTCATACGTCAGATTTTCATTCCAAACAAAACAAAAGCACGTGCCATTTGACGTTTGTCAATATTATTTACAACGTTTTGCAGTGAAAACAGTTTATTTTCAATTTGTGTATTGCGCTTACGTGTAAAAACTTGAAAACTACTGTAATTATATTGCGTAGGTTAAGTTTAAACGTCAGGAAGCAAATGGCTTTGGGCTTTGTTTTGTTTGGAATAAAAATCTGACGTTTGTGACGCGTCACTTTTGTGGTGTATTCTTGAAGAAATTAGATAAATAGAAATTCATTCGATAGATGGCGCAATGAGTCTCTTATTATTTCCGTTTGGTTGTGCTCTATCTACGGTTCCCTCTACTCAGGTTGCGCCACTCTGTGCTCTATACATTAGTGGAAGCCACTGTAGAAGCGTTCCCGTTTTCTGCTATTTCCGGTAGTTTTAGAAACTCGCCATTAGAGTCATAGGAGGCACATTTTTTTACTTTGACGGTCGTGCTGTTGATACAAATTTTACATTTTGCGAAGTGTTTTGTACCATTTTGAATAAGCATGAAGCATTGTTTTGTACCTGGTTGCAAGACAGATTATCTAAGTGAGCGCAACAGGCCTGATTTTAAACAGAAAAGTCTTTTTTCCGCACCTAAGGTAGGCACTTCAGGTTAGGTTAACAAGTTGTTATCGCGACTATTTTTTTCGTTTGTGAAGCAGCTTTTGTAGCAGATGATATATAATTCGTCACAAGGAAATTGCTCTACAAAATGGAGCTTTTTACGAACTGAAAGGGGTCACAAAGAACAATTATCAGAAGCAATTGTGAGATGTTATTTAGTTAATGCGCATTACAGAATGTTAACACATTATTTTGCATTTTGGAAGTGTAAAAAAACTAAAGCAGAGAACGCTCTTTTGAAACAGACCATTTACTTGCCCTCTTACTAGACACACGCATTTTTTTTGAAAAAAAAATGATGTAGAAACAAGCAAAATATGCCAACCCGTACGGGATCAGAACTCGTCTAGCCGTAGGAGAACAAAATGGCAGCTTTGTACGATAACCGCACACCACCACCGCTGTTGGTGTTGACTGATTATTGGGTAGATACACAAGTATACGGCTGTAAATGATGCCTGCAAGATGTATCGGTCGCTAGGATTTCTCGCGTCGTCCACCTAGCGGTGGTTGAAAGCATTTAATAATATGAATAGTATTGAATAGCGTCGGTAACACGGTAGTTATCTAGAATCATAGCCCAAACAAGATGCCGGGACACCTGCGATCGGCTGCTTTGATGTATGGAAGCCAGTTTGCAGCTGGGCAAATCAACAAGGACCGTATGTAAAAAATGTAGTAGAGGTATTCGTAGTAGTGGCGTAACCTGAGATTAGGAGCTAAATCTCAAAGTGGGCTCCATTGACCACCTACCGCTTGCATACAATACGCATACGTGAAACTGTCATAGTCGTACCCTATATTTACGGTTAAGTAATTGGTTAGTAAAAGTTGTTGGCAGCAGCGGCGGTAGGTAGGGAGGTATCGCATGGAACTGACAGTTTGGTAATCTTCGGCCGGATGGGATCTGCTCTCGCAGAGGTTGCTTCTTTCCCTAACGTTTTTACATTATATTTTTTGCCAAAAATGGGTGTGTCTGGTGCGAGAGGGCAAGTAAGGTCTCCTCTTAATTGCCAAAAATGCGTGTGTCTGGTGCGAGAGGGCAAGTAAGGTCTCCGTTTAAAATGATTGTGTCACCAGGTAGATAGGCAAACAACAACGCTCGCGACCACGTGATCAATGGAGCCCACTTTGAGATTTAGCTCCTCGTAACCTGAGTAGAGGGAACCGTAGCTCTATCTTGCTTAACGTCTGTGATTTTGGTGTAAGTTTTGACATTTGTATTTTGATTTGATACTTGGAGATTTCGACTTCCCGAAAACCATTGATATTAATTCCGTTATTTATATCTTTCATCAGAATCAATTCTAAACCGACTTAAAATGGACAAATTCCGCCAAATGGAAGACGAAATGAGCCGGTAAGCGCTGAAAACACCTTACTTTTACATCCTAACCTAACTTTTGTACAGTTTCGAAGCTGAAATTTCTGGAACGTTTGCCATTCCTGGTTTCGGAAATGTGCCTCCACCGCCGCCGCCTCCAATGTTAATTCCGCATCAAGTGAACAAAAGTGCAAAAAGGGCTATAGCTCAAGCAAACGTACAAACGACTTATAATATGTATTCCGCCCCTGTATTGCCGCAACCTGCCGTTGTCTCTGCAAAACCTACGCTGTATACTATGCCTGCTAAAACCCAAGTTCAGCAGCCTTCGACTACGTCTGTTCAGCAAACTGTTGATTTCGGTGCTCTTCAATCGGAAGTTGAAAAGAAGCTGAAGAAGTTGAAGAACGAGAAGGTTAGCGCGGAACTTGCCATTTCGCAAGGTGAGTGTTTTTTTTTCCATTATTGTAATTATTTTTACATCAAATAAAATTATTTCAGGAAAGGCAAGTAGTGCCTTGCAGTCATTCGGGCCCGACGACTATAAACGAAGAGGAAAGAATAAAAAATTAATGCGAACTGCGGGTGGGTCAACGTGGGAAGATCTGAGTCTATCGGACTGGCCCGATGACGATTTTCGAATATTTTGTGGTGATCTAGGAAACGATGTAACTGATGAACTTCTTACCAGAACTTTTAATAAATATCCGTCTTTTGTCAGAGCTAAAGTCATTAGGGACAAGAGAACCAATAAAAGTAAGGGGTACGGGTTTATAAGCTACAAGGATCCAGCGGATTTCACGAAGGCGATGAAGGAAATGAACGGTATGTAAAAGACATTAATAATTATGTTGGGAAATACTATTTTTTGAAACGTTTTTAAATTATGAAAATTAGTGTTTTGTATCGATATGAGTTGTGCGTGGATTTCCGTGATACACGGCTTCACCACACGGCATTGTTTACGAGTGAAAATTCGGTATTCGGTTGTTGAATAAATTTGTGAAAAATAGTTGAACTGGGCAGTTAAGAGTAAAAGAGTGTTTTGATAATAATAATAAGTGAATGTGATTGAAAATCGTCAGATATTTAACCAAGTTAGGCAGTAAATAGTCGCGAGAAAAACGATATCGGCCAGACAGCTGAGCCAGACGCGCGCGCGCGCGATCGCTGTTGCGGAACAGGTTTTGACGGTCTAAGGACAGCGGCGTAGATAATAACGGGTCGGACTAAATTAACTAAATACAAAACGGGCATTTGTTAGCAAATGAGTGATACAAATATTAACGAAAGTGAAGAAACGACAAACAGGAAAAGAGACAGAGAAGAAGACTCTCCTAGCCAAGAAAATATCTTTAGAAAAAGTAAATTGGTGGCCAGATCACCAACAGAGAAAGAAATTGGTGATAAACAAATAGTGAAAATACATAAAATGGATGAAATAAAAGCAATGATGCAGCAAATGACAAAAGAAATAAAGAATGAAATTAACATAAGCAATGCTGCTATGCTAAAAACCTGGAAGGAGGAATTTACAAATGAGATCATGGCAATTAAAGAAGAACTGAAACATAATAACGAACAGTTCCAAAAACAAAGAGAAGAATTCCAAAGAGAACGAGAGGAATGGGAAAGAATTCGAAAGGGTTTGGAAACAAGGATTACTGAGACGGAATTTAGAATGGAACATTTTGAGAGGGACAAGAGGAGAAACAATATAGTAGTTTCAGGAATAGAAATAAATGGGAAAAGTAGCAGTGAAATTAAGGAAAGTATTAGCAAATATATTGCAAAGGAACTGGAAGTGGAGCCTAAAATTAAGAGTGCTTACAAGATAGGAGAAAACATGTGTGTTGCAGAGTTGGAAGACCGAGAAAACAAAATGGACATTATAAAAAATAAGACAAGGTTAATTGGAAAGAGAATATATATAAATGATGATCTCACAAGGCGAGAAAGGAAGATACAAGCAGAGATAAGAAACATAGCTAAAGAGGAAAAGACCAGAGGAAAAAATGTGAAGATTGGATATAAGAAGATGACGGTTGATGGAAGGGTGTACATGTGGAATGAAGAAGGACAGGAGCTGCAAGAAAAAAGGGTACAACCATGGGCAACAAAAAACTAATTGATAATGAAAGACAGACAAAATGCAAGATGAACCGGCAAGTGAAAGGAAAAGAGATGGGAATAGTTAAGAAAACAACAATCTGGAAATTGGCAACATGGAACGTAAGAGGCATAAAAGAAAAGACAGAGGAACTGGTGTATGAATTGGAAGAGTGTAACATAGACATACTAACTGTGACGGAAACTAAGAAGAAGGGACAAGGTGAGGAGGTACTGAAAAATGGACATTTACTAATATACGGAGGAGTAGCACTAGAGAAACGAGCGGCAGCAGGGGTAGGATTTATCATCGATAAAAATTTAGTGAAAGATATAAACAAATGGGAATCACATTCTGATAGAATATTAACGGTTGAAATGGCAGAAGGAAGAGGAAAAACGGTAACAATTATGCAGCTGTCAAGAATAAAGACGAATTCTGGGAAAAACTTAATTTAGTGACTGAAAATAGTAGGGGAAAACTATATATATGTGGAGATTTTAATGCAAGAGTGGGAAAAAATGAGACAGGTACAGGCGTATTAGGCAGGCATGGAGAAGAAAAAATAACTGATAATGGAAAAAGGCTGTTAGAATATTGTATGTTAAATGATTTAATGATTGCTAATACCTTCTACGAGCACAAAGATATACACAAAATTACAAGACAAGGTAAGGAGAGAAACGGAGGGTCAATAATCGATTATATATTGGTTGAAAGAAATAATCGAAGAGAACTAAAGGATGTGAGAGTTAGAAGGGGACCTGAAATAGGCAGTGATCACTATATGTTGGTGGCTAAAATGCGAAAAGAAAATTACCAGATAATAGATGAAGGGCAACAGTGTAACAAAGTAGGAGACTATGAATCTATAAAAACGTATCGATTAAAGGACGAAGAAACAGCCAGACTATATGAAGAGGCGGTTAAAAGAAAAACTGAAGAGAAACAAGCAAAAAGAGGGGCAAAGGACGTGGAACAATTGTGGCAAAACTATAAACAAATTATCATGGAAGCAGCTAAAGAAGTATGTGGGGTGATAAAAGTTAAAAATGGAAAGAAACTAACGGCATGGTGGAATGAAGATGTAAAACAACAGATCAAATTGAAAAAGGAGATGTGGAAGACGTATTTGCAGAATGAAACCGATAACAATTATATAGCATATAGAGAACAGAGAAAAAAGGTAAAAGTATTGGTAAGAAAGGAAAAGGAGAAATGCTGGAAGGAATTCGGTGAAAAAATGGAAGCCAATAAGAAAGAAAATCAAAAACTTTTCTATAAGACACTAAAGACCATTAGGAAGGGCAAGCATATACAGAACAAAACCATAAAAGATAAGAATAACGAAATAATCACGGAAGAAGAACAAGTAATGGAGAGATGGAGGGAATATTTTCAAGAACTTTTAAGTGAACCACAGTGCCAAATGGAAAAAGTAAGAGAAATGGATAAACCTACCCAAAAAAAGGCAGAGAATTAGAAGATAGTGAGGAAGGCGAAATCACGATGGAAGAAATAATGGAAGCAATAAAACTAGCCAAAAATGGAAAAGCACCAGGGCATGATAAGATTAGTACTGAAATGATTAAAAGAGCAGGATTAGAAGGCACAGAGCTATTTTGGGAAATCTGTAATAGAGCATGGCGCGACGGAAAAGTTCCTGAAGATTGGCTCACAGGAATAATTGTACCAATACACAAAAAGGGAGATCAGAAAGATTGCAACAACTACAGAGGAATCACACTACTAAGTGCAGCTATCAAGATATATGAGAGAGTACTGGAGAAAAGGTTAAGAACAACTATAGAAACTACGCTGGAGGAAGCACAGAGTGGATTTAGAAAAGGAAGAAGTGTTCAGGACCATATTTTCACCATAAAACATATAATAAGAAAAACACTCACGAGCAATAATAAGGCATTCTTTGCATTCGTGGATATGGAAAAGGCATTTGACCGAGTTCAGAGACAAGAGATATGGAATATTTTAGAAAGTAGAGGAATAAACTGCAAACTTATACAAGCCATCAAGAGTCTCTATAGTGGAAATGTAGCATATGTAGTGTCTCAGAATATGAAATCCAAAACATTTAAAATAAGGGAAGGTTTAAGACAAGGCGGAGTCATGAGCCCGGTATTATTCACGATATTCCTCGACGAAATAATGAAAGAGTGTCGTCCAAGATTACAGAAATTAAATGTAGGGTATAGAAATTTAGAAAGGATAGATATTACAGAATGTGCTTTTGCAGATGATATAGTGATAATGGCCGGAAGTAACAAAAGCTTACAAAA
Source organism: Xestobium rufovillosum (assembly GCA_963966045.1). NCBI lineage: Eukaryota > Metazoa > Arthropoda > Insecta > Coleoptera > Ptinidae > Xestobium > Xestobium rufovillosum. Next base: position 49,033,148 of record OZ014492.1, on the reverse strand, counting down.
TAATGTAAATGTCTGGAATGAAATACTTGACAGACACGGTATGAAGATAAATAAAAAGAAAACAAAAGTGATGGTAGTAGCTAGGGAGCCAGAGACAGTGAACATCAGAATAGATGAAGAAAATATTGAGCAAGTAGCAGATTTTAAATACCTAGGAGTGCCAATTCAAAACAATGGAAAACAGAATGGTGACAAATGAAAGAGTAGAAAAGACAGTTAAAGTATACCATGCAATGAATAAAAGTTTTATAAAGAAGAAGGAGATATCCAATGAGACGAAAATGGCAATTTTTAAGACTATCTACAGGCCAGTATTAACATTCGGGTGTGAGACATGGGTAATTGACAGAACAATGAAAAGTAAAGTACAGGCGACCGAAATGAAATTTTTGAGAGGAGTGAAAGGAATAACTAGAATTGATAGAGTAAGGAATCTGGGAATAGAGTCTATATTGGAATACATAGAAAGGAAACAAATGGGATGGTGGGGGCATATGCAAAGAATGGTGGGCGAGAGAATAGTCAAAAGAATATGGGAAGCTAGGGTGCGAACAAGGAGAGGAAGAGGAAGACCACAAGAGGAATGGGATAATGTAGCAATAGCAACGATAAAGAAGAAAACCAAAGCACTACAAGAAGCGAAGCTTTTAGCACAAGACGGAAAGCAATGGAAGAAATTTGTAAATAGTGCTGGTGTGTAAAAGACAATAACCCCGACACTGAAAGGTACAAGGGGATAAAGACTATATATATATATATATATATATATATATCCAGAATTATTCTGAATGGTAAGTTTTGAAGTCGAAGGGAATGTACGAAATGAAAAGCGAATCGTCAATTAATATGTTTTATTTACATTCAGCAGCAAGCCCCTTAACACTCTTTTCCTCTCACATTTATTAGAATAAATACACTAGTTACCTAGCATTAAAACTGAGATCATTAAATGTGGCATTTCCACCGTTCCTTTCACCACGAGAAAACGCCTTTGATGAAATACTTTAAAAGAAATCACCTTTACACGTCAAGAAATAAAACTCCTTATATCGTCATTCCTTCGATTACTTTCCCACGGGTGTCCAACGGTAGGAAACAAACAGCTGCGGTATAACAGGATGGTGCTGAGTTCTGTTTCTATTTTTCGGTTTATACGTTGATGTGCGAACAATTCGGGCGTTCTTGGCCGGTTCTGGAGGAGGACGGTTCATTTTTACCACGGAAGTCTTGGATATTTTTTGAGGGTGCGAGGGATTCATATAAAGCACATTGAAGGGCATACCACCGGCGCCCCAGCCTCGCGAAACAAACACATCCTTTTTATTTATACTACGCCCGGGTGATCGGATTTGTCTAGAGTTAATTTTTAATAATCCATTGCTGGTTGCTTGGAAAGGGGCGCACTGAAGTTGTTCCGACAAAATTTGAATTGAAACTAGTAGCGGGACGATCCATGAAACGTGCATTTTGGTTCTGGAAAAGAAAAAGAATTATTAGAAATTGGCACCTACTCAGACAAAGACTTTTACGTTCCTGCAGACAATATTTCTTATATTTATTAATGTACTTTATGCAGTATCAGTGATGAGGTAATGTAGGTTATATGGAAAATTTTCGTTTAGAAATTAATAATAATTCAAAAGTCCTAAATAACAAATGATTTGATTAAGAAATGTTATAATAAGTTACTCATTTTAGATTGCCTTAATTATGGTTTTAGCGCATCTCAAAATTACAAAGGCGTAGAAGGGCAGAAATAAAATGTTATTTTGTATCTCAGAATTCCGAGTTTGTATTTCGGAATTCTTACTTTTATCTCAGAATTCTGACTTGTATCACAAAATTTCTGACTTATAATATCAGAATTGTGATTTTATCTCAGAATTCTAGCTTGTATGCTAGAATTCTAACATGTTTCTCAGAATTCTGACTTGGTACCTTGGAATTCTGACTTGTTATCTCAGAATTCCGATTTTTATCTCAGAATTCTAGCTTGTATGTTAGAAGTCCGACTTGTATCTCGAAATTCTGACTTGGTATCTCAGAATACCGATTTTTAACTCAGAATTCTTCTCAGACTTGTATGATAAAATTCTGACCTAACTTTTAGAATTCAAACTTGTATCTCAGAATGCTCCAATAAGGTCAAAAATTGTAATTCTGAGATACTGAGTCAGAATTCCAAGATATAAGTAAGAATTCTGAGAAAAAATTGGAATTCTGAGATAACAAGTCGGAATTCCGACATAAGCCAGAATTTTGACATAAGTAAAAGTCAGAATTCTGAGATAACAGTCAGAATTCCAAAATATAAATCAGAATTTTGAGTTAAAAATCGGAATTCTGAGATACCAAGTCACAATTCCGAAATATACAGTGTGTTCAACGAGGAATGGGACAGTGCAATATCTGGGAAACGGGTGAAGATTTTAAAATTGTGAAAATGTTTTACTAAACCTCAGTCAGGGGGACATATTTTGTGGCAAAAAAAAAGAATTCCATCCTTCATTGCTAGGTGGCGCTATCTGACTTAAATGGAATGGCATACTTTTGGTCGCATTTTTGGATTCTATAACATATTTGTGATAACTTTTATTAAAACTTCTACCAACCTATGTCTTTTAGTTTCCGAGAAAAAAATTATTTTCAAAATTTTAAGACGAAAACATGTTTACAAGAAATCGCATTGACACTTGAGTGGATAGAGATAAATAAATAAATTTTATATTAAATGATAGAGAAAATACTGTCTTTTTCCACAAAAATACAGATATTCGATTTTTTTATACGTGGTGTTTCCAATAGTTACTTTCACTTACGTTAAACTAACACACTTTATTTTTTTTATTGCCACTAAAACAATTTAAGCAAAATTAAACAATATCAAAATTAAAATAAGCCTACAAATTAAATTAAATGTTCAAATGTTTCTCCACCATTTTCAACACATTTTTCATACCTCTTAATTAATGTAGCACTAGTTACCATGTTCAACGTTTCATGTGATATGCTCGCACATAATATAAAAATTGAAACTGTACAAAAGATATTCAGAACTGAAATCTCAATTCGGGACATAAGTGCCTCCGTCATACGTCAGATTTTCATTCCAAACAAAACAAAAGCACGTGCCATTTGACGTTTATCGATATTATTCACAACGTTCTAAACTAGTTTTTGCAATATAATTCTCGACGTTTTGCAGTGAAAACAGTTTATTTTCAATTTGTGTGTTGGGCTTACGTGGAAAAACTTGAAAACGACTATAATTATATTTCGGAGGTTAGGTTAAAATGTCAGAAAGCACGTGGCTTTGTTTTGTTTGGAATGAAAATCTGACGTTTGTGACGCGCCACTTATGTCCCTAATTGTGAGAAACTTCAATAGACATTTCTTTTCATGGTATGCTAAATTTTTGTTAAATTTTTGACACATGGTTCTTTCAATGACTTGACTACTTTTTCAATGTATGTACAGCGTTGTTGAATTATTTCGGCGTTATCTGCATTATGTTTGTGAAAAAAACATATTTTGTCTGTCATTTCGTAAAATATTTGTTAATTTATCTCTATCCACTCAAGTGTCAATGCGATTTCTTGAAAACATGTTTTAGTCTTAAAATTTTGAAAATAATTTTTTTCTCGGAAGCTAAAAGACATAGGTTGCTAGAAGTTTTAATAAAAGTTATCACAAATATGTTATAGAATCCAAAAATGCGACCAAAAGTATGTCATTCCATTTAAAAAATTAAAGTCAGATAGCGCCACCTAGCAATATGATGGATGGAATTTAATTTTTTTTGCCACAAAATGTGTCCCCCTGACTGAGGTTTACTAAAACATTTTCACAATTTTAAAATCTTCGCCCGTTTCCGAGGTATTGCACTGTCCCATTCCTCGTTGAACACACTGTAAATTAGAATTCTGAGACAAAAATCGGAATTCCGAGATTCCAAGTCAGAACTTTGACATATAAGTCGAATTTCTGACACACAAGTCCGAATTCTGAGATACAAACATAAAATTATATTCTTGGCCCTTCTACGCCTTCATAAAAAATCGCTTTACAATGAAAATATTTGTGGATAAAATATTTGGGGGGTTGTTTGGAATGAAAACTACGTCAGAATTTTTGTGATAAATTAAGGCTGTCGTATTTTTATTTTGTCCTATTGTTTGCAACTGGGGGATTGGCATCCCTGTGTTTTGACTTTTGACAATATAAGTAACATGAATGCCAACTGTTCCATTTTATTTGAAGAATTTAACCGAAGACATTGCGTTAATTATTCACATAAAACCACCATTACTTTAATATTTAAGGTAAGTAACCGAAAAATGCAGAGGTTACAATACCTAACCTCTTTGCAAATCCATAATTGATCATTTTAGAATGACGTCACACAATTGACAGCTGGACGGCACACATTTGTTTGTATAAAGCTTATTGGAAGGAAGAAAGGAAGGAATAGCAAAGCAGATGTTTGTGTTACCATTTGGCACCAAAAAAGGGGCGTAACTTAAACTTAATCGCTTTACGCCGAGAATTGAAGGAAAATTCTTAAAATGATATGACTGGTTGCACTATTGCAAACGTTGTTTCGTTATTTTGAGTTAAATTACATGAACTCTAAACATCACCACTTTGTTTGGCACCAAATCTGCTCAAATTTTGGTAACACTTACGTGCATAACGTTGTGCATCTATACTCTGCCCTCCAACAGAAAATGGCGGCCTGTCAAAATCAGGCCATTCTAAAACAGTCTATACGGCAAAGTCAAACGAACTAAACCCCAAGTAGTGTTCGGGGCGTGGTTCGGGGTAGTTCAGTTCTAAAGCGCCAAGTATCGTAACTGCGCATGTGCGCTGCCGGCCGCTCCTTGACGTCACAACATCGCTTTAAATGGCGCTTATTTTTAAATCCATCATTCTGAACAAATCGCATTGGACTTTACAAAATAAAAAAATATTCGCCAGTTTATTTTAGTTTCTGAATCCAAAAATATATTAATTGAACAAAACGAAAAATTAACTACTAATGTGTAAAATTCCGCATACATGAAATCAATTGCTCATCTACCTTTAAACACTGGGAGAGAATTTGGATTGTTTTCATAACATTTGGTAGTGTAGGTGGCACAAATAATTTTTTACGGTCGTATGTTTGAAATGAGAATTGGAAAGTGGGCGCCTAATCAGAAAGAGGATAATTTGGCGTTAAGGGAAGCATGTCATGTGTAAAATTGAAATGACAAACGTGCATCCAGTTGGTAATTTAACTTGTCTAAATATTTGTGGAAAATTCAGTGCCTATTTGATTTTATACTTAACTGTGTATTATGTAATAAACTTGGAATAAAATTTCCTGTGTCGTTTTTTCTGCGGCCTCGGGGAGTTCTGCTTGAGTATATTAATTTGTGTACTCCAACTGACTACCAGACATATTTTACCACCAGAAATACTCTTTCATATTCAGTTATTTTATTGTCAAAAAACGATGCTTGTCAGTTTAATAATTAATAAATATATAAATGTCAATTTAACTGCCTACCAAGAATCAACGAAAATGCAGTATTTGAGAAATAAAATGAATTATGTTCTTTTCGTTATTCTTAGGAATTTGTTTAGAAAATTACGTCCTTTTTTCAACAACACATCCAAATAATATACACAGTTAATTTGGCTATTTAGGTTGTTATCGCATTTTAAATTGAATACTTTGGAACTGGGTCAAAAGAAATATGTCTAATTAGTTTATAAAATAAAATTGCGTTTGTTTTGCAATTTGTATCTACAACTGAGAAATGGACAGTCATTTCCAAGAAATTCATTATCTGCGTCTTATTGAAACTTTCGTAAACTGGGAGTCATATTGCACTATTTCTGAAAACACAATAAAACTGACAAATTTATTATTGTAAAATATTTATCTGCATATTAATTATTGCAACCTTCGTCGGGTCAGAGTTGGCGATAAAACAATTTTTCAGTCCGTTTTTTGACGTCACCAGCGCCAAAACTAGTGAAATACACACGATCCTAACATTTTTGGACGATCGGCGACGACGGTCTGTCGCCAGATTTACGAAATCATGTTTTTCAAAAATTAAATCAATTAGCTTAAAATTCCAGGGTATAATTGATTTATTTTTTAAAGTGTTTTTGAGGTCGATTCAGTGTAGACTTGGAGATTAGGAGACCGTCTCGGCGACAGCTGATTCGATAACTTTTTCAAAATCTGACCCGTCCGGCAATTTAGCCCTTGACACTAGAAGATACTATATTTAGCGCCTGTATTGCAGATAAAGGGCTATTTTTAGAGAAACTACTAAAAATACGGAAATCACAATTACGTGTTTTGATTTATTTTTACGTGAGGTTAACAAACACCTGAAAGTTAATATATATTAACTTTGAAGACACCTCACATACAAAAAATAATTAGTATTGAAAGAGATACAGGACGCCAAAGTTACAATTTCAATTTTAATTTTCTTTCGTAATTTGAGATTGCGGAATATCAATCTGCAAATTGGTGCACTTTGGTATTAGCGTTGATTGATCAGTCAACGGTATTAGAAACAATCCTTCCACAATTTTGGTTGAATTCGTAGATAGCGTGACGTACGCTACTTACTGTTGGGTTGCAAAAAGAGGACATCAAAAATGATTACACATTTTTAACTTTTCAAAAAATCACTCTTTATAAAAACCCTAGCATCATAATATGTGCAATGGGAGTTTAATATCAAGCAGGGTTGTTTATGAAGAGTGATTTTTTTTCTGAGAAATTATAAAAATAATTTTTTCCCTCTACGGAAGCGCTCTTGTGACACTTATTATTAATTTTCCGTTATAACGGTTTGTTTCCGTTATAACGGATCATTTTCCCGTTATAACGGATCATTTTTCCGTTATAACGGATCATTTTTCCGTTATAACGGATCATTTTTCCGTTATAACGGATATTTTTTATTTTATCAAATAATATTTTAAATTTGGTGAAATTCTGGCATTAATAATGTCACTTTTTATAAAACAATCGACGTTTCGGCCCCGATCGGGGCTTCTGTCAAGATTTATTTGTAAAATAGAATGTATAAAGTTGACAAATTTTTTGTCAAAAACAAATTTTTCTAAATAATAATTTTAGCAAATTTGATTTTAAAAACATTTGATTTTTTTATAAAAGCGAAAAAAAATATGTATTTAATTTACCAATAATAATAATAATAACATTAACAACATTAATAAGTAAGTAGAGCAGGATTTATTTTATTATATTACAGTAAATTTGACTTAGATTTTGTATGTCGGTTCTATCATTTATAGAATTTTGTTCTTTTTTTATATAAATCTTTTTTAAAAACATAAACACATTTTCAATTTTTTCTTGTTCTAAAATTTTGGTATCATTAAATTCAAAAGTATGATTGTTATTTTTCATATGTTTACTTATTGTTGAATTACTGTTTTTGTATTTGTGTTGTTTTAGTCTGCTTTCTAAATGATTTTTGGATTGACCAATATATGTTTTTAAACGGTTTTATTTAGCTTGCCTTGTTTGTTTGGGTCAAATCTAGTAATTGAAATTTTACCCCTTCCTGTTGACCGATTGATCTGAAATTTGGTACACACCTTTAGTTGCGATGACAATACAATTTTGTATATTCAGTATCATTGTAAATCCAAGATGGTCGCCGCCACAAAATGGCGGATTAGATATTTTTTCCCAACCCACTCAATATGGGTATCAAATGAAATGGCTTAACTAGTAGAATACAGTACGCTATGAAAAATTCAAAATCCAAGATGGCCGCCACCACAAAATGGCGGATTACTTTTTTTCAATCCCCTCAATATGGGTATCAAATGAAAGGGCTTGACAAGTAGAACACAGTACACTTTAGAAAAATGATAACAAAACAAAAACAAACAAAAAAACTAAAAACTTGAAAATAAAATAAGTAAAAAAAATTTTTAAGTTAAACGGTTTTATTGTAAAGAAACAAAATAATGATGCAGATAATGCACTAAAAGCTAAAAAATAATTCGGTAGGTATCAGGTACCAATCATCACACCACTCTCCTCATCAATCTAGAGCATTGATCAGACTAAAATAAAATCATGGGGCGTAGCGTAACCTGAGTAAATATGTAAATGATCGTTCTGCGATGTTGTATTTTAAGAAGATGCATCCAAAGCATACCTATAATGATATGATCGATTGACTAGATAATAGAAATTCGACTCGCCCCACGATTTTATTTTAGTCTGATCAATGCTCTAGATTGATGAGGAGAGTGGTGTGATGACTGGTACCTGGTACCTACCTAATTATGTTAATATTAATGCCAGAATTTCACCAAATTTAAAATATTATAAATTATACTGGCAGAAATTGAACAACAATTTTATATCAAATAACTTCGTACCTAACGGTAAAATTTAGACCCGAGATAAATATTATGATTAAAATTGCTAAGGAAAACTAAATAATTTTGCTAAAGAAAGATGTAATTTTTTTTTCCCCATTGCTCAGACAATCGAGATCCTATCCAAGCGCTTCGAACTTGAGACAGGCTATATGACACTTTGCTGAACTACTCAAAATTCAACATTGCCCCGAAATATTAATTTCAATATTTTTCGAAGTGTATTCTAGATTTTATATGAACCAAGTTTTTGAAACAACGAAGTCCTCAAAAGCGAATTTACTTATCAAAAATAACCAAATTTTTAAAGTCGTAAAATGTAACATTGTAATTCAACAAAAATATTTTTACTTTGAAACATATTTTTTAAAAGAAATTGTACTGAAAAATTGACTTACGTTTATTTAAATAGAGTTCGTTGTATTATTCTTCTTTTGAATGTCGGGACGCAAGAACACTGTCCGCCGTTTGGCACTGAAGTGACACTCCGGTTTGGAATCCATGACTTTTCATCCTATCCCCCTGGAACACGAACTCTTGAAGCACTCGGCGGTCGCGTGCGTGGACGCGGCGAGTTTTCAAAAAAAAAACGTTAATTTTTTCCTATCCCATTTTTCGCTGCATTAATTTAGTGATCACATCTATTGCAGAGGTAGAAAACTGGTGGGAAATGGTTTAAAGTTTTCCCTGATGTGTATGTGTTAAAATTAGATTAGTTTCATGTGAAACATTTGTGTTCTTGATATTTGTTTAAGTGCAGATTTAACCTTTCTGATATCTCTTCTATATATAATTTTGCGAAAGAGAAAATAAAATGTGTTGTTGGTTTTTGGAACAACACCATTCTGAAGTCCTGATCACATAAGAATTCCATAACAGCACCATGGTAAGATGATGGCTCAGGCAACTTCCAGTTGTACTCTATTGTAAACTGGAGTTTCCATAAATATCTCAGTGGTATTTATGCAAAAAAAATGCACTTCATTAAACAGACGTAATTGTTAATTAGTGCATCCACAGAATAAACTTCCGTTTGACGAAGGCCTTCCCACATAGAACGAGCAAATCAAAGCATTATTCCGCCAAATAAGGCTTGGAAGTTTGTTTTTATATCTTCCTCGAGTTTTATGAATTGCAGAAAGCCCCAATTAATAATTTCATAATTTAACCCCTTTTTAACTTTCTTGCGTTTCGAAAATTAAACGTTTGTGCTTTTGATTACACCAACAGTGCCTGCTTGAAATGATCGAGTAATTTTACATTCATTACCACCTTTATAAGGGTTATTACGTCCGACTTAAGGTGCTGTCGTGGGAGAGAAATATTAATACTCCTGACGGGAAGTATTTGTAAAAGAAACTAGAATACATAAGTCAAGGTACACAAAAATTGCACTTTATAATTGGATCATGTTTTGATAAAGTGGTTTGTTTCATTACAATAATTGATATGGTAGACGTACTATCATTGCGTATACATATAATTATATTTTTAGTTCACTGGCACTGTAAAAAAAATGCAATTAACGGGCTATATTTAGAATAACGTTTTCTTGTTTTTGTTGTAAGTATTTACTATTATTATGTGGAGCAATGTTATTTTTCTATGAGTTCGTGTCCTGAAAAAATATTGTTTTCAGCTGTTTACTGCTTTTGAAAACGCCGTCTTCCTCAAAGTTTTGCGAATTTTAACATTGAAAATGTTATTAGTATCGTAGTATGGGTATGATATTCACCGAAAAGGTAGTGTTGCATTTTCCTCATACGTCACGCGTCGCAAACAGTGGCATCTACTGTATAAGTGCTGCAGAGCTGCAGAACTGCCAGATATTTTCTTTAATATGATTATTATAACACCTGATGCTTGTTAGTTTATTAGTTAAAAATTTCAAGTAGAGGATAAAATGATAATTTACAGGATTTATTTACGAAGAATATCTCGGCGCATAAAACCACAACAAACGTATGTATTTGCATTACCGAGCAAGACAGTTTAATATCGAAAACGAACGTCGCTTTAATATTATTAAAAACTAGCTGGCCAACTCAAAGCAGTTCTGTGCTCGCCATAGCCAACCCCGCAAACCCGCGCACACGCCGCAGCGCCTACATTTATTTACATAGAAATATATGCAGTTTATGGGCCCATTATGTGCTGCACAAAGCACAGATCTTGTTCCAGTTTCAATATTTCGGAAAGCACGGGATTGTGTGGTTGTGTCGTTCATAACCAAGTATAATTTGCGCATATCCGCGTACACGTATAATAATATAAATTATTGTTTTTTAAATCATAAAATGGGAGAGATTCGTAACGCGCTCCTCCCACTTCTCTTGACGTGCCCCTGAAGCGGTACGTATCTCATAACATACTTATTGGGACTATTTCGAGCGTTAATTTTTAAAGTATGGTGTCAAGGAAACATAAAACAAAGACAACATAATCGATATAATGATGCAACAAGGGTATCAAAAGTCCGATTCACATAATTTGCCATATTTATGTAGTAGGTAGGCAAATGTCCCGGTAAATGTGGAAATGGTGTGTGATTCTTGCATCTAACCCCAATTTCAGGTGTAAGTAAAACAAAGTCAACAATTTATTAACTGTACATGCCTCTTATAATTCAGTATAAGTAGGTATGTAGATTGTAGATACCTGCTTACTTCTGTTTGTAAAATAGGTACCTACCTATATTCTCTAATACAATACAATACATACCTACTCATTTATGTAGGTATGTATACCTAAGTAATTGACAAGTTATCAAGTTAACAGTTTTATAACGGATTGGAAATTTTAAAAAAAACGGAAACAAATACAACTCACGCGAATCAAAAAACTACGCTACGTAGGTACTAGGTACTTGTTTAACAAAAAGAAACAACTGCTATATTCTGGAACGGTTAATGTAGAAACTCGGAAGAGACTCTTAAAGACGCATGTATGGAGTACGAAATTATACCTATGGGTGCGAAACTTAGACAATGGGAGAAGCGGATTGAAAAAGAGTAGAAGCGTTTGAAATGTGATGCTACAGACGGGTGTTGAAGATACCGTGGATAGACAAGTTAGCAATAAGGAGGAATTAGAAAGAGTTGGGGAAAAGAGAAAAGTATGGAAGACAATAAAGAATAGGGGATCGGATCGTAGGATGGTAGGACACCTTCTGAGACACAAAGGAATAGTTCGCGACATACTAAAGTCAGAGATAGGAATAAAGAGGTAGAGGTTGGAGCAGATTAGACTACTGCTCTCAAATAGTTGGGGATGTAGAATGTTCTACTTTTACGGAAATGGGTAGGCTAGCTCAGGGAAAGGATGGAGGTACGCATCCTACCAGTCTTCAAAAGAGAACTTTATGATGACGTACTATTTAATTATTATTGTAAAATAGTTAATAAAATTTCCTTTTTTAGTTCAGGGAGGGAACGCTACGGCGATTCAGTATTTGGCTCCGTCATGCTCCTAGCATCCTGTTTCAAATTATGCTAACCGTAACACGTTACCAAGTACCAAGGGGTCCCAGAAAACTGTCGATAAATTACATTATGTTCGATTTTATTTAGAGTGGCTGCAATGGGGCAGCCGATAATTTTATACACTTTTGCAATGATAAACTAACTCGCGAAAATATCGATAATGCTGACCGATTTTCCTTCTGGCTCCAACGAACCACTTTTTCCGTTTTATTGGTGTGCTGTACGATGTATTAGTCTGGGTACAAAACAGAAAACACCAGTTAGAACAAAGTTAATAATATTTAACAATTTAACTACACATGCATATGCATAATACTTATGGGACTGCTGCGCGCTGAAGCTGGGACTTGTACGTTATACTAAGTTCTGACGTCACGCGGCCTACTCTCGCTGCAAGGTACGATTTCTAGCCTCGCACCGACGGAAAACTTTGAAACGGTTTCACGGGCGAAGGAAAATTAACAACATAACTGCCTTCAGTATAATAAACTTTATCAATTTTAATGAAATTTGAAAATTACCGAACCTGCCTATTGAGTGAAATATTTGAAAACATGAAAATTCCAAAAATCACGTTTACAATCAAATGGAACTGGCTGTATTCGGAAAAATAAATAGTCGTGCTCAACTGGATTCGGCGTACTGGGTTAATGTACAAAAACAGGTATGTTTTATCCAAAATTTTGAATTGCGTAAGTTCTGCGGCGCTTTTGAACTGGCTCTGAGAGGTCTCGATGAAACAGAAACGTCTCAAAACACGGGCAGGTGTTTTGTGAATAATTATTTAAGATGCTGTCGCGTATGCGGAAATATCCCAAACGCACAAGGGTTACAGTCTGCTTCGTCATTTTCTATGTCTCCCCCGGTTGCATCTGCGAAGGCTGTGAATTGTGCGTGAAAGACTGTTGGAGAAATATGTTTTAGTTCTTTTTATATCCCACGTTGATCGAACATTTGTAGGCCATATTTTAGATTTAATTTTGTTTTCTTAACTTCAGGTCGGTATGTGGGCAGCCGACCGATCAAGTTGAGAAAAAGTTCGTGGAAAAATAGGTGCGTTGACATAGTAAGAAAGAAAGAGAAGGAAAAGGCAGCTTTAATTAACATGCTCACTTCTGGTTCTGGAAGATGAAATGTAGTAAGAAGCAATTTTTGTATATAGATAGCATAAGAAGCTAATGTGTAAGTTTTTGTAGCAATTACCCGACGACACTGATTTACTTTTTAATAAATTATGCTTTATTTTTATATTTTACTTTTATTCAACTTTTATCCCATCTTTCTTAGGTAAGTATGGTGTTTGTTCCTAATCTTTTTGTCACTGAGAAGATGGTAGTCATCAAAAGTTTTATTACTTTTATTTTAACTTGAGAAAATTAAGTAACTATTACATTACTGAATGTCATCAGCGACTTCATCTCCAAGAACAATTTCTGGAGAAGGCGGAGGCGGTTGCTCCGCAAAATGCTCTTCTTCCATCATCCCCTTGTCTCTGCCATACTGCTGTTCCAAGTAGTCGATGATATCCAGCAGCGAGTCCAGTGATTCCTTAACCGGCAACGGAACCGGTTCAGGCGGCAAAAGTTCCGGTTTGTATTCGGTTACGGACCGCGCGCGCCAAATTGGCACGATGCCCCGCGGGTTGCCTCTGTCTTCCTCTCCCACATTCGACGCTAGAATGTTCAAAAACGAATAAATCGTTAGAAAGTAGATTCGTCTGCTACCGACTGCGCCAATAACGGTTACAGTAAATTGAAATTGTTGTCCATTGTTCAGTCCGTCGCGTCGGCGTCGGTTGCTAATATTGCCGACGAAAATAATGTCGTTCCATTTTATTTGATTTTAGCTTTCCCTGTGATACAGAGGTTCATATGAGGGACGTTTGCATGGTATTTAAAAGGCAACGCGGTGTAGGAGGTCGAGTGTAAGGTTATTAAATTGTCATCTTTCAGAGTTAGATATATGTCAAGCTTGAAATAAAACTTAATTTGACTTTAATATCAAAATTGGAAACGAAGTGCCGTTCGTGAAATATTTCGGAGTAGCCACTAAATGAAAGCAAATAACGTTTCCTTTCGAGCAGTGTTGCCACTGTTAGGCCCGGAAAACACCGATATCGAAAAGAAACCCCACTGGCATTAAATAAATTTGATATTTGACGTCGTTCGAAAAATGCTTTGCTCAAGATTTCGTTATGTGAAAGACGTAATGCAATGTGTACCTTCTTCGGGCGGTTTTTCTAAGGCAAGTTCTTCGGCCCCAACGTAGTCGAAGGCTGGGTCGCGCAAATTTACGTAAAATCCGTGTTGCATGCACTTCAAATCGAAAGTAAAACAGCCAGGACCTTTTGGCAGATTTCTCTCGAAAGTTCCATGGTACCGATAATTTGGGTAGGTTATAATGCCAGGGCCCTCCATGCGCCCTTCTTTCCAAGTGCCTATAAACATAGCAAGGACCAATTACATAGCAAGTTGGAGATGAATAAGTGTTTCACCCACCAAAATGCGTTATATTAACTTCCTTATATGTGTAAGTGCCTAGTCCGTGCCTCCACCCTTTGTACCACGCTCCCTCATACGTATCCCCATTAACGTAATAATAAATGCCCTGCCCATGTTTAAGGTCTTTTCTCCACTCTCCCTCGTATTTACTTCCATCGGGATATAGGAAAATACCTTTTCCGTGCTTCAGTCCTTTTCTGTATTCGCCATCATATCTGGCTCCATTTCGGAGACAATAGAATCCTTTTCCAAGGCGTTTACCGTGGTGATAACAGCCCTCAAATATATCGCCATTTGGCAATAGGGCACTACCGTATCCATGGCGATCTAAGTTAGTGTCACGACCGCCTACGTATTCCTTCAATAAAAAATAGGGAGTTTTGGAACAATATCTAAGTTAAAATTAATTCGTCAGGGAGCGGTAACCAGTGAAGTTTTGATATGCATTATGGGCCACCTATCTATACCGGGTGGGGATTTAGTGTGTAATCGGTTCATATCTCTGGTACTGCTTAAGATATCAAAATGAAATTTTACACGTATGTGGGGAACGACATGGAGCATTTCGTAAAATTATTTTTGTATATACAGAATGTAGAAGTTATCCAGGAGCAGATATAGATAGTGATCACAATATAGTCGTTATGAAGGCCAATCTTAAATTTAAGATTTTGAAAAAACGAAGCGGAAGAAGGTATCTTGACCCAGAGAGACTAAAAGATGATGATACGCGCGATAAGTTCGAGAAAAAGACAAACGAAGTACTAAAGGGCGCGGGCGAAAATATTGTTAGGGACATAGAGGAAGAATGGAATTGCATTAAAAATAGTTTAGTTTCCTCAGCTAGAGATATTTTGGGTCATAAACAGAATGAAAGTAGGAAACCCTGGATAACAAAACATATTGTAAGTCTAATAGAGGAAAGGCGAAAATATAAAAATAGGTTAGATGAAATAGGGAAACAAAGATATAAGGCGATCAAGTGGGAAATTATTCGGAAATGTAGGAAAGCGAAAGAGCAATGGATCGATAATAAGTGCAAAGAAGTGGAAAATAAGTTCGAAGTAGGAAAGACTGATGAAGCATACAAAATAATTAGGAGAAATTTTAGAGAAATTGAATCTTGTACCAAAAGCATTAGGAATGAAGCAGGAGATATCCTAATCGAAAGCGGGGAGAAGGCAGATAGGTGGAAAGAATATTTAGGAAACTTATATGCGGGACAGGAAGTGCAAGATATATTAGAAAGCGAAAGCAGTGTAGAGGGGGATAACCTCGGGAATCCTATAATGAGAGAAGAGTTTGAGCTAGCACTAAAAAGTTTAAGGAATAATAAAGCGCCAGGTATAGATGGCTTGCAGGCAGAAATCTTAAAGTGCGCAGGTCAAGAGGTAATAGGTCGTTTATTTAAATTAGTTAGTCGTATATACCTGACAGGCGAGATTCCAGAGGATTACAAACGGAACATCATGGTAGCTTTGCCAAAAAGGAAAGGCGCGGATAGGTGCGAAAATTTCAGAACCATCCAGTTTAACTTCCCATGCGTCAAAAATTTTAACTAGAATTGTGCAAAGAAGGATGGAGAAAAAGGCGGAAGAAATATTAGGAGAAGATCAGTTCGGATTTAGACGAAATAGAGGAACGCGCGAGGCCATCCTTTGCTTTACGAGTAATTATAGAAAAAACGATAGAAAAGAGAAAGAGCGTCTATATAGGATTTGTAGATTTAGAAAAGGCCTTCGACAACGTAAAATGGGGGAAGATGTTCGAAGTGCTGAGAAAGGTAGGGATGAAATATAGGGATAGAAGAATAATACATAATCTCTACGAAGAGCAAAAGGCAGTTATAGAATGTGAGCAGGAACGAAGGGAAGTAGATATCCGGAAGGGAGTGAGACAGGGATGTGCATTGTCACCTCTAGTTTTCAACTTATATATCGAAGATGCTATTAATATTGTTAAGGACAGAACAGCCTCAGGGATTAACGTACAGGGTCAAACTATTAACATGCTCAGATTTGCGGATGATATAGCAGTGTTAGCATTTAGCAAAGAAGAATTAGGAGCGGCTTTGAATGAAATGGAAGCAGTTTTGACACAGAGCTGTGGCATGAAAGTCAATAAAAAGAAAACTAAAATTTTGGTATGTAGGGGATGTGAAAATAGAACTAAAGTTGACATACAAATAGGAAATGAGAAGATAGAGGAGGTCACGGATTTCTGTTATTTAGGAAGTAAAATAACTCAAGACGGTAGGAGCACTAAAGATATAAAACAAAGAATAGCGCAGGGCCGAGTTGCGTTTAACAGAAAGAAACAACTGTTATGTTAGAGAACGGTTAATATTGAGACTAGGAAGAGACTCTTAAAGTCGTATGTATGGAGTACGGCATTATACGGGTGCGAAACATGGACAATAGGGGAAGCGGATCGAAAAAGAGCAGAAGCGTTTGAAATGTGGTGCTACAGGCGCATGATGAAGATACCGTGGATAGATAAGGTTAGCAATAGGGAAGTATTAGAAAGAGTTGGGGAAAAGCGAAAGGTATGGAAGACAATAAAGAGTAGGAGAGATAGGATGGTAGGACACCTTCTAAGACACGAAGGAATAGTTCGCGACGTACTAGAGGCAGAGATAGGAATAAAAAGAGGTAGGGTTAGGCCTAGATTAGACTACTGCTCTCAAATAGTTAGGGATGTAGGATGTTCTACTTTTAGGGAAATGCGTAGGTTAGCTCAGGATAGAAAAGAGTGGAGGTACGCATCCAACCAGTCTTCAGACTGAGAACCTTATGATGATGATACAGAATGTTCACATTCTGAGTGCCAGACCAAAGGTCTATTTCTTTAAATGGAAACCCCACGAGTATTTGCGTGATTTCGATTCCACATAAGATTCCATGAAAATTGATATACTGCATGATGTGGTTTTGAGTAAGGACTGTTAAGATATTGCCATTTTTGTGACATTATGGTCCCAAATTTATGACGCTACTGGCGTCTACTGGCCAAAGCCACCTAATTATTTTTTATTGAAAGGGGTTTACACACTGCTGTATTTGTGAAATCTATAAATACTTTCACCATAATACTTAGGATTATACAAGGTGGTTAAGTTATGCAAAATGAAATTTTTCTCAAAAATTTCAAATAGAATACCATATATATTATTTGCACAACTGACAGTCAGTTAACTAAGCTTTTAATTGATGTAGATATTGCCAGGTCTACTAGTGATAGTTTCGGCGAATTTTACGATTGAACATCAAAATTATTGAATTTCATTATTTGTTTATAACCTTTTTGCCGAATTCTGTTGCTCAAAACTCCGAATAATGTTTAAATTTTATATTTGCAAATTGGTATCAATATAAAGACAATAAATCTTATTGTAAAATTGTTTCTTGATGGTTATATTATTAAATGTATGTCTTTTTAAAGCGGGTATAATTTTCAAACAAGGAATGCCATGGAAGAAAATATTATCTTTAAGAAATAATCTTGCGATGGGATTTCTTGTATTAATGAAAACTTCATTTGCTAAATATTCTATAGAAACAAAATGCAGACCTTTTTTGGAGTTTTGGGTGACAAAATAGGGGAGATCGTCAAAAATAATGTAAAATAACAACGAAACTACATTTTTATAATTCAATTGTACATTCTGCCGAAACTTTTACTGGTAGACTTGACAATATCCACATCAATAAAAAGCTTAGTAAAATGACCATCAATAGTACAAATAATATACATAGTGTTCCATTTGAAATTTTTGAGAAAAATTATGTTTTGCATAACTTAACCACTCTGTATTATCTCATGTATCATGATAAAATTATTTATAGATTTCAAAAATACAGCAGTGTGTGAACCTATTTCAATAAAGAAATTTTAGGTGGCTTTGGTTAGTGTGCGTCAGTAGCGTCATAAATTTGAGTCCATAATGGCACAAAAATGTCAATATCTCAAAATTCCTTAGTCAAAACCACATCATGTAGTATATCAATTTTCATGGAATTTTATGGGGAATCCATATTATGCAAGCGTTTTCGAAAAAATCGAACTCAACGACCAAGAGGTACCGTGTTTCTACGATTTTCGTTTTCATTTTTTCTGGCATTCGAAAAACCGAAAGCAATTTTTTTAATGTAAATTTTCACTGCCTTTCGAAAACTGTTAAGGTTATTTTTGTACGACGTTTCGTCTGTTGTCTACATCGTCAATTTTTATTTTTTCTTAATACGGACCTGGAAATTTTTTAATGAATTTCAAAAGAAATAGTTAATTAGGGTCAAATCATATTTAAAAAATTCCTAAGAAATAATTGCTTGAAAGAGGTTTCTATTTTTTGATATCTTTGAGAATAATGCCAAAAAAAATAAAAACGAAAATCGTAGAAACACTGTACCCCCTTGCTCGTTGAGTTTCATTTTCTCGAAAACGCTTTATTTCTCCAATTTAAGGGAGAATATCTCGGCAGGGGAAGGTCGTAGGAGAAAACTTTCTATGAACTTGGGGTGTTATTTTCGTGAAATCTATACGCACCCGAGAGATTTCCCACCTTCACCGTATACAGGGTGTCCCACGCAAACCGTTCATTAGACGTTTATAACAATTGATTTCGTAATGGAACTCCTGTATATTTGTACTTTTAGGTTCCGGGTTGAATTTTGAACAACTTTTGCTAAAACGGTTTGTACACTTGCCTTTTTTAGCTTTCGAGATAAAAATGTATTTTTGCCGTTTTGACCGCTAACAAACGTTTTGGAAATTCGCCATAACTTTTGTTCGGAATAACACAAAAACTTGAATGAATTGTCTGCACACGAAGTGTAAGAAATTACAGTTGTTGTCTTATTATTCCGAACAAAAAGTTATAGCGAATTTTCGAAACGTTTATTAGCGGTCAAAATTGTAGAAATTAATGTTTATTTCAAAAGCAAAAAAGACAAGTGCGCAAACCGTCTAATGGGACACCATGTATGCAAGAGGGTGGAATTATTATAATAATGGAAAATATCAGGGTACCTATTGCAACATGTAAGATCTAAGATTGGTGTTTCTGATCAGGGCTAATAGTCACAAAAGTAGTGACGTAGTTTTCATTCCAAACAAACCCCCCACTATCCACCAACTAACCCGTGGCTGGCTTCTCTTGATTATGTTAACTGCATACATACTATCGAATTGGCTAGCGCTACAGGAAAGACGTTTGTTTGGAAAGAAAAGCGGCTACTGTGATGTGCCACTTTTGTGCAAAACGTTTCCGTGCTAAACTACTTATAAAAATAACCCTCCACAGCTATATTGAATAGAAATGTTATAAATAATGTTTCCGGTTACTTACCCCGTATGGATAAACTTCTTTTGTCTCCCCTCCTTCTCCTGGATTTTCTTCATCTTCTTCAGATGACATTTTGTAAAAAATTGGCAGTTTTTAATATTCTCTACTACAACAACAACTAGCCTGCTCGATTCTAGATTCTAGCGCTCTGAATTTATTATATTGGCAGTAAAACAAAGCGCCTTGTTTTGTTTGGAATGAAAATCTGACGTTTGTGATGAGCCACTTTTGCGATGTATTTACGCGTTTGTTAATATCCCAACGAAGTTTTGCCAAGTAGACCACTTCCACTTTCACGCGATTTAGTAGACTGTTAAACTTCATGCTCAACAAGTAACAAGCTTGGCTCAGCACCGAAACACCCGGGGACAGATAATGCAAAAATTTATGCATGCTTATGAACTTAACCTCAAATGAAACGAGATGTCGGACGAGCGCTAATACAACTTCCTACAAGCTTACTAAAACACTTACCTACACGTTCTTGTATAATGAGAATGGAAAGTGGCAAATTTCGTATGAGTATTAAATTTATTCAGTAAACATCAAAAGACCTATTAACTCTGTTGTCTGTTAGCTTTACAAATTAAAACGAACCAATCAAAAATATATTTTATTATTTCGAGACAAACTTTTTATTTACAAAAAAAGCTAATAACAATACATATTCACACATAAATTTACAAACAAAAATAAAATAAAGTCAATTTACTTGGCAAATAATAGTTCTACAAATAACAACAGATTTAAATATCATAAAATATGGAAGCTAATGGATACCGAACAAAAAATGCTAAGCCAGTACATAAACACTGCAAACAAATTAAAATGCTAGTCAATTTGGCTTCGTGCATGGGCCCGAAAATCCTCAGTACCAAACATATTAAAGTAAAATTATTCGTAACTACAAAATCCCCCTTTCCTTTCCAATCGATCAACCCTAAAAACCTAAAAACCCTGACGAAAAATTTTCCTAATATATTCAGCTCGGAATAATAGAAGTTCGTTGTGCTTATTTCTAACGTGTCAGTCTTTGAATTAAATCTGGGTAAACGGTGCCTGGGACATGGAATCAGTCCAAACAGTTGAGGCACAGAATACAAGAAGTTGAATATTTGTGGTATGAAGAAGAGTAAAACTGTTTTGCTAAAGTGACCCAAGATTCCAACAACGGCGAACGTCATTCCAGAAAAGTAGCAGAATGTGTCGCCCACGAAAACCTGCGATGGATACCTGCAAATATACATTGAGACAGTAACCCCATTCAGTCCAGTTTAAAATACAAATTGACGACCAAATAGTCATATTTCCAGTCATTCTTAATCACGTGATTAGGTGCAAAATAATTATCGTAATGCCTGCTACCCTTAATCAGTTTACTTTTACCGTCAATGTAATAGCCATCGCCTATCAAATCTTCTATGCATTCACTATCAATTTTATCTGATTTGTCCACGAGTATTCTCTCGTCTTCATACAATTTCACAATATTCTTAGTGTCTTCTACACAAAATTCACAATGCCACCCTCCAAAATGATTTAAATCTCCTATTATCAATCCCTTGGAGTTGTACACCGTTTTATTATCACTCAGCAAATGGACGTTGCTGCTGTAATTTTTCTGAAGAAACCCCAACGTCGAGGCACCTCCTCTTAAGGTAGTTTTTGACCAGTGGACCCAGAAGAAACCATACACAGACCACCGCAAACGAAAGGAAACTGGTTCGGTCCAATTATCGTAAAATTTAAAAAACATTAAAGCTAATTTATTCGGAATATCACTGTAATTGCTTACTAATATCATGTCATCGCTACTTAAATTACGAACCACATTCTGAATAGTCGACAATAAGTCTTTATTACTTTTCAGATATAAAATTTTATTATGAAACTGTTTCAGAAACCCGTTATTTAATTTACGTTCATAATAAGACACATTTTCGTATAAAATGAACAAATCGATCACTTCACTCAACTCACGCACTTTTATTTCCGTCAGAGTATCGTAAAATGGATGCAATTCATTTAAATATATGATTCGACGTTGATATTTTCTTGGACCATTTATTAGTAACGACTTCGGACGAGCTAAAAATGCTCTCCAAATAATCTCCGGTTGTCCACAATCAACTCCGTGCCACCCACTTAAACACTGGCAGTTCCAATTCAAGTTTTTACTAGATTCCATCAACTTTAAGTTCGTTCCATTAACGAAACACATGCTAGTATTGAAATTTACATAACTGCCATAACTAGAAATATATTCCAAGTAAATTTTATCACTTCCAGTTCGATATGTTTTCTTTTCGGTATATGAATTGTCGTTTGAAAGAAATGTAACTTTTCCATCGAGGTAATGTTCAATTTTCTTGTTCAAAACCAATTCAGGTTGAAAATAAAAAAACGCTACTATCAGAAGTATTTGAAATATTAAAACAATCCATATAAACAACTTCCTGTGGTTCCAAATGTTCAGCATTTGTCCGATTAATTCATTTTGTATATCCTAACCTTACTTTTCAACGTATCACACAAAAACACTATCACAGTTCTTATTTGCTCTGGGGTTAATCGGTTAATAGCAACTTATAGGAATATTTTGCTTTAATTGATAATATTTAAAGAAAAGGCCACCGCCCATGTTTATTTTTAAATTTTAGAGAGACCACAAAATTTTGACATTGACATTTAAGATTTGGGTAGTTCAATTCTACCAACTACCAACAACAAACAAATGGACGAACACCTACCGTCACTTTAAGAGCGCCAATTTTAAAATAATGATCAAAATGCTCACCAGTTATGCTTAAACAGTGCCAGAGACGTTCCAACATACGGCAGCATAAAGTATAAGCTAAATAAGTGTGCTTTCCAAAGATTTCCGTATAATTCCACAATATTAAAAGTAATTATTGAGAAAGCTATAACGACACTTTGGCCAACTTCTAATCCATTTATACCAGCGAGAATGTTAATTGCGTTGGTGCAAAATACAGCCAGCATCCCCATATAAATATAATACAAAATTCCCATTTCTACAGAAAATCCAAATAAGGATCTAAAGGGCTTCGGAACGATAATAGTTGTTGAATTGAAGTTGACATAATAAACCATTAAAAGGGGAAGTGACGCAATTGTCGGTAAGAGCAATTTGTGCCTCCAGCGCAAATCCAAAACATCATCTGCGAACCCCAGAAGGATCATGCAACAGATTGACAACAACGCAGTGATGAATTCTACAAACTAAAACAACTAATTTTGTGACCGCGATGCTTCGTAAAGAGACATACTTCATCATATGCGAACTTCCCGTTTAGTAAAGCCGTTCCAAAAGGAAATGGAATGAATAAAAACATCGTTATCAAGAATATACAGCCGGTGACTACACCCATTGATTCTGGCCTGAAAATGTGGTTGTTTTATAACTGTAACAAAATAATCTCAACAATTACACTTTTTCGCTAGTTCGCTTGCTCATGTCAATTCCAAATAAATTCGCTTTTATGAACATGTCTCGTAGCTTTGGGATTATTCTTACTGTTAATACGTAACCAGTAATTGATATAAATGTACTTATACATAATGGGAACCACATTGTTTTTCCGAAAATTCACTGACATAACCTACAAATTTTGAAACTAAAATGACAGCTTAATGACAGATAGTAGACGAAACGTTCCACCACCGATCAAAGGAACATTGGACACTACGAGAAATTTATTCGCTCCACCATATGAAGGGAAACTTGAACAACTATTTAAATAGCGGGTTATTTGAAGGAATTGCAGCAATATTAATTACATAATAGAATAACATTCTTCTGTAACACTTGTACTACTGACTAAATAACCAATCATTTTTATAACAAAATACGAAAATTTTTTTTTTTTTTTTTTTTATTATTTAACAAATAAATACTTCGCGAACTACCAATATATAACGTTTTATTTAAATATTTACCGGTTTCAGGATTCACAAAGATCCCATCATCAGAAATGTACGAAAAATTGTAAACAAATTATTATGACAGTTGACAAGGAAACTAAAATTGACAAAACAATACAAA
The DNA here is from genome assembly GCA_963966045.1 of Xestobium rufovillosum. Lineage (NCBI taxonomy): Eukaryota > Metazoa > Arthropoda > Insecta > Coleoptera > Ptinidae > Xestobium > Xestobium rufovillosum. The sequence continues at coordinate 49,009,319 of OZ014492.1, read as the reverse complement.
GAATAATGATATCCATGAAAAAAGATAACTAGATAACTGAATTTCAGTATTTACCTACGGGGTATAAGAAAAACACAAAGGAAAATCGAATACCTCGTAGCTTGAAGGGAAAAAACAATGAATTTAAAGAAAACCATATTGGAAAAAACAATAAATTCAATTGAAAAAACCTTCAAGTGAAATATCAGAACAGAAAAAACTAAATAAACAAAATATCCATGGAATCTTGACAACTGCCAACTGCTAATCTTGAAATAAACTCTGTGGTCAAGTCTATGTGTTCTGTCTTGACAACTGCCAACTGCTAGAATTGTAATAAACTAAAAAAGAGAGAAATAATAGAGACAGTATTAGTAAAGTCATACATAAAAAATACCTTACACAACGAAAGAAGTTAGAAAATTTAAACTATATTCAAAATTGTAACAAAACTGACGTCTATAACAACAATTCTAATAAATCAATATTTAGTTCCAAATTTATCAATTACAGTAATACAGTTTTTGACAAAAATGAAACATAATTACTATCAAAAGGTCCAAAATTTGCCCCTAATATAAACAATATTAATAGAACCGAAATTTTAATTTCAGAAATTGAGGTAGCTTTAAAAAAGGATGATGATTCTCAGAACATTAGAAATAAAATTCATAATACTTTTCAGTACAAAAACTTAATCATTAATAAAATTGATAAAATTGATAAAAGTACCATTAATTCTATTAAAGAAAAAATTAATAAAGATAATTTGATAGTTTCCAAAGCGGACAAATCCAATGCTATAGTAATTTTACCTAAAGATGAATATATAACAAAGATGCAAAATTTTATTAGAAATGAAAACTTAACTGAACTAAAAAAAGATCCAACAAAACATTTTCAAACTAAATTAAAGGATTGGTTAAAAAATTGCAACAGTATTTTTGATAACAATTTTGAAAAATTAAGATTAATTAATATGAATGCACGTGCTCCTAAATTATATGGACTAATCAAAAACCATAAAATTAATACACCTATAAGACCAGTAGTATCATATATTAATGCCCCCACAAGAAATTTAGCTAAAAACATTAATAATATATTTAAAACTACAACAAATTTTAAATCCAAATTTAGTTTAAAAAATTCTTTAGAATTAATTAACAATATCAAAAATAAAAATATTCCTACAGGGTCTTTTTTGGTTTCTTTTGATGTTACAAATATGTTCCCTAATATTCCTCCTAATGAATGCTTGAAATTAATTGAAAATATTTTAGATAAAACTCATACTAATATTGTTATAAAAAATGATATTATTACTGCTTTCCAACTTTGTATTGAACAAAATTATCTCCAGTTTAATAATAAATATTATACTCAAAATTTAGGTCTTGCTATGGGTTCTCCAATTAGTCCTTTATTAGCAGATATTTTCATGTCAGATATTGAAGAAAAAATTATGAATTCAGAATTAGGCAAACAACATATTCTATTTTGGTATAGATATGTAGATGATATAATTGCTTGCTTTAAAGGAACAACAAGACAATTAGACAATTTTCAAAATTTTTTGAACAGTATTCACCCAAAAATAAAATTTACAAAAGAAATAGAAACTGAACACAAAATTAATTTCTTAGATTTAACTTTAATAAATGAATATAATAAAATAACTTTCGATATTTTTAGGAAGCCAACGTATACAGATATTACTCTTTCATCAAATTCATTTCACCCATTTTGTCAAAAAATTTCTGCTTACAATTCTATGATACACAGGGCCTTTACAGTACCACTATCTTTGGATAAATTGAATAAAGAACTAAATGTAATTAGAACAATTGCTATAAATAATGGTTTTAAAATTGAAATCATCAATAGAATCATTAACAATAAAAAATTTAAAATTGCTTGTAACAACATATATCCTAAATTATGTAATGATAAAGTTACCAAATTTTGCAGAATTACTTATTTTGGAAATATTTCTGAAAAGATTGCCAGTATTTTAAGAAAAAACAACATACAGGTCACATTTAAACCTTCAAATATATTATCACATATTCTATTTAACAGTAAAGACAGAACACATAAACTTGACCACACAGGTGTTTATCAACTAAATTGCTTAGACTGTAACAGCATTTATATAGGACAAACTGGCAGATCTATACGTATTAGATATAATGAACATTTACGATCGTTTCGTTTAAAAAACGATCATTCAAGTTTTGCTAATCATTTCTTTGATAACAATCATCGATTCCCTCCTTTAGAAAATACTAAATTATTGTTTAATTTTGTAAAAAGTTATCAGTTAGATACAGGGTGGTCCAGTTTATATCATCAGAATTTCACCAGCCGAAAGTTTATCAAAAAATAAAGGTAGTTTGTCTAATAAAACATAGTTGAATTTTACTTACTTTTTGATGTACAGGGCGTTAAAGAAAATAAATTATTTGGTAATAATTTGCTATAAATCAATAATAAAAAAGGTAGCCTCCTGAAATTTTGCATAGATCATTTCTTTTGTATTCTCTATTAAATAGTGGTTGTAATTATTTTACTTAGAACACAGAGGCGTGCGTACGGGTTTCCCCAAAAATACTTTATTTAATAAATCGTACGCCACTGTTTTTTCAGAACACCAAATACAGAGACGATTTCTCATTCAATTTAGAAACCCTTTTGTAATTTACAATTTTTTGATAACTCAACTTAAAACAAAAAAAAAACATTAAAAAGCATTCTGAATTCTAAGTAGTTCCTTCCACGTAGGCACTGGAGTCGCATAGACGGTGTTTTTAAGATACCCCCACAGATAAAAATCTAAAGGCTACCCTTTTTTATTATTGATTTGTAGCAAATTATATAAAACAATGGATTTTCTTTAACACCCTGTACATCAAAAAGGAAGCAAAATTAGACCACATCTTATTAGACAAACTACCTTTATTTTTTGATAAACTTTCGGCTGGTAAAATCCTGATGATATAAACTGGACCACCCTGTATATTAGAGTCTATGGAAATTTATAAATATAAAAATGATAAAAATTGTAACTTACTTAATGACCAAGTAGATTTAATACAATCTAGTTTATTTAAACTTTTGTAAATGTCTTTTGATCAAAATGATTCTCATGTCTCGGTAGGACAGGTTCTCTTATTGCCATTATGACATTAGTTCAATAATCAATTACAGTTTATTTGCTAGCCCATATAAACCATGGACCTTCGAGGTTATTTGGCAATATGGGATTCTTTTTCTTCTTTTTGTTTTATTATTGGTATTATTAGGATTGATTCTTGAATTAATTATTCAACAACAGTCTCTCCATCTTAATCCTTGACTTATTTCTTTTTTGCCATTATGCCGTTTTTTTGACTTATTTCTCTCTTTTTTAGTTTATTACAATTCTAGCAGTTGGCAGTTGTCAAGACAGAACACATAGACTTGACCACAGAGTTTATTTCAAGATTAGCAGTTGGCAGTTGTCAAGATTCCATGGATATTTTGTTTATTTAGTTTTTTCTGTTCTGATATTTCACTTGAAGGTTTTTCAATTGAATTTATTGTTTTTTCCAATATGGTTTTCTTTAAATTCATTGTTTTTTCCCTTCAAGCTACGAGGTATTCGATTTTCCTTTGTGTTTTTCTTATACCCCGTAGGTAAATACTGAAATTCAGTTATCTAGTTATCTTTTTTCATGGATATCATTATTCTTTGTATTGTTTTGTCAATTTTAGTTTCCTTGTCAACTGTCATAATAATTTGTTTACAATTTTTCGTACATTTCTGATGATGGGATCTTTGTGAATTCTGAAACCGGTAAATATTTAAATAAAACGTTATATATTGGTAGTTCGCGAAGTATTTATTTGTTAAATCATGAACTTCTACCAAAAAGTAAAACAAGAAGATATTAACTACATAAAATACGAAAATATTTTGGATCACGCCTGTGACGCATATTTGAAAAAATCAATGCATAAATAATAAAAACTATTCAAGGATCCAACGGCTAAATATCAATACTTCAGGATAGTTTATTTCTGAGGCATAAAAAATCAGTATTTCTAGTTAGCATCAGTGTTTTACAGGATGCTGACGCTGACAGCGAATCACGTGTCGCATTTAATTACTACGTCACTGGTTTGGCGTGTAGGGCAAATTTATAAAAAATTCATAACACTGATATAAAATTAATGTCCTAAGGCTTATTGTTTCACCATAGATTCTCTAATTTACAAATTGGCCATATGGTTGGGTATGCATAGCGTATGTTCTAAATCGGTCTTGAATTTATTACGAATGTAAAACTAATTCAGAACTATGTTCCTTTGACAATTGACGATATTGGTAATTATTTACCCTGCAGCCAAAAGAGTGATTTGAAGACGGGTTAGATTTGCGCGTTACTAGTTGCGCGTTTTAGTTTTCATCAATCTGTTCTGTGCCGCACAATGTTAGAAAGTTCGCGGCAACTTGTATCTCAGATTTCCTGAAAAAGCCGGTACTTATGTAAATTTCGGCGCTCGATATTTTGTATTTTAAGTTTCGAAAAGTTTTTCACAAACAATAATTGAGAATATTATTTTAAAACTGCAGGATATTTTAGTAACTGTTGGGTGAGTCGTATTTATTCTTAATTTTCCCAACTTATTTTTATTTTTCGAAGGAAATTTTATTATTAAATATTAGACTGTACTGTTATTTAAATATTTACGGGTAGGTAAGTCGAAACCTATTTTAAATATATCTGTGTATGCGTTGCAATTCTAGATAATGGACAGGCTCTCCATATCCATTTGGAATAAATCTGTCCCTGACACATCATGAGAATTGAGGTTTCAGTGCGCGCCATCCTCAATATACAAATAGACTGCATTTGTCACATTTCCCTCAGGATCCATCTATTGTGTGCAAAACAGTACTAATTAATCTAGGCAAAATTAATTTTGATCGGTACATATGGAGGTTTATAAAAAAGTTATAAAAAAATTAATTCTTTGTAAGAATTTTGATTTTTGGAGTAGGTATCATTTAAGTCTTTATTCTTTCTACGAACATAGTGAAATTATAATCAAATTTTATACATGGTGTTCAGCTTCAGCTCCTCGAAATTGAATAGGTAAGTCTGAGACCACCAGCGTAATAACACCCCCTGCTACAAAGCAGGTACTTGCACAACAGCACATTGCTGACGTGCAGCAAAAAATTCAGGAAATTAACTACGAAATAGCGAAGTATGAATTTTCCATAGTGTATCCTTGTAGGCGAGTACCCAGCGAGATGGTGATTACGTCCGCTTTCTAGAAGTCCCTAATGCATATTGAATCGGGCTAATCATCTTAAATCATTTTCGTCCTTGCCCTAGCTCTTTTTTTAAAACTCGATAAATTACCTCGTCGCTAAAAAGTTATCTAGAACTTTAATTATATTTTCATCGGCGGTAAAGGTTAAACATTCTTAATTTATGAACTTAAAAATTAAGGGTTGCTTTTAAAATCGTTTACGTGTCGCTTCCCCCAAATTTTGCCTCACTTCTGTTGTATTATTTCTATGTTAAGCGCTTCTATTTATTATTAATGCCATCTAATCTGAGCAGTTTCATATATGCGCATATAAATATAAATTTGGACAGTGGCGACGGTATCAAATGTAATACATGCTCTTCCAGCATCAAATTGAAGTCATCCAAGGGACTTGTTGCGGACACCAAATCGAATAAAGCTTCTTTGAAATGCTAATTCTACAATGAATTTGCAAAGAGGCGTCACTGTTTCAGGGCACAACCCATAAAAGTGAGGGTCAAAATTTTTTTGATTCCGCTCTAGATTAAAATAGTTCGTAATTTTATAAGAGTGATTTTATTGTGTATATTATACGCAATAAAAGTAATAATTTTTGATGAAGCAATCAAAATTAATTTGAGTCTGAACAACCCTTTAGAATGATGCGTTTATGAACAACCTAATAAAAGCAGCCACATTTACCACTTCTGTTTACTCCATGACTTCGCAGAATTATTGCCGAATCCCTGCCAAGTTATATATTGCAACGGAGCATACAATTTCGAGAAATTCTCAAACTTCAAAGAGCTCAGTGTTCTATTATATTACTAAGTATACCTACTTAGGCATATTTTTCCTTATTTATTAGAAAAATAACTTTCGAAAACAAAAAAGTGTGTTGAATTTAAGATATCATCATAGAGTTTTCAGTCCGGTATCTTAATCATGCGTCTATAGAAAGTCGTCGAAAAAAATAATTAGGGATTCATGAAATGCATTTATTACAAAATACAAGAATACAATACTACGAAATTTCACATATATAAACCCGAATTAATTAATGAAACCGTCATTATTCATGTCTTCTTCTGGATTATTCTCATCATCCTGCTCCTGCTTAATATGGCATAAGCAGTTTGGATCATCGCACTCAGTCGGTCCCTGATTTTCAAAACTTCTCTCCTCATAAACTACAGAAACTAAAAAAAGAAAATTATACCATGCTCTTCGAAAAAAAAACAATTTGTTTCAATGACAAACACACATAGCTAAAATCAAACCATATAGAATCAAATTTATTTTTTTTAAACTGAGTAATTTAACAAGCGACATTTTTAGAATTCAAAACAGGAGACGACTTGGCTTTCCTAAACGAGTCCGCGGAAAGATCTTGTGCGCATCTTTGTGATCAACCCAAAATTTGTATCGTCGATGTTTTATAACGTAACCTGTCAAATTGAGCCGTTTGTAAAAACCAAAAGTCTCCGTCACCAAAAGTCGAAACAAACATTTTAAGGCACTGTTATAAAAGAGGGCAATTCAACTTTTCATCTGAATTGTATTATTTGAATTGCTCTCTTAGTTCAACATGTTGTTTCAAAGGGCCTACGTAAAATATGGTACCTTTTTCTGGTTCTTGATGATAAGACTTGGATCGCGCCCTCTTGCTGGCACTCCTCGCTATATGATCAATTGGTTCTTCTGCAGTTCGCTTCTTTCTTCTTCTTCTCGTCGCTTTGGCCATTTTTGAATCGTTTTCTATATCAGTGTCATCTGTCGGCATCGACTTAGAAGCGTCAGTTTCTGAGAATGATCTGGCACGGGCGCGACGTCTACGACGCCTGGTAGCCTTCTTGCGTTTGGTCCTTGTTCGTTTCTTCTTTATGCCCGCTTTGGGTTCCTGTTTCTTCTCGTCTGGGTTTACTGCAAGTCTGTACTTTTCAGACCGCAATAAAATTAAGCCAGTTTCAACGCCATGTTTCAAAGCTCTTCTCACTTGCATGGTAACATTTCTAGGTTTTACAGTTTTTGTTTGATCTGCAGCATTGTATGCGTTTATTCGCGCCAGAATTTGTTTGATAGTGCACCCACTATTATTTTTAGAGACTGATATGGACTGTAGAACGATCGGAAGCAACTTGGGATGGTTATTTTTCGACTTGCGAACCATCCTTGACCAAGCTTCTGTTCTTGGTTTAAACTTTCCCTGGCTGCCTCCAATGTTGTTAACAGAAAATTTACGTACCTCGCCTAAAAGTTGTAATTCATCAAAATTTTATAGAAACGTCAAAATCTATGACTTACCCAATTTTACTTGAAATTTTCATAGGAAAAATGATTGCCCCTGAAATAACAAAGAAGACTGTTGATGACTTTGTAGAATCTTCGAAAAATCACTTAAAAAACTTACCGAAAATATATGTTTCAAATTTTGGGACTCATTAGAAACTAAACAAAGAATATACTAAAGTAAACAAGTTTTGTCTTGTTCACAGACTACTATAACCACATCGATTATTTAAAATTTTGTTATTGACAAAGTAATAATAACATTATATAAGTCCATTTTCGTGTAATAGCACTGTGCCTGTTCATTGGCAGTCCCTTTCAAGAGATTAAAAAGCTTGTTCTCGTCTTTAAAACGCAATAAACTTGAGATCTAATAAAATCGGTTGTATGTGAGAATAACGACAGATTTATTTCAGGTAACATGTTGTCGTCTTCTTTGTACGTTAGCTGGTGCATAATTTTAGATTTAACGCTCTCCTCGTCGATGTCTTTGACAAAGTCGACAAAAACACTTCAAAGGAACGATCATAAAAACATTTCTACGCTTCTTGATAACTTGTTGAGGGGGTACGACAACAGCATTCGCCCGGATTTTGGCGGTACGCAAGTTAGAAAGTTTTCTTACGTAAGCCGTTAAATTAACCCCGATTTTTTAGGCCCTCCCGCAGTTGTCGAAGTCGACATTGTCGTCAGAAGTATGGGACCTATCTCAGAAGTCGATATGGTGAGTTAAATTAAGAAACTAAGTACAAAATAGGTTTAAAATATACTTAAATATGAACTCATAGTAAACGCTCGAAAAATTTCTAAACAAATTTTCCAGCTGGGGAGATTAATTTTTGGCACTCATAGGTTTATTACACCTTCCCATGCTTTTCCGGTCCCCCTTGAAAGTTCTAAGGTTTAGCAAGGGTAATTTTATTGCCTCAATAAATTACTTTTTGGTGCTTAATACCGACTCTACTTTGCACTTGCAGACTTACTCAATGGATTGCTATTTTCGCCAATCTTGGATTGACCGGCGTTTGGCCTTTCCTGGAGATGAAAAAGACACGTTGGCCCTAAGCATTTCAATGCTAGCAAAAATATGGAAGCCAGATACATATTTTTACAACGGAAAACAGTCTTACTTGCACATGATCACGACTCCAAATAAATTCGTGAGATTATTCAAAGATGGCCGAGTTTTGTATTCGTCAAGGTAAATGGGGTTGTTCAGTGTTTTAGAATTTCATAGTGTCACCCTATATAACCTATAGAGTTTTCATATATTTTAAATGTAGTCCGTCTGTGACGTGTTAAGGGGAATTACCAATAACATAATACCCTTAGGTATGCTCCACACCCATTGGTGGAGCAAAACACGCGTTGGTTACTTGGTTTATTTGGCTGTTAAAAGTAGATTAGATTCCATGACTTATTTTATGAATATAACTAGACTTCAAAACACAAACAACACACAAGTATTAAATGAAACTGAACACAATAAGTTTAAGAGCTGAACACAAGAAAATAACAGTTTAAACCACACTGTAGAATTTATGATTACGTGTGGTTTGTGCTCTTAGTTAAAGTTTAATTAAACCCGAACAGGAGGTTGTCCACTTTGTCTAATCTGCATATTAGTTTTAGGCGATTTAGTGGAAACTCGAAATGTTTACTTAAACGCCTCAGTTGTACGTTTATTAAGTTTAAGTAAATAAAAGTTTCAGTGCGTTTCTAACTGCTGAATTATGCAGAATTCTGTTTATGGTAAAATATACCTACATCTCATCAGAGGCGTTTTCCAAAGTACGAAATAAGAAGAAGGTTCATGTAAGCATGCGGGGCTTTTAATTCTAGACTATACAGGGTTTTTCTTACGGGAAAAAAGATTCCAATAACATTTTTGACGTTGTCCATAGAGGGCGCTACTTATGACCTATTGCTTTGATATATTGACCCATAACTTTTTACCTTGTACATCTAACGTCAAATCGGCTCCAAAATCTGAAAGACCAACCTTTTTTAAATAATAGATGTATTCTTGTGTCATTTTGATATTCCAGCCCATTTTCAAGAAAAAGCGACTTAATGCAGATAGTGTTTAAATTCCAATTTTTTTTCTAATAGGCCGTTGCGCATTAAACAAAATATTATCTAGATAGCTACGTTTTACAAACAGACAGTCGATAGTAATATGACATTAGTTTTAAAGTGTTCAGTGTTAATCCAATAGCTTTTTCATTAACTTTCTCCAAAAATTTATCAAAAGTATTAAAAAATGCCGCGTCATAATGACTTTTCGAATAGGTATTCAGAGTATTACGGTCAAATGATTGTTTTCTTACTTTGGGCCATAGAATATGCCCCTGAACGGATGACATAACTTCAAGTTATACCTACCCCGAATTTTCAACAGGTTAACTATCAAAGCAGGATGTCCCATGAATTTGGAAGATTTTCCCATGGACATTCAGAGATGTCCACTGAAGTTTGGCTCTTGTAAGTATAACATTTTCATATGAAGACACTCTCAGAATATACCGAGTCTTAAAACTAAAAGTAAAATTTATTTGTTCAGTCTATTGATTAAGTAAGTAGGTACATTGAGTACCCTCAAATCTTTTGTCCGTGTTCCCTACCAAACCAAACACTGCTAGAAAGCGAAAACTCCCCCATCCCCCCAATAAATCCTATTTCATGTTCTACAAATTTATCTTCTCTTTCTCCACTGTACAATGAATAACTGCGAAATTCAGGGTAGCATGTGCAAGACCTTAACTATCATCAAACAACTACTCTAACCATAGAAATAGAACACTATTATCTTGCAGTCTGCATGCGGGCATCCCTAACAGTCAATTTGGAAACATTCAGCATTTCGCGATAATAGATTCCACCTCAAATCAGTCTGCTGCATGAAATCTGTTTGGCACATTTACTACCGATAATTGAATATCACAGATAGTGGAAAACAGTTTTCTATAGGTATTTAATTAATTCTATTCAGTGGTTGATTTCACTTCCCACCAAGAAAATTAAATTAGGGCTTGATTGGACGTTTCACGGTGCATTTAATGAGAAAATGGACTTTCAATGTTAGCTTTTTCAGTTGGATACACATCGCACGACGTCGTGTACCGTTGGAACACAGACAGGCAAGTGGCTATCGCTGAAGATATGAAACTGTCACAGTTTGATCTTATCGCTACTCCAGCGGCAAATCACACCGATTCTGTTGTTAGTAACAACGTTAAATCACCATTACGCAGCGCCCACAACACCTACATATGTAAGATAAAAATTTATTTATCAAATTAGTAGGTGATACGACGGTTTGGCCTATGGCTAAGCCGCCGCATAACCTACTATTGAACAAAAAAACACATGCTGAAGTACAAAAGACTGGACTGTAGAACGGTTCAGTGTAATGAAAGCACAATGCTCTGCTGTCAAAACTTTGGTATTTTATTATGCTGTTTCTTGTACGCGATGAAAATTATTTCTTTTACAGCTGAATACTCGATGCTCCTGGTAAGTTTCCACCTGCAGCGTCACATGGGAAACTTTTTAATACAAGTATACGGGCCTTGCATCCTATTGGTCGTGTTATCTTGGGTCTCATTTTGGTTAAATAGAGAAGCTACGGCAGACAGAGTTTCTCTTGGTAAATTCTGCTTCCTCTTGCTTAGACATTCACCTGGACCTTGTTTTTAGGAATTACGACAGTATTGACGATGACGTTTCTGGGTTTGGAAGCTAGAACTGATTTACCAAAAGTACCGTATCCTACGGCTTTGGATTTTTTTGTTTTCCTATCGTTCGGATTTATATTTGCTACTATAATTCAGGTGTTTAGAACCAAGAGTTAATAATCTCGAGTATAGCGGTCCATTTTTGGTTTCGCTTCACACTCGACATTATTCATTTTATTTGTTCATACATTTATTTCTATTTACAATTTAGTTTGCAATAGTCCACTATTTTACGAAATATGGATCGGGAGAATGCTATTTTAGTTCAGATGTAAGTTCAGATTCCAGCGGTGATGAAGACGATTATTCGAAAACATCCGGACACAAACGAATGAATGTACGTATCCATTTAATTTTGTATTATTATACCGAAAATTGAATTATTTAGTTATCAGCATCTCGCCGAAGTAGCTCAAGCAACGGAACACGCCGCTGTAATTTCCAAAAACTAAACGAGCGCGAAAACCATTTCATAGAAGTTATACCGTTATCAGCTTGTTCAATACCTATTAGTCCGCCTCGTCGAAGTTCATCACAAGCTTGGAGTAATCTCTCTTGCATAGGGGGATCCCCGGACGACAAATTACGCGTTCCTGATAAAGCCGATGCTGTTACAGTTCAAAGATTGTCGATCCAAGGTCAGATACAACGCAAAAAGAAAAAGAAGAGAACTCCAAGGTTCAACTCTGTTTCTAAAATAGACAGAGCATCCAGAGTTGTCTTTCCGCTTCTATTCCTTACTATTAATTTGTTTTATTGGTACTCCTACCTATCCAGGAGTGAAAGAATAAAACAATTGTACGTTTCATAATAATATTGCTAGATTTACATAAATATAGTTTTGCAGATATAACTGATTGCATTATTTCAACCTAAACCAAATTGTAAAGCTAAAACCGCTGATGCACACGATTTGTAGGGCACTTAATAAAAGTTAAGTAGTAGAAATCCTTCCCCCCTCTTTGGATGAACCTCTTGTTGTCAACCTAGACCTATGTGCACGGTATCGATAAAAAGAATAGATACTTGACACAATTTTCTTCGATTAGGTACTTCACGCTGGAGGTTGAATTAAAATTCGGATCCCATTTTAATAAAATATTTTGTGCCCTTGAAACGGTAAAAACGCAATTTAGGGCGGATGGTCTAATCCAGAAGCCCTTTCCGGTTTTTGTGGAATGTCCGTCGTCTAGTAAACTAATTTAATCTATTCATCAAGAAATTCAAATTCTATTATAGGATACAAACGGGGCCTCTATCAGGATGAGATTATAAAACGTAATTACTGTTGCCGAAATGGATTTGCTCTCACACCCTTGTTTAGCGTAATTTGCCTTGTAGATACACTACTTTATGCAAAGTTATTTAAAATCGAGCTGACTTTCCAAAATTACAACATTTTCGTGCCTTCTGCATATTTCATTAAAAAACAAGTCTAAATTTACACTCATTCATACCGCACAACAAAAAATATGACCCGAGCGTTTGACCTATGACGTTAAAGAACTGTCAATTTCATTTGACATATGTGAATGATGGCGGAAATCATGTAACAGGAAACGGCGTGATTGTTGGTGTACAGTTTTTATGTATACTTGGGTCGCCGAAGAGACGGAGTGATTACCATGCAAGAACGTGCTCTAGCGGGGCCAATAGTAATTTATGACGACCGAATTGGAGTGATGCGACTTCATTGGGTCTAAAGAAAGCGCATCACTGCGGTTCGGTTGTCCTAAATTGATAGTGGTCCCGCCTAGAGCACGTTCTTGCAGGGTTGGGCGGCCCAAGTTACTTGGGCCAAGTATAGCCAAGTATAGTACTTAGTTGTTTAGTTACCTACATTTTGAATATTTTTTAAGAATTCTGTTTCATTATTCACTTGGCGCAAAAATGCTATTAAAACAATATGGTACGTGGGATGGTTACCATATAATATCGTGTTCATCTGGCAGGAGAAACGAAGAAGAATAGAGTCTATTAGTGTAACGGCGAAATCAAAGCGCGAAATTTAAAACGCTATCCTAAGAGAATAGTTGGATAAAATTATTCAATGCATTTTAAATGGAGGTTAAATGACCTTGCACTTCACATTCTATTTTTACCTTTCATCCTGATTTCTTAGCATTAAATCAATATATGGCGATTGCTATGAAGCCTTTTTTCACCGTTTGTCTTGTAAAAGCATTTATTTATGCAGTCATTTTGTTTAAAACTAAAATTCAACAAACTACTGCAATTTACGGCGCGAGAATGTCGGTGATAGAACCGGCGCAGTATATTATTTAAATGAAGTCGTTAACAACACTAATTTTTAGCACTTTTTCTTCCTTTTTACACTTTTTAAATATAAATAAGAACTTAAACCACCTATTAAATAAAAATTAAACAATAAATAACCCGCAGAAATAAACAATTTAGCTTCAAACCCTGTGCAGCAAACGTCAAAATAATCTCCAAGGTCACTGGTCTGGTCTGAACGCGACATACGTTCTTTTCTAATATGTACTGTGCTCCGTTTTAAAATATTTCTGAAATTAAGTTGTATTTTAAGTTGTTTTTGAAAATGTAACAGCTGGAAAGAGCAGTCTATATGTCACTTGCAGAATCCCCGTTAAGAAATGCACTGAATTTAAATAATCAGTGTTTAAAATCTATGTCCCATAAGAGCTCCATGTTAAGAATTTTGAAGTAGGATAGCCCGCGAAACTAGTAACATAACCTAACTAATGGACTCTATACGTAGACTACTAAGTCGTTTATTAGGTCTGTATGTTACATTAATTATGTTGATGAATGAATATATATTTACAGTGCATGTTCTAGTTATAATACAATAGGAAGTGAGCGAATTTTCAGCCAGCGCCACCATTTAAAAGTTTTGGTGGTACTGGGCTGTCAGATTTAACATTTATAATTTTTTGCAGTTTTAATTGTCAACAGTATCCATTGCTTAAATTTACGCGGGAATGTCAAACTGACAGAGGTGTCACCTGCTCTGTCAATTTGACACTTAGTTACTACCAAAAGTTTATAATTGCGCCGCCTTGGTGTCTCTACTAAGCAATATTCGCTCACTTCCTATAGTGCAAGGCAAGCGTTCTACTTATCATTACGTTACACACGAAAACTATGTGCAGGCTTGCCTTATTACTTGAGACGTAAGTAGGTTAAATGTTTCTCCAGTGGCGTAGCGTAGGTACGGAGGCCACAGAAGCCCCCTTGGAGTGATTAACGATAATTGATCTGGAAATCGTCTCTCGCCGGCCTGCTCGGGTCGTCAGTGGGACGGCTGCTGGAGGCGTCGGCTGATCGTGAACGTGGAGCGGTTCTTGATCTTCAGGGGTGTGCTGGCGTTGTTTAGGACATATATGCAGGTCGCTGCAGCGATGTTCGTACGGCGTTGTGGCGGAGGAACACATGGTCTGCTGTTGCAAGGTCTCTAAAAATGAACATTTGTGAATTATAATGTCGAGTCCCCGGAGTAGGACGCAGGGCATCGAAATAGCGTCTGAGGTCCTTGATGTACTCGGTGGGGTTGCTGGACGGTTTGAAATCTTGATCATCTCGCTGGGCTGCTCGTGTTGCGAGTGGGCTGGAGATGCGTCGATGTATCTTCGGTTTCTGACATGGAATGCATGGAATGCGTGCTTGGGTCCATTTTCTGCAGTCGGCTCGGATGGCGGGCCAGACATAGCGTCGTGCTATGCGTTTGGTCGTCGCTTTAATGCCGGGATGCGAAAGTCCGTGGATAGCATCGAAAATTTTGTCTTTTGAAAGGCTTCGAGACAAAAGATCGGATACTGGACGTGGATGTGTCTTAGTAAATTGGAATGTCAGAAGAGGGTACGTATACTTCTGTGAGTCGAAGTACAGAGTCGGGTCGAAAAGGAAACTCTCTTTATAGGCGTGAAAAGCGGATGCGGAGGCGGGGTTGCAGACGAAGCGCGTCTTGCCTTTGGCGTTGCCGTGTAAAAGGTCGCTGAGTGGAGCTGGAAGCGTCGCGGCACTGGGAGTAAAACGACGATGGAAGTTTATAATTCCCAGTAATTGCCGAAGTTGCTTGAGTGTTTGCGTGGGCTTGCGAGGAAATCCTGTGGGTCGGGTGATTTCTGGGAACTTCAGCAGAAAACGATGCTGAAGCGAGGTTTCAGGAACGGTTCGTATACCAGTGTGGCTGTCTTTGCATTTGTAGACGCGTGCAGAAATGCAGGTATCTCGTAGGCGTTGTTTTTTTATGTCGACCACGAGGATGTGGTGAAGAAAATCAAATCCGATGACGGGCTTGGATACGTCGGTGAGTAGTGAACGCAGTTCCAAGTGAAAAATCTTCGGATACCTAGGTTGAAATCGAGTGTGACGTAGCCATAAGTATAAACGGGTGCGAAGAGGCGGCAGGACGCAGGACTTCTTCTCGGCCAGGTCACCGGTTGCCGTTACAGGTGACCGGCTTGTGCGTTTCCCGAAAGTTGGAAATTGCACGGGGGATGATACTGTTTGGCGTTGGTGCCGAAGGTACGGTGGTACCAGGAAACTGAGCCTTCGTTCCGGGGAATAGAGCGAGATCGTGAGTGAGACGCTGGATGAGCTCTGGAACGTGGGAGGTGGGGTGCGGCAGTGGGGTTTATGTCGAAATTCATAGCGGAATTTCTAAGAAAAAGAGAAATGTAACGTACCTCCGCTGCGTGCTCAACCTGAGCGAAATAAATCGCAGGGTCGGCTGCCCGAAGGGCGGGATTCGTATCCCTGTACGTTCTGTGGCAGCTGGAGCGGCGGCGGGTGGAGGCATGTTGTGAGTGGCGTTGCTTAGACGTCAGATCTTGACAGCTTGGTGGCGGCTTTACCACGGTCGTAAGCGGGATGTCGGTTCTGGACCAGTCGTTCGTCGTGCTGACACGTCACGGCTAGCAATCTGTGCTATGATGACCTCCTCTTGCGGTTGTGGATTGCCCATTAGTAAGATAATACAAAATTTGTCGCTTACTTGTTCGTGGGTTCCAGAGGAGCGGTCGTGGCGTTCAGCAAATCGTAGACGTCGGGACGGTGGTTTCTTTGTTGGTTTCTCGTGCCAGTTACTCACTTCGGGTCATCAATTATGGGGATGTTGTCCGAGGCTTCATGTCGTGGTTCACCAATTATGCGGGTGCCATCACGTCGAGGATCACGTCGGGGAGTCACCAATTATGGTACGTCGGATGGTTACCATATAATATCGTGTTCATCTGGCAGGAGAAACGAAGAAGAATACGTAGACTACTAAGTCGTTTATTAGGTCTGTATGTTACATTAATTATGTTGATGAATGAATATATATTTACAGTGCATGTTCTAGTTATAATACAATAGTGCAAGGCAAGCGTTCTACTTATCATTACGTTACACACGAAAACTATGTGCAGGCTTGCGTTATTACTTGAGACGTAAGTAGGTTAAATGTTTTTCCAGTGGCGTAGCGTAGGTACGGAGGCCACAACAATTAAAAAATACTAAAATAGACCTTTTCATTTCGTTTGATTTAGTTAGTGCGCATGAGCAGAAGTACAGTGACAATCAGCTGTTCTTAGCTTTTCGGACGAATGTCACTGTCAGTTTTAGAATTTCGTGTAGGATATTCGCAAGTAAATAGTAGAGTACCAAATAAGGAGGGTGTTTGAAAGACGGAAAATTACAAATGTTAGTTCCCAGTGGCATCCCTCATAAAATTATGAGGCTGAATCCCGAAGGCGTGACTGGCCTGTTTGAAATACGGAAATGTTACCATACCAACATAATTTCGATCACGCAGGTTTTTAATACGTAGCGCTGAAAATCAATCAATTTTTTAAAATAAAACTAAGAAAAACGATCTAATAGACATGTGCGTATTTTTCTGCAATGTGTATATGTAACTACAAATAATAATTATTTTAAAAACCTAACAAATAATGACGAAAAACCTGGAAACATCCAACACACTTTTCCATTTCGAATCTTGCCTCTTACACATTTTCATTCACGCAAGATAATTTACGTAGGTGGAACAAGTCCTCACTTGGTCGCCGACCCAGTTATTAACTTCGATTTACCCGTGTTAGGCAGGGTTTGAGAAATGGGTAAAATCGTAATCCCAATAAGCGATGGCTTCGCCTACCCACTTTGCTAGCGCCGTTGCAGTCACCAAAAGCACAAAGTTTGGATGCTCCATGCTTTCAAAAAATACAAAACTTTGACATCTGTCCGAAAATGTCATGGCGCGATCGCGCATGCTCCTCAGCATTTTTTTATAATGAAAAGCCCTATTGGTTTTGTCAGACATTTGCGAGTATGTTGTACCTACATATTAACCTACATTTAATTGGTCAATAAATAATCAACGGCATGTATTTAAATACTACTGGCTACCCATGTAAACTAACGCCCCCGGTATTCGAATGGATTATGCATCGGTCTAGTAAACCACTGGGCGCGGGATCATAAATCGCGCGGATAATTTTTAATCCACTGATTCCGTTTTAATATCTTAAAACACATTTCATATTGAAATTAAAGTATGTTACTCTATTCGGAATTGACTATTCCTTTAGTTATGGCACTTTTCCAATTGTCCTAAAAAAACTGAAAAGAGAACAAAAGTGATGTATAATAATTAAATAAGTTTATTTAATACAATTCACTTAACAAACAAATAGCACTTTCATGAATTATATACAATAAAACAAATAAATATAAGAGTATTTAATCAATAAACGGTCTTTTTTAATACATAACCTATAAACTTAATCACACCTGGTGATCTAGAAGAGTATCAAATTTGCGCGACACAGAAGAGCATGGAAGAATCCATAAAAGCGGATGTTGCCTTCCGCAAACTTCGCTAAGAAGAGCTAACTTTGGTTTATGTGGCCTATAAGGCCCTTGTTTCTGGACTTGCTCAACCGCCGTCTCATCACCTAAAATCGCCTGGATTTGATCGATGAGAATTGCGGCTACAAACATCCCAAACATCGCACTTTCAAGTACTAATATCACACAATGCATTCTAAAAAGATCACAATAAATACCTGCAGAAAGTAAAGTAAAAGACGCCTCTGTTCATAACCCAGTTTATTCAGAATCTCTTGTAGACACCTGTTCCACCTACCTATTCTTAAATAAATTGATCTGCTGAGAAAACAGATACATTAAAATAGTTGTACATGTGTTATGAATCCCCATAAGAAAATACATGGAATTTTGACGCAGAACCGGCGTTGCTAATCTACTTATTCGTACTAGCGATAAAATTAAAGTCCGTACAAATATTACGGCATTGTTAGATTAGAAGTCTAAAATATTATTCAGGGTAGTAACTATAACTTTTATGTGACAGTTGTTTTTAATGCTGAATTTCCTTTCGATAACTCATGTACACTACCACCGTCGATTGAGTTATGAAGAGTGACATTTTTTACTTTACTATAGAATGGAAATTAATGGAAACTTACATTCTGCTTTGTTTTATAGGAATATCTTGACTGCATTCAGTACACTCTGTAACCCAAGACAATACAACTAAAATAATTGCGTACGCTGATAAAGCACCTAGAAAATTAGTATTTTTAATCCCATTACCATTGTAAGCTTACCAAACGTACCAACGTAAATTAAAAATTGGATAAAATACTTCTGATTTTGCTCCCCGACACAGTTATTGATCCACGGACAATGGTGGTCCATGCGTCTTATACATCTTTGACAAATTCTACAGTGATGCGCCCTAGGAGGCCGATATGTCTCACACCGTGTACAAACAGTCCAATCAAATTCAAAACCTACGAAAACCAACCAATCTCGCATAAAACTTAACTTAAAATGCAAGAAAACTGACCTGATTCTGCGCAATGTATATCGGAAAAATCTACCCTACTTTGCGGAAGAGGTACCGTTCCAGGATCTGATAAAACAGCCCGCATATGTGCCATCGTCAACAGGAATATGATGGTATTGAAGCAAAGAACGTGCATGGTACCCCATAAACTGAAATTTCTCTGAAAATTTTAAGATTTTTTTGCGTAAAATTATAGAATTACCTGCTGGACATGGTCTGCATCACAATCCATCTTATTACAACGTAATCAGCATACAACACAGCGACATAAGTGACTATAATGCAGACAATACCACAAGGATCTTTGATAAACATTACTTTTTCTCAATTAAATCCTAAATATTTCACTTTAATATATCATAATTATGAATTCTAATGTACTAAATAATCAAGAGAATGCGTCTCTTTGTGTATAATCATATTTGTGAACAAATAAACCATCTTAGAATACAAATCAAGATAATTTTTGATTTTTGATTACTTTCTGTATGACATTCGTGACAAGTGGTTGACATTGACAGATACACGTAAACAATTCTGTCAGGCAATTTTTAACGATCGATCATTGGTGGAAACCTGGAATACGGTGAAATTGGGTTTTTCATAGAAATAGTTGGTCCGAAAATTGCCTGAGTAAGGAGTAAATGTCATTCAAATGTTAACCTTACTTTTCGTCTATAAGAATGATATTACCGGAGCCACTTCTGTTCGTAATAGCCCTAGTTGATACTGGTGTTCTACTAATTTTGCTCATATATTTCGTATCCTTTTCAACAAAGAATTCTAAGAAAATACTTTACAATGTTTCTTTAATTAGTCTGATAGATTATTACGCTATCCGATCTGGAATGTGATTACTTAAACGCACAACAATGTTGTTCTAAACTCAACTACTGGGTTACTTTTAAATTAATAGCCCATGCTTTCTTATCGAGCTTATTATTGATACACGGGCATTGGATTCTCATGCTTTTAAATATGCCGTTGCTCATATGGATGACGTACGAAATAGTATCTGTATTACCAGGCAATCTAGGAGTCTATGATCCCATAGAGATACACAGCAGAGGGCAGCTGAGTAAGCACATGAGAGATTGTTTAATTTACATAGGATATTATTTCGTATTATTCTTCATTTATTTGTATTGGTGAGTAAGAAAAAAAATTGAAAATTATTTAACTAAAATGTTTTTTTAATGACTAGTATGATCGTTGCTTTACTGAAGGGTGATCCCATCAACAGAGTGGCAGAAGAAGAAGTCGAATTTTAAAATACTCACATCATGACTTAGAATAAGTTAATTTATTGTATTAATTAATCTCTTTGTACCATTAAATCGAATAAAAGTATGGAACGCCGTTTTACTTTTTAATCGTGTTATTTTAGATAATCATAAATACATTTTGTTTTTCCTATCATTCATGATAGTTTAAATCAATTTAGATTATCGTGAATAACATTTTAAACTATCTTTCAATATATCCATAAATAACTTCTGTATACTTCATGCGAAACAAATATCCTGATAATCTCAAATTCAATTTCAGATATCATAAAATATGTTTGGTTTTTCTTATTTAAGATAATCTAAAATTCGAATTCAGGATCTTCTTTAGATAAATCGCTTTGTTTTTAGATAATCATAAATGCACTCTTGTTTTAAGATTATCTAAAATTGAAATTGAATTTAAGATTATCTAAAATACAACTTGTATTTGGGATTATCTAAAATTGAAAGTGAATTTAAGATTATCTAAAATACAACGTGTATTTGAGATTATCTAAAATTGAAAGTGTATTTAAGATTATCTAAAATACAACTTGTATTTGAGATTATCTAAAATTGAAAGTGCATTTAAGATAATCTAAAATTCGAATTCAGGATCTTTAGATATCCCGGAACAGCTACATTTTCACAGATTGATCGAGTCTTTTATAACGTTGTCCGTATTGGTCTGAAACCAGCTGTTGCTGTCAAAGAGCACGACATCGGCATTGTGAGTGGTCACTTCAAGGTCGTTCCGCAGGAAGCTCGATTTACAATGCCCAAAAAAGTATTTTAGATAATCACAAATTAATTCTTGATTATCTAAAATAGCCAATTCATGATTATCTGAAATACCTAATTTTTGCTATATTAATATGGTACTTTGTTTTAGATAATCTCAAATACACGTTGTATTTTAGATAGTCTTAAATACGCTTTCAATTTTAGATAATCTTAAATGCACTTTTGTTTTAAGATTAACTAAAATTGAAAGTGTATTTAAGATTATCTAAAACAAAGTACCATACTATAGCAAAAATGAGGTATTTTAGATAATCACAAATTAATTCTTGATTATCTAAAATAGCCAATTCATGATTATCTGAAATACCTAATTTTTGCTATATTAATAGGGTACTTTGTTTTAGATAATCTCAAATACACGTTGTATTTTAGATAATCTTAAATATACTTTCAATTTTAGATAATCTTAAATACGCTTTTGTTTTATTCTATCATTCACGATAGTTTAAATCTATTTAAATTATCATGAATGATATCCATTTTAACAGTTTCAGATTATCATAATCTGTTTTAGATTATCACAAAATTAGCTTATTTTACGATAATCTGAAACTGATAAAATGGATATCATTCATGATAATTTAAATAGATTTAAACTATCGTGAATGATAGAATAAAACAAAAGCGTATTTAAGATTATCTAAAATTGAAAGTATATTTAAGATTATCTAAAATACAACGTGTATTTGAGATTATCTAAAACAAAATACCATATTAATGTAGCAAAAATTAGGTATTTCAGGTAATCATGAATTGGCTATTTTAGATAATCAAGAATTAATTTGTGATTATCTAAAATACCTAATTTTTGCTATAGTATAGTACTTTGTTTTAGATAATCTTAAATACACTTTCAATTTTAGTTGATCTTAAAACAAAAGTGCATTTAAGATTATCTAAAATTGAAAGCGTATTTAAGATTATCTAAAATGCAACGTGTATTTGAGATTATCTAAAACAAAGTACCATATTAATATAGCAAAAATTAGGTATTTCAGATAATCATGAATTGGCTATTTTAGATAATCAAGAATTAATTTGTGATTATCTAAAATACTTTTCTGGGCGTTGTAAATCGAGCTTCCTGCGGAACGACCTTGAAGTAACCAATCACGATGTCGATTTCGTGCTCTTTGACAGCAACAGCTGGTTTCAGACCAATACGGACAACGTTGTAAAAGACTCGATCAATCTGTGAAAATGTAGCTGTTCCGGGATATCTAAAGAAGATCCTGAATTCGAATTTTAGATTATCTTAAATGCACTTTCAATTTTAGATAATCTCAAATACAAGTTATATTTTAGATAATCTTAAATACACTTTCAATTTTAGATAATCTCAAATACACGTTGTATTTTAGATAATCTTAAATTCACTTTCAATTTTAGATAATCTCAAATACAAGTTGTATTTTAGATAATCTTAAATTCAATTTCAATTTTAGATAATCTTAAAACAAGAGTGCATTTATGATTATCTAAAAACAAAGCGATTTATCTAAAGAAGATCCTGAATTTGAATTTTAGATTATCTTAAATAAGAAAAACCAAACATATTTTATGATATCTGAAATTGAATTTGAGATTATCAGGATATTGGTTTTGCATGAAGTATACAGAAGTTATTTATGGATATATTGAAAGATAGTTTAAAATGTTATTCACGATAATCTAAATTGATTTAAACTATCATGAATGATAGGAAAAACAAAATGTATTTATGATTATCTAAAATAACACGATTAAAAAGTAAAACGGCGTTCCATATAAAAGTAAGTCTGAATTTACTCAATATACTCTATCTACCAATCTACCAATCAGAACTGCTTCAGATATAGCGATTAATCGAAAAATCGATTCATAAAGTATTCAATTTTCCAATCGCCCAACCCTAAATATTTCTGATAAAACGAATTTACCGTTTCTTGTGTATATTTAGAAAACGCTTTAGCACTGCACGCATTTCGCGTTTTTTCGAAGTTCCTTAGAAAGAGGGGACTTAGTGGAGCACAAAAAAGAGAAAATTTGTGCGAACGATGCATTTTGGTATATTACTTTTGGTCGACAAACTTGCGGGACCGGGAGCGAATAGGGGTGCTGGGTGGGGTAAAATACTAGGTGTAATTGAGCATTATCATGTTTTGTTCGTATATGAGTCGATTGGGCATCCCGTAGAACAGGAAAAAGCGAAGAGAAAGGTTTTTTTGTGAAAAACTTTGTAAATAGCAGTAGAGCATCAGTAAGCGCGTAGTTCAATTGTCCCACGTGTAGATAGGCTGAAAACGCAGCAGCAGTGGATGCGGCCTCTAGTAAGAGTCCCGGTAGGGTTTCATGTTAATTTATATCCCAACTAGGTTTTGCCAGGATAACGTTTTAGCGCACTGTTAGTGTGTTGGCTTTTGGGGGGGGGGGAGACTTAAACGCTCCGCTCGCTTCGCTCGCTCCGCTTGCCCAAAGACCGGAAATAGTGAGCCGTGGAATCACTTCTTTGGGTATATTTAGTGACGGGCAACTATAAAACAAAGCAGTAAATTTTGTATACTGATACAACATGTTGAAAGTATTACAAACAATAGCAATAGTATTACTGGAATGGAATGACAAGAATGTAGATTGTAGAAGCGGAAGTGTTCCTGCGCAAAGGACGGGTTAATGCAGACGGCGGACGGCATTGTAAACACGTTCCACCCGCAAGAAAAATTAGTAGCTAAATCTCAAAGTGGGCTCCATTGACCACCTACCGCTTGCATACAATACGCATACGTGAAACTGTCATAGTCGTACCCTATATTTACGGTTAAGTAATTGGTTAGTAAAAGTTGTTGGCAGCAGCGGCGGTAGGTAGGGAGGTATCGCATGGAACTGACAGTTTGGTAATCTTCGGCCGGATGGGATCTGCTCTCGCAGAGGTTGCTTCTTTCCCTAACGTTTTTACATTATCTTTTTTGCCAAAAATGCGTGTGTCTGGTGCGAGAGGGCAAGTAAGGTCTCCTCTTAATTGCCAAAAATGCGTGTGTCTGGTGCGAGAGGGCAAGTAAGGTCTCCGTTTAAAATGCGTGTGTCACCAGGTAGATAGGCAAACAACAACGCTCGCGACCACGTGATCAATGGAGCCCACTTTGAGATTTAGCTCCTCGTCAAGAAAAATGACAGAATGGAGTCAATATATGTTCCGTATTAATTTAGAAGTTTTGATATTATTTTCGCGAGAATTGCGTTCCCCCGTACCTAGAACGGCATGTAAAATGTGTTTATTAAACTGGTGCAAGTTTGGAGTCGATAGGAATCTTGTGTAGTAGGGTGTTAAAGTGAACCGTACCCTAGAAAACTTTTAATTTTTAATACTAAGTATTTATTGTAAACGAAATTGTTATATTTTTCTTTGGGTCAAAATGACCAAAGTTCTCTTGCGGTTAAGAATTTGAATTTTTAAAAGGGATCGATATTTTCTAAATCGTATCGATACGAAGTGTGTGCCAATCGATACTGCAGAGAGCTGACCCAAATGTGACAGTTGTGCCGTTTATAGGTTATAAAATGCGATGAGCGCTAAAAACAGCAATTCTGCGGGTATAAATAAACTTAAAATACTAGCATTACATGGTTATAGACAAAATGGAGAAGTATTTAGGCAAAAAACTGGTTCTTTTCGTAAAATAGTCAACAAATATGCCGAATTTACGTATGTGACGGCGCCTCATATAGTGACAGTTGTAAACAATGCCGAAGATACTGAAATAGGTATTCAACAATCAGCTTCTGAAGAACAGTACGGTTGGTTTTTTAATAGAGAAGATGGCACTTATCGTGGTATACGACAAGGCGGTCCTGCAATAGGATATGAAGATAGTATAAGATTTGTAGAAGAATGTTTCGAAAAGAATGGACCGTTTGATGGTATATTCAGTTTTTCTCAAGGAGCCTGCTTTACTGGATTATTGTGCACATTGCAACAACGAAAAATATTAAAAGCGAATTTTAATTTTGCGATTATGGCCGCTAGTTTTAAATCCAATTGTGAATCACATGTCAAGTATTATTCTGAACCAATAAATGTGCCGTCTGTGCATGTTTTCGGAGAAACTGATAAAGTTATACCGTCTCAAATGAGTGTTGAACTAACAGAAGTTTTTGAAAATCCAGTAATAGTGATGCACGCTGGAGGACATTACGTACCAGCTGGGGCGGAACAAAAACAGAAATATTTAAGTTTTTTTAAAGAAATGTGGGCTTTAAAGCAATCTGCAGCAAATAATAAAACTGGTGCGAATTCTTTTGCTACATAGCTAAATTTAAGTATAATGAATAAGTGGTACCTCTGTGAATCTTTTTCTGAAACAAAAAGTGGTGTAACAACTGGAATTGTAAAAGTAATAAATGTAAATAATAAATGTTTATAATGTATTGGTTTGATGCGAGATTTCTCATATTTTTGTGTTTTTTTCGCGAATTTTGATCAACCTGTTTATTACGTTACGACGTTACGTTATCCGTAAACGCCTTAGTTCAGTTTACACGCATTGTGAATGCACCTGAAAGCAGATTCCTACATTA
The DNA here is from genome assembly GCA_963966045.1 of Xestobium rufovillosum. Classification (NCBI taxonomy): domain Eukaryota; kingdom Metazoa; phylum Arthropoda; class Insecta; order Coleoptera; family Ptinidae; genus Xestobium; species Xestobium rufovillosum. The sequence continues at coordinate 48,983,541 of OZ014492.1, read as the reverse complement.
TCTCTGTTTATATCATCTGATTAATTTGATAGCTGTCTTATGTCAAAATTTGCTAATGTCATTGTTAAATTGTTATTCCGACACGGAGTTTCTTGTATACAGAAAGCTGATAGCTGAAGATGTTTTGATTATTTAAAATGGTTATTGAAAGTTGTTTAAGCTGTTTAGTAAAATGGAAATTATGGATTCGGCCTTTGGTAGTTGTTCTGTACGCTCTAGCAGCACTGGTTTTTGTCCCCATATTTCTCGTTAAATCTATAAGAGAAGGTTTCAATAAAAGGGACCAAGAGATACTTGTTGCTGGGGTTTTTGCTTGGATGGCAATACCGCTTTCTTTTTGGGAAATCATTCAGCACGTTATACATTATACGCAACCGAAGTTGCAGAAACATGTCATAAGGTAAGTGAATCGGTGAATTGATAAACAGATAAACCGTCCTACTTTATTTGCTGGTCAGGGTATATTGTTTTTTTATTTTTTCCTAGGATACTTTGGATGGTCCCAATTTATGCTATTAATGCGGTTTGTTAGATAGAATAAATTGTTGAAGAGCGTAGATGATTTATTTGATTTCTTTCAGTGGTTAGGACTAATATATCCAAGTAAATCAGTTTATATTGATAGTATAAGGGAATGTTACGAGGCATACGTAATTTACAATTTTATGAAGTTTTTACTAAATTATTTGAATGCGGAGATGGATTTAGAGGCGAGTTTAGAATTGAAACCTCAGGTTAAACATATATTTCCATTATGTTGCCTCCCAAATTGGGAAATGGGTAGAGAGTTTGTTCATATCTGCAAACATGGGATTTTGCAGTATACCGTTGTTCGCCCAATGACAACAGCTATTTCTTTGTAAGTCGCTTCAATTTAAATGTTTTTCCTCGTACGGTGTTACATTTTTTTTAGTGTATGTAAAATGTCGGGGGTGTACGGCGATGGCGAATTCAGGGGCGATGTTGCATATCCATATATAATCGCTGTGAATAATTTGTCCCAGTTCGTCGCTATGTATTGTTTAGTAATGTTTTACAAAGCGAACGTGGCTGAATTAAAACCAATGAATCCCTTACCCAAGTTTCTTTGCATCAAAGCTGTTGTATTCTTCTCGTTTTTGTACGTTCCTTTCTTTGATTTTTTTTGACTATTTACATTGCTTTTTATATATTTTTTTTTAGTCAAGGGGTACTTATTGCATTCTTAGTATACTCAGGAATGATCATTCCCAGCGATTCCACCAATGACGGCTTAAGTATTTCTACGAGATTACAAGTATGTTTGTAAAACCTAAAAAATTGCTTTGATCATTTCTTTTTCAATAGGATTTCGTTATCTGCATTGAAATGTTCACTGCAGCCGTGGCGCACCATTATAGCTTCTCCTACAAGCCTTACATCAGGTCTGGTACTTCACAATCATGTTGTAGCGCTTTCTTAGCTATGTGGGATATTTCCGATGTACATAGAGATATAACAGAACATTTGGGCATTGTGGGTATGTAATTCAATGTTTTGCTAATAGTTTTAAATATCCTGTATATGTATAACTCCATAATTTTCTTAAAATAGGAAGTTCAATAAGCAGGCGAATCAGAGGAAGGAGCATGTATTCTATTCCTCGTGGTAACGATGAATATACGAATTTAATGCCCCATTCGTCAAGTGCACCGAGTGGGAGTCTGTACCAAAACGTAAATGACGATTATATTTTAAATTACGGTGCTGTTTCTGATAAAGATGTTAGATTAAGTGAAAATACGACAAACAGTTAAAGAGTGGGGTGTTTTGGTCGGTATGAGCACTTCTAGTCGCAGAAAGAGACTGCCAGAGCATTCTGAGGGTTTTATAGCTTTTATTTTTACATACATATTTTATTGTGTAATTTAAAGTTTATCTACGAGTTTACAGCTGTGATGTATTCATTAAATTTATACAAAATATTCAGGTGTATTTTATTTTTACCAGATTAATTTTCATTAGTAATAATACCTGCAGAAGAAACTTATATTTTGTCCTATATCTTCCCACTAGGAAATGAGAAGATAAAGGAAGTCGCAAATAGTGAGTGAAGCTGCTGAAGGTGAAACAATTAAATGGCATTTTAACCCACCTTCAGCTCCCCATTTTAGTGGCTTATGGGAAGCGGGAGTCAAGATCTTCAATACTCACTTCAGGCGCGTTATTGGCGATCAGCTCTTCAGCTGCAAACTTTTAATAGGTACATAATTGAGACTCTTCTCAACTGGCGACCTCTAAAAGACTAAAAAGACTGGGTAAGTAAATATTTTTTGGGTATTCACTGCGATAAGAATGGGGTCGTTGCACTAAATAGAAAATCGACATAATTTTGATAGAAATAAGTAACTAGGTGTTTAATGAACCTCTGGGATACATTTATTTACTCACCAGTAGCCCAAAATTTAAACAATGGCGATTTGAGCACGAAGCGCGCTATGGAACGCCGTTTTACTTTTTAATCGTGTTATTTTAGATAATCATAAATACATTTTCTTTTTCCTGTCATTCATGATAGTTTAAATCAATTTAGATTATCGTGAATAACATTTTAAACTATCTTTCAATATATCCATAAATAACTTCTGTATACTTCATGCAAAACCAATATCCTGATAATCTCAAATTAAATTTCAGATATCATAAAATATGTTTGGTTTTTCTTATTTAAGATAATCTAAAATTCGAATTCAGGATCTTCTTTAGATAAATCGCTTTGTTTTTAGATAATCATAAATGCACTCTTATTTTAAGATTATCCAAAATTGAAATTGAATTTAAGATTATCTAAAATACAACTTGTATTCGAGATTATCTAAAATTGAAAGTGAATTTAAGATTATCTAAAATACAACGTGTATTTGAGATTATCTAAAATTGAAAGTGTATTTAAGATTATCTAAAACAAAGTACCATACTATAGCAAAAATTAGGTATTTTAGATAATCACAAATTAATTCTTGATTATCTAAAATAGCCAATTCATGATTATCTGAAATACCTAATTTTTGCTATATTAATATGGTATTTTGTTTTAGATAATCTCAAATACACGTTGTATTTTAGATAATCTTAAATATACTTTCAATTTTAGATAATCTTAAATACGCTTTTGTTTTATTCTATCATTCACGATAGTTTAAATCTATTTAAATTATCATGAATGATATCCATTTTAACAGTTTCAGATTATCATAATCTGTTTTAGATTATCACAAAATTAGCTTATTTTATGATAATCTGAAACTGTTAAAATGGATATCATTCATGATAATTTAAATAGATTTAAACTATCGTGAATGATAGAATAAAACAAAAGCGTATTTAAGATTATCTAAAATTGAAAGTATATTTAAGATTATCTAAAATACAACGTGTATTTGAGATTATCTAAAACAAAATACCATATTAATATAGCAAAAATTAGGTATTTCAGATAATCATGAATTGGCTATTTTAGATAATCAAGAATTAATTTGTGATTATCTAAAATATCTAATTTTTGCTATAGTATAGTACTTTGTTTTAGATAATCTTAAATACACTTTCAATTTTAGTTGATCTTAAAACAAAAGTGCATTTAAGATTATCTAAAATTGAAAGCGTATTTACGATTATCTAAAATACAACGTGTATTTGAGATTATCTAAAACAAAGCACCATATTAATATAGCAAAAATTAGGTATTTCAGATAATCATGAATTGGCTATTTTAGATAATCAAGAATTAATTTGTGATTATCTAAAATACTTTTCTGGGCATTGTAAATCGAGCTTCCTGCGGAACGACCTTGAAGTAACCAATCACGATGCTGATTTCGTGCTCTTTGACAGCAACAGCTGGTTTCAGACCAATACGGACAACGTTGTAAAAGACTCGATCAATCTGTGAAAATGTAGCTGTTCCGGGATATCTAAAGAAGATCCTGAATTCGAATTTTAGATTATCTTAAATGCACTTTCAATTTTAGATAATCTCAAATACAAGTTATATTTTAGATAATCTTAAATGCACTTTCAATTTTAGATAATCTCAAATACACGTTGTATTTTAGATAATCTTAAATTCACTTTCAATTTTAGATAATCTCAAATACAAGTTGTATTTTAGATAATCTTAAATTCAATTTCAATTTTAGATAATCTTAAAACAAGAGTGCATTTATGATTATCTGAAAACAAAGCGATTTATCTAAAGAAGATCCTGAATTCGAATTTTAGATTATCTTAAATAAGAAAAACCAAACATATTTTATGATATCTGAAATTTAATTTGAGATTATCAGGATATTGGTTTTGCATGAAGTATACAGAAGTTATTTATGGATATATTGAAAGATAGTTTAAAATGTTATTCACGATAATCTAAATTGATTTAAACTATCATGAATGATAGGAAAACTAAAATGTATTTATGATTATCTAAAATAACACGATTAAAAAGTAAAACGGCGTTCCATAGCGCGCCTTCGGAGAATTAAACAGAACCATATGTTGCCTCCGCTACGTCATTAGCTTAGAAGCGCTTGTGATTGGTCATCTGAATTGATGTTTTGATACCCAGAAGCCAGAAAGCTAAAGTTACGTGTAGTTTCAGTCGGTGTCGGTAAAGTAGGGAGCAATAGTGTTGCGAATAATCAGATTTTGACATTTGGAGGTTATTTTTATTTCTATTGGGCGTATAAATAGTTTTCTGTCGTTTATTTATGTGTTTTTATTACTACTTATTGTGTCAGTTAGTATATTTGTGTACGGAAAACAGAGCAAGGTTTCGTTAAAGCCGATTCAGACAATTTAACCATAGTCCAATTTGGACTACTTCAGTTGAAATGAAAAATATTTAAAACAAAACGGTGAATGCTTCATTTATTTGGGAACTAGACAAACTGAAAAACAACACTGGACACTGTCAAACGACTAGACTGCCACGATTGTTTATTAATTCAGTTTACGTTCGACCCGTTTGACTTGACACAAGATGACGTTTGCGCTAGCAAGCATAAACAAACAACGGTTCAACGGTAGTACTTTCCGGCTAATATCGACACTCTTCGGCATTGCCGCGGATACGTCATCATTTAAAATGCTTAAAAGGCTAGGGTCTTAACTTTGATGGTGGTTTCGTGGTTTAAATGCTTATAACGTTCGCTGTGAGAAAAATAAAAAAATACGGGTCAAATATTTTACGAGGATCTTCGGGAAAATTGTGTAACGACCCCATTTGGTTATGCCTTATGCTTCTTTGGGAAATCAAATTATTGCATCTTGGAGATTGTTCAGATGTAATACAAACTTTCACAATAAAACATTGTTTGTTTCTTTGTTTTTGTTTTTTTTCCACTCATGTCATTTGCGTTATGTCAGTGTGACAGAATATGGCGAAAAGCAAAGGCAGCAAAAAAAGTAAGGCGAAATCCCCGAAAAAAGGGAAACGTAAAGACAAGGCAGCCCAAGAAAATGTTGTTCCTGACGAACCAAAGCTTCCTCCAGATATCAGACAAATCAAAATGTCCATTGATGGTTTCGTAAATATTGTACGAAAAAGTGTTAAATACTAAAAAATGCAGATATATCGAATTTATATTTTTGTTCTTCGTGCAGGCCCCGACTTTTCCTCTGACAGAATTGGTAGTTGGCGCAGAATACTTGGGAGTCTCCTTAGGAGATTCTGCAAAGTTCCCTGTGACTGACGACAAAATAATTCAAGCAAAACATGAGTTTGTTATCGAATGCGATCTGAATTCCCCAAAACAGATTGACGATCTGCTGTCCAATCCCATCATATGTATCTGCAAGCAAATACTCAAAGTATAAGAATAATATAAGATTATTGTAGTTACTGTAATAGAACACAAGGGCATCATGGACGAAATTGACCCAGAAATAGCAGACGTACCTCAAAACTTCTATGGAATGTCCATTGAAAGCGCTAAAGACTTATTTGAATCATTTACTGGCAAACAAGTTGACGAAACTGAATTTGTTAAATCAGACACAGAAAAAAGTTCTAAAAGAGGAAAAGGGAAGAAAAAGAAAGGTTCTAAAAAGGGCTCCAGAGAATTAAAAAGCAAAGGCAAATGGGAATTTCTTGACTCAACTAAAGTATTACTTTCAATTTTTGATTTATCCTAGGTAGTGGTTCTAGTAAATCAAAGAAGGACAAAAAGTCAAAAAAAGGGATTGCAAAAGAGAGCAAAGCAAGCACAACTTTTACTAGTACAGAACCGGTTATTTTGGGCACGGGTTTCCTGGATATGTTCGACTTGTTTCTGGGTTAATATTTCTTATGTTATGTACGAGGCTGTATTGATATATCAAACGAAAATAATTCTAGGCCAGAAAAAAATTGAAGAATCCTTAGTGCTGTACCCAACTTTAAGATATTACGACGATCGCATGGTAACTGCCAAAAATATGCCCAGAATTTTGGTGACTGCTAAGGTAGACGAACAATGGCAATTCTTCGATAGCAAAAACGCCAACATCGTCAATCTGGCAATAGAATCAATTTACAATATACCCGAAATCATGTCAAATGAGATGGAATATAAAGTCTGTACTTTAATGCCCAGAGAAAATGTAAGATCTGTTATATAAATTTATAAAAAATTATCATTCAAAAGGGTTAATTTTACCATAGAGAATCGAACCAGTGGTATTAAATGAATCAAAATATAAAGAAACAAAAGATGTAGATCGCGTTTTATTTTGGCCGAATGTTCCCAAAACTGACGACCTAAAAACCGCAACGAAATACAGGCGAGCATGCAGAAAAAAATTGTGCCACTAGCCGTATCACAAACTTGTTGGATGTGTTTTATAATATCTGTTGCATCCCACAAAGTTTGTAATAAGGCTAGGCCAATACGTAAAATCATACTTACTTACTTTAAAAAATTGAACAGGATAGCACCGTCAGTTGAAGGCGTACGAAACAGAGCAGAAGTTAATTTAGAAGAGTGCTTAAACGCTGATAAACCTCGCATAGAATTCAATTTAATAAAAAGAAATTTGCTAAACGAAGACGATTCAATTGAGCTGTTAGATAAAATCAAAAAGTTTCGACATTTACCAATGGAAATTTTTGTAACCCCTTCTGCAGATTCTCAGGTATTTAACAGAAAAATCGATGAAATTTAGCTAAAAGACAATCTTTGGTGGCCGTAGCGAAGCGTTGCTGGCAGCGTGAGTAGTAAAACGTCGAAAACAAAAAATAAATCGAAGGATAAGTTGGGAAAAGGTGGTGCAGCAGGAAAAAAGCAAGAGTTTCTGCATCTTATGGCCATGGTAGACGTATCCGCTTTGTTGAATCCAGGAGGTATATATTTTGCGCCCTCAAGCACATTCGAAGTTTTAGTACATCTTCGATTTGTTGCAAATATTTTTAAGTGCAAAAAATTCGAGTTGCCTGCCCGCTGACCACTTACCACGAACTGGAAGCAAAGGAAGCTTCTGGATTGCAAGATTCTTACTTCAGGCCAAAACCGCCTCCTCTTCCTGAGCGTTCAGGAGGAAAGGGTGGGAAAGGAAAGAAGGGCAAGGGTAAAAAGAAGAAGGGGTCGAAAAGTTCTAAGGGTAGCAAGAAAAGTAAATCAAGCAAATCGAGCAAGAAGAGCAAGTCTAGTAAGAAGAGCAAATCTAGTAAGAAGAGCAAAGGTAGTGAGGGAGCCAAGGATTTGGCAGATGTATGTCCAAATTTTCTCTTCTTGGTCCAACCGTCAAGTCCCAGAAATCTCAATTTTCTAATCGCATATTTTAATTGCCAAAATGACGACCAGAAAAGAGTTTCGGATTCCCTGGAGTTATTTACGGATTGGGCCTTTTATTTTATATTTTATTTTATTAGCGATTATTTTCGTCAACAGAAACTACCACCAGTTCCTGTGCCTGAAGTAGTGGAACCCAGTGTTAAAGTATACAGCGAATCAGGTCTAAGAACTTTCATTATGGTTAGTTTTGAGTTCATTCGTCCTTTGGTACCGAAAAGAAATTTGGAAGATTTATCAGATGAGTAAGTCAGTTTCAGAGGAGAAATTTTTTGAAAACATCCATAGCGGCTTCCTTTAGTTTTAGAAATATGATCCCTCCTATTCCACCGTTGGCGAAAGAAGTCATATCTGCTCGTGTCGCCGAAGAATTTTATAGAGAAACCATAAGAAGCATGGCTGTACTTATGAATAAACAATACGTTCAGTACTTGAAGGATGTAGAAATGTGCAAATGTAAGTCGCATTTTTTGATAAGCATTTTATTACTTCTATTTTGGGTAGTTTTGCGTAAAGCACACTATGGAAATTCTAGCTTCTAGCCTATCCAACAAGCCTTTGGACTGAGAACCTTATGATGATGGTGAAGAAGCAACACACTTTTAATAATCTGAATCATTTATTCGGCGATACACTTGAATTCTTTGTTTATATCTCCAAAAGATGGTCTTCCTTGATCATCAAGCCAGCTTTCTTCCCTATCATGAAAACTGGCGCGTTGGTATTACCTGAAGTGATATGGGGAGTAATGCTGCAATCTGCTACTCTCAAATTCTTTAGGCCGTGAACTCTTAGCCGGTGGTCCACCACGGCTTTCGGGTCACTTTTCGGCCCCATTTTAGCAGTTGAAGCGGGGTGAAAGATAGTTGTCGTGAAATGCCTCAGATTACAATACCAGTAATCTTTGGATAAGAACTCAAATTCCTCGCATTCTGGTATGTTTGTGTTGATATACGTGGCATTTATTTGTTGAAAAGGTTCACTCGCTACGATTTCTAAGACGAGTTGTACTGCTTTGTACAAACCTTCGATGTCCTCTTCCTCTGCTAAGTAATTTAGGTCGATGTTTGGAAAATCGAAAGGGTCATTCGATTTTAAGGTGATAGAACCGAGAGACTTGGGGTGTAAGAGGCTGATGGTGACGAAAAATGTGTTTTGAGGTTGTAATTGGTTCCAAAATGATTGCTTTGATTCATCGTCGGCATTGACTATTACTGATGTACTGTTAGGGAGGTATAAGTTTAGTTCGCTATCTGGTACACCTGGAGGTAGTTTCGAGTCGTTGAATTTTAAAAATGCCAAATCACCGCTGATTGCTGTTTTTGTTAATGGCCCCAAACCCTCTAAATACCACTCCACGAACTGTTCTTCAGTTGCGCTAAACAAGGTGTAGTTTGTACTGAAACCTAACCCGTAATAGGTCGGGTGATCTTGTAAATTTTTACCAACACCCGGCAGTTCGTTTTTTACTTCTATGCCCAAGTTTTCTAATTCTACTTTTGGACCTATTCCTGATAGCAAAAGAAGCTGAGGAGTGTTTATACTACCACTGGAAATTACTACTTCTTTTTTAGCTTTCGCAACGTACTTTTGTCCATTCTTGAAAAACGATACACCATAAGCTCGCTTTTCATCATCTATTAAGATTTTCGTAACGTAAGCTTGTTTTAAATAATGGAAATTTTCCCAGCATATCGCTTTATCGATATAAACGCGGCCACTACTTTCTCTTTTACCATGATTTAAGAAATATTGAATGGGCGACACGCCTAACTGTTCTGCAGCATTGTAATCAACCAGATGTCTTCCTACAGCTTCATTTGCTTCAATAAAAGTGCGAAACAGAGGGTTTTCTGGCTTGGAATATTCGGTGTTAATCGGCCCACCTTTTCCGTGATAGAGCAGATCTGCGTTTAGCTGGGAATTTTCTTGAGACTTGAAGATTGGCAAAACATCTTCATAAGACCAACCGGGATTACCAGCTGCTTCCCACGAATTGTAATCTTCCTTGTTGCCTCTGACGTACATCAGGGCGTTTATAGTTCCCGATCCCCCGGTGACTTTGCCTCTAGGGTAGAAACATCGCTTTTCTACCATGCCTAAAAATAAAATTGTGAAGATTTCCGTAAATTTGAAGTCATACTCCACCACACCAAAGGTGAAGAGGATTCCAACACTGGTACTTACTTTGACAACTGTTTGTTTGAGGAGTCGAGTAGTAGCCCCAATTCATACGGGAGGTTTGCAAATGTGGAAACATTCCAGGAATGTCACTAAAATCGGTTTGGTCTCCACCTGCTTCTAATAGCAGTACAGTCAATCTGCCATTTTCTGCTAGTTCGTAGGCCACTGTTCCTCCAGCAGTTCCAGCACCGACGACGACGAAATCGAATGTTCCGTATTCTAAAACTCAGGAAATACAGAGTGAATATGGCAGGATTCAAATAAAAAGTTTGTGTTAAATTATAACAATCGTATCTACCTTTGCTAACATGTGGGTCTCCGGAACCGTAGTAAAAATAAAGGTTGTTTGTTGGTAACTCATAAGTCGACGCTTTCTCTGTTTCGTTCCCAATTAGATCCACGTAGTAATCGACTTTTTCTTCATAAGGCAATCCATCTGCTGGACTCACTGGCTTAGGACATATTTCATTGCCAAACAATAATCCAGAAACGCAGGGAAAAATTCCAATTAGTGCAATGAACATGTTCTTGAACACTTTAATTTTTGCTTGGGTTAGGAAATGCATTTTATATTAATACTTATATATTATAATTCGAATGTAAATTGACTGTAAGTAGAACAAATACTTTAAAGTGTAAATAATTCATTTTCTGTACTTTGTACAGTATGAGCAAGAAGTCTAAAATATTTTCAATAAAAATGTGTTAGCTAAGAAAGTTTGGATTTTGACGCGAGTTATATTTTATTTCCCCTACATTTGTGGCATCCAACTTAGCGATTTTTGGGATATATTATTTTTTTTATTTTTGGTAATTTATTACCTTAATAAAAGGAACAAAGAAACTCGTGGGCTCTAGATGTATTCAGCGAAATTACTGCCTTGTGTTCAGTGTTGTTAAATTACCGTAATTTATATTTTTTGTAATTTTCAGCGGTAATTTACAATTTTTAATTAACAATATTCATTACCGTGGTAATGTACCGTAATAAATATTGCGTAAATTACGGTAAATTACAGTATTTTACCAGTAAATTACCGTATTTTACCAGTGCATTACCGTAATTTACCAGTCACACAGTTAGATGATGTCACCAAAATATAAATTTTGTTTGTAAAAAATATAAACAAAATTACTATAAAATATGGTAATTTACTGCGTAATTTACGGTAATTTTCTACGTAAATAACGGTAACTAATTTTCGGTATTTTACGGTAAATTACGGTAAATAACCGCGGTTATTTACTGGTAATTTACCAGCTCACATCACTGCTTGTGTTGCTATGGAGTATGGAACCAGAATTAGTCATATATGTATTCGGTTTCAGAATATATGGCGTAAATTCAACGTACATTCAATATTTTATTGAAAATCCTCCTTCTTTTTCACTCACCTTGTATATTTGCTATCACAAAAGTAGTGATTATGAATGCGACTATATAACTTGAGACAATTGGCCTGATTCTATAAAAAGTTATTATGAAAGTGTTTACAATAACAACGTCATTACAAGTAACTTTTTAATCACGGACCCAATGACTTTTCGCTATTTTCATATTTTATAAATAAAACCTTAGCAACGGTCACTAGCTAAATATCGGTAATAACGTGTTATTAAATGGAGCCCAAGTGAATCGAATCAAGTCAACTGCAAGCACAAATCAACTGTCAAAGTAGCTGAATGACAATTAAACCGGGCCATTTGAAATTCAGTTTTATAAGTAATTTTTTGAGGTGCAGCGCAGAAACGTCTTTTAAGCTGATTTTCAGCAACTTATAAGGTAACTTGAATAGTTCTCAGCTACGTTTGCTGTTCACTCACCATTTTACAGCATGACTACCAAGCCAATAGGAACAGAAGCAGAAAAGAAAATTAGAGTCAGGGGTACGAAAGTAACCCCCGAACAAAATGCTGAACTTGTAGACTTACTATCATTGCCCCAAAATAAATCCGTTCTAACCATGAAACCGCATCCCCTCAAGGCGGGAGAGATGGGCAAACTTTGGGAATCCATTGCTAAATCATTAAATCTGTTACTGGGACCAAAAAAGTCTGCTGAAGATTGGCGAAGGTACTTCGTAGAATGGAAATCCAGAACGCGTAAAAAAGCGAGAGATTTCAAAGTAGAAGCCCAGGTCACTGGCGGTGGGGTAAATCCGGCGAAACCTTTGTCTGATATTGAGGAAAAACTAATGGGTCTCTTAGGATGGGTGTCAGTGCAGGGTTGCCAGGACATGCCTCAGGAACAAGAAATTCAAGATGAAATAGAAGAAAATTTAGAAGAAAATATGGTTCTTCCTGGAAGTAGGTCCAGTCATAGTAATAATACAAACAGAATAACAAAACCTGACGTATTTAATTTTCTAGCAACTATTGACCTAGAGGGTGAAATAGTTCACACTTATGGTCAATATAATTTGCAACCTGTAACAGTTGGTATTAGGATAAGGTACGGAGTTAAGTTAGTCATAAGTCATATGTTGCTCCTTATGTTGACATGTTACATGGTGTCAGGTGTGCTGAATAATTAAATACAAACATGGCAGAGTCGGTATTTCGTCCCCCGAGGGAAATGAATTTCAATGAAGGCAACATGGCCAGCGCGTGGGAAACGTGGCAGCAAGAATTTCAGATATTTCTAGAAGCAATTACAGATACAGAAATGAAGGAGAAAAGGAAACTAGCAGTGTTCTTAAATCTGATTGGAACGGAAGGTGTGAAAATATTTAATTCGTTTAAAATGCCGGTGGAAAACCTAACCTTAAAAAAGATAATGGACAAATTCGACGAATACTGTAAGCCAAGGAAAAACATAATTTATGAGAGGTTTCGATTCCTTAATATTAAGAAGAAAGAAGGTCAGTCTTTTGATTCATATCTCACAGAACTAAAAAACGCCGCAAGCAAATGCGAATATGGCAATCAAACAGATTCAATAATAAGAGATGAGATAATTTTTGATCTAAAGGATAGCAGCCTCCAAGAGAAATTATTGAATGTGCCAGATCTCACACTAGAAAAAACAGCAGAATATTGTCGAAATTCTGAAGTAAGTAAACAACATGTCAAAGAAATTACAGGAGAGTGTCAAATTTATGCAGTAAATTACAAGTATGACCCAGATAAAGTTAAAAACAACTACAGTGGAAAAAAATATCCAAATTCAAATCAAAATACAGGGAAATTCGAAAATACAAAGGAAAAACTAATAAATAATTGTCGCCAATGTGGACGGAGTCACAAAATTAATCAATGTCCAGCCTTTAATCAAACGTGTTTTGTTTGTGGAAAGCAGAATCACTTCGCAAGTGTTTGCAGGAAATCGAAAATGGCAAGAAGAAGAGTAAACGAGTGTGAAATAAATGAAAGTAGTCAAGAAAATATTAGCAATGAACTGTTTATAGAAGCTATTGAAGTAGCGGAAGTATCAAAACAAAATAAGGCGACGGAATGGACAGAAGAAATGAAAGTGAATGGTATACAAGTGCAATTCAAGCTAGATACAGGTGCGGAGGTTAGCATCTTACCAAATAAAATTTTTAACAATTTAAATGCAAATAAATTACTAGAACCAACATCAATTACATTACTATCATATGGAAACAAAAATTACAAAATAAAACCTACAGGGTGTGCTAAATTACAGTGTCGAACAAATAAAAATGTAAGTGCAGAAATTGAATTCATGATTGTCGATGGAGACTTAAAACCATTACTAGGACTTGCAGACTGTGTAAAGTTGGACTTAGTTAAACGTGTTGACTCATTAAATAGTGTAAATACGATAAATGATGTGTTGAAGAATTACTCGCAGGTTTTTAAGGGCATAGGAAAAATTCCAGGCCAACATCACATCACTTTGGACCCAGATGTACAGCCAGTTATTAATCCAACTAGATTAGTGCCACAAATATTGCATCGAAAATTGAAATTGACATTGGATAAACTAGTGAGTGAAAAAATAATAAGTGTGGTAAATAAACCAACAAAATGGGTTAACAATTTAGTGATAATTGAAAAGAAAAGTGGTGAACTGAGACTGTGCTTGGATCCAAGAGAATTGAACAAAGCAATTTTACGAGAAATCTACAGAATTCCGACCCCTGATACAATAATTCAACAACTAATAGGTAAAAATTATTTTTCAGTATTCGATATGCGTCAAGGGTTTTGGCAGATTGAATTGGATGAAGAAAGTTCTGAATATTGTACATTTAGTACTCCATTCGGACGGTACAAATTCAACCGTCTCCCGTTCGGAATTTCATCTGCTCCCGAGGTGTTTCAGAAAAAGAGCGAAGAACTATTTGGGGATATACCTGGTGTTTATGTATATTTTGATGATATAATCATTTGTGGAGAAACGGAGAAAGATCACGATAATAATTTAAAGGTATTTCTAAATAGGGCTAGTAAATACAATGTTAAATTAAATTCAGATAAAATTCAGTACAAAGTAACGGAAGTTAAATACTGTGGCCAAGTAATTAGTAAAAATAATACAAAAATGGATCCTAAATATACAAGGGCAGTTACAGAATTAGAAACTCCAAAATGTAAAAAACAGCTGTCAAGATTTTTAGGATTAATAAAGTATTTATGTAAATTTATCCCTAATATGTCAGCAATAACTTCCCCATTGCGTGACCTCACAAGGGATGATGTTATGTTTGAATGGCAACACGAGCACGAGCAGGCATTTAGAAAATTAACGCAATTAATAAGTAATCCTCCTGTATTGCGACTATTTAACCCGAATGAACCACTTCTTATCCAAACTGATGCCAGTAAAGATGGCCTTGGTGCTTGTTTATTGCAAAATCAACAGCCAATAAGTTTTGTGTCACGTGCATTAAATACAAGTGAAAAAAATTACAGTCAGATAGAAAAAGAGATGCTCGCTATCGTGTTTGCTTGTGAGAAATTCCATTATTTTATATATGGCAGAAATGTTATTGTAAATACTGATCATAAACCGTTAGAAAATGTATTCTTAAAAGGTATTAATCAAATTTCCGCTAGGTTGCAACGCATGCGCCTAAGTTTGTTAAAATACTATATAAATGTTAAATATTTGAAAGGACGATTTATGTACATTGCCGACTACCTATCCAGATCATTTTTGAATGAAACTGAACATGATAAAGAGTTTGGGTTTGTAGTTCATACATTGCATAAGCTAATTCCAATTTCTAGTGAAAGAAAAGCTGAATTACAGAGAGAAACGTTAAGGGATGAGATATTAAATCAAGTAATAAAAATGTATAATGAAGGGTGGCCCAGGTTTTTACCAAAAACAAATAAATCTTTGAAACATTTTTGGCAACTAAGAGATAACATATGTGTAAATGAAAATATTGTGTACTTAAATGAAAAAATTATAATTCCGAAAAAAATGCAGTCCTACATCTTGAAGTTGTTACATAAGAGCCATTTAGGCATTGATAAAACAAAAGCCAGAGCACGAGAATTTCTGTATTGGCTGGGAATGTCAAATGATATTCACCAATTTATAAAAAACTGTAAAATATGTGAAAGGTTCCAACGAAAAAATCAAAAAGAACCTCTAATTTCTTACGAATGTCCAGATCGTCCATGGTCCCGTATTGCAGCAGATGTGTTGTATTACTCAGGAGTTGACTATTTGGTAGTATATGATTCATATAGTAAATGGATTGAATTAAAAAAACTAAGATACAAAGATGCAAATGAGTTAATTAAACAATTTAAAGAAATTTTCTCAAGACAAGGTACGCCAGATATCTTGGTATCTGACAACATGCCTTTCTCAAGTCTAACATTTAAACAATTTTCTGTAGAATATGGATTTAAATGTACCACATCCAGCCCTAACTACCCACAATCAAATGGCTTAGCTGAGAGAGCTGTAGGTATTGCAAAAATGTTGTTAAAGAAAGGATCAGATATAGATCTAGCATTGATGGACTACAGAAATTCACCAATAGTTAGCATTGGCCTATCACCAAGTCAATTATTAAACAATAGGAGATTAAAGGGTATAGTTCCTATAAATTTAAACTTACTTTATACTAAAGATCCTAATAGAAAATTAGTTCATGAAAAACTTATTGAAAATCAAAAATATCAACAAAAATACTATAACAGAGGTGCTAAGGAGTTGCCTACACTTGCTGAAGGTGATATTATAACTATGAGGAGGGAAGGTGATTGGATTAAAGGAAGGGTAGAGGCAGAACATGACTCGCCTAGGTCCTATATTGTTAAAGATGAAAGCGGTAAGATATTGCGTAGAAACAGAAGAGATTTAAGAAGGTCTAGTGGTGAATTTATTGAAAATGTTTATAATGATTTGCCATTGGAAAATTATAATGATAAAACAAATGAAACAATTATTGATACAGAGTTAGCAGATAGTAACATTCATAGTGAGCTTGACAATTGTAATAAAAATGTTTGTACTAGACCTAAGAGAAATATAAGTAAACCTGTTAAGTATAAGGACTATATTTTGTGAATCCTGATAAAAATAAAATAAACTTAAATGTATTTTATTTAGCTTAAGTAAGGGGATGTAACAGTTGGTATTAGGATAAGGTACGGAGTTAAGTTAGTCATAAGTCATATGTTGCTCCTTATGTTGACATGTTACACAACCAGAACGGGTCGAAAATAACCAAACGATGAGCGAGAAATTGGAAGGCCCAAGAGATAAATTACAAGTTTCAAATGGGAACGTGCATTCTAAAAGGAAGAAATCAAGTGTAAATTCCAGAGACAAGCAAAACATTGAGAAGAAGAGGCGCTATACTAGTTCAGTGTCAGTCCTTAATGATTCTGCAAAAATATTTGCAGACGGTGCAGATAAAATCAGTAAGGCGTTCATTCACTTCGGCGACTCAATTTTTGCTCTATCTAAAGCAATTACAACAATAACAGAGTCGAAGATTGATGCTTCTCAGGTGGTTGACTGATTCCACATTAATTGTTTTCAATGAAGCAGGCCATTTTAATTTGCTGTATGCTGCAAATACTTTTGGAGTTATTTTAATTTAGTAAACGAGCGTTTTTGTTTTAAATTCATTTTAGCATAAATAGTGGTGGTATTCTAGTTATCTTAGTAAACTTCATGTTGCATTTCTAGTTAATTACCACAAATGTAATACAAAGCATTTGAGTACATTGTAAGAAATAGAAAAATTGAAAAGTTTATATACATATTTGTTTTTTATTTTGAAAATGAGGGACAAAAATTAGAAATACATTCGCACTAGTCTATTTCTTGTATTTCGACCTGCTGCTAAGATATCTGGATCTGCAAAAAATTGGCTTTACAAAATTATTATTCAATGTTTTTCTAATATTTTACTGATGTTGCCATGTGCACGTTCATCATCATCGTCATCTGAAGATTCATCGGAAAATTCTTCATCTTCATCATTATAGGCAATGTTATTCAAAACCAATATATTATGCAAAGTTGCACAAGAATACACTATTAGTCCAACTTTCCTATGACTATAGTGTAGGACACGATGCTTTAATAGGCAACGAAACCGCTGTTTCAAAACTCCAAAACTACGCTCGATTGTATTGCGAGCTCTAACATGCCAATAATTGTAACGCCCTTCAGGACTGTCTTCACCACCCTCTACTCCAGCTATCGGTGTCATTACGTAGGGAGATAAGGGATATCCTGAATCTCCTAACAACCAAGATTCTGTATCTCCCTCTTGAAATTTTCTGTCCAAGTATCTTTTCACTGCAGATGAAGCCCATATCGCAGCATCATGAGTCGCGCCCGGAAATCTGGCGTTTACAGCCAAAAATAGAAGATTAGAGTCACATATCTGCATAAAAGAAAGGCCCTGAAATATTTTTAACCTGATCTTTCTAATTCTTTACCGCTTGAACATTTAAACTGTAATAACCTTTTCGGTTAAAATAAGCTAGAGCTGGTTGGACAGGATCGTCTACTGGAGGCGACTGAATCGCTATATGGGTGCAGTCTATAGCTCCTTTCACGTTAGGAAAATGAAATTTATCTAAAAATCTTAGAAAAATATTACTTTGCAAGTTCAGAAGTTCCGGAAATTTCATTTACCCTTGCTTCACATTCTGAATTTCGGCCGGACTTGTTGGAAATTTTACATAACGAGGGAATAAATGTGTAGCAATGACTACAATTACTTCATGAATTATTTTGCATGCAGTACTGGGTGAAACCGCAATATAGTTGTCTGCACCCACAGTGCTTTGATAATCTCCGTGTGCTAATAAATGTAATGTCGCTAAAACCTTTAAAAGTATCAATTGGTATGGGAATGTCTGTGGTGGAAGATGAAACTAATGAGTTATGTATCTATTACTTACTCTTACGTGTACAGGAATGTAGGTAATTCGTATTCCCATACGTACGTGTGGTTCAATTTGTGGAATTAGTATTTCTTGGACAATTGCAATGGGACTTCGATATAATTTAATAAAGAGGCCCTGAGGCATAGTAAAAGGATTTGACACGTCTCTCAACATCCTACGGCGGAATCTCTGTTCCCTTCTATATTACAATAAATTGGTATTTTTCAGTTTCGGTAATGAAAATAGCAATTTAACATAACATACCTCCTCAGGACTTCTTCAAAAACGTTTAGAAAGTGAATTGGTAGCAAGTGAACGGCCATTTTCTTGATAAACTTACGTAAACAACTGTCACTATGGTCATAAACACCACCTCAAAACTGGTGATAAACATAATAACGTTTTTTAGATTACAGTGGTTAAAAATATAATCACTCCGTGACTACAGAATTCAAAATTTATTATAGTGATTACGGTAAACACTGACCTTCTCTTTAACCACTCAGCTAAGTGATAAAATGTTAATCACTTTCTTATAGAATCAGGCCGAATGGAACTTGTCGAAAGATAATGAGATGTGCCCGCCTAAAATTATTTTTAGTTTATTTGCTGTAGGTATGTATGTAAGTAGATATTTTAAATATTATCAAAGTTGTTAACAGAACACTAAATGCATTTTCGGAAATTTTCTTTCCATCGCCTGAGAAGGTTTTCGTTATTGAAAATTAATAACAAAATTCCAGTAGAATCCAGACGACTTCAAAAACTTGAAAAACAAACCAAGGCACTCTTGCAGCCCAGACTTTGACATCGTTATTGACAGACGTTTGTGATTATTTTCGAAAAAATGGTTTGCAAAATTTGAATCGTTATTTCTCAACCGAAATTATCTTAAATGTTCATTATTGTTTATTAAATAAAATAAATCTAAGAAATTTATTTTATGATAATTTTCATTTTCGTTAGTAAATTTTATATCTGGATTAATATTATTCAAAAAATTTCTGTAGGAATTATAATTTTTACAATGCCTCTCTTCCGACCTTCCAACGATATGGCTTTCTATTTAATGAACAAAATTACGCAACTTACGGAGTGTTGCATCCGGTCTGGCTGGTGGGAGCTGTTATCTTGCGTACGGAACAGACGAGTTCAGCCAGGAAGAAAACAGTGATGGTATACATTTGCAACGTAAAACATTTAGTTTGACCTAGAAACAAACATTGTTCATCAAATTATCAATTTACATTGTTGATTAAATTAAATACCTACGTACAGAAACACTTTATGACGGTTTCATTGTCTTTTCAGTTGGGGTAGCACTCGTTGTCTCTTAGTAGACGAAAACAGATTTATTTCCACGTGTCTTACATCTACTGAAAGCAAATTTTTAATTATCATTTAGTAAATAATCAGTGAAAACTCCAGCAATACAGAAATTACAGATCCCGGAAGAATACAGTTTAGAATTTTACATTTCGTAGCCCAGCATTCGGCAGATATGTTTTTAAAAAGTGGTGACTCGCAACGTAAACATGAAACAAAAAAAAATCGCCTTGCCCCCGTCGGAGAGTCGAACCCGTGCTGTGCGAAGCGGAATAGTTTACGATAATGAAAAGTTATATAAAAAATGTATTCAATTCTACAAATCATTTATTTCTACCTATTTACATTTATATTTATTAATTTATATTTCTAAGAAGTGGTCTTCCTTGATCATCAGGGCGGCCTTCTTTCCGATCATGAACGCAGGTGCGTTAGTGTTTCCTGATGTAGCGTGAGGAATAATACTGCAATCTGCTACTCTCAGATTCTTAATTCCGTGGACTCTCAGACGATGGTCCACTACAGCTTCGGGGTCACTTCTCGGCCCCATTTTCGCAGTTGATGTTGGATGATACAAAGTTGCCGAAAAATGCTTCAAATTGCAGTACCAATAGTCTTTTGATAAGAATTCGTGTGTGTTACAATCCGAGATGTTTGTGTTGATGTACGTGGCGTTGATTCTTCTAAAAGGTTCACTTGCTGCGATTTCTAAGACGAGTTGTACTGCTTTGTATAAGTCTTCGATGTCTTCTTCTTCTGCAAAGAAATTTAGGTCGATGTTTGGGAAATAGAAAGGATCGTTTGATTTCAAAGTGATGGAACCACGAGATTTGGGGTGCAAGATGGAGGTGAAGACAAAAAATGTGTTTTGTGGTTCTATTTGATCCCAGAATGACTGTCTTGATTCATCATCGGCGTTCAGCATTATTGGGGTGTAATCATTTGTACTATTAGGGGCGACTAAGATTATTTCACTGTCTGGTACGCCTATGGGGAGTTTTGAGTCGTTGAATTTTAGAAAAGCCAAACCATCATTGCTGGACGGGTTTGTTAATGGTCCTAAACCTTGTAGATACCACTCCACGTTCTCTTCATTAGTTGCGTTAAACATCGTGTAATTTGTTTTGAAACTTAAACCGAAGAATGTTGGATGATCCTGTAAATTTTTGCCAACACCAGACAGATCATTTTTTACTTCAATTCCCAAGTTTTCTAATTCCTTTTTTGGACCAATTCCTGATAACAGAAGAAGCTGAGGTGTGTTTATACTACCACTGGAAATTATGATTTCCTTTCTGGCTCTTGCAAGATACTTTTGCCCGTTCTTGAAGAATGATACCCCATAAGCTCGTTTTCTATCATCAATCTTCTTTGTTACCCCTCACATACATCAGGGCGTTTAAAGTTCCCGTTCCTCCAGTGACCTTGCCTCTGGGATAGAAGCATTGTTTTTCTTTCATACCTAAAATTGAGAAAATTCGTACGTAAATTGAAGCATCAGGCGAAATGTTTCTGAAAGATGCTTACTTTGGCAACTGTTTGTTTGAGGAGTTGAGTAGTATCCCCAGTTCATACGAGAGCTTTGCAAGTAGGCAAACATTGCTGGGATGTCGCTAAAATCGGTTTGATCACCTCCGGCTTCTATAAGGAGCACACTCCATCGGCCACTTTTTGCTAGTTCATGTGCCACTGTTCCTCCAGCAGTTCCAGCACCAACGACAATGAAATCGAATATTCCGTACTCTAAAATCAAGATTTTTCTTTGGTTTAACCAGAAGATAAAAGGAAACGTAATTTAGAGTAATATTACCTTTGCTTACATTTGGATCTCCAGAGCCGTGGTAAAAATAAAGATTGTCGGTTGGTAACTCATAATTCATTGCCGTTTCCGTTTGATTTCCAATTAGATTCACGTAGTATTCAACTTTCTCTTCATAAGGCAGTCCATCTGCGGCACTCTTTGGTCTAGAACATGCTTGATTACCGAACAATAATCCAGAAACATTTGAAGAAATTGTAATTAATGCAAGCAGCGTCTTTTTCCATATCTTAATCTTCATCTTGCGTCCGAAAAATGGGTAATAATACGGTATATGCAGCCAACAAATTGACTACATCTATCTGAATAGCAAATAGTGTGAAATCTCTTTTATAAGGTAATAAAACGTGTTTGCCCATGAGGAAAGAAAATTGTGATTGCGATAGTATAATCTAGGCTAGGTCAATGGAATTTATATTTGCCTATGATGATGGAATTTAACGATGACGGAGGATTTAAAGTAAAAACCTACGCAAACATTAGCTTGCTAGTGAAATTTGTCATCATCATCATAAAGTTCTCAGTCCAAAGACTGGTTGGAGCTAACCTACTCACTACATCCTACATCCCCAACTATTTGAGAACTGTAGTCTAATCTGGGCATACCCCTTACTTCTTTTTGTATTTCTATCTGACTTCAAGTTCAATGACCAAAGCAAGACTTCTTTTCAGGCACGGGACCTGTAGAATGCACAAAAACGCGTCTTGATTTTTTGGGCTACATCCACAAAATTGGAGCTTATCAGCAATATCTAACTTCTCTGACTCAAGCAACTTCACAAATTGTTAATAACAAATTTCCGTATGGCGGAAAATGTGCCATCGATGACAAAGATTACCAGAGCTTTATTTCCGAAGTTTTCTCTTTCCTTGTTGCTGAAATGAATAGAGAACTCAACCAGATTATCACTTACGGTGTAACATCTCCTCCGATTGGCCACCTTAGAGGTTTGAATCCCTACGTTTTGTACGCTCAGGAGGCAGCTGAGTTATGTGCAGACGTTTTAGCCGAAAGGTATTATTTGGAGGTAAACAAGAGTTGCATTCGCACTGTATCTTTTATTACTTTATAATTTGATGCAGAATCTTTCTTTGGATGAAAGAAATGCAGATAGTTGGTTCGTTTATGCAATTTATTGCCTGGAAGTTAAGGAAACGGAGAAAGCGATTGAATGTGTCCAAGACGCGTTAGCAATCGACGATAATCATAGATATTGGTAAATTTGTTCTATATCTAAATTTCTTCATTAATTCGCGATTCAATAGCTTGATAATATACGGCCTCTTCTTGGTGCACGAGGGGAGAGCGGATGAAGCAGAAACGTGCTTCCTAAAAGTCATCATGGAGTACCCAAAATGGGTGGAGGGTTGGGGAACACTGCTACTCTTCTACAAGTGGAGGCAAAATTTCGAGGGAGAAGAACTCTGTTTGGAAATGGCGGAGAGGTACCTCAACGACCCCGAGACTGAAACCGACGTTTTTACTGTCACTGATAATTTGACTTGGTCCAGCTGCATTTGTCCCAACGACGTGTTTCATAGAACGGCAGTGATGATGATCAAACTGCGTTGTTATGAGGTAACAGCGAGTCGCCATATGATTAGTGGTTTTCTATGCAGGTGCTTGTTATTTATTTATAAATTTAGACAGCGGAGATAGCACTGGCCAGCTGCGCAACTCTCTCCACCAAAGGCATCGACGACTACTATCTTGCCGTCATCTCTTACCTGACCAATCAAATGGAAGCAGCTCTGAAACACGTAGTAGTAGCGGAAGAACTACACGGCCTCGTACGCAAATTCTGTTTTCCTTTTAATGCTCTTAATCGACTTTTTCTTAGGATTATGCCGTGGCTGGATTGAAAGGACACATTTGCTTGTCTTTGGGTTTCGTTGAGGAGGCAAAAGAGGCGTACTCTATTGTTTTAGAGTCTTATAACAGGCCTGAGGATGTTCATTTAATTTACGTGAATATGGCTATTGCGTTGGAGTGTTTGGATGAGGTGCAGGAAGCAAGGAAATTGCTGTTGTTGGCTTGCAAGCATAGTCCTACGCCTTATACTTGGTTGGCTGCGGGTCTGCTGTATTATAGGGTAAGGAAGATTGGCGTTTTGTCGCATGAAAAGAAGTTTTGAAGTGAAACTTCTTTTGTCTCGGTAGAGTAAGTTCGTGTGTTGGTAAATGTGAGCGTCACGAAAAGTGAAACGAAAGGAGGGGAGCAGCCTGAGAAGACGGGCAGAGGAGAAAGGGAATATTGAACGCCCCACTCTTTAGCCACGCTCTCTCTCATGCTTCCTGCTCTTTCCCTCAGGCAAGCGTCAGTAAAGCGAGACCACAGCGTTTCAGTTCTCGTGACGCCACAAAGCGCTTGGTTCATTCCTCTAGTAACGTTGAAGTTACACTTCTATCGCGTATGGTGACCAAGCACCCAGTTTTTTATATTTATCTTTTTGTAGCAAACCGATCTGTTAAGTGCAGAAGCTTGTTTAACTGAGTCTAACATGTTAGATAATCGGCTGCCTGAAACTTGGGCTTATCTGTGTCTAATAAACTCTCAGTTGGGAAGGATAGATGAAGCGGAGTTGTGCCATAGACATGCTATCAAGGTAGGCTGCAGAAAAATTGTGTGAAACAATGAAAATATGATTATTTTCGTTTATAGAACAATTTGACGAATTTGGAGTTATTGGAGAAAATTACTGCTGTTGTGGGACCTAAACAGCTAGTGAAGAAATGAATGACGGATATTTTCGTTTATTTTTATTAAACCTATAATAACATGTATATTCAGTTGTGATAAATAAATTCCTTTTTATGTCAACGTTCGTTCAAGGACTACTGTCTGTGCACACTTAATTATAATAAAGTTTTTAATCTAACCTTAAAAGTGCAAATAAAGTGCAATCGCGACGATAAAATTATTTGCATAATTTTTAAAAATGCATGCACCGTACTCGATTTGTTTAAAGTTGTTTTCTTTAAGAAATTTTGTGCAGTGTTGATTCCACAACATCGGAGCTTGTTGTCATTAAAGTTTTTTGAGAAAATTTGGTAGAGGAGGAGTGCAAATGTGGAAACATGAGGGTAATGTGGAAACGGCAAGTATTCCGACTGCAGAGAGCTTCACTCTAGCGGCTATTGCCGTAAACAGTCACTCTCGTTCCTATTCGTCACGGCCCGCGCTAGGAATCAGTCGGGCATTGTAGTTAATGGCGGTGCGTCGATTTCTGTTTCGTGATTTTCGTGAAGTTTTTGGAGGTAAGTTTGTGGTATTATTTAGTCTAACTTATCAGAGGTAGCGTAATGCGTATCAGAGTATTGGGAAAGGGAGTTATAGGGAAGGTATTGTTGGATTTCAATGAATCATAAGCTAACGTTTTCTTGACTTAACTCGTAAAATCCAGTTTGCTAAAGTGCGGGTAACTTGGAAACATGTGGATGAGGCCAATGTGTTGTATTTTTTTAACAACGAATAATGTTTTCTATGAATAAAAACATATTATAAAAATAAGATAATGCCTTAAGTTCAATATTCCAACATTTTTATGTGTTTACACATTGATTTACTGTAATTTTAGTGCGTTTCCACATAACCCGTACTTTTTTCAAAAATCGGAAAATGTTGCAAGTTAGCCAAATATTTTTTTTATTTTTTAAGTACATACGTGGTTTTTGCACTTGTGACTTATGGTCCCCTTTTTCTAACATTAAAAGGCATTTTAAAGCAATTTTCCAGGTTATAATAACTATTCACTGATTTTAAAAAAATTAAAAACAAACTGGGTTTCCACATTATTTGCACCACCTCCACTACCTATACTGAGAGAAAGGTTTATTTATATCAATATGAATTTTATTTCTGTGAAATAAATGGTAGACCGGTATACAGCGAAATAAGTATGTTAGTTCAATTAACTAAATCATCTATTTGGAGATTTTATTTCAATAAATTTCATAATTTATTTGGCAGAAATAAATCATAGAGTTTGTTAAAATATATTACTTATTTGTGACAAGTAAATTATATATTTGCAGCTACCAAATTAATTATTTGCCGCAAATAAATAATGTATTTTAACAAACTTTATCATTATTTCTCCGAGATAAATTTTGAAATGAAGTGAAATAAAGTAACGGATATATTTACTTATTTAATTGAACTGACTTGTTTATTTCCCTGTATACCTGCAGGTCTGCCATGTATTCGACAGAAAACAAATTCGCATTTCAAGGGTGTTGTTTAAACTTTTATTAATAATTAACAAAAGTAAAATAACAATAATAGGTGAAATAATATAACAAGGATGTATTCTATTTCTTCTTCGTTTTCACTGAAATCCAGGGTCCTTTTGTACGCAGTGGCTTAACAGCCACAGCCAAGCATAAGTGACGCTGATGTAAGATTTTTAAAAGAAAGTGTGTAAAAATTAAAAACATTTCAAATTGGCCAATTTAACTTACCTCAAAAATAAATGAACACCAACCATCATCATGGGGAATATTCTATTCCAATGGTGCATCCCAAACTTTTATAAAGTAATTAATTTAATGTGGCATCTTATCCCTGAACTTGGGAAATGAGAAAGCCCAGGTTCAATTCCAGCAACTTATATTTAATAAACTCTCTGGCACTCATTATAAAATACCGTAGAATCCGTAAATTCATCAGAACTGACTGTTGTAATGTCCGACTATTCACACGCACCCAAACTTTGTTGCGTTCAGTTGCTTGAGATTTGTTCTAATAAATCTGTCCAATCTGATGAAAATTAGATTTATTTGTTGCAAATATATCATGGCTTTTGTTTTTCAAAGGCAATATTTATTTAGGCGAAATCAGAGCTTGAAATAAATTGCAAATAATTGTGAGAAATAATACATATTTGCCACAAATAAAGATACCAAATCAAGCATTTCATAATGGGAGATATACCAAAAAAGTTGCGGTAAATAAGGTTTATCTAGAAGAAGTAATTTTTGGTTTTTAACAAGTCACTGTTATTCTACAGTCATATTTATTTGTTGTGAACTATGTACCCATTTTTTTCAGTGATGCACTGAGATTTGGTTAAACCACATTCTTGATGATAACTTCCGTTTTAAGAAAAGATAACAACTTGCGGTTTGCGGCATTTTGTTCTTAATTCTACGTGTAATGACACCATGTTTTTGAGAAAATTTGACAATTACGTCAGTTTCCAAAATAACGCCATCTGGTGGCTTCTTCGTAAAATAAAATTCAAGTGTAAACGCAGATTTCTATTACGCTATCAATTCCCTTTCCAACGAGGCCAAATTCATAAAAGTTGGTTCAAGCAATCCGAAGACATGGAATTTTTGGTGCAAGGGAATACTTTCCTCCCCCCAGCCCTTATTTCGTAAGTTAGATCAAAAAGTTTTTTAAACTATTTTGCAGGGTATTACAAGGAGATTTTGAGAAAGCTAAAGGATACCTACATTTCCATTTGAATTTTTGAAGAAAATGCGGATTGTAGATTTTCTTTTAAAATTGTGCCCCCTAGCGGGGAAAATTGAAAGCTAAAAATATTTTTGGTGAATTTTTCATTAGAAGATTCTTTCCCAAAAGCTGCAGAACGAATAGTTCCTAAGATATAGCCTTCAGTATAACATCAACTTGGAATTTCCAAGTTTGGTCATTTTCTTTAGTCTGTTGGTTTAACTCTTTCGCTGACAGAGACATTTTTTTTCTTCTTTTCTGCTTTTCTTTCTTTCTTTTTACTTTCTTTTAGCTTCTTTTATCTTATTTGAAGTTTTTTCTTTTGTTATTGTTTGTTATTTTTGTTTAGTTCTTTTACTGGATTTTATGCAACGTTTCTTACTTTTCTTAGCTTGTTGTATTACTGGGTTCTATTTTAGGTGTTCTGTGGCTTGCTGGTATGATGCTGATACTGGCACTGGTACTTTCTCTGGGCCCATAACCTGTAGAGTTTTATTCCGCGGACACCCACATGTTTTAAATAACTGCACAGTTTTATAATAACTTTTAATAAAGGACTTTAAACATTAAAATTATTACAATTTCTGACAAAGTACTTTTTTACGAATAACATTTATTGCACACAAAACACAATGTTACTATGATAATACATTTTAACAGTTATTTACCAATGATTTTTACAACCAAAACCTACCAATTTTTGACATATGAATTTTAAAAAATACTGCCTAGGCCATTTTCAACATAATAATCTTCCTTTAGTATCTGGGCCGCTTTCTGCCCAATCACGAAGGCTATAGCGTTTGTATTCCCTGAAATGATGTAGGGAATAATGCTGCAATCGGCTACTCTCAAATTCTTAATTCCGCGGACATTTAGCCGATGATCAACCACCCCTTCTGGGTTATTTTCTGGGAGCATCCTTGCTGTCGATGTGGGGTGATACATAGTAGCAGTGAGCTGCCTCAAATTACAATACCAATAATCTTTAGAGAAATGTTCGAATGCGTCACATTGTGGGATGTTCGTGGGAATATACGTGGCGTTTACTTTTTGAAAGGGTTCGGTTCCAATGAATTGGAATATTAGGAGGATTGCTTTGTACAAAGCCTCGATATCGGATTCTTTCGATAAAAAATTTAGATCGATATTCGGAAAATCGAACGGATCCTCTGATTTTAAAGTAATTGAACCGCGAGATTCTTCATGTAGAAGCACGGCGTATATTCGAAAAGTATGTTGAGTTTCTATTTTACTCCAGTATGATTGATTTATTGATTCTACGGTGTTTAACATTTTTGGTGTATAGTTATTCGTACTGTTTGGGGGGACGTATATTAACTGTATGTCAGGAACTCCTTCTGGTAGTTTGGAATCGTTAAATCTCATGAAAGCTATCCCGTCGCTGTTTCCTGGATCTGTGAACGGTCCTAAGCCTTTGAGGTACCACTCTACGCTTTGTTCAGTGGTCGCATTGTACATGGTGTAATTCGTGCTGAAACTTAAACCAAAGAATGCAGGGTGGTCTTGCAGATGTTTTCCTACTGCTGGGACATCGTTTACTACATCGATTCCCAATTTTTCTAACTCTGCTCTCGGTCCTATACCGGATAACAAGAGAAGCTGAGGCGTATTCACGCTTCCACCAGAAATAATAACATCTTTTTTCGCTCTGGCGACGTATTTTTGGCCGTTTTTATAAAATATAACTCCTTGCGCTTCTTTTTCTTTGTTAATAAGGATTTTTGTCGCATAAGCTTCTCTTAGAATATGCAAATTCTTTCGACAGTAAACTTTATCGATGAAGACTCGTCCGCTACTTTCTCTTTTACCGTGTTTGGTAAAATATTGGGTATGGGAAACGCCTAATTGTTCCGGACCATTGTAATCCACATAATTTCTTCCTACTTCTATGTTGGCTTGGATAAAGTTATAAAGTAGTTTATTCGTCGGGTAGGAATATTCGACGTTTATTGGACCTCCTTTTCCTTGATATAAAGGGTCACCATCAGGTATTTGAGAGTTTTCTTGGGCTTTGAAGATGGGTAGTAGGTCCGCGTATGACCATCCCGGGTTGCCTAGAGATGCCCAGTGGTTGTAATCGCCTTTATTGCCTCTAACGTACATTAAGACGTTTATATCTCCAGTTCCACCAATAGCTTTACCTCTTGGGTAATTGCATTTCTGATCTACCATGCCTAAAACCATTGATCAGCTGTGTTATTATTGCAAAAACATTTTTTTGTGTACAGTATGCCCCAGAATTCAACAACGGATTTTTGTTACACAAGGTTGTTGCGCCTTGAATAGCTTGAAAATTGTTAAAGAAAAACGTTCTGCCCTTAAAATTTCATATGCTCAAATTCTGGGATAACATTTATAGTGTTTGGTCAAAATTTAAGGTTCACCACAAGGAATAGAACATTTATTGGAGTTTCTAAATGTTCCCATATGCTAAACGTAAATTTAAGTTGGGTCACCCTGTTTACCTAAACAGCAGTTTGCTTGTTGTGTGGAGTAGTAACCCCAATTCAAAGGAGAGCTTTCTAAATATAGAGCCATTGCAGGGATATCACTGAAATCCGTTTGGTTGCCTCCTGCTTCTAATAGAAGTATATCCCAACGGTTATTTTCTGATAACATAGATGCTAATGTTCCTCCAGCTGTACCTGCTCCAACAACGATAAAATCAAACGTTCCATATTCTGAAAAAACATGAAATTGAAGGTACTTTTCGAGAAAAAAAAATAAGGTACCTTTAGTGACGTTTGGATTCC
Organism: Xestobium rufovillosum; assembly: GCA_963966045.1. Taxonomy (NCBI): domain Eukaryota; kingdom Metazoa; phylum Arthropoda; class Insecta; order Coleoptera; family Ptinidae; genus Xestobium; species Xestobium rufovillosum. Next base: position 48,953,853 of record OZ014492.1, on the reverse strand, counting down.
CAGAACCTTCCAAAAAATATGAATTACTTGTAGGTAACTCATAAACAAGGGCTTCTGCAATGTTGTTATCCACTAAATTTACATAATAATCTACTAACTCAGAAGAATTTAAGCCGTCTGTAGGACCAGGTGGCGGAGAACACTCCGTCTGATGCCTAAAAAATCTACCACACCCACAAGCACTGGAAAAAATTCCAATAAGCAAGACATGTGGAATATTTAGCATCTTAATAATGTCGTTTTATGGAATGAACATTATAAGTTTTCGTATTTATACCCACTTATATTGTTATTAATATAATGTGAATGGGTGAATTTTTAATGAGGAAGATAACAAATTAAGTGTACAGTATACCTTGCGCATTTTCATTTTTATACCTAATCTGTAAATTCGACCTTAAATGACTAATAAACAAGATATCGAGAAAGTAATTACTTTTCCCAATTAAATACTTACATTACTTCATCGCAGATCACTGTCACTTACCTGGCCGATCACTAATCTATTCTTCACATCTTCTGTGGAGTAGCTATCTACCAACTTATATTTTATTGAGTTCAGCTCTGCTTTTTATAAGATAGTTTCATACGTAAGTTTAAAATCGGAAGGTGTATAATAGGCTATGTTTCGTATAAATCTGTTACACATGCATTGTTTAAGTTCAGAAAAATTGAAAAATACATATATTTATCATTTTTAAGCTTACATAATAATCTACTGACTCAGATAACTTGAACTGTTTGTAAAAATTGATGCACTTGCTTTGTTTATGGGATATTTATTGCAAGCACGTAACTAGGTGTGTTTGTGCTTTTACCATAAGATTAGGTGACGGAAGATAATTTTAATGCCTAAAAAAACAGGCTACATGTATCATATTGAATGAGAATTTCTGGCTTCCATTTTTATGCCTTATACATCTTCGGCAACTGTATATATATGAGAACCAACAATGGTCGCAGTACCGATTCTTGCGGTACTCTACTAAAACATCTCTAGCAGCTGACGCGCCGTGAGAATATAAATGATTCAATGGATCTATATCTCAACAGGTACACAAAAAATTCCTAGATACACATTTCCAGTATAATACTTATCCATCGATTTATTAAATTTAGATACCCAGAAAGAAGAAGACCAAGCAAAATGATGTTTTCGAGATTAAAATCAAATTAAATTCACTATGGGACATTCAATAAACCTAGAAACAAAATTTATAATAAAGAAAATAGGGAAGAGGAAGAAATAAATGTTTTGTCGTTGGTTGAGGCGACACCAAAAACTTATTGTCTCGAATTCGAATCACAAGTTGGGTGTTTCCAAAACAAAATTTCATCATCATCATCATCATCATAAGGTTCTCAGTCCGAAGACTGGTTGGACGCGTACCTCCATTCTCTTCTATCCTGAGCTAACCTACGCATTTCCCTAAAAGTAGAACATCGTACATCCCTAACTATTTGAGAGCAGTAGTCTAATCTAGGCCTACCCCTACCTCTTTTTATTCCTATCTCTGACTCTAGTATGTCACGAACTATTCCTTCGTGTCTTAGAAGGTGTCCTACCATCCTATCTCTCCTACTCTTTATTGTTTTCCATACCTTTCGCTTTTCCCCAACTCTTTCTAACACTTCCCTATTGCTAACCTTATCTATCCACGGTATCTTCATCATGCGTCTGTAGCACCACATTTCAAACGCTTCTACTCTTTTTCTATCCGCTTCTCCTATTGTCCAAGTTTCGCACCCGTATAATGCCGTACTCCATACATACGACGTTAAGAGTCTCTTCCTAGTCTCTATATTAACCGTTCTCGAACATAACAGTTGTTTCTTTTTGTTAAACGCAACTCGTCCCTGCGCCATTCTTTGTTTTATATCTTTAGTGCTCCTACCGTCTTGAGTTATTTTACTTCCTAAGTAGCAGAAATCCGCGACCTCCTCCATCTTCTCATTTCCAATTTGTATTTCCATTTTAGTTCTATTTTCACATCCCCTACATACCAAAATTTTAGTTTTCTTTTTATTGATTTTCATGCCGAAGCCCTGTGTCAAAACTGCTTCCATTTCATTCAAAGCCGCTCCTAATTCTTCTTTGCTAGATACTAACACTGCTATATCATCCGCAAATCTGAGCATGTTAATAGTTTGGCCCTGTACATTGATCCCTGAGGCTGTTCTTTCCTTAACAATATTAATCGCATCTTCGATATATAAGTTGAAAACTAGAGGTGACAATGCACATCCCTGTCTCACTCCCTTCCGGATATCTACTTCCCTTTGTTCCTGTTCACATTCTATAACTGCCTTTTGCTCTTTGTAGAGATTATGTATTATTCTTCTGTCCCTGTATTTCATCCCTACCTTTCTCAGCACTTCGAACATCTTCCCCCATTTTACGTTGTCGAAGGCTTTTTCTAAATCTACAAATCCTATATAGACGCTCTTTCTCTTTTCTATCGTTTTTTCTATAATTACTCGTAAAGCTAGAATGGCCTCGCGCGTTCCTCTATTTCGTCTAAATCCTAACTGATCTTCTCCTAATATTTCTTCCGCCTTTTTCTCCATCCTTCTTTGCACAATTCTAGTTAAAATTTTTGACGCATGGGAAGTTAAACTGATAGTTCTAAAATTTTCGCATCTATCCGCGCCTTTTATTTTTGGCAAAGCTACTATGATGTTCCGTTTGTAATCTTCTGGAATCTCGCCTGTCAGGTATATGCGACTAACTAATTTAAATAAACGATCTATTACCTCTTGACCTGCGCACTTTAAGATTTCTGCCTGCAAGCCATCTATACCTGGTGCTTTATTATTCCTTAAACTTTTTAGTGCTATCTCAAACTCTTCTCTCATTATAGGACTCCCTAGGTTATCCCCCTCTACACTGCTTTCGCTTTCTAATATATCTTGCACTTCCTGTCCCGCATATAAGTTTCCTAAATATTCTTTCCACCTATCTGCCTTCTCCCCGCTTCCGATTAGGATATCTCCTGCCTCATTTCTAATGTTTTTGGTACTAGATCCAATTTCTCTAAAATTTCTCCTAATTATTTTATATGCTTCATCAGTCTTTCCTACTTCGAACTTATCTTCCACTTCTTTGCATTTATTATCGATCCATTGCTCTTTCGCTTTCCTACATTTCCGAATAATTTCCCACTTGATCACCTTATATCTTTGTTTCCCTATTTCATCTAACCTTTTTTATATTTTCGCCTTTCCTCTATTAGACTCACAATATGTTTTGTTATCCAGGGTTTCCTACTTTCATTCTGTTTATGACCCAAAATATCCCTAGCTGAGGAAACTAAACTATTTTTAATGCAATTCCATTCTGCCTCTATGTCCGTAACAATATTTCCACCCGTGCCCTTTAGTACTTCGTTTGTCTTTTTCTCGAACTTATTGCGCATATCATCATCTTTTAGTTTCTCTGGGTCAAGATACCTTCTTCCGCTTCTTTTTTTCAAAATCTTAAATTTAAGATTGGCTTTCATAACGACTATGTTGTGATCACTATCTATATCTGCTCCTGGATAACTTCTACAATCCCTAACTTGATTTCTAAATCTTTGCCTAACAAGAATGTAATCTCCCTAAGTCTCCTGGCATCTTCCACGTATAGCATCTCCTAACATGATGGTGAAATAGAGTGTTCGCGACCGTTAAGTTATGTTTATCGCAGAACTCTATCAGTCTAACTCCCCTATCGTTCCTATTGCCTAATCCAAAGGGGCCAACTATTCCGCCCTCTCGCCCTGTGCCTACGATTGCATTGAAATCTCCTATAATTATTAAATTTTCGTGTCCTCTCACAAAATCTAGCACATATTCAATATCACTATAAACTGCCTCTACGGCCTCATCACTGTAGTTAGAAGTGGGCATATATACCTGTATTATTACTGTTTTTACGGGTTTCGAATCTAACCTAACCATAACTACCCTGTCACTTTGCTGTAAGAAATTTTCTACACTCCCGAATTTCCTCCTACAGATCCTGTGTGTATTACTCTAAAATCTCCGCTCCAGAAGTCTCCAGCTTCTGGCCATCGCACTTCACTGATACCTACTACATCTAATGCTAACCTATCCATCTCAATTTTCAAATTCTCTAACTTCCCTACTTGTTTCATGCTTCTAACATTTCACGCTCCGACTCGTGAGATGTTACACTTATCATTTCTGATGACTACCCCCGAAGCAGTCCCCGCCCGGAGATCCGAATGTGGGACCATTTTACCTCCGGAATATTTTACTCCAGAAGGTGCCATCATCATAAATTAAAGTACGCTGTACTAGGGATAAAATAATGTGGTGGTTTCCCGTTGCCTTCCACATCGCAGTAGTGTGTATCACAGTGCCATACCAACCCTCACGATCTCTGCCACTATGATTACTGAAAGAGCTGCTGCCCCCTTCCAGGGACTTGATTTAGTCTGGCTTCTCAAATAAAAACCCCTCCAATATGGTTAAACCTATGGTTCGGCTCTTTATATCATTGAAGCGCGCAAGCCATCCCACCCGTCCCAGTATTACTAGAACTGCGTCAAGGTACAAGTCCTTTGGGTGGTACTTAAATAAAATTCAAGAAAATCCAGTATTTGGGCGGTCTGCCATTTGGACAGATGAAACTAACATAAGCAGCGTAGAATTATTTAACAGGTATAATGTGCGTCACTGGTCTGATACAAATCAGCACCAAACTTTTGAACGTCAGAGGCAAGGACGTTTTAGATTTAACGTTTGGTGTTTTATTTTGGGTGGTCAACTAGCATACCAAATTTTTGATGGAAACTTAACGGGATTGAGATACATTAATTTATTGAATATTAACGCAGAGGGGATATTGGAAAATGTTCCGTTAATAAACATAAACAGGGTATATTTCCAACAAGATGGTGCCCCTGCACACAATTCTGCAATAGTTAGAAATTATTTAGAAATTAGAAAATCATTTTCCGGGTAGATGGTTGGGTACAAATGGACCTATATTGTGGCCTGCAAGATCACCGGATCTGAGTATATTATACTTTTTTGTTTGGACATTTAAAAAAATATACATACGGATATACAACAATCAAGCCGAGCTAGCAGAGGCAACACATGCAGCTTTCCGATATTTGCAAGTCCATCTTATTTTTTTAAATATTGTCATCAATCTATTAACTAAAAGACGTAGATTATGTGTTGAAGCAGTTCCTATAATTTTGTTGTTTGTTGTTTTTGTTGTTTTTGTTTGTTTTGCTGTTTTTCTGTTTATGTTGCTATTATTTCATTTGTTATTAAAAGTTGCTAACATAAATTCACAGGTATCTTGGATGTACCTACCTATCTTATATTTTCTAAAGGCAAAAAGTACCAAAATCTTTGCCATTTTTTGAAATAGCAATATAAAAGTATATATATTTTGATAGCTTAAAAAGACCTTTCGAACTTGTCCAAAGCCTGCTGTGGTTTCCATTTAAAAAATTCAACTTTATGTCATCCCAAAGGACTTGTACCTTGACGCAGTTCTAGTAATACTGGGACGGGTGGGATGGCTTGCGCGCTTCAATGATATAAAGAGCCGAACCATAGGTTTAACCATATTGGAGGGGTTTTTATTTGAGAAGCCAGACTAAATCAAGTCCCTGGAAGGGGGCAGCAGCTCTTTCAGGAATCATAGTGGCAGAGATCGTGAGGGTTGGTATGGCACTGTGATACACACTACTGCGATGTGGAAGGCAACGGGAAACCACCACATTATTTTATCCCTAGTACAGCGTACTTTAATTTATGATGATGGCACCTTCTGGAGTAAAATATTCCGGAGGTAAAATAGTCCCACATTCGGATCTCCGGGCGGGGACTGCTTCGGGGGGAGTCATCAGAAATGATAAGTGTAACATCTCACGAGTCGGAGCGTGGAATGTTAGAAGCATGAAACAAGTAGGGAAGTTAGAGAATTTGAAAATTGAGATGGATAGGTTAGCATTAGACGTAGTAGGTATCAGTGAAGTGCGATGGCCAGAAGCTGGAGACTTCTGGAGCGGAGATTTTAGAGTAATACACACAGGATCTGTAGGAGGAAATTCGGGAGTAGGAATTGTTATGCGGAAAAAAGTAGGACAGAGTGTAGAAAATTTCTTACAGCAAAGTGACAGGGTAGTTATGGTTAGGTTAGATTCGAAACCTGTAAAAACGGTAATAATACAGGTATATATGCCCACTTATAACTACAGTGATGAGGCCGTAGAGGCAGTTTATAGTGATATTGAATATGTGCTAGAATTTGTGAGAGGGCACGAAAATTTAATAATTACAGGAGATTTCAATGCAGTCGTAGGCACAGGGCGAGAGGGCGGAATAGTTGGCCCCTTTGGATTAGGCAATAGGAACGATAGGGGAGTTAGACTGATAGAGTTCTGCGATAAACATAACTTAACGGTCGCGAACACTCTATTTCACCATCATGTTAGGAGATGCTATACGTGGAAGATGCCAGGAGACTTAGGGAGATATCAAATAGATTACATTCTCGTTAGGCAAAGATTTAGAAATCAAGTTAGGGATTGTAGAAGTTATCCAGGAGCAGATATAGATAGTGATCACAACATAGTCGTTATGAAAGCCAATCTTAAATTTGAGATTTTGAAAAAAAGAAGCGGAAGAAGGTATCTTGACCCAGAGAAACTAAAAGATGATGATATGCGCAATAAGTTCGAGAAAAAGACAAACGAAGCACTAAAGGGCACGGGTGGAAATATTGTTAGGGACATAGAGGCAGAATGGAATTGCATTAAAAATAGTTTAGTTTCCTCAGCTAGGGATATTTTGGGTCATAAACAGAATGAAAGTAGGAAACCCTGGATAACAAAACATATTGTGAGTCTAATAGAGGAAAGGCGAAAATATAAAAATAGGTTAGATGAAACAGGGAAACAAAGATATAAGGCGATCAAGTGGGAAATTATTCGGGAATGTAGGAAAGCGAAAGAGCAATGGATCGATAATAAATGCAAAGAAGTGGAAGATAAATTCGAAGTAGGAAAGACTGATGAAGCATATAAAATAATTAGGAGAAATTTTAGAGAAATTGGATCTAGTACCAAACACATTAGAAATGAGGCAGGAGATATCCTAATCGGAAGTGGGGAGAAGGCAGATAGGTGGAAAGAATATTTAGGAAACTTATATGCGGGACAGGAAGTGCAAGATATATTAGAAAGCGAAAGCAGTGTAGAGGGGGATAACCTAGGGAGTCCTATAATGAGAGAAGAGTTTGAGATAGCACTAAAAAGTTTAAGGAATAATAAAGCACCAGGTATAGATGGCTTGCAGGCAGAAATCTTAAAGTGCGCAGGTCAAGAGGTAATAGATCGTTTATTTAAACTAGTTAGTCGCATATACCTGACAGGCGAGATTCCAGAAGATTACAAACGGAACATCATAGTAGCTTTGCCAAAAAGAAAAGGCGCGGATAGATGCGAAAATTTTAGAACTATCAGTTTAACTTCCCATGCGTCAAAAATTTTAACTAGAATTGTGCAAAGAAGGATGGAGAAAAAGGCGGAAGAAATATTAGGAGAAGATCAGTTCGGATTTAGACGAAATAGAGGAACGCGCGAGGCCATTCTAGCTTTACGAGTAATTATAGAAAAAACGATAGAAAAGAGAAAGAGCGTCTATATAGGATTTGTAGATTTAGAAAAAGCCTTCGACAACGTAAAATGGGGGAAGATGTTCGAAGTGCTGAGAAAGGTAGGGATGAAATACAGGGACAGAAGAATAATACATAATCTCTACAAAGAGCAAAAGGCAGTTATAGAATGTGAGCAGGAACAAAGGGAAGTAGATATCCGGAAGGGAGTGAGACAGGGATGTGCATTGTCACCTCTAGTTTTCAACTTATACACTGCCGGAAAAAATCTAGGGATATTTTTAAAATGCGCAATAAAATGTAAATTAAATAAAATCTGTCATAGCCAATGTGTTTATAAGAAATATTTGAGTGCGTCGCAGTGCGCAATGACAAGAAAAGATAGGCAATTGTTTTAAAAATTGACAAATATGGAGAATAGCGAAATTGTCGCATTTAAAAAAGTTGAATAAGTGGTTAATTAGTAGGTGTACGTAGTGAAGAATAGTGAAGAGTGTATGTTAAAGTAATGGAAAGGCATCATTTACCTCGAGAAGGTATGTTAAGGGCTGTGGGGATGCTTGAAGCTGGTAGGCGTCAAATCGATGTTGCGGAGGCCATTGGGACAACGCAAAGCGTAATTTCAAGATTGTGGTCGCGTTATCGTGAAACAGGAGATGTGGCAGAAAGGCATAGTGGTCGACATCGAGGAACCACCGCAGTACAGGATCGTTTTTTGCAACTGAATGCAAGAAGAGATGCGACGACAACTGCCGCAGTTTTGCGTAGGGAGCTGCAGCAAGCGCACGGTGTTGTTGTTTCATCCAGAACCGTGATAAATCGATTGCACGAAGCCAATTTAAGGTCTCGTAGACCCCTAAGATGTCCACCCCTCACGAGAGGCAATCGCGCTGTGCGACTTCGTTGGAGTCAAGAACATGGCAAAATGAACAATGGAGTCCTGTGCTCTTCACTGATGAATCGCGATTTGGTCTTCACTCAGATTCAAGAAGACTTCGTGTTTGGAGGCAATCTGGCTTAAACAACCGACTCCAGCATGTACAAGAAGTGCATAGTTTTAGAGGTGGCACGATTATGGTCTGGGGCGGAATAAGCATCGGCGGGAGAACTGACCTCGTTTTGCTGGATGCGTCATTAACTGCAATTCGTTACCGTGATATCATTCTTCAACCTTTTGTCATTCCATATGCAGCAGCAGTTGGAGAAAATTTTATTCTGCAACAAGACAATGCGCGGCCACATTCAGCAAGATTAGTTGAAGAGTTCCTTGATGCTAGCGCCATCGAGGTGATACCATGGCCTGCACAGTCTCCGGATCTTAATCCAATTGAGCATGCTTGGGACATGCTCCAAAGAAGGGTTATGGAAAATGGAGTCGCGATTGAGAACCGAAGACATTTGTTTGCAGCTCTTGAAAATGCATGGAGGGAAATACCACAAGAAGATTTAGATAATTTGATTTTAAGTATGAACAGGAGATGTAGGGCGGTCATTAACAATAGAGGAGGCCATACAACTTATTGAAACACTAAAAAAATCGTTTTGACTCGTTATTTTTTGTTTCTGTTTGAATTTGTTCTAAACATTTTCACGTTTGAATTTTGTGTAGTTTTTGATTTTTAATTAAAAAATTAGATATTCTTTTCTTTTTTGCACTCTTTATGACAGATTATTAAAAGAATTATAGGAATTTCTTGATAAATGTATTATAATAATTTTCCAGTCGAAACCATGCATTTAGCTTGCATTCTTACCAATATCCCTAGATTTTTTCCAGCAGTGTATATCGAAGATGCGATTAATATTGTTAAGGAAAGAACAGCCTCAGGGATCAATGTACAGGGCCAAACTATTAACATGCTCAGATTTGCGGATGATATAGCAGTGTTAGCATCTAGCAAAGAAGAATTAGGAGCGGCTCTGAATGAAATGGAAGCAGTTTTGACACAGGGCTTCGGCATGAAAATCAATAAAAAGAAAACTAAAATTTTGGTATGTAGGGGATGTGAAAATAGAACTAAAATGGAAATACAAATTGGAAATGAGAAGATAGAGGAGGTCGCGGATTTCTGCTACTTAGGAAGTAAAATAACTCAAGACGGTAGGAGCACTAAAGATATAAAACAAAGAATGGCGCAGGGCCGAGTTGCGTTTAACAAAAAGAAACAACTGTTATGCTCGAGAACGGTTAATATAGAGACTAGGAAGAGACTCTTAACGTCGTATGTATGGAGTACGGCATTATACGGGTGCGAAACTTGGACAATAGGAGAAGCGGATAGAAAAAGAGTAGAAGCGTTTGAAATGTGGTGCTACAGACGCATGATGAAGATACCGTGGATAGATAAGGTTAGCAATAGGGAAGTATTAGAAAGAGTTGGGGAAAAGCGAAAGGTATGGAAAACAATAAAGAGTAGGAGAGATAGGATGGTAGGACACCTTCTAAGACACGAAGGAATAGTTCGTGACATACTAGAGTCAGAGATAGGAATAAAAAGAGGTAGGGGTAGGCCTAGATTAGACTACTGCTCTCAAATAGTTAGGGATGTAGGATGTTCTACTTTTAGGGAAATGCGTAGGTTAGCTCAGGATAGAAAAGAATGGAGGTACGCGTCCAACCAGTCTTCGGACTGAGAACCTTATGATGATGATGATGTCATAACTCAAAAAATACGCCCCCTAGAAAAAAACTCCGTACGATACTGAATTCCTTGGAAAAAGTTCTATAAGAATCAATCTTAACAGTTTTAGTCTGCTGGGTAGAAAATGGATTGTAGAGAATTTTTGAAAATCGATAAAAATCAATATTATTTTTTTCTCGAAAGCTAAAAACGATATCCAAATTACCCCAAGGCTCTATCTCTGCTGCTTCTATGAGAAACCCCCAAATCACAACGAAAATAGGACACCCTGTAAAATAGATTTGAAACTCCAACTGTCAGTGGAGATCTTACTATTTCTGGACACCCTGTAAGTTTGTAACAAGCATTAATTAAACACCAATTCGAAAGCGAGTACTGATTATCTAATTTGCGAGGTTAACACATACTTAATACATATTTAATAATGGGCTCAAAACGATATCTTCATATGTAATACATTTTAACCTTACGCCAACCATGGAATTACAAGATAAGCAAAGCTTTAAAAAGAAAGAAAACAAATTATTTGTTTAAAATCGCACAAAATGTTGTTGCTTTTGGGTCTCTTCGCTGGAGTTTTGTGTTGCTCAAATGAAGCACCCAAGAACATGTCTTACGAACAAGAAGTTGAATATTACGAATATATTATCAACTGCAATGTGGACGAAGCAAGTACTTACGTGCTTCCAGTTAATAATGAATATTTTCTGGAACATTCAAACAGTGCGCCAAATTTTGGTGAGCAAAATTATTTAGGCACTCAAAATGCTTCACAAAACCTTACGTTAAGTAAATTATGTAATTTATTATGGAGTGCAATAGTAATTTTGAGTTGCAGTGCCGAATCGAAACGAAGTCATATTGAAGCAGCTTCCCATGTACTAACTTTAGTATTAATAAACTCCTTTGTTTAGCTTGCTACCAGTTACGAGAGTTATTTTCCAAATACTGTATAAATACAGTGATTTCAACTGCAAATAAAAATAAAATAATGTTTCTTGTAGATGGTGGACAGTATGACTTCATAATCGTTGGAGCTGGCTCTGCAGGATCAGCTCTAGCTTATGGCCTCTCAGAAAATGAAAACTGGAATATTCTTTTGGTGGAGGGAGGTGGTGATGAAGATGATTTTAGCGTAATACCCGAATTTTATCAATATTTAATATATTCCGATATGAATTGGGGATATTCATCAATTCCGCAAAAACACTCTTGTTTAGGTAATGTGATTCCGTTGCTCTCAAAATACAGAGTTTAAAAAAAAATGGGAACTGCGTATGGTATGAAAGAAAGTCCAATATTGTGAGATTTTGTGTTTCAGGGATGGAAAATGATGAGTGCGCCTACCCTAGGGGAAAAGTAATTGGAGGTTCCGGCACGATCAATGCGATGATATACGTGAGGGGTAACCGGAATGATTTCGACTCGTGGGCAGAAGCTGGTAACCCTGGTTGGGCGTACAAAGATGTCCTACCATATTTCATAGGGGAAGAGACTTCTCATATAGATGGTGATCCTTTATACCACGGCATGAATGGTCCAATAACAATTTCGTATTCAAGCCCGCCTAATCCGTTTGTGAAACCGTTCATAGACGCTAACTTGGCTCTAGGAAGAAAAGTGGTAGATTATAATGGAAGAGAACAATTAGGGGTTGCAAGAACTCAGCTGTTTGAGAAACATGGGTATCATGTTAATGGCGGAAATGCTTTCCTCGATAAAATAAAGAGTAGGAAGAACTTACGAATTGTTAAAAACACTTTGGTCACTAGAATTCTTATAAGCAAAAATAAAACAGCGTACGGCATAGAATACATCAACAATGGTAAGAAGGGTTTATCCATGGCAACTAAAGAAGTGATAGTTTCTGCCGGTGCAGTCAATTCACCCCAGCTTCTGATGCTATCCGGCATTGGGCCCAAGAAAGAATTGGAAGAGTTAGGAATTAAGGTAATACAAGATCTACAAGTAGGCAAGAACCTTCAAGACCACCCGACATATTTCTCTCTAATATTCCAAACAAATTATTCAGTAATCTCTCCCCCTACGAAAAAAATGATTGAAGAATACCTCCATGGCCGTGGTCCTTACACAAGTACGAATGACGACGCTATGGCATTTTCCAGACTTGAACACAGCACATTACCAGAAGGAGTTCCCGATTTGCAACTTATTTTAATACCACCAAATTGTACCAGCGATTATTTTCCGTCTGCCATCAAAGCTAGCAATTTATCGAAAAAAGTATTTTGGGATAAAGTAGATCCCATTAATTCTTTTAGAATAAATGTCGCGCTCTTACATCCGCGATCTAAAGGAACTGTTAAATTAGCCTCTAAAAACCCTCTAGACTTCCCTTTAATAGATCTAAACTTCTTAGCTGTCGAACAAGACACTAACGATACGTATCAGGGAATTCTGCAAGCTTTTGAAATAGCAAACGCAAAACCATTCAGAGATATTAACGCTACATACGTAAATACTAATATTCCAGAATGTGACGCCCATGGCCGCTTAACAAGAGAATATTGGTATTGTAATTTGAAGTACTTTACTACAACTGGTTACCATCCTTGTTGTACTGCGAAAATGGGACCAGAAACAGACAAAGACTCTGTAGTAGACGCAAGATTGAAAGTGCACGGAGTTGACAGGTTACGAGTAGTCGATGCCAGTATTTTTCCCAACATTGTATCTGGAAATACTAACGCTGGATCTTTTATGGTCGGTGGAAAGGCGGCAGATATTGTCAATAAAGATTATAATTTGTAATTGTCATATTTCTCTCAAATGTGAACCAGAATAAAGTTTTAATTTTGGTTTATCCTTCTATTTGCATTTCATTTTCAAAACATTTTAGTTAACAGAATTCTTAGACACGGAAAAAGTCAGCGTATGGTATAGAATATATGAATAATGGTAAAAACGTCATCCCTTGACAACTAAAGGTAAGCGTCCACTTCTTATCCGCGTCGGACAGGCGACACGCATCGGACGTATTGGATTTTTGTATTATGTATTTACATTATTTTTAATGAGAATGCGTTCACCTATTATACGCATCGTTTTATCTCTGTTTTATTCCTTCTCCTCCTCCTCCTCCTCCTCTGCTGCTTCTATGAGAAACCCCCAAATCACAACGAAAGTAGGACACCCTGTACAATAAATTTGAAACTCCAACTGTCAGTGGAAATTTTACTATTTCTGGACATCTGTAAGTTTGCAACAAGCATTAATTAAACACCAATTCGAAAGTGAGTACTGATTATCTAATTTGCGAGGTTAAAACATAATACATATTTAATAATGGGCTCAAAACGATATCTTCATATTATGTACATATGTACATTTTAACCTTACGCCAACCATGGAATTACAAGATAAGCGAAGCTTTAAAAAGAAAGAAAAAAAATATCTGTTAAAAATCGCACAAAATGTTGTTGCTTTTGGGTCTCTTCGCAGGAGCTTTGTGTTGCTCAAATGAAGTACCCAAGAACATGTCTTACGAACAAGAAGTTGAATATTACGAATATATTATCAACTGCAATGTGGACGAAGCAAGTACTTACGTGCTCCCAGTTAATAATGAATATTTTCTGGAACATTCAAACAGCGCGCCAGATTTTGGTGAGCAAAATAATTTACCCACTCAAAAATTCCTCACAAAACCGTAAGTAAAGTTAAGTAAATTTATGTAATTTATTATGCTTGAGATGAGATTGTCCAGCATCAAAGTTATTATATGGGAAGTTGCCTAATGCGAGGTTCGTTCTTAGTCGGCTGCGATCGGAAATTGACGTCACCGCCAGACCGAAATTTCCTGCCGTACATTAGCCGACAAGCGGAGCGCATAGAACGGGGGAATAAAATAATTTTTAGGTATAAAATAATAATTGAAATAATTAAAACTACATTTCCGGGAACATCTGTTTCTGTAGGTATGTACACTTTCTTCGCCATAATTTGCGATGAATCAATAAATGCACAAAAATCAGTACTTACGTAGGCACCTACCATATTATTATAGGCACTTCCAGATTAGTTTCGGGAATAATATTAGGTAAGTAGGTACGTATTTATTGGAGTAGGTAGTAGGTATGAAGGTAAGTAGGTATTAGGTAGGTATACATACTTACGTTTTGCTTTCAAAAACACATCGGCGAGTAGAAAATGTTTATAAGTATTTATTTTTTTATTCAAATAATTACATAATGTTATCTATATCTATACTGCCTACTTATGTGCATACTTTTTCAACTTTTTACTTTGGAATTAGTCGGAGAATGGGCGTATGTATTTATTTCTAAAAATAAAATACTGGATGTGGGTTTTAGTTTTCAGTATAGGTACTGTTAAAAATGAACGGCATTTGGTCATAGATATTTCGCTGTGACCATGGTTGTTACACGGTAAGAAATAGTTCTGCTCTTCCAGAATCCGTCGAAAAAATTTAAATCTATTCTTATTTGATAGAGTTATTAACGAAAAACCAAAGAAAGGAGTGCAATATTGTAATTTTGAGTTGCAGTACCGAACCGAAACGAAGTCATATTGAAGCAGCTTCCCATGTACTAGATTTAGCATTAATAAACTCTTTTGGTTAGCTTTGCTATCAGTTACGAGAGTTATTTTCCAAATACACTGTATAAAGACAAGGATTCCATTCCAACTACAAATAAGAATAAAATAATGTTTCTTGTAGATGGTGGACAGTATGACTTCATAATCATTGGAGCTGGCTCTGCAGGATCAGCTTTAGCTTATGGCCTCTCAGAAAATGAAAACTGGAATATTCTTTTGGTGGAGGGAGGTGGTGATCAAGATGATTTTAGCGTAATACCCGAATTTTATTCATATTTAATACACTCCGATATGAATTGGGGATATTCCTCAATTCCGCAAAAGCACGCTTGTTTAGGTAATGCGATTCCGTTGCTCTCAAAATACAGAGTTTTTTAAAAAAAGTTTGAATTATTAAGTTTGGGAACTGCGTATGGTATGAAAGAAAGTCCAAAAATGTAAGATTTTGTGTTTCAGGGATGGAAAATGATGAGTGTGCCTACCCTAGGGGAAAAGTAATTGGAGGTTCCGGCGCGATTAATGCTATGCTATACGTGAGGGGTAACCGGAATGATTTCGACTCGTGGGCAGAAGCTGGTAACACTGGTTGGGCGTACAAAGATGTCCTACCATATTTCATAGGGGAAGAGACTTCTCATATAGATGGTGATCCTTTATACCACGGCATGAATGGTCCAATAACAATTTCGTATTCAAGCCCGCCTAATCCGTTTGTGAAACCGTTCATAGACGCCAACGTAGCTCTAGGAAGAAAAGTAGTAGATTATAATGGAAGAGAACAATTAGGGGTTGCAAGAACTCAGCTGTTTGAGAAACATGGGTATCATGTTAATGGCGGAAATGCTTTCCTAGATAAAATAAAGAGTAGGAAGAACTTACGAATTGTTAAAAACACTTTGGTCACTAGGATTCTTATAAGCAAAAATAAAACGGCGTATGGCATAGAATACATCAACAATGGTAAGAAGGGTTTATCCATGGCAACTAAAGAAGTGATAGTTTCTGCGGGTGCAGTCAATTCACCCCAGCTTCTGATGCTATCCGGCATTGGACCCAAGAAACAATTGGAAGAGTTAGGAATTAAGGTAATACAAGATCTACAAGTAGGCAAGAACCTTCAGGACCACCCGACATATTTCTCTCTAATATTCCAAACAAATTATTCAGTAATCTCTCCCCCTACGAAAAAAATGATTGAAGAATACCTCCATGGCCGTGGTCCTTACACAAGTACGAATGACGACGCTATGGCATTTTCCAGACTTGAACACAGCACATTACCAGAAGGAGTTCCCGATTTGCAACTTATTTTAATACCACCAAATTGTACCAGCGATTATTTTCCGTCTGCCATCAAAGCTAGCAATTTATCGAAAAAAGTATTTTGGGATAAAGTAGATCCCATTAATTCTTTTAGAATAAATGTCGCGCTCTTACATCCGCGATCTAAAGGAACTGTTAAATTAGCCTCTAAAAACCCTCTAGACTTCCCTTTAATAGATCTAAACTTCTTAGCTGTCGAACAAGACACTAACGATACGTATCAGGGAATTCTGCAAGCTTTTGAAATAGCAAACGCGAAACCATTCAGAGATATTAACGCTACATACGTAAATACTAATATTCCAGAATGTGACGCCCATGGCCGCTTAACAAGAGAATATTGGTATTGTAATTTGAAGTACTTTACTACAACTGGTTACCATCCTTGTTGTACTGCGAAAATGGGGCCAGAAACAGACAAAGACTCTGTAGTAGACGCAAGACTGAAAGTGCACGGGGTTGACAGGTTACGAGTAGTGGATGCCAGTATTTTTCCCAACATTGTATCTGGAAATACCAACGCTGGATCTTTTATGGTCGGTGGAAAGGCGGCAGATATCGTCAAGAAAGATTATAATTTGTAAGTAATTGCCATATTTCATTCAAATGTGATCCAGAATAAAGTTTTAATTTTGGTTTATTTGCATTTTTTTTTCAAAACATTTTAGTTAGCAGAATTCTTAGACACGCCGGAAAAAGTCAGCATATGGAATAGAATATACGAAACGGTCAATTTGCAAACAAAAGTGTCATACCGCTTTTAATTTCCCGTTCTGTATGTTCTGGGTTCTGGTGGAGGTTGGGTAGTAAGTTATGTCATAAAAAGTAATTTTAAATTAATCCTTTGCCACGGAATAGTTGATTCCGTGTCCGTGGCTATAACACAACATGGTGCCTGCTAAGGTTCCACCAATCACAGTGCTCTTTGGAAGTTATACCCTTTGGGATTCGAAGTAAGAAGAAACAGTGGCAACCTGCGGACCTGGCAACATTGGTGCGTGCTTGTCATAACACAAGATGACGTTTGTTAGGAATGTATGAGAAATTCGAAAAATGTTGAGGAAAAAAACTCTATACGAATGCCGTCTGTGTTTAGAAGAATCAACATTTGCGTTCTCTTTGTTTGATGAAAATTTGGCAGATTTAGTAGAGACTTTAGCATCTGTAACAGTTAGTTTTCCAACCATAACCTATAATCGCATATTGTAAATTTATGCATTTTGTAGATATCCACAAATGATAATTTCCCTTGTACCTGTTGTGAGAAATGCTTGGCAAATTTAAACATTGTCCTCGAGTTGCAACAGCGAATTCTAAGGTCTGACGAGATTTTGCGAGCAAGGAGTGCGATAAGTGAACAGATCTCTGAAGATGTGGAGGAATCGGATGGTGATGGTGCAGCAGTTGAAGTCTTTAAAATTGAATGTGCCGCAGATGCCGAAGAAGCAGACCTCGAAACAATCGAACTTAGTAGTGACGAAGATGTAGAATACGAACTGGACCCTGCCGTTGCTAACGAAGATGATGCTTCGAAAGATGATAGCCAAACTTATTTCCAAGTTGAATTTGGCAAGTGCGAGAAAGAGAAAAACGACAGTAATGGTTCTTCTATGTTGAATATGGTGCTGAATTTTAATGATGATTTGAAGCAACGGATAGCTGAGAAACGACAACTGCAACGCAATTTGGAGTGTGTGAGGTACGCTGTTCAAAATAATAATTACTATATATGCAGATGTGTTCAGTGTATATTTCTTTTTTAGTTGCAATTTAAAATTTGAAAGCTACAGGACTCTGCACGCTCACATGATCAAACACAAGAGTGTTGGCGAACGACGTGTCGTTCGAAAAGAATATCGACCCATGAACCTGGAGTGCAACGAGTGCGGTGAAAAATTAGATAATACGCGGGCGTTGCAGGCCCACAAGGGCAAACACAAACTGACTCGCTGCTCCATTTGCGATTCCAACATAAGATCTGATAATTTTAAAAGACATTTCGAGATGCATTCCGCTTGCAAAGAGATTTGCGAAATTTGCGGAAAAACTGCCAAGAATAAAGAGAGTCTTCGCGGACACATGTTTTACCAGCACAGGGAGAATCCTCAAGTTTATAAGTGCGAGGATTGCAACAGGGAATTCCGATATCGATACAAATACACCATGCACATCAGGAAAGCGCACACGGGGCAAAGAGACCACCAGTGCAAAGTTTGTGATAAAAAGTTTTTCACGAAGTTCGATCTGAAGAAGCACGTGGATATGACACACCTTCGTTCCAGGCCTTACATATGCCAGTACTGCAAAAGAGGCTACTCGAGTCGATATGCGCTAAAAACTCACGTGCGCCAACATACATTGGAGACACCATTTCGCTGCGACGTCTGTGCAGCTGGTTTCCGACAGAGGGTTTCTTTGCGGACTCATTTAAAATCGAAACACAATATAATTGATAAACCACCTATTCCATGCCAACTTGTAAACAAGAGGAAGTTGAGCGACTTCAAGAAGGACACCAAGAAGGAAA
This sequence comes from Xestobium rufovillosum, assembly GCA_963966045.1. NCBI lineage: Eukaryota > Metazoa > Arthropoda > Insecta > Coleoptera > Ptinidae > Xestobium > Xestobium rufovillosum. Next base: position 48,935,135 of record OZ014492.1, on the reverse strand, counting down.
CTGAAATTGCTGTGTCTGAAATTGTTGCGGAAGTCGAAGAAACACATCAAAATCTCGATGACACTTAATAGATTGGGCTTTGAACATTTCTATTTCTGTATATTAAACTGCGATATTTACACATTTTGTTTTTTTCTTATTTATGTGGTGGGAAAACCAATTCCTTACTGTATTGTTTTACCTGTGCAATTAAAGTACCCCATTTGATAAGAAAGAATGACCAGTGAGGATAATATAGTGGGGGAAATCAAGAATTATTATTAAATTATCGTCAATTACTTTGGTACCTACAAAACCATATTTGCTACTATTTGCATTTATCCCAAAAACACAAAGTGTTGAGCGTTCTGTGGCGAGAAAAAAGAATGCTGCAAGAGCTAAAATTTAGTGTTTCAGAATGTAGCAATTTCTTGTAGCGACACCTATCGAGTAACAGCATTGTACAAAATGACTAGTTGAGATATAAACCAAAGCAGATTATAGGTAGTGATAAAGCGAGTAGGCCTATTTCCTGAGTAGGTTTACAGATGGCCAGAATATGCCTCTATCTACTCAAGAAAAGGAACATTCAAAAAATATTACTTTTTTTCTGGAAATCGTTAAAGATTTTGTTCTTTTTCGCAGTTTCTCCCATTTCAGACAAAATAAAAAATAATGAAAACATTAATTATCGTTATTATATCCTACGAAGGCGTAGAGCGGCCACGCGAAAGAAATAATTTATAATGTCGAGTTACAGCTCGAATTTACCTTAATTTTGAGTTTGAAGACGAAATTAGCCTTAACTTCGAAATTGAACAGGAAATTAGTCTTAGTTTCTTGTTAAATGCCGAAATTATTGGTTGGCTTCGACTTGAAACTCGAAATTAGTGTTAATTTCGAGTTTGAAGTCGAAATTGCTTTTTATTTCGAGTTTGAACTAGAAAATACTGTTAATTTCAAGTTTGAAGTCGATATTAGTCGTAAATTCGAATTAAAACTCGAAGTCAGTCTCGATTTCGTACTTGATGTCGAAATTAGTGCTAATTTCGGGTTTGAAGTCGAAATTAGTCTTAAAATCAAGTTTGAACAAGAAAGACTAATTTCAACTTCAAACCCGAAATTAGCAATAATTTCGACATCAAGTACGAAATCAAGACTGACTTCGAGTTTGAACTCGAATTTACGACTAATATCGACTTCAAACTTGAAATTAACAGTATTTTCTAGTTCAAACTCGAAATTAAAAGCAATTTCGACTTCAAACTGGAAATTAAAAGCAATTTCGACTTCAAACTCGAAATTAACACTAATTTCGAGTTTGAAGTCGAAGCCGACCAATAATTCCCACATCTAACAAGAAATTAAGACTAATTTCCTGTTCAATTTCGAAGTTAAGAGCCAAGTCTCCCTGCTGCATTTTCGAGCGATTCAGACGTTCACGCCTTTACAAACTGTACCGCTATTTATTTATATTTTGCTTTCTAATTTTGCAAGCATATACAGAAAGCATTCCCTAAGAGTCGTCTCGTCGGCGATTTAAAATAAAACGAATAGAAGTTTGTCTTTTTCGGCTTCAAATATACCCATATTTTGCGTACTTATAACTTACTAAAAAATCACTCTTTTAAAAATCCGAGACGAGAGGCCTATTTCCACCAGTTTCTTCTTTCAAACAAAACAAAGAATTTCAAAATCGGTTCATAAATAAGGAAGTAATTTGTAAAGAGAGCTGCCCTTGCAAACGCAATTTAATGCCCTGCACTGTGGCGACCTCTGCTTCGGAGCAAAAAATTCTTGATGTTCGCGATCGGATACTTGGCTCTTATGATTTCTGTATATACTTGCAAAATTAGAAAGCAAAATATCAATAAATACCAGTACAGTTTGTAAAGGCGCGAACGTCTGAATCGCTCGAAAATGCAGCAGGGAGACTTGGCTAATTTCGACTTCAAACCCAAAATTAATCTAAATTCGGGACCTAAGTGCCTCCGTCATACGTCAGATTTTCATTCCAAACAAAACAAAAGCACGTGCCATTTGACGTTTATCGACATTATTTACAACGTCTTAAACTAGTTTTTGCAATATAATTATAGACGTTTTGCAGTGAAAACAGTTTATTTTCAATGTGTGTTGGGCTTACGTGGAAAAATTTGAAAACTACTATAATTATATTTCGGAGGTTAGGTTAAAACGTCAGAAAGCACGTGGCTTTGTTTTGTTTGGAATGAAAATCTGACGTTTGTGACATGCAACTTAGGTCCCTAATTCGAGTTGTAACTCAACATTATAAATTATTTCTTTCGCGTGGCCGCTCTACGCCTTCGTACTATCCGTTTGTGACGTAGTATAGGGAAAAATATATCTATTCTCGTTTTTCCTATGGATACCAAGCAATTGGGAATCATTGAACGTAGGTCCGAGCTATTTCCAATACAAATGGCGACAACCTAAATTGGGCTTGTTAATTTTTATACGTGTTTTTGGATTAAAAGTTTAAAGTAATGATTGTAACTGTTTTTGGAAGTATGTTTAGGTTTATATATAAATGTTTTGTGGTTTAAACGGTTGTTTTCTTGTGTTCAGCTCTTAAACTTATTGTGTTCCGTATCATTTATTAGTTGTGTGTTGTTTGTGTTTTAAATCAATATTATCGCCTAAATATGAAGATATTTGGTTTATTATGTATTATAAGTATTAAATGTTGTAAAAGTGAAAATATTATTTAGGGAATTAGCAATTACGTAAAGTACATGGCCAAATTAGAAAATTTTTAAAAGTCGCAACTTAATTTCTTCGAATGGAAAAAACGTAAAATACCATTTTTCAAATGAAAACCACCCTCAAATAGCTTTACTTCAACGTTTCTCCGCTTCGTCTAAATCCGAACTGATCTTCGCTTAATATCTCTTCTGCCCTTTCTCCATCCTTTTTTGCACAAAAATTTTTGACGTGACAGTAAACCGCAGCGGAATGTGACTCAAATTGCGGTAATACCAATACATTTCAAACATTCCTTTTCGGATTCGAAGTAACAAGAAGGACACCGGAAGGAAACTGAAATTGCTGTGTCTGAAATTGTTGCGGAAGTCGAAGAAAGACATCAAAATCTCGATGACACTTAATAGATTGGGCTTTGAACATTTCTATTTCTGTATATTAAACTGCGATATTTACACATTTTGTTTTTTTCTTATTTATGTGGTGGGAAAACCAATTCCTTACTGTATTGTTTTACCTGTGCAATTAAAGTACCCCATTTGATAAGAAAGAATGACCAGTGAGGATAATATAGTGGGGGAAATCAAGAATTATTATTAAATTATTGTCAATTACTTTGGTACCTACAAAACCATATTTGTTACTATTTGCATTTATCCCAGAAACACAAAGTGTTGAGCGTTCTGTGTCGAGAAAAAAGAATGCTGCAAGAGCTAAAATTTAGTGTTTCAGAATGTAGCAATTTCTTGTAGCGACACCTATCGAGTAACAGCATTGTACAAAATGACTAGTTGAGATATAAACCAAAGCAGAATATAGGTAGCGATAAAGCGAGTAGGCCTATTTCCTGAGTAGGTTTACAGATGGCCAGAATATGCCTCTATCTACTCAAGAAAAGGAACATTCAAAAAATATTACTTTTTTTCTGGAAATCGTTAAAGATTTTGTTCTTTTTCGCAGTTTCTCCCATTTCAGACCAAATAAAAAATAATGAAAACATTAATTATCGTTATTATATCCTACGAAGGCGCAGAGCGGCCACGCGAAAGAAATAATTTATAATGTCGAGTTACAGCTCGAATTTACCTTAATTTTGAGTTTGAAGACGAAATTAGCCTTAACTTCGAAATTGAACAGGAAATTAGTCTTAATTTCTTGTTAAATGCCGAAATTATTGGTTGGCTTCGACTTGAAACTCGAAATTAGTGTTAATTTCGAGTTTGAAGTCGAAATTGCTTTTTATTTCGAGTTTGAACTAGAAAATATTGGTATTTTCTAGTTTGAAGTCGAAATTGCTTTTAATTTCGAGTTTGAACTAGAAAATACTGTTAATTTCAAGTTTGAAGTCGATATTAGTCGTAAATTCGAATTAAAACTCGAAGTGAGTCTTGATTTCGTACTTGATGTCGAAATTAGTGCTAATTTCGGGTTTGAAGTCGAAATTAGTCTTAAAATCAAGTTTGAACAAGAAAGACTAATTTCGACTTCAAACCCAAAATTAGCAATAATTTCGACATCAAGTACGAAATCAAGACTGACTTCGAGTTTGAACTCGAATTTACGACTAATATCGACTTCAAACTTGAAATTAACAGTATTTTCTAGTTCAAACTCGAAATTAAAAGCAATTTCGACTTCAAACTGAAAATTAAAAGTAATTTCGACTTCAAACTCGAAATTAACACTAATTTCGAGTTTGAAGTCGAAGCCGACCAATAATTCCCACATCTAACAAGAAATTAAGACTAATTTCCTGTTCAATTTCGAAGTTAAGAGCCAAGTCTCCCTGCTGCATTTTCGAGCGATTCAGACGTTCACGCCTTTACAAACTGTACTGCTATTTATTTATATTTTGCTTTCTAATTTTGCAAGCATATACAGAAAGCATTCCCTAAGAGTCGTCTCGTCGGCGATTTAAAATAAAACGAATAGAAGTTTGTCTTTTTCGGCTTCAAATATACCCATATTTTGCGTACTTATAACTTACTAAAAAATCACTCTTTTAAAAATCCGAGACGAGAGGCCTATTTCCACCAGTTTCTTCTTTCAAACAAAACAAAGAATTTCAAAATCGGTTCATAAATAAGGAAGTAATTTGTAAAGAGAGCTGCCCTTGCAAACGCAATTTAATGCCCTGCACTGTGGCGACCTCTGCTTCGGAGCAAAAAATTCTTGATGTTCGCGATCGGATACTTGGCTCTTATGATTTCTGTATATACTTGCAAAATTAGAAAGCAAAATATCAATAAATACCAGTACAGTTTGTAAAGGCGCGAACGTCTGAATCGCTCGAAAATGCAGCAGGGAGACTTGGCTAATTTCGACTTCAAACCCAAAATTAATCTAAATTCGGGACCTAAGTGCCTCCGTCATACGTCAGATTTTCATTCCAAACAAAACAAAAGCACGTGCCATTTGACGTTTATCGACATTATTTACAACGTCTTAAACTAGTTTTTGCAATATAATTATAGACGTTTTGCAGTGAAAACAGTTTATTTTCAATGTGTGTTGGGCTTACGTGGAAAAATTTGAAAACTACTATAATTATATTTCGGAGGTTAGGTTAAAACGTCAGAAAGCACGTGGCTTTGTTTTGTTTGGAATGAAAATCTGACGTTTGTGACGTGCAACTTAGGTCCCTAATTCGAGTTGTAACTCAACATTATAAATTATTTCTTTCGCGTGGCCGCTCTACACCTTCGTACTATCCGTTTGTGACGTAGTATAGGGAAAAATATATCTATTCTCGTTTTTCCTATGGATACCAAGCAATTGGGAATCATTGAACGTAGGTCCGAGCTATTTCCAATACAAATGGCGACAACCTAAATTGGGCTTGTTAATTTTTATACGTGTTTTTGGATTAAAAGTTTAAAGTAATGATTGTAACTGTTTTTGGAAGTATGTTTAGGTTTATATATAAATGTTTTGTGGTTTAAACGGTTGTTTTCTTGTGTTCAGCTCTTAAACTTATTGTGTTCCGTTTCATTTATTAGTTGTGTGTTGTTTGTGTTTTAAATCAATATTATCGCCTAAATATGAAGATATTTTGATTTATTATGTATTATAAGTATTAAATGTTGTAAAAGTGAAAATATTATTTAGGGAATTAGCAATTACGTACAGTACATGGCCAAATTAGAAAATTTTTAAAAGTCGCAACTTAATTTCTTCGAATGGAAAAAACGTAAAATACCATTTTTCAAAATGAAAACCACCCTCAAATAGCTTTACTTCAACATTTCTCCGCTTCGTCTAAATCCGAACTGATCTTCGCTTAATATCTCTTCTGCCCTTTCTCCATCCTTTTTTGCACAAAAATTTTTGACGTGACAGTAAACCGCAGCGGAATGTGACTCAAATTGCGCTAATACCAATACATTTCAAACATTCCTTTTCGGATTCTAAGTAACAAGACGGACACCGAGAAGGAAACTGAAATTGCTGTGTCTGAAATTGTTGCGGAAGTTGAAGAAACACATCAAAATCTCGATGACACTTAATAGATTGGGCTTTGAACATTTCTATTTCTGTATATTAAACTGCGATATTTACACATTTTGTTTTTTTCTTATTTATGTGGTGGGAAAACCAATTCCTTACTGTATTGTTTTACCTGTGCAATTAAAGTACCCCATTTGATAAGTAAGAATGACCAGTGAGGATAATATAGTGGGGGAAATCAAGAATTATTATTAAATTATCGTCAATTACTTTGGTACCTACAAAACCATATTTGCTACTATTTGCATTTATCCCAGAAACACAAAGTGTTGAGCGTTCTGTGGCGAGAAAAAAGAATGCTGCAAAAGCTAAAATTTGGTGCTTCCGAATGTAGCAATTTCTTGTAGCGACACCTATCGAGTAACAGCATTGTACAAAATGACTAGTTGAGATATAAACCAAAGCAGATTATAGGTAGTGATAAAGCGAGTAGGCCTATTTCCTGAGTAGATTTACAGATGGCCAGAATATGCCTCTATCTACTCCAGAAAAGGAACATTAAAAAAATATTACTTTTTTCTGGAAATCGTAAAAGATTTTGTTCTTTTTCGCAGTTTCTCCCATTTCAGACCAAATAAAAAATAATGAAAATATTAATTTATCGTTATTATATCCTACGAAGGCGTAGAGCGGCCACGCGAAAGAAATAATTTATAATGTCGAGTTACAGCTCGAATTTAGCTTAATTTTGGGTTTGAAGACGAAATTAGCCTTAACTTCGAAATTGAACAGGAAATTAGTCTTAATTTCTTGTTAAATGCCGAAATTATTGGTTGGCTTCGACTTGAAACTCGAAATTAGTGTTAATTTCGAGTTTGAAATCGAAATTGCTTTTAATTTCCAGTTTGAAGTCGAAATTGCTTTTTATTTCGAGTTTGAACTAGAAAATATTGTTATTTTCTAGTTTGAAGTCGAAATTAGTCGTAAATTCGAATTAAAACTCGAAGTCAGTCTTGATTTCGTGTACTTGATGTCGAAATTAGTGCTAATTTCGGGTTTGAAGTCGAAATTAGTCTTAAAATCTGACTTCGAGTTTGAACTCGAATTTACGACTAATATCGACTTCAAACTTGAAATTAACAGTATTTTCTAGTTCAAACTCGAAATTAAAAGCAATTTCGACTTCAAACTAGAAATTAAAAGCAATTTCGACTTCAAACTGGAAATTAAAAGCAATTTCGACTTCAAACTCGAAATTAACAGTAATTTCGAGTTTGAAGTCGAAGTCAACCATTAATTCCCACATCTAACAAGAAATTAAGACTAATTTCCTGTTCAATTTCGAAGTTAAGACTAATTTCGACTTCAAACCCAAAATTAATCTAAATTCGAGTTGTAACTCAAATTTATAAATTATTTATTTCGCGTGGCCGCTCTACGCCTTCGTACTATCCGTTTGTGACGTAGTATAGGGAAACATATATATATCTATTCACGTTTTTCCTATGGATACCAAGCAATTCGGAATCATTGAATGTAGCTCCGAGCTATTTCCAATACAAATGGCGACAACCTAAATTGGGCTTGTTAATTTTTATAAGTGTTTTTGGATTAAAAGTTTAAAGTAATGATTATAACTGTTTTTCGAATTAGAAAATTTTTAAAAGTCGCAACTTAATTTCTTCGAATGGAAAAAACGTAAAATACCATTTTTCAAATGAAAACCACCCTCAAATAGCTTTTACTTCAACGTTTCTCTGCTTCGTCTAAATCCGAACTGATCTTCGCTTAATATCTCTTCTGCCCTTTCTCCATCCTTTTTTGCACAAAAATTTTTGACGTGACAGTAAACCGCAGCGGAATGTGACTCAAATTGCGCTAATACCAATACATTTCAAACATTCCTTTTCGGATTCGAAGTAACAAAATTGGGAAAAGCTGCATATGGAAATTAAGTTCAATCTATATACTGAAAAATGATATTTCTAACCTCAGTAATGACTAAATAATAGATTAGAAAACATTGTTTTGACGACTAAAGCCGAGATATCCTCTTAAAATTTAAAAATATGATTTACCAACCATTAACATAAAATGAGTGAAATTGATGAGTCCCTTGTTCAAAGGCGTTTACTAATAAGCCCATATAAAATTGATATTTTTGTTTATTTTGCTTGAAACTTGTTCCAACGCAGCTTGCTCGAACAACAAGGCGCTGCAGTTCTTGTCATATTTAACGTTTTTAATTGTGATTGGGTATGCAAATTGTGCAATTATTTCTGACTGTTTTAGAAGCCCCTGCCGGGAATTCGACGCACATGGTTGTCCACGATTTCAACCATAGGTTTTTGTTAAAATTTCATAGGCACTTCCGTCCGGATTAAGCAAAGTTCTAAGAATGCCACGTTGAAAGAGATTTATTGTACCTATTGAGTGAAGAATTTACCTGTAAGCCAACACTGAAGAGGCAGGTAGGTTGTTGAATGAGTCGAATACACTTCTGTCTGTAAGTCTGTACCGGTTTCTTTTTTTAAAAATGTCTTTCTCTAAAATATTTTATGCAGTGTGTAAAGTAAAAGACGTCCCTATTGTAAATCGTTTTTGTGTCTTGAGCTTTTTGTTATTTTCCTAATCAAAATCAAAGAAATGTTGGAGCTCCCAAGCACTGCTAGATTTAATTCACCCCGTATTTGACTGCATTTTTAGAGTGCTTAATTGATCCTACTATGATGTTGTATACGACATTTTTTCCCTAATCTGACTGATGGGCGAGATTCCAGAAGATTGGAACATCATAGCAGCTTTGCCAAAAAGGAAATTCGCGGATAGTTGTGAAAATTTTAGAACGATCAGTTTAACTTCCCACGCGTCGAAAATTTTAAGTAGAATTGTGCAAAGAACGATAGAGAAAAGGGAGGAAGAAATATTACGAGATCAGTTTGGATTTAGAAGAAATAGGGGAACGCGCAAGGCCATTCTAGCTTTAGGAGTAATTATAGAAAAAATAATAGAAAAGGGAAAGAGCGCCTATATAGGTTTTGTAGATTTGGAAAAAGCCTTCGACAATATAAAATGGAAGAATATGTAAGGATGAAGTATAGGGATAGAAGAATAATCCATAATCTATACAAAGAGCAGACGGCAGTTATAGAATTTGAACAGGAACATAGAGAAGTAGATATTTGAAAGGGAATGAGGCAGGGATGTGCGTTATCACCTCTAGTTTTCAATTTGTATATCGAGAAGATGGGATTAATATTGTTAAAGACAGAATAGCTGCTGGAATTAATGTACAGGGCCAAACTATTAATATGCTCAGATTCGCGTACGATATGGCAGTATTGGCATCCGGTAAAAAAGAATTAGGAAGGGCTCTGAACGAAATGGAAGCGGTTTTGACGGAGGGCTATGGTATGAAGATCCATGAAAAGAAAACCAAAATTTTGGTGTGTAGAAGGCGTGAAAATAGGACTAAAACGAAAATACAAATTGGAGACGAGAAGATATAGGAAGTCTCAGATTTGTGCTATTTAGGAAGTCAAATAACGCGCGATAGTAGGAGCTCTAGAGATATAAAACAAAGAATAGCGCAGGGCCGAATTGCATTTAAGTAATAAAAAGAAACAACTATTGTGCTCGGGTATGATAAATGTAGAAACTCGGAAGAGGCTCTTAAAAACGTATGTGTGGAGTACGGTATTGTACGGGTGCGAAACTTGGACGATAGGAGAAGCGGATAGGAAAAAATTAGAAGTATTTGAAATGTGGTGCTATAGACGCATGATGAAGATACCGTGGATAGATAAGGTTAGCAACAGGTATTAGAAAGAGTTGGAGAAAAGAGAAATGTATGGAAGACAGTAAGGAATAGGAAGGTTTAGTTCGCGACATACTAGAGTCAAAGATAGGAATAAAAAGAGGTAGGGGTAGGCCCAGATTAGACTACTGCTCTCAAATAGTTAGGGATGTAGGATGTTCAAGTTTTGGGGAAATGTGTAAGTTAGATCAGAATAGGAAAAGATGGAGGTACGCGTCCAACCACTCTTCGGAATGAAAACTTTATGATGATGATGATGATTATGGATTCCTATAGTTACCAAGATTAAACCAAGATTAGACCAATTTGTATTAGATCGCAAACAAATTTATCTTTGGTAGAAGCAACTTTTGATGTAAAAATTACTGAATTCCTAGCGACCCCCCCAAATTTTTAAATCGGACGGCGGGTCAAATGATCCCTACTTTGGAAGGGTTTTTCATTACTTACACAACCGTATTTGTTTTATTCAATTCGATCAATTTGTTACCGAGAAATTGTTTCTTGAAGTTTCCAAATTAAAAACTTAATAAAAGCACAAAAAGGTTTAAACTATCGAATGTATTGCTCGAAATGACCTCCACCAATTGTCATACAATAATACATTCTGGATTCAAATCCAGATCTTACATTTCTCAAGATCTCAGGAGTTATTAGCCGGCATTCTTCTTTGGAATAAACCATTTTGATTTAGTAAATAAACACGATTTTATACTGTGGCGAATAAGTTTACTTTGACATTTGTTCTGATGTTCTTTTGTTCTTACTTTTTATTCTTATTAGTTTACTTGATTTTGTTACTTTTCAATTTTAATACATTCGATAGTTTAAACCTTTTTGTGCTTTATTAATTTTTTAACTTGGAAACTTCAAGAAGCAATTTCTCGGTAACAAATTGATCGAATTGAATAAAACAAATACAGTGTTGACCCCCGTCCCATTGAAAATTTGGGGGGGCACAGGGCTAGAGTTGCAAGAATGATTATTGCATAAAAATTGGTCCCCTTTGATATAAAAATCGACGTGTTTTTGGATTTTTGTCAAAACGTTTATTTTGCCGAGTTTTACGGGGGTACAAATTTTCGTTGGGACACCGTGTATAATACTGTTCTTAGTTGGTATGAAATCGTAGAAGTAAATGAGTTCGAATAATCCATCATAGTCAAATACAAAGAGCATCGGAGTGTGCACAAGAAGAGATGCCAATTGAAAAGCCCAAACTAATAACTTATCGAAAACCTATCGACTAACAAACGCGGCGTTGTGCGTGTACGTACACCCGGGTTCCGGGCGCGCATCCATTTATTCTTTCAGAGATTGGGCATTAGATACCTGTCCGGCGAGCACAAAAAATCCCACAATAGATTTATGAGCGAAACCAGGTCCAACTGACGCAGTCATAAATATTGTTTATGTTTTGGTCGTCGGATAACTCGAAAGAACTGAAGCTGGCAACGCAGGCAACTCACCATTGGCCCCCGTACACCAACTCCTCCCAGGTAGACCGCGGCCACGGTTCTTCAGTAGAGTATCGCGCGCGTCGGTGTCAAGAACTCCGCCAAGAAGTTATTTTACAAGCGCGCCGTTTTCGGGTTATTGTTATTGTTTGTTATCAACGTCGCGCGCTGTTGAAGAATTGAAGTGCATGTGTTTTCTTGAGCGCCGGATTTTTATTTGACGCTGAAAGTGAATATCTTCTTTGGTAAGTTTACAAAAAGTTGAACTTTTGCGCGGTTGGACGTCGTTTAGAATGAGTGGACGTGAGTTGTAATTCACGAGATACTTTGATTTTAGTTCGAGAGTGGATCTCGTCTGCAGCCGGCCATATTGCATACCAGGTGGAGCGAGAGCCGCAGTGCTGACCGCGGTGTGCCAGAGCGAGCGAGGCTGCTACTCCAGAGGCTGGACGGGTTCTTCGACGGGGCAAGGGGCTCTGGAATGTTAGAGCGCCGCGGTATCTAACACAGACACACGTGTCGGCTGTACTGTTAACAAACGAATCCGAAATGTTGTTGTGATTTCAGAAATTCGATTTGAATCGGCGAACTTTGGTGTGGTAATGACAATGTCGACGAGATAGTGTTTACTTGTTCGCGCGAATAAAATGCGGGGATTACTGTGTTGGTTATTGACTGCGAGTACTCTGCTCTTGGTGGGTGCGCAAGGTCCCGGACCTGGACCTGGCAAGAAGCGCTCGCCTATGCAAGAACCTTCTTTCGGGTACACGGCCCAAATGCAATCACGTGCCGTAGATACGAGGGTTACCCTGGAAATTGCCGAAGGACAGCCAAAAGGTACCAGCGTAGGCAGAATCCCCACTAAACCGGGGTTCACCTATCGCTTCAACGAACCCCCGAGAGAATTCACCCTCGATCCGAATACGGGGGAAATAAAAACAAACGCCGTATTAGACAGGGAAACTTTAAAAAATGACAGGTACGATTTAGTAGTTCTTTCAAGCCAGCCTACCTATCCAATAGAAGTAAGAATTTTAGTGACAGATATCAATGACAATCCTCCCGAATTTCCCGAACCTATCATAGCAATTTCGTTCTCTGAAAGTGCCGCGACGGGTACGCGTCTCCTCCTGGACGCAGCAACTGACAAAGATGTCGGTACCAATGGGGTCAGCGACGATTATCGAATAATCGCCGGAAACAGAGACGAAAAGTTTAAATTAGTGATAACCGCCAATCCAGTAGGAGAAACTTCCTATTTACACTTAGAAACTACCGGAAAACTAGACAGAGAAACCCGCGGATTTTATCTTTTAAACATATCCGCTAGGGATGGTGGGAACCCCACGAGGTACGGATACCTCCAAGTGAACGTAACCATCTTAGACGTCAATGACAATCCCCCTATTTTCGACCACAGCGATTACATAGTTTCCCTAAATGAGAGCGTCCCGCCCGGAACTCCAGTGCTCCAAGTGATGGCAACTGACAGCGATCTAGCTGACAACTCTAAAATCACTTATTATCTGGCAGACACGGAACGCCAATTCACCGTCGACCCCGAATCTGGAATAATTTCTACCACAGAACCCTTGGAATGCCCTCAGCAAAACTGCCATCAAACAGTAAAGCCAGGGGGAGGATGCCCCAAAAGTTGTGTGTTCACAGTTTTCGCCAGAGATCACGGTTCTCCCAGGCAAGACGGCCGGACTTACGTGACGGTTAATTTAGTGGATGCGAACGATCATGATCCGGTGATTAAATTTGATTTCTTTCCCGCAAGCGCTCTAAACGCTACCGTGGATGAAAACGCCGGGAACGGTTCCGTAGTAGCAGCGGTATCAGTGATAGATTTAGATGAGGGACTGAACGGGGAAACTACAGTGAAAATCGTTTCCGGTAACGAACTCGGCCATTTCCGGCTAGATTACAACCCTTCTTTTGATATAGTCCGCGTAAACGGAGTTTTAGATCGCGAAGAAATTAGTACTTATAATTTAACAGTTGTGGCATCTGATAAAGGTACTCCTCCGAGAACGGCAACGGCGTTTTTAATAATACAAGTGAATGATGTCAATGACCACGAACCCGTGTTTGAAAAAAGTGAATATTCGGCCGTTTTAAGCGAATTAGCCCCATCAGGCTCGTACGTGGCAAGTATAACAGCTACAGATGAAGACACTGGAGTAAACGCCCAAATTTACTATGCTTTCGTATCCGGAAATGAAGAGCAATGGTTTTCGATAAATCCCGATTCCGGCTTGATCACAACTCGCGCGGCTTTAGATCGGGAGATTCAAGGGACGGTCGAGCTAAACATATCAGCGCGCGATGGAGGTCCCAATCCAAAATGGGCTCATACACAACTAAAAGTTAGTATCCTGGATGAGAATGATGAGGCGCCCGAATTTTCTCAAGATCATCTCAACGTGAGTCTCTCAGAGAGCGCCCCTCCAGGGACTCTGGTCGCTATGTTGACAGCAGCAGATCACGATCAAGGAACTAATGGTAGCGTGACCTATTCGCTACATCCAGCCGTCTGGCAGCGGTACGAAAATACTTTTGCACTGGATCCACTTACCGGACAATTAACGACTAAGACCAAGTTAGACAGAGAGAAAATTAATCATTACGAAGTTCACGTTATCGCCAAAGATCAAGGAATACCACCTCAATCCAGCACCGCAACTATCTACCTCAATATCTTGGATATAAACGATAATAATCCCGAGTTTTACCCTCTAAAATACTTTGTTCCCATTCCAGAAGACATAAAACTAGGAACTTCCATCGTAAAAGTGACTGCAACAGATCTTGACGAAGGAGAAAATGCTATGATAACATTCAAACTAGAAAGTGGAGGAGACGGTATGTTTTCCGTGGATTCTTGGACAGGAAATGTAATCCTGAGAGAAAACCCGAAAGGTTCATCAAAACAGATGTTTCGTTTGCGAATTTCCGCTAGAGATCACGGAGACAAAAAAGCCGCAGAAGACGCTCTTGTCGAAATAATAAAGGAAGCATACATGGAAGAATTGCAATTTGATAATTACGGGGGATATGAATTTCAAATAACGGAAGATCACGGCGATTCACCTACGGTTAAGATGAAAGATGTTGGAACGGTGAGGGTGAGGAACAGGGAAGCTATTTATTCTATAGTATTCGGCGATCCTAAACATATTTTCAGTATAGACCAGCATTCGGGCAAAATAACTACGGTGAGCAAAGTGGATCGGGAAGAGACTGTTATGTATTCGTTAACGGTAGTGGCGCGTTCTGAACTTGCTTACGGGAAAACGACGGTAAACATCGCGGTGCAAGATTTGAATGATAACAAACCAATTTTCCGTCGCGATAAAGACAATGTGAAACTGTTTGAGAACGCGGCCGTTGGTCAAGAAATTTATCTAGCTCGCGCGGAAGACAAGGATACAGGAATAAACAGTCGCGTTTCTTACAGCCTTAGTTACAATCCAGACGACCAGTTCCGAATTTCCGAAAGTACAGGAGTTATTTATTTGAATCGGCCTGTCCGTGCTGATCCCGGTACTGTTCTACACGCGGAAGTGACTGCAACGGATGGGGGTGAGCCTACTTTATATTCAAAACATTCTGTTACAATAACTATAGAAGATGTGAATGACCATACTCCTGTTTTTGACCATACCTCGTATGAAACTTCTCTGTTAGAGCGGACACCTGTGAATGAACGGTTTTTCGCCTTGGCAGCTAGCGATGCAGATTTAGGAGTTAATGGGAAAATTTTATACGACATTACTGAAGGTAATAACGAGGGAAAATTCGGTGTATTTCCAGACGGTTTCTTGTATGTAAGAAGTTCGTTGGATCGGGAAGATAAAGATTATTATTCTCTGTTGGTAACAGCTAGAGATTTGGGTACTCCAGCAAGATCATCGGTGGTGCCAGTTGTTATACACGTGATAGACGAAAATGATAATAGCCCCGAGTTCACTAACACCACCTTCACTTTCAGCATAAGAGAAAACGAGCCTATCGATTCTTTCGTGGGAAAATTAACGGCTACAGACAGAGACATGGGACGTAACGCGGAACTGATATTTTCCCTCTCGAATCCGCAAACCGATTTCGCGGTCGATCCGAAAAATGGTTTCATAAAAACTGGACGTGTTTTTGATCGAGAAGAACTTGTTTCCAGTACTGGACAAAATTTCATATCTTTCGAGGCTATCGTGAGTGACAATGGAACCCCCCGGTTGAGAGACAAAGTGAAAGTTAATGTGTACATCACAGATGTCAATGATAATCTGCCAAAGTTTTTAAGGGCTCCTTACAGAGTGCAAATATCGGAAGGTTCTAGTGTTGGGACGCAAGTTGTTCGATTGTACACTACAGACGCGGACGAGGGTTTGAATGGGGATGTTTTTTATTCGATAACTGAAGGTAATGATGACTCTCGATTTGATATCGATGATTCCACTGGTCAAATAATTTTAGCGCGTAGTTTAGACCGAGAAACCACGTCCAAGTATGTTCTAAAAGTTGTCGCGTACGACGCTGGATTCTCTAATCATCTGAGTTCGTCGACCTCTGTGTATGTGGATATCTTGGACGAGAACGATAATGCCCCCGAATTTACTCAGACAGATTCGAAAATATCGGTCTTAGAAACCACACCTGTTAACACTGAGTTAATTCAATTCAAGGCTACCGATATAGACCTAGGGGTGAACAGCGAAGTGGCCTTTTCCATAACAGCCGGAAATAGAAAAGATACTTTTCACGTGGACGCTTCTACGGGTATTTTAAGTTTACACAAAGCTTTGGATTACGAAGAATTGAGTGTGTATCAGTTAAATATAACCGCGTCGGATAACGGAAGTCCGAAGTTGTTTACTAGTATTCAGTTTTCCATTGCTATTGAAGACGCTAATGATAACGCTCCATCTTTTCCGAGCACAGCGATTGTGCGGCAGATCAGGGAAGGTATTCCAGTGCATACCCCAATAGTTACGGTAACAGCTGATGATCCTGATTACGGAATAAACGGGAAAGTAACTTACGCGATTGCTCATCAAGAGCCTGAAGATTATCGCCGCCATTTCGGAATTAACCCTGCTACCGGGGTGATTCACACTTTACTTCCCATCGATAGAGAAACGATAGACACTTTTAGGCTGACTGTGATAGCGACTGATCAAGCCGTATTACAATCAGCTCGGCTATCCGCTGAAAAATTGGTGACAGTTATAGTGGAAGACGTAAATGACAATGCCCCAGCTTTTGTGTCTATGAATGCCGCGATTTTACCGTCCTCAAAAGCCCGCTATCAGGATAAGGGAGGGATACTCATTATGCATGTTTTCGCTAGAGACTTAGATTCTGCTACCAACGGCCTGGTAACTTACGAACTGGGAAGCGATGACGCAGATCTCTTCCGTTTAGACCAAAGCTCCGGAGCTCTCACTTTGAAAAGGAAAATTAGCCACCCCGAA
The DNA here is from genome assembly GCA_963966045.1 of Xestobium rufovillosum. Taxonomy (NCBI): domain Eukaryota; kingdom Metazoa; phylum Arthropoda; class Insecta; order Coleoptera; family Ptinidae; genus Xestobium; species Xestobium rufovillosum. Next base: position 48,918,234 of record OZ014492.1, on the reverse strand, counting down.
GCCAGCTGCAGGATATCGGTAAAAGCCACCGACGAGGCTGTCCAAAGCGAACGCCGCGCAACAGAATCATACATAACAATAATTACTTCAAACAGCGCAAATTCTAAAGCCCCTATTTTCGAGAGTGAATCGTTTTCCGGGAGCGTCTTCGAGAACGAACCCCCTGGTACTAGTATACTGACAGTCTCGGCGCATTTTGACGATGGCGCGGACATTGAATATTACGTAACGAATGTGACTGGTGCAGGTATTCAAGTGGATCGCCTCTTCGACATTGACACCAAGATGGGAGTGCTTTCTACCGCCGTTGAACTTGACCGAGAAATGGGCATCGACGTCTACGAGGTCGAAGTATACGCGATTGCAGCCACGGGCACGCCCAAAACTTCAAACACTAAGGTCAGTTAAAATTCGTTTCTTAATTGGTCAAAAATTGTACTCAAACAAACATGCAGGCTCCGCCAGTCATTTAAATTATTTGTTGATAATTAACGTAGTTTTTTATAGATACGATATCTCGTTCAATATGATATACTTGCTATATTGAGTTTATCACTACTAATTATTATATAACATATACCTAGTCACTTTCTAAATGCATTTTCGGAAAGTGTAGGTACAATAATTTGGTTTCTTGAAGGATAGAAAATTTGTGATTATTTAAAAAAAATGGTTTGCAATTGATCTAACTTACGAAATACGAGTTGGGGGGAGGAAAGAATTCCCTTACACTAAAAATGTTTCAAATCTTTAAGAATTTTTGGACTAATATGATGATTTCGTGTCTAATTTTCCTGGGCTACAAATTTAATGAGACAACCCGTATGGATCACGCTATTTTCAAAATATAGGAACACCGTCTGATAAAATTGTTCGCTAGCCATTACCATAAATTGATTTGGTATCTTCTATTTAGGAAAGATAGTGAAATACCAGTTGCAGCTCACGGGTGTGCCTCCGTAGACGTATTTTATGAACATTCGCGCGTTTTGCAGTTACAAAACCAAAGACAAGACAAATCCCATAAACATTAGTTTCCGCAATTCGCTCTCGCTTCTTTATTAACTGAAAATAAGTAGATGGCATCGCTACTACACTCGTACAAAATTTACATTATGTCATTACGATTGTTGTGCGATTCTTGCGCTCCTTAATGAGCGGATTAGGACTCAGAAACCAGCATTTAATAATCTGCCCGGTATATTTTACGAGCAGTTTACAGTTCTGCGCTCGCCTCACTGAAGAAAGTCAGGGAATAATTAGGGGGATTGTTTATTAAAATGAGTTGTTTGGATGTTGTAATGCTTATCCAAAAATATTCGTTTTAAGCCTCTAGTATAAGTTTAAAGATGATACAACTCGCAGAATTCGTTTCTGTAGATTACATCAGCTACATCAACTACTGCTTTATAACTATTAAATTATTGTCACCCCTGCAGCTTACAAACGAGGAGTGGTGAATGGAAAAATCATCAGAGCAGAAAACTCGCCACAAAAAGCGCCACTTTTACACCCAGTAAAACAATATACTATTTTTCAACAGCGAACTACTTTTGGAATGTGTAGCGGAGTGCAATTTCTTGAATGGGACTTAATAAACAGAAATTTACGGTATCTTCACATATTATTTTTTCGCGTTCTGACGGAGAGCGTATACCGGATTCCAGAGGCCGGATTACACAGGTGCTTTGGTTTCTCTTTGTCTTTCTTGCGCGAATCTGGCCGTCTTATCTCCTTCGGTCGGCAATTATCGCTTAATTAATTACACAAATGTCGACGTCCCGGCCCGTCCTCCTCCTGCCGTTTGCTCGCTAACCGTTCTCGATTTTTTTCAAACGGGAAAAAATATTGCTGAAATTTTGACAGGATTTTCGAGATATCAGTAAAGAAAAATCGTAGTATTATACACTGCGACAAACACCTCGATTCGCGATTAAGAAACCCTACTTTTTTATCAGTCTTTCTACACATGCAATCCACATGATTACTGTGGATCTAAGATCACTCCTGAATAGTTAACCTCCGAGACAAATTCGCTAACATCGCCATTTATGTCAACAAAAACCCCGGATTACCAAATTTTTGACAATTCACCCTAGAATCAAAACCTTTCATTTCGTTTTTGAGCTATTTAACTTTACTTTATTTTGACAAAGTTAGTCGTACAAGATTCTCAATTCCTTATTTAACAAAACCGTCAACAAACAAGCTATGTGTATCATTCACATAAACAAATAAATAAAAGAGGCCCCGATTCACTTCCCTGTTGCACCTCATCTACTACCTCTTCTACCAGAAACCTAATTATTGGCTCTTATCTGATGAAACCCCTCTTAAAAGGTCGTTAATCCAATATTAATTGCGGAATCTTTCAACCCATATAATACTATTTTTTTTAAGATTCCTGTCAATTTTGTTTCAAATGTTCTCCTCACTGGTCTTCCCTCATTTTCCTTTTAATGCCTCGAGAATTACCTTTCAATGCAGCCAGAATTCCCACAGTCCCTCTAAATTTCCCAAATTTCTCCAAATCTCGCCCGTATATATAAAATATCGACGTTTCGACTCCGTTTAGGGTATCTTCCCGTTTCGGGCGTTTTTGGATTTCTACCTGTTTTCGTGCCGATTCGAGCGTCAAGAATTTACTGGGTAATTAAATAGTGCCAGTTCGTGCGTTGCAATAAAGGCATACAAAACGTACTGCTTTGTTTTATAGTTGCCCGTCACTGAATGCGACCAAAAAAGTGCTTCCACGGCCCACTATTTCTGGTCTGTGAGCGTTTAAGTCTCCTCCCCCCCCCCCTAAAAAACAAAAACATTATTTGAAAACAATAGTAGCGAAATCAACATACAATTCCGCATTGAAGTCTAGTTATTAACAGCGTTGTGTTGTAAAGATAAACTGGAATTAGTGGCTTACTGCATTATCAGCAGGTCAGCGCCCGAAACGGCACTCAAACCAGGTAGAGGTTTGGGACGACGCACGAAATGGCACAAATTTCATCGATGCCCGAAACGGGACTAAACCTATCAGTATTGGAAATATTATGTATCCATTCAGTGTTAATAGATATGTTGTAATCGTTGTTGTTGCCTTGCTTGTTAACAAGTTTTGTTAATTTGTGTTGTTGTTTATTTTTTATGTTGAGAAATTTAGTATGAAATTTTTGGTTTTGCGATTTTTTGAAAAAATTGTTATATGTCATGTCTGTGGTAGTATTTTATTAATTTGAATTTCTGGATGCTAGATTTTTGACATTCTAGAATAGCATAAGTGACTTGCAACGTTCGCAAAGGAATCAGGAAAAAAATTGATGCTAAAGTTATTTTACAACAAAAATAAGTATATTCCAACCAAGCAATTATACCAGGAAATTCAACAATAAGAGTGATGTTGACTTGGAATTGTTCAATTCAATTGGAATTAGATGTGCCAAGTGCGTACAAGCAGATTTTTCTGAAAGGGCGAAACACTGGTTTTATCTTTATCTTGTGCCCCGAGCAAGAAAATGGACTTAAGATAAGACAGTATAGAAACAGATATAAAACGAAATGTAAGTGCCTTTTAGAGAAAAACGTATGTTATTTGGAAGCCCGAACATTTAAAACACGTTTTTATCTGCCGATTAATCTGAGAGTGCATTTACAAATATTTCATTCCACTTATTATTGGGGAGTTATGCACCAGGTAGGTACCTGAGGATAATTTCGGGTTAAAGACCGACACGACTCGGATAAAACTGCTCAGCTACAATGTTGCATTCATCAGTATGTATATATGTATAGGTATTAGGCTTCGAACAAATCTCTAAACTAAGTCAACAAATCGCAGAATTTAATTTCTTTTTTCAAAACATGTTTAAATAAACCAACTAAATTATGTAATAATACGTAGAGTTTTATGATCCTATGAATGTAGGGTATTTACTTTTATTTTTAAATTCCACCACAAGATGTCGCGTATAATCGCATTCCACTTACATCCTGTGGGGAATTTCCTGCCATCTCGACTATGATAGTTCAGATACATTATGATTTTATTATTAATAGAAGACGAGAAAAAAATGCTATTAAGCTTTATACGATGTAGGTACCTATACAATAATTAATTATCGAGCTTATTAATGGAGAAGACGGTCCTTTTTCGACGAAAATCCCATTGTTACTTCAACTGGTAAGTTCAGAGATTCATTAATTTATCAGTTCAATTATCGAGAGAGGGCAACGCGAAGCAAATGTCAATGGCGCGGCCTACTAGATCTGTCCGAAGATTAACCGGGATTTAGATAACGACCGAGGCATTTCTGTAAATTAAAGAGCGGTCAGAGTATGGTGTTTTCTAAAAGTGACGAGTCACTGTTTTGTTTCAAATGATGGTGTGTGCAAACCCAGAGGTTGCGCGATCATACACACATGTTTAGAAATTTTATTCCACCAAGTTATTACTTTGCAATATTTTTCACGAATTATAATGCATCTTGTACTACCGTTGCTGTAAAAACAGCACGTATCCTACGCGTCAAGTTCGGCCGTTTGATATTTTAACATGACGTGAAGAAAATGACAGCGAACGATGGCGGCCGTGTGTTGTTCAGAAACAGGTTGAAGCCATATTCAAATTCATTTTTTACCGCACTCTTCTGCATTGTTCCGAAAAGGACGTGTGCTCAAGTGTTCTTCATGCTTGTCTCACACCGCGTTAAATAGGTATAATTGCACCCACTTACCTGCGCACAAAGTAATAATAACAATAAACTTTATTCGGTGATAAATTTAACATTTAACGATAAGGTGGCGAAAAGGAAATCTTTTCCTTTTCAATGATGATCTACGATTGCGCTACCGTGCGACGCGGTTGTAACTCTGCAATTCCATAACTAGGAGATTCCTCGGCGATATCTGTATCAGGAGATTACAAAACAGCGAAAGCGCATTAGGCAGCAGCATTCTCCGACGAGAAGCTCGAGCAGCGGCCATCGGTCGTGCGGATAACCTTGCTGAAGCGGACGCACGCGAAAATGCCGAGACATAACTTCTGGCAACAACACTGAACTTTCGGACAACAAGAAAAAATTGATACACTCTCCCAGAGATCTACACCGAAATAAATCAGCTATAGACAACTGTTGAACAGCGAATGATTATTTGAAATGATCAAATAAGTATTTGTAGTTGATCGAAAATGTATCTCTACCGGGTTTCTTTCCTCACTTAACGTTGAAGTCTCCCGTACAAAATATATCCATAAATCACCCGTAAAATGGAATCCTCTTATAAGTTTTCTGCGTTAATACATAATTTGTCATAATACGACGCGAGTTTGATAAATTTCCATATACAGGAACGATAGAGCGCATGTAGTGTCCCAGAAACAATTCTATCTATAAAAAATGAACCGCGGGTAGGCGTCATACCATATTTTAATCACGTAGGAAATGTTCTATTAATTATCGCCGGTGATAAATGCGGACGATTTTTAACTGTCGCTGCAATCTTTAAATAAATCTCTTTTACGTACAGCGTTAATATTAGAATTTATTACGCATTTCTCACAACGTTTATGACTGCACAACATCACTTCGAAATAAAACTGATAAATCGTCCAGAAGCGAGCTCCATAAACGGTATAAAATTCATGCCGAAGGACCGCCTCGAAAAGGTGCGCTTATATAAGAAAGTGGGTTTTACGAGTTTGGGATGGTTTCTGGAATTTATATTTGGAAAATCCCGCTTGGGGCATTAAACGGTATTGATAGGCATTTAGTCCTATTTCGTGCGTTCCCGTTTCGTACGTCAATGAAAATTTTCCCGTTTCGTGCGTCATTCCAAACCTCTACCTGGTTTGAGTGCCGTTTCGTGCGCTGACCTGCTCATAATGCAGTAAGCCACTAATTCGAGTTTATCTTTACAACACAACGCACAAGAGTCTACGGAACAGATGTTGGAGCTACGAAAATACTGGAATATGGCGAACCTGGCCGATTTTTTGTTCATAAGAAAAAAGTTGAATCACTAGAACAAAACAAACCCACCGCGGCGAGACGTGGGGGTACAATTTTATTATAAGGGCAACGCACGAACTAGCACTACTTAATTACTCACCTACACAGTGTACTCTATGGGCCAGCCAAGATTTCGGTATAATTTGGGGGTACTAATTTTCCTTTATACCACAGTTATATGCGGATGTATAAGAATGACCAAAAACCATGATTGCCATCTCAAAGTGGTAGCTAATACAAATGGCCGCCAATTTAAGATGGCGGATGTTGACTTCCGAAGAACGGCCATATCTCTGGAAATAACCGTCCGATTTCAACATTCTTTTTTTTAATGAAATCTTAAAAGATGCCCTATAATTTAGGCTATTTAATATTTTTGTATATGTGCAATCGTTAACTGGTAAATAGTGGATTAAAACAGATGATTGAGAAAAATTGAGAAAAATTTTATAATTTCTATCAAAACTTTTTTTAACCTAAGGAATAATAATATAAAAAAGCAATAGTATAATAGTACAGTTAATAAAGTTACAGCAAGTTATCACATCAATTTGTTAAACTGAAATACATAAATCAGAGAAACAGATAAACCAAAGACATAATCCAATATTCCATATTTTCTGCAGATTCATGCGAAAGCTGAGCAGTATAGTAATTGCAGGAGGTAGGAGGATTTTTCCTTTTACCAACTATATATAATCTTGAGTACATGGAACTGGCATTGAAATACTTCTTTGCCTTTTGCCAATAACTGCCATGCCAGATCTTTGTGGCGAGCCATTGACACGATGAGAAGTACCAGCCCCACTTAATGTTTCCTCTAATACGGTCTATATTGTCATAGGCTACTATGGTAGGAATACTGACATGGATACTGCTTGGTAGTGGTATTTCACCCTCTCTAACAGTGTTTAGTTTCTCCATACACAACGCTGTATCTATTTCCAAAAGTTTAGACTAACTATATTCGTGGCCTAGACGATTTCAAATTGAAATCATCTCAACATGTTTCCAGTCGGAGTCTTCACTCTCATTGGTAGAAATATATGTTTTGGAGTCAAAATTGTACCTTTGAAATGGACCATGCTAGTCTATTCACTCGAGGTAATGAATCTCCAAAAAGTTTCTGCAAAAAGCATATCAACGAGGGAGGTATGACGTATGACCTTATAATTCATGTGAAGCTCATGTGGCGATGGAGGTCAAACATGGGTTTCTATACCTTTTATATCTGCTTTTATCTGTTGAGCTGCTGGGGGGTATATGGTTTCCGGGTTCCTTTGCCAAAAGGTGCTCTTCTAATTTAATTTTAGACCTCACGTAATTTGCAAGTAGCAAATCGTAAGTCAGATATATATATGTATATACCTCGCCATCAATATTAGCAAAATCTAAGGAGGAATCAAATTCCTTGTTTAAGTTGTGACGGAATTTTTTTTAGTAGACTGTTATTTCGTCAAGATCATCCTTTAAGTACTCAATTAATTTTGAAACCAGATTACTTTGAGATTCAACCCTCGGGTTCGAGAATATATATCTTTTCCTATGAAATAATTTAATTTTTGATATGCCACCTTTTCTGCTTCACTATATTTATCCACATTTTTAAGTTTATGGGGCCTCAGCCTTGTATAGCTAAGGTAACAAGTTTTATGATAATATAAGCTTCTGCAGCTATATCTCTAGATGTTGTGATTCCTATTATTTTTTACCGCCCCTCTCAATAGCAATTTTACGTAATTCTGCTTGTCAGTTCTCAACTCGAAAACTTGGTAAGCGCTTCCCTTGTTTTGCTTCTTTTCTTGTATTTACTCTCTTTGTGACAAAAAACACAATTTTTGTTTTATATGATATGGTAGCCTGTAATCTCGCCTGTAATACTCCGTTTCAACCATTTTCAGCCTGACTTAAATCTACATTTTCTGATGATGAGATTTTTTAAATCTTGAAACCGGTCAAATAATATAATAAATTATTACAATGGTAGTACGCAAAGTATTTTATTAATTCATCAAGTAATAATAATGACAAAAAGTTACATAGAGAACAGGAATTACCTAAATAAGGAAAAATTAGTAAACAAACACTATATGCAGTATAGTCAACGTGGTTGATTCATTTCAATACCATTTCTAGGACAAGACACTAAAGTGTAGATAAGTATAGATAATAAAATTAAAGATAAAAGTTTAGACTTAAGAGTCCGGCAAAGCAGGTCAAAAGTTACATTTGCGGGGCATCGGGTCGGTGAAGTATCAGTTAGAAAACGGAGCAAACTATGAGCTGTGTTGCAACACCGTCGCACTAAACATATTTATGGACATAAGAACAACGCACATTCAAAGCCCGCGCTTTCGGTACCTAGTAAATGTGACAACGCTCCTCTGAGTTTACGCTCAGTCGGCACGGGGGCGGCAGCACATACCAAGGCATATTTTGCGTTTGCAGTGCTTTCGCTGTACCACGATTAAACCTTCATCCTAGTAAAATTTAGCAACACGAAAGTCTGATTATGGTAGAAGAAGGTATATTTTATGTCTCTATTGAAGCAATTTTTCGAAAACTGTAAATCTCTTGGCGCTATGCACGCGTGAAGTTGGTCAATTTCATGAGTGAACCGACATTTTCTAAGATAAAGTTTTTAAAGAAACCTAAAATAAAGTTTCGTTTATAAACTGTCCAAAATTCAACACTTCAATTTTCACTGTTTAGAAATGAGCATAGCACTATGAAATCAGGTTCATTTTAAAGGGGTTTGCCGGACTCTTAAGATATTGTTCCAATATTTTCTTTTCAAATGTCCAAGTTTTTAGTTAAGTAGGTAATTCATGATAAACTAAGAAACCATTTGGTAGAAATTCATGATGAATTGAAAAATTACTACGCGTACTACCAATATAACGATTTATTATTATAACTTGACCGGTTTCAGAATTCACAATGATTCCATCATCAGAAATGTATAAAGAAAATTATTGTAAACAAATTATTATGACAGTTGACAAGGAAACTAAAATTGACAGAACAATACAAATAATAATGATATCCATGAAATAAGACAACTAGATAACTGAATTTCAGTATTTACCTAGGGGGTATAAGAAAAACACAACGGAAAATCGAATACCTCGTAGCTTGAAGGGAAAAAACATTGAATTTAAAGAAAACCATAATAGGAAAAAAACAATAAATTCAATTGAAAAAACCTTCAAGTGAAATATCAGAACTAAATAAACAAAATATCCATGGAATCTTGACAACTGCCAACTGCCAACTGCTAATCTTGTAATGAACTGTGTGGTCAAGTCTATGTGTTCTGTCTTGACAACTGCCAACTGCTATTATTAATTGTAATAAACTAAAAAAGAGAAATAAGTCAATAAATGTCATAATGGCAAAAAAAGGAAATAAGTCAGGGATTAAGATGTTAGAGACTGTGGCTGAATAATTAATTCAAGAATCAATCATAATAATAACAATGATAATAGTAATATTGATGATGATGATGATGAAAACGATGATGTCAAAATTAAAAATAAAACAAAAAGGAAGAAAGTAAGTAAATCCCATATTGCCAAATAACCTCGAAGGTCCATGGTTTATATGGGCAGCAAATAAACTGCAATTGATTCTTGAATTAATGTCATAATGGCAATAATAGAACCTGTCCCATAGACACATGAGAATCATTTACAAAAGTTTAAATAAACAAGATTGTATTAAATCGACTTGGTCATTAACTAAGTTACAATTTTTATCATTTTTATGTTTATAAATTTCTATAGACTCTAATATATCTAATTGATAACTCTTTACAAAATTAAACAATAATTTAGTATTCTCCGGAGGAGGGAATTGATGATTGTTATCAAAGAAATGATTAGCAAAACTTGAATGATCATTTTTTAAACGAAATGATCTTAAATGTTCATTATACCTAATACGTATAGATCTGCCAGTTTGTCCGATATACAGGGTGAGTCATTCAGGCGAAATCGGCCGATAACAAGAGTACAGTTCAAAATGGAAGAAACTTTTTCAAATAAAAGTTTTTCAAAAATAAGTGCTTAATGAGATAAAAATATTTTCAAATATGGCGGACTTCCGGTTATACCAGAAATGGACACTAACTATGTTATTTTAAATGGAACACCCTGTATTCGTTTGCATTTTTGGATTTCTCATGAAAAATAAATGTCAGTTTGTTAATCAAACATTGGGTCTAAGTCGAACCGCTATGGAGTTTTTTAATTTTTTTTTGAAAATTTCGACGTTTGCAGTAGTTGGCGCCATTCTGAATATCTTCGAAACGAAAGCACTTAGAGGAATGCGGTTTCGACCGTTCGTCTCTGGAAGTAACAGCCTATTAGACACAAGTATAACATGGAATTATAACTTTTTAATTAAATGAAATTTATCCATGCCAATATTCACTAATTCAAACAGGAATAACTCTTTTTTTTAAATGGAATGCTACATTGGTTCTCACCTCATAAGACGCAACATTAAATTTCCTTTCTGACGATGTATGGTTGTTGGCATCTGTCACCAGCAGTTTTTAAGAAATTTGCGTTTTTCTGGAAATTTTAAATAATATCGTGTTATTGCGTTAACAATAGTTGGCGTTCAGCGATTTTGTTTTGTTTTGCCAACGAAATGTCATTTCTATTAAATTGTTGTTAAGTAAGAGTGCAATTTGAGTTCAATTAGTGAGAGTATTGATTTCAATTTTAATAAATATCACAATTAAGAAAACTGAAAATGTACACTCAAGAAGAATTAATTGCTATGGTGTATTCCTTGGGTGAAGCAGAAGGAAATTCGTTACTTGCCTCAAGAATGTATGCGCAACGTTTTCCCGAGCATAGATATCCAAATGTAATGGCATTCGCAAAATTAAAAGAGAGGTTTGAACGAACTGGTTGTGTGGGATACGAGAAGAAAGAACGTGTAAAATCAGTGACACATGAGGAAAATCAAGTTTTAGTAGCTGCTACTGTTGTCCGAGATCCTCATTTAAGTACCAGAGAAATTAGTCGCGAGTTAGAAATAAGCCAAACTTCTGTATCTCGAATACTGCGTAAAAATAAATTTCACCCGTACCACATTCAGTTGGTTCAGGAACTAGATCAAAATGACTTCAACAATCGGTTGCAGTTTTGTGAGTGGGCTTTACGTAAACTTCAGGAGCGAAATGACTTTTTCGATCATGTTCTCTTTACGGACGAAGCTTCGTTTCATAAGAACGGTTTTGTTTCAAGATACAACTGCCATTATTACAGTACAGACAATCCCCATTGGATAAGGCCATTGGATCATCAACATAGGTGGTCTTTGAATGTATGGGGTAGCATAATTGGACGACACGTAATTGGACCACATTTTTTCGATGGAAATTTGAACGGTAATAGCTACCTACAATTTTTACAAAACGATTTGCTAGAAATGTTAGACAATTTACCACTTGCTGCAATACAACAGATGTGGTATCAACAAGATGGAGCGCCTGCACATTACGGGAGGGATGTAAGGGAGCACTTGACTGCAGCATTTCCAAACACATGGATAGGAAGAGGAGGTCCGACACCTTGGCCAGCGCGATCTCCAGAACTAACAAAACTTGACTTTTTCTTGTGGGGGTACGTAAAGCAGTTAGTTTACAGGGAACCTCCAACTACTCGAGAAAATATGATGGAACGAGTTCGCGATGCATTTCAAAGTATCAATGAAGATATGTTGATAAATGTGAACAATTCTTTGTTGAAACGATTGCGTGTTTGTTATCGTGAGGATGGCGGTTATGTCGAACATTTAATCTAATTACATTAATTTATTTTTGTTGCTGGTCTTATCTAATGATCTTTGAAGTTTTGGAAATAGTATAGAAGATTTGGAACGAACATTTTGTAAGACAAAACAAAACAATATCGCCAAACGTCAACCATTGTTAATGCATAAACATAATATTATTCGAAATTTCCAGAAAAACGCAAATTTCTTAAAAACTGCTGGTGACAGATGCCAACAACCATACATCATCAGAAAGGAAATTTAATTTTGCGTCTTATGAGGTGAGAATCAATGTAGCATTCCATTTAAAAAAAAGGGTTATTCCTGTTTGAATTAGTAAATATTGGAATGGATAAATTTCATTTAATTAAAAAGTTATGATTCCATGTTATACTTGTGTGTGATAGGCCGTTACTTCCGGAGACGAACTGTCGAAACCGCATTCCTCTAAGTGCTTTCGTTTCGAAGATATTCAAAATGGCGCCAACTACTGCAAACGTCAAAATTGTCAAAAAAAATTAAGAAACTCCATACCGGTTCGACCGAGACCCAATGTTTAATTAACAAACTGATATTTATTTTTCATGAGAAATCCAAAAATGCAAACGAATACATGGTGTTCCATTTAAAATAAACAGTTAGTGTCAATTTCCGGTATAATCGGAAGTCCGCCATATTTGAAAATATTTTTATCTCATTAAGCACTTATTTTTGAAAAACTTTTATTTGAAAAAGTTTCTCCCATTTTGAACTGTACTCTTGTTATAGGCCGAGGTCGCCTTAGTGACTCACCCTGTATATGCTGTTACAGTCTATTTGATCATTTAATATAATATTTAATTTTTTAAGTTTATTTATTTCTAGTGCCTCTAATAAGTTTAATTTAATTCCTTTCTTTTCCAAATGTAGAATTTCATAGTTTTCATTGAATGAGTGGCTTTCTGATATTAAATGATTTGCATAAGTAGAGTCCGTCTTCCTATTTTTGTAACTACATTCTTGTATCATTTGAATTAGCAATAAATTTATATAAAGAATTGGCCCAAATAATTTAGAAAAATACTTACTTACATCTGTAGGTATACGCAAAAACAAAAGGATCTACAATAAATCAAGTGAGGGGGGGCTTGAAACGGAGCAGGCGGTTGCTGGTGACCAGAACAATTTCGTAGCAACGTGCCGTCCGCCGCGGATGACCCCCTATGAATCCTCCAAGACGCTGATGTAAATTTATCGGAGTTATTTTCAGTTCAGTTTCTTAAATTTGCATATAATAAATTGAGTTTATTTTTGTTTTTCGCGCGCGTTTTGGGAGTCGCAAGTCGCAATTACCGTCGATATTTGCATTTTTGAAATATTAACTTATGGATTTAGGCGACGCCTGCATTCAAATATGGTATTAGTCAAGTTTATAAATTTCATTCGATCTCGAATTAACCGGCATGTGGCCACTTTTGATTCAGCGTGCCGCAGATCATATCGGACAATAATTCAGCGCTTCAATTACTGCCCATTCTAGCATCACAGCTCTAGGGAACTCGGTTCCTTTTCTCAAATCGTCGAAATCTCCAGTACGGAGTACAAAATGTAAAAAAATTAAAAATATGCACAAAAGTTCTGATGTAATTTTTTCCAGTCTGTAACGAAAGCTTCATTCAGCTTTGAACTTTGGGGCAACAAGAAAAAATAGAATCTTTCCCAGCGACCTAAGAGAGTCATTATGTTACATGAGTACGACGCAGGTGATAATTCAAATATCAAACAGTTCGCCGCTAAGTTGACGACTCTATTTTATTAAACTTACAAATATATTTTGGAAGAATGCCCTCTTCTTGTTTACAGACTACTAGTTTCACTCCTTGTATGTTTTTAGACTCCTTAGATATTTATTCTTCGGTTTCCATTTACCGAGTATAACTAATCCATTGATTCTAAAAGTAGGCACATACTCATCTTTTTTTTTAGTTTCGAATACTTCGAATAAATCTTCATATTTAGCGTGTCGTCTCTGCAATCGTTTTACGCAAAATTGAGCGTGGTAGTCCCGATCTGAAGCATTCGCACCTCAGGCAATAATATTCGCCCGGAGGACGGCTGGTTTATCTCGGCGGGTGTCCCCCCAGCAAGTTTCCTCGCACCGCCACCGCGTGGCGCTGCTCGACAAGCCGAACCGTTGCTCATTTTTGCCAACAACACCAACGCCTGTTATTCTATGACCATCGCTGCCTACGCTCAATTGTCAATAGTTCGGTTATTAAATTATTACCACTGAGATAATGACGACGGAAACAATAATGTCTTACAATTATTGTAAGACGTTTTTTTTTCAGGAAAACGACACTATTATTTTCAATATTATTGATAATTTTTTCATCATCATAAGGTTCTCAGTCCGAAGACTGGTTGGACGCGTACCTCCATTCTTTTCTATCCTGAGCTAACCTACGCATTTCCCTAAAAGTAGAACATCCTACATCCGTAACTATTTGAGAGCAGTAGTCTAATCTAGGCCTACCCCTACCTCTTTTTATTCCTATCTCTGACTCTAGTATGTCTCGAACTATTCCTTCGTGTCTTAGAAGGTGTCCTACCATCCTATCTCTCCTACTCTTTATTGTTTTCCATACCTTCCGCTTTTCCCCAACTCTTTCTAATACTTTCCTATTGCTAACCTTATCTATCCACGGTATCTTCATCTGTAGCACCACATTTCAAACGCTTCTACTCTTTTTCTATCCGCTTCTCCTATTGTCCAAGTTTCGCACCCGTATAATGCCGTACTCCATACATACGACGTTAAGAGTCTCTTCCTAGTCTCTATATTAACCGTTCTCGAGCATAACAGTTGTTTCTTTTTGTTAAACGCAACTCGGCCCTGCGCCATTCTTTGTTTTATATCTTTAGTGCTCCTACCGTCTTGAGTTATTTTACTTCCTAAGTAGCAGAAATCCGCGACCTCCTCTATCTTCTCATTTCCAATTTGTATTTCCATTTTAGTTCTATTTTCACATCCCCTACATACCAAAATTTTAGTTTTCTTTTTATTGATTTTCATGCCGAAGCCCTGTGTCAAAACTGCTTCCATTTCATTCAAAGCCGCTCCGAATTCTTCTTTGCTAGATGCTAACACTGCTATATCATCCGCAAATCTGAGCATGTTAATAGTTTGGCCCTGTACATTGATCCCTGAGGCTGTTCTTTCCTTAACAATATTAATCGCATCTTCGATATATAAGTTGAAAACTAGAGGTGACAATGCACATCCCTGTCTCACTCCCTTCCGGATATCTACTTCCCTTTGTTCCTGCTCACATTCTATAACTGCCTTTTGCTCTTTGTAGAGATTATGTATTATTCTTCTGTCCCTGTATTTCATCCCTACCTTTCTCAGCACTTCGAACATCTTCCCCCATTTTACGTTGTCGAAGGCTTTTTCTAAATCTACAAATCCTATATAGACGCTCTTTCTCTTTTCTATCGTTTTTTCTATAATTACTCGTAAAGCTAGAATGGCCTCGCGCGTTCCTCTATTTCGTCTAAATCCGAACTGATCTTCTCCTAATATTTCTTCCGCCTTTTTCTCCATCCTTCTTTGCACAATTCTAGTTAAAATTTTTGACGCATGGGAAGTTAAACTGATAGTTCTAAAATTTTCGCATCTATCCGCGCCTTTTCTTTTTGGCAAAGCTACTATGATGTTCCGTTTGTAATCTTCTGGAATCTCGCCTGTCAGGTATATGCGACTAACTAGTTTAAATAAACGATCTATTACCTCTTGACCTGCGCATTTTAAGATTTCTGCCTGCAAGCCATCTATACCTGGTGCTTTATTATTCCTTAAACTTTTTAGTGCTATCTCAAACTCTTCTCTCATTATAGGACTCCCTAGGTTATCCCCCTCTACACTGCTTTCGCTTTCTAATATATCTTGCACTTCCTGTCCCGCATATAAGTTTCCTAAATTAATTTTTTAACGAAATCTTTTTTTAGTTATGGACATTTATTGTAAAACTACAGTTATTTGCATTCTGTATCGTTACAGCAGCATTTGAGAAAAGTTCAAACACAACTGTCGAGTGCATAAATATCAGACTATAACGACGGAGGTTTTAGTAATTTTACTTTTTTCGTGTTTTTTCCTTACACCACGGTTTGCGTGGGACACCCTGTATATCCGGCGCGATATGCCAAGATTTCAATGATAGCAAACATTTTAATAGTTCGTCGCTTCAGTATCAAGACCCCTAAGAATCGTAAATGCCACACACTCGGCATATAAACAAAAAAGATCGATTTCAACAGGTCTCTTGGAATATTAAATTTTATACGATTTGCGATAAATTATTAGAAAAATTCGGATTTCTTCAACATTCTTTGACAAGTAACCAACGGACAACTTTATTGTCCATTTTAGTCACATGTTTATCTTTGTTATTAATAGCTGGGTAGTTAACACATTTTCAAATTCCTTGTTATTACACCAGCAAAGTCAACGGACTGAGGCACTGGGCAATTATCCGCACGCATTTCATGCCGGCTCTGAAAATACGGGGTGTTTTAAACCACGAGAACGACAAATGATTGATATCGCTTCCACGGACGTACGGCCATTTATTTTAAATTGAATATTCATCCGAAACAAGTATGGGCTATCGGAACGCATTAGTAACAAGATTAGGAGCTATTAAAACCATGTCCAATGAAAAAAGCATAACACGTAGCCAGATAAAAACCCAGATATCCTCTGCTACGTTTAGAGAAATGGAGGAAGTTGTAGATAAATAGTGGGATGAGTGGCATTAGCGATCGCGATCAGGTTTGTCCGTCTTTCCAGTTTTGAATAATTTGTGGGATACTAATAAACAACTATCATTCATTCATTTGCTTCATCCATTCATTGTTCAAAAGACAGTAATTAAACTCGACGCGTGTTTCGTTGACAACGTCAGCATCCTCAGAAGTTGAAGATTCATCTATTATTGTTGTTTCCTGGTTTTGAGATTATCGCTATTGAATTTATAGCCCGTTTCCAACGCGTGTGATGCCGTGCTATAGACTTATCAGTGCGGCCGTATTTATAATGGGCTTGATGCTCCTTGAAGCGAGTTAAAATAGACCGAGTTGACTTCCCGATGTATTTTTTGTCGCAATTGTTGCTCGAAGTTGAACCAATTTGAAGCCTGCTTTCCCGAAAATAGTATTCATACCTCTAGAGTTGTCTACATATGGTACATATGGTATTTTTATAAATTTAGTAATTTTATTATCCCCATTTAAAGTGGTGAAATTTCGCAATAGCGTAGAAGGTAACCAGTTACGACTGACATTTATTTATCGTAATTTCTAGAATCAAAGACGGGTGCAAGAAATAATAATTTTATACCGAGTTTCACACTAAAAAGTGTCGAACAACTGCCACGGTATTTATAAAATCACCAATGTGAATAATGCATGAGATCGGATAATGTGCAAGAGAAATGTTTATGTAGGTTCTTTTGTAGTCTTGTTTATTAAGAAACCTAATAATTCTAAAAAGGACATAACCGGGAAAACTAGCGTTTGGACTTTTGCGGAATTTGTGAATTTCAGTTTCATTATTGCAGCATTTTTTCGGTATTTCAGCGTATATCCAAGGCACTTACGTTTCCGGTTTTTTCTGATTGACGTTGATTGGATTTAGGCAGGTAAAATGTCAATCAATTTCCAAATAAAGTCTTAACAAGAGAAGAATCGTACGGGCGGCATTTTTTCTTGCACATTAAAAAATGCGACAATGTTTTTATATATGTACTTTAATTTTTTCATTTTGTGTATGAAATTTTAGGAGGATTAAAAATTCCAAGCATTAAGAATTCCACCAATTATAGGCGAGACAAAAAGTTGAAACGACCAATGCATTTTATTCCCAAGAAATTATTTCTGTATAAAGGAGCCCATAAAAAGTTCTATAATTTATTTCCTTGAACACACATTTTGTTTAACACAAGAAGGAAACATCATCCCTTCCGAATATCCACATCATCATAAGGTTCTCAGTCCGAAGACTGGTTGGACGCGTACCTCCATTCTTTTCTATCCTGAGCTAACCTACGCATTTCCCTAAAAGTAGAACATCCTACATCCCTAACTATTTGAGAGCAGTAGTCTAATCTAGGCCTACCCCTACCTCTTTTTATTCCTATCTCTGACTCTAGTATGTCACGAACTATTCCTTCGTGTCTTAGAAGGTGTCCTACCATCCTATCTCTCCTACTCTTTATTGTTTTCCATACCTTTCGCTTTTCCCCAACTCTTTCTAATACTTCCCTATTGCTAACCTTATCTATCCACGGTATCTTCATCATGCGTCTGTAGCACCACATTTCAAACGCTTCTACTCTTTTTCTATCCGCTTCTCCTATTGTCCAAGTTTCGCACCCGTATAATGCCGTACTCCATACATACGACGTTAAGAGTCTCTTCCTAGTCTCTATATTAACCGTTCTCGAGCATAACAGTTGTTTCTTTTTGTTAAACGCAACTCGGCCCTGCGCCATTCTTTGTTTTATATCTTTAGTGCTCCTACCGTCTTGAGTTATTTTACTTCCTAAGTAGCAGAAATCCGCGACCTCCTCTATCTTCTCATTTCCAATTTGTATTTCCATTTTAGTTCTTTTTTCACATCCCCTACATACCAAAATTTTAGTTTTCTTTTTATTGATTTTCATGCCGAAGCCCTGTGTCAAAACTGCTTCCATTTCATTCAAAGCCGCTCCTAATTCTTCTTTGCTAGATGCTAACACTGCTATATCATCCGCAAATCTGAGCATGTTAATAGTTTGGCCCTGTACATTGATCCCTGAGGCTGTTCTTTCCTTAACAATATTAATCGCATCTTCGATATATAAGTTGAAAACTAGAGGTGACAATGCACATCCCTGTCTCACTCCCTTCCGGATATCTACTTCCCTTTGTTCCTGCTCACATTCTATAACTGCCTTTTGCTCTTTGTAGAGATTATGTATTATTCTTCTGTCCCTGTATTTCATCCCTATCTTTCTCAGCACTTCGAACATCTTCCCCCATTTTACGTTGTCGAAGGCTTTTTCTAAATCTACAAATCCTATATAGACGCTCTTTCTCTTTTCTATCGTTTTTTCTATAATTACTCGTAAAGCTAGAATTGCCTCGCGCGTTCCTCTATTTCGTCTAAATCCGAACTGATCTTCTCCTAATATTTCTTCCGCCTTTTTCTCCATCCTTCTTTGCAAAATTCTAGTTAAAATTTTTGACGCATGGGAAGTTAAACTGATAGTTCTAAAATTTTCGCATCTATCCGCGCCTTTTCTTTTTGGCAAAGCTACTATGATGTTCCGTTTGTAATCTTCTGGAATCTCGCCTGTCAGGTATATGCGACTAACTAGTTTAAATAAACGATCTATTACCTCTTGACCTGCGCACTTTAAGATTTCTGCCTGCAAGCCATCTATACCTGGTGCTTTATTATTCCTTAAACTTTTTAGTGCTATCTCAAACTCTTCTCTCATTATAGGACTCCCTAGGTTATCCCCCTCTACACTGCTTTCGCTTTCTAATATATCTTGCACTTCCTGTCCCGCATATAAGTTTCCTAAATATTCTTTCCACCTATCTGCCTTCTCCCCACTTCCGATTAGGATATCTCCTGCCTCATTTCTAATGTTTTTGGTACTAGATCCAATTTCTCTAAAATTTCTCCTAATTATTTTATATGCTTCATCAGTCTTTCCTACTTCGAATTTATCTTCCACTTCTTTGCATTTATTATCGATCCATTGCTCTTTCGCTTTCCTACATTCCCGAATAATTTCCCACTTGATCGCCTTATATCTTTGTTTCCCTGTTTCATCTAACCTATTTTTATATTTTCGCCTTTCCTCTATTAGACTCACAATATGTTTTGTTATCCAGGGTTTCCTACTTTCATTCTGTTTATGACCCAAAATATCCCTAGCTGAGGAAACTAAACTATTTTTAATGCAATTCCATTCTGCCTCTATGTCCCTAACAATATTTTCACCCGTGCCCTTTAGTGCTTCGTTTGTCTTTTTCTCGAACTTATTGCGCATATCATCATCTTTTAGTTTCTCTGGGTCAAGATACCTTCTTCCGCTTCTTTTTTTCAAAATCTTAAATTTAAGATTGGCTTTCATAACGACTATGTTGTGATCACTATCTATATCTGCTCCTGGATAACTTCTACAATCCCTAACTTGATTTCTAAATCTTTGCCTAACGAGAATGTAATCTATTTGATATCTCCCTAAGTCTCCTGGCATCTTCCACGTATAGCATCTCCTAACATGATGGTGAAATAGAGTGTTCGCGACCGTTAAGTTATGTTTATCGCAGAACTCTATCAGTCTAACTCCCCTATCGTTCCTATTGCCTAATCCAAAGGGGCCAACTATTCCGCCCTCTCGCTCTGTGCCTACGACTGCATTGAAATCTCCTGTAATTATTAAATTTTCGTGCCCTCTCACAAAATCTAGCACATATTCAATATCACTATAAACTGCCTCTACGGCCTCATCACTGTAGTTAGAAGTGGGCATATATACCTGTATTATT
Source organism: Xestobium rufovillosum (assembly GCA_963966045.1). Classification (NCBI taxonomy): domain Eukaryota; kingdom Metazoa; phylum Arthropoda; class Insecta; order Coleoptera; family Ptinidae; genus Xestobium; species Xestobium rufovillosum. Next base: position 48,897,853 of record OZ014492.1, on the reverse strand, counting down.
ACTGTTTTTACAGGTTTCGAATCTAACCTAACCATAACTACCCTGTCACTTTGCTGTAAGAAATTTTCTACACTCTGTCCTACTTTTTTCCGCATAACAATTCCTACTCCCGAATTTCCTCCTACAGATCCTGTGTGTATTACTCTAAAATCTGCGCTCCAGAAGTCTCCAGCTTCTGGCCATCGCACTTCACTGATACCTACTACGTCTAATGCTAACCTATCCATCTCAATTTTCAAATTCTCTAACTTCCCTACTTGTTTCATGCTTCTAACATTCCACGCTCCGACTCGTGAGATGTTACACTTATCATTTCTGATGACTCCCCCCGAAGCAGTCCCCGCCCGGAGATCCGAATGTGGGACTATTTTACCTCCGGAATATTTTACTCCAGAAGGTGCCATCATCATAAATTAAAGTACGCTGTACTAGGGATAAAATAATGTGGTGGTTTCCCGTTGCCTTCCACATCGCAGTAGTGTGTATCACAGTGCCATACCAACCCTCACGATCTCTGCCACTATGATTACTGAAAGAGCTGCTGCCCCCTTCCAGGGACTTGATTTAGTCTGGCTTCTCAAATAAAAACCCCTCCAATATGGTTAAACCTATGGTTCGGCTCTTTATATCATTGAAGCGCGCAAGCCATCCCACCCGTCCCAGTATTACTAGAACTGCGTCAAGGTACAAGTCCTTTGGGAACGGCGAATATCCACGTCCCTGCTAAAATTCTACAACTTCAGGTGCCTATCTGGGTCGCGCACTCCTCTAAATAAATCTCCCCAGAAATTTTATAAAAACCGAGCAATTTACGTTCAGCAACGTGACAGTTTTGTCGGAGGTCGCAGTATGTGATTACAATAACTCCCTACTTCGATCCTTGGTCCCGGCAACTGTACCGTTCCGCCGGTCATTTGTCATCTTGGAATGAAAACTACGCGAATAAATCTGTCCCATAACTTACGAGACGCCAAAACAACACGACACTTACAAAAATCTCCTTAAGTTATTGCTTATTATAGCCACACCGCTCCGGAGTATGTGTGTGCAGGTACGCGCTCTGAAAATTACCGAAGACCACATTATTATCTTCAGCGGTGCAGATCCGAACGGTCAGATGCTCACAAATTATTCGCGCCAAAACGATCAACAAAACTTTGTGGAATGACAAACCTCTTACGAGGCGATCGAAAACAAAAACGAACAAACAATATTTACGGTGGAACTAGTATTGATATCTCTAAAAAGAGTAAAAAAATCCACGCCACTGTTGCGATGAGTTAGATGCAGGCTGTGGCAGGCGCCAACAAGTCGCAACCCCACCCCTCGCCAACTTAACTATGTTGGGTTGTAACTACATGAATGAGTTTACTAGTTCTTGACCTTAACACCTTCGTTACCACGCTACGTCGTTTATATTTAACTCTCACGTACAAACCTTCTTCAACTTAACAGAGTCGTAATGTTGGCATGTGAGGGTCAAATCTTCAGGACAACAACAACAATAAAATAATCTATCTCCCTGCAAGCCTAGAACTTTCACCGCTGACATTAATTTTAGAGTGGCTCGAATGTTTGTCCGTTACACACCAGAGAAAAAAGAAACACGAACGTACTAATTAAGTCTGTCTTGAATACAGCCGTTGCTGATGCTGTAAAGGTGGACATAATATTGTGTGTAAATTTGGGAGCAATAATTATAAGGTTTACCGGTCATCATTCCAGTTAAGTACTGCAGACACTAACTTGGGTTATTGACGATGGAACAATAACAGAGGAGCTACTGGAAATTTACTTTACATATATGTAGGAAAATGATAACGTTCAAGTACCTATTTAATAACGCCCTGTACAACAGATAGGTAATAGGCAGGTTCGGTAATTTTCAAATTTCATTAAAATTGATAGAGTTTATTATACTGAAGGCAGTTATGTTGTTAATTTTTGTTAAAAAAAATTCCTTCGCCTATGAAGCCGTTGCAAAATCGTACCTTGCAGCGAGAGTAGGCCGCGTGACGTCAAAACTTAGTATAACGTACAAGTCCCAGCTTCAGCGCGCAGCAATCCCATAAGTATTATGCATATGCATGTGTAGTTAAATTGTTAAATATTATTAACTGGTTCTAACTGGTGTTTTCTGTTTTGTACCCAGACTAATACATCGTACAGCACACCAATAAAACGGAAAAAGTGGTTCGTTGGAGCCAGAAGGAAAATCGCTCAGCATTATCGATATTTTCGCGAGTTAGTTTATCGTTGCAAAAGTTTATAAAATTATCGGCTGCCCCATTGCAGCCACTCTAAATAAAATCGAACATAATGTAATTTATCGACAGTTTTCTGGGTCCCCTTGGTACTTGGTAACGTGTTACGGTTAGCATAATTTGAAACAGGATGCTAGGAGCATGACGGAGCCAAATACTGAATCGCCGTAGCGTTCCCTCCCTGAACTAAAAACGGAAATTTTATTAACTATTTTACAATAATAATTAAATAGTACGTCATCATAAAGTTCTCTTTTGAAGACTGGTAGGACGCGTACCTCCATCCTTTCCCTGAGCTAGCCTACGTATTTCCGTAAAAATAGAACATTCTACATCCCCAACTATTTGAGAGCAGTAGTCTAATCTGCTCCAACCTCTACCTCTTTATTCCTATCTCTGACTCTAGTATGTCGCGAACTAATCCTTTGTGTCTCAGAAGGTGTCCTACCATCCTACGATCCTATCCCCTATTCTTTATTGTCTTCCATACTTTTCTCTTTTCCTCAACTCTTTCTAATTCCTCCTTATTGCTAACTTGTCTATCCACGGTATCTTCAACACCCGTCTGTAGCATCACATTTCAAACGCTCCTACTCTTTTTCAATCCGCTTCTCCCATTGTCCAAGTTTCGCACCCATAGGTATAATTTCGTACTCCATACATGCGCCTTTAAGAGTCTCTTCCGAGTTTCTACATTAACCGTTCCAGAATATAGCAGTTGTTTCGTTTTGTTAAACAAGTACCTACCTAGTACCTACGTAGCGTAGTTTTTTGATTCGCGTGAGTTGTATTTGTTTCCGTTTTTTTAAAAAATTTCCTATCCGTTATAAAACTGTTAACTTGATAACTTGTCAATCACTTAGGTATACATACCTACATAAATGAGTAGGTATGTATTGTATTGTATTAGAGAATATAGGTAAGTACCTATTTTACAAACAGAAGTAAGCAGGTATCAGGTATCTACAATCTACATACCTACTTATACTGAATAATAAAAGGCATGTACAGTTAATAAATTGTTGACTTTGTTTTACTTATACCGGTCCGCTTTTACACTACTGTTTTGAGGTTGAATGAAATTGGGGTTAGATGCAAGAATCACATACCATTTCCACATTTACAGGGACATTTACCTACCTACTACATAAATATGACAAATTATGTGAATCGGACTTTTGATACCCTTGTTTCATCATTATATCGATTATGTTGTCTTTGTTTTATGTTTCCTTGACACCTTACTTTAAAATTCACGCTCGAAATAGTCCCAATAAGTATGTTATGAGATAGGTACCGCTTCACGGGCACTTCAAGAGAAGTTGGAGGAGCGCCTTACGAATCTCTGACGTCAAACCAATAACAAAGCGAACTAGCATGTGGGCGTGATAAGCTAATTTTTTTCGCTTATTACGCCGCAAAAAAATTTTTAAGAAAAAAAAATTCGCCGTAAATCAATTACAATAACAATTTTCTGTCATTTTCATGCCAAAAATAGATATTTTATTTTTCTCCCAACCTCCCTATTACTAGTGCTGGCAGCAAAAATCGATTTTTCGATTAATCGATTTTCAATTAATCGCGATTTTGGGGAAAATCGGCTTTAAAAATCGATTTCAAAAGTCGACTTTAAAAGTCGATTTCTAAAGTCGACCTTAAAAATAGATTTCAAAAGTCGACTTTAAAAATCGATTTTAATAATCGAATTCTAAAGTCGGCTTTAATAATCGACTTAAAAATCGATTTTTAAGTGTATTTTAATGTTGACTGAAAACCGATTTTCAAAATACGTATGTAGATAGTTAGGTTTTTTAAATAAATTACTAGTTATTTAACGAACAAGTGTATTAATAAAGGCGATTAATAATCGAGACATTAATTGTCGATCGACTTTAAAAATCGATCAAAAAATCGATTTTCAAAATCGACTTTCAAAATCGATTTCTCTCTATCGTCGATTATTCGATTATTTCCAAAATCGATTTTCTCAAAAATCGATTAATCGATTTTACATTTCTGCAGATTTTGCCAGCATTATAGTAAATACTGCCCGGTGCAATAGGTTATAATAATTGTCCTGTGCGTCGTGTCCGCCTAGAGACGACCGTCGCGTATAAAGACATATTTTATTTGGATTGCAGGACGTGAAGGAAATGGAAATAGCTTCATCGAAACGTAACATTTGCGGAATTTCGCTCTTGGCAGTGTAGCAAGCGATCAGTTCTTCCACTCTGTTGCTCGGCTACTTGTTCAAAGAATCTATCTGCAATAAATGGGAATAATGAACTTGCTTTCGATAAAAATTGTAGGAACGGCCGGCTATAGCCTGTCGGCGACATATCACCGCCCGTCTTGCCACGCCAATTGTCATATCCAGAACTTGTATGATAAACACGAGCAAAAATTGCTTGTTTTTGCTAACAAAGCCGCATTTTCACTCGACATTTGATTTTTCACCATTTTTCTTTCCCTAATCAGAAGAACGGAAAGTTACAAATAAATTTTTAATTCTCCACTTCAAAGAGGAATATTCTTTCCATGGTTTTTCGACACTGATTCAAGAAAATTACGCTGAATTTCTTGGATTCTAGGAAATAATCTTTTGAGTGTCTGCGAATCCCGGAAATAATTTTTTGAACTAACTGTAAACTATCAACGAGCAGGTTGACGTGCCTGTTCAAATATTTGCCAGTAACTGTTCAATATCGTAAAAGCCCAAATTATTCGGGCATTGTTTAATCAAACACTTTCTGCAAATATGAATTACTTAGAGACTTATTCCTAAATTGGAGAATATTTGGCCATATCCAGAACAAGATTTTTTTAACCGATGCGTTGGGACATCAGAGGGATATTAAATCGCAAATTTTATAGCTCACTCGTTACATATTTATATTGGTACCTATTTGATGGGCTAACTTTTGATCGGCCTAAAAGATATTTATGCTAATAGAAACCGTTTTTGGTCTAAAATGTCATTAGATAATATAAACAACTCGAGCTGCCTACACCGGGACATTAAACAACCAGTTTTTATTTACTATTTGACGGTGTATATTTTGGATTCTATGTGTCTCTTTCCGGAAAAGGCAAATTCGTTAAACACACTGAACCCACGAAACCATCCAGACATTCCACCGAAATACTCCAAACGAACAAATCAAACTTTGCTGTTATTTTGCGAAGCCATAGAAATGTTAACGATAATTTTATTCGTACAACGTCCGTATAGTAGTCGCGTTGTTATCTTTATTCCCAGATAGCAGCTGCAATACCGATTATTACACGCAATTTTAAGAGGCGACGGAGAGAAAGTTGGCACATAAATAGCCGTGCGATTCCAAACAAGCATAAAATTAATTCTAATAAATCTTTTCAGAGATGAAATGGACAGTGGGCGGATCATTTATTACCACATTTCCGACACACATACCAATACAAGTAATTGGCAAAACTCTATTACTAGCGGATTCGTAACATAAGAAGAACATACTGATCTACAAACGTACAAATCCAAATCCAAGTATCTTTTGCGCGCAAGTTCCAATAAGAACTTTAGAGCGAGGTTTAGGGTAAAGTGGTGAAATACGCCCCGGTGTGGAATACGACCCAATACTGATTGAATATACCTCTCGGAGACAGATGTCTCTGCTATCGCTGTCATGTATTGCACGCAAAGTGGATAAGACAAGTGTAGAGACTCCCATGCATACAGTAGAGTAAAAGATGAGTAGTATTTGTCCGAGCTTATAGGCAAGAGAAGAGAAGTGCGAGAGGGGAATCGGGCCGATTTTCCATATTTCGCGCGTAGGAAATGCGACGCACTCAAAATGTATCATGTCATAACTCCCCCAAAAATTGTCTTACCGAGTTTTTAAAATTATTTCTTAAACTTTCAGGATGTTCACGAAATCTTTCAATTCCAATTACATAATTACTTTTCATTCCGCTTTGCGATTTTCGTGACGTTGTCTTTTTGGTGCAGTGGAATTTTCACCTATCGAGAAACTATGCTCATTATGAATAGAGCATAATAGAGCATAATAGAGAAAGGATTGAATTTTATCCTTTCTCTATAACGAGCAATACTGTGTTTATTGATGGAACGTTCAAAAGTTGCAGTAAGCAGTTCACGCAAATCTACTCATTCCATATCGATATCGGAAGCACTGATGAAGAAGTGAATGTGGTACCTGTAATGTTCGCACTTTTGCCTGATAAAAAGCAACGAATATACGATCGTATATTTGAACTGATAAAGATACAAATTCCTGGATGGCGCCCGTAAACTGTGAAACTTGATTTTGAAAAAGCGGCAATCGCACAGTGGTTCAGATTTCAAAATACTCGATCGAAATTGATATCTGGTAAATGAATTACAATTTTCAATTAAAAGTTTGTGATGTAACACTAAAAAGACATACTAATGCATTTATAATAATAATAATAATAACTAATAATAATAGTAACAATATACAGTGCCCGTCTAAAGTCCGTTCCCCCCCTACTAATTTTTGAACCATTTGAGGTACATCAATGAAGTTCGGCAGAAGGTAATCACAGGTCACAATATATTTTTTGACGTAACAATGGCAGCTGTCAGTCTCAAGATGGCGGTCGAGCGCCATTTTGAAACAAAATTTTAAATGGGAGGGAGGGTCATGTGACACCTCGTTTTAAAGGTCTTATCGAGTGCAATATCATACTAAAATATGGCGTCGATGTCTTTTGTTAAATTTTTAAATTTTAACATTTTTCTAACGAAATTTTATTCTAATTTGTAGTGAAATTTCTTAATGAAGTCGACCAATAAGAGGAGAAAAGAGAGTTTATTAAGGAAAAACTACCGTTAGATGGTAATTTCTTCCACCTTCTCCAAAAATCAAAACCGCTTCAAATTTATCGTCTAAGCTACGAGCCATGGTCACACTTTTCCTAAATGAAGGAACTAAACATGCCACATTTGACAAGTAGAAAACAAGATGTTACCGCGACAACGAATTTTGTTTCTCATACAAACGTGATTGAGAGCAACATTCATGGTTATTTAGAAATTTGATTAGCCACCATTTTGTAACGTTTTCAGGTATCGACGCCATATTTTAGTATGATATTGCACTGGATAAGACCTTTAAAACGAGGTGTCACATGACGCCCCTTCCCATTTAAAATATTTTTTCAAAATGGCGCCCGACCGCCATCTTGAGACTGACAGCTGTCATTAATACGTCAAAAAATATCTTGTGACCTGTGACTACCTTGAACCGAATTTCATGGATGTACCTCAAATGGTTCAAAAATTAGTAGGGGGGGAACGGACTTTAGACGGGCACTGTATATATATAATCATTTTCCCTTCTACCATCTGGTGTAGGGTGAATTTCTAAATGTTTATCCGTACACGAATCTGCACCATTCTTTCCTGTTCACTGTCATTGCCTTTGCTTCATTCCACGTTACGCCCCTGCTCTTCAAGATACCTCCAACTACCTGGTCCCACGTATCCCTTGGTCTTCCTCTTCTTCTCTTCCCCTGTGCCCTGGCTTCCCACACCTGCTTGACTGGTCTATCACAGCTCATTCTTTGGAGATGTCCCCACCAGGCAAGTTGTCTTTGCTCTATGAAAGTAAAAATCGAGTCTATTTCCAATTCTTCTCTTATCTCTTCATTTCTTCTTTTATCGTACTTAGTAATACCACGAATTCTTCTCAAAAACTTCATTTCTGCTGCCTGTATTTTACTTTTTAGACTCTTAGATAGTACCCATAATTCGCACCCGTATGTAAGGATTGGCATGTATATTACTTTATAAATTTTTATCTTTGTTCGACGTGACACTTCCTTTTTATTGATAAAACTTCTCCTTAGGGCGTGATAAACTTTCATTGCTTTTCCAATTCGCTCGCTTATTTCTATTTCTTGTTTACTTTTTTCATCCATCATGATACCCAAGTATTCGAACTGACTTACTTGTTCAATTTGAATGTTCTCAATCTGGATGTTTGTTTGTACTCTTTCCTCTGCCATTACCATCACTTTTGTTTTATTTTTATTCATTGTCATTCCGTATTGCTTTAGCACCTCATTCCATATTGTCACATTTGTTTGCAAATCCTGCTCACTACCACCCATAACAACAACATCATCGGCAAACGCGTATTCTGATGCTTTAACCATCTGCAAGTGTCTATATCCCACACATAGCTTCCTTGTTCTACAATTACATGTTCTGCTGATATCATCCATTAGAACAGTAAACAACACCGGGCTCATTACTCCACCTTGTCTTAGGCCTTCTTTAATTGAGAACTTATCTGACTTCATATTTTTATTTATGACATAAGCGATGTTATTTTTATATAAACTCTTAATGGCTCTGATTAATTTATTATTCACTCCTCTCATTTTCAAACTTTCCCATATTTTTACTCGTGGGGCCTTGTCGAATGCTTTTTCCAAATCGATAAACGCGAGAAACAATCTTTTCCCTGATTGCAGTAGTTTATTAGCTATTTGCCTGATTGCAAATATATTATCCTGCGTGCTTCTTCCTTTACGAAAACCACTTTGCGTTTCTAATAGTGTTGGCTCTATAATGCTTTTAAGTCTCTTTTCCAGTATTCGCTCGTAAATCTTCATTACTGTACTAAGCAAAGTTATACCTCTGTAATTGCCACAGACTCCACTATCACCCTTCTTGTATATTGGCAAAATAACTCCTATTTCCCAATCTTTGGGAATTTCGTCCTCTTCCCATACCTTATTACAAATGTCCAATAAGAGTTCTTTACCCTTCTGTCCCATATATTTAATCATTTCCGTCGTAATCTTGTCGTGGCCTGGTGCCTTTCCGTTCTTTACTTCCTGTATTGCTTCTTCTAGTTCCAGCATGCTTATTTCGTCGTCGTTCTCATTTGTTATCAAAAATTCATCGTCTTCTTCAATCCTTTCCAAGTCTACTTGGTTTACTTGCCTAGTATTCAATAACTCCTCGAAATATTGCTTCCATCTATTCATTATATCCTCCTCCTCCGTTAAAGTTTGCCCTAATATGTTTTTAATTTTTATTGGTTGATCTATTTTTCCCTTCTTAAGTTGTTTTATCGTTTTGAAGAATAATTTCTGGTTAGCTTTACTATCTGTTTCCATCTTCTCACCAAAATCCTTCCATGATTTCTCTTTAGCCGCCAATACCATTTCTTTCACCTTTTTCCTATGTTCTCTGTATATGGCATAGTTTTCTTCAGATCTGGAGCTTAAATGATTTTTCCAAGCTTTCTTTTTTATATTCACTTGCTCTTTGACTTCTTGTGTCCACCAGGCTGTTTGTCTCCTATCTTTAACCGTTTTACATACTCTACAGACCGTTCTGGCACTTTTTATAATTATTTCCTTAAAACGTGTCCACCTCTGATGTACGTTCATCTGCTCGTTTCTTTCCAATCCCCTCTCACACTCTTCATTTATTATATATTCGTATCGAGCAGCTATGTCTTCTTCTTTCAGTTTGTAAGCTCTTATCGTTTCAACTTCGATCTTTCGTTTAGCTCCTGGGCTTTCATTAATCAATAGTAACAATAATAATAATAATAGTAGTTGTTACGACTTTGCAACAGAAATTATTTAAGGGCTTTAGATGTAATGTATGTTACAATATTATGTAGAAATTTAAAAAATGCACCAATACATTGACAATAATAATAATAATAATAAAATACTAATAATATTACAGGCGATTTTGCATGTTACGAAATATTTGGAAGGGCTTACTTTTACTAATCATCTTCTTCTTCTTCTTCTTCAAAATCGTCATCAGAATCTTTCTTGTCTTTGTCAGAAATATTGATTAATTGGAGGACATCAACATCAGTGATCTTCTGTTTATGTTTTCCGTGTACAAATGAACTTAATTGTGGATCTGAGCTTAAAACTAATCGATGGAAAAGATATTCATTTATTTTAATGGCACTAATTTTCCTGGTGTGGTGTTCCCTGTATCGTCGCAAATCTTTATTTTTCGCTTCTTGTGCCTCTTCGGATAATTCTCCATTAGGCAAAACAGCATTTTCTATAACTGCTGCTCCGTGTAGTAAGATTTTATGGACGGAAGTGGGCATGTAGTACCACTCATACAAGCTCACAAATTTTTGGGCTGTTTCCGCACAATAATTTTCAAATTTCTCTGTGTTTATTTCGTTGCTATTGATTACCTTCAAAATTACTGAAAATCTTTTAATTAGATCTTCATCGATGCCAGTAATTTCAGACGATAATTTAGGATCAGCAAAAAATCGTCTTGCAGTATTCCCATCATTTGTGGTGCCTACACCTGCTTTAGGTACATCAACGACTAGTCCCATTCTCTGCCGAAACTTATTTTGAAGTTCGCGTTTCTTGTTTTGTAGTACTTCCCTGTTTTCTTTAGATACTTTCCACACTTTTAGATCTAGTCTATAGGCCACATGAAGAAGACATTCGAAAAAACGAATATAAGCATGTAAGACTGACAATCCAAATCTAAACATTTGCGGTTGGATGGGGCAAGAACGAATTTGTTCAATATCATTTAATTGCGAAATCGTAGCATTGCATATGTAGCACCTCATACTCGAAGTGTTAGCCAATGCACTGCACACCTTTCCGTCAACCATTGTCAGTGACAGTGTAAAATTAATTCGACCGAATTCAGAATCAAATGGCAATAAGTTGTTAATTTGTTGGTTTATAAACTCTTCTTCAGCTTTAGAAATTTCTTGGGTTTCGTGAATCCACTGAAGTCTTATCGGCCGGCAAAATGTCTTCGAGGCAGGGCTTGGATTTTTCCAAAAACATTTGAACTATTTTCATCCACTAATTAATGGTACTAAAGATGTAACAAATACACTCTCTTCAGCACGTATTTCTTCTGACGTGTTGGATTTTTGTTTAAATGTCGAATATCCAGAGCTTCCATCAAAGCCCCATTTGCAAATCAAATTCAATAACCTATCGGGATTGCTTTCTGCCGGTATTATTTTCAAAATACTTTCACATGTTTTGTTGAGAAGGGTTTGAAGAGGAACTTCGCATTTTTCTTCCGTGAAAATAATACCTTCTGGATACAATTGTTTTTTTATGTCCAGCACAGTATGATATGATGGATATAAATTAGTGTGCCCATGAAGCGAAGCTGATCGTCTTAGAGTAAGGTACTGTTGTTTGGTTAAACTTAACGAAATTACAAGTGACAAAGCCTCTTCCGGAGTATATGCAGACTGATTTGTTTCTGTAGTTTTTCATTTTTTTTAAATGCGTTTAGCACGGGATGGAGTTGTTGTCACAGTTTCTTTAAGCAATTTAGCAGCCGCTTCATCGCTTTTTTCTATTAATTTCATTGTTGTGGCATAAGCCAATTCTTCAGAAGATTTTGTAGTTCGTAGTTCTTCAGGTTTTCTACGCTGTACCACATCAGAACAATCCTCAAATTGTTTAGATGGGCGACCGCGACCTAAATTTTGTTATCCGTAATACAAATTGATAAAAAAGTTTTATAGTTCGGCTTACCTCCTGTGGATGTTGAAGGTTCACTACTTATAGGAGTAGGCACACAACGGAGAACAATATCTGGGAATTTTATTTCTTCGTGAAGCCACATATCAAATTTCTGTAGAAACCGTTCATTATTTCTATTTACACTCTTCCAATTTCTGATATATGGAGCAAAAAAAATAGTTCTAGTAAAAACTATAAGTGCGTTTGTAGCAGCATCATTTCCGTTTGTATGAAAAACTTCTTTCAAATAGTCTATAACACAATTTTTTCGAACTTCAATGGATGATTCGATATTTTCTAGAAACTTTTCGTGTAAAGAAAAACGCGTAATTGGACGAACCGCCATCGTTAAAATATACACAAATACACAAAATATCTACAAACTAAAGCTACACCACAACACGCAATATCAAACAATATGAATCCCAACGACAGAAGAAGCAGATAGGAAAAATTAGAAGCATTTGAAATGTGGTGCTACAGACGCATGATGAAGACACCGTGGATGGATAAGGTTAGCAACATAGAGATATTAGAAAGAGTTGGAGAAAAGCGAAATTTATGGAAGACTGTAAATAATAGGAGAGATAGGATTGTAGGACACCTTCTGAGGTACGAAGGCTTAGTTCGCGACATACTAGAGTCAGAGATAGGAATAAAAAGAGGTAGAGGTAGGAGCAGGTTAGACTACTGCTCTCAAATAGTTAGGGATGTAGGATGTTCAACTTTTGGGGAAATGCGTAGGTTAGCTCAATACGCACTGTAAATCCCTTATAACAACTCTTATACGTGCACTACGTCCACTAAAGATTGCAGGTATGTGTCGAGTGTGAATGGTACCGAACAGCACACCATAAAATTACCGATAGCAACCGGACAAGTACTCTGCCTGCCCTGGTCACTAACTAATCAAATACCGAGGCAGTTATTACACCTCCTGTCTCTGTCGGTTTCGCGCGTGAGTTTATAATCCTCGCTCCGTCCACCGGGCTACCGTCTGCCCGCCTTTTATTAAAGTGGAAGCGGCATTTTAATTTGACCTAAACAATTATTATCGTTGCGGAATCGCAACAGGTAGCGACGTACATTTTTAGAAAAACAAAACGTGCGCTAATAATTGCTTCCCTTTTTAATGAACTTCTCTTTTAAACTGCAATTTTACCTATTTTTGGAAACAACGAGTTATTTTCGGAAAGTATAGAAATGTATTTATAGTAATCGAGTCCGTTTGCAAATATGTAAGAATCAATTGACCGAAACATTGGCAAATATTGGATTTGACGCGTGTTTCAGTTTCCTTAGAAAAATTAACGTGAAGTAGGTACTTTCGAGATACTTTGCTGCAGCACTTCTAAAGAATGTTCAGTTGGCCCCACACTTAAAATTCTTTCGCAAATCCATCAATGTATGTTAATAGAATAACAAGTAAAGTTTGTTGTCGGACAATAATTCTTGAACAAGGTTGAAGCGTGGGCGCTAGTAATTTCTGCAGGCCGGCGCCTATATTAGGTTATGCAACGCTAAACAGAGGTGAACTGGTATAAAAGACAGTCCAATTACAATACCCGATGTGTAACACAAGTATCATTGCAGTATTGCATTTAATATGCAAACTTTTGCGGCAAGAGTCAGATGTATTAATTAATTATAAAGAGTTACACGATCAGCCGTCTGTTCTTGGAAATAATTTCCTATGTAAACGGCGCTCTTGTCTTTAAACAATTAAGACGTTACTGCTTCCATACACCCACTTATTTTACCCGTTACCTGATCACATAATTCCTTCAAGATCTATACGAACTCAAGCCAGCTTAATTTTCTTCAATCCTAATGTTCCCAATCCATCCGGGGGTCACTATGAGCGAAAGATTTCGATGCAGTTTTGTTTACATTCACACCTCGACGAAATTCGCTCAGTGATGTGTACATCAAGCTTTTTACACCCGGCTGTGCAACATGCTTACGTAAGAATTCACACTCAGTCGCTAACAATTCACACGAATAATTTATTCAATAAAATTTAGACATTTTCCTTTTCTGAATCAGAAATACTGGATCCTGCTTCTGAAAAAATTCAGCTTCATCGAGGTGCTTGCAAGGTCGACTAGATTTCGAAAAATGTCACACAAGTTATATCCCATCATCATCATAAAGTTTTCCTATCCTGAGCTAACCTACGCATTTCCCCAAAAGTTGAACATCCTACATCCCTGACCATCTGAGAGCGATAGTCTAATCTGGGCCTACCCCTACCTCTTTTTATTTCTATCTCTGACTCTAGTTTATCGCGAACTAAGCGTTCGTGCCTCAGAAGGTGTCCTACCATCCTATCTCTCCTATTCTTTACTGTCTTCCATAAATTTCGCTTTTCTACAACTCTTTCTAATTTTTTCCTACTACTATTCTGTCTTTAACAATATTAATTGCATTAATGGCATGAAAACTAGAGGCGATAATGCACATCCCTGCCTCGCTCCCCTTCGGATATCTATTTCTCTATGTTCTCGCTCAAATATACAGTGTGTCCACGGATGGACTTAACTATACTTGTAAAAACTTTTATTTTCAGTTTTTCGAGAAAAAGTCATTCTTTATAATTTCTTTTGCTTGTTATATAAATATGATTCACGTTGAGAAACTTTGATTTTGTTGTACAGGGTGCGCAGAAAATTAAAAAAATGCGTATTTGTAAAATTAAAAATTTTTGAATCAAGCTTTTGGAAGTCTCAAAATGAGACAGCTTAGAAGGAGAAATCGAAAAGCCAAATAAAGTTTTTCCATAGAAGTTATACTTAGTTGCTAAGAAATACCGGGTGTCCGGTTACGGTCGGCGACCGGCTATATCTTAGGAACTATTCATCCTACAGCTTCCAGAAAAAAATCTTCCTATAAAAGTGGCCATGAAAACTTCATCAAAAATATTTTTGGCTTTCAGTTTTCCCCGCTAGGGGCACAATTTTAAAAGAAAATAGGCCATCCGCATTTTCTTCGAAAATTCAACTGGAAATTTAGGAATCCTTTAGCTTTCTCAAAACTCCTCGTAATACCCTGCAAATTAGTTTAATAACTTTTTGATCTAGCTTATGAAATAAGGAGTGGAGGAAGGAGAAAATTCCCTTACGCCAAAAATACCATATCTCCGGATTGCTTGAATCAATTTTAATGAATATGGTATTGTTGGAAAGGGAATCTATAGCGTAACAGAAATCTGCGTTTACATTTGAATTTAATTTTACGAGGGAGCCGCCAGATGGTGTTATTTCGAAACTTACGAAATTGTCAAATTTTCTCAAAAATTATAAATGGAATGGTGTATTTTTTTATAACATGATGTTATCATTATGCATAGAATTAAGAACAAGATGCCGCAAACCGGAAGTTTTTATCTTTATCAAATGGAAGTTATCATCAAAAATATCGTTTAATCAAATCCCAGTACACACGTACCAAATTTTCTCAAATTTTTTGAATGGAATGGTACATTTTCACATGCTGTTAGTACACATAACATAAAGAACAGAATGCCGCAAACCGAAAATTCCTGTCTTTTTCAAACAAGAGTTGTGATCGAAAATACTGTTTAATCATATCTCATTGCGTGGGTAAATTTGAGAAAAATTAAATACCTAAATGAATATCAATTTAATTTAGTACATATTCAATTTTCCTCAAATGCCTTGCCAAGGCTCGAGAGGCAATAACGGCATTTTCTTCATTTTGAAAAACACCGCGAGCTTGCCATACGCTTCAGCAACAGAGCTAGACATTATTTAAAAAGTTATAATAAATTCTAGCGAAAAGACACTGAAATCGAATTTAAATTAACTAATAATTAATACTTAGTTAAGTTAAACTTAACAATTAGTGACAATACTATGACCAGGTATTTGTTTTTATTTTCCATGGAGTGCTTTTTGTTTGTAATATTTCTTATATTTCTGTCTGATGAGAGATACAAGAATGCCCTAATATTCTTTAAAATATATTATTTTCCTAAAATTACCCATGCAATGAAATGTGATTAAACAGCATTTTTGGTCATAACTTTTGTTTGAAAAAAGATAGGAACTTTCGGTTTGCGGCATTCTATTCTTCATGCTATTTGTACTAACAGCATGTTATGAAAATGTACCATTCCATTCAAAATTTTTGAAAAAATTTGCTACCTATGCGTTGAGATTTGATTAAACCATATTCTTGATGATAACTTTCGTTTGAAAAAGATTACAACTTCCGGTTTGAGCCATTTTGTTCTCAATTCTATTTGTAATGACGCCATGTTATAAAAAATATACCATTCCATTTAAAGTTTTTGAGAAAATTTAACATTTTCGCAAGTTTCGAAATAACACCATCTGGCGGCTCCCTCATAAAATTAAATTCAAGCGTAAATGCAGATTTCTATTACGCTATAAATTCCTTTTCCAACGAGACCAAATTCATTAAAATTGGTTCAAGCAATCCGGAGACATGGCATTTTTAGTGTAAGGGAATTCTTTCCTCCTCCCAGCCCTTATTTCGTAAGTTAGATCAAAAAGTCATTAAACTAATTTGCTGGATATTACGATGAGATTTTGAGAAAGATAAAGGATACCTACATTTCCATTTGAATTTTTGAAGAAAATGTGGATTGTCTATTTTCTTTTAAAATTGTGCCCTCTAGCGGGGAAAATTGAAAGCTAAAAACATTTTTGATGAATTTTTATGGTCACTTTTGTAAGAAGATTTTTTCCGAAATCTGTAGGAAGAATAGTTCCTAAGATAGTCGGTCACCAACCTTAACCGGACACCCGGTGTATCTTAGCAACTAAGTATAACTTCTATGGGAAAACTTTATTTGGCTTTTCGATTTCCCCTTATAAGCTGTTTCATTCTGAGACTTTTCTGCCCACCCTGTACAACAAAATCAAAGTTTCTCAATGTGAATCGTATTTATATAACAAGCAAAAGAAATTATAAAGAATGACTTTTTTTCGAAAAACTGAAAATAAAAGTTTTTACAAGTATAGTTAAGTCCATCCGTGGACACACTGTATAATAACGCTTCAACAATTTTGTTCTTGCTCAAATTCTGTAACTGCCATTTTTATAAGATCTTCTTCCCGAAAGTTGTAGGATGAATAGTTACTAAGATATAGCCGGTCGCCAACTTTAACCGGACACCCGGTATAAATTGAAAGCTAGAAGCGATAACGCACATCCCTACCTCACTCCCTTTCGGTTATCTACTTCTCTATGTTCCTGCTCAAATTCTATAATTGCCGTTTGCTCTTTGTACAGATTATGAATTATTCTTCTATACCCAATACTTCATCCCTACATTTTTGAGCACCTCGAACATTTTACATTGTCGAAGGCTTTTTCCGAATCTACAAATCCTATATAGGCGCTCTTTCCCTTTTCTGTTTTTTTTTTTATTATTACTGGTAAAGCTAGAATGGCCTCGCGCGTTCCTCTATTTCTTCTAAATCCGAACTGATCTTCTCTTTCACCCTTTCTCCATCCTTCTTTGCACAATTCTAGTTAAAATTCTTGAGGCGTGGGAAGTTAAGCTGATCGTTTTAAAATTTTCACGCCTATTCGCGCCTTTCCTTTTTGGCAAAGCTATGCTATGATATTCCGTTTGTAATCTTCTGGAATCTCGCCTGTCAGGTATCTGTGACTAACTAGTTTATTACTGTTTTTACATCAGGTTTCGAATCTAACCTAACCATAACTACCCTGTCACTTTGCAGTAAGAAATTTTCTACACTCTGCCCTCCGCTCCAGAAGTCTCCAGCTTCTGGCCATCGCACTTCACTAATACCTACCACGTCTAATGCTATATAACCTATCCATCTCAATTTTCAAATTTTCTAACTTTCCTACTTGTTTCATGCTTCTAACATTCCACGCTTTCGATATTTTTAAGAAACACGTACAAAGACATGGCACTTTCGTCAAATTTATTTCATTCTCAAAAAATTTCTGCTTACAGCTCAATGGTATATATAGAGCCTTATTTACTGTGCCTTTATCTAAAGCTAATATAGAAAAAGAATTAAGTACAATAAGAACAATTATTATTAGGGTTTCATCAAGTCAAGAAATCTTGACTTGAACGTAATTTCTTGGCTTGACTTGAATTCAAGATCAAGAAATTTATCATTGCTTGATTTGAAGGCTTGCCAAAGGACTTGTACCTTGACGCAGTTCTAGTAATACTGGGACGGGTGGGATGGCTTGCGCGCTTCAATGATATAAAGAGCCGAACCATAGGTTTTACCATATTGGAGGGGTTTTTATTTGAGAAGCCAGACTAAATCAAGTCCCTGGAAGGGGGCAGCAGCTCTTTCAGTAATCATAGTGGCAGAGATCGTGAGGGTTGGTATGGCACTGTGATACACACTACTGCGATGTGGAAGGCAACGGGAAACCACCACATTATTTTATCCCTAGTACAGCGTACTTTAATTTATGATGATGGCACCTTCTGGAGTAAAATATTCCGGAGGTAAAATAGTCCCACATTCGGATCTCCGGGCGGGGACTGCTTCGGGGGGAGTCATCAGAAATGATAAGTGTAACATCTCACGAGTCGGAGCGTGGAATGTTAGAAGCATGAAACAAGTAGGGAAGTTAGAGAATTTGAAAATTGAGATGGATAGGTTAGCATTAGATGTAGTAGGTATCAGTGAAGTGCGATGGCCAGAAGCTGGAGACTTCTGGAGCGGAGATTTTAGAGTAATACACACAGGATCTGTAGGAGGAAATTCGGGAGTAGGAATTGTTATGCGGAAAAAAGTAGGACAGAGTGTTGAAAATTTCTTACAGCAAAGTGACAGGGTAGTTATGGTTAGGTTAGATTCGAAACCTGTAAAAACAGTAATAATACAGGTATATATGCCCACTTCTAACTACAGTGATGAGGCCGTAGAGGCAGTTTATAGTGATATTGAATATGTGCTAGATTTTGTGAGAGGACACGAAAATTTAATAATTATAGGAGATTTCAATGCAATCGTAGGCACAGGGCGAGAGGGCGGAATAGTTGGCCCCTTTGGATTAGGCAATAGGAACGATAGGGGAGTTAGACTGATAGAGTTCTGCGATAAACATAACTTAACGGTCGCGAACACTCTATTTCACCATCATGTTAGGAGATGCTATACGTGGAAGATGCCAGGAGACTTAGGGAGATTACATTCTTGTTAGGCAAAGATTTAGAAATCAAGTTAGGGATTGTAGAAGTTATCCAGGAGCAGATATAGATAGTGATCACAATATAGTCGTTATGAAGGCCAATCTTAAATTTAATATTTTGAAAAAAAGGAGCGGAAGAAGGTATCTTGACCCAGAGAAACTAAAAGATGATGATATGCGCAATAAGTTCGAGAAAAAGACAAACGAAGTACTAAAGGGTACGGGTGGAAATATTGTTACGGACATAGAGGCAGAATGGAATTGCATTAAAAATAGTTTAGTTTCCTCAGCTAGGGATATTTTGGGTCATAAACAGAATGAAAGTAGGAAACCCTGGATAACAAAACATATTGTGAGTCTAATAGAGGAAAGGCGAAAATATAAAAATAGGTTAGATGAAATAGGGAAACAAAGATATAAGGTGATCAAGTGGGAAATTATTCGGAAATGTAGGAAAGCGAAAGAGCAATGGATCGATAATAAATGCAAAGAAGTGGAAGATAAGTTCGAAGTAGGAAAGACTGATGAAGCATATAAAATAATTAGGAGAAATTTTAGAGAAATTGGATCTAGTACCAAAAACATTATAAATGAGGCAGGAGATATCCTAATCGGAAGCGGGGAGAAGGCAGATAGGTGAAAAGAATATTTAGGAAACTTATATGCGGGACAGGAAGTGCAAGATATATTAGAAAGCGAAAGCAGTGTAGAGGGGGATAACCTAGGGAGTCCTATAATGAGAGAAGAGTTTGAGATAGCACTAAAAAGTTTAAGGAATAATAAAGCACCAGGTATAGATGGCTTGCAGGCAGAAATCTTAAAGTGCGCAGGTCAAGAGGTAATAGATCGTTTATTTAAATTAGTTAGTCGCATATACCTGACAGGCGAGATTCCAGAAGATTACAAACGGAACATCATAGTAGCTTTGCCAAAAAGAAAAGGCGCGGATAGATGCGAAAATTTTAGAACTATTAGTTTAACTTCCCATGCGTCAAAAATTTTAACTAGAATTGTGCAAAGAAGGATGGAGAAAAAGGCGGAAGAAATATTAGGAGAAGATCAGTTCGGATTTAGACGAAATAGAGGAACGCGCGAGGCCATTCTAGCTTTACGAGTAATTATAGAAAAAACGATAGAAAAGAGAAAGAGCGTCTATATAGGATTTGTAGATTTAGAAAAAGCCTTCGACAACGTAAAATGGGGGAAGATGTTCGAAGTGCTGAGATAGGTAGGGATGAAATACAGGGACAGAAGAATAATACATAATCTCTACAAAGAGCAAAAGGCAGTTATAGAATGTGAGCAGGAACAAAGGGAAGTAGATATCCGGAAGGGAGTGAGACAGGGATGTGCATTGTCACCTCTAGTTTTCAACTTATATATCGAAGATGCGATTAATATTGTTAAGGAAAGAACAGCCTCAGGGATCAATGTACAGGGCCAAACTATTAACATGCTCAGATTTGCGGATGATATAGCAGTGTTAGCATCTAGCAAAGAAGAATTAGGAGCGGCTTTGAATGAAATGGAAGCAGTTTTGACACAGGGCTTCGGCATGAAAATCAATGAAAAGAAAACTAAAATTTTGGTATGTAGGGGATGTGAAAATAGAACTAAAATGGAAATA
Organism: Xestobium rufovillosum; assembly: GCA_963966045.1. NCBI lineage: Eukaryota > Metazoa > Arthropoda > Insecta > Coleoptera > Ptinidae > Xestobium > Xestobium rufovillosum. The sequence goes on along the minus strand of OZ014492.1, from coordinate 48,877,249 downwards.
CAAATTGGAAATGAGAAGATAGAGGAGGTCGCGGATTTCTGCTACTTAGGAAGTAAAATAACTCAAGACGGTAGGAGCACTAAAGATATAAAACAAAGAATGGCGCAGGGCCGAGTTGCGTTTAACAAAAAGAAACAACTGTTATGCTCGAGAACGGTTAATATAGAGACTAGGAAGAGACTCTTAACGTCGTATGTATGGAGTACGGCATTATACGGGTGCGAAACTTGGACAATAGGAGAAGCGGATAGAAAAAGAGTAGAAGCGTTTGAAATGTGGTGCTACAGACGCATGATGAAGATACCGTGGATAGATAAGGTTAGCAATAGGGAAGTATTAGAAAGAGTTGGGGAAAAGCGAAAGGTATGGAAAACAATAAAGAGTAGGAGAGATAGGATGGTAGGACACCTTCTAAGACACGAAGGAATAGTTCGTGACATACTAGAGTCAGAGATAGGAATAAAAAGAGGTAGGGGTAGGCCTAGATTAGACTACTGCTCTCAAATAGTTAGGGATGTACGATGTTCTACTTTTAGGGAAATGCGTAGGTTAGCTCAGGTGAGAAAAGAATGGAGGTACGCGTCCAACCAGTCTTCGGACTGAGAACCTTATGATGATGATTTGAAGGTTCCTTGAAAACTGAAGTCTTGACTTGAATTCAAGATTTCTTGAAATTCCTTGAAATATCTTGAAATGAAGAGTCGCGCACATCGGCGTAGGAATCTTCCGCTACGTGGTACGTTCTTTGCTGCAGTTATCCAGTAATCATATGTTGAGCTGCTAGTGGATGTCTAGTTTTGTTAAATATATTAAAGATGGAAATTGAGTCTGAAAATGAACCTTTCGAAGCAAGTGATGATTCGGAGCATGCACCGTCTGAGTCTGCGTATCAGAGGATGTTACTGTATTTGAATCCGAAACCAGCAACAAACAAAATACTGTGCGTGTTGGCGGCATAACCTCAGAAAGAAAACAATGTGGGAGTAAGCAAGCAAAACAGTTTTCATTTTGTTACGAAATTAGTCGAATGGAAGGCGCAAATAAATACAACACAAGTAACAAAATTGAAAATTTTAAATAACCCTCGACAACGCCTGAACTGATCTTCATAAATTATAGCTAAGAACCATCTCGATCACGTCAGCTTTCAAACAAAAAAAAATCGCATCAAAATCGGTCCATTCGTTTAGGAGCTACGATGCCACAGACAGACACACAGCCACACAAACCGACACGTCAAACTTATAGCACCCCTCTTTTTGCGCCGGGGGTTAAAAATAGGGAAATGCAAAGTATGCAAGGAAAAATTTGGGAAAGACACTGCAATTAAAATGAAAAATAGCTGTGCTAGTGGGTTGAAGAGACATTTACAAAACAAACATAAAAAGTGGTTTGAGAAACAATTTCCTCATGAAGTTAGCAAAAACAAAATTAGAAACGAAAAAGGAGATGCACTGTGGCAGTCCGAAAACCAGAATCAAAGTCAGAACATTTTATTTATGTTGACTTTGACTTTACTCGTTATTATTTTATAATGTTATATAAGAATACATTTTGTATACTTCGTATAAAGTGTTTTAATCTATATCAAAACATATTTTGTAACCATGGAATAATGGTTTTCGGGCTGGTTGCCACGTCGTCGTTGGTAATCTGTAACACTAAACCATTATTCCATGGCCAACGGCCACGAAATAAATATTTTGTAACCACTAAATCACAGTTTTAAAATATTCAAGAATTTCTTGATTTCTTAACAAGAAATCTTGATCTTGAAATGCAAATTCTTGACTTGACTTGAAAACAATTTATCACTTCTTGGCTTGAAAATTTCTTGAATTCAAGTCAAGATCAAGTCAAGATCAAGAAGTGTCTTGAAAATAGTGAAACCCTAATTATTATTGCTATTGAAGTAGTGAACAGTATCCTGTTCACTCTACGAATAACAACTCTGGCGCACCCGAAATACTTTTCACTGCATTTTATGATCCAGGCTTTTAAGATGACACTGTATATATTCAACTCATTCAGAATAATGAATTTGTGGGCCTTCCTACAAAGGAGAGTCGTCAAGTCACGGCCGAAATTTATATCGAAACACGTTCTAATGGAAATTAGTCTGCCTCGCATAATTTTTCGAAATAGTTACGGAATTAATGGCTGACATTTTTTTGACGCAGCGGGAGACCTAGACGTGGCAGAAGATGCCGAGAACCATGGGACGCCGGCTCGGTGTACATGTTCGGTTTTTTGTGGTCACAATAATTCTTCGTTTGTTATATCTACGTGTAGCATTGATGAAATATGTTAGAGAAGACCTTGCTTCTCGTTTGGAACAAAATTTGGAGCGGATTAAGTAGATACGAATGCGAATGTGATTCAGAAAACAATATAACGAGATTAATATCGCGAATGAAATGAAAAAAAGAGAAAGAAATCAAGACAATTAATAGATGAGTCCTCCTTCTCTGGCCGTACCCCTAGCACATATAAAATGAAAAAGGGTCAATTTCCTTACGGCGGTAGCATATTTGACAATACAGTGGACTATAAATTATCAAAGTGTGTAAGTTTTATTGTTGTGATTATCTTAATTGGGGGGTCTTTTCGAGGTTATAAAACGTATCTGAGTCCATTGCGGTTGTTACTCTATATTTAGCTGTCGATACAAATCTAGTCGGGTTTCAAAAAAGTGCTCGGTTTGTAATAAAGTAGTAATTATTTCGGCCTTCCTTCGAACGGAAATGGTCTAAACGCTGTATTCGATTCGGCCCCGCTCTTTTAATTACGTAATTGTGCACGCCCACCCGCGAAACTTTTTTAATTTATCTGCATACGAGATGCAAATAAGCGATCGACATTTTGTCGGATTCCTTACCTTGTTCCTCTCCAAGAGCGCGGAAGAAATTTTCGTAGATGCTTCTGAAGATGTAAGCCCTCTATCCCTCACTGCACTCGCGTCTTGTTTGTCTTAAAATGAAGTTACAACGTGACTTAAAATAGAACCGGATTAGCTACGTATTTATCAAGATTCCCGTCCATTTTCTTAGGACGCCAGATAAAATCTGCGGAGAGAAGCCTCTATAGAATGTGATTAGAAACAGATACTGCCATTTCTTTAACTTAGTGATCCGTAACTCAGTTGTAACTTGTAAAAGTATTGCATCTGCTACAACCGTTTCTTCGTTGAAACTCTTGATCGTTTTATTTTGTGTTTGGTTAGACATGAGGCTATTTAAAGTAAAAAAGATTCTTTCTGTTATACGAGGTCGCCTATACAGCGTGATTTTTTTAACGTGCCCATTAGAAGATTTTCAGTTACATAGAAATCGAGCTAGAGATTTGACTTTTGGAACCCGGCCATAATCAACGTTGCCCAATCCAATGAAAATATTTTCAAAATGGAGGCGCTTCCGGTTATACCGGAAATCGATGCTAACATTGTTTTTTCAAATGGAAACCCCTAATTTTATTCGATTTTTGAATTTCGCTCACTTTATTGCGTATGATGAACCCAAGTTGTTATAACTTATCTGTCATAGTTTTTGACGTATTCTTCAAAAAATGCTTATTGCATAGGTCTATTCTAAAATTCATATCGTTCTCACTGTCAACCCTAAAGGCTAAAGGTTTTTTTTTTTGGTCGCTAACCCAAAGTTTGAGGTGTCTTTTAGTATGCCCCTTGTTGAAAAAATTGTTTTGTTTGACACTGCAAAAAAACTTTGATAATGTCAACGACAATACTTCCAAAACTCAATTTTTTCAAATTAGTCGGGGAACAGCTTGCTTAAATTCAAAGTGGCCGTCCGAAGTCGAGGACACACTTGTTTTTAAAACTGTTTTCTATGTAAAATAACCCGCTGAATCCGAATCCGGAGTGCGCCCGTTCATTTGGGACGTCCTTGGCCCCGAAAAATGCATTTTTACGTAAAATTTCGAAAAATTGAAAACTCCGAACATTTCAGTTTACATCGTCATATCTTCGTTCTGGAGACAGCTAAGAATCTAATTTTTTTTTCAGGCATTATTGATTTTAAACCTCTATACACAATTAACTTTTGAAAAATAACTGCGTCAGAAATTTGTAATTTTCTACACCGCGTCATTTTTGAGCACCTTAATTTACACCACGCGAGAAAATTTTTTATTGTAAAAGATAGATACCTATTCAATCGAAACAATATGTCGTGAAAAGTATGCAGAAGTTTTTAGTGAAAAAATCATCTCGATATCTGAAATACTGACAGAGTTACAGCAATTAACAAAATATTGTTTTTTGCGCTGCGGCATAGTGTTCTATCTCTATTCTACGCATCTACCTACTCCGGCGGCTAATCTCCGTCATATGCGGGAAACTTGTGCAAATACCTATTACTTATGTTTAATTGTTTACAAATAACAATAACTATGTACGAGTAGTATGCATATGTGGAATTGTTTTGGAATCACTGTTTGTGCGATTTTGATTGAAGACTGAGGTTAAGTTATAGGTACTATTACTATTAGTGAAAATAGAAATCAATTACAATTTGTGCATAATTTGTCAGATGAATGATTCAGCAGAAACAGTTCAAGCTGTAACTGAAAATGGATATAACGCATTGTTCAAGGCGGCAGGCAGGGCCGTTTCTGACCCCTTGGCTGCCTCAAAGACTAGAAGTCTTTGGACTGCCTGCGTGTCAAGTTACGTATTGCCGGATTGCCGCCCTCAACCTAACCTAAGGAACACTGTTTATCTACACGCCTATACCGTTCCTCATTCGAAGAAAAGATTCATCTTTTTAAAAGTTTTTATATTTGTTCTCAAAATAGGAATACATAAAAATTTGAACTCCATACATGGGTGTAACATAAGTTTGATATACGATCTACATCGAAATGCATAAAAAATACAATGTAAGAAGTAACTGCATAATATGAAGTTCTCCACGTGTGCCGCCTTAAAATGAATGCCAGCTTTAACTTTTAAAGGCGGCATTCGGCAATCCGATTTCGTTTTTTCGACGGGACAGCGGCGGCGGGTGTATTCCGCCCGCCGCCTCAAAAATTTGCCGCCTGCGTGTTGGACACGCATTCCCCGCTCACTAGAAACGGCCCTGGCGGCAGGTACAAAAACAGATAGAATTAGTGTATGTCTGTCGCAGAATTTGAAAAATAAAGAACAGTTTTATAGTTATGGTATGTTATTTGTAAACAATTATACATAAACTTCATTACATCGGAAACTGTTTTATCACTTTTCAAAGAAAAGTAATAGGTATTTGCACGAGTTTCCCGCATATGACGGAGATTAGCCGCCCACAGGCGCAGATGCACGGAGTAGGTAGATGCGTAGAGTAGAGATAGAACACTATGCCGCAGTGCAAAAAGCAATATTTTGTTAATCGCTGTAACTCGGTCAGTATTGCAGATATCGAGATGATTTTTTTACTAAAAACTTCTGCATACTTTTCATGATATATTGTTTCGATTGAATAGGTATCTATCTTTTACAATAAAAAATTTTCTCGCGTGGTGAAAATTAAGGTGCACAAAAATGACGCGGTGTACAAAATTACAAATTTCTGACGTAGTTATTTTTCAAAAGTTATAATTGTGTATAGACATTTGCAATCAAAAATGCCTGGAGAACATTTCATAAAAAATTAGCTTCCTAGCTGTCTCCAGAACGAAGATATGACGATGTAAACTGAAATGTTCGGAGTTTTCCAATTTTTCGAAATTTTGCGTAAAAATGCATTTTTCAGGGCCAAGGCCGTCCCAAATGAACGGGCGCCTTCCGGATATGGATTCAGCCGGTGATTTTACATAGAAAACAGTTTTCAAAACAAGTGTGTCCTCGACTTCGGACGACCACTTTGAATTTAAGCAAGCTGCTCCCCGACTAGATAGAAAATGCTCAAAAAACCTAAATATCTCCTTAAGTAATGGAAATAGACATAAGAAAGAGTAATAAAAGTGCCCTTAAAATTCAATTTTCTATCGGATGACGATATAAAAATAGGTATATAGTTCTTTTCAGATATCTTGGCGTGTGTGTGCAGTAATCTGCGCATTACGTTCATATGTCTTTCTCCCTTTTGTAAAATGGATTTGTAGAATTTTAATTGCTGCCGTAAGATGACTTGAGAATATTCTTACGTTTCCGTATTTGATCTCACTCTTTCTTACTACGGTTGTGTGAAACAATATGGTTTCAGTATTAGTAAGCTTATTTTGCAATATCCAGTGGTCACCAAGCAATTTATTAAAAATTATTGTCTTTCAAGTATAACTGTCAGTTTGATTGTCAGGTGTAAAGATGCCTGGAAATGTTTTTACCAAACAGTATCGAGAAGTTTTACGAAATATTTTTTAATACTTTACTCGAGAGAAGGAAAATAATGGTCCCCTATTGCCTTTAACTTGTGACCATCAGGAGCGATTGGCCGATGCATCAAAAGTAAGTCTACGTAGCGTGTCGCGCATAGTTGGAGAGGAAAAACGAGGTTTGTCTGATGCAACTCCCGGAAAAAGGCACAGCAAATCAAAATTAAAAAGTGAAGATGTAACTGACAGCATTAAAACCGAAGTAAGGAATGCTATTTATTCCATGAAAGAAAAGAAATAACACATTACATTAAAAATGTTAAATAACAAATTAAAAACAAAACAAACAGTGGATATTTCTGACACAAGTTTGTGGCGTTTATAACCAATAGCAGATTTAAGTACAAACTAGAAAATAACCGGTGTCTTTTGTGTGAACAGGCTAATGTTGTGGGTAAAAGAATACATTTCTTGAGGGAAAACGTCAAAATGCTCATTGCCATGCCGTGTCCAGAGTCGCGGCGCACACGCTTGTCGCGGTTCCTAGCAACAGCAAAATTTTGAAAACTACTGAACTGCTGGCGGTTGCTTGGATAATCGGATATGGCAGCGCAAACGCCAACAAATCTGAAAAATACTATACCTACGTACGTGCCATTGAAAAAAAAAGAGTTTTTGAAGTTTTGCCGTTGACATTTTCCGAGTTTTTTTTGCGTTGTCAAACAAGACAATTTTTTCAAAAAGGGGCATACTAAAAGACACCTCAAACTTTGAGCTAGCGATAAAAAAAAACCTTTTGCCTCTTGGGTTGACAGTACCTAAGAGAGATATGAATTTTTGAATAGACCTCTGCAATAAATAAATGACATACGTCAAAAACTATGACAGATAAGTTAAAATCTGTGTGTTATTTCGCCATATGGTGCAGAATGGAGCAGGGCCGTAACATCCATTGTATAATTCGAATGTCAAGAGCACGCCATTTGCATTGTCCTCCAATGTTTAAAATGTTTTTTTCCCGTCTTCCAGATAGAGATCTCCATTATACAATCGTTTTGATGACGAGGTGAAAATTTCGCCGCGCAACATGTGTACGGGCCAATAAAAACAAAAGCAAAATTTTATGTGGCAGGAGCAAATAAAAATGTGAGAGTTGCCTAAATCACAAAAAGAACCTCTCGACATGGTCCGGACATTCGCGGGCGCCTACTGAAGCTACATACGAACATGACAGCTAACCAGAGTGTTGCAGCGGACCAGACCATTTATCAACGCGTCGCGGACGCCCGCAAATACGTTCTTAATTTGCTCCGCTGGACCTCATTATAATTTATTTCTTTATACAGCCTGTCCCATCGACTTGAATAATATTCTTATTAATAAAGTACCGTACAAGTTCTCACTCGGACGAAGATAATCAAAACTTAAGTAGGTACCTACATTTTCAACAGATTATGTAGTTATCTAACGAATTATTATTATGATTATTTTTTTCATCGTCAAATTGACCAATAGGAACATTTCATTTGGGTCTAGAAGCGTGTATTATTTTGGAAATTTCACACCTCGCTTTTTTAGCCAATCAGAAGTTTGTTTTTGGTTTCGTTACCACGACGACGCAAAAAATTTCCGGAAATTTTCATCCTCCACGGTGCCCTGAGCGAAATTAATAAGCGGAAATTTTTCTGTCAAATAATGACGCGGGATTCAAAAACTGAAGTTTCATTTTTAATGCTGAACTTCTTCTCTGATACTTTCTTGGTTATCTTTTCCAATACGAGACATGGTAAAAACGGCAAACTAACCCTTAAATTATTTAGGGTATTCTTTACTGCTAGAAATGCTCTATAATAGACGATTGCAAGTCAACTGACAGCACTTTTCATTGACATACGCAGGCTTCTTTACAATTTTAGTTCCATATTGTGTTTTCGATGACAAAAATGTCAGACTAATTCCATTAGTTTTTTATTTTATTTAGGTGTGAAATTTCCTTACCGAATCCCCCACGTGCTTGAATGAATATCCGAAAATTTTTTCTCGGTCTCGAATGTTCTTAGAAAATTATCCCTCGTCTTCGACTCGGCATAATTTTCATAACATTCGAGACCTCGAAAAAATTTTCCGAAATAATTCAAGCACTAGGGAGATTACATTCGGTAATTTTTTTCGATAATTTTGCTTGTTGATAAGTTGCCATAATTTCGAATTTGTAGGTGCATTTAAAATGTATAATCTAGTTACTTTAGTACCTGCCAAACGTCAAATATTCCCAACACATTTCTTTGTATGTGAATTAATTGAAATAAAATTTCGTTTTGAACTACCTTGCTTCAATTCAAAAAATAATCTTGTTAAATACAATTCGTGGTCTGGAATTTTTAGGTAATTTTACTCAAGCTGTTGCTTTTACTAGCCACGAGTGTAAGTTTGACAGTTAAAAGATCACGAGCGCTTGCGCGAGTGATCTTCTGTCAAATTTGCACGAGTACCAAGCAACGCAACAGCTTTCGTAAAATTTCCGACAATTCCAGACCACTTATTGTATTACTACAGAGAATATTACAAATTTCCATGTATCTAAAAACTTTCAAAACAGTGTAGTGTGCTCAATATTCTGAATAACTGGTGGTCTCGATCCACCAAATTCTAATTGTCCAATTAAAAATTGTCACCCACACACTTTTGTATTAAATTCTTCGTCGGTGTTGCGAGTACAAGTACAACACGTTCATAATTGGCGAAGACAAAACAATGTCATGTGTCTTTGTGCTGTGGAGACTAATAATTATTCTGTTTTTGTTACAGGTAAGAAAACAATCGGCTGAGGATAACTGCCGATGCCCAGGTTTCATACATTTATTGTTCTTGGACTACAGGGATCGACAGAAAAGTTAGTGAACTCAAAGATTTAAGTGTAGTCAACAGTTTTCTCGAATCGCCCTGTATAGAATTGTGTACCAATCTTCCGTGCCATCTGCAATTACGCGCTGGCATGGCCTTAAGGGGTACCTCCACACGCGATCTTAAAAGCCCGATGCCCTTCGTGGTTCACCAAACGGGTGGGCGGGGCGATATTTTAAAATCTCGAAAATATCGATATTCCAATGGGCCGCGACTAAATATTATTTCGGGACAGGTTATCGCTGATGGTAGTCCTGGAACCGCTAGCGGCTTACTTTACCCTGTACACGAATTTCCAACGCGAGAGAGGAGATAATACGTTATAATTTACGCCCAACAAAAATAAACCTTGTAGCTACAAAATTTGCCATTAAATTTTATTTTGTGTAACTATAATTTTTAAATAATTCTCGTATACAAGGCTGCAATTGGAAGAGCTAGGGAAAAATAAATGATCCAAAGCATTAAAGAGTGGACGAGATAGGGTTAGTTCGCGACATATTCAAGCAGTTCTCGTACTTAATCTCTTACACAGAAAGAGGCCCAGACCTGTTTTGCCGTTTATTATGTTTTCCATACAAATTTGTAAAAACCGAAGAAGAGTATATTTATGTAAAATGTAACAAAGCTTATCTTAATGGCTTCATTAAAGGAATTTCTCGATAAGTTAATAACTGAATGCGGCAATATATTAAATTAATTGCCACAGAATTCATTAATTATATGAATTGCTCCGTAGATTAGAAAGCAAGTTTCATTCATTTATTTACAATATGGGATTTTGTTTATGGCAACATTAATGGAAGATTTACTAGTAATGAAGATTTCAGCGGTGGATGAAGATATTAAATTTAAATTATGTAACCGTCTCTATCGCCCGCGGGCATTCTCGCAGCTCAGACGGAGATAGAAACTCCCTAAGATTGTCTTACATTTTTCTAATTACACCGCGAAATCCTTAAAAATTGTGGTTACAACCTAGACTAAAAACGTAGTCGGACAAAGGCTCGGAATTATTTTTGGTGAAGACAGGAAACATTAATATAGTTGCTGAAAAAAGTTACAGCGAGTTAAAAACAAATAATTTGTGCGCGCTAGCCGCGCTGATAGGTTGATAGGTAGCGACATAAGGGTTCTCGCGCTTTTATCCTTGATAATACACACATAGCCAAAACTCTTGGCCCCCTGAATTAATTTTGAAACGCAAACAAAAATAATTGTAACAAACACTTGGATTCAGTTTTACATTTTATTGAAATACTTTATCACATGTAAAGTTATTTTCATGGAAGGAGTGCACTGCGAGGAATTAAATTTAAGAAAATGTCCGAATTAATTTTTTTGAAAAAGTCTTCTCAAAATGTGAGAAACGAAGATGTCAATAACCAGTATGTCCTCCTCTGTTCTCGAGCAAAACATTAACACGTCTGTACATTCCAATAAAAAGGTTATTAATGGCTTCCTGCGGTATGTTGTTCCGTTCTTCTTGAGCAGCAACAATTAGCTCCTGAATATTGAAAGGGGGGTAATCTCTAATAATATCATAATATCATGGTTATGTGAGGGAAAATGCAATTTGCCTGAATAAAAAAAACAAAAATGTTCTCGATATTAATGCAAAACCACTCCTACACGGCTCAGCGCGGTTAACGCGCACAAATTATCTGTGTTTAATTCGCTGTAACTTTTTTCAGCAACAGTATTAATGTTTGGTTTCTTCACCAAAAATAATTTCGAGCCTTTATCCGTATTTGGCCCCGAATATGTATATGTTAATTTATTTATAAAAATAAGCGACGTATGAACGCGAAAAGCCCTATGCCAACCTTCAACCGAATTATTCGTGCATGGGAGTTCTTCCACAACTCGGTTGTACATATTCCAAATTTCAATAGGAAATTGTTTTGTCGGGGACTATTTTGACGGGTTACGCTTTGTGTAACGTCTCATAAGCCAACACAAATTATTAATTCTTTTCTGCATAAAAATGACACCTAGAGAAAATGAAGTTAATGCCGGGTCTTTTTCTGAACTACACTGCCGGACAAAAAAAAACGGCCACTCTCAGAATTACTATTTTAGTGAATAAAAAACAACGGACGATTTGAAATGATATTTAACTATATTCTTTTCATCTTAACAATAAATAAAAAACAAGAAACAAAATGATGCGTCAACAAAAACCTAACAAAAGTATTTTTTAGAGATCAACTGTTACTTAAGAACTTGAAAAGACAAACAAAAAAAATATTAAAAGGAAAAGCACACTAGTAGAACCAAATTAATAATGGGTGTTACCACCACGAACTCTTATTACTTCCCTTAAACGTTGTGGCATGCCCTAAATGAGGCTATCAATAGATTCTTGGGGTATTTGTTCACATTCTTCTTGAAGCGCCATTTAATGTTTCTGGTAGGGGTTGGCGACGTCTAATCCTTTTCCCAAGCTGATCCCACAGATGTTCACTGGGATTCAGGTCTGGACTATTGGCTGACCATGGGAGACATCCAATACCAACCTCTTCACGGTACTCGGTAACAATTCTTGCTGTGTGTGGGTGGGCGTTGTCATCCATAAACACAAAATTGTCCGCTATAAATGGCATATATGGTGTGACATGGGGTTCCAGGCACTCAACAATGTATCAGTATGCAGTCATTGTTCCATTCTAAATGAAAATCAATTCTGTGTGAGCCCTCAGAGATATTCCGGCCCACACCGTAATGCTACCACCATTGAAACTGACCCTGGGAGATACACAACATTGACTGTACCGCTCCCCTGGTCTTCGCCACACCTTTTCACGTCCATCTGGTGACCTGACACTAAATCTTGACTCGTCCGAGAAGAGCACGTTCCTCCATTGATGTTCGTCCCAATTTACGTATTGCCGCGCAAATGCAAGTCATGCTCTGCGATGTTCTACGGTCTACAGGGGACCCGTAGCTGGCTTTCTTGAAGTCAAAACATATTCGTTTAGCCTTTTCCGAACTGTTCTGGCTGAAACTGCCACTCCTCGAACTTCGGCTAACCGTCCAGCAAGAATAGGTGATGGCAATGCTCGATCGGGCAGCGCAGCAACATGGAGAAAACGGACATCTTGATGGTTCGAAGTCCGTGGACGACCAGATCCGACCTTCTTTACAAATCCATGAGTTTCACGAAATCGCAAGAGTACATTTTGCACTGTGTTACGGGTTATATTCAGCACTTGAGCAATATACCGCACTCTTCGGCCATCGTGGTTTAAAGCAACAATTTGTGAACAAATTTCGGGGTGCATTGTATGGAAAATGTTAAAAGTTGACATTTACAAATGAAATTTCACCAAAAAACCAATAGAAAATAGAGAGCAGCCCAATAAGGTAAAATATTTTGATGTTTCAATAAAGATGCATGAAGAGTCAAAATGCTGATTTGGCTGTTTAGGCTTACGAAAGGTGCAATATTCAGCTAAAACTTTCATTTTCTTCACTAGTAGGGCAATCGTTAATTATTTGCCTAAGTTAAGTAACATAAAAATATTGTAGGGCCTCAAAATAAAAATAAAAACTTGTGCCCGGTTTTTTTTGTCCGGCAGTGTATTATCGAAGCCTGCTCTGCATAGAGCGTAGGTTTTGCGCGTGGATTTCGCGAAACTTAGATTAAATAGTCGCGGTGCCAAGAATTCAAAACACGCAGTCGCACCTTCGCCATAAATAATAAGTAGTTAAGTTACTTTTGTTATTAACCGTTCTTGTACACGGTTAGTTATAAAGATGGTAATCTAAACTTTTGTTAATGTGTTTTTTTTATTACGAAACCCGTAATTTAACTCGACTGTGTGAATTTTGAGTGTGGACGACAAAAAATTTTTATAAGTCTTCAGATTTGTACGTAGGGTTACAATAATTTCACTCGTCAAACCATAAATTGCTGAAAATTAAATGGTAATAATGGTCCCGATCACGTTTGTGCTGCAAGACAAAAACTAGCGTCATTAACCAATTATTAATGTTAATAAAATTCAGCCGAAGAATAAGTAATTAATTTATATCTTTGGCATTGTGTGCTAATGGCCGAGATAGTTTAAAAACGCCGAAATTAATAATTATATGCGGAATGGCTGGTCCCTTATAAATAATATGGAAGATGACATCGGCACTACATCTCGATCTTTCCACATATTCTTTTTAAATTATTGATAATTAAAGTGAGTAGGGATGCGTTAATATGTCCCTACATACTCGTATACCATAGGTTTCAAATGCAATGAAAAACACTATCTCGACTGCCACTCTTGGTGGCAACCCTTGGATATTTCATTAGATTTTGGTAGAGCGAAAGGGATAGCTTTCTTATTATTCAACGACTTCCTTTGAGAAACTGAAGCTAAATAATTCAGCTGGTCATGCCTAGACACGAAATCAATCACCAATAAAGTATCAGTACTTCAAACAATTACATCATACGTCTTCTTTATTATTGATGTTATTATTATTATTATTATTATTAATGTTATTGTCGTTGCTTTTATTGTTGTTGTAGTTACAGGTACTGCAGATACCGAATTGAAAGAAACGAGGCAAATCAAAATTTTGTTATTACAGCACCCGTTATATTACTTTTTACAACAAATGGTCACGTATTTGTGTTTACATAACTGTCCCGTACGCTAGAAACAGTAAATTAATGTTTTAGTATGTTCACACATAATTTATATAGGTACCTGTATCGCGTTTTAGGCAGTTTAGAAGAATATGCTAAGAAGCAAAAATTTTTCTCTTATTTCGAAATATACGCAAGTCACTATAAAATAATTAATATAATCTTTGAATTATAAGTCTTCAGGAAAAAACAGCAAATGGAGAACAAAAAAGGTTTTGGGTACTTTTTAAATCCCCAAATGAAGAAAATTTTGCAGGTGTTTCTATAAAGGCACATACCACCTTTCTGGCGGTAAATGCAAATTTAAAAAGTTTATTAACGACGAAAAAAGTTAAACAAAACATTCTACATTATTTATAAAATTTTTAATTAAAAAATTAAATCGACGTTTTGATATCTTGTAATACGACGAAATTTTGTTATTATCTCAAGAAATACTGGAAGAAATACCTATAGGAGCTACACCTCTAGCTACTCCCTCTCATACACAGTTACTGCGCATGTGCAGAAATACACTGACAATCAGCTGTTCTTAGTTTTTCGGGCGAATGTCACCGTCAGTTTTTGAACATTGTGTAGGATATTCCCAAGTAAATAGTAGAGTACTAAATATTGCAATGTATATGTATGTAACTACAAATAATAATTATTTTAAAGAAATAACAAATAATGACGTACCTGTTTACGATTATTAACAGCAGGTGTTGGTTGCTATTTTCTAAAGCTTGTGGACTGTATTTTTAAACGCAGATTCAAAACGGGCAATAAATTCTTGCAATAGAGCACTTACCTTATTTTGGTTACTTTTCGATCCTCGAGAATTTGGTTAGTTGAACCACTGGCGGAGTGTACCGGTACCGGTAATGAGACCCAATTATGATCAAGTTTTAATGAAATGTCTCTTTCGCACCAAACCACTGTTTTAAGTTATTTTCCACGAGAGCGATTAGCGATTTTAGTAACAGGCGCAATCCGCACTTAGCAAAAATCAAAAACTCAACCACTTCTTTGTTCTTTTCGGCGGCTAATAATTCTTTCTTCTATCGTCGGAATATGCGCAAGCGCCCATGCAAGAAACTCGCGAAATGAAACATGAAACGAATTTAACTTATTAAGCAAAACAATAAACAAAAGCATCCAACAACGCTGGCAACAAAAAAATTAATAATATTATTTACAAACTATTATGTACGCGACATACCGCCCACCAAAATGCGCAGTTATTTTCCCTGATCGGGAAGAATGGGGAGCGGACACAGTTTACGTACTGATCTTTTAAATAGACCCTTTGCTGTCCGAACTGTCGCGACACGAATTATTCCGTCTGAACCCGGAAAAATACTCTCAACTCTACCGCGACGCCACTGGAGGGGGGAAGCATTATCCTCCTTAATTAGAACGAGAGTACCAACATCTATGGGAACCGAGGGAGTTGCCCATTTCGAGCGTTGGTGCAAGGTGTGTAGATATTCCCTATGCCAACGCTGCCAAAATCCCTGATGCATTCTTTGTAACACCTGCCACCTATCTAAAGTATTCCACTTACAAGCAGACAGATCTGAACTGGGGACCACGGTCAGGGGTTCAAGTGTCAAGAAATGACCAGGTGTCAACACCGAATAGTCATTAGGATCCGAACTTAACGGATACAACGGTCTGGAGTTAAGTACCGCTTCAATTTGAATCAACAAAGTATTGAATTCTTCGTACGTGAGCTTTTGATCACCTACGACTCGATGAATGTGGGATTTTACGGATTTTACTCCGGCCTCCCAGATTCCACCAAATTGTGGACTCGAAGGAGGATTAAAGTGCCAGCGGATTTTCTCTATCCCGCAGGCTTCCTTCAGACATTCAGTAAGAAATTTTGCAGCACCTTGAAAATTAGTGCCGCAATCACTATATACATCGGAACATCTACCACGACGTGATATAAACCGCCTAAGGGCTGCCAAAAAAGCGTCAGTAGACAAACTAGAAGCAAGTTCCAAATGAACTGCTTTGGTGGCAAAGCAAACGAACAAACATAAATATGCTTTATCATATCTGGAACCTCTACGGCGAGACTGGGTTATCAAAAAACGGACCGCCATAGTCAACACCAACAATGGAAAATGGTTTCACTTGGGAAATCCGAGTACTTGGCAAATCACCCATTAGCGGCTCCGGGTTACTAGGTTTAACTCGAAAGCACGATATGCAACCTAAAAGGCAAGAGCGTATAGCTCTTCTGGCTGACAAAATCCAGAAATTTTGTGTTAACAAATGTAACATAGCCTGAGGACCTGGGTGTAAATGGCGCTTATGCGTCTCTAGAATGATCAATTCAGTTATTCTATGTCGACGAGGAAGTAGAGCAGGGAACTTGGCCTCATATGACAATGACGAATGTTTGAGGCGACCGCCCACCCTGAGAATACCGTCTTTATCAATGAACGGATTAAGCTTTCGAATGGGTTTTGAGCACGGCAAATGCTTTTCAATCTTTTCAATTTCACTTCTAAACACAAGATGTTGTACACGTTTAACCAGTATCAAAAGCGATTTATGAAGTTGCCCTTCGGTGAATGGAAGGGAGATTTCTTCCGAAGGCGATCCTTTCACCTTCGACACAAAACGACAAACGTAAGCAATGATTCTGGTGATCTTGCTTAAAGATGAGTATCTGTTTAAGAGGTGGTCTAGATTATCCAACGAAATAAAGTTTAAGAAAACGATTCTTTTCTCCTCTATCAACACTTCTCCTGATGGAGGTGGAGCAAACGCGTCAGACCACTGATTCTCAGTGTTCCACAAAATAGACGGACCCCGACACCACATGGGGTAGTCAACTAATTGTGAAGCAAATATACCAC
This sequence comes from Xestobium rufovillosum, assembly GCA_963966045.1. Classification (NCBI taxonomy): domain Eukaryota; kingdom Metazoa; phylum Arthropoda; class Insecta; order Coleoptera; family Ptinidae; genus Xestobium; species Xestobium rufovillosum. The sequence goes on along the minus strand of OZ014492.1, from coordinate 48,860,533 downwards.
GCGAGGCGCAGTCTGCAGGATTATCTGCAGAGCGAATATGATGCCACTTGAGAACTGGAAGCTTTGTTTGTATGTGGGAAACACGGTTGCTCACAAATGTTTTCCACCTGTGCGGAGAGCCACTTAACCACGATAAGACGACTGTGGAGTCAGACCAAGCATGTATCTCATCAATGTGAACTCTACCATCGTAAGATTTTAAAACAAACGACATCAAGTCAACTAATAATTTAGCAGCGCAAAGCTCAAGCCGAGGTAGACTCAATTTTTGCAAAGGAGCCACCTTTGCTTTTGCGCAAACGAGCGATACAAAGACCTCCTGAAAGCCTTGATAAACAGTTCGAAGGTAGATGACTGCAGCATAGCCCTTTTCGGAGGCATCTGCGAAGCCATGAAGCTCACAGTAATCGGCTTTTTCGACTATTACTCGACGAGGAATCTTAAGACTGGCAATTTGGGATAGATCATTTTGATACCTTTGCCATTTCTCCACCAAATGTGGTGGCGGAACTTCATCCCAATCAATCTTGAGGCTCCAAAGTTGCTGCATTAAGTGTTTTCCCAGAATAGTCACCAGCGAAAGAAAACCAAGTGGGTCAAATATCCTGGCAAGTTCTGCCAAAATGCATCTTTTTGTGCATGGACTCTGACGACTAACCACGCTATAAGCGAACTGATCTTGCGAAGGGTGCCATTCCAAGCCTAAAACTTTCAAATTTGTGTCTCTGTCACTATCAAACGACAACGAATTCTGAAGATAAGACACTGGTAGCGACGACAACATATTCAAATTATTGCTGGCCCACTTTCTCAATTCAAATCCACCACGGCGAAGCAACTCGATCAATTGCTGTTGGATTTCTAAGGCCTCTTCCAAAGAGTTGCTACCAGAAACGACGTCATCTACATACATATCATTTTCTAAGATCTGTGACGCTAAAGGAAAATTGGGTTTCTCTTCCTCAGCCAATTGCTGAATTGTGCGAATAGCTAAAAAGGGGGAAGATGAAACTCCATAAGTCATTGTATTTAAGGTGTATTCCTCGAGGGGTTTGTCAGAAGACGAGCGCCAAAGAATTTTCTGGTATTTACGATGGGCTGGAGTGATCAAAATTTGGCGGTACATTTGACGAATGTCTGCTGTGAACGCTATCGAATGTAGACGAAATTGTAACAAAATTGTAGAAATGTCCTTTTGAAGCTTGGGACCGACTAATAAATAAGAGTTCAATGAATTAGAAGATCCTGATTTGGCCAACGCATCAAATACCACGCGGAGCTTTGTGCTAGTAGAGTCAGGCTTCAGCACACAATGGTGTGGGACGTAATATGAATCGTAACCATCAACGTAATTCAAGGACGGCTCCATGTGACCGCTGTCCAAATAGTCCTTCATGAACTCTCGATACAATTCGTACATTGTAGGATCTTTCACCAATCTTCTCTCCAACGCCAAAAATCTTTGAACTGCAAACTCTCGAGATCCAAAAAAAGTAGGTTCTTCTCCTTTAAAAGGAAGAGCGACCACGAAACGACCAGACGAATTTCGATATGTATTCTCAACATAATGTTTTTCACAATGTTCATCCTCAGGAGCGACGACTTTAACTTTAGGTATTTCTTCTACCTCCCAAAATTTCCTGAGTATCTGATCAATCGAAACATCTAACGATACCTGAAGGGAACTGACTGTAGAGGTCAAGTGTGAAGGAATCTTTCCTGTCACTGTCCATCCAAATGCGGTATTCAAGGCTATAGGCAAGAATTCATTCTTGACAATTTTTCCGCCATTCACTATCAGCGAGCAGAGATCAGCTCCGATGAGCATATCAATTGGTCCAGGAACATTGAAGGTTTCATCAGCTAGGGAAAGATTCGAAAGGTGATCCCAACCATCAATTGAGAATTTCTCGCTGGGCAACATTTTACATATTTCAGACATCACAATTGCTTCTACTTCAAAACTATTGTTTTCATTAACCAATGAACGAATGGTGCAGTTGACTACACCTGAACAACGAGGTGCAAGTTGCCCTAGCCCTTGGACTGAGGGAACTGCTGACGACTTTCGAAGACCAAGTTTATTGGCGAACCTTTCAGTTATAAAACTGGCTTGGCTTCCATTATCCAACAAAATTCGAATTCTCTGAGGACTGCCACTCGAATCCAAAATTACTGCTTGAGCAGTCGACAACAAAACCATCCCCTTGGTGGCCATCAAATTTGTAACCACATTCGAGATTTCAGCAATAGGGGCTGACGACGAACTTGTCCCAGACGAATTCTGAACAGTACCTTGGGGTACATTGCGAACAAAATGTAACAAAGAGTGATGCCATCCACGACAAGTTTGACATGACCATTTCGAGCGACAATAATTCAACCTATGCGACGACTTAAGACAAATGAGACACAGTCCAGCTTGCTTTGCAAAATCATACCTCTCATTAGGCGTTTTCGAAAGAAATTGGTCACACTTGGATATATCATGTGCAGCTTTGCATAAACTGCAAGTAATTTGAAATTGTTCTGTGACTACAAACGACTGTGTGGCCATTTTCGACGACTGATTGTATGATTTCTTTATGTTTATATTATCTCGACCTTTGACCGAGCCAAATTGCTTCGAACTATATGAGGAAGATGAGCTATTAGCCGTTGATGTTTCTAAAGCACGACACTGATCTGAAAGAAACTGCCTTAAAGTCTCAAATGATGGAAAATCTTCATTAGCAAATTTTGTCTCAAAACGCTTGCGTGTTGAGTCGTCCAATTTTTGAAGACACAAATTAAAAAGAGAAAAATTCCACAAATCTAAATTTGCAAACCGCTCCAAAGCCGCAACATTTTCCACTAAAGTATTTAACAAGTCCCGTAAAGGTTGAGCAGAATCAGACCTATGTAACTTTGGTGCGTTAAATATGGCGTTCCAATAGAAAGTGGCTAACACTCTATCATTTTGATAACGATCGACAAGCGAATCAAAAGCAATAGCATAATTCTCTGATGTCAAGGGCAAACACTTCACCAATGCTAAAGGTTCCTTGGACAAGGTAGATATTAAATACTGAAATTTTTCAATTGCAGTAAGCGAGGGGTTGTCGTGTATTAAAGATTTAAACAAATCATAATAAGAACTCCACAATTTTAAAGAACCATCAAAAGACGGAAGTGAAATCTTTGGCAAGCGTACACTGGGTGTTAGGAATTTATTTGACATAATAGATTTATTTGACAGAAGAGATTCGTTGGAACCGTGTTCAGATTTAGTTTCAAGTTTAGGTTCCGGCGATTCACACAAAGCAATACGAACACCATCGATTAGTACAAACAAAGTATCAACTTCTGCAAGTAAATCACAAAATATGTTCCAATCTCCAGAAGATTCGTCCAATACAGTTCCTTTTTCGAATTCCTGAAATGCGCTATATAATTCAGTGGCCTTTTGGCTAACTGCCAGAAATGCAGAAACTGCAATTTCACCCTTTGAGGCTTTGTCCGCTAATGCCGAGAACGATTTCAAACGAACAACTAATTTTCTGGCTTCAGCTATTGTCTTGTCCATAGTATGCGCCATGATGTTATAACTTATTAAATCACGAAAACAATAATACTTATGCTCTAACGAGCCGCCTATGTGCTGGGAAATAAAAAGCGCATATACAATACCTATAATCTAAGAGCAATCGAAAAATAGTAAAAACAACAGTTCAGATCCAGTAAACAAATGCTATTCAACACAACGAAAATATTAGTCACAGGAAATCAACTACCAATAGCCAAAACAATCGACTTCAACTTTAAGTTTAGACGCCAACCAAGCTAAAATAATTTATTACGTCTCTTTGATTTTAATCCGCCAAACAAAACACAAAGATGCGGTAAAGCTTTCGAGTATCTTTCTCTCTTGCGCACGTGATAGCTGGATTTCACTATCTCGACCTAAAATATGCAGCGCAAGTACTTTATCTTCAAAATATGCTGGAAAATATGTATGTATTACAAACTGCGACCACTTTCCACCAAAACTACAAGCTTTTCCTTTTTTTTACTAAACGACGAACAAATTCAATATTCGCAAACGATATTGCAAATATTGCCGAAACCACGATATCTAATACAATAGGAAAATAACCCTCAATTTGGTAGGCTAACTTACAAGAACTTTAACCCTCACAGTTAAATGTAAATATGTGCACCGAAACTAATTGTTTTTAACAACGACATATTATATTTGCACAAAATACAACAAACTATGCGGCGAGAAGGCCCAAAAATATGTTTACGATTATTAACAGCAGGTGTTGGTTGCTATTTTCTAAAGCTTGTGGACTGTATTTTTAAACGCAGATTCAAAACGGGCAATAAATTCTTGCAATAGAGCACTTACCTTATTTTGGTTACTTTTCGATCCTCGAGAATTTGGTTAGTTGAACCACTGGCGGAGTGTACCGGTACCGGTAATGAGACCCAATTATGATCAAGTTTTAATGAAATGTCTCTTTCGCACCAAACCACTGTTTTAAGTTATTTTCCACGAGAGCGATTAGCGATTTTAGTAACAGGCGCAATCCGCACTTAGCAAAAATCAAAAACTCAACCACTTCTTTGTTCTTTTCGGCGGCTAATAATTCTTTCTTCTATCGTCGGAATATGCGCAAGCGCCCATGCAAGAAACTCGCGAAATGAAACATGAAACGAATTTAACTTATTAAGCAAAACAATAAACAAAAGCATCCAACAACGCTGGCAACAAAAAAATTAATAATATTATTTACAAACTATTATGTACGCGACAGTACCTAAAACCTGGAAACATCCAACACACTTTTCAATTTCGAATCTTGTTTCTTACACATTTTCATTCACGCAACACAATTTACATAGGTGGAACAAGTCCTCACTTGGTCTCCGACTCAGTTATTAACTTCGATTTACCCCAGTGTTAGGCAGGGTTTGGGAAATGGATAAAATCGTAATCCCAAGCGATAGCTTATCCTACTCACTCTGCTAGTGCCGTTGCAGTCATCAAAAGCACAAAGTTTGGATGCTCCATACTAATTTTGCACGTTTGCAATAAAATTTTACTGTATGGGCCAAAGAATTTAAAATAAACACTTTCAATCAATACAAAGCTTTGACATCTGTCCGAAAATGTCATGGCGCGTTCGTGCATGCGCCTCAGCATTCTTTTATAATGAAAAGCTCTATTGACTAATCCGTTCAATTTTACAAGTCTTTTCAGTATGGATGGATGAGGTTGATGACGCTCGGAATATAAATGGGCAGCTGCGTTGGCATGTTTATTGCTTAGAATATAACACTATCATATTATATTTCTCCAAATTAGAAAATTCGATTTTGTGTTAATGATCCACAACAATAGCACTAACAATAACTGTTGAAATGCCAAATCATACATAAAAGTCAAATGTGTCAGTTTGTTTCATCATAGACACCTTTAGTCGAGTAAAATCAACCTTCAATTGTGACGAAAATTTTTTTTGGCGTAGAACCAAGTAAAATCTATATGGTTGTGTTCCTTGTATTATTTTCCATATGAATCTTTGGTTTACGACATTTCTGGTCTGTGCAGAACTTTTTTATTTTCGAAAAATGTAACATTTTGCATATGTATGAAACAGTTGGTTTTTAAAATACAACACGCCATATCTCAGTAAATATTTGAGATATCGATTTGAATTTTTTTTTTAAATTAAAGAGGAAACATGAACGCCTCAAACAGTACTAAAATATTTAAAAATATCACAATATTTTTTGCGGAAAATAATTAGAAACTTCATTTTACTTCGCTTGTGCATTATAAATTTCGACATGCGACAAACTTTTTTATTTTTGAAAATATGTCGGTATATGCTGCGAATGAAATGAAGAGAAAGGTTGTAAAAAGTTTTTGGAGAAAGAACTATTGACCTATGAGTCATAGTTTTAAAGTTATGATTTTTTTGTCAGACGCGGCCTAATGAGCGGACGGGTCGTGACAATGCACCATCAGGGTAACGCGTAGCGGACCGATAGTCGGCTGCGGATAACGATGCATAAATGAGTCAAAACATGAAAAGAACTTAGTTTATTTTTATTCCTATTTTATACAACCAATATTGAGTGTGAGATTCAGCATCTGATTCTTCCTCTTCTAATTTTACTGCAGTATTAACAGAATTCTTGCACTTCCAGTCTATAGAATATTTTAAACCTTCTTTTGCACAGTTACATCTGTTACTATTACAGTTTTTATCTGAACACAAAAGTGATAAAGGCTGTCTCACAGATGGAGGTATGGGGTCCTGGTTACTAAATAAGGGTTTCCAGTGGTCTTTCTGAAATGTCCAGCCGTATTCTTCTAGGCAAATGGCAGATTTGGCAAGTCCATCATATCCTCAAGGTTGTCGGCGTTTTTAAGTAATACATCAAGAGCGTATTTCTTCCCAATTTTGTAAAACGCACAGGTAGTATCACACCCAGTGAGACAGTATATTGCCAAATAAACATTGCGACACAGTTTTGCCAATTTTTTTATAATATATTTTACCATTATAATACGTGTGTTTTTGGTATGGCCTAACTGCATAAAGAGATCACAATTATATAATTCAGGTACCTTACTACAGTAGTGTATGAACAAAATAAGCACGTTCGTATCTACAGATTTGATCCATATATTTTTACTGTAGATACATTCGTACAATGCATGTAAAATTATGCGCCTGTCTGCCTCGTCCTGATTGCTAAAAAGGGAATGTAATGGTATACATAATTTTATATGCATTATAAGAATGTACCTACAGTAAAAATATTTTGTTGAAATCTGTAGATATGGACGTGCTTATTTTGCTTATTATGCAGTTAGGCCATACCAAAAACACACGTATTACCTATAATGGTACAAGATTATAGACAAAATTGACAAAACTGTATCGCAATGTTCATTGGAAATACACTGTCTCACTGGGTGTGATTCTACCAGTGCGTTTTACAAAATTGGGAAGAAATCCGCTCTTGATGTATTACTGAAAAACGCCGACAACCTTAAGGATATGATGGACTTACTAAATCTGCCATTTGAATGCACATATGATTGCAGTTGCGTAAGTTTTATATTATACAAAAATAAACAAAAAGACGTCAGAACATTAAATGAATTAAGATTCTTTTGGCCAAAAACACGAATAGGCCAGAGTCTGAAATCCCGCCTACAGACGATGCTTTGAAATTGCATTTGCAAAGGTTTGTATTCGAATTCGTATATTGTTATACATATAATCGCATTTGATTTTTTCCCAATTTAGATGTATGTACCAATTAAAAACATGGTATTCTAGTCACATTAACAACATCGACTTCGAAAGCCCAGAAAAATACGGATGGACATTCCAGAAAGACCACTGGGAACCCTTATTTAGTAATCACGACCCCATACCTCCATCTATGAGATAGCCTTTATCACTTTTGTGTTCAGATAAAAACTGTAATAGTAATAGATGTAACTGTGCAAAAGAAGGTTTAAAATATTCTATAGACTGGAAGTGCAAAAATTGTGTTAATACTGCAGTAAAATTAGAAGAGGAAGAATCGGATACTGAATCTGACACTCAATATTGATTGTATAAAATAGGAATAAAAATAAACTAAGTTCTTTTCATGTTTTGACTCATTTATGCGTCGTTATCCGTAGCCGACTATCGGTCCGCTACGCGTTACCCTGATGATGCATTGCCACGACCCGTCCACTCATTAGGCCGAGTCTGACAAAAAAATCATAACTTCAAAACTATGACTCATAGGTCAATAATTCTTTCTCCAAAAACTTTTTACAACCTTTCTCTTCATTTCATTCGCGGCATATACAGACATATTTTCAAAAATAAAAAAGTTTGTCGCATGTCGAAATTTATAATGCACAAGCGAAGTAAAATGAAGTTTCTAATTATTTTCCGCAAAAAATATTGTGATATTTTTAATTATTTTAGTACTGTTTGAGGCGTTCATGTTTCCTCTTTAATTTAAAAAAAAATTCAAATCGATATCTCAAATATTTACTGAGATATGACGTGTTGTGTTTTAAAAACCAACTGTTTCATACATATGCGAAATTTTACATTTTTCAAAAATAAAAAAGTTCTGCACAGGCCGGAAATGTCGTAAACCAAAGATTCATATGGAAAATAATTCAAGGAACACAACCATATAGATTTTATTTGGTTCTACGTTGAAATTTTTTTTTTCGAGAACTAAGCGAGTTAGCGGCCTGGATTTTACTGGACTACTTATGTTTTCGACATTATCCGCATTAATTAATGAAACAGAGAATTCGATATAGCTGCGTTAATATTGAAGTTAGATATATCAAACTATATATTTCTGAAATCAGAAAAAAATCCTCCATTCAACTGTGTGAAAATCAAATATGGCCGCCGTTTAAAATTCCACAAGTTTGACACGCAGTTCATAAACCCTTCATGTCATTAAAAATCTGACTACGCCACTGTATTTTACTCAAAAGAGTGCATTAAGAATGTCTACATTGCACCCCACCATCTCTTATAATAAGCGAGATACAAGCATTCCTCGAAATGTCAAAAAACTCAATTTTCGTCCATAGCTCGGAAAAACAATTTCGAAAGTTTCTTTGCACCATTGATTTGGACGTAAAAAAAGAAATCGCAAGTGCTTTATCAGTTTTTCTCTATCAATAATATTTTCCAAGATACATCATATTTGCACCCTGTACATACGTATACTTCTAAATTAGTTTATATTAAAACTATACCAATTTAAGTTTCAAGAGAACGTTATTTCTCCAGATAATGTCCAGGCTGTAGATGATTTAAAATTCATGCATTTTTCTCATTGGAAACTTCATTTTTCTGGTGCGGGAGATATTGATATTGTTTCTGACCTACCTAAAAGTTGTTTCAAGTTGTCGTCATCACCCACGTAGCTTTCACTTCAGCCAGCTGGCGTTTAACTCGGTCGGAAAGGTATATGATGGTGAAAAATAAAGCGGCGATTGCGAAAGGCTCGATTGTCCCGTACTTCTATACTGTAGAGAAATTCCTATATGCATTGGAAATTTTCAGATTGAAGTGATTCAGTTGAAGAATCAGAATTGTAGATTGTTAGGCTCTCGTTATCGTGGCGGCAAAAGCCACAGTTATAAACGAGATCTATTCAATAAGCATGTATATACCTGCCCATGCCACGTATAATCAATTATTCCTCTATTTATCATATTAAGTGCATTACCTCGAACTTCTGCCAACAGGCGAAAAAATTCCACAAATATGAATACTCGGATGTCGGATCCATTTGCATATATTTGTAACCGGTCATGCGGAGTAAATGCTCTTCTTGTCCCGTCTATTGTTTATAATTGGTCTCTCTTTGTACCGCCCCAGGCTGTCTTCGAACTGCAATTAAAATATCCAGCCGTTGCTCCTTCGGGATCTTTTCACTCTACAAGTGCTAGAACTCGCGCTCTATTTGGTTTTTATTTTGTTATATGTGAATGATCGAGATATATTGGTTCAAATTGAAATTTGTTTGCAAAAAGGGCATACCTACAGACAAAGTGATTGAGAGACAACCTATGCGCGAAGCCCTATTAACATTCGTCATTCACGGACTTAGTCGATGTTCGACCTTGACCAACTAATGCAGAAATTTCAATGCTAGATGAGCCTACGAACTCGATTGAGCAATCAAAAATCGAAAACGGCCGTATTATTGTTTGATTCTTCAGAAGAGTGTTTTGTCTTTAATAAATATGCAGCTCTTAAGCGAGTGGATCGATGCACATACGAAAAATGTTAGCAAGGTTTTAATCTTCTCCCGAAATCTCGCGAAATTATGTAAATTAAATTATTAGCATGTTTTAAATTTAGTGGACTGCGTTTAGTGTATAATTTAGTGTATGCCAATTATTTGGCCTTTTTTGTATATGGATATGTCTGGACGCACAAAGTACTCTCACATACTGATCAGGCATAATTGGCGCATATTTTTAACATATGTATTTTTTAATATGCATCGCGCATATCGCGCTCCGGGAAAAATAATGATGCGCTAATATCCAACAGGCCCATAACCAAAATGCATTTAGGCAGTGACTATGTATGTTATACAGGGTGAGTCGGGGTTAAACGGCCATACGTAAACCATCCATAGGAAATTTGATTTTTAGAAAAAAAGTTCATATAAATGTGTACTCGAAAATGCTTTCAAAGAGCGCTACAGCGTTTAGTAGGTTTTGGCAAAATTAGTAGGCTTTGACAAAAATTGAGGATTTGTTTGTGTCGAAGTTTGACAGTTTTTGACATGTCAGTTTATTAAGTGAGTAATTTTAGTGCATTGTAGGTGCGTTTATGCGTAGATTGCGGAATAATGCCAAAAATTTACAATAAAGCTGGATACGCGGATATTGTGTTTGTCTATGGGTACTGTGACGGTAATGCGCGCGCTGCAGTAGCTGAGTACGCCCGCAGATTTCCTCTAAGGAGATTGCCCCACAGGTCAGTATTTTCCAGTACGTTTCAACGTCTAAGAGAAACAGGATCAACTTCATTGCAATCGCGAACAGACGGTATTTTCGCACCCTTTCAAAATATTAGAAGAACAGAAAATATCTTACAGCACTTTGATGAAATCCCTTCCAGTAGCACGCGGAGATGTTCTTTACAATTAGGATATTCGCAGAGCATTGTGAACAAGACTCTGAAAGCAGATGCTCGTCACGCATATCATTTGCAGAAAGTTTAGCATTTGCTGCCCGAAGACTTGCCACGAAGAAGAGAATTTTCAGAGTGGTTCTTGGGGCAAATAAGAAGTGATGCTTCTTACTTTCGAAGGGTGATTTGGACTGACGAGGCAACTTTTACTGGTATTTTTAATCAGCATAATGCTCATATTTGGAGACACGAAAATCCTCATGCTATAAAAATCAGCAAGTATTTTCTGCCTCCACGGCTTAATGGTCCGGCTTTACTTCTTTTCTTGGAAAATGATTTTGAAGCAGTCTTAGATGACATGCCTCTAGTTACTAGAGCAAACATATGGTTCCAGTTAGATGGATGTCCCGCTCATTACACTGTACCAGTCCGACGATGGCTGCATGACAATTTTCCGAAAAGATGGATTGGTCGCGGTCCTTGGCCTGCGTGCTCCCCGGATTTGGCCCCCTTAGATTTTTTTGTATGGGATACAATGAAGAGCAAGGTTTATTCTGAGCTTGTTAACGACGAAGCTACTCTCCGGGAAAGGATTGTTGAAGCAGCCCAAGAAATCACACCAGCAGAGTGCCGCGCAGCTGCATAATCTGTCGTCCGTAGATGCGAAGTTTGCATTGAAAATGGTGGCCATTTTGAGCCATTTTTATAAATTTTTGAAAATTAACTGCTGTTTGACGACGCATTTTCTTCTCTTTCTTTGTCTATTTGTTTCTAATAAAGTTGTTGTTATATCGAAGCATACATAGACAACCAAAGAGTAAAAAGTGATTGTGTTAACAACTTATTATGTATTATTTTTGAGGCAAATTATGGGCATGACACACATGTCACTGTGAGTTGAAGCAAGTTAAAGCTGGTCGACTGAAATTATAATAATGTACGGTGTGCAACCGGAGATGCTAATCGATCTAATTAAACAGTCTCCCCGCGCTCTAATTTTCTGTGTAGCAAAAAAGTTGCATCAATAAGTGCATCGCATTTGTCGATCTTTTCATTTAAAAGGTACTAATAGAAGCAATTTGTAAACTGGTCGCGGGTTGAAATCGGCGTTGCTTCTCAGTCCGACGACTCTGGATTATTAAATAATGGATTTGCGTTTTTGTCTCTTCGTCTTTTCGCTACTCCCGGTGCTTTTTCTTCAGTTTCGGACCACCAAACGCACGTAGGTGGAGGTCTCATGACCTCGACATTTTCTTCAAGACGTACCTTTGTAGAGCGATCCAAGAATGTGATCTCTTCTCACATCCTAAACCTAATTTATTTTCAATTCAAAGTGGCAAGTGTTTCACAGATTACGCCACGGACCGTAGCGTTCCAGGTAATATGAAAATTGTACTCTAATTTCGTCGGATATAAACAATTAATTTGACAAGTATAAAGTTGCCGAAACGAAAACGGCAAAAATAACCGTTAAAGCCGTCATCTATCATTAGTTGACGGAAATACAGCTGCGGGCTTATTAGAAGAAGATTTTTGACTAAGCTGAAATTTTATAATAGTATTGTAGGGGTGCAACACAATTTTGTTTAACAGAACTTATAATAAAAAGACAGACTTGTCTAGATTTTCACAATTTATTTTCTGTAGTAATACAATAAGTGGTCTGGAACAATTGTCGGAAATTTTACGAAAGCTGTTGCGTTGCTTGGTAGCCACGAGTGTAAATTTGACAGTTAAAAGATCATGAGCGCTTGCGCGAGTGATCTTCTGTCAAATTTGCACGAGTGGTTAGTAAAAGCAACAGCTTGAGTAAAATTACCTAAAAATTCCAGACCACGAATTGTATTTAACAAGATTATTTTTTGAATCGAAGCAAGGTAGTTCAAAATGAAATTTTATTTCAATTAATTCACATACAAAGAAATGTGTTGGGAATATTTGACGTTTGGCAGGTACTAAAGTAACTAGATTATATATTATAAATGCACCTACAAATTCGCAGCTATGGCAACTTATCAACAAGCAAAATTATCGAAAAAATTACCGTATGTAATATCACAAGAGAGTGAGAATTACTTGAAAATAATTCGACAGATTTTCGAAAACTTGTCGCCAGGCAGTAGACACGAGAGCCCGTAGGGCTCGAGTGGCTATTGCCGAATGGCGACAAGTTTGAGTAAAATGTGGAGAATTATTTTCCAAGTTATTCTTACTGTCGTGTGGTATTCGAAAGGTTATTTTTTGACGTTCAAATATGAAACAACTGTCAATATTATTCTTTCAATGTCACAATTTGCGATTAAAACATATAAGACAATATGTCAAAACCAGAAAACAAGTCGTTTTATCAACAAAAACAAAATACTAAAAAAAATTCCCGCTGGGATAAGTTAGGTAAAAAATTCTCACTATAATAATGATTTAATTGGTCAGAATTAAACGCGTGATCAAAAATACTGTTCATTTATTGGAAAATAGAAACGGCAAAAAATAACCGTATGTAATATCACAAGAGAGTGAGAATTACTTGAAAATAATTCGACAGATTTTCGAAAACTTGTCGCCAGGCAGTAGACACGAGAGCCCGTAGGGCTCGAGTGGCTATTGCCGAATGGCGACAAGTTTGAGTAAAATGTGGAGAATTATTTTCCAAGTTATTCTTACTGTCGTGTGGTATTCGAAAGGTTATTTTTTGACGTTCAAATATGAAACAACTGTCAATATTATTCTTTCAATGTCACAATTTGCGATTAAAACATATAAGACAATATGTCAAAACCAGAAAACAAGTCGTTTTATCAACAAAAACAAAATACTAAAAAAAATTCCCGCTGGGATAAGTTAGGTAAAAAATTCTCACTATAATAATGATTTAATTGGTCAGAATTAAACGCGTGATCAAAAATACTGTTCATTTATTGGAAAATAGAAACGGCAAAAAATAACCGGGGGTAAATACATAAGAGATCATTTTTTTATCGATAAATACGTGTTTAATTGTATGAAAGTTTTATTGTCATGGCAAATAATCGAGAATCAAGGTAGTGAAAAAATCGCTAGAGCTTGCTCCAGCGATTTTTTCTACTTCCCTTGATTCGAGATTTTGTATGTCAGAGTATCAAGCCCTATTCTTTCAGCAGATTGTTTGGTCCATTTTCCAATCTCATTTACTCCATAAGGCATATTTTTGTACCATTCAGAATTGCTTTTATTCCAGTAAGGATTTACAGTCAGAAATAGTCGATCTGACGTAATTCTATTAGTGGGTTTAGAAATAAGCTTTTTAAATAACCTTACCGGGCACATATCGAGATTATTGTAATTAGGCACTAACCACTTACTGTCTGATAATTTTTGAGCTCCACCCTGGCATGTTTTGGAAAAAATCGGGTTGTATTCAATTCTTCCGGTTACGTTACCATTTGATTTATTTTCCTCTTTAAAAAAATGTACTTTGCATTTTGCTGCCTCTCCCCCTCCCCAGGCTAGTTCTAATGCTATTATATGATACAGTTTTTTTTGAAGTCCTTCTGGACAATCTTCGTTCCACAGATTCATTATTGTATATATTTCTTTCTTACTCAGAGCAGTCGAACTTTGCTTCCTCTTTCCGAGAATAGACAAGCTGCTTTCGTTTCGCATTTTTTGCATCCCTTGCTTGTTTGAATTCAATTTTTGTAAATGGATTAAATTTTCGGACGTACTCTTTGTAGTATTTTTCTTGAAGTAGTTTTGCAGTAACATTCCACATGGTCTTTATAACGCATTCTTTATAATCTTCACCATCAGCTCTCTTCATATTAAAAGCCCAATCATTCATTATCAGTCCAAGCTCTTGATTTGAAGTAATTTCTAGAAGTTCATAATGCTTCTCTTTTAAAAATATTTCGAACTGTTTCCATATTGACTTTTGATTTTTAACTGTACTCCTCGGAGTAACACTCTGTACAGTTTTTTAAATATCTTCCAAAGATTCTTGGCCAAATCTTGCCATTTAAAAACGACGATGTTGCAAGAAAACTCGAAAATAATATGACAGTGGCAGTTGCCAAGGTAGAAATTTCAAAACTATCATTCACAGCATAGTTGATTAAAAGCAAGGCGCATATTTATCAGTTATTGGGAAAGCTAGGTAGGTTTTTATCGTTTACAATGACAGTTGATTGGTCGATTTTAAGAAATTGAAGAAATATCATTGGCTCTTAGAATAGGCGTGTATTAACCTAAATAATACACGCTTCTAGACCCAAATGAAATGTTCCTATTGGTCAATTTGACGATGAAAAAAATAATCAATAACATATAACAATAATTGTTTCGTCAACAGAGTGGCTTCGTTGGTACAGACCAAAGTGGATAAGACGAGTATACCGACTTGCCTCTAAAAAGTGAGTAGTATTTGTCCGAGCTTATAGCCAAGAGAAGGAAAGGACGAGAGGGGAGTCGGGTCGATTTTCCAGATTTCGCACGTAGGAAATGCGGCGCGCTCAAAATGTATCATGTCATAACTCCCTCAAAAATTGTCTTATCGAGTTGCAATGTTTTAAAAATCGTTTCTTAAACTTTCAGGATGCTCACGAAAACTTTCAAATTGCAATTACATAATTATTTTTCATTCTGCTTTGCTATTTTCGAGACGTTGTCTTTTTGGTGCAGTGGAATTTTCACCTGTCGAGGAACTATGCTCATTTTTAGAATTTGAACAAACTTCCGGCGGCAAAGTCATAGAGAAAGGATTGAATTTTATTTTACAGCAAGATTCAGTTCATTATCTCGCATAGGAAAAAAGTTATGGCGATTTGAACACGATAATCGTTCTGAGCGCGTAACTCTTGAACTCAGTAGCGTGCGATAACGAAACGGTTACAGCATCAATCTTTAGGAGACTGTACATGTGTGCAGACGTGTAACGTGCCAATTTATCGTTTTTATTCTTTGTGCTGTTTCCGAACTGCTATTGTCCCAGATTTCATTTCAAACGTGTGCTGCAAAAAGGAAAATACGTTGCATAACGTGACCCCCTTTTCTCTGCTCGCCTCACAAGATATAATACCGAACACGGAATGCGGGTGTAGAAAATTAATTCATACATGTCGTCACGTTTTCTAATTCTGATTCATGATCTGGTCGCTCAAACTGGAATATGATTATGCGTAGGTACTGCTCTTATTCTAGCTTAATTGTAAATGTAGAATTTGACTGAAATAACTTTCCTTCCTACCAGTGATGTTTATTTATTGTCGCGCACGTAACAGTTCTGAATCGAGGTTGACAGGTACCAATTACCAGCGATAGGAGGTCTCCGAAAATTTATTATTACATTCCTAATTTCGAGCGCGAAGAAAAAACACGGTTGCAATTAGATATTCAAATAGATGTAGATGTAGATGTAGATGTTTTTCTGTCACTTCCTGCCAGCCACCTTTCTGTCTTCATGCAGAGAAAACGAAAATAAGCATTCCACGCATACGCCGAAATAAAAAGTTGCTATCTTAAAATGAAAGCTATAGTCAAATGCACTTTAGTGAGGCGGGTTTGTCAGTTCATCGAAGATAAACTTGGCTATTTCCATTTCAATCAACTTTGATTGTAAATCAAATTACACTGCCGGACAAAAAAACCGGACCCATGTTTTTATTTTTATTTTGAGGCCCTACAATATTTTTATGTTACTTAATTTACGCAAATAATTAACGATTGCCCTATTAGTGAAGAAAAAGAAAGTTTTAGCTGAATATTGCACCTTTCGTAAGCCTAAACAGCCAAATCAGCATTTTGACTCTTCATGCATTTTTATTGAAACATCAAAATCTTTTACCTTATTGGGCTGCTCTCTATTTCCTATTGGTTTTTTGGTGAAATTTCATTTGTAAATGTCAGCATTTAACATTTTCCATACAATGCACCCCGAAATTTGTTCACAAATTGTTGCTTTAAGCCACGATGGCCGAAGAGTGCGGTATATTGTTCAAGTGCTGAATATACCCCGTAACACAATGCAAAATGTACTCTTGCGATTTCGTGAAACTCATGGGTTTGTAAAGAAGGTCAGATCTGGTCGTCCACGGACTGCGAACCATCAAGATGTCCGTTTTCTCCATGTTGCTGCGCTGCCCGATCGAGCATTGCCATAACCTATTCTTGCTGGACGGTTAGCCGAAGTTCGAGGAGTGGCAGTTTCAGCCAGAACAGTTCGGAAAAGGTTAAACGAAGATGTTTTAACTTCAAGAAAGTCAGCTACGGGTCCCCTGTAGACCGTAGAACATCGCAGAGCATAACTTGCATTTGCGCGGCAATGCGTAAATTGGGACGAACATCAATGGAGGAACGTGCTCTTCTTGGACGAGTCAAGATTTAGTGTCGGGTCACCAGATGGACGTGAAAAGGTGTGGCGAAGACCAGGGGAGTGGTACAGTCAATGTTGTATATCTCCCAGGGTCAGTTTCAATGGTGGTAGCAATACGGTGTGGGCCGCAATATCTCTGAGAGCTCACACAGAATTGATTTTCATTTAGAATGGAACAATGACTGCACACCGATACATTGTTGAGTGCCTGGAACCCCATGTCACACCATATATGCCATTTATAGCGGACAATTTTGTGTTTATGGATGACAACGCCCACCCACACACAGCAAGAATTGTTACCGAGTACCGTGAAGAGGTTGGTATTGGATGTCTCCCATGGTCAGCCAATATTCCAGACCTGAATCCCATTGAACATCTGTGGGATCAGCTTGGGAAAAGGATTAGACGTCGCCAACCCCTACCAGAAACATTAAATGGCGCTTCAAGAAGAATGTGAACAAATACCCCAAGAATCTACTGAAAGCCTCATTTAGGGCATGCCACAACGTTTAAGGGAAGTAATAAGAGTTCGTGGTGGTAACACCCATTATTAATTTGGTTCTACTAGTGTGCTTTTCCTTTTAATATTTTCTTTTGTTTGTCTTTTCAAGTTCTTAAGTAACAGTTGATCTCTAAAAAATACTTTTGTTAGGTTTTTGTTGACAAATCATTTTGTTTCTTGTTTTTTATTTATTGTTAAGATGAAAAGAATATAGTTAAATATCATTTCAAACCGTCCGTTGTTTTTTGTTCACTAAAATAGTAATTCTGAGAGTGTCCGGTTTTTTTGTCCGGCAGTGTATAAAGAAACTTGTGTCAAATAAAACAGAACAGAGATACATAAATGATTTCCAGCGGTTTCCAAATCTAGAATGCAATACACAAATTAATTAAAGTCTTGCATTGATGATTGCAAAGTCAATAATAAAAGATAAAATTTATGCTGTCGACGAAATATTAAGGAAACATGGTCACGAGGTATTGCGCCAGCCTCCATATCATTGCCAGTTTAATGCCATCGAATTAATATGGGCAGGCGCAAAAACTTATTACGGAAAACATAGGAAGATGGTTTACGTTCCGATCAAGTAGAAACAGTTTGGAAATCTTCTTTAAATCACATATCTCAAGAATATTGGGAAAAGTCTGTGAATCACACAGAAAATCTTATTTTGAACTGGTGGCGTCGGGAGCAGGCGTTGGACGTCGAAATTGATCCATTTTATTATAACTTCATTAGGAGATGAAGCAAGTTCATCTGATGAGAGTGATCAATTTAGTAAATAGTGATTATATTCTGTAAAGTAGTAACAATACACATTTTCATGAGTGTAAAAAGGCGACAATTGCGTGACATAAAGTTATAAAAACACAATGAATATTATAATTGTTGGTAATAAGCGCGCATCTGCGTCAAATTGGATAATAACAGTAATCGTGTTTACAGACACATTAAATTATTTTTCGCGATAGAGCCGAACAAAATGATGTTTTGCGGGAGTCCTTGAAGCGGATATTTTATTCGGGCGGAGCGGCTGTCAGGAGGTGCGAGGGGCCGAAGAATGTGCCTTGAGTGACACCGTCTAAAGATGATATCAGTTGGACAGGTCCTCGTGTAACACTCTCTGACAAGATCCAGTCTGTAACGAATAATCCTCTCTTCTCCGACAAATTTTATGACGGTGTTGTCTCATCTCCTCTCTCTTAGAAACCAGGCACACACCAAACAAGTGTCCGATCCTGAAATTTGACAAGATACATTTGTTACGCTGAGTACTTCGCATCGAGATGGACTGATACAGATAGGTTGCGTTGCCACTCTTCCAATGAACAACTGCGTTCTGCACGTCTTTGTTTACCAGGGTGAATTGATATAGTCTTAACCTAGCTACTATATAGAGTACAGAAATAGTAAATTCATATCTCTATGCACTTCCTCATCAAAAATCATTTGAAGTATGCAATAGTTAGATGTATACAAGATTATTTGCTCGGGGTTTTCCCCGAAATAAAATGGTTACATTACTTATCACCAATAACATTCGAAGATATGTCCGATATATAAATTTGACAAATACATTAGTTAGTCGGTCACTGAACTTCGATTACGAGACAGCTTACACTGGGAAGATTCGAGTTTTGATAAGTTACACGTCATAAATCATACAGTGACAATAAGTCACAAAATTAGTCATAAACGGTGCTTATGATCAAATTTTACTGCTAATAGGCAAAAATTAAAGCAGAAGAATTTTTATTAGCTTCCTAGCCGAGCTAGGTAGCTATTGTGATAGTCGTTTTTTGACCATGATGTTCTTTCATCAAATGTGGACGTTTCAGGTCATTCTAAGACTTTTTGGCAAGGTGGCACATTTCCGTCCGTATGGGTGTGTGTGATGTGTGTGAGCGTGCGTGTGTATGTCTGTTGGCACTTTTGCGGGAAAACGGCTCCACAGATTTTGCTGAAATTTTGCATACGTATATCAGATATGGTCCATAGGAAACTGACGGACGGGGCGGTTTTTTTTAAAGCACTTTTGAGCCAAGATATGGCCTCATCGAACATTTTTTTTAATGAGACCGTATATATATTTTTGTATTGCATCGGATAGAGGGTATTTTTCGCTACACGATGTGCGAAAATCGTAATAGGTTGTATAAGGAAAAAAATTGAGAAAAAAATACGAAAAGAGAGCGCGCGGCAAGCGCGCCCGCCAGTTCAGTTTGTAACGGTGAAATTTTACACTAAAACATTTTTCGAATTTTAATACTTATTTTATTTAAACTCATATAAGATCATGGTACTTACAACGTTCTAGGAATGTTTGTTATGCTATCTCTAACTTATTTATTCTATTAATGATTAGTTTCTCTCCTTAGCTGCCATCGCAGTTGTCTTTCGCAGATGCCTCCGTCCCAGCCCTCGGCCCTATCTTCTTAGGTCACTGTAGATTTTGTTTCACTTCTAGTTTGAGTTACCTTTATTAGTTGAATGAGTTTTGTTGAGATTTACCTTTTGTATTACCCTGTTTTCTTGTATCTTTGTCACCTAGCTGGATTCTGGATATTGCCTGTATCTGCTGGTTGTTTATTTTGTTCTCGTCATTATTTGATATTTACCCTCTTTCTGATCAATTCTGTGCGCCTTATTGTTAATTTTTCATACTCTTATATTGCATTTAGTTTACGGAAATCATTGAGGTAATCTGTCAGACTTTACGACACCTTTTCGGGTTATGTTTTGATTTTGCGATTTCCCCAGCTGTCATGTGTGAAGATCACCTCGATTGTATTTGCTTTTCAGTAGGTCAGTGGTGTACTCATCTATTTCAACTTTCTAAATTGATGCTTTCATTTCTTTATGTCCTTTATTCTCTTTTCTTTCAACTCGAGAGGTTTCCTTAAGGTTTCTATCATCCTTATTATATTTCTGCTCGGAGTTGCAAGTCTTCAGAGCGTTTCTTTCCATCTGTTTATTATTCTGCACCCGGCGACGCCTATGCTTTTTGATGTTGGTTTAGGGAGTTTGGATTTGGATTTTCATAGGTTGATCGCCGCGTATTCTTCACGTGCGCGTTTTTTTCAAAATTTGCAATTTCCGCTAGCCATACTCACTTCTAGTCCGATTTCGAAGGTATTTGGTTTTGTGTGATCCGGAGAGTTTTTGAAAATATTTTTTCATAGCCAAGAAATTGTGATTTTCTCCGGACATATTCCAGACGTCGTTTCAGCCTGGTTGGTTTGTAGGAAGCGTCGTCTACTCCCGATTTGGGGATTTTGGACCAGTTTGCCTTCGTTTTTGGCTGGAAGTTTGTTGGAAAAAAACCCTCTCGAGGTGAGCACGTGTTTCTTTCTTTTTCTTTCCTTCATTTGTTTAATTCTTATTATTAGTATTGTGTTGCCTTCTTCATTTCTCTTTTCCTTTATTCTAATTTTTGTCCTTACGACATTTTAGGGTTTTTTTTGGGGGGGAACGCTTTTTTTGGTACCTCCGTCGTTTCTTGGTACAGCGTTTTGGACCACGTGCTTTTGGACATTTTCTGAGTAGCCCGTCCATCTGTAAAATCGACCATTGTTACCAGGGCGTTGAGAGTCGCAAGTTACCCGGCGGCCCAGCTGACCATCGATCATCTCTGTAAGGTCAGATAGTTTTTGTCCCCAGTCCGTTTGGAACACCATGTCCAGCGGCTGGCTTGTAAGTTGCGCCCGGCACAGCTTTTTGTGCCAATTTTGTGTTCGTTTTTTTGTGATTTCGCGTCGCCCGTCCGATCGAACTTTCGTCTCCGTTCGGCTAGTTTCATATGTAGATGCCTGGCCACGGCTTGTTGTGGTCACCCTGTTTGTTCTTTTGGACTTTTGTAAAATTTATTCATTTATTAACTTTGTTTCTTTTGCTCACGTAG
Source organism: Xestobium rufovillosum (assembly GCA_963966045.1). Classification (NCBI taxonomy): domain Eukaryota; kingdom Metazoa; phylum Arthropoda; class Insecta; order Coleoptera; family Ptinidae; genus Xestobium; species Xestobium rufovillosum. Next base: position 48,839,093 of record OZ014492.1, on the reverse strand, counting down.
TTAAGTAGTTTATTATTGTTTAAAATTCATTTAGTCAGTATTTAATAATTTTGGTTCATTTTGTTTATAATCACTTCAATAATTTTGCTTAGTTTTAAATTTCATTTTGATTAATAGTAATAACTATTTTTTTGTCAAGATTTAGTAACAGTCGATACTCCCGTTTGCGTCTGACTTCATTGTTGTAGCGTTGATCAATCAACGGTTGTAGTTAGCGTGCGTACGATTGACCCGTCGGTGCGCTGCGCGTGCGGAGCTCCATTCGTGTAGTGTATTTACCGCGTCATCCGCGCCTATTTTTGATTTTCTCTTTTTTAGCGCAACGTTAGTACCGGGTGTCTAAATTTCACCCAGGTTTATGTTCATTGCTTTTTTTTATATTTATATTATATATATTCATTGATAATTAATTTGTTGATATCATTGGTGCTTTTTGGTATTGCTATTATATATATATATATATATTGTCAGATATCGCCATATCTGGTTTACATACCTATTTTGTTTTTTTATTATATGATATACTATTTGACTACATTTTTTTCTTTTGTTACTGTTTGCCCTATTGTGTACCAGCGGCTTTTAGGAGTTGTAGTCGTTGTGTGTTGGCTACAGAGGATCAGCCAACAACTCCTTGGCGCCCTTTTCCTGTTTTTAGCCCACCCCATCTTCGGCTTCGAGCATAGCTGCGGCAGGATCCTCCATTGTGGCGTTAGTCTTTTAGGTTACGTCACAAGTTGTGGCTGTGGCTAGGAAGCTGTTCTGTCAATGCATTGACAACTAGTTTTTAAATGACTTGTGAAATCCACTTCAGCATTTTGACGATGTAATTCTTTGGCATGTATACCGCGACTGGCTTTAAAACTTAGAACAACCCGGAATTTAGAATTCCTAATCAATGTTATGTAGAATAACAAACACCTGCATGGTTTCATAATGCAGTTATTTATTTGAAGAGGCTGGAAGCACCCCCACAGTGAGGGTTTTGTACCTGCCATTCGACACCCTCCATGCATAAAGGAGTTTCTACCTGAGCTTCTACAATATAAAATCTTTTCGTCCACCCTGCATTCTTAAAATTATTTTTCAACTAGGTAATGAATCGTTTAAAAAAATAGAAACGCAGTTCATTCTGCCAGAGTTTAGGGAAAGCAGGTTTCACATTGGGTCACACTTCGAGCAACAATTTACAAAATCTGCTTGAAAATGCGAAAGATAAAACGGAACCCATTCATAAAGAGGAATTTACTGAATAGCATGCGGAAATTAACTCGCTTTAAGGAGCATCAAGCTCATTACAATTACAGATAAGTCTAGCATGGCGTCGCAAGTTCAAAGAAACCACTAGTATTGCTCTTATGTCCCAAAAGTTCTAAGAAATCTTATAGGCTTATCGATTCATTTTACTTCAGTAGTAGGAGGTTTGGTATTTATACCAGCTTTGTTTCCTTGATTCTCGTGAATCTGTTACAGTACCTACCTGTTTGTTGTTAGTCCGCACGCTATAAGAGTTAATATAATGCCAACGGGAAAAGTTGTTCTTTAAAAAATGTGATGTTGGAATTATTTATGTGTACATGCAAAGGATCGATATATCTTATTAATCAGTGTAAAACAGAAGAGGTACAACGCCATCAATTATGTCGGGATAAAGTGGACTAGAGAGCGACAAAATCTATACGGGCTTAGACGTTACAAGCAAATAAATTAAAAATAAAAAATGTGGTACGCGTTGTAGGTACTCGCCCGGCCTGTTGACAACGAAACAATTTGTTAGAAATGCCCACTACAAAATTTATTATTCCGCAGTTTTCACCTAGGTTTTTTCATAATTTTTATTTCTTAGTTATTTTCTCTCATCAACATATTTTTCGGCAATTTATATCTCGGTTTGCATGTTAGGATAGTTTATGGGCGTTTAATCTAAAAATTATTCCGTAATATCACGAAACAAAACGCCGGAGATAACCAGAATTTATAATTAAATTCTCTAGGTAACTATCTCTGTCGCTCTTATTTAGTGGCTCCCTCTAGACTCCCATGGCGAGCCATCGGACGAGAGAGAGACCTTAAATATTACACATGTACAGTCGGAATTTGATACCGATCGTTTCTTTTAAAACCCAGTGTCTAACGTACCATGAATTCACTCAAAAATCCGGTTTCGAATTTTATATTCTATTTATTAAATAAATTCACTAATCTGTTCTTTACGGTCCTTTACTTAGGGACTCCTCCTTTACTATCATTTTCACCACGTATTCAGTTTCTAAACCAGCATCTCGCAAGAAATTAAAATACTAATAGTTCTTGAGTGGTACTGGACCGTTCGAACAACTACTCCTCGGGAAAATACCCCGCCAGGCATTGAATTACTTATAGAACTAAATCCAGATTTACCTGGGCTTGGAAGATCCTTAGATCTCTACGTACTTTCCTGCTCTACCAGCAGTAGTCTTATGTATGTTAGAAGTTTTTCAATGTTGCATGTTTCGAACGTGCGTGGAAAACCGTAGACCACTGTTTTCGTCCTGATGAGTCCCAAAAGGATGAAACAAGTGGTCTACCGTTTTCCATGCACATTCGAAACATACAATATTGAAAAACTTCTAACATACTAATAGTTCCTATTTTATACAATGTGCGAGTAACCACGTTAGAGTTGCCTAATTTAGCTTGAAATACACTTACGTATGTTAATTTCATGCATGTGTGGAAGACAATAAATTTGAAAGATTTCAGAGTAAATTATCTGTGATAATTGGCGTGCGGGCAAGATCGTAAAGTTTCATAACCTCACAAATGGCAGGTCTCCCACGGCGCATGCTCGCATCTAACGTCACGAGCAGAATACCAAAATGGCGTGAACTTGGCTACTTAACCCCGGCTTTGCGTGCAGTCGCTTTAATAAGATGTTAAGTTATCACTTACACGTGTAATATACATGCTTATTTATTTATTATAGTCGGAATGGAAACTATAACTCTGTAACAGCGTGATTGCTGCCATAAATATGTTGCTTATTTATTTAATACTCTCTGCCGTTGTTGTTGCCGCGTTCATTAAAACTATATAGGTATGGGAATGCCTAATAACGCCTATGGGATCTATAAATTTGTGGCTCAACGCAGTTTTAGCCAACAATACGCTATTAAAATTTTAGGACGTGTGTTCCATAAATTGCTTCTTTAAAAAGAAAAAATGTTATTTATTGCCACCTTCTGTCCCCTATAATTCTCTAGCTATTGTGGAAAGGTGAATTACATAATTGCTAGTAAACCGAAATTTACTGTTACAACAAATTTTTGAAGCCATACACGCATAAATTACAGTTACTTACGAGATATAAATTTTTCAATTTAAATTTTTTGTTACATGTATATGGAAAACGTGTAATGTATCTTTGTGACGAACTGGAGGCTCTAATAGAGTACGTAAACAGAAATTCGAGCAGAAATTAGTTCAAATATTACGATAGCTTTATAAATTTAACGAGAATTTCTCGACCGGTTCTTGTTTGTCGTCTTATTAGCGGGTATTTAAGAAATTCTCTACCCTGATGTGCACCTCACCCCTCTTTTGGACTTTGAAGATACATATACACGTGCAAGTGCATAAATTTAATGGTCAAAGAATTTGTTGACATCAATTTGCCAGAAAAGCGAATAAAGTAGTGATGGTTATCACTGAATTATATTTATTAATGTTTACTGCTCACGAAGACTCGTGCGGCTTTCTATCAGTTCGTGAAAACAATCTAGTATGGAGCAACCAGCATCACCACGGGTGTCTATCTTAGGCTGCATCGAACAGTCTCAAACTAAGTCACATTCTGCTCGATTGCAATTAAAATGAATTTTTATTTACCTTCGATTTTCCGTATAGCAATAACCCATATATTACAGGATGTGGGCGCATTTGTATATAGGGAACGGTACAATTAATCTTCGTTATGGCCCTTGATGCAGACCTGTAATGAATACCGACCATCCACCGCCTACTCTGACGTGAAGAGATGGTGATTGCGGACGGGGGTGTGGTTCATCCACAATGCCGTCGATTGAGTGTCATTGCGTTGCCTGCGCCGCATTCCATCGCTCTCTTTGATACGTCTATTTCTCTCTCTAAATCCCTAGTTTTTAACTAAAGTAAATAAATAAATAAATTAGTCCTTTATTGGCAGATATTTTCATGTCAGATATTGAAGAAAAAATTATGAATTCAGAATTAAGCAAACAACATAGTATTATTCTATTTTGGTGTAGATGTAGGTAGATGATATTATTGCTTGTTTTAAAGGATAAACAAAACAATTTTCAAAATTTTTCGAACAGTATTCATCCAAAAATAAAATTTACAAGAGAAATAGAAACTGAATACAAAATTAATTTCTTAGATTTAACTTTAATAGATGAATATAATAAAATAAAATTCCATATTTTTAGGAATATACCGATATTACTCTTTCATCAAAGTTATATTTTTTTAAATGGAAACCCCCAATTTTGTTTACATATTCACCGAGTTCACGTTCCCCACAAAATTTCATGGAAAACGATATAACACTTTATGGGCTTTCCAGCAGAGGATGTTAAGATATTGCCATTTTAGTGCCAATCTGGACCCATCTTTGTGGCACTACTGACGCCTACTTACCGAAGCTGTTTATGTTTTCTTTATCGAACTAGATTCACAAACTATTCTATTCGCAAATTCTGATAATACCTTTGTCACAGTGCTTTACATTATACAGGCTGGTAAACATACGCATAATTGAATTTTTCTCAAGAATTTCAAATGGAACACCCTGTATATTAATTGCACATCTAATAGCCAGTTTACTAAGCTCTTAATTGATGCAGGCATTGCCAGGTCTGCGGCTGACAGTTTCTGCGGAAATTAAAATTGAAACTTAAAAATTTTCAATTTCACTGTTATTTTTTACAATTTTATTCGGATTTCCCCATTTAACTTAAATTCGAACCTGTCCCGTTTTAAATCGATTTAACTTTGTTGCGTATTTTGAATTCCTTGTTTTGAAATTTCAAGTTGCTTCAGGACAGATAAATGGTTAAAAGTAGATACAAATGATTAATAAGCTAAATATGACTTTGTAGAGAAAATGTAATTTAAACGAAAAGCTGATGGTCGGAGAACAAATTTATAATGTAAATAATGTTTACTAACAGTGCCATTTTTATGGAAAGTAATTCGAAAACATTGCTTTCCCGAGATAACTGTTTTATTCTCACTTTTTATAGAAGAATCATATTTTGTAGTCAAAATGCAAATCGCGTTGAAATCATGTTACCTGTGATAAACAAAACAGCTCCAACTCGCATCTGTCATAGTTTGAAGGATTTTCTGCATTTTCTTAATTTTTTTATTTCATTTTAATTAATTTATTTAATTTCAATAAACTTGTTCTCGCTGTAGTTTTTTGTTTAAATTACAACATTTCCCACTAATGATAAAAGCCAAATTTATCTCATTAATAATTTCTACTGACTTTAAAATATTTATCTGTTCTGACTTCCGCAGCAACAAATTTGAGAAGAAGAAATTGAAAACACACAACAAAAGTACGTAACTAAATTGATTTAGAGAGTGAGTGGCTCAAATTTAAGTTTTCTTGGTTCTGGTAGACATTGCGAATTCGAGCTATTTTTATTCTTTTTGCGATATTTGTTCACAATATGTAGCGTTAAAAATCAATTCAAACTATTTTTTACGCATTTATTAATAAACTAGTACTTAAGTACATCGTGCTCATATTAACATATTTCTATTCCTATTCTAGTCTCACATTTAAATTTAGCCTCTTATTGCTTTAATTGTCTCTGTTTCCAGTTCTTGTCCCTGCTCTCCGATCATGCCTCCGTTCATTGCCTTTTTGAGTTTCCATCAATTTGTTTGAGGGTAGAACTGTCTTAAAATTATTAATTCTAGTTAGCTTTTCTATTCTAATAGGGTTTATCTCACTTACCTGCTAGTTTTGAGTCCCCTTATTGCTTCTACCTTGTAACTTGTCTGTTGTTGTTTCTGCTCATTTTCAGTCTTGAAATTGGTTATCTTTCGTATTTACCATTTGCTGAGCCTACCTTGGGAGGATTGTCGTTTAATTTTCACGATTTTGTCGTATATTTATTCATTTAATCGCTTCCAATTTGTTGTTCTTTTGTTGTAAATTTTTGAGGTTAATTTCGACTGATAGTTATTTTCGTGGTTGACATCTGGGAAGGTTATTGACCCACTTGGCTTGCTTGTTCACTAGTTCAGTGGCGCGCCTGTCTAATTTGCTTTTCCGTGTCCCATCTTTCAATTCTTTATGCATTTTATTATCTATTCTTCTGTCCCTTGAGACCTCTTTATGTCTTTTCTTATTGCTATCCTCTTTTCTTTTGGGTTTGCAAGTCCTTTTAAGTTTTCTTTCTTCTGTTAACTTCTCCATTTTCGGTGACGCCTCTGGAAGTTTTGGAAATCTAGGGTACTTCTTGGTACATTTGTAGTTCCGGATGGGGCCACCTTGTATTTTACCTAGTCGGCGGTTTTTTGGAAATTCCGATTTGCGTTCGGAAACGTCTTTTGCTTCTGTTCTTCGTGTGAGTGGTTGGTTACGCCGAGTTTTGTGAAATTTAATTTCTAGCCAGTTTCTGGGATTTTCTTGGGTTTCCTTCCTCTTGAAGACGACGATTTTGTTGCAGTGTGCGAATTTGGTAATCGTCGTCTGTGCCTTTTTGGGATTTGACTCACATTAGAGGTTCAGTAGATTTTGTTGGAAAAACCCCCACGAGGTGAGTGTCATTTTTCGTCCTTTATTTAAATCTTTAGTCATCGTTATTGTTTCCTTTCCTTTTTCTTATTTTCTCTTCTAATTTGTCCTTTCGGCATTTTAGGGTTTTTTCCCGGGAGCGATTTTGTTTCTTGGTGCCAGTTTCCTGGTGCCTCCCGTCTTCCCGTTTAGAAGCGCCGTATACCACCTGGTGCTGAGTTTCAGGAGTACCTAGGACCTACCTACAGTTTGGTAACAGCTTTTACACCTTTAATCTCCTGAAAGGTCAGAAGTATATTGTATATTTCGATTTTGTCGCCTGTCCGATTGGAACGCCGCGTCCATCGGTTGGTTTTTAAGTAGCGCCTGGCACGGCATATACGTGTCCAAAAACCCCTTGGAGTTTTCTCCGCATTTTTCGTGTCGCCTGCCCGTTCGAGATCGTCCCGTTCGGCTGGTTTGGAAGTAGTTGCCTGACCACGGCTTGTTGTGGTTATTTTGTTTTGTTCATTTGTAAACTTATTATTATTCATCTTTATTTTTATTAGTCGTTAATTTGAATTTGTCATTTTGCACGTAGTTATAATAATATTAATAGTTTTGCTTCACATTTTCGTTCTTAGTTTATTACTTTTGGTTTCATTAACAGTTTCAGTTTAGTATAATTAATAGTTGTTAATAGTCATTAAATTTTGCTTGTTTTCTTGATTTAACTTTGATTCAAATAGTATCAATTTGTCGGGATTTAGTAACGGTCGATACTGCCGTTTGCGCCCATTTGTTTTGTAGGTAGAGTGCGTGCGATTGGCTCGTCGGTGCGTTGCGCGTTTGGAGCTCCAACCGTGTTGCGGATTTACCGCGTCATCCGCGCCTATTTGTTTTCCCTTTTTTTATTGGCGCAACGTTAGTAACGGGTGTCTAATTTTCACCTAAGTCAGTTTTGTTATATACCTAAATTGTTCTACTTAAATATTATTAGCTGTGTATTTTTTTTAATATAGGTACCACTGTTTTTGTTGATATAAATTTTCATTTTGTTTCAATTTTCTCCACTATCATTATATGTTCATATATTATTTGACTACGTGTTTTGTTTGCACCTTGCCCTACTGTTTGCCAGCGGCTTTTAGGAGCTGTAGCCGCTGTGTCGTGGCGAGTATTCTTTTCTTGGAGGATCAGCCAACAACTCCTTGGCGCCCTATTACTTTTTTGCCCACCCCCACCTCCGGCTTGGGTTTAGTCGCGGCCGGATCCTCCTACCGTGACGTGACGTCAGCGGTTACGCCACAAATAATACTAATACTCGGTAAGAATATCTTGAAAACTACCCCTTTTTGGCATACGCTGGTAGATTTAATAAAAATTAAATCGATTTTACCTTCAAGAAGTAATTTTGCAATGGGACTTTTTGTGTCAGTGTAAATTCTATTGGCTTAGTTTTGCGTAGAAACCAAATTTAATAATTTTTTTGGTTTTGGGTGAAAAAATAGGTGAAATCCGAATAAAATTGGAAAAAACAACAGTGAAATTGGAAATTTGTAAGTTTCAATCTCAATTTCTGTAGAAACTGTTAGTCGCAGACCTGGCAATGCCTGTGTCAATCAGAAGCTTAGTAAACTGGTTATTCAATGTGCAATTAATATACAGGGTATTCCATTTGAAATTCTTGAGAAAAAATCAATTATGCGTATGTTTACCACCATGTATAATGTAAAGCGCTGTGACAAAGGTATTATCAGAATCTGCAAATAGAATAGTTTGTGAATCTAGTTCGATAAAGAAATCATTGACAGCTTCTGTAAGTAGGCGTCAGTAGTGCCACAAAGATGGGTCCAGATATCCTAACATCCCCTGCTCGAAACCCATTAATGTGGTATATCGTTTTCCATGAAATTTTGTGGGGAATGTGAATATAAAAAAATTGGGGATTTCCATTTAAAAACATCCCCTGCTCGAAACCCATTAATGTGGTTAACCCATTAATGTGGTATATCGTTTTCCATGAAATTTTGTGGGGAATGTGAATATAAAAAAATTGGGGATTTCCATTTAAAAAAATATAACTTTGGTTTTTTACGCAAAATGTGAAGATCCTGTATACACCAAAATAATTTTATAAGATTTCCTAAGCACTTGCAAAATTTCATATTCTGAAGACGAGATTTTTAATCTTGAAACCGGTCAATACTCTAATAAATTATTCCATTGGTAGTACGCGAAATATTTTATTAATTCAAGGTACAAGAATAATTTAAATTACTAAATCCATTTTAAAATAAAGATTTCATCTCTCTTTTCCACGATAGACCCGCGATGTTCAAACTGACCTACGTAAAAATTGTTATACCCAGTTTTTAAAGTTTATGTGATTTCGTCTAGCGATTCGTGATGTCTCAGATTGTAAGGTGCATTCCACGGTTGCTATAATAGACTCTCCTTCTTTTGTTACACTCTTCACTCACCTCTGGGTCTCGATGCGCTGCTGCCGAGTCTACTCGCTGTGAAACAGCTCTTTAATATTTTTATATACAACGATACAACATACAGCAGCAACAGCGGATGACTACTTACATTCAATAGGTCGCTAATTCTACCGAAGCCTTTTTTAAACAAGAAAATAAATTCAGATCACGTAAAACTCTCTGCTTAGAATTACTAATTTAGATTTCATTATTTTGACCTAAAATACAATTTTTAATACAAGAGAGCAGGTAGACAGCGTGTACCTGCAGCGAGCCCACCTTCTGCTCCGAACCGCTCATTTACAGTGGCAACAAATTAAAACGGGCTGGCCCCTAAAAAAACTTCTTTTAATCTTGTATAAATCGCAACATTCTAGATTCAAGGAACTGTTGAACTGTTATTAGAGCACTTGGAAACATTTTCAGATTGTAAATTCGCTACGAAACCTAATAAGTGCAATTAGTGTCTCGATTAGCGAGATAAAGGGGAGATATTACCAGCGATTTGCATATATGAAACGAGAATCTCGGATTAAGATGTGGCTTCTCTCTTAAATTGGCCAGAATTTAGTAGAAAATCTAAAATATGCATTTTGTCTTGTTAAAGCGCTTTGTAAGGTCTTGCATTGGCAAGAAAATAGTTGCCACCCCCACGTTGAACACATGGAACACCTTGTGTAACTAATGTACGTATCAAAAATAAGTTTTGTCCCAAATTCCGATTTGCTGTCGCAAGTGAAACGCGAACAATTGTAATTATAAATTAGTAAAAACGCAATTATCCTTTTTAGGAATCGAGTAACTTATGGCGTCCACTTAACAGGACTTATAAAGAAACGTGCTCACTTCTCTAGGCCATAATCGCTTTTTAATAATATTAACAGTTGTGGTAATACGCCTTCTGGGCATCATCCGTGCTTTCCAATGTAATTGCTCGCCGTTTTCCTCGTTACACGCCCTCTTCTCGTATGTATCTCCTCAAGGCACCGGCCGCGGCCCTATTTTCTGTTGGATCTGGCACAACTGATGTACCAGGCTGCCTCGAAATGTTTTGTTATAGTCATTTACTACTGCAACACATATGTTTCTTCCAACTCTATAAACTACAAAATTATTAAAACTCAATTTAAAAAATAAATAAAAAAGAAAAAGAAATTTTAATTAACATTAAAATTACAGATTACAATATAATTTTCATTCCAACACGCCGATTTAACTAAGCAACGTATCAAGACGTTCTTGGTCGAAAATGAATAAGGAATAATTAACTTAGACAACCCTACTTTCAAATAAATATGTGTACAAATAGTTGTATACTGTGCCTTGGTCACCAATTTACACACTCCTTGTATATGTACGAAATGCACCGACGATCGGTGCTTATCTCCGATTTATAACGTTCTAAAGGGCTATTAATTGGCTTGTTTACTCGCTGGCTGAAATATGTAGCGAATGCACATTTCATATCTGTCGAAACTAAAAGCATTCTCGGATGTCGGAATAATTTCGCGTCCATTAAACGTTATCCCCAATACATTCGTGTGAATAAAGCGAAGGCTAGTTGAATGACAAATTGACAAAGTCGCTCGGACCTAACTCAACTTGTTCCATTATCTGACCGCCGAAAGCGCTCATACTCTTTTTCTTCCTCTACTTGCAGATGAACAAATTCTTACACTGAAAAATTTAAATACTTACTTACATATAGTTAATTCAAAATTATTGTAGACTGTTTTGAAAACTTCAAAACTCAACCAAAAAATATTTAAATGATGAAGATTCTGCGGATATGTAAGAGTAGCAATAGAAAGGTATTATAGTCGGGGAACAAGGTGCTCTAATTCGACACCTCTATACAACTCGAACACACACAAAAAATTGAAGCTGATTCTTATATAAAATGACCAGCCCGATTCGAGTTTTGAGGTCGGAGGTCGCGAAAAAATCTGGAATTGCGAAAATGCCGAAAAATCAATTTTTCCTAAAATTTTCCTTGGTCAATTTTCGACCATTTTTAATACCTACGTTTCTTGTTGTATTTCAGCAACAAAAAGAGTTAGACATCTGTTTTTTCATGAAATATACATTGAAGTGCGCTGATCATCCCAGTGCAGCACTCACGTTGCATCTAAAATTTTTCAATTTTATGAAAAAAAATGTTCTCTTGCTAACCACAAATTTGTGTAATGTATTTTTCATATACCGGGTAAGTAATCTTATTTTTCGAAATTAACATACAGATACTATGCGAGACCAAATAAGAACAAAGGCTCGAAATTATTTTTGGTGAAGAAACGCAACATTATCTAATATTGTTGCCGAAAAAAGTTACGGCGAGTTAAACATAAATAATTTGTGTACGCTAGCAGCGCTGATACGTTGATAAGTAGCGACATAAGTGTTCGCGCGCTTTTATTCCTGATAAAAACGTTTTGTTGTATTATTTGTATTAATTACTGATTACTATTACTAATAAATCACTAATAATACAACAAAACGTTTTTATCAAGTATAAAAGCAGGAGAACACTTACGTCGCTACCTATCAACGTATCAGCGCTGCTAGCGCGCACAAATTATTTATGTTTAACTCGCCGTAACTTTTTTCACCAAAAACTTTTATTAAACATTTCTCTCCGTTTAGGGAAGACGATGCGGTTAGTTGGGATAAAAAGAAGCGGAGGTAGGTCCAGGTTAGATAGTTGAGGAAGTAGGATGCGGAAATACCTGCTATAGGTTAGGTAGTTCAGGAATGGTCTTCCGACTGAAAACCATGCTAGTCTATTCGCAAAATTTGAATAGAAATCTATGCGGATGTGTGTTGTGTACCCAAGATTAGGAATTTTGCGGTTCATTGTCAGCAAATGGACGTGCAATGACACTAAAAGTGAATAGGCAAGGTGTCTATTTAGTGCTGAAAAATCCTGCGGCCTGTGCCTACGTTGATACTGCGAGAGACAAAAGGTGTAGTCGCGAAGGTCGCAAACCGCAGCATCTCTCAGACTTTTATGAATCTTGTTAGGAACATGTGTGTGTAAGTTTAGTCCGAATGTTCAATAAATTCCCCGAAATAGCCGGAATAACGAACGACGTCCGTATAGTTGTCTACCAATAACCGGATAATAAATATGTAAAATAATATGAGTTTCGAGTATATGAATGCACCTTTTATTTTCGAGATACGTAATTAAACTGTCGCGGCCGAGGAAATTATTGAAAAAAATGTAACGCGAGTTTGTTTATTAAATAGGTTCATTCAACTCCTCGAATAATTATTATAAAGAAGGAATGTGCCTCTCACGGTCACCGAGGAAAGGTAAAACTACTAATTTCTTCAAATGCAGGTAAACAAAAGAGATTTTGAATCAACTAGCAAATTCATAGATTGATGGCATTAATTAAAAAATAGGATGGGCTTGCAAATATCGGAAAGCTGCATGTGTTGCCTCTGCTAGCTCGGCTTGATTGTTGTATCTTCGTATGTATATTTTTTCTTTTAAAAATGCCCAAACAAAAAAGTCTAATATACTCAGATCCGGTGATCTTGCAGGCCACAATATAGGTCCATTTGTACCCAACCATCTACCCGGAAAATATGCAGGGGCACCGTCTTGTTGGAAATATACTCTGTTTATGTTTATTAACGGAACATTTTCCATTATTAGTATTGAAAATACTTCTGGGCGCGTGTATACGGGACTCGTCTTACGAAAAATGTATCCACAGGCGACAGATTCTGTCGTAGTGCAGCGATATTCAGCAAATATTAAATTTTAACTTTGAGTGATCCCAAAGTATAACCAGATGAAACTCTCACAGATGATTCTACAAGTCTTTTGGCATCTAAAAATGGCAATTACGACTTTTTTGGGTGGTAGCGAAAAAAATTAGGGGTGGAAAAAGCAGTAAATCTATCCCACCGTGCGCCGGGAGACTCTCGGGCATCTTACGCGAAAATTACAAGTCGTAGAACTTTGCGTTTTTTTTTAATTGTTGAAGAAATATTGACGTTTTTAATGGTGTAAATTTTGTGTAAATACAAGAAACCAAACTAATTTTTTTGCACCGTATCTAAAATATGTCGCCACATCGGTAACAATACGTTCCACTTTGAACCTGGATAACTTTTTTTTTCACGATATAGATTTTGTTTTTTCTTACATAGAAAACTTCCTTATGGTATAACGAAGTTATGATTTCGAATAATGTATGGTCGCGTTTCAAAAATAAGTCCGCTATAACACTTTCAATGCGCCGATGTCAAAAATTCACTTTCGATGCACGGGACGAGCCGTGCGAGTGAAAAGGATAGACTATGGGGAATAGCCGAGCACCAAAAGGAGACATAACGCGGCCAAGTTACTCTGCAAAAGAACAGCGTTGTAATGCCACCTTTAAAATCTCCTTTCAATGCATTTTCAAAACTCTCTTTCTGTAATAGCCACGAAATAAATGCTAGTAAATGAGGTAGGTACTTGTTTAGCGAAACTTTTACTGTTTATATCATCTGGGGAAGGATAATTTTTATTGGGTATTGAAAAATTTTCCATAAATTTTCTTAAAATTGCAGCAGCTCTCTGAAGAATTTGCAAATCTGATAATGTATCACCCGTTGTTTCCAGATTAAAATCAGACGATTCGTCTGTTGAGCTTGCGTCCTCATTTACCTGCTTGATTTTTTTGTCAAAAGTTCTTTGCCAAAACACAACAAATCACCTGACCTGACCTGGTCTACGAATAAATTGAATAGAGCCTTTAAATCTTTTCGACAATTTCATTTTCAGTTTCGCGGATTGTATTGGGGATCTTTCTGCATTACGTAACATAGAATTATATTTTTGTGTTACTGCAGCTTTTCTTTATTGTCTAAGATGTGTTCTTGAATCCAAGAAGAAAATGTTGAAAACAAGCAACCGGTACTTTTTGTATTTCTGTCAGTTTTGTGGGAATTTATATTTCTGGTTGATATGTACTCTGCGTAGCACAATTTGTGGTATTTTGCATCGTATGCAAATAAGTCTTCATACAAAATCAGTCTAGAGATAATACGATTGTCATTTCTCTCTCTTGCAGCATTTTTATGCGAGTGGAATCACCCGTGCCTATAGTAACAAGGACAAACAATACATAATTAACCAAATAAAACATTTAGTACTACGATACCAGTTTGAATTGAAGTAAGTCATTTCCTTTTTCTTTTGCCAGATCCTCCATAAATTAAACACATGGTTCTAACGTTAAATTGATCCTGTCTTCTAGGTATTTAAAAGCGTATTTCTATTAGAGGCCGCAGAACCATTGTTGTGTGAGGGTTCACGATTTTTAGTATTGAAAATACTTCTGGGCTCGTGTATATGGGACTCATCTTACGAAAAATGTATCGACACGCGACAGATTCTGTTGGCGGCGCGCGCAGTCGAGGCCGCTAATAAATTGGATGGAGGCAGCTACCGGCTAGCCAGATCGCCAGATGTAAACTAAGGTACGGCGAGGGCGAGTACCGTTTAAGAGGGATATCGCGTTGCAATAAAAGTCCAAACTGTACAAAACGGATGCGTTAATATTTTGTTACGAATTGCGTCAGTTTGACTATGTGCCTTGTGCTTGTCACAAATCATTTCTTTTATTGTATCAATAATGTACCAACTTGAGACGGCGCAGATCACTTTTGTTGGACATCTTAGAAACCGAGCAGTTGTGTCGGTATTTTCAATATGCCTATGATACTTGCGTAAGATGCGAGGTCTATGAATTTTAGAGTAGAGTTCATTTGCATTGTAACAATATCCCGAGGAACAAACTTTGAAGCATGCAAAACATGTATTGAATATTTACCAGAATTCTGTCAGACCCCAACCTCTTAGATGTCACGATTCGGTATTTACGAGATAAATTGCCATAAACTGGGCTGTAAACATATCAATTTTTTCCGATAGATTATTATACGCAAGATTTATACGAGGTAATAAACCGTCCGTTGTATATGCGGCTATAAAACTGGACAACAGTTTAAATTTTTTCACCAAAGTACGAGGCAGAGCCACTCAAAGGAGTGTACCAATTACCATACAGCGTCATTCAAATAAACGGAAACCCGTTTGAAAATTGATTCAGCCTGCCAAAAGGCGCAAGTGTCTAGAAGTGTCATTCAAAAATTGGAAAATCTGATCTACGATTCGAACCACTGCAGTTAGCACAAAGAGGCTAATTTTGGTTTTTTAGTTAATAGACTGTTGAGTCTACCATTATCCTTTGAAATACTTACCCTCCAGTTCTAGGAAACCAATTTTATTGCTCTTGAAGATTCATTTTACTTCAGTAGTAGGAGGTTTGGTATTTACAGCAACCACTGTGTGCACTATTTTGAAATGAGGTGGGATTTTGGTTGCAAGCACAGACTAATTCGTACTTACTTCATCTAGCAGGAGAGTATACGTATTCATTCCATCATCTTGTTCTGCAAGTATTCGTTTTCCAGCAAACCGCAAAAACGCCGATGCATCTAATTACGGTGTATTGCCATTAATTAAAACACATGGGATTCGTTGTTTGAACGCACGTCTGTAAATTAATACGCCTACTCGTAAGTAATTGAATTATAAACCTATAAATATATCTCATAACATTATTCTCACGGTGACTGTATTTAGAATTTTATGAAACTGTTTGTAATACAACGCGCACACACACTATGACAGAATTAATGAATATACTACGAATCGAAGGTAATAATGATACAGAAATCAAGAAAACACGGAAAAGTCGAATTTTGGTGATTATTTTTTTCATCGTCAAATAGACCATTTCATTTGGGTCTATTCAAAGAGCTAATGATACTTCTTCAATTTCTTAAAATCGTCCAATCAACTGTCATTGTAAACGATAAAAACCTACCTAGCTTTCCCAATAACTGATAAATATGCGCCTTGCTTTTAATCACAGTTAAAAATCAAAAGTCAATATGGAAACAGTTCGAAATATTTTTAAAAGAGAAGCATTATGAACTTCTAGAAATTACTTCAAATCAAGAGCTTGGACTGATAATGAATGATTGGGCTTTTAATATGAAGAGGGCTGATGGTGAAGATTATAAAGAATGCGTTATAAAGACCATGTGGAATGTTACTGCAAAACTCCTTCAAGAAAAATACTGCAAAGAGTACGCCCGAAAATTTAATCCATTTACAGACATATAGGGGAAGGTTGCCTAAATTGAACCGCCACCTATATTGGACCACCATACTTTTCTCCTAAACTACGAAACCGAAAATTCACTTGGCAACATGGTATCTTACTCCCGCCTAGAGATCTTGATTGATACCGAACTCAACTAGTTGGCGGCCAGCGCTTGGCGTGTGCAGCGAAAAATCTTAATTTCTCCATTTTGATGTAAGAATTGCACTGCGTCCCTAAGCAAATACAGAGTCACTGTCAATCCCTAAGGAAAAACTGTTATTACCTGGTTATCAAGTAAGTTTTTCTTTATTTATTCCCCCTATTACCTAGTCATATTATTTTTTTCTTTTTCTCTACGGTGTAGTTTTGTAAAAACACGTGGTGGTTGCCTAAAATGGACCACCATGTGGTTTCCGAAATTGGACCGGTCCAATTAAGGATCCCGATTATAGAAATTTACAAAACACTTGTTTTATATATAAAAATACACAAAAAAATAAACAAGAAATATTTCTACACAATTAAAAATTTTCTAGATCTGTTAAAAAGGTGAAAGTACCTATGGCTGGTCCAATTTAGGAAACTAACAAAATTTTTTGCCTCTAGGATGTCTTCCGATGAGAAAAAGGATAGAAAACCATATGGACAGTGGTGTCTTCAAGATATGAAAAAAGCTATAAATGCTTATAAAGCGAAAAAATATGGACTCAATAAAACATGCCGAGTATTCAACATTCCAAAAGCGACATTTAAAAGGCATTTTGAATCCAAAAATAAATTTGCCAATAAAGATGTCAAAAGCTTTGGACCAAAAACGGTGTTTTCCAAAGAACTTGAGGACGCACTGGCTAATCGTATTCTTTATTTGGAAAAAGTGTTCTTTGGGGTGACAATAAAGGACGTGCGCAAAGCCGCTTTCGAACTAGCCGAAAAGAACCAAATAAAACATACTTTCAACAAAGAAAAATGTTTAGCGGGAAAAAAGTGGTTCTACGGATTCATGCGACGACATCCTACCCTCACACTTAGACAACCGGAGTCCACATCCATAGCACGATGCAAGGGATTTAATCGCGAAAATGTCTACAATTTTTTCGATATCTTGGAAAGAACGGTAGATGAAAATCAATTGACAGCTGCCCAAATTTTCAACATGGATGAGTCGGGATTTTCGACGGTGGCAAAAAAGTGCCAGAAGATTTTAGCAGCAAAAGGAAAGCGCCAGGTCGGGACAATTGCAACTGGTGAGAGAGGAGTCAATACTACGTTTGTTGTATGTGCAAGTGCAATTTTATATGACCTTACTTGTTAAACAAATTTTTTATTGCATTAAATCGCGTGGTCCAATTTTGGAACCCGCAGTTTCCCTTATTGAACCACTTGCAGAGGTTTTTTAAAACGGTTATAAAAAATAAAAGATTACAAAACAAAATTCTGAAAAAATTCCTGCAAGTAACCAACATCTCAAAGGGTCCTAGGAAACAGTTAAAAGATAAATTTTATGTTATCATTAGAAACTATGATAAGAAATCTTAAAATCGGTCCAATATAGGCAACCTTCCCCTAATAGCATTCGAACTAGCCTGGAGAGGGGGAGAGGCAGCAAAATGCAAAGTGCATTTTTTTAAAGAGGAAAGGAAATCAAATGGTAACGTAACCGGAAGAATTGAATACAACCCGATTTTTTCCAAAACATGCTAGGGTGGAGCTCAAAAATTTTCAGACAGTAAGTGGTTAGTGCCTAATTACAATAATTTCGATATGTGCCCGGTAAGGTTATTTAAAAAGCTTATTTTTCTAAACGCACTAATAGAATTACGTCAGATCGACTATTTCTGACTGTAAATCCTTACTGGAATAACAGCAATTCTGAATGGTACAAAAATATGCCTTATGGAGTAAATGAGATTGGAAAATGGACCAAACAATCTGCTGAAAGAGTAGGGTTTGATACTCTGACAAACAAAATCACGAATCATTCAAATCGATCAAGTGCTGTATCAAATCTTGCTAAATCAGGTGTCCCGGAAGAACAGCTCATCAAAATGACTGGACATGCAAATGCTAAGTCATTAGGCCCTTATTTACAGTTAGACGAGGAACATCATGCTAGTTTAATAAACAACCTGAGACCTGAGACCTTCTGGAATCCAAACTACAAGAGATATAAACATAAGGCAAGAAAATTTTACCACTGAAAACAATAATAATAATATGCAAAAAAATCTGGTCATAATATAACATAACCATTGCACTTTCAATGTTCAAAATATGTATGTAACTTAAGTTCAGTCAAACTGTACACAATATATTTAAATATTTTAATATGTTCTGTTAATTTAAAATGTTTATTGTTTCATTAAATCTTCTATTTCCAATTAAATTGTCCGTATAATGTAGTTGTGTATTAATCTCCCTAAAATACATTCGAGATCATTTTTTATAAGATAAATACATTTCAAATTGTATTCAAATTTTATTGCCATTCGGAAAAAAATCTCGAATCAAGGGAAGTAGAAAAAATCGCTCGAGCAAGCTCTCACGATTTTTTCACTACCTTGATTCTCGATTATTTGCCATGACAATAAAACTTTTATACAATTAAACATGTATTTATCGATAAAAAAATGATCTCTTATGTATTTACCCCCATAGTTTCGAATTTGTAGGTGCATTTATAATGTATAATCTAGTTACTTTAGTACCTGCCAAACGTGAAATATTCCCAACACATTTCTTTGTATGTGAATTAATTGAAATAAAATTTCGTTTTGAACTACCTACCTTGCTTCGATTCAAAAAATAATCTTGTCAAATACAATTCGTGGTCTGGAATTTTTAGGTAATTTTACTCAAGCTGTTGCTTTTACTAGCCACTCGTGTAAATTTGACAGAAGATCACTCGCGCAAGAGCTCGTGATCTTTTAACTGTCAAATTTACTCTCGTGGCTACCAAGCAACGCAACAGCTATCGTAAAATTTCCGACAATTCCAGATCACTTATTGTATTACTACAGAATATCGAAGCTCCAATACTTGCTGTGCTTAGTACACGAGACAATTTCCTCCTAGCAACGAGCAGAAAAATTTGTCCCATCATTGACAGTTACTAATACGCTTTTAGAGATATAATATCTCGATCGCCGCGGCTCAACCATCCGAGAAGACAATAACTAACGAACTAACGGTTAGAATCTGATAAAAGGACGCATTGCGAACATTCTTTCGTGGTCCCGCGAGTCCTCCGACCACATTCTACCGTCGTCTTTCCCTCATGGACGTCCGCCGGTGCCTGTCTTTAGTCCATCGCGACTTTTGCCGTAGGTACACTCCAGATTGGATAATTACCGAGCTGGAAAATAATTGATTAACGGCGAGATCGAATCTATAATAAAAATCTCCTTTTAATTATTGATTTTATATTAGAGGTCGCTAATTCTCGTTCCTTTCGGATTTCTCCACAATTTTAAAACTAGCTTAATATTTTACCAGTTTAACACAATCACTTTTTACTCTTTGGTAGTCTATATACAGGTGTCCTATTTTCGTTGTGTTTGGGGGTTTATCATAGAAGCAGTTTATGTTTATGTTTATTATCGAGTGACGCACATTATGCCTGTTAAATAATCCTACGCTGCTTATGCGAGTTTCATCTGTCCAAATGACAGACCGCCCAAATTCTGGATTTTCTTAAATTTTATTTAAGTACCACCTACAAATATTAAGCCTTCTTTCTTGACCTCCCGGGAAGATATGGTGAATAATTTGAATTTTATATGGCCTAGGTTTTGACGATCAGTCAATGAATTACCAACATTTTGAATTGGGGCTCTTATCAGGAACACGGTCCTAATTTTCCTACATCTGGAAACATTGCGGAACCATTTCCTTGTACCCCGATGCTTTTATTAATGAAGTGCGTCGGTTAGCAACAACCATTTGAGCCTCATGGGAACCGCGACACACATCCTTTCAGAAAAAAGTTCAAATTACTCGGCATCACAGCCGGGACGTCTTCCTACGCCATTTTGAATTTGTTTCGGGCAACAATGGGCTTTTTTCGGGTCCGTTTCCATGGCTACCGCGTACGGAATTCGGTTTTTCTGGCCCGCAGCGGCGCGGACCGCGACCTGTCTTTTAATTTATTCGGTCGCGCAGAGAGTTATATTGTATTTATGTTAAAATGTCGTCTGGGCGATGTTCATTTTTGTGTTTCTCCGCGAAAGAAGCCTACTTTAAATGCCGTTTAATAAATTAATCGCGATTGATTTTATTACGCAACCGTTCCATTGCAATCTCGACGTGTTTTTGTTCCTGTTGCTGTCTCGCTTTGTTACACAGACGCGAATCTGGGTTCGATATCTAGCTAGAGCTTTGATAATTTTTCATTAAAATATTACACCGAGAGAAAATTTTTATGTTCTTTTTTGAACACTAGTTTCTCCTAAGTTTTGTTTTTTATAGTACTCTACGAATACACTCATACGGTCGTTAGCATTTTCTACACGTGACAGTGTTTTATGGAATTTGTAGAACTTTCGTTGACGGTGACGGAACTAAACGCCTTTCGTTATTCGTCCCCGTCGGGTTTTCTCACTTGTTAACGTATGACTTATACGTAAACGTACACCATGTGTATTAATTGCACGTCCGGTCGATGTAAGTAATAAAAACAACGATGCACGGAACTATATACAATTTAATTTAAATTAATATGTTACAAAAATCAACGCACATAAACCTCTTAAGGTGAAAATCAACTCGAACAAACTAGACTTATATGAACAATGTACTGATTGACTCAAAGGTTGAAGATGAACTCTCTTATAATAACAAAAACTACCCTCAAATTTTAAGTAAACCACTCCTTCTTTAACTTATGACCAATCCAATGTTGGAAGGGATTTTGCGAGTACGAATGATCGTCCAATCAAGCGGTTTTTTCCAAAACACATAAAATGTCGTAGCACCTAATTATTTAAAACCTTACCCTTAAACATATCGCTATAATAATTTAACATGGACTCAAGTGCCTAGTTGTAAGGGCGACAGTTTTGCACAGTTATCTCGCGTCTATACGGCACCAGCGCTATTAAGATTCACTTACCCCACACTTAGAGAGAGGTGTGACAAAACATGGAGCATTCACCCCCGGCAGATACATATGAAAACTTACGATAAAGTGCTGCAAAATATAAACAGATGTGACTAATAATCCCGCATACAGCAAAAATATAATTATCCTAAATACGAGACGAACATAGCCGCCCGCCTTGAAAGGATCACCTTTCAACAGCAAACATCAAAAAGGCTGAAGGCATTGAAATGCAATTTCTACACGAGAAATAAATTATTGTAGTAGGATTAGGTACCATAAAATACATAATATAATATTGGCAAGACAAATAAATTCAAATTGAAAGAATCAACTTATCAAATAAAATAAGAAAAATAAAATAAAATAAGAAATAGGAATAATCAAATAAACATAAAAATAAGTATTTACACTCCGCACTACACACCACTGACGTCAACCGGTAAAACGCAGAGCTTATTAGCGGCTCTTTTAAACTCACCGGTGTTACTCTTAACAGTGGCGGCCCGCACTATGCCGTCCTTTCCGGGGTGCACACTTGTTATGCGCCCAGTTTTCCATTGGAGCGCAGGAAGATTATCGTCGCGGAGCAACACTAGTTGACCAGGGGCTAACTGAGGTCCGCGGCCGATCTTCCATTTCGAACGCTGTTGCATTTGATGGAGATATTCCATTGACCAGCGAGACCAGAAATGTTGCTTCAACTGATTGACCCTTTGCCAATGCGATAAGCGATTAATTGGCAACTGCTTCAGATTTGTCTCGTTTATAGCGGTTAACGCGTCTCCAATCAGGAAATGACCCGGAGTAAGGAAGGTTAGATCATTAGGATCATTAGAAATTGCGGTTATGGGGCGGGAGTTCAAAATGACTTCTATTTCACATAATAACGTGGTTAGCTGCTCGAATGTTAATGAAGCATTTCCTGCAACACGCCGCAGGTGTAACTTAAAAGATTTCACTGCAGCTTCCCACAAACACCCAATATGTGGGCTTCTGGCAGGTATAAAATGCCAGTTAATTTTATTGTTAGCAATGTTCTCTAGTACGGCGGACATAGAAGTGGAATTATACAAAAATTCGTATGCCTCCTTTAATTCTCGATTAGCGCCAACTAAGTTTGTTGCGTTGTCGGAATAGATATGTGAGAACATGCTACATCTTGCATTGAAGCGCTTGAGAGATGCTATGAAAGCTTCGCTTGACAAATCACTGACCAATTCTACATGTACAGCTTTAGTTGCAAAACAAACAAAAATAGCGGCGTAAGCCTTTGAGATACGTTTACTTTTGCGGAAACCTTCTTTTAATAAAAATGGATCGCAATAATCTACCCCGCACATTGAAAATGGCCTAGAAGGCTCTAATCTCCCTGGGGGAATGTCGCCCATAATGGGCTGTGAGGAGGATGAGAACTTGTAAAACACATCTATCTCCCTCTTTAGAGTTGCCGAATGAGCACAAACTGACTTCCTTTTTTCGGGAACATCTATATTATTTATATTCAAGGTGTTGGTCGGCCAATGATTACGATTTTTAAGTAACCACTTAGGGCCGTACCACCCTAACTGGTTATTTATTATTGTTTCTGGGTTTACGCCTCTAGAAACAATATCAGCAGGATTATCTGCTGTCGATGCATGCCGCCAGTCACGGACTTCAGTTAATTGTTGAATTGAAAGGTGAGATGAAATGTAAATGCTCCCCTTTTTAACAGGTATAGCGCCAGAAACAACCCAACCAAAATGAGTCTTTTGAAAAGATGGTTGGTCTTGGTTAGACCCTTTAATTTGACCTACACAAAGTAGCTGATAAAACGATTCCGCCCCTATTAGCATGTCAATCTTACGAGAAATATTGAACTGGGGGTCAGCTAACTGTATGTTTCTTGGTACATGAAAACCGCGTGCATTAAAGGAAACTAAAGGCAATGATCTGGTTATATTTTCCAGTACGGTACACTTCAGATTTAACTTATAATTTGAAAATCTAGATATTACCGTTGTTTCTACAGAATAATGAGCCGTAGAATTAGACATATTTACCCCACCAATATTCATGAGGATTTGTTTTTTCGGTAATCCCAGTAGCTCCGCAAATTCCTTTGTTATGAAATGGGATTGGGATCCCTGATCCAACAGAATGCGACATACGCGCTTATTGCCCTTATGGTCAAACACGTGTACAATAGCGGTGGACAACAATACTTCTCTTTCGCTAGTTACATGCGCGCAGACGTTATTAACACTTGCTAACTGATTCGCCGACGAAGAAATATTTTGTTGCGAGACAACTAATTGACTTTCATTACCGGGCGAATTTGAATTTTGAATCGCATGAACATTTCTTACATGAAGAAGAGTACTGTGCCGTTTTTTACATATTTTACATTTCCCATACCGACATTCATCCGTAGAATGGGTTGGATATAAACAATTAAGGCAAACGCCCAAAGATTTCGCTTTATCAATGCGGTGAGCTTCACTTAACATTATGAAGGCATTACACTTACTTAGCACGTGTGGCTGTGTACACAAAGGGCATTTTAAGTCACTAGTGCCTAAATGAGCTGTAGTTTTACGATTAAAATGCTTATCGTTAGCCTTCGAAGCCACTGGACGATTGGAAATTAATTTATCCTGGGTGCTCTCTAAGATATCGCGTTTATGATTTAAGAAATTTAAAAACTCAGTCATATTTGGCATGCTATTTTTTGATAATGTGCTTTCCCATTCTCTAACCGTTTTAAAGTCTAATTTAGCTGCTAAAAGAGGAATAAGCAGGTCATCCCAAGTGTCAACTGGGCGATCTAGACGTTTTAAACTGCTTAAATTACGGCGCACTGAATTTATCAAATTTTTAATTCCGGTAACAGTCTCCTTTTGAACTGACGGAATATCTAGTAATGCCTGAACATGATCTTGTATTATTAAACGATCCTTTTGATAATTAGACTTTAGTAAGTCCATAGCAATTGCATAATTTTCTGAACAAGTTTGAAGGTCTTGCACTAGTTCTAAAGCCTCTCCTTGCAAACTCGATTTTAAGTAATGTAATTTGGTTACTTCAGATAATGAATTATTAGCATCTATTAAGGACATGAAAGAATCGTGGAATGAAATCCATTCTTTATATAAGCCGGAAAATGACGGAATATTAATCACTGGCATACGTGCCGTCATATCGCTTTTTAAATTAATATTTGTAGCCACTGAATTGCTACCATTAATACTTGAAGGTTGGGATGCTGAAGAGTGAGAATTTGTCGCGATTAACTCTTCAGCTCTCGCGAGTAACTCGTAATAAGTATCTTCGAATTTAGTAAATTCGTTACCACTGGCTTCCGCTGGGCTTTTAATTTCTATTAATGACTGACATTGTTCAAATTTTTGAAAATTGGTCACGTAATCTGTCAAACGTGCTTGTAAATTGGATAAATTGGTTCCTTCTTGAGATTGAACTTTATCCAAATGAGTTTTAAATCTAGAGAGAGATGATTTTATTTGACCACGCTTTGATATAAGAGTTTGCAAATCTTCGTTCCCATTTAGAAAAGCCATTTTGAATATATGGATATAGGAAGCAGAAAGAAATACAATATGATTGGAGACTTACCAATGTGATGCGTTGATAGACTTGTAACAGTATTCTGAAGCTGGTAGCGGATCTGGACACCTGGAAAACGGATATCCGGCTCGAAGGACCATGTAGAACTTTCGTTGACGGTGACGGAACTAAACGCCTTTCGTTATTCGTCCCCGTCGGGTTTTCTCACTTGTTAACGTATGACTTATACGTAAACGTACACCATGTGTATTAATTGCACGTCCGGTCGATGTAAGTAATAAAAACAACGATGCACGGAACTATATACAATTTAATTTAAATTAATATGTTACAAAAATCAACGCACATAAACCTCTTAAGGTGAAAATCAACTCGAACAAACTAGACTTATATGAACAATGTACTGATTGACTCAAAGGTTGAAGATGAACTCTCTTATAATAACAAAAACTACCCTCAAATTTTAAGTAAACCACTCCTTCTTTAACTTATGACCAATCCAATGTTGGAAGGGATTTTGCGAGTACGAATGATCGTCCAATCAAGCGGTTTTTTCCAAAACACATAAAATGTCGTAGCACCTAATTATTTAAAACCTTACCCTTAAACATATCGCTATAATAATTTAACATGGACTCAAGTGCCTAGTTGTAAGGGCGACAGTTTTGCACAGTTATCTCGCGTCTATACGGCACCAGCGCTATTAAGATTCACTTACCCCACACTTAGAGAGAGGTGTGACAAAACATGGAGCATTCACCCCCGGCAGATACATATGAAAACTTACGATAAAGTGCTACAAAATATAAACAGATGTGACTAATAATCCCGCATACAGCAAAAATATAATTATCCTAAATACGAGACGAACAGAATTCTTCCATAGGAAAAAGTGTTCTTACATATTCCACAATAGAAACGTATGCAGATCACCAGCTCCAATCAATCTCTCACCGTCAGCTGTCCAAGCTATTCAACTAAACGATCTATCAATGTTTGCGTAACATTTCCATCTCTCTCTTCTCATGCACGAATAATAAGTTTAATTTTTATTCAGAATGTACAGTTACTTCGGTACAAGCTAACTTAAGTAATCTCAAATAAAATCCACAATAATTACGATTATAATATTCTTCTACTAATTGACAATTATTGTTTCTGCAACTTACGGCGATATTAAACGAAGGAATCATTGGAAAATTGTAAGCGACAGTAATTGCATTTCCCACAGGTAGAGAATAGTGAACCCGCTGGTGGGGGACAGAGTCGCGACCAAGATGACTTGATTACTTATATTGTGAGTGGAACGGGGATTATTCAAGCGAGACCTAACAAATAAAACTGTATGGTCATGGAGTATGTCTAAACTGAGACTTAATAAAGAATTTATCATCTGCCATGTGAGAACTCGGGAGACGGTTTCTATCCGATTGCTATTTATCTGTATTCACTACGTCGTTTATGCAACAAAAATTATATCCACCACCAGGGTGTAACATCTCACGAGTCGGAGCGTGGAATGTTAGAAGCATGAAACAAGTAGGGAAGTTAGAGAATTTGAAAATTGAGATGGATAGGTTAGCATTAGACGTAGTAGGTATCAGTGAAGTGCGATGGCCAGAAGCTGGAGACTTCTGGAGCGGAGATTTTAGAGTAATACACACAGGATCTGTAGGAGGAAATTCGGGAGTAGGAATTGTTATGCGGAAAAAAGTAGGGCAGAGTGTAGAAAATTTCTTACAGCAAAGTGACAGGGTAGTTATGGTTAGGTTAGATTCGAAACCTGTAAAAGCAGTAATAATACAGGTATATATGCCCACTTCTAACTACAGTGATGAGGCCGTAGAGGCAGTTTATAGTGATATTGAATATGTGCTAGATTTTGTGAGAGGGCACGAAAATTTAATAATTACAGGAGATTTCAATGCAGTCGTTGGCACAGGGCGAGAGGGCGGAATAGTTGGCCCCTTTGGATTAGGCAATAGGAACGATAGGGGAGTTAGACTGATAGAGTTCTGCGATAAACATAACTTAACGGTCGCGAACACTCTATTTCACCATCATGTTAGGAGATGCTATACGTGGAAGATGCCAGGAGACTTAGGGAGATATCAAATAGATTACATTCTCGTTAGGCAAAGATTTAGAAATCAAGTTAGGGATTGTAGAAGTTATCCAGGAGCAGATATAGATAGTGATCACAACATAGTCGTTATGAAAGCCAATCTTAAATTTAAGATTTTGAAAAAAAGAAGCGGAAGAAGGTATCTTGACCCAGAGAAACTAAAAGATGATGATATGCGCAATAAGTTCGAGAAAAAGACAAACGAAGCACTAAAGGGCACGGGTGGAAATATTGTTAGGGACATAGAGGCAGAATGGAATTGCATTAAAAATAGTTTAGTTTCCTCAGCTAGGGATATTTTGGGTCATAAACAGAATGAAAGTAGGAAACCCTGGATAACAAAACATATTGTGAGTCTAATAGAGGAAAGGCGAAAATATAAAAATAGGTTAGATGAAACAGGGAAACAAAGATATAAGGCGATCAAGTGGGAAATTATTCGGAAATGTAGGAAAGCGAAAGAGCAATGGATCGATAATAAATGCAAAGAAGTGGAAGATAAATTCGAAGTAGGAAAGACTGATGAAGCATATAAAATAATTAGGAGAAATTTTAGAGAAATTGGATCTAGTACCAAAAGCATTAGGAATGAGGCAGGAGATATCCTAATCGAAAGCGGGGAGAAGGCAGATAGGTGGAAAGAATATTTAGGAAACTTATATGCGGGACAGGAAGTGCAAGATATATTAGAAAGCGAAAGCAGTGTAGAGGGGGATAACCTAGGGAGTCCTATAATGAGAGAAGAGTTTGAGATAGCACTAAAAAGTTTAAGGAATAATAAAGCACCAGGTATAGATGGCTTGCAGGCAGAAATCTTAAAGTGCGCAGGTCAAGAGGTAATAGATCGTTTATTTAAATTAGTTAGTCGCATATACCTGACAGGCGAGATTCCAGAAGATTACAAACGGAACATCATAGTAGCTTTGCCAAAAAGAAAAGGCGCGGATAGATGCGAAAATTTTAGAACTATCAGTTTAACTTCCCATGCGTCAAAAATTTTAACTAGAATTGTGCAAAGAAGGATGGAAAAAAAGGCGGAAGAAATATTAGGAGAAGATCAGTTCGGATTTAGACGAAATAGAGGAACGCGCGAGGCCATTCTAGCTTTACGAGTAATTATAGAAAAAACGATAGAAAAGAGAAAGAGCGTCTATATAGGATTTGTAGATTTAGAAAAAGCCTTCGACAACGTAAAATGGGGGATGTCGCGTACATAATAGTTTGTAAATAATATTATTAATTTTTTTGTTGCCAGCGTTGTTGGATGCTTTTGTTTATTGTTTTGCTTAATAAGTTAAATTCGTTTCATGTTTCATTTCGCGAGTTTCTTGCATGGGCGCTTGCGCATATTCCGACGATAGAAGAAAGAATTATTAGCCGCCGAAAAGAACAAAGAAGTGGTTGAGTTTTTGATTTTTGCTAAGTGCGGATTGCGCCTGTTACTAAAATCGCTAATCGCTCTCGTGGAAAATAACTTAAAACAGTGGTTTGGTGCGAAAGAGACATTTCATTAAAACTTGATCATAATTGGGTCTCATTACCGGTACCGGTACACTCCGCCAGTGGTTCAACTAACCAAATTCTCGAGGATCGAAAAGTAACCAAAATAAGGTAAGTGCTCTATTGCAAGAATTTATTGCCCGTTTTGAATCTGCGTTTAAAAATACAGTCCACAAGCTTTAGCAAATAGCAACCAACACCTGCTGTTAATAATCGTAAACATATTTTTGGGCCTTCTCGCCGCATAGTTTGTTGTATTTTGTGCAAATATAATATGTCGTTGTTAAAAACAATTAGTTTCGGTGCACATATGTACATTTAACTGTGAGGGTTAAAGTTCTTGTAAGTTAGCCTACCAAATTGAGGGTTATTTTCCTATTGTATTAGATTTCGTGGTTTCGGCAATATTTGCAATATCGTTTGTTAATATTGAATTTGTTCGTCGTTTAGTAAAAAAAAAGGAAAAGCTTGTAGTTTTGGTGGAAAGTGGTCGCAGTTTGTAATACATACATATTTTCCAGCATATTTTGAAGATAAAGTACTTGCGCTGCATATTTTAGGTCGAGATAGTGAAATCCAGCTATCACGTGCGCAAGAGAGAAAGATACTCGAAAGCTTTACCGCATCTTTGTGTTTTGTTTGGCGGATTAAAATCAAAGAGACGTAATAAATTATTTTAGCTTGGTTGGCGTCTAAACTTAAAGTTGAAGTCGATTGTTTTGGCTATTGGTAGTTGATTTCCTGTGACTAATATTTTCGTTGTGTTGAATAGCATTTGTTTACTGGATCTGAACTGTTGTTTTTACTATTTTTCGATTGCTCTTAGATTATAGGTATTGTATATGCGCTTTTTATTTCCCAGCACATAGGCGGCTCGTTAGAGCATAAGTATTATTGTTTTCGTGATTTAATAAGTTATAACATCATGGCGCATACTATGGACAAGACAATAGCTGAAGCCAGAAAATTAGTTGTTCGTTTGAAATCGTTCTCGGCATTAGCGGACAAAGCCTCAAAGGGTGAAATTGCAGTTTCTGCATTTCTGGCAGTTAGCCAAAAGGCCACTGAATTATATAGCGCATTTCAGGAATTCGAAAAAGGAACTGTATTGGACGAATCTTCTGGAGATTGGAACATATTTTGTGATTTACTTGCAGAAGTTGATACTTTGTTTGTACTAATCGATGGTGTTCGTATTGCTTTGTGTGAATCGCCGGAACCTAAACTTGAAACTAAATCTGAACACGGTTCCAACGAATCTCTTCTGTCAAATAAATCTATTATGTCAAATAAATTCCTAACACCCAGTGTACGCTTGCCAAAGATTTCACTTCCGTCTTTTGATGGTTCTTTAAAATTGTGGAGTTCTTATTATGATTTGTTTAAATCTTTAATACACGACAACCCCTCGCTTACTGCAATTGAAAAATTTCAGTATTTAATATCTACCTTGTCCAAGGAACCTTTAGCATTGGTGAAGTGTTTGCCCTTGACATCAGAGAATTATGCTATTGCTTTTGATTCGCTTGTCGATCGTTATCAAAATGATAGAGTGTTAGCCACTTTCTATTGGAACGCCATATTTAACGCACCAAAGTTACATAGGTCTGATTCTGCTCAACCTTTACGGGACTTGTTAAATACTTTAGTGGAAAATGTTGCGGCTTTGGAGCGGTTTGCAAATTTAGATTTGTGGAATTTTTCTCTTTTTAATTTGTGTCTTCAAAAATTGGACGACTCAACACGCAAGCGTTTTGAGACAAAATTTGCTAATGAAGATTTTCCATCATTTGAGACTTTAAGGCAGTTTCTTTCAGATCAGTGTCGTGCTTTAGAAACATCAACGGCTAATAGCTCATCTTCCTCATATAGTTCGAAGCAATTTGGCTCGGTCAAAGGTCGAGATAATATAAACATAAAGAAATCATACAATCAGTCGTCGAAAATGGCCACACAGTCGTTTGTAGTCACAGAACAATTTCAAATTACTTGCAGTTTATGCAAAGCTGCACATGATATATCCAAGTGTGACCAATTTCTTTCGAAAACGCCTAATGAGAGGTATGATTTTGCAAAGCAAGCTGGACTGTGTCTCATTTGTCTTAAGTCGTCGCATAGGTTGAATTATTGTCGCTCGAAATGGTCATGTCAAACTTGTCGTGGATGGCATCACTCTTTGTTACATTTTGTTCGCAATGTACCCCAAGGTACTGTTCAGAATTCGTCTGGGACAAGTTCGTCGTCAGCCCCTATTGCTAAAATCTCGAATGTGGTTACAAATTTGATGGCCACCAAGGGGATGGTTTTGTTGTCGACTGCTCAAGCAGTAATTTTGGATTCGAGTGGCAGTCCTCAGAGAATTCGAATTTTGTTGGATAATGGAAGCCAAGCCAGTTTTATAACTGAAAGGTTCGCCAATAAACTTGGTCTTCGAAAGTCGTCAGCAGTTCCCTCAGTCCAAGGGCTAGGGCAACTTGCACCTCGTTGTTCAGGTGTAGTCAACTGCACCATTCGTTCATTGGTTAATGAAAACAATAGTTTTGAAGTAGAAGCAATTGTGATGTCTGAAATATGTAAAATGTTGCCCAGCGAGAAATTCTCAATTGATGGTTGGGATCACCTTTCGAATCTTTCCCTAGCTGATGAAACCTTCAATGTTCCTGGACCAATTGATATGCTCATCGGAGCTGATCTCTGCTCGCTGATAGTGAATGGCGGAAAAATTGTCAAGAATGAATTCTTGCCTATAGCCTTGAATACCGCATTTGGATGGACAGTGACAGGAAAGATTCCTTCACACTTGACCTCTACAGTCAGTTCCCTTCAGGTATCGTTAGATGTTTCGATTGATCAGATACTCAGGAAATTTTGGGAGGTAGAAGAAATACCTAAAGTTAAAGTCGTCGCTCCTGAGGATGAACATTGTGAAAAACATTATGTTGAGAATACATATCGAAATTCGTCTGGTCGTTTCGTGGTCGCTCTTCCTTTTAAAGGAGAAGAACCTACTTTTTTTGGATCTCGAGAGTTTGCAGTTCAAAGATTTTTGGCGTTGGAGAGAAGATTGGTGAAAGATCCTACAATGTACGAATTGTATCGAGAGTTCATGAAGGACTATTTGGACAGCGGTCACATGGAGCCGTCCTTGAATTACGTTGATGGTTACGATTCATATTACGTCCCACACCATTGTGTGCTGAAGCCTGACTCTACTAGCACAAAGCTCCGCGTGGTATTTGATGCGTCGGCCAAATCAGGATCTTCTAATTCATTGAACTCTTATTTATTAGTCGGTCCCAAGCTTCAAAAGGACATTTCTACAATTTTGTTACAATTTCGTCTACATTCGATAGCGTTCACAGCAGACATTCGTCAAATGTACCGCCAAATTTTGATCACTCCAGCCCATCGTAAATACCAGAAAATTCTTTGGCGCTCGTCTTCTGACAAACCCCTCGAGGAATACACCTTAAATACAGTGACTTATGGAGTTTCATCTTCCCCCTTTTTAGCTATTCGCACAATTCAGCAATTGGCTGAGGAAGAGAAACCCAATTTTCCTTTAGCGTCACAGATCTTAGAAAATGATATGTATGTAGATGACGTCGTTTCTGGTAGCAACTCTTTGGAAGAGGCCTTAGAAATCCAACAGCAATTGATCGAGTTGCTTCGCCGTGGTGGATTTGAATTGAGAAAGTGGGCCAGCAATAATTTGAATATGTTGTCGTCGCTACCAGTGTCTTATCTTCAGAATTCGTTGTCGTTTGATAGTGACAGAGACACAAATTTGAAAGTTTTAGGCTTGGAATGGCACCCTTCGCAAGATCAGTTCGCTTATAGCGTGGTTAGTCGTCAGAGTCCATGCACAAAAATATGCATTTTGGCAGAACTTGCCAGGATATTTGACCCACTTGGTTTTCTTTCGCCGGTGACTATTCTGGGAAAACACTTAATGCAGCAACTTTGGAGCCTCAAGATTGATTGGGATGAAGTTCCGCCACCACATTTGGTGGAGAAATGGCAAAGGTATCAAAATGATCTATCCCAAATTGCCAGTCTTAAGATTCCTCGTCGAGTAATAGTCGAAAAAGCCGATTACTGTGAGCTTCATGGCTTCGCAGATGCCTCCGAAAAGGGCTATGCTGCAGTCATCTACCTTCGAACTGTTTATCAAGGCTTTCAGGAGGTCTTTGTATCGCTCGTTTGCGCAAAAGCAAAGGTGGCTCCTTTGCAAAAATTGAGTCTACCTCGGCTTGAGCTTTGCGCTGTTAAATTATTAGTTGACTTGATGTCGTTTGTTTTAAAATCTTACGATGGTAGAGTTCACATTGATGAGATACATGCTTGGTCTGACTCCACAGTCGTCTTATCGTGGTTAAGTGGCTCTCCGCACAGGTGGAAAACATTTGTGAGCAACCGTGTTTCCCACATACAAACAAAGCTTCCAGTTCTCAAGTGGCATCATATTCGCTCTGCAGATAATCCTGCAGACTGCGCCTCGCGTGGTATATTTGCTTCACAATTAGTTGACTACCCCATGTGGTGTCGGGGTCCGTCTATTTTGTGGAACACTGAGAATCAGTGGTCTGACGCGTTTGCTCCACCTCCATCAGGAGAAGTGTTGATAGAGGAGAAAAGAATCGTTTTCTTAAATTTTATTTCGTTGGAGAATCTAGACCACCTCTTAAACAGATACTCATCTTTAAGCAAGATCACCAGAATCATTGCTTACGTTTGTCGTTTTGTGTCGAAGGTGAAAGGATCGCCTTCGGAAGAAATCTCCCTTCCATTCACTGAAGGGCAACTTCATAAATCGCTTTTGATACTGGTTAAACGTGTACAACATCTTGTGTTTAGAAGTGAAATTGAAAAGATTGAAAAGCATTTGCCGTGCTCAAAACCCATTCGAAAGCTTAATCCGTTCATTGATAAAGACGGTATTCTCAGGGTGGGCGGTCGCCTCAAACATTCGTCATTGTCATATGAGGCCAAGTTCCCTGCTCTACTTCCTCGTCGACATAGAATAACTGAATTGATCATTCTAGAGACGCATAAGCGCCATTTACACCCAGGTCCTCAGGCTATGTTACATTTGTTAACACAAAATTTCTGGATTTTGTCAGCCAGAAGAGCTATACGCTCTTGCCTTTTAGGTTGCATATCGTGCTTTCGAGTTAAACCTAGTAACCCGGAGCCGCTAATGGGTGATTTGCCAAGTACTCGGATTTCCCAAGTGAAACCATTTTCCATTGTTGGTGTTGACTATGGCGGTCCGTTTTTGATAACCCAGTCTCGCCGTAGAGGTTCCAGATATGATAAAGCATATTTATGTTTGTTCGTTTGCTTTGCCACCAAAGCAGTTCATTTGGAACTTGCTTCTAGTTTGTCTACTGACGCTTTTTTGGCAGCCCTTAGGCGGTTTATATCACGTCGTGGTAGATGTTCCGATGTATATAGTGATTGCGGCACTAATTTTCAAGGTGCTGCAAAATTTCTTACTGAATGTCTGAAGGAAGCCTGCGGGATAGAGAAAATCCGCTGGCACTTTAATCCTCCTTCGAGTCCACAATTTGGTGGAATCTGGGAGGCCGGAGTAAAATCCGTAAAATCCCACATTCATCGAGTCGTAGGTGATCAAAAGCTCACGTACGAAGAATTCAATACTTTGTTGATTCAAATTGAAGCGGTACTTAACTCCAGACCGTTGTATCCGTTAAGTTCGGATCCTAATGACTATTCGGTGTTGACACCTGGTCATTTCTTGACACTTGAACCCCTGACCGTGGTCCCCAGTTCAGATCTGTCTGCTTGTAAGTGGAATACTTTAGATAGGTGGCAGGTGTTACAAAGAATGCATCAGGGATTTTGGCAGCGTTGGCATAGGGAATATCTACACACCTTGCACCAACGCTCGAAATGGGCAACTCCCTCGGTTCCCATAGATGTTGGTACTCTCGTTCTAATTAAGGAGGATAATGCTTCCCCCCTCCAATGGCGTCGCGGTAGAGTTGAGAGTATTTTTCCGGGTTCAGACGGAATAATTCGTGTCGCGACAGTTCGGACAGCAAAGGGTCTATTTAAAAGATCAGTACGTAAACTGTGTCCGCTCCCCATTCTTCCCGATCAGGGAAAATAACTGCGCATTTTGGTGGGCGGTATGTCGCGTACATAATAGTTTGTAAATAATATTATTAATTTTTTTGTTGCCAGCGTTGTTGGATGCTTTTGTTTATTGTTTTGCTTAATAAGTTAAATTCGTTTCATGTTTCATTTCGCGAGTTTCTTGCATGGGCGCTTGCGCATATTCCGACGATAGAAGAAAGAATTATTAGCCGCCGAAAAGAACAAAGAAGTGGTTGAGTTTTTGATTTTTGCTAAGTGCGGATTGCGCCTGTTACTAAAATCGCTAATCGCTCTCGTGGAAAATAACTTAAAACAGTGGTTTGGTGCGAAAGAGACATTTCATTAAAATTTGATCATAATTGGGTCTCATTACCGGTACCGGTACACTCCGCCAGTGGTTCAACTAACCAAATTCTCGAGGATCGAAAAGTAACCAAAATAAGGTAAGTGCTCTATTGCAAGAATTTATTGCCCGTTTTGAATCTGCGTTTAAAAATACAGTCCACAAGCTTTAGAAAATAGCAACCAACACCTGCTGTTAATAATCGTAAACAGGGGAAGATGTTCGAAGTGCTGAGAAAGGTAGGGATGAAATACAGGGACAGAAGAATAATACATAATCTCTACAAAGAGCAAAAGGCAGTTATAGAATGTGAGCAGGAACAAAGGGAAGTAGATATCCGGAAGGGAGTGAGACAGGGATGTGCATTGTCACCTCTAGTTTTCAACTTATATATCGAAGATGCGATTAATATTGTTAAGGAAAGAACAGCCTCAGGGATCAATGTACAGGGCCAAACTATTAACATGCTCAGATTTGCGGATGATATAGCAGTGTTAGCATCTAGCAAAGAAGAATTAGGAGCGGCTTTGAATGAAATGGAAGCAGTTTTGACACAGGGCTTCGGCATGAAAATCAATAAAAAGAAAACTAAAATTTTGATATGTAGGGGATGTGAAAATAGAACTAAAATGGAAATACAAATTGGAAATGAGAAGATAGAGGAGGTCGCGGATTTCTGCTACTTAGGAAGTAAAATAACTCAAGACGGTAGGAGCACTAAAGATATAAAACAAAGAATGGCGCAGGGCCGAGTTGCGTTTAACAAAAAGAAACAACTGTTATGCTCGAGAACGGTTAATATAGAGACTAGGAAGAGACTCTTAACGTCGTATGTATGGAGTACGGCATTATACGGGTGCGAAACTTGGACAATAGGAGAAGCGGATAGAAAAAGAGTAGAAGCGTTTGAAATGTGGTGCTACAGACGCATGATGAAGATACCGTGGATAGATAAGGTTAGCAATAGGGAAGTATTAGAAAGAGTTGGGGAAAAGCGAAAGGTATGGAAAACAATAAAGAGTAGGAGAGATAGGATGGTAGGATGGTAGGACACCTTCTAAGACACGAAGGAATAGTTCGTGACATACTAGAGTCAGAGATAGGAATAAAAAGAGGTAGGGGTAGGCCTAGATTAGACTACTGCTCTCAAATAGTTAGGGATGTAGGATGTTCTACTTTTAGGGAAATGCGTAGGTTAGCTCAGGATAGAAAAGAATGGAGGTACGCGTCCAACCAGTCTTCGGACTGACCAGGGTCAATTTGAGAGTTTGAAATAACCGAAAAACTGATGAGATAAGTATATGAAGAATTTTAATGTAAAACAATAATTTGATTCCGCATTTGACTATTTGAGTTATGAAGTCATAAGGAGCGGGCAATTAATCTGGACTTCGACTGATGACAATAATTGAAGGTGGAATAACGAGTGCGGTAGTGGTCATGTATAACACGTTCTAGTCGGTAAGCACAATGGTCGGCAGAGTGGAAAAACACGTAGTGTTAAATTGAGTGTTTATACAAGTTTTAACAGCATCGAGTGCTCTATGGTTTACTGCTCAGATGAGCATCTGCTAAAAACGCTAATTTCGCTGGACAAACATATTTAATTTGCCAACGATTAACGGATTAAATATATTTTTCGGTAGTGTTCAGCGGAGAATAAATCTATAAATTTAATAGCGTCGGCAAGGAACATATGCACCAAAACATGTAAGCTGTGTTTTGTCCTTAAGAGAATATGTTATATATCTTTGTTCCTCCTATTGTTCTATTGTTAAATTACTGTTCCTACAGACGTGGCAATGTGCTACTGTCCGAACGCAAATGCACCAAAGATCTCTATTTTCTATCTACCTGAACTCCACATTTACTTGGATATACAAACCCCCGAAAAGTTCAAGTCCACCTAATCATAATAAATAATAATAAATAATAAAATGCATCTTCATCTTCAGAATCTTCAGATGAATCATTCAAGTTTATTATAAGCGGTTCAACTTCATCAAAGCGCACTTCACGTTCCCAGTCTTCCTCCACATTTTTTTCCGTGTGTTTATACAATTTTTCCAAACATCTAGAGTGACTTGGTCTTAAGCTTTTTGTCACATACCTAAAACTTGTTTGTCTCCAAAACCACCTTCTCCAATATGCAGATCATAATATTGTTTGCAAATACCCCACACCAACTCTATTGGATTATACTGAGGGGTAAATATCCCGAAAAATTTTTGTACACAGGACTCGGAATTCCAAAGATTTCCAAGGAATTCCAAAGATTTCCTAGGAATTCCAAAGATTTCCAAGGAATTCCAAAGACTTTCAAGGAATTCCAAAGATTTCCTAGGAATTCCAAAGATTTCCAAGGAGTTCCAACGAATTTCGAGGCCTTCCAAAATAATTTTATGGAATTCCGTCTTCGAGGAAAGTAATCTCCTCCAAATTATCCCAAACAAAAGTGCAATACTGGCATAAACCTTTTTACTTTCATGCTTAAATTTCTTAATAGAGTGCTTAAAGAAACAAAATAAACTAATATATTATTTTGTTAAAGAAAACAAAATATATACATATGTATATGTATAAAAAAGGCAGCTCTTTAAACTAAAAATAACAAAATGGCAGCTTGAAAATAAACGTAAATAATAATACAGTGTGCCTCATTTTTTACCACTTATTGCTTTGTTATTAAAATGGAAGTCATGAAAAGTGAGATATATTGTGTAACGAATGAATATCATTAAAAAGGAACATAGAACGTATAACCTCTAATATAGGTAACTTTACATAAATGTTACGGTAATTGTGATTAATCCGGCTATTTTGTATAAATATCGGCAATTATACATACTTAATCACCACGAAATTTGACGAATATAATAAATTCTTTAATATTTGCAGTAGGTAATTAATTGAATTGGCTGGTTTTTATATTTGATACCCACAATTTAATGGTAAATGTAATGAAAGCCTTTAAAATATTCGATTAACCGGACGATATATAAAATCACCAACCAAGTATGGCAAATTAATGTAATAAATTACGTTAGATATAACCGACCTGCCCTGTACGGAGTTCACCCTTGGAATGTATGACACTTGCGTACAAGGCAAATTTTATGACATTAGCGTCCATAAAGCAAAATAAGGCTCAGCAGGTAAATTAAACAACTGATCTAGTGGCACTTGCGTGCAACATAAAATTTGGATTCCTAATTTAAATATTTATTTCGAACACCTATTATGTTAAATATTGAGGTAAGTTAACTTGATTCCCCAGGTGATTTCTTTTGTAAAATGTTTGTTGAATGATCTTTGAGGAGAATCATATTATAAACGCTAACGACTGAGACTTACAACGCCCCACTCGCTTCGCTTCGCTCCGCTTGATCTTAACCTGGCAGATTTTTATGTTGTACGCAAATGACACTTATTTCGAGCTGCCCGCTTTTCCTGCTGGACATCTTTCATTATGTTCGCAAATGTTACGTACGCAAGTACCTTGACGCCCACCCTAGTACTACTACAGCTCCATGCCTTAATAATTTGAACAGAAAATAGAAGAAAACAAAATAATTTATTATTATTAGTATTATTGCCACCGCGTCTTGGAACCCTTTTGCAATTTCATAAATCAAATATTCTCGAAATTATCAAAAAAGTACTATTTAGAACCCAATAATACCTACAATGGACAGTTACCCAACTAAATTCACAGATTAGAGACTAAACTTCTGAAACTAATACAGAATTGTGACAGCACTGTACCTCACCCCACCCTCAAATTGAAAATTATTGACCGGTGGATGCGAATGCAATGGATGTCTGCAGATTGCAGAAACTCAGATACCCCTCCTATTACTCATCACACCACTAAAATTTTATTTTCATACAGATAATGAATAGAATATTAAAATGTATTTCAAATATTCTTAAGGAACGTGTGGAGAAATTTATGCTTCTTTTTCCCGGAAAAAACGATAATTAAAACGAAATCAAAGTTGCTTTAGAAACATTTGGAATTGACTATTTTACCTCATAAGGACCACATACAAAATTAACGGTTTCGGGGAATTCCAGGGAATTCCCAGAGAATTCCAAGGACTTCCAAGGAATTCCATTGGAATTCCAAATAAGTGTACACAAATTTTTCGGGATATTTACCCCTCAGATTATACTGACAGTGGTAGGGTGACAGTTTTAGGACTTGATGACCATGCTCTTGGAGCATTTCGTCTATAGCGTACCTTGGCTGTTGTTTATTCTCTTTACATAAATTTAGAAGTTCAATTTTCAAAGCCGTTTTCGAAAATGGCAGACTTTTAGTTACAAGCCAATCTTTTAATTTTGATTTATTCCAGGATGCATGGGGACGTGGCTATAATAAGAAGCTATGATATGATGCATTATCCATTACCACTAACGACGGTTCCTCAAGGTTTGGTATAAGTTCTTCTAAAGCCCACTTTTTGAACGAATTCTGATCCATTGAATCATGGTAGTCTGCCGATTTTGATTTAGTAGAGAACAGCAGCGATGCATTCAGTGCAAAACCATGCCTAGTTCCTGCATGGAGCACAACAAATCGCTTCCCAATTGAAATGCGGCCTTTCTTACAGCTTTTAACACTTTCATCTTGCCATGTGCTCTTGCATTCTCCTTTAGCAAAAATCCATGTTTCGTCGAGAAACTCAAATTTTCCGAGATGTTCGCTTTTCATATTTTTTTCTGTATTCTCTTAAAAACGCAATGCGCTTGCTTGCAATGTGAGGTTGCTCACAAAGGAAACGCCGATTATTCTCAATTTTGAAACAAAATCCCAAGTTCTTTAAAATACGCCACATACTCGTATTTGATACATCTATGACACCCCTTTGCTTTGCTAATTTATTCAGCGTTTGAATTGTAATGTGTTTCTTGTCTTCTCTCATCATATAAAACGTGTTGCGAATTTCTCATTTTATTTCTTCACTTACATCGTCACTCTTAAATTTTCGTCTGTTATGCGATTTTCCGGGTGTAGTAAGAGGATAACCAGATTTAGATTCTGCTTTGATACGACCTATGGTTCTTAAACTTATTTTCAATGCGACAGATACTCTCTCATTCACAGAAAAAAATGGAATCAAAGGTCCTTTATTTTCTGCTTCTGCAGGCTGAAACGTCACTAACTAGGGCTTGTCGAACTACTTATGCTGACGTCACATGCTGTTTTTGTCAGAGCGCTCAGGCCTTCTTCTCGGTGGTAAAGGTCAAATACACAAGGTTTCTTGTCTCATCTACCGTTGGAGTCTCCATGTGTTTATATGGGTTATAGATGTATGGCACTTGCTTGCAAGGTAAATTTCAGTATTTAACGTGAACTGCAGAAACAGCTTCTAATACTTTAAGAGAAATAAAAGCCTCATTAATTTTCCGTTCCTACAATCCATTTTAAATTTTCTGATGATACCTAGCAAGTTGGCAAAACGCGATATAAGTATTAAAGAATGAGTAAAACTTAATATCCCTAGACTTTGAGGTTATGCGTATGTAATAGAGAAAGAAGTGTTGGACCATTTAAAAACAAGGGGTGAATGACCCGAGAGCGAGGTAGGTACCTAAAAAATCACGTGTTTTCCGATTTATTTCAATCGGCGTTGTAATTGGTCACGGCGAATTGAAGATTCTAATATAGTGTGTGTTGTATTCAGTACAAGCGCGATAGTAATTCGGTTCAGTCCATAGGAAAATGCCCGAATGCTGCGCCAGAAATTAACAAAATATCACAAGTCATTCTCGATCTAAGCTTCTAAGCATTCCAATTATCGTCTACGTGAACGGGCGCTCGCTGGAGCTAAGACATCTCGTCTGCATAACGCGTTTTAGGTTTTACTCGAGCAATTTAGTAAATTTCAAACAAATAAAGTGGCCATGATCTATTCCATTCACAAGAATGAAAGTGTGTATCCTTTGAAGATAACGATTTACCGAAAAAGCCCTGAAATTTCGAAAAGAATTGGCACACATTTGTTTTAAGAATAGTGGCACGCAGTCTCTCCGCGTAGGCGTCCAATTTATTTGTTACCGTACAAGTAAAGGCATTCTACTTTTCACTGTAATTACAGCGAACTTGATTGGTGTAATAGAACCTTGCAGCGGTACCATTCAATTGTCGGTACCAAACTAGAAGCGTACCTATCTAGCGCGCTACAGTCGGCTTCTTTTCATCTCCAGATTTATTTACATTTCATTCATGTTC
Organism: Xestobium rufovillosum; assembly: GCA_963966045.1. NCBI lineage: Eukaryota > Metazoa > Arthropoda > Insecta > Coleoptera > Ptinidae > Xestobium > Xestobium rufovillosum. The sequence goes on along the minus strand of OZ014492.1, from coordinate 48,797,693 downwards.
CTCTTCGATTGTAATACTAGCTGTGGCTCACCTGACTCAATAATATATCAGAGAAATTCGGGTAAAACTGAAATTATGAAGCATGTAACTCATACAAGCTGATATTATGATTTTAAAAAAGTTTTAGTTATAGATTTTACTTTTCGTCGATTATTTCAAAATTTAATTCACCTTGCATTTTCAGTTACAATTTTTGTTTGAAATTGAACGTCCGAAGTTCTTTTATCGCCACCTACAAGGGTTTGAGTTTAATCCTCGTCCGAAACGGCACTGACATTTCTAATTATCCGTTCACACCGTAAAACAGGTCGGAATGGCCAAGGCGACCGTGGCAAATTTCGTCTGCTCGGACATTCGCGCGTTTGACTTTTTGTTAACAAAAAAGCAGTAGTAATAACCGAATTTTACTTAGATATGGACATTAAAAAATCTTGTGTGCCGCTTTTAAGAAGTTCAGGCAATTTACCCCGAAAGGGTAAACAAAACAGAAATTTAATTATTTATCAATAAAAGTTAATTCTTTCTGGTATTCCGTTGCGAATATTTGGCAATTCCTAGTAACAATTAGGGCCCTTTTCGAATCCAATTCGAAACTGGCTGTGTGACGAATTCCGGGTGATGGTGTTGTGCATGTTTGGGCCTGGTCAGACATCAGACTGCCGCTAGCCACAATAAAGCCACGTCCAAGGTCGACACGTAATGAAAAAGATTCGCTGTCAGCTAGTTTGAGGAGGGAAGACTTTAATCTTCATTTATCTATATACATCTCACCTTGACTTGTTCACTTCTTGCCCCTCGAACAAGGGGAATTTTGTAATCGACGTTTTATTGTCGGGAATGAATTGCTTTCTGCAGGCGCTGCTATACAGCAAACTTTTTGAAGTTAATTTGAATCTCAACATTCAAGTATCTCAGAAGACATACCTACATGCATGCTTTTAAATTTGTTCTAAGTTAAACAACTATAAACAAGTAAAACGTAAATCTAAAAACTCAGCGAACTAAAGGTAATTATTACCCGAGTAAAATTTTGTATATTATCACGTACCATGTTATCATAAGTAGCTAACATCTAATATTGATAAATTTGACAAATGTCCATTAAAAGTTTCAATGTTTTCTGAACAATTTCTGTGTAAAATTTTCATGAACAGTTTGTAAATTCTGTGCCTCAGCTGGAAAAAATAGCGTCTACACTGATAGAACGATTTAATTGGAAAAATTAAAATTTAGTCGAGACCATTAAATAATTTATTGGTATTTCGCGAATTGGATGTTTATTTTGTCGAAATAAATTTGGTATTTTAATATTTCCTCCGTATTTTGTAGTTGTCATTAAATGGTTTAGTTGCTAGAAATAACTAATTTCTCTCTTGATGGATAATTTGATAAATACAATTAAACTGTATTTGTATTAAATATATTTTATTCCAACGTTTAATTATCAGAAGCATATATTATTAACCCATTTTCCATATGTTTCCCACATTTTTTCCCACAGTTAATTATCAGAAGCATATATTATTAACCCAATTTCCCATATCTTTCCCTAATTTTTTCCACATTTTTCCCCACATTCAATTATAAGAAGCATATATTATTAATCCCATTTTCCATATTTTTCCCACATTTAATTATCAGAAGCATATATTATTAACCCCATTTTCCATATTTCTCCCACATTTTTTCCCACATTTTTCCCACATTTAATTATCAAAAGCATATTTATATTATTAACCCCATTTTCCATATTTTTCCCACATTTAATTATCAGAAGCATATATTATTAACCCAATTTTTCATATCTTTCCCACATTTTTTCCACATTTATCCCACATTTAATTATCAGAAGCATATATTATTAATCCCATTTTCCATATTTTTCTCGCATTTAATTATCAGAAGCATATATTATTAACCCCATTTTCCATATTTTTCCCACATTTTCCCCACATTTAATTATCAGAAGCATATATTATTAACCGCATTTTCTATGTTTTTCCCACATTTTTTCCCACATTTAATTATCAGAAGCATATATTATTAACTCCATTTTCCATATTTTTCCCAAGAACGCCGACTCACGGGTATAAATTTTTGTATGTATAATATTCTTATCTTGAAAGAACATAGTAGTTTATGTCACCTAAATATCATTTTCTGAAACTCAAAAATTGCTGCGAGAATAAAATTTGTAAAACTTGCATTCGAAGAGGAAATAACTTTTCCAGCTGAAACTTTTTTAGCTTTTCCGTCAGATTTTCATAAGTCATGTAGTCAAAATTAAACAAATTATACTACTAGCGAAAGTTCACTGAGGAAAGAGTTATAGATGTGGTAATGTAGCATTTTCTTTAAACAATATAATATTCTTGGCCTCAGCTTTGGCTATGAATTCTTTATAAGTAGTTAACCCCACACGCCAAAAGATAGTGACACAATAATTAAACTCAACTTCTGTCAGCGAAACACGTGTCGAGTTTAATTACTGTGTCACTGTCTTTTGACGTGTATTCTAAGTATATGTTATGCTGAAGCAAATGATGAATCCGTAAAAGTCGAAGTCGCCCGTTGACAGAATTATTGGGGCAAAAGGTAAAGGATGTACTTTTAAATAATTTTCACTCTGACAAATGTTTCTTCCCGATACTGCGAAATCTGATTTAATGCCTCGCATTCTTACACCTAGCTCTGACCGCATTTTCTTTAACACGAATGTTAATGCTGCAGAGAACATGTCTCTTTGCCAGACGAGATCGAGTGGGCGAGAGAAACAAAACAAGCGACGGTTGTGTTATTTGCGAGAAAGTGACACGTGACCGGGTTAAATATTGGAGAGCGCCACATGTTCACAATTCACGTCCGCGACCGAAAACTAATTTGACCAGCCTTGTATATTTTGCGCTCCCTTGAATATGGATGTAATTTGTCGTCGTCTGTCAAGAGGTTTTTTTTCTCGTGGCGTGCACACAAAACTTCTTATTTCGAAAGGCTGATCAAAGTAAGCTGTGACCAATTGATAATTATGTCTATTCCGTAATTTATATTAGTTCTCGGACGCGGGTTTTTGTTCGCTTAATTCGATTTTTCTAGACAATTTCGAGAAAATTATCGACATTCCGCTCGTTCGGTTTATTGTGCGAGTTGTTGACGTTCCATTAAACGAACTGAAAAATAATGGGTGATCGATCCAGCCGAAATTGCGCACTCATCGCTCCAAACAACAATTAAAAAGTAAATAGCTCATGTTTGATCCTGGAAAGCTGGAGACAGAAATGTTTCAATGTTTATCGCCTTTTTGAAATCATCATATATTATGTCGGACAAAATAAACAACAAATTTATAGTCACGCCTGAGCGATAGCCAACAAATCAAAATGGACTCCAGCAGCAGGAGCGGAGCACAAAGGACATGCTAACAACTGCAATTTCCAGCAACAGCTGATGTACTTCAAGAGGAGATACCATCTTCGTACGGCTCTCGCTAGAGATTTTATCAGACAAAGAACTATTTTGAAGATATTCTACGCTTGCAAGTATTGCGTCTATCAGGTACTACCATGCGGATTAAATTTGAACACTCTTAATCTTTGAAGATACAACCTTCCAATAAAATTATAAAAGCAGAAATTATTGAATAAGTAACGGAGAATATTCCATTATAACTTATTTATTAGTTGAATGTTAGTTGAAATAATTTTGTAATTAAATATTATTTTTGGCAGTAATTGTTCGTTTGGACTCCACGAGTAGACATATAGAGCCGGTTCAAGCTCAAACCACGTAATTTCTTATGGGCAAATTGTTTGCAGTGCGATTCCGCATATATTATACTAAACCGGAAGTTGAATAACCTTGAATATGATGCGACATATCTTATTACAACAAGTTTGAATAAATCTACGCATGCATAATTTGAAACCTCTGATGAAATTTGACACAGGCTCGGTGAAATTCGACGCCTGCTCGGTGAAATTCGAATGCTGTAGTTGGTGTTAAATTTCATCAGAGTGGATTTAAATTATATAACATATAAAGCTACATAATTTTTTGAATACAGCGTTTCACATTGAATATAATACAGTTTTTTCTCAAACAAGTCAGGGAGCAGCGAAAAAACTAGCCGACTACTGGCGGTGCACTGTATATGTATAGGTTCTGTTTCCTTGACTTTGAAGAGCATTTTATTTTTCGATCCCGATTGCAAATTCGAATTTGAGTCATATTTCAGCTCGCATGTATTGCTGAATGCGATTGAAGTACCCACCAGTATCAGAGAATCGTGCGAACACCAAGGTCGTTGTGTGTGTGCCGCTTTCTTGTCCTTAATGCCGCACTCCTCAGAGTATTAACCTAATCGAGAGTCTGTTACACAGTTTACACCCAATATAACGTAACGATTATGAATAAATTATAGTCATTTTATCAACCGGTAGCGCAGACTCCACTTTCAGGAGATGGAACGGCTACAGAAAGTATAATTAAAAACGCGATAAAGCGCTCATAAATCGTTAAAATATATTTTTAATTAGGGTGAAGGTGTATAAGACCGCGCAGTTTATTAAGAATGCGCGTATGATGCATTAGTAGCAGGTAAGGGCAAAGCTAGTTTCATTGAAATAATAAACAAGCATTCTTTTCACTATGAATTCTTAATAAGTTAACCCCACACGCCAAAAGACAGTGACACAGTAATTAAATTCGACACGTGTTTCGCTGACAACGTCAGCATCTTCAGGAGTAGAAGATTAATCTAATTCTACTCATTTTACTCATATTGCTAGATTTATAATATTATTATACCACGATTAATTTGAATTCTTTTTTCTGCAAATACTACTAAAAGATAAAAGTAGGCTTTTAATATGTCAGTCTAGTGGCAAGGTGCCAATTTAAGCACTAGCGTTAAGTATTTCAGGTTCGGTTGAGAAAAAATAAATTACTGATTTTTTAATTTTTATTTATATTAATATTAAGTAATAAAAATTAAAAAATCCGTATTTTGTTTGTTTTTTATTTTCTAATTAATATTAATGGTATACATTTTGAACAATTAGAAATGTTTATTCCTTGTGAAGTAAGAATTTTTTTGATAGTTTCTATTGAATTAGTAGCACGGACATTCAAAATATCTGGAGAAGTGAAGGTTGATAGCTGCTTTGTCGATGTCAAAAACGCCGATGATCTTGGACGTTCAGAAACTATGCAGGTAAATTTTCACTAATCGAGAAACTTTTTTGTTTTGGACATTTTTATATAACATGATGCGAAGGAAATATAGACAAAAGACCAAAAAAGTTTTTAGAAAAAGAAATCTCTGGATATTTTCAATAGTTTTTATAATATGATTTTTTTAGTTTGGAGGGTAATATCTAAGTTTGCGCGCACGGAGCAATAATAATGGGTAATGGTTCGGCCCCTTTAATTTTGCTGTGTTTATTGCCTATTTTCAGTATTTTCGGTTATTGATCTGCAATGCTTGGGCATCTCAGATACAAATTATTAAAGCCTGACCAAGTTAAAAATGGACTATTGCCTTTGAAATATTGAAAGAGTTTCCATGTCAAGTTTATTTTTGTAAATATTTCATCGTTTATTTGTTAAACTCAAAGGACTTAAAGGGTAAAGACTCTGGTCGTTTTGGAGGGCTAAAAAAGGACAATATGTGTCGAAAGGGAAAATCAAGATCTTCTAAGCTTAATGAATAAGGACCTTTTCTAGGTATATTTTCACCCATAAATGTAATGTTTTCTAAACGTTGCTGAAATACCACCATACCCACACAATGAGTAGTATTTTTTCCGTGGATTGTGTCTTAATTTAAATCAAAATTATCTATACTCGCGTGTGTGTAATTTTTGATTGTATCACCAACAACTTTTACCTGGAGGTACATAAATTTTGTCATTACTAATTCTTTGTTTGGCAATGTTGGTTGTTAATAATTGTCTAATATCGTTATAAGTACAGTTAATACCAATTTCAGAGTCAAAAAGTTGTCTACTTCGTAGTAAATGGTGTACACATAAGCCTAATCCAAATTTAAAAAGTTTTTTTTTCGTGGAGAACTGAAATTGTGTGTTTTTTAAAAATTCTAGCTACTTGATGCAAAATTTCATATTCGTTTTGATAAACTTCTTCCTTACAGACATCATTATTAGCAGTTTCATATGGGACGCCGTTTGGGTCTTTAATCGTCTATTTAAGGATATGTTACAGATGTCTGTAAATCGGGAATTATGGATATCCCACAGATATTTTTAAATATTTAAAAATATATCACAGATATTTTTAAATAATTTTGGATATCAAACAGTGAACAATGATTATTTTTATCTGCGAGATATCTTTAAATATTTAAAAATATCTCACAGATATTTTTAATTCTATAATTACGGATATCTACTAAGCATTTTGATATCCAAAATTGTGGCGCCACCTATAAGGCGAAAGATGTAATTATTATTTCCTTTTGGGCTGGTGTAAATCGGTCGCGCGGCTCCACAGTGTTGCCAACCCTACCGAAATTTCGGTAGATCTACCGATTTTATATGTTATCTACCGATCTACCGAAATGATACATAATTCTACCGAAATTTCATTTTTTAATTATGCAATAGAGCCATTAGTGTAACGGCAAAATCAGAGCGCGAAATTTAAAACGCTATCGGCTGTCCTAAGAGAAAAGTAGGATAAAATTTTTCAATGCATTTTAAATGGAGCTTAGATGACCTTGCACTTCACATTCTATTTTTACCTTACATCCTGATTTCTTAACATTAAATCAATATATGGCGATTACTATGAAGCTTCTTCGGTGTTTGTCGTGTAAAAGCATTTATTTATGCAGTCATTTTGTTTAAAACCAAAATGCAACAAACTACTGCAATTTACGGCGCTAGAACCGGCGCAATAGATCGTTTAAATCGTCCATAGAAGTCCTTAATAACACTAATTTTTAACACTTTCTTTTCCATTTTACACTTTTTAAATATAAATAAATTCTTAAACCCCCTATTAAATAAAGATTAAACAATAAATTAGCCGGAGAAATAAACAACTTAACCTCAAACCCTGTGCATCAAACGTCAAAATAATAATGATCTGGTATAAACAAGACATAAGTTCTTTTATTATATGTACTGTACTCATCCGTTTTAAAATATTTCTGAAATTAAGTTGTATTTTAAGTTATTTTTGAAAATGTAACAGCTGGAAAGAGCAGTCTATTTGTCACTTGCAGAATCCCTGTGAACAGTAAACCGTTGTTAATATTGAAGTGGCGTGTAAATACTGTGAAAATATTGTGAAAATCCCTAATGAATATGTGTCCAAAAATGGCTACAAAAATAGATACAGGATGTTGAATTTCTTACAAAAATGTAATATCTGCTTGTATCGTTACCTACTATTTTCAGCTGTTTTGTGCTATTCTCGAGTATTTACACGCCAATTCGATATTTACAACACTTTACTATTAGAAAGAATGGATTGACAATTTCGTTTTTAAAATCTCGGACTAATGCACCGTGTTACACAAAATTATTTCTCTCTGAAACTATGCCTCGAACGCAAAAAACAAAAGAGAGATTTTTTCTTGTAAATAAAACAAAGATTCTAATATTTTGCAACATATCTATGTAAGTCAGTAGCGTAACATAGTTTCGGTAATAAATGTGGTCTCCCCACCTCGTGGTGACGCCACTGGTGAGAGTACAAAACTCAAAATTTATAAATTAGTAAATAACTTCAAGGAATTATTATGCCCAAAATTCCAAATGAATAGGTCCGGTAGTTTTCCAGATATTAAAAAAATAACATTTTTGAAAGAAATTTCAACACCTTGTATCTCGCTTAGCCGGCATTTTTGGACATACGTTGATTAAGGTTTTTCGCATTATTTTTAAGTATTCTATCTACCCTAGAAGTTTGTTACACTCATTATAGATCACCCTGTATTGCATTATGCTCCGATCATCTGTTTACCCTACAAAATTTGCATTCCTCTAAAACGTTGAAGATTCACTTCTATCGCGAGTGGCGACCACGCATCCAGTTTTTTTAATCATGTTTTTCCTTGCCCTCAGCGTTCAGGTTATTGCCAATAAGTGGTGCGAATAATATTGAAATATTAATAACGGTCAACGGCAAAACCAGCGCCGGCAACGAAAAGTAAATTTGCTGGCTGCCGGCGGCGACAACGCAGGCACTTCCGGGGATGAATATCCCAGGAAGTACCAACGTTGCCAAGCGTTTCCAATGTGTAAATATCCATCAAGTAGCTCATACAAGAGCCTACCTTGCATCGGCACCTTGGTTAATGGGATACACATGAAGTTAGCGGTTCAGGTAGCTTGGGGTGCAAACCCGCTGGGGATGACTTTTTTAGTCATATTTTTCCTTGCCCTCCAGGCAAAATGCTTGCCGTCCGTAATTTTCAAGCTTATAGTTTCTTAGGGCAAGGGAAAGGTATTTTTTCCCTTGCCCTACAAATGAAAACGACGTAATGCAACGTTGCACATTGGAATTGGAGAAGCTTGACAACGTTGGTATTTCCTACGATATTTAGCACTGATTTTATAATATTATAAAATCACTGATAATTTAGCCGTCCTCTTTATCCTCGGTAAGAAACGTCAGTTATTGCCGACACGAACACAAAAGTTTCACCAATCAGAGTGCTACCGAGACACAAGTCCTGGGGAAACAGAAAACTCGACCGCGCGCAGGCTGGAGATTTAAAGCGGGAGAGCGCGTAAGTCAGATTTACACTAGACCATAAATACAACTAAGCTTACTTCCTGGAAATTAGAGGGCGCTGCAATTTTGGATATCAAAACTGGCAAGTGATATTCATAAATAATTAATTCTATCTTACAGATAATTCTAAATATTTAAAAATTACCGCCACATATCTAAAATTGTTGATTTAAAAATATCTGTTGGATAAAAATAATTGTTTGTGGATATCTCACTGATAGCATTAAATATTTGAAAATATCTGTGGGATATCCTGAAACCAATACTATTTTTATATTTTAAGTGTATTTTATCCAAATATAAGTCAGCAAACAAAAGTGTAGGCTGTAGGTACCTCAGTAGTTTTTTATTCTGAGGTAGGCACTTACAACCTCACTCTTGACCTAACCCAAAAAAATGATCAGTTTGGAACTTTTTTATTTCATATATCAGTGGTATATTTTTATGCAAATTAATGTTTAAATCAGAATTTTTCCAGTTTTATTTTTGTTTATCTTTTGACTGACGAAACCCCTAAAATAATAAAGAAAATGGGTAGGTACCTAATACAATCTGCAAACTTGTTTGTATAAATGTTAATTTTTGCTTTTTCTTTGTCCCTTTTTTATTGAAAATAATGCACATTATTTTACTTTAATTTTACTTTAATTTTTCCGTTTAAAATATCACTCTTGATTGCTAAAATTTTCTGTCCAAAACCAACTTTTCTCAGTTCCGCAGCCCTAATTATTGTCTCTAAGGCCCACTTCCAAGGCTTATGCACAACAAGTTTATCTTTTTCCTCCACAGCTTCACCACATAATAAGCACTTCATTTTAATATTTAGCTCATCTATCTTAAATATTTTTAAGCAGTAAAAGTTAAAGAACTCGCCACTAACAATACGAACTACATGTGTAAATAAAAGACTATTTATTTCTTTCATGTTATATCTCGCACGCGTCGATATTGTCATCGGTGGCTCATTATTATTAGCCGATATAAAAAATCATAGCGCGTAGTACTACAAAAGTCACAATAACAATTATGCTGCCAAAAACTTTTCTGGTCTTTTGGTGGCATTTCCTTCGTAGCATGTTATATAAAAATTTCCAAAACAAAAAAGTTTCTCGATTAGTGAAGAACTGCCTGCGTAATTTCTGAACTTCCTAGGTTATCGACGCTTTGAGCATATTAAAAGGTGTAGTGTTCCGCAGGGATTCGTTTTGAGGACGCAGATTGAATGAACCAATTAGTAGCTTGATTGTCCGTTCCCACTGAAAAGGATCGCCACTAAATATGCGCCGTGAAAGAAGACAATAAGAGGATTAAAAAGAAAAGAAGTCGCCGGGTTCTGCTGTCCCAGTAACCAGTGTCACATATTCATGTTTTTATTGTCGCAGATAAACAAGGTGTTTGCATGCGAATTTATGTAGGCTATCGACGATTCTAATCTCTGATTTGCCATTGAAGTGTTTAAACTTTCTATATATTTACAATTAATTTTATGTACGACCGCGGACGCTGAAGTAATTGTATTCAAATCCAATCTACATCTCGGCAGAAGCGGCATGCACGCCATTTTATTTATGCCGATCCCATCTGCCCGCTCCGATTAACGAGAGAGAAAGAGACCCACATACAGACCCTGTGTATGTGTATTATCGATGACTTTGTTTAGGATCACGGCGATTCCTCACGGGGCACGCGAATTCCTCTCAGTTTTGGTCCCGATCAGTAAACCGCACTTTAAGAGTCCGGCAAACCCCTTAAAAATGATCCTGAAAACTGACTTCGTAGTACTATGCTCATTTCTAAACGGTGAAAATTGAAGTGTTGAATTTTGGACAGTTTATAAACGAAACTTTATTTTATGTTTCTATAGAAAGAAAAGTTAAAAATTTTATCTTAGAAAGTGTCAGTTCACTCATGAAATTGACCCACTTCACGCGTGCAGAGCGCCAAGAGATTTACAGTTTTCGAAAAATTGTTTCAATAGAGACATAAAATATACCTTCTTCCACCATAATCAGGCTTTCGTGTTGCTAAATTTACTAGGATGAAGGTTTAATCGTGGTACAGCGAGAGCACTGTAAACGCAAAATATGCCTTGGTATGTGCTGCCGCCGCGCAGCGGCGTTGTCACATTCACTAGGTACCGAAAGCGCGGGCTTTGAATGTGCGTTGTTCTTGTGCCCATAAATGTATTTAGCGCGACGGTATTGCAACACAGCTGATAGTTCGCTCCGATTTCTAACGGATACCTCACCGACCCGATGCCCCGCAGGTGTAACTTTTGACCTGCTTTGCCGGACTCTTAACCCCTGAAATTGAAAGGTATCACAATGGAAGGTATCTTTCGAGAGGAATTGAACCTCGCCGATGCATTTACTACATTTGCCTGTTCTTTATGCATTTATTTTATTGTTATTTTATGTTTATTTTAGTTGTATTAACTTCGTGATTTCCTTATGCAGTTTACGCGAAATTTATTGAGTCCTCTACATCTGCTCATACCGTTCAACCAGATACAGACTCTTTCTTCCGTATTTTTACGTTCAGGGCAAACTAATAAAACCGCTCGTCCGACATCATTTCAAGTAGAGATTTGCATCTGAGTTTATTTATATTTATACTATTATGTAGTGTTGCCCATTCTCCCGACAATTAAATCTATAATAAAAGACCCGCCTGTAGAGTCGTAAAGCCCTAGCCAGTTTACACTTTTTGCTAGTTAAATGTGTTTTGCTGGCAATCTTTCATTCCGCCGAGGAAGAAGCCAATTTGCATCGAATTATCACAAAAAAGTTTTTATAAATATACTGGCGACGCTAAGAGCCCAAGATATAAAACACCTTAGGGGAGGACCCAAAAAATGATAAGTGCGACCACACCTTGTACTTGTATCGCTCTTCAAACTGACGAATACGTGGGTTTCTAGAGGACGCAAAACTTGCAACAAGCTGTATAGATATCAAGTGGCTAGACACATAACATATGGGTAGACAGATACCAATTGGCTAGACAGATAGCATGTGGGTAGAAAGATACCGTGTGGGTAGACAGATACCAAGTGGATAGACACATACCAAGTGGGTAGAGAGATACCAAGTAACTAGACATATACCAAGAGGCTAGACAGATACCAAGTGACTAGACAGCTAGTTTGTGGGTAGATAGATACCGAATAACTAGAAAGATGGTATATGGGTAGACATATACCAAGTGACTAGACAGCTAGTATGTGGGTAGACAGATACCAAGTGACTAGACAGCTAGTGTGTGAGTAGACAGATACCAAGTGAATTGCCAATGTGCAAATGGCTAGAGAGTTACCAAATAACTAGACAAGTAGCAAGTTATTTACCAAGTTAGATTCCTACTACAATAAAAAGTGCATTTATCTTTGCAATCGAGGTGAGAGCAGAAAGTGAGTTTTTCGTTTCTTCCTGTATAAACCGAAGTAATTACAGCAAATTTATTCGATTAACGGTGCCGTTCACAGCAGTAATTATTTCATTAAACTCGGCTGTCAATCAGTGGATACTTGAACTTGTCAATCAGCAATATCGCTGTCTCACTAAAAATTGAAATACTTCCATAAAACTGGCACACTGGAATTGCATTTATTAATAAATTAATAGTCGGAATGTGACCTTCCTACCGATCAATTTGTATTTTGTTATTAAATTAAAACCTGGTTTCCTTATTTCAATTTTTTTTCTTCTCTACTAGACGGTTTTACTGCTCCAACAATAAACTTTATAGAAGTAATTAATATGATTTATGGGCTTGTATACTTGAGGGCAATAAAACGGTAAGATTAGACGGAGAGGAGAGCTCTGTAGATTTGAATTGATTCGAAAGTTTTTTCCCAACGTGGGCGCCACAATCATTAAATATATTTTTGAGTTATACCATACTTAAAGGAGAGTTCAAACTTATTGAGCAATTCTTATATTGTTTATGGAACAGTGAAGGACGAATTGCAAGTTACGTTTAAGATCAAAGTGCATTTTACAATGAACTCCACATTAAAATGTGTCAATTATTCCTGTATTATCCTGCGAAATTTCTTGTATTAGATCCGCTGAAGTTATTCAGCTCCCCTCAGCTCTATGTAAGTACAAAATAAATATAACTACCATCAAGATGTGTGTTTCCTTTTTGCTGTCTGGTACAATTATGAAAATCAGCGCCAATTAAAGGATTATGCCGAGCAGAAGAGATCCGATTGGACGTACTATTACACGCGTGTAACATGCAGAACACATAGATACCTTTTTGTCAATTTTATGGTGAATATGTGTACTGTTAATTCTTCTTTGGCGTATACGAAATATTTTAAGTGTGGGAAACTATGACGAACTTTTGTTTTCTAACTGCATACGTGTATATAGAGGTCAATAAACGAAACAAGGACCTTCTCCTTTTTTACTTTATACTCTTATTTCTTAAAAAATAAGCAACGATTGTAATTTTTCAATTAAGGATCGTGTCTTTTATAATATTTCTGACTAAAAGAAGTCAGTTATTGTGACCACAAACCAGTTAATTATACATATACGTATACAGGGTGTTTCATTAACAATGGGAAATCCGTACATCTAACGTCAAATGGGCTCTAAAATCTGAAAGACCAACCTTTTTTAAATAATAAATGTGTTCTTGTCTCATTTTGATATTTCAGCCTATTTTCAAGAAAAAAACGACTTAATGCAGATAGTGTTTAAATTTCAAACTTGTTCTAATAGGCCGTTCCGCATTAAACAAAATATTATCTAGATAGCTACATTTTACAAACAGAGAGTCGATAGTAATAAGACATTAGTTTTAAAGTGTTCAGTGTTAACCCAATAGCTTTTTCATTAACTTGTCGGGGGCATTGTTTAGAACTCGGGGGTCTCTCAGGAAACGCATTGAAAAATGTATCCAAGTGAATGGTGGACACTTCGAACAACTACTTTAAAATTTAATGTTTCCTAATTTTATTTTTATTGTACCTAAGGGTTCGTAGTGAATTAAAATTTATTTTGTTAGCAGTACTCAAAAAGCGTTTCATTTCTAAGATTTAAACACTATCTGCATTAAGTCGTTTTTTCTTGAAAATGGGCTGGAATATCAAAATGAGACAAGAATACATTTGTTATTTAAAAACGGTTATAGAGCCGATTTGACGTTATCAAAGCAATACGTTATAAGTAGCGCCCTCTATGGGCAACTTCAAAAATGTTATTGGAATCTTTTTTCCCGTAAGAAAAACCATGGGATTGCAAATTTTCAAGTCGACAACCTAAGAAATTTCGTAGTTATGGCAAAAAATGGAAATAAAATTGTAACTTTCAACACCCTGTATTTCCTAAACCATCAACATACAACAATATCACATAGTTATTGTATGTGGTGGAACGAATTTTTATTAATTTAAATGCTAATGTCAAATTCAATTTCACTCTAGTTTAAAACCAAGGCAATTTTATGTATGTGTATTATTATTTTTTGCTGTTGTGACTATATCTTGAATTCTTTTTTGCAGGTAAGCTATATGGAAAATTCTTTCGGCACTTTTTAATGTAAGTATATAAATAAGTATAGGTAGGTACTTCTAGTTTCGTGTTATTTTGCGTTACCTCTGTCAGATCAAGCGTCGAAGAAGTATCATATGTACGTGCAGAATTTTTGAGCCGGATATATGGAGTAGAACAAATTCTAAGATACGAAAAATTAGTTTACGACGTGCTACAGAAATAAAACAATTCCAAACAGACCCAGAATAGAAACAAATTAAAATCCATGTTCCAAACAAACACTTTTCCTCAACCAGACTTAATAATTTTTCATTTAATTAGAGTCTGTTTTATCCATCTGTCACAAGCGATTTTATGGCCCCTTTCGAATCTTATCATTAAACAATTATAATCTGTCAAAGACTGAAATTATGCCGGCACGCCATCGCCATCACGAGAACGGTAAGACCCATCTTTCCGGGTTCCACATCATGGAAACCCGTAATCATCGCAATAGTTCGTTCCAAGTTGTCGCTCTCCCTACTCTCTCGTGCCCGCGATTAAAATGCCGAAATTTTTTCAAAGCCAACTGTGATTAACACCATATTGTGTTCCGGCGAGTAAAATCGTCGTTATAAATTACCGAATTCGACTTGATGAAACCTATTATTCCTGAATTTGTCAGACGAGGTCATCCACTTCGGCTAGAACCTTACTGGAACTCACTAGAGATGAAAAAAGTCCCCTTGGGCTATTAGTCTATTTTCAACGCGTTTTCGTCGCAATTTAATATCAAATAAATTACCTCGCACTTTGTCTTACCTGATGTAATTAAATGTATCTACCTTTACAGTTATAGGTCAGACAGATACTTAGAAAAACATTTTTTATTCTCTGGGAACCGATAGAATAAAAAATCGTAAATGTTCAGAGTTCATCTTTTCCTATCCTGAGCTAACCTAGGCATTTCCCTAAAAGTAGAACAACCTACATCCCCAACTACTTGAGAGCAGTAGTCTAATCTGGCCCTATCCCTACCTCTTTTTATTCCTATCCTGACCTGACCTGACTCTAGTATGTCGCAAACTAAGCCTATTATGTTATATGTATAATAATTATTGGTAGTAGTGTTATAAACTCAATATATTTATAACCAATTCGTTTCTGCCAGGGTAGTCGCACCCTCGTTGTTCCTCGCTTCGTAGGAGCAGTAATTATGTACAAAGTCCGTCTCTGTTCGAATCGCATTCCCTCGTTTCTGGTACCTAGATGTTTTATGAGTCGCGTCCGTCCGGCAGAGCAGTTTTTCAGCACGATTTTGAAATATCTGCAGTGCTGCTTGACATCGTTTAGCGGCTGAAATGAACGGGGCCGGAATGCATGCCGATGAATGTCGGCGGCATCTTTGCAACCTCCGTTTTTGTATTAATTCGGAGGGAATACTAATGAAGGTCCGGAGGAGGGTATTAACTAAATATACTCTTGTTTTCGTCACTTTGTAATGTTTGCTTCGTCTTGTACTTTTGGCTCGGCTTTCTTAGAAACGCTCCGGCCATCTCTACATGGCAACTTGATCACTTACCATTCGTAAGAAGAATCTTCAATCGATAGGGAGTAGGCTAAGCTTATATGCAGGTATAAACAATAATATCCACTTAAATCACTCATAACAGAAAAGAGATTGCCTGTATAATGTTTTTCGCGTGATTTTAATCAACATCATCCGATCTAGGTAATTAACTTACTGTTACAGTTTTCTTGTCGGCCTTTTAACATGTGCGGTGAAGTAAATATGCAAACATTTTTCTCTAATAATCATTAAAAATTGCTTCCTGCTTATTTTCAAAGAAAAACAACAAAACATTTTCTTTCCCATACGCGGGCTTGTCTCGAGCAATTTGTCTTGGTAAGATCGCGACATCTGGCGGAGAGATATCTCCATTTACCTTACGCGATTTGCAGTCACTGGCGCAAATCAAAAATCCAACTGGTATTGCTCGCAATTTGTAACTGCCTACCCGTGGAATCTCTAATTGCATTTTATAAATTGGTAATTATAATAATTTATGGAGGGACTGCGCAGCCAAGATGGCGTACGCAATTAACTGAATATTTTGAGGTTAAGTCACACTTGAACTTTCAGCGATATAAAATGTTTTACGAGGCTATGCTGAAAAGCTATGCCTCCTAATTAATTGCTACGGAATGAATGAAGGAATTTATTGAAACAAATTACAAAGTATACTTATGCTTAACAAATTTTATAAATTTTGCCATCAGGCCGTCACTTTGGTAGCCTGCAAGTTCGTTATTCGTTTTCGTTTCCTTCTTCAGCGTATGGCAGATTGAAAGATTTTGTCATTGTCAATCATGTCTTCATGAAGCTTAGTTTTATGGGTACCTGAATTCAAGTAATTAACAAATTGTTTATTGGGAATAAACGATATGGATACAACCGATTTCATGTCATTCAACCTGATAAAAAAACATGTTACCAAATACTCATGAGCTTCTATGTTCTCAGATACCAACATAGATAAAATTACAAGGAACACAAAGCAAGAACTAATGGTCCACGACCGGTTTCTCTGCGGAAAGTGTAGAAAAAAACCCGGGCCGTTTGCTCTGCCTCTCTCCCAAACTAAAAGAAGAAATGGTACCCCGTTATTTAATAAATTAATTTAAACGTCGCTCGTCGGAACGCGCCGCCAAGATTAAATATTCTAATGGAGGAACACTTACATGTGTTTATAAGTGCACGAAATCGGGTGACGCGCGAAAAATTCCGAATAGCTGACGCACGAACTGGTTCTGGCGCCGATCTGGAACATCCCAGGTGATGGACAGTTCCACTTCATGCCCATCCACCTCTTAAAACTAGAAATTTAACCAAGTAAACTATTTATAGAGTTACTGTCTCGACTTAGCATTGAAATTTTTCTGTTTACGTACCTAGCTTTCCTAAAAATATTGTATTACATTTATATTATTTTTTTGATTATTTTTTTCGTCGTCAATAACTGATAAATATGCGCCTTGCTTTTAATCAACTATGCTGTGAATGATAGTTTTGAAATTTCTACCTTGGCAACTGTCACTGTCATATTATTTTCGAGTTTTCTTGCAACATCGTCGTTTTGAAATGGCAAGATTTGGCCAAGAATCTTTGGAAGATATTCAAAAAACTGTACAGAGTGTTACGCCGAGGAGTACAGTTAAAAATCAAAAGTCAATATGGAAACAGTTCGAAATATTTTTAAAAGAGAAGCATTATGAACTTCTAGAAATTACGTCAAATCAAGGGCCTTGGACTGATAATGAATGATTGGGCTTTTAATATGAAGAGAGCTGATGGTGAAGATTATAAAGAATGCGTTATAAAGACCATGTGGAATGTTACTGCAAAACTCCTTCAAGACAAATACTACAAAGAGTACGCCCGAAAATTTAATCCATTTACAGACATTGAATTCAAACAAGCAAGGGATGCAAAAAATGCGAAACGAAAGCAGCTTCAGTTTATTCTCGGAAAGAGGAAGCAAAGTTCGACTGCTCCGAGTAAGAAAGAAATATATATAATAATGAATCTGTGGAACGAAGATTGTCCAGAAGGACTTAAAAAAACTATCATATAATAACATTCGAACTAGCCTGGAAAGGGGGAGAGGCAGCAAAATGCAAAGTGCATTTTTTTTAAAGAGGAAAAGAAATCAAATGGTAACGTAACCGGAAGAATTGAATACAACCCGATTTTTTCCAAAACATGCTAGGGTGGAGCTCAAAAATTATCAGACAGCAAGTGGTTAGTGCCTAATTACAATAATCTCGATATGTGCCCGGTAAGGTTATTTAAAAAGCTTATTTCTAAACGCACTAATAGAATTACGTCAGATCGACTATTTCTGACTGTAAATCCTTACTGGAATAAAAGCAATTCTGAATGGTACAAAAATATGCCTTATGGAGTAAATGAGATTGGAAAATGGACCAAACAATCTGTTGAAAGAATAGGGCTTGATACTCTGACAAACAAAATCACGAATCATTCAAATCGATTAAGTGCTGTATCAAATCTTGCTAAATTAGGTGTCCCGGAAGAACAGCTCATCAAAATGACTGGACATGCAAATGCTAAGTCATTAGGCCCTTATTTACAGTTAGACGAGGAACATCATGCTAGTTTAATAAACAACCTGAGACCTGGACCTTCTGGAATCAAGAGATATAAACATAAGGCAAGAAAATTTTACCACTGAAAACATTAATAATAATAATATGCAAAAAAATCTGGTCATAATATAACATTGTATAATATAACAGAAGAACACTCGCGCAAGCGCTCGTGATCTTTTAACTGTCAAATTTACACCCGTGGCTACCAAGCAACGCAACAGCTTTCGTAAAATTTCCGACAATTCCAGGCCACTTATTGTATTACTACAGATTATTGTTTATTATGATCATTTCCAATTTTTTAGTAAATAAAGAAAATTTCAACTGTATAGAGTAGGTGTTATTGACGTAGGTATAAGCAGAAGAGAAATACGTTCATTCATCAAAGCATTTGGGTTAATGTCCCGCAAGATTAACCCAAATTTGGAATCTGATCTGCCGCGAGCTTTAATCGGAATTTTCTGCTTCGAAAATCTAAATCGTGAATCTAATTGAAGTTTTTCTTGCCGATATAAAAAACTCTGTTATTAATCGACCGGACAGTAGTTCTAAAAACAACTTTTCGATAACAGTAAAGTTTTTTTTATAAGTCGCCTCCGATGGCCTGTCTGGCAAACATTTTCGTTTTCCGATACGAAGAGATAGTGGCTGTCAAAACATCCGATTTCGAGTGACAGCCTGAAGGGTCATATCGTTCAATTATATTAATAAGTTTGTGTTTATTTAGGAATGCGAATTAATTATGTTTTCGCGCTCTAATATATGCGCGCATACTTTGTTTGGGCCCCGTTAGTTTTAGGCTATTAATTGGCGCGGTCTGATTATGGGAACTCGACCAAAAGTCATTGATTGACGAGTTTAATGGTATCAAAATAAAGATATAAAAAGCGTTGTTGCAAGTCGAGGGGCTAGTGGATATAAAAACGAGACAGCAACTTTTTTTTCGCCATTGTATTTGTGATCGCATGCGGGTATTATTCTAATATGCCGTGCTGTATTTTCTACAAGGCGGCACATATTTAATTTATGGATTAGTCGGGCCAATGGGTAGGATTTGCACACCTACGTAGAGAGCTCATAAAATACGCTATAAATCCTGCATAGGTTAGATCAATGAACACCCTACCCAACCTATACAATTTTTCTTGTCATAAGATCTATGTAACGTGATTAGCGTGGGATCAGTTTCTAATATTATACAATTCTTGAAGTAATTTTGTCTCTGGGGTAGAAGTTAATAAAGTATTGAATTAATATCAGAAGCACGTACTCTATTACTCCGATTTGCTCTCTTAATTTGACAAAACGCTTGCTAGATATAGTTCCCTTGCGTCCAGATTAACAGATGTCTCTAATTAACGCTCTAAGAGAATGTTTTCATTAAATCCCAATTAAACCGTTGTCATCGATCTCTCGTATCCTATATTAGAAACAGAAAAAGTCTTCTTACAAGTGGCAACATATTAATTTATTGTGCAACGGTGTCAATTATAATGAATGCAGATTCTGTCACTGGCAATGCCATATTTGTAAAATTCAGCAATTCTCTAGAGAGCAACGCTTAATAACTTACCATCTGTTCGACAGAAGAATAGAAAATGTTTTTCATATCTCATTGTTACTTAACGTGATGGAACCACTTGTGATTTGATAATTCCAAAAGCTTTTTTTAAATAATCTACAGATGTTGTGGGTGAGAGACTCGATAGAAAAGTTTAATTAATGTTTTTGTTGGCGTATATCAACCTTAACGTTAAATTTTCCCTTGATATGCAAATGCAAACCTAGTGTATCGCCTAAACTGACAAAAGACACAATGTAAACTAGAGGTCACTTAATACCAAGTCCATTCAAGGTTCAGAAGTGGAAAGAAGTATATTTCAACAGGTACACAAAAAATTCCTAGGTACCCATTTCCAGTATAATACCTATCCACCGATTTATTAAATTTAGATACCCAGAAAAAAAACAACCAAGCAAGATGATGTTTTCGAGATTAAAATCAAATTTAATTCACTATGGGTCATTCAATAAACCTAGGAACGAAATTTATAATAAAAGAAATAGGGAAGAGGAAGAAATAAATGTTTTATCGTTGGTTGAGGCGACACCAGAAACTTCTTGTCGCGAAATCGAATCACAAGTTGGTGTTTCCAAAACAAAAGTTCAAAAAATATTAAAAAAGGCAAATATAGGCCACATAAAGTTCAAATTTTTGTAGGTGGTGCTTAAATAAAATTCAAGAAAATCCAGAATTTGGGAGGTCTGTCAATTGGACAGATGAAACTCACATAAGCAGCGTAGGATTATTTAACAGGCATAATGTGCGTCACTGGTCTGATACAAATCAGCACCAAACTTTTGAACGTCAGAGACAAGGACGTTTTGGATTTAACGTGCACTTAACTAATAAACGTATTCTTATTGCTATTATCCACGGAACACTTCTTACAGTTCTACAAATAGGTTTATTATACTAGTGTCTGCATCTACTAGATGCCATTTGTTCAATGGCAGAAAATGTTCTCCGTTGGTCCTTTCAGCGCAAAACTAAATGGGAATAAGTGTACCGTTACGCGAGAATTCAGTCCAAAGAATTTAGTTTCATGAAATAGTATCATTAATTACAGTGAATAAAACATATAAATGAATGATAAATTACAAACCGCCGTCGGAATATATTATTAATAACTAACAGAAAAAAAACATAAAGCCCAAGCGTTTGCTTCCTTATCTATCACAGTAATCTATTGAGCTTTGTGATCTTTCGTATGGTAAATAACAAAAGCCGCTCAATCTGCGGGAATCGAGACAGGTGGCATCTACAGAAATAAATTAGAACTACCTTGAAATATTGGTTTCCGGTTTTACATCTTGGCCAGGAAAACTTGGTGTTTTTCCGGAATGTAGCAAGCAATTAACGCCCGGTTGTATTAGATAAAAAGCGCCATATATTCAGATACCTAAAGTGCTATACGGGGATTGTGCTAAAAGTATTATTTAATATAATACAGTGGGCTTTGTTTGGATTTAATAATGATAATAACTGACAAATTGTTTGCCAATAGATGTTGGGAAAGTGACTCAGTCTTGTATTATTTGTATCTCGAATTCATTACGCAATCATGCACCATAGTTAATAACATTAGCATAACATACGCACATGTATCGTGTACCTTTCAAATAATAATTGAACCATATACGACTGATTGGATTTATAAACTGCATGGACTTACCATATGCAAATTTAAAATCTGAAGAGAAATGTGAGCATTATCACATTCTTTCTAATAAGCGTTCCCAACTCTCCTGTGTGTTTTTAAAATTGAATTCAAAAATTTTAAGTTGTTATAATTTTTGTGTGATACTTGTGAGTTGTATTTTGCTAATAGATAAGTTATTAATATTGCGTGACATACCTTTAATATATAACATTTAATTTTTATTTTCTTTTGGTTTTTAATATCAGTATTATGTATTATTGTAAAATTGATGGATTCTATTTTTCATAATTTTCATAATGAAATTTTTAGGATACTTATCTTTCATTAAACAATTTAAGACTTTTTGTGTTGCGGATTTTCTGCAATGTACCATTCGGTCGGTATTGGAAGTTAAATCTAATATACCTAATTTAAAGCATTTTTTCTATTATTCTTAGACCAAGAGCCCATAGACCAAAAATTGTGCATAATAGGTTTACTCCAAAAATGCCTGAGATGTTGTGATTTTTGGGTCGTGGAGCACAGAAATGCCCATGCCAGTTTTTGTTTTTGGTACAGTGATGTGTGGCAGACCCGTAAATGTGTAAAAAAAATTGCTTAAAAAAGTATTATAGGTTTAGGACTGGGGTTTGCGGGAAGCGCTAAATAATAAAAAGTAATCCAGGGGACGCGGTTCGCTTGTTGTGAATTCTGGGACACTGAGCTGCTGCAGGGGTCAAACTGTGTAAATAAATCACCCCAAAAAAATCGTAGGTTTACTCATGGGGATTGGAGGGATCTCCTAATTTACCCCCAAACATCATGAATGTCGACTCCCATTCATTTTGGTTGGTACAAAGAGGCGCCACTCTCGCGACATTTTGTAAATTCACTCAGGTAAAAAAAAATCATAAGTTTATGAATGGCGTTCAGTAACTTGTTTAATATAAACATACTGAGTGCGAAACTACATTCGCCATCGTTGAAAAGTGGTACAAAAGTCTTGCCATTCACGATAATTGATTGTGCACTGAAGCTTCGTTCCTACTGCGTGTAGATTACTGCAGTAAATAGGAAATGCAAGAAATTAAAAAAAAAATCTATGAAACGTTTAGCTGCACATACCAGACAGGCGATATTCCAGAAGAATACAAACGGAGCATCATAGTAGCTTTGCCAAAAAGGAAAGGCGCGGATACGTGTGGAAATTTTAGAACGATCAGTTTGACTTCCCACGTGTCAAAAATTTTAACTAGAATTGTGCAAAGAAGGATGGAGAAAAGGGCGGAAGAAATATTAGGAGAACATCAGTTCGGATTTAGAAGAAATAGGGGAACGCGCGAGACCATTCTAGCTTTACGACTACTAATAGAAAAAGCAATAGAAAAGGGAAAGAGACCCTATAAAGGATTTGCAGATTTGGAAAAAGCCTTCGACAATGTGAAATGGAGGAAGATGTTCGAAGTGCTCAAAACGGTAGGGATTAAGTATATGTATAGTTAGGGAGCCGGTATAGTAAATTATGACTGTATTTTCTACCATGCCGGACATTATTAATCTTAATGTATGCAACAAGAGGAAGAAGAATATGACTATGAGAAAGTTGCATCTGAGTCGCACCGCAGATGGCGCTCTTAAGAAAAGTTTCGAATCGTCTGGCACCCACTCGCAACTATCTAATGTGTCTGGCATTGATATTTTGGCATTCTTCACAATACAAAAATTCGGTAAAAGAAAAATCTGTTGGTAGAAAATACATCACGTGACGCTCCTGCTTAAGATAAGTTTGGGGTTCTCTGGCACCCACTCGCGACTGTATGTATCTGATTCTTCTTTTACTGACTATTTGTATCGTGAAGAATGCCAAAATATCAATGCTAGACACATTAGATAGTCGCGAGTGGGTGCCAGACGATTCTAAACTTTTCTTAAGAGCGCCATCTGCGGTGCGACTCAGATGCAACTTTCTCATGGTCATATTCTTCTTCCTCTTGTTGCATACATTAAGATTAATAATGTCCGGCATGGTAGAAAATAGTCATAATTTACTATACCGGCTCCCTAACTAATAGGGATAGAAGAATAATTTATTCATAATCTACGCAAAGAGCAAACGGCAGTTACAGAATTTGAGCAGGAACACAGAGAAGTAAATATCCGAAAGGGAGTGAGGCAGGGACGTGCGTTATCGCCTCTAGTTCTCAATTTATATATCGAAGATGAGATGAATATTGTTAAAGACATCAGAATAGCTGCTGGAAGTAATATACAGGGTCAAACTATTAATATACTAAGATTTGCGAATGATATAGCAGTATTAGCATCCAGCGATCCAGCAAAGAAGAATTAGGAAGGACTCTGAACGAAATGGAAGGGGTTTTGACGGAGGGCTATGGTATGAAGATCAATAAAAAGAAAACCGAAATTTTGTTGTGTAGGGGGCGTGAAAATAGGGCTAAAACTAAAATACAAATAAGAAACGAGAGGAAGTCTCAGATTTCTGCTATTTAGGAAGTCAAATAACTCTAGATTTAAGACAAAGAATAGCGCAGGGCCGAGTTGCATTTAAAAAAAAAACAACTATTATGCTCGGAAATGATAAATGTAGAAACTCGGAAGAGGCTCTTAAAAACGTATGTATGGAGTACAGCAGTGTCCGGGTGCGAAACTTGGACGATAGGAGAAGCGGATAGGAAAAAATTAGAAGCATTTGGAATGTGGCGCTATAGACGCATGACGAAGATACCGTGGGTAGATAAGGTTAGCAACAGAGAGGTATTAGAAAAAGTTGGAGAAAAGCGAAATTTATGGAAGACAGTAAGGAATAGGAGAGATAGGATAGTAGGACACCTTCTGAGGCACGAAGGCTTAGTTCGCAACATACTAGAGTCAGAGATAGGAATTAAAAGTGGTAAAGGTAGGCCGAGATTGGACTACTGCTCTCAAGTAGTTAGGGATATAGGATGTTCAACTTTTAGGGAAAAGCGTAGGTTAGCTCAGGATAGGAAAGATGGAGGTACGCGTCCAACCAGTCTTCGGACTGAAATCTTTATGATGAAGGGTAAAAATTTATAATTGCTTTCTTTCAAGCTTTCTAGCGGGCCCTTGTACCACCGTTCAATGATAAGGAATGTATTTTTGTACTCAGCAGGTTCATCATAATCAAATTCTTGAATGCCATTCATAAACTTATGATTTTTTACGTAAGTTTTTTTTTTACAAAATGTTGCGTCTCTAGCGCCCCCCTGTACCAATTTTTTTTATCGGCAACGGTGAATACTCGACTTTTGTGATTGAAATAACTTGTCTCCAAGTTTTGAAGAGTAAACTTATGATTTTTTTTACCTGAGTGAATTTACAAAATGTCGCGAGAGTGGCGCCTCTTTGTACCAACCAAAATGAATGGGAGTTGAGATTCATGATCTTTGGGGGTAAAATAGGAGGTACCTCCAATCCCCATGCGTAAACCTATAATTTTTTTGGGGGTGTTTTATTTACACAATTTGACCCCTGTAGCGGGTCAGTGTCCCAGAATTCACAGCAAGCGAATCGCGTCCGCTGGATTACTTTTCATTATTTAGCGCGTCCCACAAACCCCAGTCCTAAACCTATAATACTTTTTTAAGCAATTTTTTTACACATTTACAGGTCTGCCACACATCACTGTACCAAAAACAAAAACTGGCATGGGCATTTCTGTGCTCCACGACCCAAAAATCATAACATCTCAGGCATTTTTGGAGTAAGCCTATTATGCACAATTTTTGGTCTATGGGCTCCTGGTCTATCTATATCTTTTTGAATTTAACAGAATCCTGCGTTTCCTTTAGTTGTTTGTCGATGTAATTTTTCTATAACCTCCTACAAAACAACCCCCTTTTACAATTTAATTTTTATTCACATTTTCCCATACATCTTAGCGTATTTGCAGTTCACGTTGGAACTTCTCGAATTTGGCAACGTTTTCGGGAATTGGTCCCGCTGTGCGTTGTCGAGAAACGACAAAAAATAGTAGAGACGATAAAATATTTGTAATTATCGAAATTGACTAACCGTTGGTAAATTCCCGATGAATCGAAGAGTGCATCATCGCGGAATTAGCGCGAGAGCAATCTTGGCGGGGAATCTTAAGTAGCATTTCGTGTATCGGGCACTTATCAAATATTTACTGGGATCTGTTTATCGAATACATTATTTTAATCTCCGAATTTGAAGGGTTTATGAGTATACAAGAAAGGTTACTTTAGATTTATTATTAAATTTGTTGTAATCGAGCAGAGAGAATTCGCAATTTAACAACATGTATTGCATCTATTGTCGTTCGTACATAGGTTACAGGTCAAGGGTACGCCGCAAGAATCTTTTCCAAAAAAATTGCCTTACAGTATTAAGGGTTTTAATGGCGTTGGGAAATTTATGGCGAACGTAAAGAGACTGCAACTCGCCCATTTCTAATTTGCATAGTGCGCATACATACCTATCGATGAGGACATAAACGGTATTTCAGCCTGCGGACTTTCGAACAATGAATGTAGAGATATCTTGTAACCCGACAATAGGGGCACAGCCGATTAATGAAGATTAAATCTAGGAGAAGTTATGCCGTCAATAAGCATCGATAATAATTCGAGATCGGCCATGCAGAATGATCTAACGGATGAAAAATTCTTGCTCGGTTTTTTAATTCTACTCGTATGTACAAACAATAGGTACATGCGAGTCATCAATATGTTGGACCGTGCTTCCTCTGTGCTCAGGAACCATCTGAAGAATTAAATAAGAACTGCTTAAGAAAGCCGAAAAGTTCATCTTTTTTAATCCCATGTGACATCAATAACGCCATTCTTCTGCCTCCTCTCTCGTCTCTTATCCTGACCTCTCTCAATCACGAGAGCGCGGCATCGGTTCATCCCATCTAACCATTTATTTCGATCATATTTTTTACGGACTAGATTTATCATACATCGTTCACCTCAGGGGCCCCGATCGCTCGCCCGATGGGTTCTATCGGTACAGGTAACAACCGCCCTTGCACAAAAACGTCTTGGCGATTGTCTGATCGGAAGAACAGACCGGTCACCCGCTGTCGCTAGAATACACGCAGATACACGATATACAGTATGTCCCAAAGTGGATAAGACAAGTGTATTGGGCCGATTTTTCATATTTCGCGCGTAGGAAATACGGCGCGCTCAAAATGTATCATGTCATAACTCCCTCACAAATTGTCTTATCGAGTTGCAATTTTTTTTAAATTATTTCTTAGACTTTCAGGATGCTCGCGAAATCTTTCAAATTGCAATTACATAATTACTTTTCATTCCGCTTTGCGTTTTTCGAGACGTTGTCTTTTTGGTGCAGTGGAATTTTCACCTATCGAGGAACTATGCTCATTTTTAAAATTTGTACAAATTTCCAGCGGCAAAGTTATAGAGGAAGGATTGAATTTTATTTTACACCAAGACTCAATTCATTATCTCGTATAGAATAAAAGTTATGGCGATTTGAACACGATAATCGTTTTGAGCGCGTAACTCTTGAATTCAGTAGCGTGCGATAACGAAACGGTTACAGCATCAATCTTTAGGAGACTGTACATATTGTAATGATAATGTCGTTCGAACCGAAAATGTCCAAAAATCGTCCCTCTCGGACCACACTTGCTAAGGGAAACCATTTTTATCATTAACCCTTTGAAACAAGCGTCCTTTATCCTCTCCAGTTACATATTTTTTAAGAGCAACTTTCACCTCTTTTTAGATACACTATATGCATATTCATGGTTTAAGTGCATTCATTCTTTCTATGAGAAAAACGCGGCTTTTCCTGCAATTAAGTTTTACCCGGGGGGTAAAACAGCCAACAGTCCGCAAGAGCATCATGAAGTTGTACGTTCTGTTTCGTTTACTACGATAGATGGCATAATAATTGCATATTGCGATGCTCTCTGAGTTGCGGTGATTGCATGGCATTATACCAAGCAGAATCATCAATTTTCAGTCCGCACTTTCGCAAACAAATTTTGCAATTAATAACAGTTCGGGCCCTAACTCCGGAGGAAGCAAAATAAATACAAGCTTTAACCCGAACGCCGGTATATGTTTCCGCCTGCACCGTTACTCCGCTAACTTTTCGTATAATTTCTTCCTGGGTAATCTTACCTTACAGCCTAGATTATAGCAATTTGCATCTTGAGCACCCTTATATCTAATAACCTAGAGATATCATTTAGTACCTATCCTTTAATGAATTCAAGAATCAATTGTACCCCTAACCACATAAAATTTGAAATACTATATACGCATTTCGGCAGCTAAGCTACCATCTTCAGTAGCAGGGAAAAACCTATGGTAATAAAAATAGCAATAACAACATTAATGAAAAAAAAACACAATTATATATAAGACAATAATAATAACCACAATAATGATGATGTGAAACAATGATAGTGACAATAACAATAATATAGGTCAGGTATTATCTGCTCACCACTCCGAAAGAATCGAAGTGCACTCGGTCAGCTCTAAAGCTAGAATGAACTCCGCACGGAGAAAATCCCCAATATATACTTAAAGTGACGTAGCACTGACGTTACTTGTGACATCAACATTAATCACACTAGGATAGAAAATTCAATATCCGGGCATACGCTCATTTTTATACCACTCTATTCTTATTTTCACTATCACAAATGTACAAAAAGGTTGCCATTGCCATCTTTACTGCAGTTTCAATTAAAACATCCTATCTTCAGGATAATTGACTTAAATGAAACAAAAAGAGAAAATGAATCCCATATTACCAAATAACCTCGAAGGTCCATGGCTTATATGGGCTAGCAAATAACTACAGTAAACTGCAATAAAGAAGACCTTGACCCCTGCACCCTTTCATTTTTCTGGTTAAACCCTACACGCCTACTCATTAACGACATCTAACAATACGGAATCAGAAATTGGACCTAAATTTGAATTAATAAGTTTACCTTCATACTTGCGAATAAACATACTCTCATAAGCGTCTAATTCCCTATTGTCCGATACCGACCTGATAAGCCGAAGATCCTTCTCATGTACAGGGTGGCCGGTATCAAAGATATGTTGGGCAACACTTGACTTCTCAATCCTATTATATCTAAAATGTGCCATATGTTCCTTAAACCTAGTGACGATTGTACGCCTTGTTTGCCCAATATAACTCTTGTCACAACTACTACACTTTATTTCATAAATTCCTGACTTCTGCTTGTCCTCTACTTTATCCTTGGGATTTCCCAACAGCCGCTTGATGGTATTCTTAACGGTATATGCTACACATAAATTTTGCGACTTAAAAATAGGTTCCAAGCCTCTGGTATGTGCCAAACTATACGGAATTTTAACATATTTCTTATTCTCAATAGGTGACATGGAGAAAGTCGTGGAATCCTTAACAAACTTTTTGTCTCTAATCCTGCTTATCAATCTATCAACTAAGACAGTCGTGTACCCATTATGAATCGCAACATCTTTTATATATTTTAACTCTTTTTGATATCTTACCTTTGACAGAGGAAATGACAACAATCTGCCGACCAGAAAGTGCAAAGCCGAAAGTTTATGTTGTATTGAATGTTGTGAATCATTCACAATAAACCTACTTATATTAGTATCCTTCCTATACACATCAAATTCCAATCCGCCAATGCTGTTCCTAACAACCAAGACATCCAAAAAAGGGATTGAACCATTTTGTTCCATTTCAAATGTGAATTTCACACTATTATAACGTGAATTTAAATTATCTAAAAAATCTTCAATTCTACTCCTCTTGGTATCAAAAACAGCGAACACGTCATCCACATAACGCAACCATACTCGAGGGAAGTACTCACTATCTCTTTTAAACAACACTTCAAACCTACTCATGAACAGATTAGCTCAAAACGGATATAAACTATTGCCCATAGCAGTCCCTTCCTGCTGTTCAAAAAACTTACCATTAATTTGAAAACAATTCTGGGACATACATAATGAGGTCAATTTTAAATATTCATCCACTACAATTCTGTCCACTTCATTTTCAGTCAGTAGCTCCTCCAAATATGCAAGCGTGGTAGGTATAGGTACACTTGGAAACAACGATACAACATCGAAAGAAACCAACACTTCACCCTCATCAAGTACTATATTTTTAATTTTATTAATAAACGAATTCACAACTGAAAAACTTTCCGGAGCTGTGGGCAATGCGGTGAATTCCTTCGATAGCCATTTAGAAAGCAGACAGGTTGGCGAGTTAATACCGGAAATGATGGGTCTCACCAATCTACCTGGTTTATGAATCTTAGGAAGGACATATATCTTGGGAACTACAGGATTAGACACACTTAACCTGAATTTGTTTTGGGGGGTAATAAGATTTGGGCAATCTTTTATGGCATTCTTAGCCGAACTGACCAATTTTGGCAATGGATTTTTCTTAATCTCTTTGTATGGACCATCCTTCAAAAAAGTTTCCACTCTATTGAAGTAATCTGCTTTATCTAATACTACAATCTAATACCACAATCTTATTTCCGTATTGTTAGATGTCGTTAATGAGTAGGCGTGTAGGGTTTAACCAGAAAAATGTAAGGGTGCAGGGGTCAAGGTCTTCTTTATTGCAGTTTACTGTAGTTATTTGCTAGCCCATATAAGCCATGGACCTTCGAGGTTATTTGGTAATATGGGATTCATTTTCTCTTTTTGTTTCATTCAAGTCAATTATCCTGAAGATAGGATGTTTTAATTGAAACTGCAGTAAAGATGGCAATGGCAACCTTTTTGTACATTTGTGATAGTGAAAATAAGAATAGAGTGGTATAAAAATGAGCGTATGCCCGGATATTGAATTTTCTATCCTAGTGTGATTAATGTTGATGTCACAAGTAACGTCAGTGCTACGTCACTTTAAGTATATATTGAAGATTTTCTCCGTGCGGAGTTCATTCTAGCTTGAGAGCTGACCGAGTGCACTTCGATTCTTTTGGAGTGGTGAGCAGAGAATACCTGACCTATATTATTGTTATTGTCACTATCATTGTTTCACATCATCATTATTGTGGTTATTATTATTGTCATATATATGTATAATTGTGTTTTGTTTTTTCATTAATGTTATTGCTATTTTTATTACCATAGGTTTTTCCCTGCTACTGAAGATGGCAGCTTAGCTGCCGAAATGCGTATATAGTATTTCAAATTTTATGTGGTTAGGGGTACAATTGATTCTTGAATTGATTATTTAACCACAGTCTCTTACATCTTGATCCTTTAATGAAGAAATAAAAATACTAATAGTAATAATCAATAATCAATAAGATTGTCCTTGGTTCTTAAAAGTGCATGAAACATAATAAAACACTTTTACTCGGACGAGATCAGAATATTAAAATCATTACTTATTTTTATTTTTCCAATTACGGTTGACTAACTGGCATGCCGTTATAAACACACTTAATTGACATGAGATTAAAAAAATATTAACCAAATCCATAAATTCATCACAAGTTGACACTTTAGTCTTTTTTTTTAATAGACGACCTTCAGTCCAGCAGTGGGAAAGGAAATAGTTTTGTGTATAAAAAACACAAAGTTGTTCATTAAATGAAATTATTTCCCTAACTTTCTGTATAAACCAAACAGGTAAGTACATATAGGGAGAACAAAGCGAGAATTTTTTGGTCCACAAATATTGGTTTGCAGTGCGCATCTAAGGGTGCTTCCACAATAGACCTAATAGCCCTCTTCTGGATTACGAAGAGCTCATGTAAATGTGCAGTGTGGCCCCATATCAGTATTCCGTAGGTCAAAATCGACTGGAATAGAGCAAAGTACACTGCTCTTGCTGTGTCCTCATCCACCAGTCGTATTATGCGTCTGATTGCATATACTGCTCTAGATAGCTTTTTACTGGTTTCTTGAACATGTTGTTGGTAGGTTAGTTTAGAATCCAAGTGTATGCCAAGAAATTTTGAACTGTCGATTGACGGGTTTCTTCGGTTTGTGCTAAATTTCATTGTTTTGGACTTATTCTCATTCAACACTAAACTATTAGAGGCAAACCAATTTAGGGCATTTTGTTTAGCAAGTACTAACTTTTGATCCAGTTGAACTCCATCTCTCCCACGGACTGCAAATGTGGTATCATCAGCAAAGAGCACTGTATGGCAGTCCATATTAAGGGGTAGGTCGTTTATAAAGAGGAGGAAAAATATGGGCCCTATCAGTGAGCCCTGTGCTATGCCTGCCGTAATGTTATGCGGAGTGCTGAGTAGGCCATCTTGAGATACTATTTGAGTTCTATTTGTAAAGTACGATTTAATTAGATTTTTTGCCA
Source organism: Xestobium rufovillosum (assembly GCA_963966045.1). Taxonomy (NCBI): domain Eukaryota; kingdom Metazoa; phylum Arthropoda; class Insecta; order Coleoptera; family Ptinidae; genus Xestobium; species Xestobium rufovillosum. The sequence continues at coordinate 48,765,712 of OZ014492.1, read as the reverse complement.
CTCCTCTGATACCGTAAAATTCTAGTTTTTCCAAAAAGATATCGTGGGGCATACTATCAAAAGCTTTGCTCAGGTCACAAAATTCAACCAGACAGACTTCGCAATCATCAAATGCTTCATAGATATAGGTGACCAACTTCTGGATGGCATCAACTACACTCCTTCCCTCCCTGAAACCAAATTGCTCCGGACAGAGAGAGTCGTTTTTATTCAAGAAATCAGATATTTGCTGAACCATTACAGATTCTATGAGTTTTGAAAATACTGGTAATATTGATATTGGCCTGTAGTTCTTGGCTTCTATTTTGCTACCCTGCTTATGGATGGGGATAACTTTGGCCTGCTTCAGTAAGTCTGGGAAGTTTCCAGTGACGAAACAGGAGTTCACTATATCAGCTAAAGGGGCAGAAATTTCTTGAGCTACAAATTTTATCGTTTTGGTGTCCATATCAAAAATGTCAGTTGAAGTTTTCGCTTTGATCTTACCAATATGCTTCAGTATATCATGATGTGATACAGGGTGAAAAAAGAGTGAATCTGAATTTTGTTTTGCCTTGGATAGGTAGGTTCCTGCAGAAATGTTTGAATGTGGGAGGCCATTCAAAAGTTGGGGTACAACCAACTGAAAGTAGCTTCCAAATTCGTCGACTGTAGGGTGTTTGTTAGAATTTGATGCTTTGTGCTTCCCGGTTTCTCTGTTTATTATGGACCAGGTAGTTTTATGCTTATTTTTAGAAGATATTATTAACTTTGTGTTTGCGTTCTTTTTCAGATTTAGCATGTAGTCGTGATAGAATTTCTTGTATCTTTGGTAGATGTTTCTAAATTCTTCATTTTCTGTTTGTGTATAAGTATCATAGATTAGGCCCAGCGTTTCATGTTTTGCAGTGTTTTGTTGTTTTTGTAGGTATTTGGATTTTGCGGTTGTGTATTGCAGAAGGGGAAGGATTCATTATAATATTCCCTGAATCTTCGAAAGAAATTTTCGTATTTCTTGTTGGTATCTATTTCCATGGACACATCATGCCAAGTTTCATTTTCAAGAAGGTATTGAAAATAAGTTTTATTTGTTGGTGTAAACATCCGTTTCGACTTGCTATTACTTGAACATTTAGAGTAGAATGACACTATTTGAGCATCATGGTCAGAAAGGTGTGCCTTGAATGTTGAGGCACTGTGAATGGAGATGCCTGTGAAGATGTTGTCCAAACAAGTGGAGGTATTTAGTTGGTTTCTGGTAGGCTCAAAAATAGTCTGCCGCAAACCATATCCGGAAAAACAGTTCACCAGCTTCAGAGTGTTACTACTCTGCATTCCAAGGTCCACATTAAAGTCTCCAGCAACCATAATTTTGGTTTCTTTGTTGTAGTTTTGGAGTAGGTAGTGAAGAGCTTTCTCAATTTGTGCTATGTAGACATCAATGTCCTGGTCAGGAGATCTATAGCTAGTTACGAAAACCATCCTCTGAGTTTCCAGGTACACTGCAACTAGTTCACATGATCTCTCCAAGGATAGACTTCTAATTTCGACAATTTCCTGGAATTTATGGGTTTTTTTAACGTATATACAAGTACCACCATGTATAAAGGATGTGCGATAGAAACAGGGTGATCAGTTAAGGTGTACGGAGCGGTTATATTAGGGAAACCGTTCACGCTACAATTTTGGGGTAAAAAATTTATTAACAAATATAGCCGAAAGAAATCTTTAATTTCTCGAAATAGCTTAGATATAATGTAGGTCGGAAATACACTTTTCAGAATCTCTGCTAAATCCTCCATAAATTTTGTTTAAACAATTTTTCTCTATTTACCACGTCAGCGGCAGGGCGAAGAACTACAATTATTTTTTTAAGTGGTGTAATTTGCGTTTGGCTTAACCGAATTTAACAAACTATAGCTCATTTTGAAGAACTCTTTAAGCCGATTTACTTTTGTTATAAGCACTTTAAAAATTAATTTGTATGCTAAATGATAATTGGCGCTATTAGAAATATGTCATACTTCATCTGATTTCTTCAAAAAATTAAATGCAATCCCACACCTTTTTTTACTCTGTTTGATAGGCCATTAGCTGAGATAAACAAATTTGAAAACCAGAAGTGCATATCTTTTTTCGTTTTAAAATTAGGGATGTAGGGGGCGTGAAAATAGGACTAAAACTAAATTACAAATTGGAAACGAGAAGATAGAGGAAGTCGTGAATTTCTGCTAATTAGGAAGTCAAATAACTGAGTACTTTATGATGCTGATATAAAATCACTGGCACATAGACTCTTAAATTTTATGTAAGTAGACGAACTAACATTATTTTGGTCTGGCATCTCGCTAATTGCTTGGCCTTCTGTTGACTCATGCTTATCAATGTGTTTATTATACAGAAAAATGTGTAAAATCGCACACTTAACATTAGTGAATTTCCCACGGGCCGTGTAGCACATTTTTAAAGTGTTGTATCACGATGGCGATCGCCGAGACGAGCCATTACAAAAATCGGTTCCAATCTAACACAACAACTTGTCCCCGGTACTATTCTTTAAGAAAACACGACGCATGGAGGTAGACAGAAGAACTGAGTGTGTACATCCTACGCTGGTATCGAGTAATATCAAATTAAATTCTAATTCAAACAGCCGGAATGCTGTCCCGCAATTGTTGTTACAAAACCGAAACAGCGCCGTATAAATTAAAAAGCTGGTACCGTAAATCTTAAACGGTCTTAAAAAGTGTTTGTTGACACTTTGTGTCTATTGTTCTCGTAAAGTTAACAAGATTAACAACTTCACGTATCAAATATAATTGTTATAACGCTCTAACGGTATGAAAACTGACCGTCTGCAACACCATACAGCAAAGAGCGGTCCATATAATTGTCAAATTGCGTGATTTTTAATGATTGCCGGCGTGAATGGTCATTAAGTGTTTTGTACAAAAACTGTAATGTTTGCTTGCCAGAGAGCTCCACTCGCCGTAGATTTTTTTCTTTCTGGCCCAACTCGAAATTTCAGTCGAAACATCATTTAATCATAGTACCTACCTACGATAATAATCACGTATGAAATTTACATTAATAAATAATAAAAAAACAAGAAAATCGATATATTGGAATATGTCTAGGATTATCTAGTGAATATTAAAAGGATGTTTATATTCAAAGGGTTCAAGTAGTAAGTAGGGTCTCGCAAGACCAAGACAAGACGAGACTTACACCAGTCTTGGTATTGGTCTTGCATCCTCGTGTTGGGCTTGGTCTCGGTCTTGGTCTTGAAGTTCAGCAGTGTGAGAGTATAATACTCAACACAGGCTGCTCTTCCACTTAACCCCAGGAAATCTTGAAACCCTAGAGAATTATAAAATTAAGGAAAAAAAAGAAAACCGAAAAAAGGAAGAACATAGAAGACACAACAAGAAGGAAGGAAGATACACAGAGTGTCAAACATGTTGCAGAAATCAAGAACACCGAAGGAAGGTTGAATGAAACGAATGACACACGATACACCATGAACAGCAAATAAGTGCTTCATCAGCAGGCCCCTCAATAAACTGTTTGAATTCTATTATTAGACCAAATTTTGATTTACTGAGACTCCAACAAACTTTTCTTTAGCAAAACCTTAAATTTATGAGTACTAAGAGATTTAATGGCACGCGGTAAATCGTTATAAATTTTACTAATATTATAAGTGAACGATATTTGATACAAAGCCGATCAATGGACTGGTACAGTAATCATAGATTTTCTCCTAATGTTCACGTTATGAACATCAGTTCTATATCGTATCTTATTGTATAAATATGGAGGAGTCTGAGACGTAATAACTTTATGGTAGAATACAGACGTGTGCAACATTCGCCGATTGGCCATACTCAGCCACTTCATCTCCTTAATCCTCCACGATATATGTTCCCTCCGCCCAACACCACAGATTAGTCTAGCACAAGCATTTTGTACCAGTTGTACTCTTCTACTTGTATCCGAATCAATGCAGCTACCATACAAGACATCAGCGTACGAAAAATGAGACAAAACCAATGATTCACAAAGTAAAGCAATTATGGTTTTATTCAGAATGTGTCTGTTCAAATATATTTGTCTCAAATTACAGAAAGCTTTTTTTATACAAAAATTTATATGTTCCTTGAATCGCAAGTCAGAATCCAATATTACGCCCAAATTTTTTGTCTGAGTAACACACTTCAACTTAATAGAATTTATTTGTATATTCATCAGATCTTCTGCGACATTTCTCAGAGAAGACCGCCCAAACAGCATTAAATTGGACTTTGAAGGATTTAATATCAAATTGTGATTCAGTGAAACCTGTTGTAAGTATTGTAAATCAATATTTATATTTAGATTGGCTTGAACAACTTGTGAAGGTGGAAAAGAATAGTACAACTGGGTGTCGTCAGCATAACAGTGGACTTTACAAAATTGTACGCCTTTATGCAAACTAGAAACATACACGGAGAACAAGAGAGGACCGAGAACAGAGCCCTGCGGCACTCCCATATTTAAGGTACCCTCAAATGAATATGCATTGTTTATTCTTACAACTTGTTTTCTGCTTGTTAAATAATTTTTAAACAAAGCAGTACCATCAACACCAAAACCAATGTATGACAAAATAGCCACCAATAACTCATGTTGCAGACAGTCGAACGCTTTAGAATAATCTAGCAGGATTAATGCTGTTAAGAGACCACGATCAGAAGCTAGCAGAATGTCGTCAACAACATGAGTCAAAGCAGTTGTACAGCTAAAAGCAGGTCTAAAGCCAGATTGAAAGTCAGGAAGAATATTATATAGCTTTAGGTGTTTAGTCATCTGAAGATAAAGAACTCTCTCGAATACCTTGGACAAAGCGGGAAGTATACTTATTGGTCTGAAGTCACTGTGAGAAGCAGGATTCTTTGTTTTAGGAACAGGTATGATGCAAGAAACTTTCCAAATGGCAGGAAAAATGTTACTGAGTATGCAAGAATTTATGATGTTTGTTATATGAGGCAAAACAAAAGGACAGCAGAGCTTGATCATTTTAATCGAAACTTGATCAAGACCGGTAGCATTACTCTTAACAGAAAAAATGATCTCAGAAACTGCGTCAGGACTTAAGAGGTTAAAATTAAATTTATTTTCAAACTTGCATTTTTGATTGTTCTTGTAATAGTCTATGGTGCCGCTCACATCACCACTGGGAAAGTCTTTAACGGAGTTGATAAAGTAACTGTTGATGCCATCAGGGTCAAGGAGATTCGGCGAAATTCCATCCTGGTTACCCGAGGAAGATAAACCCAGTTTTCGCATTTCCCTCCATAACTCCCTGTAACTTGAATTCTTTAATACATGATTCATATGCGCCTTCTTCTCCATTCTTATCACTGTAGTGGTGAAATTTCGTAACTGTTTGTAATAATTCAAATCGGCACTAGTTCTTGTTCTTTTACATTTTATCAATGATGAATTTCTCAATTTAATTAGCAATTTTATATTGTCAGTTAACCAAGGAGCAGCCTTCTTTGTAATTCTACATTCCCTAATCGGAGCATGAATATTAAACAGATTCAGAATTGTATTGTTGAAAATTGTTTTTTTTTCGTTTATATTATTTATGTAAAAAATTTGATCAAGGTTACAAATATGAAGAACAAGCAAAAAATTTTCGTAGTTAAATTTCACAAAGTCTCTGTATATTTTAAACTTTGGTAGATAAGTAGACTTTTTTAGGGACAAGTTGCAGAATATTAACTCATGATCAGTCTGTAGCGTACCCACCCTATTCACACCACTTTCAGTAATAATACTTTCGTTAGAAGTAACCATTATATCGAGCAATGACAGTTTAGTGATAGAATACCTAGTAGGCTCACTTATCAATTGAAAAAGATTAAAAGCATCGAAAATAAAATTCAATTTCTTACAAGAAGCTTTATCTATATCTAACAAGTTAATATTAGTGTCTCCACAAAAAACAAACCGATCACAAGTCAAGACAATATCAGATAATGTAGCTTCCAGTAGGTGAAAGAAATCATCAATACTACTATTAGGCGGTCTATATAGTACACCAAAACAATACTTAACAGAATCAATGGTCACTGCAATCCACAGTTGTTCAAGACTTTGATTACTTGTGACACTTACTCTAGTGCAACAGAAACTCTTACTCACATAAACACCCTCAACCCGCCTCCACGCCCCCCCCCCCCCCCGATCCTCTCTCATCAAGGAATAACCAGGAATATCCACCAATCGGCAATCTATATTTGAACTCAACCACGTTTCACTCAAGAAAACGATGTCATAATTAGTTGTAGCAATGAAATCTTTAAATTCTGCGAAACCTGCTAATAAAGAACGTATATTAATATGGGCAATTGAAACGTTGTCATTCATTCTAGAAAATGTAATATTTTAATAAAGAGGTGAAGACAAGAAAAGGAAACTATGAAAAAGAAAAGCAAAGTAAAAATATACACAGACAAAAATCAAAAAGGAATTATCTGAAATAGCACACGTACACAAAAAAAATATTTTTAACAAATTCCAACACAAAAGTGAACTCCGCCATTACACCATTCCAGCAATATATTATCTCGGAATAGTTTCCAGTTCGGCCTGATTTTCCACCTTGTATTTCTTGCCGTTACTCTTAATCCAGATTGATCCATCGTATGTCCAAACGTTACTCTTGGTGAAGACAGACTGTGCCTCCTTCATAATCTTCAAGCGGAACTTGGTTAAATCTTCAGCTATGAATATACGAGATCCCTTAAGCTCCTTGCGATTCTGAAACACTGTTGCCCTATCGCGATAATTCGCAAACTTGACTATTATGGCCCGTGGATTGTCTTTGTTTTGAACTCCTACCCGATGAGCTTATTTGCTTAATTTCATAAATTTTTGTTCGGAAAATAATGCTTCAATAAGTTGTACAGTTGGCTGAATACAACTTTTGTATTTAGTTCATTAAAATTGGTACATAATATTTTGTGTTAAGATGTAATATACTCGTAATAAACTTAATTTAAAAACAAAAATGAAAGCTCTAAAAAATTATCCGACATCTGAAATGCACTTACTTCCCATAAAATTGATTTTATTTATTCTAGTACAGATTATAGTATAAGGATATACAGTGCGATCATTTAAAAACGAGTCACCTCAAATATCTAAGAAACGAATAGAATTATGAGAAACGCCGTGACACGTAAAGTTATGACTCAAGGGGAACAGATTTTGATGTATAGTTGCCTTCTGTAAAACCTACCCCTTATCCCCCAGTCACCCTCACTTTAAAATCTCAAATGGCATCATATCGCTTGTGATATCTCATTTTAAAGGAAATCGAATGAGGAATACAGCAGGGATATTTATTTTTTAATTATCCTTATTTTGAGCTTTGAAAACTAAAATAAGATCATTTCAATCTTTCAGTAAATAAGAAAAATAATGGGTTAAATTTGGTACAAAATAAGAGTTAAACCTTGTAGATATCAGATAATAAACATTTCATACAAAAAAGAAGCTCTGGAATTTAAAACAGGAAAATATAACTTGTAGATTAATTTAAGGAAAATCTATCTTAGATGCTCAAAATGGGCCCAGTTATTTGCAAAACAATAATAAAGCCTATATTCTCGAATTGTCGCCTTACATTCAGGAATATCTGGGAGTGAATATTTCGGCATGTTTCTGATATTGTGCGCCTCAAATTAATTAAATTTTCTGTGTGGGTTTGACGCACTGCTGATTTAAAATAGCCCCAAAAGAGAAAATCTAGCAGGCTGAGATAAGGAATAATTAAAAAACAAACATCACTGCTGTATTCCTCATTCGATTTCCTTTAAAATTAGGTGTCACAAGTAATATAGTGCCATTTAAGATTTTAAAGTGAGGGTGGCTGGAGGTTGGGGGGTTGGTTTCGCCAACGTCAACTATACGCCAAAATGTGTCCCCCTCGATTCCTAAATTTACGTGTCTCGGCGATTTGACGTATTTCTATTCGTTCCTAAGATATTTAAGGTGGCTCGTTTTTAAATGATCACACTGTATAGTATGCTCCGTAGGCAGCCCAATTTTGTCACCACTCGAGCATGACGTAGGTGCGAAACAGAGATTCGCGGGAAACATTTCTCCGTGCTGCGCGAACGCAATGATCAATGATGGGATGGTGTTAGAATTTTGTATTACGAGTATACAAATTTTAAGCATTATTTCCAATTTTTCTTATAAAAAAATTGCAGTTGTTTGAATTAATTTTTCAATAAACTAAAAAATAACTGTCAAACATTTTCTAAAATATCAAGACCAAGACTTTCCCAAGACTCTTGCTCCAAGACACTTGGTCTTGGAAGTTAAGTCTTGGTATTGGTCTTGGATCATTTATGTTAGTCTTGGTCTTGATCTAGAATTCAAGACCAAGACAAGACCAAGACTTTTCTTGGTCTTGTGCGAAACCCTAGAAGTAAGCAGACTGTATAAATATGTAAGTTTACTGTTTACTCTTTGGTAGTCTATGTACATACTGAGTTTATCACTACTATGCGCACTACCTACCAATAATTATTATACAGCATGTTCCTAAAAGGCCTGTATAAAACCATACCACGTATTCCCGATACCAAAAGAGAGCGATTTACCCAAACTTACCTCTATCCAAAAGTGTTTCGTTAAGGTGCTATGGAACGTCAAAATTTAGGTTTTTTTATTAACAAAAAAGTGAATTTAACGACGGAGATTAAATTTGGAATGTGAATCCGTCCTGGAAAAAGGTGTTTTTTTGGCACCATTTCTTGCTAGAGGGTGTTACCCAAGTGGTCGAAAGTTGATCATCCACATGGAAAGAAGCTCATATTTTTTTAACGAACTTTTCACCATTAGCAAACATTTTAGTAAGTACCTAATTTATTTTTGAATCAATATATGGATCAATAAGACTCTTGACAATGACCCTAATCATGAATGGCACTTCGAGTTCAAGTACAAAAAAATCTTTTACTGCCATAATCTCACAAATGAACTGAGTTTATCATAAATAGCATGGAGACTCCAACGGTAGATGAGACAAGAAACCCGGTGTATAGAAAACTGTTCTTATATTTATAAAATTTCATCTAATCTATAAAGTAGATATACATATAACCAATTGGGATGTAATGTCAACCGGTAACTTGTGTTACCCCATCCACCCCTAATGATATTCTTAGGTGTATTTACAAAAACGGTGACCCCTAAGAAAATTTGTTTTGCATGATATTTCCGTGATGAATCGACTGGGTAATTGTAAGGAAGTATGGAAGATATATATGTGGAAATATGATTATGGTTCGCAGATCGCCACCCACTTTTCTGGGATGGATGTTACGGGGGGGTCAACGGCAACGGTCGATTGCGCTGAAAATTGCACCGCATTAAATGCGGTTCGGAGTTTATCATATTATGTAAATTATTTAGCGAAAAAACTGGAATAGCAATCGCTTTATGCAGAAATCAATGCATCACGGTTCTTTTTTTCAGGCATTTTGATAGAAAGATTACACTGTTATGGTGCGCTCAAGGGTGCACTTGGCCATCGTGCCGGTCACATACATCACTGCATAGCAGAATATCTTCCGATAATCGCCGCCGTCTACTTATAAATCTGCCCAAGAAGTTATTGGACCGGAGTGAAGAAGTCGATGCGGGCGGATTACTCTCTACTGTGATGGTCGTTTGCCTGAATTACCCGTTGCCGTCATGCAACGAACGCGAGCCGCTGTTGGACGCTGAATTTGCGCCCCACGGCATTTCCACGCGATATTTTCAGGTTTCTCGCAAAAAGACCATTCCGGTTCATATTTATTTTTATTACTACCCCGGTACACTCCGTCTCCCATACCGGTACTAATTGTGGGAAGGCCCGCATTATATGCTAAATATTATTTTAGAAAGGTTTTTACGCGAGGCATATATATGTAAAACTATAAAAATCTGCGCCCTTGTAGATCTCCATCTCGCCAAGTTCGCATCTCCTGGTGTGAGTTTGCCACCTGGTAGGAGCAGCAGAGAAGTGGAAATGAAGTTCTTTGGATCGTCAAATTGATGCGAGATAATCGTATTTGTATATATACCGTGTGACAAACTTCCATGTGTACATGGGAAAATAACATGGGCAATTACATTTTTGGGGATTCTTGCTCCCCATGTGTAGTTACGGTGGTGGTAAAGGTAGCAATCGAAAGACTATTTTTTTCTGCGTATGAGGATATCAAAAACTCTGCAATTTTCCAATTTATTAAAGCATTAAAATCAAAAATTACACTAATAATTTTTAAATTAAAACACGGATATTCATCAGATTACCTATGACAATTTAATTTATTCTAATCAAAGACTCCCTTGATTCTAATTTCTAATTCGTCTGAACTGTCAACATTATTTATCGACAATTTAAAATTTGGGTTTCAAAATGAACAAAAATATTTATTCCGTTGAAGAAAAGGTTTTCATTGTGAAAACATTTTACGGGGCAATAGTCTGCGGGTAGTCCGTGACTTATTTTCTGTAAAATTCAATAACAGTCCTATTCCTTCGGTAACAACAATAAAAAATGTAGTTAAGAAATTTGAAGATACTGGGAATCTTTCATTGAAAGAAGGTAATTTTTACTAATAAATTTACTTGGTTTTTATTTAGATAATTCTGATTCGCTTATTATTATTACCTAGTTGCTAATTCCTTATTGTTCGCTAACTTAAATTTTACTGGGATTATGAGAAATTTAATAAGTGATAACGTGGAGTGAAACAAAACTAAAATTATTAATCTTATCATTTAGGTATTTTTTAGTCGTTCCAAGAAATCTAAATGTTGAGGTAGAGGAAATGGTAATAGGCCTGATAACTGCTAGTCCAACATCTAGTTTAAGGTCTATTGCCCTAGAATGTAATGTTTCAAGAGAAACTGTCCGTAACATATTAAAAAAAAAACAAATATCATCCCTTTAAATTCCAATGTCACCAAGAGTTACTTCCTTTTGACGAAGAATCAAGCCAAACTTTCTGTGAAGAAATGCAAGAACGGGCTAATCGGGATCGCAGCTTCCTCTCATCAATTTGTTTTACCGATAAGTGTACCTTCACTTTAAATCAAGAGCCAAATTCACAAAACGTTAGGCATTGGGCCCAGGAAAATCCCAGAATAAATCTAGCCACTACAACGTAATACCCTCAAAAAATCAATATCTGGGCAGGCATTTTTAATAATCGCATTATAGGACCATTTGAAATACAGGGAAATTTAAATTCAGAAGCTTATTTAGATCTTTTAATTAACCATATTGGCCCTGCATTAGAAGAAGTTGCACATGCGAATCGGGAGGTCTGGTTTCAACATGACGGATGCCCAGCACATTTTTGAGCACAAGTGAGGGAATTATTAAATGAAATATTTCCAGAGAGCTGGATTGGTCGAGGTGGTGCTATAAACTGGTCAGCTAGATCTCCCGATTTGGCACCGTGTGACTTTTTCTTGTGGGGTCATTTAAAAAATAAGATTTATAAAACTCGTCACCCAAATATTGATTCTTTAAGGAATGCAATTTTTGCGGAATGCAACCTTATAAACGATCGGCAACTTGCGAATGTGAGAAATTCTTTCTATAATAAGCTGGGATACTGTCTGATACAGAATGGGGGTTTATTTGAATATTTGTTATAGTTATTTTTCTTTTTTTATGTTACTTTAATTTCATTGTATATTAATAAGTTTTTGTCCTTACCTAGATATGAAATAAATAAGTATTAAATTACCAGATTACAAAATTCATTAGAGCAAAATAAACAAATGTTGCCGCTTGTTAAATTTTTCATAATTGCAGTAAAATTAAAGTAATTTAATTTTTATTATTTCATTTTACTGTTTTAACATTTTCCTAGAAACTTTTTAATAGGTTAGACAACACCTACAATTTACCCTAAACTATGGACCAGCATTCACCAACGAAACATCCACACCAGTAATCAATTAATTATCAACTATAGGTAATGACAATAATGTGAATGAGAATTATCTAAATAAAAAAAACAAGTTTATGTATTAGTAAAAATTAACTTCTTTCGATGAAAGATTCCCAGCCTTCAAATTTCTTACTAAATTATTTGTTGTTATACCGAAGGAATTGGACCGTTATTGAATTTTACAGAAAATAAGGCACGGACTACGCGCAAACTATTGCCGCCGTAAAATATTTTCACAATGAAAACCTTTTCTTGAACTGAATAAATATTTTTGTTCATATTTAAATGTTGACAGTTCAGAAAATCCATAATAATCAAAGACGTCCGTGATTAGAATAAATTAAGTTGTCATGGATAATCTGATAAATTTCTGTGTTTTAGTTAGAAAATTATTAATGTAATTTTTGCTTTTAATGCTTTAATAAATTGGAAAGTTGTAGAGTTTTTGATATCCTCATACGCAGAAAAAAATAATCTTTCGATTGCTACCTTTACCACCAATGTAACTACACATAGGGAGCAGGAATCCCCAAAAATGTAATTGCCCATGTTATTTCCCCATGTACACATGGAAGTTTGTCACACGGTATATATGTTCTTTCCCCATATTTTGGTTTACTTAGTATGAAAATAATGGAGAAACATTTGCTCTTCTCTGTCTCTGGCGACTTAACTTATATAAAATAAATATCAAAGATATAGTAAAGAATCAAGAATGGATCCTTGAGGCACACCAGATTAGTATATTAGCTGTGTGATAATTTTGAAATTGAGACTAACTAGTGACGTCAGCATAGAGGATATTAAGCAACTGCTGACAGCTGGAGAACTTATTTAAACAGTCCATGTCATTGCACTTTTATACCAAATATAAATTAAATCATTAGTCGCATTGTCATAATCACATTTGCAAATCGCATTAACTATTTTATAGGTCATTATTATTACTATTGCGACACAATGATTTATTTGTATACGGTGCCTTTTCTTCATTACCATATGCAGAGATGTATTTGGCAATCCTAGACTTATTAACTTTCTCCTTAACGCTCTCGGTATGAAATAAATTTCTTGTGTTAGAACCAGAGCGACTCAATAATATGCAATATTTGCTTTCTCATTATCAAGAACCTATACTACGCTCCAAAATTTACACATTATTTCCAGCCAAATATGTATGTAGTTCTTATTAGGCTACTATTAGGAGGAGAAACTTATTCATGGACTACAGCGTACGCTAGATGAGTATTTTTTAGAGGTTACTGGCTCCGTTTCGAATAGTTATTGTCGTAATAATTGTAATATATTAGCGGTACGATGAATAAATTATCCAATACATAACACAGACATCAAGTTAGCCTGCCATAACTCCTACTCGGCGAAACTTTTAATAAACGCAAAGGCCGTACCTTTAGAACTTAAATAGTTATTAACATAAACTATGAATCATTGCTAGTTTTACTGTAATAATTATATTCCAAATATCTCCTCAGAGTGCCAAGGCAGTAAAACTTTTGAAAAAAAATCTAACTGGCGAGACTGCACCTCATACAATAGACGTAGTTTAACTGGTGGCCAGCAGAGAGGAGTTATTGCCACCGGCATAAATTACAATAGATTTATATTTTCCGTCGAGTTTTATGGTTTTCTCTTGCCCGGTTTCCGAACATTATTTTGAATTAATGGTTCCGATACACGAGCGGCTTAAATATTAAACGAAATGATCATCTCTCTGAAAAATGTTCGTCTTCAATCTGACGACGTCAGATTCACGTTCTTACTGGTAGTCATTGCTGATGATAGCTTAATTTAGTGTCACCAGGTAACGCCTCAACCAAGCAACTTTGAAGAAACTGTTGTAGCGTGTTGTCCCAACCCTGTATATGTATATATGCTCCTGAAACAAGACAACTCAGATGCCGTTTAGTCTATATAATAATTCAAAATAGTTTGATCCCTTGTCCATATTTTCTTGAAATCATGCTTGTTTGCGAATCATTCATCATTGCGAAAGACCTCGTGAGATCGGATGTTATGGTAAAAGGCAAACACCATAAAATTGCAACTAACGGTCTCTCCTGATGCATCGAAAGCACACAACGCAAAAAATATGCAGTTACTCGTGAAAAATTTGATCTGAAAGACAGCCGTTCTGTTTTATACGTTCCCCCATTAGATTCGCTTGGTATAATCTTGGTTTTTGTAATTAGCGATGTTTAAGTTGCTATATTTAAGTTTTTGCAGAATGTCCCGGTAACCCACTCTGCCTTAAAAACTTTCAGAAAGCATAAATGGAGTCATTCATCAAAAGTGAATGAACAGAAATATTTATGATTCATTGAAAAAGTGAAAATTTACATGTAGCTAATTGCCAAGTTACTTCATTTGTAAATGAGCTTATATACAAAGAAGTATTGTTTGAAGTTATTGGGAAAATTCCAAATTCGTCTCTCATAAACCGCAAAATGAAGTAGTCATCACTTCGTAACAATATATGTACGATTATTATTAAATGTAATAGCGTTTATCTTTATTTGCCTTGAAGTAATTTAGTGAAATGAAATAGAAATTCTAAAGTATAATTACCAGATTCCCTAAAAACTAAAATTTGCTAACTTAATACCCTGATGATTTAGCATTCGCCAATGATACAGCAGAAAATTTATATTTCAAGTGAAGTCTTCCCTTCACCGGTTTTGTTATTTCTAGAATTTAATTGCAAGGCATTTATTCATGATGTTTAGTTGGGCTGGAACTCTAGAGCATAGACATATAAATATTGAAGAATTAAACAAATCGGCCTTGATGTCAGATGCAGGAATATTGCAGTAAGATTAATGACGAACAGGATTTGTTGGAATGAAATATCATGAACGCCCCCGAATGAGGGATTTCATTGGATAACTACTTTTATAATAGGTATATTTTAAAATTGCTGTTTGTATTAGATAACAACTGAGCGAAAAAAGCGAGTCCTAAAGACAATTAGAAAGTCGATAATGGTTTTAATGGCACATTTTACTTATCAAATATTTTGTCATAAATATTTGCATATGATTAATGGTCGGCACTGGTAGAAAAATTGAGCTCCGTTCGGACGGAGTGTCATACTAGACGCCCGAGAAACACGGAAAGTTAATTAGCCGAAGTAAAGTGGGTGCCAAGGGCAAATTTGAAATGCGATCTGGCTAGCTCATCCTTGAGAGAAATGCCGTGTTCCGCGGTCACACCCGTTGCACAACGATATTCGTTTACAAATGAACAATAAGCAAATACAAGAAACGTGTAGGTACTCCGAGAAAATAACCCGTTCTATCGTATTTTTCACCGCCGAAATTTTACATAAGCCTTCGATAACAGTAGGAAGACAAACTCGCCATGTTCTTCGGACTTCAGTACTGGACATTAATTTGTGCCCTAAAACAATCAAATTAGCGGCTGTCAAGCAGCTGCTGCACATGTTTATTTGCTCCCCCTTTTGTATTCCATTTCTCTTTAGAGAGGTTACAGATTATAGAGTCAAAAATAACCTGCGATCTAGGCATCAGAATGAAATTTTGCAAATGCTTAGGAAACCCTATGCCGCATTATTGTAAAATTATTTTGGTGTATACAGGGTCTTCGCATTTTGCGTAACAAACCAAAGTTATATATTTTTTAAATGGAAACCCCCAATTTTGTTTACATATTCACGTTCCCCACAAAATTTCATGGAAAACGGTATACCACATTATGGGGTTTCCAGCAGGGGATGTTAAGATATTGCCATTTTAGTGCCAAACTGGAGCCATCTTTGTGGCACTACTGACGCCTACTTACCGAAGCTGTCTACGATTTCTTTATCGAACTAGATTCACAGACTATTCTATTTGCAAATTCTGTTAATACCTTTGCTACAGTACTTCGTATTATACAGGGTGGTCAACATACGCATAATTGAATTTTTCTCAAGAATTTCAAATGGAACACCCTGTATATTAATTGCACATTTAATAGCCAATTTACTAAGCTCTTAATTGATGCAGGCATTGCCAGGTCTGCGGCTGACAGTTTCTACGGAAATTAAAATTGAAACTTAAAAATTTTCAATTTCACTGTTATTTTTTACAATTTTATTCGGATTTCCCCATTTAACTTAAATTCGGACCTGCCCCCCTTTAAATCGATTTAGTTAGGTAACTTTGTTGCGTATTTTGAATTGCTTGTTTTGAAATTTCGAGTTGCTTCAGGACAGATAAATGGTTAAAAGTAGATACAAATTATTAATAAGCTGAAATATGACTTTGTAGAGGAAATGTAATTTAAACGAAAAGCTGGACGGAGAACAAATTTATAATGTAAATAATGTTTATTAACAGTGCCATTTTTATGGAAAGTAATTCGAAAACATTGCTTTTCCGAGATAACTGTTTTATTCTCACTTTTTATAGAAGAATCATATTTTGTAGTCAAAATGCAAATCGCGTTGAAATCATATTACCTGTGATAAACAAAACAGCTCCAACTCGCATCTGTCATAGTTTGAAGGATTTTCTGCATTTTCTTAATTTTTGTATTTAATTTTAATTTATTTATTTAATTTAAATAAACTTGTTCTCGCTGTAGTGTTTTGTTTAAATTACAACATTTCCCACTAATGATAAAAGCCAAATTTATCTCATTAATAATTTCTACTGACTTTAAAATATTTATCTGTTCTGACTTCCGCATCAACAACTCCAAATTTGAGAAGAAAAATTGAAAAGGCACAACAAAAGTACGTAACTAAATCGATTTAGAGAGTGAGTGGCTCAAATTTAAGTTTTCTTGGTTCTGGTAGACATTGCTATTTCGAGCTATTTTTATTCTTTTAGCTCTAGTTGTTCACAATAATACTAATTCTCGGTAAGAATATCTTGAAAACTACCCGTTTTAGGTATTCGCGAGTAGACTTAATAAAAATTAAATCGATTTTTCCTTCAAGAAGTAATTTTGCAATGGGACTTTTTGTGTCAGTGTAAATTCTATTGGCTTAGTTTTGCGCAGAAACCAAATTTAAACATTTTTTTGGTTTTGGGAGAAAAAATAGGTGAAATTCGAATAAAATTGTAAAAAATAACAGTGAAATTGGAAATTTGTAAGTTTCAATCTCAATTTCTGTAGAAACTGTCAGTCGCAGACCTGGCAATGCCTGTATCAATCAGAAGCTTAGTAAACTGGCTATTAAATGTGCAATTAATATACAGGGTATTCCATTTGAAATTCTTTAAATTATACATGGTGGTAAACATAAGAAAAGGTTATAAAAGTGCCCTTAAAATTTAATTTTCTATGTCTATTTCCATTACTTAAGGAGATATTTAGTTTTTTGAGAATTTGCTATCGCAAATAGTTGATCTATTTACGGAAGCTATGATAAAATAGTGGAAAGAACCTTTGTCTTGAATTTAATTTGAAATATCCAGAGTTACCTCCAATGAATAGAAAGAAATTGTCCTGTCTTCGCCAGAAGTTCATTCTTACTGGAAGAATAAATCCGCCCAGAAGCAGGTTTAAAGTGGTAACCGGAGGCGAAGAAAATGAAATTAATGTTTTGGGATATTTTGCCGCTTTTCCAAGAGCGTCGATAAGAGCGGCCGCCAATGATTTGGGATTGAGCTATTTCTCAACTCACATGATCCTTGTTTTGCATAAACTTCATCCCCACTCCTTTATAAGACCTCAAAAACTCCGGCCAACGGATTATCCTAAACGGATTGTCTTTTGCGAAGAACTTTTGGTCAAAATATAAGAAGATGAGAATATTCTTAAACGGATTATCTGAACGGACGAGGCCAAATTTGCCCAAAGAGGAGTATTTAACAGAAGGAATCATCATTTTTGTAAAATTTCAATTTCGGTACTAGTTTGAAAAATGAATTTTTGGCAGTGTCCAAAATTTATTGTACATAAATGCACCTCGTCGTATACGTTGCGTATACATATTTTCGAAATATTTGATTTCATACTGAGATAAAAACGAGATGGATACCAGATAGACCAGTTTCTTGCGTCTTGCTTTAATTTGATCGCAATCAGTTTTAAGGACTAATTGGGCCGATTGATTCGTAATAAAACGACCGCATTAATTACATATTCTGCCGATAGAGCCGTCAAATTTATCGTTCTCTTCTTTAATATTTTTTCATTTTCTTATTAAAAACGTTACCTTCTACACATTTGTCTCATGCCAATATACTTTATTTGCAGGTCCGAATAACGGTGTTGGACAAAAACGACAGTCCCCCATCTTTCAAGAACACACCTCTGCATTACTCTATCTCGGAAGATTTGGGCCCTGGACAACCTGTTGCCACCATTAGAGCTGACGATCCGGACACCATAGGGCAATTGGAATACACCCTTATCAAAGGGGACGATGGCCATTTTTCAATCGACTCCGATTCCGGGATTCTCAGATTGATAGACTCACTCGACAGGGAAACCAAAGATTTATACAAATTGACAGTAAGGGCAAACGATGGGAATCAGCATACGGACACCGT
Source organism: Xestobium rufovillosum (assembly GCA_963966045.1). Taxonomy (NCBI): domain Eukaryota; kingdom Metazoa; phylum Arthropoda; class Insecta; order Coleoptera; family Ptinidae; genus Xestobium; species Xestobium rufovillosum. Next base: position 48,747,189 of record OZ014492.1, on the reverse strand, counting down.
TGTAGTTGTGCAGGTAAGAAAAATAGCTAAATTATTGCGAAAAGCATAACCTAACCGTCGCAACGTTACCTTCATCTATAGCACCACATTTCAAATGCTTCTAATTTTTTCCTATCCACTTCTCCTATCGTCCAAGGTTTACACCCGTACAATGCCGTACTCCACACATGCGTTTTTAAGAGCCTCTTACATGTTTCTACATATATCATTCGGCCCTGCGCTATTCTTTGTTTTATATCTCTTGATCTCCTACCATCACGAGTTACTTGACTTCCTAAATAGCAGAAATATGAGACTTTCTCTATCTTCTCGTTTCCAATTTGTATTTTAGTTTTAGTCCTATTTTCACGCCCCCTGCACACCAAAATTTTGGTTTTCTTTTTATTGTTCCTCACACCATAGCCCTTCGTCAAAACCCCTTCCATTTCTTTCAGAGCCCTTGGTAATTCTTTTTTGCTGGATGCTAATACTGCTATATCATCCGCGAATCTGAGCATCATATTAATAGTTTGGCCCTGTATATTCATTCTGTCTTTAACAATATTAATCGCATCTTCGATATACAGGGTGTTTCATTAACAATGGGAAATCCCTTAACCGGAGATTCTACAGGTCAAATAATGACCATTGACCCGAACATGCCTTATCCGAATGTTGATGGTTTAGGAAATACAGGGTGTTGAAAGTTACAATTTTATTTCCATTTTTTCCATAACTACGAAATTTCTTAGGTTGTCGACTTGAAAATTTGCAATCCTATGGTTTTTCTTACAGGAAAAAATATTCCAATAACATTTTTGAAGTTGCTCATAGAGGGCGCTACTTATAACCTATTGTTTTGATAAATTAACCCATAACTTTTTACCATGTACATCTAACGCCAAATCGGCTCGAAAATCTGAAAGACCAACCTTTTTTAAATAATAGATGTATTCTTGTCTCATTTTGATAATCCATGTGGTCTAGAATGAAAGATATGGTTTATAAAGAAGCTGTTGATTCACCCGATGAGCTGTGGCGAAGAATACAAGCGGCTGCCAATGTAATCAAAGGCAATCCAGGGGCATTATTTAGAACTCGGGGGTCTCTCAGGAAATGCATTGAAAAATGTATCCAAATGAATGGTGGACACTTTGAACAACTGGTGCGTGTAATTTTTGTAGGACGTTGTATTTACCAAAGCATAAGCCGACGTAAACGAGATCATCTTAGGATCGCGAATGAAGCTTTTGCCCGATAACCCGGTATATAAAGTTGAAGGCGTGTCCTGTGAGCAATTATTCTCGTAATGATAGTACTTAACTAAAAGCAGACCATAAAGTAAACTTGTCAGAAACATTAATATCAGCATGGCGGTACAGCACTAATTATTTCTGATAAAATAAAATGAATGCTGCTAAGTAGTGTGGAGTGCTGAGAAATCTAAAAAGACGTATCATATCTCTCAAGCGCCGACTGCAAATTTATCAAGATAACTCTGCAATGTATTGCTCGTGTTAATACTCGGGTAATTCTGTGAAATACCGGGCAGTTTATTGCTATAAATCCGTCCAATGCCTCCGACTGGATGAAAAACCGATAGAAAACAAAAATTTCATTATAATACTAAGTAAAATGAACTCTTGTGAGTTTGTGACCTCTCCCTGATCAGACGCAACTCGAGTTCCTTACCAGATATGGAATTCAATAACAATATGAGCATATATCGACTGATTAATCACCTCAACAGTTCGCATGTCTTCGCGGACGGGAGCCAGAGGAAGCTGGGCATAGAGCGCGCTATTTTATGCACCAAGAACAGATGGTGTGTAAACTCACAAGAATTCAACAACTTCAAGCAAAACACTGCTTCAAGAGACGGAAAAATATTCTTGAGGATTATAATGAAATGTTTTTGGTAATTTTCTATAGAATAACGTTGAAATATGAGATTTATCAGCTGTTAAATAGTGATTCTGGACAAACGTCTATAAAATGCTGCCACCCATCGCCCAAAAGTGTGATTAGGATTATGCAAAATATAGTCACAATCTATTATGATTGGTTCCTATCACAGCTCCAAGATTGTTAACTTGGCTGACTTGGTATACCTACTAATTTCTTGGAAAGGGTTATACATTAATAATCTGTTACGTAAAATATTGTCTAAATCAATCTGCATTGCAAAATATCCGCATAATTTATGAGTTCCAATGTTACAGTCCTTAACTGATGAAAGTGTATTCTAACGAGCTCCAGATCTGTCAGTGCAGCTTTCCTTTCAAAATTTATGTACCTTTCTGATGCATTGTTTAAAAACAGTACTTCTTCTGTTTTAATGTGATAATAAAACGCATTAATTGGACGCGAGTAACGGTTTTCAATTTCACTGCCTTGCGCAAACATAACAATGAGCGGTAAATGGTTCGTTCTCCCCTTCTGGACGTAAAGATGATGGTTTTTTAAATTGCTTACGTTTGTTTTACGGCGCTCGTAAAAATTGAATCGCCACTTTGCGAGGTGCGCTTCTCTGTGGTTGTTTAAGCACAGAGGTCGCCTCAAGTTGTGTTCTGATGCCTATAAGCGCACATTTCCATAAATTGTTTCCTTTGCCGCTCCCTAGAGGGTGAAATTTTTGAGAGACAAATGTTGTTATCTTGGGTTGACCACTGTACTATGGATAAAATTCTGTGCCCTCCACATCGCATTAGTGTGTATCACAGTGCCATACCGACCCTCACGATCTCTGCCACTCGTATAGCCAATTGATTTTAACACTGAATCTGAGTGGTACAGTTACGAGTATGAATCGTCCGATCCCATACTCTGTTAACATAACCTAGAAATGCGGAAACTGGAAGACACAAACACACATCTCGCCGGAGTGCATAAGGAGGCGTGTTGCTTGTGCACCTACCGACATAGTAACTATCCCGAATGCTGCCGTTTATCATAGCTGCCACCGAGATGGAGATCTGCGAGATTTCATAGTAACCGCGTAGAGGATCAATGAACCCTAATTGTTGATGGTATTGCTCGATTATGCTCTATACTTCTACGATTTATTAACATCCCGACAGAAGCATCGGAAAAATACATCGGAATTCTTTGTCCGTATGTCGATTAGAGCTTTGAGATGCCGGGAACAGCCAATAATAAGCTAATAAGGAGATAGTGGTAACACTATTGTCGATATTTAACTCGATGCAGTTACATTGAAGAAAGTCAATATTGCAGTAATTCTCACGTAGTTAGTGTAAATTGATTGATTTCAATTTTCAAGAGTTGTTCAAATATGGGACACACTTTCGATGTCAAATATCAAATAACACTCTATAAACAATTAGAAATTTATATTTGCCAATGTTTTTATTAGCCAAGGATCTTCTACGCTCAGCTGGTTTATCGAGTATTGTCCATTAAGCATTTGCTAATATTTTTCTCCAAAAATGGATACGTACGCCCATGAAGGCTTACATTAGTTAGTAATATACCGACTGTTATACAGGGTGGGCCAATAGTGCGTAGTCGGTCCATATCTCTGATTCTATTCAAGATTTCAACATGAAATTTTGCGTGTGTGTGGGGAACCCCGCGAAGCTGCTGTTAAAATCATTTTGATGTATACAGGATGTTCACGTGCTACGTACCAAACCAAAATTATATTTTTTAATGGAATGCCCCACATTTGTTTACATATTTAGATTCCCCATAAAATTTCATGAAAGTTGATATACTACACGGTGGGGTTTAGAGTAAGCGATGCTAAGATATAGCCATTTTAGTACCAGTGTGAACCCAAATTTGTGGTGCTACTGACGTCTGCTGGTCAAAGCTAACTATGATTTTTTTATTGGACTAGGTTCAGAGAATACTCTATTAGAAAAATACATGAACACTTTTTTCAAAATAGCTCATATTGTACAGAGTGGCTAGCTTGCGCAAAATGGAGCTTTCCTCAAAAATGTTCAATGGAACACCCCGTATATTATTTGCAGGTTTGATAGCTAGTTTATTAAGCTTTTGACCGATGCAGATATTGGCAGGTCTGCGACTGATAATTTAGGCAGAAATAAATATTGAACCTTAGGAATTGAGATTTTTTTCGGTAATTTTGTACCATTTTTGGGAAATTTCCCCCATTTTGCCACCCAAAACTCCTTGTTTCAATTATTTATACCTAGGTTTAATAAGGTACCATTTATTTAAGAATATGACAATGAAGAAGTAATCTGGCGATGAAAGTTTTTGTCTCAATGTTAAATAAACTACCAGTCAAAATACTACATTTTAAAGTTCAATTTTCAATTCTATCGAAACCGTCAGTCACAGACCTAACAATATCTACATCAACCAAATTAAACTGTCTATCAAATATGGAAATAAAATTTGGGGCCCACCTGTATACCAATACTTAGAAAATTAACATGAGAAGTCGCATTTTGTAAAAGCCTTACATTCGTTGTGAGAAAAGTGTTCAAACAAACCTTGAAAACGTTAAAATAGGGTGCTTTAAATGCAAAATGTCTGAATAACTGATATGCGACCCGGAACAGCGACTTATCACGGATACTAATAATCTGCAAGCCGAAAGTGAAACTTGTTTGTTCACGACCGAATTTTCACAACGATATCAATCTCTGGGAACACAATTTTAATTATACGTCACGAGGTAGAGGAGTAGAAAGGACCGATTTATCATTTGTCGTGTGGTGAAATTTTGATTGATATCTCCTTCCTTCGCGGAGCATTTGGAACGAGGTGAACGGCGATATTTTCCTTGCAAACGAGTGCATGACGCTCTTTAAAAGATCATAGTTCATCTATGCAGTTTACATAACACTCTTTTTTCTTAATTTCAGGTTACTGACACCAATGATAATCCTCCTGCTTTTTTGGAAAGCGCCTATTCGTTCGACATCCCAGAGAATGCTGCTAGGGGGTCGAGGGTGGGTCAAGTGCAAGCGGTGGATCCAGATCTAGGGATGAACGCCCAGTTAACGTATACCGTAATCAGCGATTGGGCAAACGACGTTTTTTCTCTGAATCCTCAAACTGGAGTTTTCACGCTAACCGCAAGGCTAGATTATGAAGAGGTAAGTCCATATCCATTATTGGGGCGACGGCCTATATCTCTTGAACCATTCAAGGCATCAATATGAAATTTTGCAAGTGCTTAGAAAATCCCATCTTGTAAAATTAAATACCTTTTCCACAGTACTTTATAGTATACAGGATGGTCAACATACACATAATTGAATTTTTCTCGGGAATTTCAAATGGAACACCCTGTATATTAATTGCACATTTAATAGCCAGTTTACTAAGCTTTTAATTGATGCCGGCATTGCCAGGTCTGCGACTGACAGTGTCTACAGAAATTAAGATTGAAACTTAAAAATTCCCAACTGCGCCTGCGGTTCGAAGGGGATGATTTTCGGTCCGATCGACGGCGCTGTTGGAATCCGCGTTTAAAATTATCGGGCGCCCTCCGGTATATTCATGTAATGGAGCATGTTTCAGCCATCTTGTCTAATCAAATATATCACACACCTCCGCTGTAATATATCATTTTGCTATATAAACGCTAAATTAGCTGGGATAATTATTCTCTTGTACGCGTTCTTCTCTAATGTTACCCACGCGTTTCGCTTTCTTTTTTACATCCCGAGGAGTTAAACGGATGAAGAATGCGTATATACTAGAGGGTTTATACTTTATACATGCGACGTGTCACGGTTTCTATGGCTGCACCTCCGGAACAAACCGATTTTCCATACCACGGAACGTGTTTCTAACTCGAAACACGGAAATTTATTTGTTGTTTCAGTTTTGATATCTTCCAGGTAGAAATTTGCTGTTCAAGAATTAAAAAGAAACAGCTTTTTATCGTTTTTATACAGCGAATATTATAATTGCTCAAAAACTGATTGTCCAAGGGAAGCGACAACTACGACTGACCGTCGTAAATGCGGTATTCCTCGGAGACGTTGTGGTATTGCACCGATACGTCTTGAAGAGCTACATTTCGAAGATCTGCATTAGAAAAAATCACATTATGTCGAAGAATATCACACATGACACTTGATGCAATCAACAATAAATTAATATAATAATAATACAATAATAATGCAAACTTCAATTAAATCGCCCGGTAAGAATCCTTTCAATGTCAATAACAGTCGTATTTGCATAAAAATGCAACCGCGGTCGGCCGGAACCTCCTTACATAATGTTACGCGAGAATTATTTCGCAAGTTGGCGAGAAAGTGCACATAAAAACCGCCGTTGACTGGCAACGTCGGCAAGTTCACGGTTTGTTTATATTTTTATAGAAAGTTTAATGCCCACATTTCGATACAATGAATCTTCCTATTTAAGAATGCTGTGGCGGAAATGTCCGTCGATCAAAATTATTCTCACTTTAATTGGGGGTAATTAATGGATTATTATTTGTAAAGTTGGAATCAGTGGCGCCGATAGCATATTCTGTCTGATAGTGACACTATACTTGGGCCGCCGAACAGACGGAGTGATCACCCTGCAAGCATGAGCTCTATCAATTTAGGACGACCGAACCGCAGTGATGCGCTTTCTTTAGACCCAACGAAGTCGCATCACTCCAATTCGGTCGTCATAAATTAATATTGGCCCCGCTAGAGCATACGTTCTTGCAGGGTGATCACTCCGTCTGTTCGGCGGCCCAAGTATAGGAAACCTGTGAACACTATTTTGGATTTCTCCTGATGTTTATCCTACTTTCTGCAAATAAACAAGGAATGAAATCAGAAGATGTTTTTATTATTGAAAATTAATAACAGAATACCAGTAGAACCCAGACAACTTCAAAAACTTCAAAAAAACTAACACTAACTGGTGAATGCTGGTCCATAGTTTAGGGTAAATTGTAGGTGTCGTCTAACCTATTAAAAAGTTTTTGGGAAAATATTAAAGCAGTAAAATGAAATAATAAAAATTAAATTACTTTAATTTTACTGCAATTATGAAAAATTTAACAAGCGGCAACATTTGTTTATATTTTGCTCTAATGAATTTTGTAATCTGGCAATTTAATACTTATTTATTTCAAATCTATAGATAAGAACAAAAACTTATTAATATACAATGAAATTAAAGTAACATAAAAAAAGAAAAATAACTATAACAAATATTCAAATAAACCCCCATTCTGTATCAGACAGTATCCCAGCCTATTATAGAAAGAATTTCTCACATTCGCAAGTTGCCGATCGTTTATTAAGTTGCATTCTGCAAAAATAGCATTCCTTAAAGAATCAATATTTGGGTGACGAGTTTTATAAATCTTATTTTTTAAATGACCCCACAAGAAAAAGTCACACGGTGCCAAATCGAGAGATATAGCTGGCCAGTTTATAGCACCAGCTCTCTGGAAATATTTCATTTAATAATACCCTCACTTGTGCTCCAAAATGTGCTGGGCATCCGTCATGTTGAAACCAGACCTCCCGATTCGCATGTGCAACTTCTTCTCATGCAGGGCCAATATGGTTAATTAAAAGATCTAAATAAGCTTCTGAATTTAAATTTCCCTGTATTTCAAATGGTCCTATAATGCGATTATTAAAAATGCTTGCCCAAATATTGATTTTTTTGAGGGTATTGCGTTGTAGTGGCTAGTTTTATTCTGGGATTTTCCTGGACCTAATGCCTAACGTTTTGTGAATTTGGCTCTTGATTTAAAGTGAAGGTACACTCATCGGTAAAACAAATTGATGAGAGGAAGCTGCGATCCCGATTAGCTCGTTCTTGCATTTCTTCACAGAAAGTTTGCCTTGATTCTTCGTCAAAAGGAAGTAACTCTTGGTGACATTGAAATTTAAAGGGATGATATTTGTTTTTTTTTTAATATGTTACGGACAGTTTCTTGAAACATTACATTCTAGGGCAATAGACCTTAAACTAGATGTTGGACTAGCAGTTATCAGGCCTATTACCATTTCCTCTACCTCAACATTTAGATTTCTTGGAACGCGAAAGCAGTGTAGAGGGGGATAACCTAGGGAGTCCTATAATGAGAGAAGAGTTTGAGATAGCACTAAAAAGTTTAAGGAATAATAAAGCACCAGGTATAGATGGCTTGCAGGCAGAAATCTTAAAGTGCGCAGGTCAAGAGGTAATAGATCGTTTATTTAAACTAGTTAGTCGCATATACCTGACAGGCGAGATTCCAGAAGATTACAAACGGAACATCATAGTAGCTTTGCCAAAAAGAAAAGGCGCGGATAGATGCGAAAATTTTAGAACTATCAGTTTAACTTCCCATGCGTCAAAAATTTTAACTAGAATTGTGCAAAGAAGGATGGAGAAAAAGGCGGAAGAAATATTAGGAGAAGATCAGTTCGGATTTAGACGAAATAGAGGAACGCGCGAGGCCATTCTAGCTTTACGAGTAATTATAGAAAAAACGATAGAAAAGAGAAAGAGCGTCTATATAGGATTTGTAGATTTAGAAAAAGCCTTCGACAACGTAAAATGGGGGAAGATGTTCGAAGTGCTGAGAAAGGTAGGGATGAAATACAGGGACAGAAGAATAATACATAATCTCTACAAAGAGCAAAAGGCAGTTATAGAATGTGAGCAGGAACAAAGGGAAGTAGATATCCGGAAGGGAGTGAGACAGGGATGTGCATTGTCACCTCTAGTTTTCAACTTATATATCGAAGATGCGATTAATATTGTTAAGGAAAGAACAGCCTCAGGGATCAATGTACAGGGCCAAACTATTAACATGCTCAGATTTGCGGATGATATAGCAGTGTTAGCATCTAGCAAAGAAGAATTAGGAGCGGCTTTGAATGAAATGGAAGCAGTTTTGACACAGGGCTTCGGCATGAAAATCAATAAAAAGAAAACTAAAATTTTGGTATGTAGGGGATGTGAAAATAGAACTAAAATGGAAATACAAATTGGAAATGAGAAGATAGAGGAGGTCGCGGATTTCTGCTACTTAGGAAGTAAAATAACTCAAGACGGTAGGAGCACTAAAGATATAAAACAAAGAATGGCGCAGGGCCGAGTTGCGTTTAACAAAAAGAAACAACTGTTATGCTCGAGAACGGTTAATATAGAGACTAGGAAGAGACTCTTAACGTCGTATGTATGGAGTACGGCATTATACGGGTGCGAAACTTGGACAATAGGAGAAGCGGATAGAAAAAGAGTAGAAGCGTTTGAAATGTGGTGCTACAGACGCATGATGAAGATACCGTGGATAGATAAGGTTAGCAATAGGGAAGTATTAGAAAGAGTTGGGGAAAAGCGAAAGGTATGGAAAACAATAAAGATAGAAAAGAATGGAGGTACGCGTCCAACCAGTCTTCGGACTGAGAACCTTATGATGATGGAACGACTAAAAAAATAAATGATAAGATTAATTATTTTAGTTTTGTTTGACTCCACGTTATCACTTGTTAAATTTCTCATAATCCCAGTAAAATTTAAGTTAGCGAACAATAAGGAATTAGCAACTAGGTAATAATAATAAGCGAATCAGAATTATCTAAATAAAAACCAAGTAAATTTATTAGTAAAAATTACGTTCTTTCAATGAAAGATTCTCAGTATCTTCAAATTTCTTAACTAAATTTTTTATTGTTGTTACCGAAGGAATAGGACTGTTATTGAATTTTACAGAAAATAAGTCACGGACTATACCCGCAGACTATTGCCGCCGTAAAATGTTTTCACAATGAAAACCTTTTCTTAAACTGAATAAATATTTTTGTTCATTTTGAAACCCAAATTTTAAATTGTCGATAAATAATGTTGACAGTTCAGACGAATTAGAAATTAGAATCAAGGGAGTCTTTGATTAGAATAAATTAAATTGTCATAGGTAATCAATCTGACGAATATCCGTGTTTTAATTTGAAAATTATTAGTGTAATTTTTGCTTTTAATGCTTTAATAAATTGTAAAATTGCAGAGTTTTTGATATCCTCATACGCAGAAAAAAATAATCTTTCGATTGCTACCTTTACCACCACTGTAACTACACATGGGGAGCAGGAATCCCCAAAAATGTATGCCCTTGTTATTTCCCCATGTACACATCGAAGTTTGTCACACGGTATGTATAATATTATAATTATTGGTGGTGCGGATAGTAGTGATAAACTCAATATACATAATATAATAAATATTTAATATTCGAGATTTATTGAAAATTGTAAAAAGTATAAAAATGATAAATCTATTAAAGTTATATTATATTTTTATATGCCAGAATTTCAAAAAATTGGAATAATATTCAAAACAGATTGACACACATTGAACAAATAAACAAACAAATAAAATCGCAAAAATTCCAATATCTATAGAGTCTTCGACATTTTCATTGAATGAAATCAGAAGCAACGCCACTGGTTCAAATAGAAAGCACGATCATTTATAAGAAATAATTAAATTGATGACAAATTAGCCAAATACAATCTGACATTTCCTGCCTCCAATTACGAAAATAATTATTAGACATACGCTGTGCCAAATTTAAGACGCCCTCCGGTAGTAAGTGTATCTCTATTACCGGCAAAAACAACCACTGAAAATATAGCGGCATTTAATCATAGGTGGTCTTGAGCTCTCGCAAAAACAACCGACAATCATAAGTCAGGCATTTTTGTAGCGGTTTACCGACGTTTCGCTTAAAAATGCTCACGACGGTGCGTTGACAATAGTTTTAGCTTTTTGTTCTTCGTTTTGCCCGCGGCCACTCGCTCACCGTCCGCTCACCCATCTCTCTCCTCCGCATCCCCGAACGAATACGCTGAACGAAGACGCATCCATTCATTTTGAGGAGAACTTAAAAGCACTGCGAGTCCACAAGGACGCTATGAAGTATACATGAGACAACGAGGACGTCGGTAAATAAGTTTACAGTATTTTTTACGTTTATAACAAAGTTATAAACTTAGTTTTTATTGTTCTCTTGTTGTACGCATCTCGAGCTTGACAGCCGAGAAGGAAAATGGCGCGCATTTGCGACCGCATCCGAAGGCGTCATTGCAAGTACCTAATTAAAAGTAAAAAAATTAGTCTCAACAAATGCGAGTTTCGAATACAAAATGCATCGCTTTTTGCCCTCGAGGACAGCTTCCGTTCAATGTAATCCAGGCTCGATAATTATGGTTCTAATTATGTCATAATTATTGCCAATGTCGGAGCAATAAATTACGAAAGCTGTTGGCAGGTTGGCTAATAAAATATCAACAAATCGCTACCTTTTCTGAATTATGGTAAAAGTTAAACCCATTGCTTTTATTTGTATTCGCAGTGCTCAATTTAAAATCTGCATTTGAACGCTTTTGCTTCTTTATATTCAAGTGGTATTGGATCGACCGAACAGCTACTCCTCGGGCAAGTACCCCATCAGGCATTGAATTATAGAATTGGATTCAGTCTTTTGGACCAAACCAAAGTGAATTCACTTTGGACCAAACTCATATTTGTCTTTTAATTCCAAGGGGTAACGGTAAGATACAGCAGACGAATGAGTCTCTTCAACATCGGATGGATTCGAAACAGAGTCTTTCATTTTTCGAAGGTTTTCTCAAGTCATGATGAAAATTTCACTTTAGTTTGCAAAATTTTGAAGCTTCTAAGCAATTTTGTTGTCTCGGTACTTTATAGTAACTCACAACCTCGTATTTATACATTAAATCATTTTTGAGCTAAACATACAATTTTTGCCTCGGTTTTTACTGCGTTTCAGGCGCATTCGTGTGAAGTAACGCATCTCGAATTTTTCAAACGGCATCGTAGCGAGCCGTGTCCACTTCAGCAGAACAGCCGCTGAAAAGGGAAAACGCTTCAGTAATTGAACATAAATTCAATAGAACAATCCAGTTTGACGGCTATCATATTATTTATAGAATATAGATTGATTCGTTTACAAGTTTTTCTAGCGTTTTCACTTATGGATAGTAAGCGTCAAAAGGTTGTCTGTGTTTCCAATAAACTTCTTCCTTCGCGATTACAACGCGATTCACTGCTCCGCTAGTTTTTGTTCCTATAACGTTGCAGATATTGTTTGTTTCATGTGGAAAGCAGGTGGCATACATTCCTGTTGTCAAACCAAAAATGGATCAGGAATGTAGGCGGGCATTCATTTTTGAAACTCTCCCTATAATTACTACACCCGGAAAATCGCATAACAGGCGAAAATTTAAGAGTGACGATGTAAGTGAAGAAATAAAATGCGAAATTCGCAACAAGTTTTATATGATCAGAGAAGACTAGAAACACATTACAATTCAAACCCTGAATGAATTATCAAAGCAAAGGGGTGTCATAGATGTATCTACGAGTATGTGGCGTATTTTAAAGAACTTGGGATTTTGTTTGAAAACTGAGAATTGTGAGCAACCTCACATTGCAAGCAAGCGCATTGCGTTTTTAAGAGAATACAGAAAAATATGAAAAGCGAACATCCCCAGACAATTTGTGTTTCTCGACGAAACATGGATTTTTGCTAAAGAAGGATGCAAGCGCACATGGCAAGATGAAAGTGTTAAAAGCTGTAAGAAAGGCCACACTTAAAATGGGAAGCGATTTGTTGTGCTCCATGCAGGAACTAGGCATGGTTTTGTACCGAATGCATCGCTGCTGTTCTCTACAAAATCAAAATCGGCAGACTACCATGATTCAGTGGATCAGAATTCGTTCAAAGAGTGGGTTTTAGAAGAACTTATACCAAACCTTGAGGAACCGTCGCTAGTGGTAATGGATAATACATCATATCATAGCTTCTTAGTAGAGCCACGTCCCCATGCATCCTGGAATAAATCAAAATTAAAAGATTGGCTTGTAACTAAAAGTGTGCCATTTTCGGAAACGGCTTTGAAAATTGACTTTCTAAATTTATGTGACGAGAATGAAGAACAGCCATGGTACGCTATAGACAAAATGCTCCAAGGGCATGGTCATCAAGTCTTAAGACTGCCACCCTACCACTGTCAGTATAATCCAATAGAGTTGGTGTGGGGTATTTGCAAACAATATTATGATCTGCATATTGGAGAAGCTGGTTTTGGAGACAAACAAGTTTTAGATATGTGGCAAAAAGCTATTATAGACCAAATCACTCCAGATGTTTGGAAAAATTGTATAAATCACTTTGAAGAAATTGTGGAGGAAGACTGGGAACGTGAAGTGCGCTTTGATGAAATTGAACCGCTTATAATAAACTCGAATGATTCATCTGAAGATTGCATCCATTTTCCACCAATTTATTAATCTAGGGTGCCTTCTTTCAAATAGGTACTTAATCATAAATTCTACTTGTTGACAATTGCTGGAATGCAATACATATTTGATCCATACTGACATTATGACGTGGGAGCCAAAATAAGTGAAAACAACTATACCTAGATATCTAAAACAAATTCATTGCTGGAACAATCAACTTTTGGCAAACGCATAACGGCACAATAATTTCCCAGTTTTTAAAAAGCGTATTATAACTGTTTCCATTTTAACAAACTTCATAAATGATCGATTTATTGTTCGCAATCAATTAAATGAGGAGGGTGAAAAAGCTGAGATATGCAGACGTTCAACGGTAAATAATACGTCACACACTGCGAAATATAGCATTTCGCCGCAGTGAGAAAGCCAAATTGGGCTCGGGGCCGGGCCACAAACCAGCAGCTATAGTTTCCAAGTGATTCAGGAACAAAAACTAGAAACGGACGCAGTAACACAAAGCCGAGACCAGGTTCCGGTAGCTGCATTTCGACTGGGTCTACTTTTTACCACGGCGAGGGAATTTTCAAGGGACACTCTGCCGTCTCCACTTGAGACAGGAGGCTTTTGAACCTGGAGTTATACACCAGACACCTCCACATATCAATTACCTAATTCGAATTATGAAACTTGATCAATTCCAATCTAATATCTTAAGTTGCTCAATAACCATGCAAATATCCGTGGAAAGTCTATTTAATATCGATAATTCGACGTAGTCTTATCAACTTCAAACTCTTGTACGTTTAGAACTCAATTTCCTGATATATTTCACGGTGATTTCAATACTAGATTAAGACAGGAACTTTTAATGGCCACTCGTCGGCATACTTTCCCTCGATATAATTAAACTGAAATTTGCAGGATTTTTTTGCATCAAATGAAAGATAGAAAGTATCTTTAGGCTATTCTGGTCTTTAAAAGTTTTTTTTTCTCTGGAGCAATCCACGTTTTTTGTCTTGACAGTTATAAAGTTTAAAGTTCATTGAAAAATGAATTACAAAAGCACACTACAGTCAAGTATCTGTGCTGTATTATGACGTCACAGTTGTCAACGATCACATGTTTTCTTTTTAAATTAGTAAACCGTTTCTTTGGTTTCATACTATCAATTAATACGTGATGTTATTTCTTAAAATGATGTAAATTTTGCATCACTTAAAATTCATCCAGTTTCCTCATCCCAGTTCTGTCATGTTCTACACAATTTGCACAATCCTTTAACAAAAGAATGCGAAATTACTCTTCTGTTCTTAGGGAATGCTAATGAAATCGATACTTCATCATGCAATAGGTAATAAGCATCAATTTCTGAAAACTCCACGCTTCGGTACGAACATTAACATTCTCGCAATACAATGTGAAGTACCTTCACAGAACATTTCAAAAAGTCTCCAATTTGTATGCAGAAGTATGTGCATGATTCTTACCAGGAATCGATGATATGTACCGGGTGTACAAATAAGAAAGGTCGGCGGCCGTATATCCGCAACCGTTTGCCCTAGAACTTTCGGAAAAAAATATTTAAGATAAAATAGGCCACGAGAAATTGCTGGAAATTATTTTTAAGTTCGTAGATTGGCCGCTAGGGGGCGTAGGGGCTACACCAAAGGAGAAAAATAATTTTTTCCCTGAAAAATCACCAATAAATGGTTATCAAAAATAATTTTGTTGTATTCTACTGAAAATTCTGAATACCTTTCGTTTAGGATTTCTTGCTCTAGCTCGTCAAATAGAGATGTCATGGGCGGACAAACATTGAGATGAAAGAATGCTTCTAACTCCGGTTTGGCTCAACGGAATTGGACAAACTTGAGCTTCTTGGGAAGAGCTTTCCTTGTTCTATCAAACGAAAGTTAAATAAAGTCATTTCGAATTTCGTAGCCACCGGTAGAGGGCGCGATTTTACATTCAAAGCTATTTTCGCGTTTATCTTGAAAAATTCAAATGGAATAATATAGTTTTTTTAATACTGCTAAAAAGAGGTGAAAATTATAAGAAAAATGGCGCAAGCCGCATGGTGATATCTTTTTTAGAACCGAAGATATAAATGAAGGAATATTGAGAATGGCTGCTCCATACTAATCAAGTAGGCTTCGGTATGACCCATTTTCATTTCGAACAATACATAACTATGAGAAAAATATTATTTTTCTTATAATTTTCGCCTCTTTTTAGCAGTATTAAAAAAACTATATTATTCCATTTGAATTTTTCAAGATAAACGCGAAAATAGCTTTGGATGTAAAATCGCGCCCTCTACCGGTGGCCACGAAATTCGAAATGACTTTATTTAACTTTCGTTTAAAACTTATTTCCAACAAATTTTTAAGCACACCCACTAATTATTGATATAATTTTTTTTAATTGTACGAAAATATGCTGTGTTGATTTTGTTATTTTTGGAGAAAAACTAGGTATTATCATTTCACAATTTTTGGGCATTTACAAGCTTTAAAGAGGAACATAAATGCGATGTTTAGTATTTGTAACTCTTCCTATCATATTTCCGAATGCTGCCATTTTAAATGGCGTCTTCGTACCAAATAATTTTGTAACTAGTAGATTTTTCTTATGGATTTTCTCACACTGTGACATCAGAAAGAACGATTTATACAGTAAATACAAAATTAGGTGTAAGTACTCGATTTTTTTGAAATTAACTGTAGGTACATAGCATTTATGTTTTTGCTGTAGGTATATATGTAGGTTTATAAAATATTAACAGTTATGCCCACCTTTATCTTCAAATTCTTGATTGAAAAATATCGGTTTCTTTTGCCTCAATACAAAAACAAAATTTACCGGAAATAAAAAATATTTCATAAAATAAAGAATCCTCTATGATCTAAGCCTATCTGTTTCTAATAACGTTGTTCGTGAAGACTTCGCCGAATATAGACTTCACACCAGCTCTAAAAACAAATGTATGCATTTTAATAAATATCTTTTTCTGAACAATACAAATGTAAAATGATTTTTTTTAATTAAACAATAAAAACTTTATATGAGTAAAATATTAAAATACGGTCCTGTCGTTTCTCTAACCCACAGTAGATAACTCCCGTTGCAGCTTCAAACTTCAATGCACGGAATCAGCTTATTTTGCTAGTAAACAACTTTTTGGCCAATAGAAAACTTTTGGCATCTCTTATAAAACAAAATTACATGATTCCGGTGCGTATTTTGCTATAAAACTTTTTGGCGTCTCTTATAAAACAAATGACTCTCCCTTATTTATGATAACTTTTTTGTTGTGGTAAACGCGTGGTAAAATAAATATAAACATAACCAATAAAATCGGCATGGTTTTGGGTTATAGATGTAGTGTTGTTTTGTAGTGCAAAACTAAAAAATGCTAGGTAAGTTATTTTGGTGGCACACACTCATTGTTTAGTCTATCTATTAAGAAAATTTAGTATTATTTGCCTATACCGGGTGGGGATTTAGTGTGTAATCGGTTCATATCCCTAGTACTGCTTAAGATATCAAAATGAAATTTTACACGTATGTGGGGAATGACATGGAGCATTTCGTAATATTATTTATGTATATACAGGATGTTTAAATTTTGAGTACCAGACCAAAGTTCTATTTCTTTAAATGGAAACCCCACAAGTATTTGCGTGATTTCGATTCCCCATAAAATTTCATGAAAATTGATATACTACATGATGTGGTTTTGAGTAAGGACTGTTAAGATATTGACATTTTTGTGTCATTATGGTCCCAAATTTATGAAGCTACTGGTGTCTACTGACCAAAGCCACCTAATTATTTTCTATTGAGAGGGGTTTTCACACTACTGTATTTGTGAAATCTATAAATACTTCCACCATAATACTTAGTATTATACAAGGTGGTTAAGTTATGCAAAAGGGAATTTTTCTCAAAAATTTCAAATAGAATACCATGTATATTATTTGCACAACTGACAGTCAGTTAACTAAGCTTTTAATTGATATAGATATTGCCAGGTCTACTACTGATAGTTTCGGCAGATATTACGATTGAACATAAAAATTTTTGAATTTCATTATTAGTTTATATTCTTTTTGGCGAATTCCCCCTATTCTGTTGCTCAAAACTCACAATAATGTTTATATTTTGTATTTGCAAATTGGTATCGATATAAAGGCAATAAATCTTATTGTAAAATTGTTTCTTGATGGTTATTTTCTTAAATGTATAATGTCTTTAAAGTCGGGTATAATGTTCAAACAAGGAGTGCCATGGAAGAAAATATTATCTTTAAGCAATAATCTTGCAATTGGATTTTTTGTGTTAATGTAAACTTCATTTGCTAAATATTTTATAGAAACAAAATGCAGACCTTTTTTGGAGTTTTGGGTCACCAACTAGGGGAGATCGTCAAAAATAATGTAAAATACTAAGGAAATTCTACATTTTTATAATTCAATTGTACATTCTGCCGAAACTTTTACTGGTAGACTTGACAATATACACAACAATAAAAAGCTTAGTAAAATGGCCATCAATTGTACAAATAATATACATGGTGTTCCATTTGAGAAAAATTCTGTTTCGCATAACTTAACCACCCTGTATTATCTCAAGTATTATGATAAAATTATTTATAGATTTCCCCACATTCGTGCAAAATTTCATTTTGATATCTTAAATAGTTCCAAAAATATGAGCTGATTACACACTAAATCTCCACCCGGTATATTTTATAGAGATTATTGTTCATTCGGTTTATTTATTAATTTTTTCCATTGCCCGATATCTGACATTTTTAATTTTTCGTTATGATCAAAAAACAAAGACAAACCCTTTCACGTTAGGAGCCTAACCCAAAATGAATCAGTTCTCTCAAATATGCTTTATAATGTAGTTAGCGACATCATATTTACATTCAAGAAAACAATTTAGTTTTATAATAAATCTGTTGTCGTTTTCATATTGTAGTACAATTGCATTACTATAAAATAGTTATTAAAATGGCAACTAATATAACAATTTACTATTAAAAGTGAAATTGCCTCTAAAGGTATGTTAATATAACTGTTACAGGAAGCAACTATAAAATAATTTTAAAATGCTTTTATAAAGAAATTAACAATATCGCCGAAAGGTACTACAAAACTACTACAAAATAGGATCAAATGTTTTATTAGTTGGTAATGAAAACGTTTCTACAATAATTTTGTTACTGTTTTATAAGATATGTTATAGATTTGTTATATAAATGTTTTGATGATAAATTTATAAAACAATTAACCTGCCGACAACAGAATAGTGTTTGGTGCAGCTTTAATATAATCAATTTGCATTTTGGAAGCTTTAACAAAATACCAATAAAATAAAATAGTCTCGGAACCACTAAATTATAAAATAACTTTGCTGCTTGGGCTTTGATACTAATAATTTTCTTAATACACGTTGAATATTATTCACTGAATTGTTATTATTTAATATTTATTCCAAGAGTAAAAAAGTCCACGCCACTGTTGCGCAGGCGCCAACGCGTCGTTCCTCCATCGCTCGCCAACTTAAATCTGTTAGACTGTACTTGTCAAACTTCGACGTGGTAGTCGGGGAGCAGCTTGGTTAAATTCAAAGTGGTCGTCCGAAGTCGAGGACACACTTGTTTTGAAGACTGTTTTCTAAGTAAAATCACCCGCTGAATCCGAATTCGGAGGGCGCCCGTTCATTTGGGACGGCCTTGACCTTGAAAAATGCATTTTTAAGTAAAATATCGAAAAATTGAAAACTCCGAACATTTCAGTTTACATCGTCATATCTTCGTTCTGGAGACAGCTAGGAAGCTAATTTTTTTTTGAAATGTTCTCCAGGCATTTTTGATTGCAAACCTCTATACACAATTAACTTCCGAAAAATAACTACGTCAGAAATTTGTAATTTTGTACACCGCGACATTTTTGTGCACCTTAATTTTCACCTCGCGAGAAAATTTTTTATTGTAAAAGATAGATACCTATTCAATCGAAATAATATGTCGTGAAAAGTATCCAGAAGTTTTTAGTGAAAAAATCATCTCGATATCTGCAATACTGACCGAGTTACAGCGATTAACAAAATATTGCTTTTTGCGCTGCGGCATATAGTGTTCTATCTCTACTCTACGCATCTACATACTCCGTGCATCTGCGCCTGCTGGCGGCTAATCTCCGTCATATGCGGGAAACTCTTGCAAATACCTATTACTCTTCTTTAGCAAAGTGCTAAAACAGTTTCCGATGTAATGAAGTTTATGTTTAAGTTTAATTGTTTACAAATAACATATCATAACTATAAAACTGTTCTTAATTTTTCAAATTCTGCGACAGACATACCTGCACTAATTCTATCTGTTTTTGTACCTGCCGCCAGGGCCGTTTCTAGTGAGCGGGGAATGCGTGTCAAACACACAGGCGGCCAATTTTTGAGGCGGCGGGCGGTATACACGAAATCGGATTACCGAATGCCTCCTTTAAAAGTTAAAGGTGGCATTCACTTTAAGGCGGCACGTGCGGAGAAGGGAGAACTTCATATTATGCAGTTACTTCTTACTTACATTGTATTTTTTATGCATTTCGATGCAGATCTTATATCAAATTAATTTATGTTACGCCCATGTATGGAGTTCCAATTTTTATGTATTCCTATTTTGAGAACAAATATAAAAACTTTTTAAAAAATGAATCTTTTTCTTCGTATGAGGAACGGTATAGGGGTGTACATAAACAGTGTTCGTTAGCTTAGGTTAGGTTGAGGGCGGTAATCCGGCAATACGTAATTTGACACGCAGACAGCCCAGACTTCTAGTCTTTGAGGCAGCCAAGGGGTCAGAAACGGCCCTGCCTGCCGCCCTGAACAATGCGTTGTATCTATTTTCAGTTACAGCTTGAACTGTTTCTGCTGAATCATTCATCTGACAAATTATGCACAAATTGTAATTGATTTCCATTTTCACTAATAGTAATGCTTATAATTTAACCTCAGACTTCAATCAAAATTGCACAAACAGTAATTCCAAAACAATTCCACATATACATACTACTCGTACATAGTTATTGTTATTTGTAAACAATTAAACGTAAACTTCATTACATCGGAAACTGTTTTATCACCTTGTCAAAGAAAAGTAATAGGTATTTACACGAGTTTCCCGCATATTTATGACGGAGATTAGCCGCCCGCAGGCGCAGAGGCACGGATTAGGTAGATGCGTAGAGTAGAGATAGAACACTATGCCGCAGCGCAGAAAGCAATATTTTGTTAATTGCTGTAACTCGGTCAGTATTGCAGATATCGAGATGATTTTTTCACTAAAAACTTCTGCATACTTTTCACGACATATTGTTTCGATTGAATAGGCATCTATCTTTTACAATAAAAAATTTTCTCGCGTGGTGAAAATTAAGGTGCACAAAAATGACGCGGTGTAAAAAATTACAAATTTCTGACGTAGTTATTTCTCGGAAGTTAATTGTGTATAGAGGTTTGCAATCAAAAATGCCTGGATAACATTTCAAAAAAAAATTTAGCTTAATAGCTGTCTCCAGAACGAAGATATGACGATGTAAACTGAAATGTTCGTAGTTTTCAATTTTTCGAAATTTTACTTAAAAATGCATTTTTCAAGGTCAAGGCCGTCCCAAATGAACGGGCGCCCTCCGGATTCGTATTCAGCGGGTGATTTTACATAGAAAACGGTCTTCAAAACAAGTGTGTCCTCGACTTCGGACTAACTCTTTAAATAAGCGCTTTTTGAGATGGCTGCTCCCCGACTATGGGTAATTTAGAGTCCCAGGAATTTTATTTAAAATCGTCCTGATCGTGACGTGTATATTTTCTTCAATATCATTTCTCAGACTTTGCATATGGAAATACACTTAATATTTCAAACAATTTATCACGCCTATCGGTCATTAATAATTGCAAATGTGCCTTGAAGTTTTCCAACGCAAGAGAGAAAAAAAATGCTAACGAGGTAATTTATTTGTGACATTTCTCTAACTGCAATTAACATTATTAATTCACAATCGGGAATTTCTTAGAGTTTTCGAACTCTGTTCGCCGCGTTCTCCGTAGATCACGTACGAAAGCTATATAAACTGACTATACCTATAAAATAAGAAAAACAAAGTAATACATAATTAAAGTACTGTAACACGTTCGCCTCTTCGTGTGGCATTTACGAAAATGGCAAACCGTTCGAGGCACATAACTTTAGATACATGCTACCTATAAATACTCAGCTATTTCTATAAAATTGCTCTAACTCTTACATTTTAACGTAAGTGTAAGTTTTTGTAAACTCAAAATTCCATAAACGAATGACGATTCGCAAAAAATGAACTGTTTGGCGGATGAATATACTTTTTTTTAATTGAACAATTTTTGCAGGTCCAGCATTACATCTTGGTGGTGCAAGCTCAAGACGCGGGCCACCCCGCCTTGTCCAGCACTTTGACGGTGTATTGCAACGTGTTGGATTTGAACGACAACGCTCCTCTTTTCGACCCGATGTCCTACAGCAACGACATTTTCGAGAACGTCTCGGTGGCGACACCTGTCGTTACCGTGAGCGCAACCGATTTGGACTCAGGCAAGTACCTGCAAACATTTAATTAGCGACAGGATATTCGGCAAATTAGTCCTCGGCCAGATTCCTTTCCAAAGTGAATAACTTGTCGTTCGTAGAAGAATGCGAGACGATATGACATCTGAGGTATTTTCGGGGGAAATTAACCAGCGGAGAAAAAAGGGTCTGCGAGTTTTTTCGGTACTCTTCCAGACAAATGGCCTCAGATAAACTCGGGGCTGGTTGATGAGACCAAATTTAAACAAATTAATTGTCCACAGTTAAAACACACTGCTGGGCACTAGTTCTGACGAATCAAAGTTAACTTCTATTGCCCACAGATTTCACATACCAGGTAAAGTCAGCGAATCAACAAGTCACTTTTTGGAGTTTACTCCTTAAGAATCGATTTTCAGTTATAGCCCGCGGTACGAAAATTTTAAGAGGAGTAAAATCATGCGTGAACTAAAAGTGAGGCGTTGCGTTACATTACCTTTCACATTGAAATTCTGTACGTATCTATGGATACGGCTGTTTATGTCTGACTGCATAGAGCATGGAAATAGTGAAAATAGAGTGGCATAGAGTAGATATGACAGTTGGCGTTTGAAAGTCAGCGTTTGCAATGTTTGTTCGTTCCTAAATTTGTTGAATCTTTTGATTTAATATGGAAAAACCTAATATTAAATACTCCAAATATTGCTTAGTACCGAAATATGAATAAACGCCTATTCGAACACCAGGAAAAGTATTTATTTCATTGCCAGTGGAATCGACGTTTAGCAGATTGTCACTTAATTACTGAATTTATAAACAATTTATATTTTGATGTAGTTGGACATTTTTGAACATAAACCATCTGATAAATACACATTTGGGTATAAAACTGACATTCGCGTGTACCCTATTATCAAGTGATTGAAGTTAAAATAATCGTTCGTAAGGAGTAAACTCCAGTCGTGCGTCGGAGCTGACACACACAAGTTTTTTATAATTTATATTCAAAATTTAGGAAAGTTAAGTTAAGTTACGCTTTGGTAGTCATGTACCGGGTGGCCAGATAAGAATGCAAAGTGCTGTATCTCGGAAGCTATTCATCATAGAGTCTTGCGGTAAAAAAAATTATTACTAAAGTGGCCAAGAGAAGACCGTGGAAAATATTTTCAGATTTCCAAGATGGTCGCCAGGGGGCGTAACCGCCATCTTAAACTTTTAAAGTGATTTTTCACTGAAATCCACCTAGTAAATGTACCAAAAAATATGTGTTTTTTAAAGATAAGCTTTATTCGAGTAATTTTTGTTTAACACTTTTTGACGTATCTATTAAAATGAAGTGGTGGGGGGGGGTGATTCAATGTTTTTTTACATAAACAGCTGTAACTCCTAAACGACTGAACGGATTTTAACAAACTTGGTCTCGTTGGAAAAAGCATTTATTGCTCCATCAAACCCATCTTACCTGTGATATGTCTAATTCTTAGTGATGCCGCTAGAGCGCGTTTTTTGATATAGTAACAGAAAATTGCAAAATTCTCTAAAAAATTAAATGCAATAATATGACTCTTTTTTCATAAAAATGTAGTGAAATGATACCTAAATAGACTAGTGAAGACCACATCTCGATATCTTATTCTTAGCCAAAAATATCGAAGAAAGAAAATTTAGTTATCATAAAATTTTAGAGAGACGCTATTACACCGGTATTTATTCTTATTTATTTGTCTTTTTTCAAGATTCAGTGATAAAATTTCATAATTTTATAATTTTTAAATAATAAAAGTATTCTTAGTTCAAACAATTAAAAAAAACGTGTAGGGGCATAAGAAGAAAGAAGGACCGATTATGAAATAAAACTAATGCCGCCTTAAATCCTCGAACTGTCTTCCATCACACTCAATTCATTGTTGGAGCCGCTCATGCGTAGACATTACAGCAGCTTCAATTTCTGCTCTTGACAGGCTACGAATGGCCTCTTGTATTCGTATGTTCATGTCGTCTCTCGTTGTTGGTGGAATTTGGTAAACAATATCTTTTAACCGACCCCATAGACAGAAGTTCAAACTGGTGAGGTCTGGGGATCGGGGTGACTTCCTCGTCCAATCCACCTACACGTTTTTTTAATTGTTTGAACTAAGAATACTTTTATTATTTAAAAATAATAAAATTATAAAATTTTATCACTGAATCTTGAAAAAAGACAAATAAATAAGAATAAATACTGGTGTAATAGCGTCTCTAAAATTTTATGATAGCTAAATTTTCTTTCTTCGATATTTTTGTCTAGGAATAAGATATCGAGATGTGGTCTTCACTAGCCTATTTAGGTATCATTTCACTACATTTTTATGAAAAAAGAGTCATATTATTGCATTTAATTTTTTAGAGAATTTTGCAATTTTATATTATTATATCAAAAAACGCGCTCTAGCGGCATCACCAAGAATTAGACATATCACAGGTAAGATGGATTTGATGGAGCAATAAATGCTTTTTCCAACGAGACCAAGTTTGTTAAAATCCGTTCAGTCGTTTAGGAGTTACAGCTGTTTATGTAAAAAAACATTGAATCACCCACCACCACTTCATTTTAATAGATACGTCAAAAAGTGTAAGGATTTAAGTGATACCGAAAAAATGGAAGTAAGAAATGTTATTTATAATTTATATGAAGAAAAGTGAATGTTACTCTAGTAACTTTACAAAAAAACCTTAAGAGAAAAGGGTGTTTTAGAAATTGGATTACGTTCCTTGTCAAAATTAATGAATATACTGGGTTTTCGATATAAAGAAGATTGCAATAGGAGATTCCTCTGTGAACAGCCGCACATAGTTCACCAACGAGTTAAATTTTTAAAGAAATATGCCAAAAATCTTAATTCAAAATTTAGGAAAGTTATTTTTTTGGACGAGACGTGGATATTTTCGAACAGCAGTAGGTCAAAGTCTTGGCAAGATGATTCGGTGAAGTCAGTAAAGAGAAATGGAAAACGTTTTATAATTTTGCACGCAGGATCTAGTTCCTGATTTGAACCTCGTGCTAGTTTAATTTTTTCGTCCAAATCAAAAAGTATGGACTACCACGATAATATGGACAAAGATTTATTTGAAAAATGGTTATTAACAGAACAGCTAATTCCAAATTTAGATGAACCTTTTTAATTTATTGTTCTTGACAACGTATCATATCATTTAGAATAAGCAACCAAATGCGAGATCGTGTGATCGGCTAGAAGATTAGAGACTACGGATTTTCCGGTTACGATTCGTAAACCAACAGTTTCTCTAATAACATGACATTAAAGACAATGCGTGACCTTAGAGGTCACTCGTGCACAATGACAACCGGCCTTATCTGCTGACACTTCCATCGCCTACTCGGACTCCACTGGCTCAAAGGAAATATCTTCTACCCAACATTTCAGTTTTGTTGTTGCATTTAAAATTGTTTAAGGATTAAGAGTTATGAATTACATTATTTTAGAGTTTATTAATGAATGAAATTATTGGGATATTAGTAGCGTGTGGTTGCCTCCTATTCCTATTCTTTTGATATGCCTAGAGATGCTTCAGAACATATTTCAGACCCACCACCAAATGATGAGGTGAGCTTGCTCTCCGATCGCACCTTGTACAAGACGTATGGAAATTTCCGTGAAACAAGAGGTCATCAGCAAGTCAAATTCACATTCCGCATGACTAAGCATAAAACTCGGTATTTATCATAACTAGAACCAATTCATCTGCGTATCTCCGTCACTAAATGCGATCATAAATCGCTGGGCGTCATTCATATATATATCTGCTTTTAATGGGGCTCCTTTGCAACCTGACGGACGCCCCTGCTTTATGGGACCAGTACAAGAAATAAACAATATGAGTGCGTGTGCATGGGCCTCTTGAAGCAGTTGGTACTAGGAAAACTAAACGCTGGTTGCCGAGAACAGTTTGTTATAAAAATAAAATGGGCTATCTACCCTTTATAACAGCAAAAAATGAACACTTTGCCTCCGCGACCAGGAATTATTGAGGAGACTGGAAGGATGCGAACACGACCACTATCTTCCCTGATTCGTCCGGCTTCTATCAGGATTGCCCATGTTTTGCGCGATGGTGGTTTTTTGGGTTGTGCCTAGAATGTTGTAAGACTCTTGCTATTGATAATGTTCGTGTGTGTAGGGGCTTGGGGCTTATTCATAGTTTTCCTGTATTCAGAGATAAAGCTCGGGAGTTGTGGTGGGGAATGTGAGTTAAAATGGGAAGCCATTGAGTGGGAGGTGATTTTATTGCCCCAGATTGTGCTGCTTAACTGGACGTTCACTTTTCTCGTGTGGTTGCTATTCACCCATACCGTACCACAATATTCAGCAGCAGAGTATATCAGTTCCATCCTTCCATCCCTTGCAATAATAATTTGAAGTGTTATTTTAATATCAACGAATTTTGTAGATTCCAGCGTTAACAACAGAATAGAATAAATACCGCGAGTCCCTCTTTCCATATAGGCATAAAATGTTATTCGATTGGAAAGCATTTTAGTTGACCGGTGTCCGAGAGGATGCCTGTCACTGCTCTTCATGCAAGCGGTGTAATTTTAGCCCGGCTTTCATCTTAGAAATGATTTGTAACGGTCGCCGTGGTCCGCGGCGAGTCAGAAATCCCCAGTCTGACGGACGGTTTATTGCACAATAATTATTCGATGGTTGGCTCAGATACGAGTGTGCAGTGCCGTTAGATAAGAACGATGTGAGAGGAGGCTGCTTTTAAAAAAAGACGAAATCGGTTCGGCGAAAAATATGGGAACGATTTAGATACATCGCTGAACACGTCAAGAATTTACAAGAAAGCGACAATTAAAAGAGAGCATCTCATTATGTTTCTCTTATCACAATCGGACCGGCATAAAGCAAAATAATTGGGACATTTGTTGAAGGCGTATCGGACCCCTGATAGCAGTTGCTCGCTGAATGGATTCTGCATTTTTTCTGTATCAGTCCGGCTCAACTTTTGCATTAAGAATCCGTGGGATCATTCCTTAGGTAAAAGGACCATTGCGAATCTTTTAATTTAGTTTAGTCGCGCAGAGATTACTATGAATTCTGCGAAGTTTACCCCAGATGCCAAAATAGTAACACTATTAAACTCGACACTTGTTTCGCAGACAACGTCATCACTTATCACCTTCAGGAGTATGAATATCAACTGACTGAAATTATATTTATATTATATAATTATATTGAACTGTATTCTACGCATTATTGAATATTCCCATACACAATGATAAATATGAATTTAAAAAAATTCAAAATTTCCGTATAACCATATATACGGAGAAAACTAAACAATGCCGAGAACGATGTATCCGGCTCGAAGGACCAACATGTGAGGACCAGGAGAAAGATTAAAATTTAGCTCACTTACCTGGGTACCTCTGCTACAGGTCTGGACTTTATAGGTAAAAATGGATGAAAGTGGAAATCCGGAAATGTCCATGCGTCTCCTTTTTCCTTCTATCTAAACGTTTTCTATTCTAGGGGTGTTGTCGAAACTACCAACTACACGTCTATAACTATCGAGTGCACAAATTAACCGATCTTATTATAGATGATTATCACGTCAAAAATTTTCACCCTGGATTGCAACCAATGCACCATTTGCCCCATGGGAGATTTACCACCTACTAGAATAGCGCAATTGAAACCTTTCCTACATATCGTTGTTGATTATGGTGCTCCTTTCACTATTACTCTAGGTTTAGGCAAACATCGTGGAGCTAAAACGTACAAAGCATATCTCTGTATTTTCGTGTGCTTTAGCACAAAGGCCCTTCATTTGGAATTAGCGTCAGATTTGTCGTCTGAAGTTTTTCTAGCAGCACTTCGTCGGTTTATAGCACACAGGGATGCCTGCGTTTCTCTATATAGTGATTGTGGTTCCAACTTTGTTAAATTGGAATGGCATTTCAATCCCCCATCAGCCCCACATATTGGAGGCCTATGGGAAGCAGACATAAAGTCTGTTAAATCACATTTGGTAAATCATTGGAGAACATATACTTACTTACGAAGAATTTTAAACTCTACTCACTCAAATAGAAGTAACGCTCAATTCAAGACCCTTATGTTCTGTTAGTTCACACCCTAAGCTGGGTCACATTAATTCTCGTTCTCTGTTGGGTCACCTTAACCAGATTAAGTCGATTGTTCGCGATTTTGACATGCTAACTTTGTCGGAGACGTGGCTGCCGCCGGGTATCGCTGATCATCGGATTCTTGTTGACGGGTACAGTTTTGTTCATTTGGATAGACCTACCCACGCTGGCGGGATTGGAGCTTACATTAGAAATGGCATTACTTACAAGTATTTTACTGGTTTGGATCTTGTCGCCGTTCATGTTGAATGTATGTTCGTTGAGGTTCGAATGGGCTCTATTAAATTTGTCGTTGGTGTTTATTACAGACCTGATAAGAATTTTGCAGAGTTTTTGAGTGTTTTTGATGACTCTATGCAGCATCTCACCGTTGCTTATGATCAGGTGTTCTGTCTTGGTGACTTCAACGTTAATATGATGGATGTAACCAGTTACCGTACTTCGCAGCTGCTTGACATAGCGGAGTCGGTTGGTATGTCTCAACTGATCTCTGAGCCTACAAGGGTTACTAGCAGTTCGATGTCGCTGATTGATTTGATTTTTACCAATTCTACATGTTCCATGTCTTCTGGTGCTTTAACTTCCGAGATAGTAGCGGATCATTTTTTAATTTTTTGTAATATTAAATTTAGAGCCAAGCGACCGTATGCCATTAGACGAACTTACAGGAATTTTAGCAACTTTGATCTGCATCTTTTCACTGATCATTTGGTAGCGGTGCCTTGGGAGCATATTTACGGTTTTGATGACGTGGATTCCAAGATTGCTTTCTTGAATGAACATCTCCTGGCATTGTATAATATTCACGCTCCACTCAAAACTTCTATATTTCGAAAGCCAAAAGCTCCCTGGCTTACTCAGACCATTAAGGAGATGATGTCGATTCGCGATGGTGCCTTGAGGAGGTTTAAAGCTTCGGGAGTCCCTGCTCATGGTGTTTTTTACAGATCTATTCGGAATTTTACTACTCGTGCGATTAACAGGGAGAAAAAGGCATATTTGGAGTTCGTTGCCCGTAATTCTTCTTCTGGTGATCTCTGGCGGGAGCTTGGCCGTATGAATGTTCACAGTAGGCGCACATCTGGTGCACTGCCTCCACACCTTTCTGACCCAAATCAGATTAAAGACTTCTTTGTGAATTCTATTGAACAACTGGATATTCCCCTTCACTTGCTTAATTCCTATAATAATTCAATTAATTCTAATGTTAGTACCTTACTGAATTTTAGGGAAGTCACTGAGTTGGAGGTTCTACATATTTTAGAGAACATCAAGCCTTCCGCCTTCGGTGCTGATGGAATCAATTCTGTAATGCTGGTTTTGTGTTGCCCTTTTCTTTTGCCTTTTCTTACCCACATACTTAACTTTTGTTTATCTTCTTCAACATTTCCCGGTGCATGGAAAAATGCTCTTGTCTTTCCCCTTCCCAAGATAGGTAATCCTTCTGATTTCAAGGATCTTCGTCCCATAAGTATTCTCCCCACTTTGTCTAAAATCCTTGAGCGTGTCATTAGTCGCCAGCTTCTCGATTTTATTGAGGTTAATGAAATTTTGCCCGGGGTGCAGTCCGGTTTTCGCGCGGGATTTGGTTGCAGCTCGGCTTTGTCTCTTATTATTGACGATATTATTTCCGCCTCTGATAGTAAAATGTTGACTGTTTTAATTTTGTTGTACTTCTCCAAGGCATTTGATACTATCAATCACAAGTTACTTTTGGCTATTTTACACTTCTACGGCCTTGGGGAGGGAGCAATTTCTCTGTTTCGAAACTATCTTCAGAAACGTACTCAGCGCGTGTCTTGTGCTGGTTTGAGTTCGACTCCTCTTAGTATTGTGTCGGGTGTGCCTCAGGGGTCAATACTCGGTCCTTTGTTGTTCGCGATTTACACGGCGCAGATTGGTTCCTATATTAAGCATTGTAAATTTCATTTATACGCGGATGATACGCAGCTGTACTACTCCTTTAATCCTAAACATTTACATCAGTCAATGAATAACATTAACTCTGATCTGGCTGGCATTGTTGCATTCTCTGGATACCATGGTTTAAAGCTTAATACCAGTAAGACACAGAAGATACTTTTTGGTGGTAAGAATTGTAGGCAGAATGCTCTGCTTTCTCTTGATGTTAGAATTGATGGCGTTTCTTTAAATTTTAGCGATACCGTTAAAAATTTGGGTCTTGTTATTGATCACAATCTTAGGTTTCGTGAGAATACTAATAAATTAATTCGCTGTGCTTTCGCATCGCTAAAGTACCTATATTCGTGTAGACAATTTTTGAATATTCAATTGAAAAAGTTGCTTTGTGAAACTCTAGTTCTATCTCATTTTAATTTTTGTGATGTTGTCTACTCCTCATGTTTATTACAAACTGATGTCTTGCGTATCCAGAGAGTGCAGAATGCTTGCCTTCGCTTTATTTATGGTATAAGAAGGGGTCATCACATTTCGCATAAGCTTCCTGATGCTGGTTGGCTTAGTATGTCCAATAGGAGATATTTTCATTCTTTGTGTTTTTATTTTAAAATTTTAGTCACACGCAGGCCTCCTTACTTGGCTATTAGGTTGAGGTACAGAACAGATATTCATAATTTAAACACCCGGTTTCGGAGTCTCTTAGCTCCTCCTAAGTTTAGGACTGAGTTGTTTAGGCGCAGTTTTTCGTATATGCTACCGAGACTCATGGGTGAGCTGGAAGTGTCTTGGGAGTCCTGTTCTGTGGGGGGTTTTAGACGGCTGGTCAGGCGACATGTGTTTGAGGCTCAGTGTCTTGGTGCTTCTTAGTTGATTTTTAATTGCTTGTTTTTTTCTCAAGTCATAGGTGCTGGATTTAAATTACTCCCTTTCCTTGCAGGCGATACTGCTCAGACTTAGGTTTTGTTTTTTTAGGCTTAAGTGGAAGAGCATTCCACCTGCTTTTGTGGGTGGGATGATCTTAGGCCTCATTGGAGGGTGATATTGTTTTTTTCCTTAGTTGCTATTGTTTGTAAAAAAATTTATTACCTTGCCAATAAAACCTATTATTATTATTATTATCATTATTATTAATGATCTAACTGCATTAATTCCTGGTCATTTTTATTCACTTCACCTCCGACATTTGTACTATTTGGATGTGGCCGCCGCCAAAATACAGTGTTGAAACGCAATGAGTTTTCTAATTTAACTCTGCATAACATTTTCAGTTTCTCCTGGAAATTGTTTTCTTTCCATCAAAAGTTTTTTGGTTTAGATCTAAAATAGTTCAATTTAAATAAAATATAAGTTAAATAAAACTGTTTTTTTATATTGGGTCACAAGATTACGATATGCCCAAAACAAGGCGACTTTTTTTCGGGTTACTATAATATCGTGTTATCCTTGTATGTTAACACCCTTGCATAAACAGGATCGAATTGCTCTGAAAGAAATATCTGAGATATTCACTAAAAATTTAATACCTATATTGTCTGCAAAATGAATTCCCAAATTTCTAAATGGGCTTCAGACATTTTCAAATTTTTGTTGTAGACTTGAATATCAATATGTATAATTTTGTGTTGATACAGGAGAGAATGGTAGGATAGTCTACAGCATCACTTCAGGAGATGACAGAGGAGAATTCGAGATCGCGTCCAACGGTACAATTCTCACCCGAAAAACGCTAGACAGAGAGACTCAAGGGCTGTATAATTTGGTAGTCACCGCGATGGACCAAGCGGTAGCTCCGGAACAACGACTATCTTCCACCGTCCAGGTAAGAGACGGAAGCTCATTTATTTTTCTTCGCTTGCCTTATATGTTAATACAAACTCACCAACTGTAAACACTTGAACTCTAAATAAACTCTGGTTCTCAACGACCTGGCACCTTCCACTGTTTGCTTTGTACTTAATTGTACGCCTCAGGAATGCACTCTTCCAGTCTTGTTTGATTTCAGCTCGAGACGCTGAATAATATTATTTCGTGTCACAAATTTCAGATTACAATTATTCTCAAAGACGTCAACGACATGTCCCCGGAATTCACTTCACCGAACGAAACAGCAGTTGCAGAAAACATACCATTAAACACCGTAGTAATGGCCATTAAGGCTGTAGACAGAGACGAAGGGAGAAACGGATACATTGAGTACTCGCTTTCTAACGATCAAGGGATTGCCAACGTTTTTTCGTTGGGCCCTGTTGATGGGCTTTTGCGAGTCTCTGGTAAAATTGATAGAGAAACTACGAACAATTATACACTTCTAGTGACTGCTAAAGATAGGGGTGATCCTCCGAGAGCTACCCAAACTTACATCATCATTCAAGTTCTGGACGAAAACGACAATAGTCCAGTCTTTGATCCCAAGCAATACAGCGCGTCTATTGCGGAAAACGCTTCCATTGGTGCTAGCGTTTTGCAGGTAAATTTAATACTCATCCACGCAAACAAACCTTTAAATTTTATTCATAGGTATCCGCGACGGACATTGACGATGGTCTAAACGGCCGCGTGCGCTACTCCATCAGTTCTGGAGACACCAATCGCGATTTTAGCATCGCTGAAGACACTGGCGTGGTTCGAGTTGCCAAGAACTTGAACTACGAGAGAAAACTTCGATATCTGCTGGTGGTGCGTGCGGAAGACTGTGCTGGTGATATCAGTGGGGATGTGGTTCGTTCAGACGCTGCGGAGATCTCCATTGCTGTGTCTGATATCAACGATAATCCACCAACGTTCTTGGATTCTCCGTATCTGGCGTACGTGATGGAAAATACTATCCCACCTAATGGGGGTTACGTCATCACGGTCCAGGCTCATGATGCCGACAGTCCGCCATTCAATTCTTTGGTGAGATACTTCATCAAAGAAGGGGATGCGGATGTCTTCAGGATCAACGCTTCTACTGGAGAAATTTCGCTGCTGAGGGCCTTGGATAGGGAGATCCAGAGCGAATATACTCTGTCTCTTGTAGCTATGGATACTGGTAAGTAATGTGTTAAACTCACTTCTTGTACAAAGAGATTGCTTGCACGGGTTCGAGCAAATTTGAATAAGAAATAAACTCCGTGGGCATTAATTCCGAATGACAGATGAGTTTTGATTTTTATTTCGCTGTCCGTCGTCCGTCGCGATTCCGTCGGTTACGGTAGCCAAATTAACATTCTCCGAAGAAGAGGGAACAGAAGATATAAATATTAATAGAAGTAAATTTTGATGAGCGAAACATTTATGCGTCGAATTCTTGTTTTTATTTTTTTTCTCCCGGGATGGAACATCAAC
Organism: Xestobium rufovillosum; assembly: GCA_963966045.1. Taxonomy (NCBI): domain Eukaryota; kingdom Metazoa; phylum Arthropoda; class Insecta; order Coleoptera; family Ptinidae; genus Xestobium; species Xestobium rufovillosum. The sequence goes on along the minus strand of OZ014492.1, from coordinate 48,713,977 downwards.
GTCAGATATTAATGCAGTTTAATTCACGGCGTGAATTAACTTCGGAGATGTTGGCGGACGGGCGCTCTTAAGAGATGATCAATTGAACCTGTCCTTGGACGCCATGTTGCCCACAGTATAAATGTCAATTAGCAATGCCCAACTTACACGGACAACACTCAAAATTTACAGGAGACGACCCGATCACCAACTTCGATTTCATGAATAAGTACGACAAATTTCTTTTAATAGAAAAATGGAAAAGTACAGGGGCTAGTCTAGCGAAAATCGGTCTACTTTCTTGATTACCCCTTCAGTATTTGCAGATCTTCAAATTAATGGAGTGGTCCTCTTATAAAAACAAAGTTCGAGGTTTGAGGCCAGGAGTTCAGAAGTGGTATGAGGGTAAAAAGAATAAGAAACAGGCGCACCATATTATTTATTAAACAGTCAATTATTTTGCGTTTTATTACTTTATCGCCGGCCGTACTATTACTTAAATTTTCGTGACAGATGGGTGCAATCATACTGGCATTTTTGCCCGTTCATCCAGAACAAATAACGCCATGACACAAGACGGTTCGTTAGGCCCGATGATTTATACTTCGTTTGTTTCGATCGGGTTCTCTCTCTTCTCTTTCTAACTACATACACCGGCCCCGCGTTGATTGCCGACTCGTAGGCGGCCACTATTCTTCCCAATTATATTTCAAGAAGGTTCACGCTTCTACCCTGTCGATGCAAGCTGACCTATCAAAAGCGAATCGAGAAATGAACTAACTGCTCTTCAAATACTAAGGAAGTTGACAAGAAAGCACTGTGGTTCAATTATTGCTCCAAACATTTTTGTTCTGAAAGAAAAAAATCACCAGTGCTCAAAATGTCCTCCATTTGAGCCAAAGCCAAAAGACAGTGACACAGTAATTACACTCGACACACGTTTCGCTGACAACGTCGCAGCATCCTCAGGAGTTGAAAATTAATCTAAACTTACACTACATTGAAAATTGTAGTTTGCACCCGGCACCAGTGTGACGTCGTGTATTTTCATCCGGCACTACTCCTTCCCGCTAGAAATCTCGACATGAACCACCGAAGCTAGCCCCACTCACAGCTTATAAAAGTGGATGATCCAGAGAAGAAATGCAGTACCTGGTCGTCCGGCCATCAGTCGGGACCTCAGATCCGAAATAGAAGTACTTGATTGAACGTGCTTGAGTTCGTCGTGTGATTAACTGATATTCAACGAGAAATAAATATTATCAATCAAATACTACCTAGTCACGAGTTGACTGGGTCCAGTTTATGCGTAGCGAGGAAGTAAATGCTGCAGGTATTAAAGGGGTCTGCTGGTGTAGGTTAGATCGATTTGGCAATCTCGTGTGACTTCTGTCTATAACGAGACAATTACGGCAGAAATCGATCGCACCTGGCTGAACCGGCGGCCTTTGGTGAAATCCAGCGGCAATACTGTTTATTGCCCAATACGTGATACCGAGGGATTCAGCTGTATATTTAGGGGTCAGAATCCAGAGGCACGGCCGAGGATTGAGAAACGTCATGGTAAATTGCCGTCCGAGAGGAAAAAAGAGGCTCCTGAGGATGTTGACGTTGTCAGCAAAACACATGTCGCGTTTTGACGTGCGGGGTAAACGACGCTGTATACTTAGTTATATGATCAGCGGCGCGCAGCAAATAATAATTGTGCTCAGCATGAAATTGGCTAACGAAGAGAATTTATCTGGACCAGTTAGTAGTTTATGACCAACTAGTGTTAAAGTGTATTTTTCTTAGCCTAAATAGCATGCCGTCCCGTGGCTCCGCACGTACCCCGGCGGCCGTCAGTTTGCCTATCACGAATTGTCACGAAAAGCAGTTCTCACGGTGCCCGATTAGCATCTACATTGCTGTGTTACCGATTGTAACGGCTGGACACAAAGCAGGCCGTTTCTAGTCCGCCTGATCGCTCGTCGGTCATTGTCGATGGTGATTGTGCAGTTTGTCTCGGTCGCGTTGTTTGCTGCCATCTATTGCGACGTCTCAACGAGGGCCATAGGTCACGAAAACGCCCGTCATTCCGGACGCTCGAATCGTGGCCAGATACATCGGCACTGATATCGGCCCCGTCGCGTCGCCCCATGCCATGAGGACAGAACCCCACTATCGATAGTATAAGTTCATCTAGGTATTTATTGTTTATAGAACTGCAGGAGAAAACATTTTGGTATTGAGATGTTCAACTCAGAATTTTATGATCGTCATCGTCACGTGTAGTTCTGGTGGTAGTTTGACTTAAGTTCGGCCATTATTTAATGAACACTAGAAAACGACCATCTCTTGGTCCTTCTTCGCGTTGATCCCAGGTCTTCTTGTTAGCCTACCAGTTTCTTGAAATCGTTGGGATACCCGTTGAACTATTGAAAGACTTACACCAAACATTTTTGCTACGGACTATCGTCCAAGAACTACAACTCTTGCATGATTTTGAAGCCATTATGGGAGAATGAACAAAGACCAGACTTTTTACACAAATGAAAATTAGGCGCCGAAAACTAAACTTATAAGTAATTTAACAGTAAATTAGGCTATCGAATCCTGTTGTATTGCTGGTTGAAATAAATCGATATAATTATTCTAAATCGTTTGAGCATACAGACAGGGTGAAAGGAGGAGACGTTCCCGTTCGATTTAATCAGATTGCGATGAAATCGAACAGTATTTCCTGTAACACTTATGCCGATTCTGTGCAAACACTAAGTTATGATGAACGCAGCAAGGCATGCAATTTGAATGGCCCGCGGGCACGCTCGCCTTTGAATATGACTGCGGAATTCATCTGCGGGTCACTGGGGGTCAAACGCCCCCTAAGAAAACATCGGTTAGTGTAAATACAGTGAGCCGTGATTGTTAGTTAGTTGCTCAACTATCGAATTTTGTCTGATCGCTAAACCGATTTATTAGATTCTGAGATTGCTTTTGAACTCATGTTGTGCTGCATTTAGAATCCTAGAGTAACTTTTGATATACCTAACTATTTATAGTTGAACCATAAACGACCGCGAAAATTTCAATCCACACTTGACCGATTTTTTGGTATGTAAACTACAGCATCAAGAGTTTAAAAAGCATTAAAATCATCGGCCGAGTATCATTAAGAAATTCTCTCTATTTCTCAGTTGCACCTTCCTGAAAATCGCTTGCAGCATAGCCACGATGAATTCTTTACATAACGATGATTACCATTCAAGAGCATTGTAGTGAAGGCCGTGGGATTTTGCGCGCATCAGACGAGTCCTGCATTTTAATGCTTGCATAACAACTGTTTGTCACTCAATCCCTTCATTTGCATTCTGTATATACCAATTTTCCGATTACTCGCACTCTCTGGAATAGTAATTGAATGGTGCGTTTGATGTTATGCTTGTGTTTGCAGGTTCTCCACCTCTGACTGGCACAGGAACGGTCAAAATCATCGTCCAGGACATCAATGATCATAGCCCCGAATTCAAAAGGCAATCGTACCACGCTGTGGTACCAGAAAATAGTCCGTTAGGCTCTTGGGTGCTGACGCCAGTAGTACAAGATAAAGACGATGGATTAAACGCAAAAATACGTTACAGTCTAATCGGAGACAAAGTGTATCGATTCAAAATTGACCAGGATACAGGAATTATTACTACAGCCAGTCCTTTAGATAGAGAGGATACAGACGCTTACTTTTTGACCCTGATGGCGCAAGATTCATCTCCAACAGAAGCAAGAGCAAGTTCCGTAAATCTGACTATAATAATTCAAGATGAGAACGATAATTCGCCAGTTTTTTCCGCGTCAAATTACGAAGTTTACATTTCTGACAAAACGAAACTTGGTCAATTTGTTTTCGGTGCTAAAGCGACTGATGCAGATGTGGGAAAAAACAGCAAAATCACGTACGATCTTTTGGGAAAACACTCGGTTCATTTCACCATCAATCCAACAACTGGCGTTATCAAAGCAGCTCAAGATTTATCGAAGACCTCCACATCAATATTTCACCTTGAAATCGAAGCAAAGGATGGGGGTACGCATCCCCGCAAAGCGAGTTCCGAATTAAAAGTGTTCTTAAAACCAGATCATCTTTTCCCTAACTTCATAGCTCCAGCTCAAACCCATTTTGTTCTGCCAGAAAACATAGAAGAGGGGAAACTGATAGCCAAAATGAAAGCGCAATCGCCCAAGAAAGGTCCTGCCAACAATCTAAAATTTGCGATTGCTGGTGGGAATATAGGAGAAGCTCTTGCTATAGACCAAGCAACTGGAGAAATTCACGTAGCTGTTAAAGGACCCGACTATGAAACCTCTCCTCTTTATGAAGTTTGGATAGAAGTCAAAGATTCTGATACTCCTCCTCTTCGTAGCGTCCTCCAATTGACTATAAACGTGACAGATGCCAATGACAATCCCCCGGTGATGAGCAGTGCCTTATACAACGCATCTGTTTTAGAAGAAGAATCTACGCCTCAATTGGTAGTAAAAGTATCAGCTGCAGATGCAGATTCCGGAGAAAACGGGCAAGTCTCTTACAGGTTGGTGGATGATTTTGATGGTTCTTTCGAAATGGATCAAGAAAGTGGAGAAATCTACACCAATGGCAAATTGGATCGTGAAGAAGTCACCAACTACGAATTGATCGTGGAAGCTGTGGATATGGGCACGCCGCAACTAACAGGAACAGCGACAGTTTTAGTAACCGTCTTAGACAAAAATGATAATCCACCAAGATTCACGAGGTTATTCAGCGTAAACGTAACAGAAAATGCAGAAATAGGTTCATTCGTAATCAAAGTAACCAGCTCTGACCAGGACATAGGAGAAAACGCCAAAGCGAATTATAGCTTCACAGAGAATCCTGGAGATAAATTCAAAATAGATTCAGTCACCGGTAATGTTACCGTAACAGGAGCTTTAGATCGCGAACAACAAGACGAATATCTACTAAAAGTTGCTGCCGTTGATGGGGCTTGGAGGGCAGAGACTCCCCTGACCATAACAATTCAGGATCAAAACGATAACGCCCCGGAATTCGAACATTCCTACTACAGTTTCAACTTCCCAGAATTACAAAGGGATATTGTATTTGTCGGCCAAGTAACAGCCACTGATAGAGACAAACAAGGACCAAATTCCGTCATAAGCTACTCTCTACAACAACCATCAGATTTATTTACCGTCGACCCAGCTTCTGGTGAGATCTTCAGCAAACGCAGCTTGAGATACAAATATTCTCAACTAGAATCTTCACCTGAAAATATGTACTCCTTAACAGTACTCGCTACGGACAATGGCAAGCCTCCAATGTCCTCAGAGTGTTTGATAACAATCAATATCGTTGATGCTAATAACAACGCTCCAAAATTCGAAAAGGAAAAGTACTTATCTCCAGTGCCAGAAGACGCTATCGATGGTCAGCAACTGATAAAGGTAACAGCAAAAGATGAATTAGATTCAGGAGTCAATGCGGAAGTGGAATATTCCATAACGGGCGGGAACGGTACCAACTTCTTTACCATCGACAAAACTACAGGTTGGATATCCCTAAGAAGTGACCAATTAAATATCGGAGAAACTTACTTCCTGCGAGTAAGAGCCACGGATCATGGAGTACCGGCTCAACAAGACGAAGTTACAGTCACTCTTATCGTCACAGGGGAAAACAAATACAGTCCAGTATTTACAGCCCTAAGTTACCAAGTCATAGTACCAGAAAATGAACCTCTGAGTTCTACGATTGTTGTGGTCAATGCTTCAGATAGAGACCAAGGCCCCAATGGGATGGTACGCTACGAAATCTCTGCTGGCAATGAAAGAAAGGAATTTGAAGTTGATCCTGTGTCTGGTGCAGTCACAATTCTTCAGCCACTGGATTACGATACCGTCCAAGAGTACCACCTGAACATAACAGCGCGAGATTTAGGTTTCAAATCCCTTCAAACCACAGCAATGTTGACAATAACTTTAACAGATATAAACGACAATGCTCCTGTCTTCAACCAATCCCGATATGAAGCATATATTCCTGAAAATATGCCGATGAATAGCTTTGTTTATCAAGTTAAAGCTACTGATATTGATTCCCCTAAAAACGCTATAATTCTGTACTCTATCTCGGGTGGTAGTGGACAAGACCTGTTTGCAATAGACCAAAAAACTGGAAGAATAACAGCCAGGATTAGTTTTGATTACGAAGAAAACGACTTTTACAACTTGAAAGTTAAGGCTTCCAATCCTGATTCCACCATGTTTGGTACTACAGAAGTATCAGTTCACGTAACGGGAATCAACGAGTACTACCCACGATTTATTCAACCAGTTTTCCATTTTGATGTTTCCGAATCAACAGAAGTAGGTACTAGTGTTGGTACCGTACAAGCAACCGATCAAGACTCGGGAGAAAATGGGAAAGTCTATTATCTCTTCGTCGGTTCGAGCAACGATCGGGGTTTCACAATTAATTCTGAGACCGGTAGAATTAGTGTTTCAAGAAATTTAGATCGTGAAACTCAAAGTAGAATAGTACTTACTGTAATGGCGAAAAATGCTGGAGGTATCAGAGGGAATGATACGGATGAAGCTCAGGTTGTAGTAACAGTGCAAGATGGGAATGATCCTCCTGAGTTTTTACAAGATTTGTACGAAGCACAGATATCGGAAGGTGCTTCGGTAGGAACTAAAGTGCTCACCGTTAAGGCGGTAGATAAAGATGTCCGTCCCCAAAACAATCAATTTAGCTATTCCATCATTGGAGGAAATACTGGACAAGCCTTTAAAATCGATCCCCAAAGTGGTGAAATAGAAACAGCGAAAGATTTGGATAGAGAAACTATTCCCATTTACAGTTTAGTTGTTGGTGGTATCGATACAGGATTTCCACCACAAACTGGTACTACTTCCGTCAAAATTTTTGTCACAGACATCAACGATAACGGACCAATTTTCGACCCTCCTCAGATAATTGGTTATGTATCAGAAAATGAACCACCCAAAACCAGGATAATGACTCTGACGGCTAAAGATCCCGATCTACCACCAAATGGGGCACCATTCACCTACAAATTAATAGGAGGAAAACACGCAGATTTTGTGAGAATCGATAAACATACCGGGGTTGTGATTACTACAAGGAGTATCGATAGGGAGATTACACCAGAATTAAATATCATGATAGAGGTTGAAGACAGTGGTACGCCGAGACTGAAATCGCAGCATTCAGTTAAAATTGTCATTTTAGATCAGAACGATAGTCCCTCTAGTCCTAGATCTGTTCACGTGCTGGTACATTCCTTCAATGGTCAATTTCCCCTAGGAAAAATAGCAGACGTTCACCCAAATGATCCAGACGCTAGTGGAGATTATCGTTGCAAAATCCTACAAGGAATGTCTATGGGCGGCATTCTAACCATTCCAACAGGCTGCAGCTTACATACATCAAAGGTAACTCCTGGACAAGGTTATTCCTTATCAGTTTCTGGCAATGACGGTAAACACAATGACGTTATATCAACCGTAACAGTAGAATTTGTATCATTCACAAACTCGACAGTGGAAAATTCAATCACCGTAAAAATTCCCAATGTAACCGCTCAACAATTTTTGTCTCACTACTATAGAAGTTTATTGGAACTACTGAAAACAAATTTAAACCAAGAAGAAAGTCTCTGGTTATACAGTCTTCACGAAACAGATTCTTCAACAGAGCTAACAGTGGCGATTAAGGAAAATGGTTACTACAAAACAAAATCGTACACAACCGACAAAATTACTAAAAGAAAAGAAGAAATTAAACACATGCTGCAGACTCATGATGTTGTGATAGGTTACTCTCCTTGTACCTCAAGTTCTTGTGAAAATGGTGGAATCTGCACCGAAGATATCACGATAAAATCAAACACAAAAATAACGGATAGTCCGAACATAATCTTCACCTCTCCTGTTGTAACCCACGATTTTATTTGCCAATGTACTGATGGTTTTACCGGTCGCAACTGCGATAAACGTCAAGATCCTTGTCTACCGAACCCTTGCAAATCTGGTGGGCAGTGCAGGAGGCAAGGTTTTAATTTCCAATGTATCTGCCCTACATCAAAAGATGGTCGTTATTGTGAAATGGAAAAAGGAGACGCTTGTTCGGAAAATCCTTGTCAAAATGGAGGTTCCTGCAGACAAAGCCCAGATGGGTCTTCCTTCTTTTGTTTGTGCAGACCGGGATATAGAGGCAATCAGTGTGAAGCTTTAGCGGATTCTTGTAGACCAAATCCTTGCTTACATGGAGGTTTGTGTGTTAGTCTCAAACCTGGGTACAAGTGTAGTTGTACAGATGGTAGATATGGAAGACATTGCGAGAAATCCACCTATGGTTTCCACGAACTTTCATATATGACTTTCCCATCTCTTGATGCCGCTACAAACGATATTTCCTTCATCTTTGCTACCACAAAACCAAATTCTTTATTGGTTTACAATTATGGTCTTCAAACTGGAGGAAGAAGTGACTTCGTAGCAGTAGAAATACTAGAGGGAAAGGCAGTTTTTTCTTACGGAGGCGCAAGAACTGCCATCACATCTATAAGCGTTGGAGGAAGAAACAATAATTTAGCCGATGGTACTTGGCATAAAATCATTGCCACAAGAAACGGTAGAGTGGTGTCTTTGAGTGTCTCGTCTTGTATGGACAACGGTGATATTTGTGAAGAATGTAGACCTTCTGATACTTCCTGTTATGCAGATGAAACTGGTCCAGCTGGAACGTTAAATTTCAACAATCAACCATTGCTTATCGGAGGGTTAAAAAGTGCTGATCCGGTTCTTGAAAGACCAGGTCAAATCCATTCAGATGACCTAGTAGGTTGCGTTCATAGTGTTTCTGTAAACGGCCGCCAATTAAACCTGAGTCACCCTACAGAGGCTCGCGGAATTGACCGTAATTGTCCCAGAAAAGGTTCTTGTACCTCATCGATCACTAACGATCCTTGCTACGGAATGGGTGGTTGCATAGATAAATGGCACACAATCAACTGCAATTGTGGCAACAACCTCATCGCACCAAATTGTAGGAGCGCCCTAAATCCGGTAACTGTGAGCGAAGGCGGCTTCATAGAGTTCATCATCAGCAAGAAACACAAGAGGATGCAACTTTTAGAGTCGATTTATGGTGGCACTACCCTTTGGCACCGACGAGCCACCCGATCTACGAAACTCCCGCACAAAACTGTCAGTGTTCTTTTCCGCACCATAAAACGAAACGGAATTTTGCTCTACGCGACGAGTAACAAACATTACACTTCCGTCGAGTTAGTGAACGGACAAATAGTGTACATAAGCAAACTATCTAGTGTCGTGAACATGACGGACAATCACGCACATATATTAGACGGCAAATGGCACAATTTAACGCTATATTCGCATAGTAAGGGTGTTGAAATACTATTAGACGGTGCACGAATTGGTGACGAATTAGACGCGGCGGGAGTGCATGACTTTCTAGACCCTTACCTGACGTATTTCTCGATAGGTGGTGCCCAAAGGCAGATGTATTACGCGAGTGATACGTACCCATCGAATTTCGAAGGTTGCTTTGCTAATTTCACGGTTAATAACGAGGTACAGCCATTTAACGGATCAGGGAGTGTATTTGATGAAGTAATGGTAAAGGGTAAAGTGAGCAGGGATTGTAGTGGATTGATAGGTGTTGGAGCTGCCGCTGCACCGGATCCTCTGAGCATTGGAATTACTTTGGTGATCGTATTTTTCGTGGTGCTCTTGGTAGCTATTTTAGTATCCTTCGTGGTGTTCAGATTAAGGAAACAGAACAAAGAGAAGAGTGGTAGTCCCGGTAGTACTCATGGAAAGCAAAATGGCGGTAATTCCGTTAATGGTTTGGTAGCTGTAAGCGATAGTGTCTTGGGAAGACCGTTACATGTAGGGGACAACAACCTGGGGTATCATTCTGAAAATGGGGATGTTATAAGAGGTATTGGAGGACATCCTTTAGTTGGACCAGAATTACTATCCAAAAAATTCAAAGAAAGAGAAATTATACAAGGAGACTTGCCTAGGCCTCAAAGACCAGATATCATAGAACGAGAAGTGGTGAGCAAGAGTCCACCGATGCGTGAAGAACATCACCCTCCTTTACCTCCAACATCAAACCACAACCACGATCACGTTCCTACAGACTTAAATTCAGAAATGCCTGAACACTACGACTTAGAAAACGCAAGTAGTATTGCTCCTTCAGATATAGACATCGTCTATCATTATAAAGGGTATAGGGAAGCTGGGGGTATGCGTAAGTATAAAGCTACACCCCCTCCAGTTGCGGGATACCACCACAAACATACATCATCTCAAGCGCAAGCCCAGCATCGACACTCGCCTCACCACCCTACGGGCTATCCGCCGAGAGCGCCGCCTGTAACTAATCCAGCAGCTAGAAACCACCAAAGTACACCTCTAGCAAGATTAAGCCCGAGCAGTGAAATGAGTGCCCAACAACCTCGAATTTTAACCCTGCATGACATCAGCGGTAAACCACTTCAAAGCGCCCTGTTAGCCACCACTTCCAGTTCAGGCGGTGTGGGGAAGGACGTCCTACACAGCAACAGCGAAAGAAGTTTAAACAGTCCCGTCATGTCCCAATTAAGCGGGCAAAGTTCTGGTAGTAGAAAAGCAGCAGCTCCTAATCCCGTTTCATCAGCTTCACCCGGTATGGGGCTAACGGCTGAAGAAATAGAAAGATTAAATGCGAGGCCGCGCACTTCCAGTTTAGTATCAACTTTAGACGCAGTGTCTAGTTCTAGCGAAGCTCCCAGAGGGGGTGGCGCAAATCACATTAACCATATGCGCCATTCACCAGTACCAGAAACTCATCATAGTTCTACCACCACAGACGAAAGTGGTAATGATAGTTTTACGTGTTCGGAAATAGAATACGACAACGCCAGTTTGACCGGCGACAAATATAAACCAAACGAGTCAGAATCTCGGCGGAACGAGTCGAGTTCTAGCAGTAAAAACCCCATCCCGCCGCCATCTTATGACGGTTTCGATTCCTCGTACAGAGGTTCCATGAGCACCTTAGTAGCGTCCGACGATGAGATCGGGGGCCCCCTTTACAGGCCCCCGACTGGTTCTCCATCCACTACGGCGTTAGGATGGGACTATTTGCTCAATTGGGGGCCTAATTTCGAAAGTTTAGCGGGTGTTTTTAAAGACATTGCCGAACTACCGGATTCGGTGAACGGTAGAGTGCCATCTTCGTTAAGGCTCACGAACGCTTCAAAACCTTCCGAAGAGTACGTATAGTGCAACGAATTTTTAGTGATACGAGACTTTTTAAACAATTTGTAAATTGTGCGACCTTTGTATCAAGGGTTACAATTTCTTGCCATATTTGTGTATAATTGTGTAAATTAATAGAACGAGTAATTGTAAAATGTTTCCTACGATTCTTAAAGACTTTGTACATACTGTTTTATACTAAAAGTCATTTTTAATGTAGATGCTGTATTTAATAATAAAAATTTGTAACTACCTGCAGTCTTTATTTTTTTACAACTTCTATCATTAAAATTACTTATAATCATTTTAAAATGTCGTCACACAATTGACAGCTGGAGGGCACACATTTGTTTGTATAAAGCTTATTGGAGGGAAGAAGGGGAGGAATAGCAAAGCAGATGTTTGTGTTATCATTTGGCACCAAAAAAGGGGCATAATTTAAACTTAGTCGCTTTACGCCAAGAATTGAACAAAAATTCTTAAAATGATATGACTGGTTGCACTACTGCAAACGTTGTTTCGTTATTTTGAGTTAAATTACATGAACTCTAAACATCACCACTTTGTTTGGCACCAAATCTGCTCAAATTTTGGTAACACTCATGTGCATAACGTTGTGTATCCATACTCTGCCCTCCAAAAGAAAATGGCGGCCTGCCAAAATCATGCCATTCTAAAACAGTCTATAGGGCATTTTAATTTTCAAATAGGGTTAAAAAAAATCTTAATTGACAATATTCTAATAAACTACCTAGGTATTTTAAGCACATAGTTGTAAAAATTAAATAATTCGGTGATAGAACACTTCGTTCGTTCACTGGAAACGGGTAGCTATTTTTCATATTCAGCCGGTATAGAAACTCGTAAAAATAAAATAATCAATATAATTTTGATAAAAAAATAGCGTCATCCAAAAAGAACAACTTTACAAAATCAATCATATAATCATTTAATTTACATATACATACCTAATTAAAGTTAAATTAAATAGAACTTTTGAAAATTGAGGGCCGTCACAGAGTTGCAATCCAGAACTTTGCCCCAGTCAGTGTTGCCAGACAACTGAAAAATAAATCACCAGATATCGTTCTAAAAAATCACCAGTTACCGATTAAAAATCACCAGATTTTTAAAAGTCCCCTCGACACTAGGCACTATGGTTAGGGAATAAAAAAGTACTATATTCAGTACTAACATCTGAAGAAGCCACTGTGTAAGCGAAACAATTGTCATATTTAATTAATAAATTTACGAAAACCTAGACAATTTTGTCTCATTTAAATTAGTGATCATGGATTTTCGTCAAGTAAAGGCAGATACCATCAAATAGTCAAATAAATCTTTATTATTTTCAATAAATGATCATAAACTCCTGCAATGAAACCAACGGAACCGCCTAATTACTTTACAGTAACAGCCTAAAGGTGCGTTCAGACATGCGTGCTCGTACTTGAACTCGCGCTTGAGCTTGTACTCGTGATATTATGTGGACGGCACACGAGCGCGAGCCAAGTAACCGGAGCCTACACGAGCCGGTGGCTCGCGGTGCTCCATCCGGTCTCGGCGTAAACAGAACGAGCGCGAGTTCAAGTACGAGCACGAGTGTCTGAACGCACCTTAACAGCTGACAGTCGTGTAAGAAAGACAAGGTGAACGTCGGTCGTCGGTAAGACGGTATGGTAAACTACTTTACCGACCTTGCGTGTGCGACCACTACCATAAAAAAGAAATTCACAGAATGCGACAGAGCCGCGAGGTGCGAGAACCGAGAGTAAGATGAAGGAACATGGAAGCTTGCACTTGATGATCGTGGCTCCAGTACTAAATCACCGAAAAAATCACTAGTTGTTTAGAAAAATCACCAGAATATAGTCTTTTAAGAAAAATAATAACCAGGTAGCATCCCAACCTTAAAAATCACCAGATCTGGTGATAAATCACCAGCTCTGGCAACACTGGCCCCAGTTAAACTACACAACTACAGTGAAAAGTGGAAGGGAACTTGGTAGATAAAAGATGGAGGTAGTTTTCGAACGTGCCTGGTGAATCGCGATTGGTCACCGTCACTATCAGCTATCAGAGCCTCAAAAAGTAAGCATTAATATGTAATTTACAAGATACAAGGACGTGTAGAGTAATGTTTTCCTTTATAAACGAAAATCCACTTCGAAACAGAATAAGCACGATTGAGATTAGTAATGCTCGAAAATTAGACAAAACACCTGTTCGAAACATTAACTGCGCATGACGGTTAAAATTTTCCAAACTTTCTATGTGGGCAAAAAACATACTGCCCTAAGTTGAAATTTTAATCATTTCTAGAACGCTTAACTTGGGTAATTTTTACATTTTATTTTAGTTCTCGAACAGCCACCCCTGTAAATTTTACGACAGGGTGGAGTTCTCGAACGCACCCCAGCTCGGTTTCATGTGGTCTCATAATTCTTATCCGAAAGTGTTCTCATTGGCAAAAATATTCTAATTCGGCTTGGCGGGACGCATTTTCACCAATTGGAATATATTTCAGTGGACATGACACTACCATTATTATTTAGTAGAGTTAGCGCGCTTGAAAAACTCGTCTAGAAATCATGTTCGCTGTACATTGAAAGGTAAAAATGTATCGAGTACGTTTTCGGATGCTATTTGGGGTGTATAACGACCCCATAAATTCGTCTGGCGATATCGATGTCCAACACACCCCCAGGGGGTAAAAACTGAAAAAACGAGGAATTTAGAATATTTGATTTGCTATCCGGCAGAAAAAAAAGTTTTTCTGTTCCGTCAAGTAATAAGGGAGTAATAACTAATTTCCGTCCAAAGTTTAACATTAGACGAACGGAAGAATATTTACTAAAATCGCTTGTAGCTCCATTATTATTCGTGTTTCGATTTCTGACAAAATTGAGAAATGCCTACACCGCGATAACTTTTTAACGACACAAGATATCGAAAAAACTCAAAAAGTAAATGTTGTAGTCTGATGCTTTTGCAAGGCAAGGGTTTTTGAAATTTTGAAATCGAACAATAAATAAGGAAGATATTGCCAATTTACTCCAGGGATGTAAAAGCCGCCGCCGCGAATCGCAATTTATTGGCTTTCTGTCTGTCGTTGATTCGGTTACCTACATCTTTATTTCCTATACATTGACTACTTTGTGCTTTTAATTTCATTGCCGAGGAAATGTTTTTCAGGCTTGTAAACGAGGAGTAACAGTTCCTGTGCCGCACCTTAACTTACACGAATTATTTATTTTATCACTAAGCACTCTCAGGTCTTTATTGTAAGTTTACACATCAAGTCTCATTTTCACCGGCCTTTTAATGGTTTTCAGTTTTTAGAGTAGATTCCTCCCGCCTTTTTTGCATATTACTCATTTGTTATCATCACGCCTTAATTGTTTTGTTTTTAGCTTAAATTTATGTAATAGTTCATCGTCTGTTGTAACACTTGAAGATGCCAAATTCACGAAAATGAAAATAGCACGAAATTAATTGATAATTAATTAATCACCATTCCCCAATACAAGCAATGTAGACGCCAGGTATGGGCGAGTACGATACTACGAGGCTTGCGGGCCATGGTGGGGCACGGAGGAGTGCGTCAGAATGAGATGGGAAACGGGCGAAAGTAGAGACAGAGTGCGCGCTTCGCGGCGGCGGCTTTTACATCCCTGGAGTAAATTGGCAATATCTTCCTTATTTATTGTTCGATTTCAAAATTTCAAAAACCCTTGCCTTGCAAAAGCATCAGACTACAACATTTACTTTTTGAATTTTTTCGATATCTTGTGTCGTTAAAAAGTTATCGCGGTGTAGGCATTTCTCAATTTTGTCAGAAATCGAAACACGAATAATAATGGAGCTACAAGCGATTTTAGTAAATATTCTTCCGTTCGTCTAATGTTAAACTTTGGACGGAAATTAGTTATTACTCCCTTATTACTTGACGGAACAGAAAAACTTTTTTACTGCCGGATAGCAAATCAAATATTCTAAATTCCTCGTTTTTTCAGTTTTTACCCCCTGGGGGTGTGTTGGACATCGATATCGCCAGACGAATTTAGGGGGTCGTTATACACCCCAAATAGCATCCGAAAACGTACTCGATACATTTTTACCTTTCAATGTACAGCGAACATTAAGATAAACTTTCACGTTGACTCTACTAATTGTGCTGCCAACTTTATAACTTTAGGAAACGTAGAAAGGTGGGTTACGCAAAATCCCCTAGTTTTAATAATAATTAACCTAGAATGTACGTTTTATTTTTTAAATTAATTTAATATTAAAGCATGAAATACGCCCAAGTGGGTATCACAATCATCTTCATTAAGTTTTCAGTCCAAAGACTAGTTGGACGCGTACCTCCATCCTTTCCTATTACAATATTCTATTTAAAATTAAGAAAAGCAAAGATCGGGACCTATCTATCTATTTAAAATTAATGGGTGTACGGCAAATTCTAACAATTTTTAGGGAACTTTGTAAAAACATATTTATTAGTTTAAAGACTTAAATAGAGATGATTGATTATATTGATCGAAAGCAGAGGTATAAATTAAATAATCCTAGGGTCTATTAATAGAATAGTACACGTCGTATTTTCGTATTTAATTAATAATTTATTGTAATTGTAGACACAACTAATAATATTTGTAAGGAATGGGAGTTGAATAAATCGATTAATTTATGGTACGCTTTATTCCGATCCATCGAAACGTATTCGATTCTGTCTAGAAAAGTCAACGACTTTCAGCCAACTCTCCATCCGTATAATTACTTAATTAGTATTATTATAATATTACTATTATACGAGTTACCATATTGCATAACGAGTATGGAGAGTGACTGATACCAATTATATTTGAATAACTCCAGCAGATTTATGAAAAATGTTTTTCAAATTTCTCAGATAACAAATTTAATTTAGCCAAGTTTTCTAGGCAGTAATTTTCAATCAAAATAAACCGCACCATCTCAATTAATTCGCGGATAGCATTGCAGAGAAGGGGTTCGTTTGGAAGATTGGATTGAAAAGTCCACTCTTGTATAGTGAAGTGGTATAGTTAATCGATTCCGTGGTTTGGTAATTCGATTCGATAGCATCCAACCATATGATGTGCTTATCTATCTGTCAGTTGTCAGTCTTGGAATGCAGTCAGAAAATCATAATATTCCTCCGTCACTTTGAAGTTATTTCATTATCTTCAAGAAGTCAATTTATAAATTATACAATTAAATCGAGTACTACTTAATAATTAATAAGTATAGTTTTGTCAACCATACTTCAACCATTCGTAAGTAAGTAGGTTAATTCCAAACACATAATTAATGAATCATGACCATAAAGCAATAAAAGCACGTTTTGTACAGGGAAGATTATTTTCCTACAAAATAAATAGTCAGAATGGGAGATAATGCGAGTAATACGGAGAGTACGGAAAGGCCCCCGCAGTCGAGAAGTTTAAATTTTAGTGCTTTAGTCGCCCACATTTTGGCACACAAAATAGATGTAGGTCTTTGGGTCATAAGGATGTTAACCATTATATTTACTTTAGGATACTTTTTACCAATCTTCTGGTAAGTTAAATGTGGTTATTATTTGCTTCGCTCTGCAAGTTTTAAATTGTTGGTCTGACAGCCTTGACTTTTGCCTTTTGACAAGTTTTTTTGCTTGCTTAATTAAACATACTTATTTTATTAAAAAAACTTGTAAGACTGTTTTTTAGGAGCTCACAAAATGCATACTATAAAGTTTTACTGGCAAATGCTGCAACGAGCGCTTTGAGGTTACATCAACGTCTCGGAAGGGTGGAACTCACCAGGGAATTTTTAGCAAAGTTGTTGATGGAGGATAGCTGCCACAATTTGTTCTATTCGTTAATTTTTATCAATATAACGCCTATAACACGTATCCTTTTATTATGAGAAATTTGCAAGAACTTTTTTGTGACGTAAACATATTTTCTTTAATTTGCTTAATAGTTGTTTTGATACCGGTGGTGCTTTTTGCTATTTTGCACGCGTCCAGTTATTCTTTGACCTTGTTGGATGTAAGTTACAACTTAATTATTTAATTGAACTTTTACAGGTGACCCTGTGTTCATGTGGTATGCATAATATTTCTTGTTTAAATAGGTGTTAGGGCAGAACTCATGGTGGGGTGCTCGTTTACTAATTTCTCTGGTAGAATTTCAATCGGTAAATATCCTACGACTCATCGCCTTCACAGAAATAGTCTTGATGCCTTTTTCGCTCGTCCTCATGCTCACGTAAGGCCCCGATTACAAGAAAACTAAAAATACTTTAAAAAAAAATGTTTATGCAATTTTTAGAGGTAAAGCTGGTATTTACATCCCTTTCGTATACTACCACTTTCTGATGAAGCGGTACACCTCAAGAAGGAATCCGTATACTCGAAATATGTTCCACGAATTGAGACTATTGTTCGAAACAACGGCTTATAAACAGGGAATGCCTGGCTTCGCCAAATCTAGTCTTTTGGGTGTTGTGAATTTCGTGTCAAAGTTGGCCCCCTTGCCAGTAACACCGCCACCTCAAACTCAGTAAATCCAGTATTATTTATTAATCGTATTGCATTTGTTTTTTTTTTATTTAGTGTCATTTCCTTTTCTATATTTTCTTCAAAGAAGGAAGTCGACTTTAAACATGTGAAATTAATTTGTTTATTTAGGGATAT
The DNA here is from genome assembly GCA_963966045.1 of Xestobium rufovillosum. Taxonomy (NCBI): domain Eukaryota; kingdom Metazoa; phylum Arthropoda; class Insecta; order Coleoptera; family Ptinidae; genus Xestobium; species Xestobium rufovillosum. The sequence goes on along the minus strand of OZ014492.1, from coordinate 48,695,979 downwards.
GTGTGGGTTAAAATAATGATATAACGTACTTTTTTAATTAGTAGTTTTTGTGGTTTTTATGGTCATTAAGTCGTTTTAATTCCATTTAGTTTGTATTTGAATTTTCTCAATAAAACCATGTTGAAAAATGTAGTAGTTTCTTGTAAAGCTAAGGTTTACTTAATTTTATAATCCCGCGTCATTTTCTTCACGGAAGCCTTTATAGGTGGTTTGTGATGACAGCTGTAACAAGAGCTTTTATAGTACATTCGATTGGTTACCGCGAGGGAGACGTATGCGCTTGATAAGGATCACGGTTCTGTATTTAAAGTTTGCTCTATGCCTACGCCAGCGTTTGCGAAGAACATATATTTAATACTTCTATATGGCGTCCTGAAAGCTAAAAGTTTCTAAAAATACCTTAGTGCAGACAGCGGAACATATGCTTAATTCCTTTAAGATCTAGAACGCTTTATACGAGTACTATGTATATGTTGAAGACCACGAGAGTGACAGTTGACAGCTGAGGCGTTGACATTCCTTCCCTTTTAAGGGTAAAGGAAAAGCCAAAATTTTTAAATGTAGACATATAGTATTTAACAATTAAAAAAAGCATGTGTTCATTCAGCCGAAGAATATACAACAATAAATATCTATTTTTGTAAAGTGATATATTTATGTGATCAAGTACTAAAAGTAAAGTAATTTTCAACGTTTGGAGAATGTCGCAATACAAAGAAGAAATGAACTCTGTAAACAGGGGTGATGGTAATCAAAGGCAGAGCCCCAGACACAGAAATACACAAAATTATTATCAGCATCAGCCTCGTGTAGTTGTGGAAGATCTCAGAGAGAAATTAAACAGAAAACGGCAAGAGCAATACGCAGTAAGTAAAAAAATTGTATGTTTACTAAAATTTGCAAGAAAAGAATTATTCAAAGCAAGGAAATTACGCGGGCCCACCACCGGATCCAAAATATAATTTTTTGAGCGATCCAGATCGTGATGATCCTCATTTAAATGCACAAAACAAACGAGTAAATATTTGAAGGTAAATTATAATAATTGTTGGTTTTACGTTAGATTTATTGTAGGGTGCTCAAAGAATTGGGTTTAACTCGAGGGGTCGAAAAGGTAGGGCCCCACAAAATGTTCAAGATTACTTAACGCATCCTATGAATATAAAGGTTGAATTAAGTACTTCAACTGGGAGAAGATCGTATGTTTTAGATGAAGAAACGAAGCTGCCTGATATGAAACATGTTCCTGATAGATACGAGAGGGGTTATACACGTAAGAGAGAGGGTAGAGGACGGGGTTTTAATCAAAGAAGAGGCCAAAGGGGTAGAAGCAATCCTCATTTTGGTAATAGCCAAAATAGAAGTAGTTCAACAGTGGAAATAGAAGAATCGTGGGATGCAGAAAATACAGGAGAGGGGGAAGAAATAAAGTTAGAAAAAGCTGAGAATTTCAGTGAATTAAACGAAGAAACTAATAGTCAAGAAACAGAAAACGAAGATGTAGAAGAAGGGGTTTCTTTAAGTGACCTGATGAGCAATATGCATTTAGTAGGTTCTGAAATTGGAAATAACAATAGCACTTTTGAAGGATCGTTGGCTGAAACTATTGTGATAGAGCCGTCCGCAGAAAAAAATGTCGATCCAAAAATTGATTAACTTTTATTAATTACGTCAATATTTTATTATAATATATTTATTTTGACACAAATAAAAATAATTTTAAACTTCTGCGAGATACACCTTTTATCAAGTAATAGATTGCAATATTTCTAGTGCCTTTTTTTTCTTAAAAGGATCAATAAACATCACAAGCGTATTACATAAATATATATTCAAAAAATCAACAAATTACAAGCTACAATTGTGTGGCCAACGAGGAAATGGTATAGTATCTTTAATATTTGTAATTCCTAAGACAAATTGCAAATATCTTTCAAAGCCCAAACCAAAGCCACCTGTTGGTACCCCCCCAAATTTCCTCAAGTCTGCATACCAATCCAACCTTGAATTCCCTGAAGGCAATTTGTTTTTAAGTTTGTTGTAATCGTTATCACGTAAACTGCCACCGACGACTTCTCCAACAATTGGTGCTAGCAAATCCAGTGCTGCAGCCTAAAAACTTAGCTAAAAACATAAATTCTGCGAGAAAATAATGAAATTACCTTGTTGTGTTGGTTACTGCGGACGTAAAATGGTTTTTGATCTACAGGCCAATTGATTATGAATGTGGGAATATTCCCGCAATGTTTGACTAAAAATAGTTCGTGTTCTTTGGAGAAACCTAGGTTTTCTCTAAAACCTACCTCAAGTTTGTCTTTATTTTCATTTAAAATTGATACGCATTCGTCGTATTCTAATACAGGGAATGTCTTATCGAGCCAATTTACATCCGCATCTTCGTTCTTACAAATACTGACATCATCGGTGTTTTTTGTCAAAATTTCTTCTGTAACGTCTTTTAATAATTTTTCCACAATTTTTGCAATTTCTTCCAAGTTTTCTACGAAAGCAATTTCAGCTTCGATCATATAAAACTCGGATAAATGCAATCTCGATCGAGAGTTTTCTGCTCGAAATGTCGGTCCGAAAGTATACACTTTGCTTAACCCGTGTACAGCAGATTCCAAATGTAACTGACCAGAAACAGTTAAAAAAGCTTTAGTATTAAAATAAGTTCCGTTCAAAGGCTTTTTAGGATCCCCCATTTGCTTAAGTAACCGCTCGTTATCGGGTTGAACGAAAAACGTCTCTCCTGCCCCTTCGCAATCATTAGAGGTTAAAATTGGGGTATGAATATTTATAAACCCTTCCTTTTCGAAGTGACTATGTATAGCGGCAGTTGCCGTACTCCTAACTCGAAGCAAAGATGCAAACTTATTAGTCCGAGGGCGAAAATGTAGAAATTGCCGAACGTAATCACTAGAATAAGTTTTTCTGGGCAAAAACGGATAACCTTCAGTTACTACACAACTGCCACACACATCAACATTTTCCGCTTTTATTTCTTCCTCCCCTTTCGGCGTTTCACTCAAATACCCTGTAACGATAACAGACGAACCTGTCGTCAGTCCATCTGGTTTTTCTGATTGCGGCACCGTAACTTGAATTCTCTTACTAGACAAACCATCACTTACATCGAAAAACACGTGTTCCTTTAATTTTCTTAACGCTTTCACCCAACCCTAATGAGAATTTATATAAAATAAATTTACAATTTTAGAGGTTATGTTATACCTTTATTTGTATTTGATCCCCTTTATTATGGGATTCGAGCACACTTGCAATAGTCAGGGTTTTTAAACTACTGAAGTGTTTACGAGACGTCGCTACACATTTAGAAAATAAATTAAGTTTTCGTAGTTGACAAGACATATTTGTTTGGTTAGGATTAAAATGTCTTGACAAGTAGTAGGGATGCGTAACGCTCGGATTTCGCTGTGCACACGAGCGTTACCAAAATTTCAGCAATTGGACCAATTTATGTAATTTAACGCAAAATAAATGAAATGACATTTGTAATTAGCGCAATTAGATGTATTATTGTAAGAATTTTCGTTGAATTGTTGACGTAGAAATTCAGGTTATATTCCTGTTTTGGTGCCAAATGGAACACAAACAACTGCTTTTTTACTCCTCCACTTCTTCCCCAGTAAACTAAGTAAAATAAGTTTTGTAGTATTTATTCAATTGAAGAGGAACAGAGGAAGAATTAATTTAATGGGGCGCTTTTGGAATACAAGCGCTACCTTTGGAATTAGTTATTAAGCACTCATTGGTAGATGGCGACCTCTGTTGACGCTTGCTCGAAGCCCGTACGGAGTCCCGTTTTGCTATCTATCCATGATCCCATCAATATATTTTATTGGCTTTTTTGATCTTGTTCACATAACTGCACTCATAATTCTCTTTAACTATTGAAGCAAGTAAATTATTACCATATAAAACATATTTCTCTAATTTGAAACTTATTTATGCTTTATGCAATCATTAACCAGGAAATCTCCCTGCAACTCAATATAAATGCTGCATGGAATCTTCAAAAATGAGGGTTTAGAAAATATTCCAATACATTCCTTCAATTAAATTAACAATAATTAGACGTAAAGTAATCTAGACCTAAATAGGCATAGGGATATGGGCGTGTTTTTAATAAATTAGATTTTTCTGAGTTGCGCATGCGCTGGTCGAAGCACTCGTTGGTTGTCAAGAAGGGCGTTTGCATGAAGCTAGTGAAACAAGTGAAATTCCTTCGCTGTAATTAGAAAAAGTGATACACGAGAAATTATAAACACTATTGAATACACGTAATATTACAGGTAAGTTTTCACTATTCTATTTTATGTAATTTGTGATTTAAAGTCGGCACTCGGGTGGAACTTTTAAAATGGCGACTTGTGGACGAATAGGTGTAACTGTTTGTTGTCTACTCTTTAATAGTAATAACCCTAGTTTTTGAGGAAATGCTTATTCCCTAATCTAAGATAAGTTACGCAATATAAGTCTATTTTTTATCAGGTCGTTAGCTTACCGGTGATGTAGAGGTGGCGGTTATTGTTTTGTTTTTTGTAGAACAAGTGAATGCTTCTTTTTTAGTCCTAAATGTCACTGAACCCACCAAGAGACCCTAAATAAACCCAAAATACCTATTTAATTTAAATGTCAAGGGTGATCTGTTTTTACTCTCCTCTGATTGATAGGGCGTGGAATTTAAAATAAACAGCGTTTTTGTTACCTCTCTTTTAAGTGGAAATATTCATAAAAATATTTTTAGAATTTTAAATGGTGGATACATAATTTTTCAAACCGTTAATGAAAATGAAAGGAATATTTATGATGCGATGTCGTAATAATTATGTGAGATAGTGATAACCACTTTGCCCTAGTGCAGAACATCATCTAAAAATACGAGTGATGCCGTATGATTCACTGTAATATCCTAGTTAGCCTTGAAACGGAATATTTATATGGAATAATTTGTATGTCAAATTGTTTTTGGGTGGTAGTAATTTAACGGGATATGATACTATGACGGGATAGGCAATTTTTTGAGGTCATTGTTACCCACGACGAGTGTTGGTAGTTACAATTCCAGCACAATTACGTTTATTGAATCAGTAATTACACAGCCCTCTTGTTTATGGTCCTCATTATTACGTCATTGTAAATTATATACAAAGTGGGCGTTGATTTTCGTTTTGTTGGTGCATCAGTGACAAAATCACAACTGCTGTATATTTTGTTAGTTACCTACCTATACGTGTGAAGTTAGTTGACCTAGTTATTAAAAATACTGCCTTAAATTACGCGGAAGCTTTTTAAAAGGTGATAATTTAGTCGTTGTTCTATTTTTGGCGGAAATACCTAAGTGATTTAATCGATTGGGGACAATATTATAAAACCGTTGGAATTCAACACGGCGTGCGGTTTTAGAAATGCGATATAAACTTCGGCAATATACAGGATGTAACATCATTATGTCATGAGCCTAGGGCGTGTGATCTGTGGGCCAAAACAAATTATGATCATGATCTCTGACAAAATCAATGTAAATTTGACGTTTATGCCAAAGCAATCTTGATATGCTACAATAGGAATTTTTTGATTGGTTACAGCCCGTTGAATAATGAACGAATAATTTGACGTTTGCAGATAAAGACATTAATTTGAGCGTGTGAATTAGGAGAATACCTAATATGAGATCATACCTATCGTTGTAATTCAGTAAATATCTCCACGGTTCTTATCAAAATGCATCGAGCATCGTGCTGTAATTTTTATCAATAAATAAAAATGTAAAGTACCTACCTATCTGTACGGATAAAATTGCCCACATAGTTTACCTAGGTACCTATAAATAATTGTACGAATAACGAATAAAATGCGTAGTTGATGTAAATAAACCACATTTTTTCTCGTTATAATAACGTAAACAAAATAACCACCCTGAAAATGGAAACTACCAAAATGAGTCGTCAAAATAGATGATAATTACAAATTCGGTTTATTAGCACCTTAAAGTTATTCACGGCGTCATAATTAAAAATGAGAGTAGACGAAATAATCGAGATCCATAAGGACGTCTAGATATTTTAAAAATAAAAATAGGTATACCTACGGCCCGATTTTTAGCGCGTTTTGTCAGGATAAAGGAAACCTTGAATTCAGGGAATTTTTTTCGAACATGCATGCAGGTATTTTACGAGCAGCAGTTTATGACCCCCGGATCGATCCATTTTGGCAGAATCATGCAAGAAATGCATTATTGTTGATATCTCTGTTACTCACGCTATACCTACAAAATGTACTATAGGTACAGAACATTCATTCCGCTTTATGTTCATTGTTTATTTAGCAAGGAATATTCCTGAAAATTAGTTTTGCTGTTCGTTAGCCGCGTGTTGGTAGTTCAACAATTTCGACAGATAAAGTGGTTATCGATTACCAGCCACCCTGATACCTATACTTATTCCAGTATGAAATAATTTATGTATTTATTTATTACCTCACGTTTAATTCTCTCATCAATCAAATATCCCGGAAAATCAACATCAAACATTCGTTTAGTAATTTAGGAAATAAAAAAGCAATAGTTGATTTTGCTTGTGTGAGTGACCTAATTCGCCGGCTTGCCAAAGTTTTGCGGGAGGCAGCAGTGTACCCAGATCGAATCCGACTCTGCAACCCTGCAACGAGCGTCGCGGCGGCAGGTTAGTTGGTTAGGTCAAGCGCCAAGACGGCGCCGCATTGATTGCTTTTCCGATGTTTAACATCTAGAAAAGCAGCTGCTCCGGCAAAGAACGCATTTGTGTCGAACGGATTTCATTGGGGATTAATTTTTGGACGAAAATTAGATGTAATTTTTTGTGTAATGTTCGCCATTGTGTTGGTGCTTCCCTAACAAAGGTTGCTTACGCTGGTAATGTTACAACAAGCGGAAAATTACGTCCATTACAGTTAAAACTTTGAAAATGTACAAATTTAAACTCGCGAAATCATAGAAATATTGCAGGAATTTTTTCTAAAGTCAGTATTACGTAATTTTGTTTTGAATGTGTTAATTCATTGTCTGAATACACAATTAGAACAATTTTTGCATGTAGTAGGTTTGTCTATTTTACATTGCCCAATATTTATTCAGTTTTATTTTCGTTTGCTTAAATAATTTTATACGGCACTTGTCAGGTATTTTTGGGTATCCAGAATTCGGGTTTCTTATCTTTTACCGTTTATCTGTTATCTGTGGTATCTTAAAGGGTTCTTGGAAGGTTCAAGGTATAATTCTACGGATAATCATACATAAAACTTTGTAGGTACAGCAACAGATAATTTTATGTTGGTATTTATGAGATTTAATTTTTTGGCGTTGCAATTTTGGTTGTCATTTTATAAGTCATAAACCGCAGACGTCAAATAAATGCATTGTATTCTTATTTTATTAAATGATATATACAATAATTTATGTTCTATTCAATTTTAAGTTCAAACAAGTAATTTCTTATCTGCAAGTTAATTTATTCGCTATAAATTTCGAACATAGGTAACTTTAAACACACTTTCTCTAAAATTTTCTAGGTTATGTAAACAAATTTTCTATTTTCGCACTGTATTTCAGGTAGCCAGCGTAGCTGGTGACTTGTGCCGACCATGACGACGGATATTAGTATATCTCGGTGGGACCCCACTTCACTTCAACAAGAAATTGTGGAAGATTACGAATATGATGGAGGAAATTCCTCGTCTAGACTTTTCGAACGATCACGAATTAAAGCTCTCGCAGGTAGGTTCGTAGTTTGGTGTTTTAAAGGGTTACAAATTAAATGCACATTGTTTTTGTGTAAGAGAAGTGAAATTATGTATAGCTCGACACCCGTGGCCAAGACAAAATTTGTCAAACAATAAATGCGCAGTAAAAAATTGAGAAAATTCATTAAATGCGTATCATTTATCATTTTCACTGAACAAAATTGAATTAATTATTGAACACTATTATTGCCTTGAATATGTGCTAGATTTTGTGAGAGGGCACGAAAATTTAATAATTACAGGAGATTTCAATGCAGTCGTAGGCACAGGGCGAGAGGGCGGAATAGTTGGCCCCTTTGGATTAGGCAATAGGAACGATAGGGGAGTTAGACTGATAGAGTTCTGCGATAAACATAACTTAACGGTCGCGAACACTCTATTTCACCATCATGTTAGGAGATGCTATACGTGGAAGATGCCAGGAGACTTAGGGAGATATCAAATAGATTACATTCTCGTTAGGCAAAGATTTAGAAATCAAGTTAGGGATTGTAGAAGTTATCCAGGAGCAGATATAGATAGTGATCACAACATAGTCGTTATGAAAGCCAATCTTAAATTTAAGATTGTGAAAAAAAGAAGCGGAAGAAGGTATCTTGACCCAGAGAAACTAAAAGATGATGATATGCGCAATAAGTTCGAGAAAAAGACAAACGAAGCACTAAAGGGCACGGGTGGAAATATTGTTAGGGACATAGAGGCAGAATGGAATTGCATTAAAAATAGTTTAGTTTCCTCAGCCAGGGATATTTTGGGTCATAAACAGAATGAAAGTAGGAAACCCTGGATAACAAAACATATTGTGAGTCTAATAGAGGAAAGGCGAAAATATAAAAATAGGTTAGATGAAACAGGGAAACAAAGATATAAGGCGATCAAGTGGGAAATTATTCGGGAATGTAGGAAAGCGAAAGAGCAATGGATCGATAATAAATGCAAAGAAGTGGAAGATAAATTCGAAGTAGGAAAGACTGATGAAGCATATAAAATAATTAGGAGAAATTTTAGAGAAATTGGATCTAGTACCAAAAACATTAGAAATGAGGCAGGAGATATCCTAATCGGAAGTGGGGAGAAGGCAGATAGGTGGAAAGAATATTTAGGAAACTTATATGCGGGACAGGAAGTGCAAGATATATTAGAAAGCGAAAGCAGTGTAGAGGGGGATAACCTAGGGAGTCCTATAATGAGAGAAGAGTTTGAGATAGCACTAAAAAGTTTAAGGAATAATAAAGCACCAGGTATAGATGGCTTGCAGGCAGAAATCTTAAAGTGCGCAGGTCAAGAGGTAATAGATCGTTTATTTAAACTAGTTAGTCGCATATACCTGACAGGCGAGATTCCAGAAGATTACAAACGGAACATCATAGTAGCTTTGCCAAAAAGAAAAGGCGCGGATAGATGCGAAAATTTTAGAACTATCAGTTTAACTTCCCATGCGTCAAAAATTTTAACTAGAATTGTGCAAAGAAGGATGGAGAAAAAGGCGGAAGAAATATTAGGAGAAGATCAGTTCGGATTTAGACGAAATAGAGGAACGCGCGAGGCCATTCTAGCTTTACGAGTAATTATAGAAAAAACGATAGAAAAGAGAAAGAGCGTCTATATAGGATTTGTAGATTTAGAAAAAGCCTTCGACAACGTAAAATGGGGGAAGATGTTCGAAGTGCTGAGAAAGGTAGGGATGAAATACAGGGACAGAAGAATAATACATAATCTCTACAAAGAGCAAAAGGCAGTTATAGAATGTGAGCAGGAACAAAGGGAAGTAGATATCCGGAAGGGAGTGAGACAGGGATGTGCATTGTCACCTCTAGTTTTCAACTTATATATCGAAGATGCGATTAATATTGTTAAGGAAAGAACAGCCTCAGGGATCAATGTACAGGGCCAAACTATTAACATGCTCAGATTTGCGGATGATATAGCAGTGTTAGCATCTAGCAAAGAAGAATTAGGAGCAGCTCTGAATGAAATGGAAGCAGTTTTGACACAGGGCTTCGGCATGAAAATCAATAAAAAGAAAACTAAAATTTTGGTATGTAGGGGATGTGAAAATAGAACTAAAATGGAAATACAAATTGGAAATGAGAAGATAGAGGAGGTCGCGGATTTCTGCTACTTAGGAAGTAAAATAACTCAAGACGGTAGGAGCACTAAAGATATAAAACAAAGAATGGCGCAGGGCCGAGTTGCGTTTAACAAAAAGAAACAACTGTTATGCTCGAGAACGGTTGATATAGAGACTAGGAAGAGACTCTTAACGTCGTATGTATGGAGTACGGCATTATACGGGTGCGAAACTTGGACAATAGGAGAAGCGGATAGAAAAAGAGTAGAAGCGTTTGAAATGTGGTGCTACAGACGCATGATGAAGATACCGTGGATAGATAAGGTTAGCAATAGGGAAGTATTAGAAAGAGTTGGGGAAAAGCGAAAGGTATGGAAAACAATAAAGAGTAGGAGAGATAGGATGGTAGGACACCTTCTAAGACACGAAGGAATAGTTCGTGACATACTAGAGTCAGAGATAGGAATAAAAAGAGGTAGGGGTAGGCCTAGATTAGACTACTGCTCTCAAATAGTTAGGGATGTAGGATGTTCTACTTTTAGGGAAATGCGTAGGTTAGCTCAGGACAGGAAAGAATGGAGGTACGCGTCCAACCAGTCTTCGGACTGAGAACCTTATGATGATGATTATTGCCTTATTAAAATTACTCCCTCTAATGAGATTTTAATATGTTTGTTTAGTTGATAAAACGGTTGGTTTCTTGTATTATCAAAATTGTTATCATAGAAGTACTTCCTACAAGGATATTCTGGATTTCCTGTATTTTGTTGTTACAGCCGCAAAATGGCTGTTTCTGATGATGTATTAGAGCAAAAGTATTATGATCAGGTTGTTTTAGAACTAAGAGGTATTGGATAATGTGTAACTTCGCGTTTTTTGGGTTGTACAACAAGAATTGTGATTTTTTTGCAGATGAGCGAGAGAGTGTTCAGAAAAAAACCTTCCAAAAATGGGTGAACTCGCATTTAGTACGAGTAAATTCGCGTATAGTAGACTTATACCTCGATATGCGAGACGGAAAGAATCTAATCAAACTGCTAGAGGTTCTATCAGGGGAACGCCTTCCCCGCCCTACGAAAGGCAAAATGCGCATTCACTGCTTAGAAAACGTAGATAAAGCTCTGCAATTCCTCCGTGAACAGCGTGTTCACTTAGAGAATATGGGGTCACACGATATCGTAGATGGAAATCCGAGATTATCACTCGGTTTGATCTGGACTATAATTTTACGCTTCCAAATTCAGGACATTAGAATAGAAGAGGCCGACAATCAGGAGACGAAATCGGCGAAAGATGCGCTCCTCTTGTGGTGTCAGATGAAAACTGCCGGGTATAACAACGTAAACGTACGTAATTTCACCACATCGTGGCGCGACGGTCTCGCTTTTAACGCCATTATTCATAAGCACCGACCAGATCTCATTCAAATTGAAAAACTGTCAAAATCGAATCCGATTCATAACTTAAATAACGCATTCAATGTCGCCGAGGATAAATTGGGCTTGACGAAGCTCTTGGATGCCGAGGACGTGTTCGTTGAACAACCGGACGAGAAATCCATCATTACTTACGTGGTAACTTACTATCACTACTTCAGTAAGATGAAGCAAGAGACGGTGCAAGGGAAACGTATCGGGAAAGTCGTTGGAATTGCTATGGAGAACGATAGAATGATTAAAGAATACGAGAAATTTACTAGCGACCTTTTAGCGTGGATTCAAGCTACGATTGAAGCTCTGGGTGATCGACAGTTTGCCAATAGTTTAGTCGGTAAGTTATTTCGCTGTTTATTTTTATCTGCAATGAATAATTGATTTTGTTTCAAACTAAATGTTGATTCTACAAAATGCAAAACAACAAACTTTAATTTCCAAATATATAGGTGTCCAACAGCAACTTGGGCAATTCAACAATTACAGGACCGTCGAAAAGCCTCCAAAATTCGTAGAAAAAGGCAACTTAGAAATCCTGCTCTTCACGTTGCAATCGAAAATGCGTGCAAACAACCAAAGACCGTATACCCCGAAGGAAGGCAAAATGATTTCTGATATAAACAAAGCTTGGGAACGCCTAGAGAAAGCTGAACACGAACGCGAATTAGCTTTACGTGAAGAACTGATCAGACAAGAGAAATTGGAACAATTAGCGGCGAGATTTAATCGTAAAGCAAGTATGAGAGAGACCTGGTTGAGTGAGAATCAACGATTGGTGTCTCAGGATAACTTCGGACATGATTTGGCTGCAGTTGAAGCAGCGGCAAAGAAACACGAAGCCATTGAAACAGACATTTTGGCGTACCAAGAGAGGGTACAAGCTGTCGTTGCAGTGGCCGGGGAACTGGAAGCGGAGAACTACCACGATATGGACCGGATCAATGCAAGGAAAGAAAACGTTCTTCGTTTGTGGAATTATTTGTTGGAGTTGCTGAGGGCGCGTAGACATCGTTTGGAATTGTCTTTGCAGCTGCAACAGACTTTCCAAGAGATGTTACACATTTTGGATTCGATGGAAGATTTAAAAGCACGCCTGTTGACTGGAGATTACGGCAAACATTTGATGGGAGTGGAGGATTTGTTGCAAAAACATAATCTACTAGAAGCAGACATAAACATACTCGGAGAACGTGTTAAAGCTGTCGCGAATCAATCGGCAAGATTTTTGGATGTTGAAAGTGCCGAAGGCTATAAGCCAGCTGATCCAGCACTTGTTGCGGAGAGAGTGCAACAGTTACAAGATGCTTATGCTGAATTAGTGCGTTTGGCTGTTGAACGACGAGCCAGGCTCGAGGAGAGCCGCAAACTATGGCAGTTCTATTGGGACATGGCCGACGAAGAGAATTGGATCAAAGAAAAAGAACAGATTGTTTCTACGGCAGATATTGGCCACGATTTAACAACAGTTAATTTGTTATTGAGCAAACATAAGGCGTTAGAAAATGAAATTGCCGCACACGAACCTCAATTGGATGCTGTAATTGGTGTAGGCGAAGAATTGGTGAACTCGGGACATTTCGGAGCAGAACGAGTCCAGGAACGTTTAGAAGAAATTCGTGGCGCGTGGAAACATCTACTGGATTTCACGGCGTATCGTCGTAAACGCCTCGAAGAAGCCGTCGATTATCACCAATTATTCGCAGACGCTGACGATGTTGACATTTGGATGTTAGATACCCTCCGATTGGTTTCTAGCGAAGACGTCGGACGTGATGAAGGTAACGCGCAATCTTTACTGAAGAAACACCGAGACGTTACCGATGAACTGAAGAATTACGCATCGACAATTGAACAATTGCATCAACAAGCTCAACAATTAGGTCCTGAAGTTGCTAACGCTCCAGAAGTAACACAAAGGTTGGCTTCAATCGATAACAGATACAAGGAATTGTTGGAGTTGGCAAAATTACGCAAACAACGACTACTAGACGCGCTTTCATTGTACAAGCTATTCTCGGAAAGCGATGGAGTAGAACAGTGGATAGGCGAGAAAGATCGCATGTTACAAACTATGGTTCCTGCCCGCGATATAGAAGACGTTGAAATTATGAAACACCGTTATGACGGCTTCGAAAAAGAAATGAATGCCAACGCCTCTCGCGTAGCAGTCGTAAACCAACTTGCTCGTCAATTACTCCACGTAGAGCATCCCAACTCCGAACAAATCACTGCCAGACAGAATCAGCTCAATCAAAAGTGGGCCGAACTGCGCGAAAAAGCTGAAGCTAAACGGGATGAGCTCAATTCCGCGCACGGTGTGCAAAGTTTCCATATTGAGTGCCGCGAAACCGTCTCGTGGATCGAAGATAAAAAGCGCATCTTACAAAGTACCGACAGCCTAGAGATGGATTTAACGGGAATAATGACTCTCCAACGCCGACTGTCCGGCATGGAACGCGATTTAGCTGCCATTCAAGCGAAACTCTCTTCTCTTGAAAAAGAAGCGGATAATATCGAAAACGAGCACCCCGAGGAGGCTGCACTTATTCGTGAACGCATCGTCCAAATCCAAATCATCTGGGAAGAACTGACGCAAATGTTGAAAGAGAGAGATTCGAAATTGGAGGAAGCCGGCGACTTACATCGGTTCTTGAGGGATTTGGATCATTTCCAAGTGTGGTTGACGAAGACGCAAAAAGATGTTGCCTCGGAAGATACTCCTGCTTCTCTGGCAGAAGCAGAGAAGCTTTTATCGCAACACCAAAGCATCCGGGAAGAAATTGATAACTACACGGATGATTACAGGTCAGTTTTATTCTGCAAAATTAATTTTTACAATTCTTTTTGTTGTTGGTTTGCAATTTTAAAGTTTTTGATGTTTCGTCTTCCCGTTTTCGTCTCCTCTCTTCGTCCAGTTCCTCAATTCTCGGTTTATTTATCGTCGATTTTTCTAAATAATTCAAATCTAGTTTACCCCTGACGTTTGTAGCGCTGGATATCCTGTCATTTTGCTGTTGTTTCGGTAATTTTCTCTCGACAGCACTGTACGGTCGCGGAAGATTTAAATAGCTGTGTCCTGTTGGCTTTTTTGCCATTATTTCAGTCGTTATGGGTGAAATGGGCGAACAGTTTTTGTTCATGATGAAAAACTTGAATTTTACTATGACTTAACCGGAAAACGTCAAATAAGCGACGCTTGTTTGATTTTTGTTTTTGGAAGATTCTTTCATACTTTTGAATTTAATGATACTAAAATTTTAGGGGAAGAAAAAATTTAAAATCTTAGCTTTTTAGAAATGATTTATGACACAAAATTTGAGTCAAATTTACTGCAATATAGGATGAGTCAATAATGTGAAATTCTTCCATAGCACCTCTATTGTACATTTTAAAGAAAAATGTTATATAAGAGACCCCCTTTAATTTGTGATTCTCTATGATATAAAATTATTTTCACTTATACAGACTGTCCCAGTTCTGCACAGCACCTAACTTCGGTTTTTTTAAAGGAACACCCTGTATTTCATTTCATTTTCGAATTCCTTGATCGATTTGACTAACAGGTTGTATGAAGTCATTTTTGTCTAAACTTCATATTTTTTAAGTGGCAAGCATTTTTTTGCGAATATTGGCAGAGCAATTTTTAAATTTCAATATTTGGACATTGAATGAAACTGTAGAAGTAATATTTTATTGGAGTGAAAGCAATATGCGGGAACAACTTCTGCTGTATTATTATTAATTTATTATTATATACCCAAAATCAACCGTTTTTGCCAAATTTGCATTTCCTTGAAAAAAGTGCCAAATCAGACAACTAAATAACAATAAACCATAGCAATATTTAATTAAAAAGGGGGCAGCAGCTCTTTCAGTAATCATAGTGGCAGAGATCGTGAGGGTCGGTATGGCACTGTGATACACACTACTGCGATGTGGAAGGCAACGGGAAACCACCACATTATTTTATCCCTAGTACAGCGTACTTCGAATTTATGATGATGGCACCTTCTGGAGTAAAATATCCCGGAGGTAAAATAGTCCCACATTCGGATCTCCGGGCGGGGACTGCTTCGGGGGGAGTCATCAGAAATGATAAGTGTAACATCTCACGAGTCGGAGCGTGGAATGTTAGAAGCATGAACAAGTAGAAAAGTTAGAGAATTTGAAAATTGAGATGGATAGGTTAGCATTAGACGTAGTAAGTATTAGTGAAGTGCGATGGCCAGAAGCCGGAGACTTCTGGAGCGGAGATTTTAGAGTAATACATACAGGATCTGTAGGAGGAAATTCGGGAGTAGGAATTGTTATGCGAAAAAAAGTAGGGCAGAGTGTAGAAAATTTCTTACAGCAAAGTGACAGGGTAGTTATGGTTAGGTTAGATTAGATTCAAAACCTGTAAAAACAGTAATAATACAGGTATATATGCCCACTTCTAACTACAGTGATGAGGTCGTAGAGGCAGTTTATAGTGATATTGAACATGTGCTAGATTTTGTGAGAGGACACAAAAATTTAATAATTATAGGAGATTTCAATGCAGTCGTAGGCACAGGGCGAGAGGGCGGAATAGTTGGTCCCTTTGGATTAGGCAATAGGAACGATAGGGGAGTTAGACTGATAGAGTTCTGCGATAAACATAACTTAACGGTCGCGAATACTCTATTTCACCATCATGTTAGGAGACGCTACACGTGGAAGATGCCAGGAGACCTAGGGAGATATCAAATAGATTACATTCTTGTTAGGCAAAGATATAGAAATCAAGTTAGGGATTGTAGAAGTTATCCAGGCTAATCTTAAATTTAAGATTTTGAAAATACGAAGCGGAAGAAGGTATCTTGACCCAGAGAAACTAAAAGATGATGATACGCGCGATAAGTTCGAGAAAAAGACAAACGAAGTACTAAAGGGCGCGGGCGAAAATATTGTTAGGGACATAGAGGAAGAATGGAATTGCATTAAAAATAGTTTAGTTTCCTCAGCTAGGGATATTTTGGGTCATAAACAGAATGAATAACAAAACATATTGTGAGTCTAATAGAGGAAAGGCGAAAATATAAAAATAGGTTAGATGAAATAGGGAAACAAAGATATAAGGTGATCAAGTGGGAAATTATTCGGAAATGTAGGAAAGCGAAAGAGCAATGGATCGATAATAAGTGCAAAGAAGTGGAAAATAAGTTCGAAGTAGGAAAGACTGATGAAGCATATAACATAATTAGGAGAAATTTTAGAGAAATTGGATCTAGTACCAAAAGCATTAGGAATGAGGCAGGAAATATCCTAATTGAAAGCGGGGAGAAGGCAGATAGGTGGAAAGAATATTTAGGAAACTTATATGCGGGACAGGAAGTGGAAGATATAATAGAAAGCGAAAGCAGTGTAGAGGGAGAAAACCTAGGGAATCCTATAATGAGAGAAGAGTTTGAGCTAGCACTAAAAAGTTTAAGGAATAATAAAGCGCCAGGTATAGATGGTTTGCAGGCAGAAATCTTAAAGTGCGCAGGTCAAGAGGTAATAGATCGTTTATTTAAATTAGTTAGTCGCATATACCTGACAGGCAAGATTCCAGAGGATTACAAACGGAACATCATGGTAGCTTTGCCAAAAAGGAAAGGCGTATATAGGTGCAAAAATTTCAGAACCATCAGTTTAACTTCCCATGCGTCAAAAATTTTAACTAGAATTGTGCAAAGAAGGATGGAGAAAAAGGCGGAAGAAATATTAGGAGAAGATCAGTTCGGATTTAGACGAAATAGAGGAACGCGCGAGGCCATTCTAGCTTTACGAGTAATTATAGAAAAAACGATAAAAAAGAGAAAGAGCGTCTATATAGGATTTGTAGATTTAGAAAAGGCCTTCGACAACGTAAAATGGGGGAAGATGTTCGAAGTGCTGAGAAAGGTAGGGATGAAATATAGGGACAGAAGAATAATACATAATCTCTACGAAGAGCAAAAGGCAGTTATAGAATGTGAGCAGGAACGAAGGGAAGTAGATATCTGGAAGGGAGTGAGGCAGGGATGTGCATTGTCACCTCTAGTTTTCAACTTGTATATCGAAGATGCTATTAATATTGTTAAGGACAGAACAGCCTCAGGGATTAACGTACAGGGTCAAACTATTAACATGCTCAGATTTGCGGATGATATAGCAGTGTTAGCATCTAGCAAAGAAGAATTAGGAGCGGCTTTGAATGAAATGGAAGCAGTTTTGACACAGGGCTATGGCATGAAAGTCAATAAAAAGAAAACTAAAATTTTGGTATGTAGGGGATGTGAAAATAGAACTAAAGTTGACATACAAATAGGAAATGAGAAGATAGAGGAGGTTACGGATTTCTGCTATATAGGAAGTAAAATAACTCAAGACGGTAAGAGCACTAAAGATATAAAACAAAGAATAGCGCAGGGCCGAGTTGCGTTTAACAGAAAGAAACAACTGTTATGTTCGAGAACGGTTAATATTGAGACTAGGAAGAGACTCTTAAAGTCGTATGTATGAAGTACGGCATTATACGGATGCGAAACTTGGACAATAGGGAAAGCGGATCTAAAAAGAGTAGAAGCGTTTGAAATGTGATGCTACAGGCGCATGATGAAGATACCGTGGATAGATAAGGTTAGCAATAGGGAAGTATTAGAAAGAGTTGGGGAAATGCGAAAGGTATGGAAGACAATAAAGAGTAGGAGAGATAGGATGGTAGGATGGTAGGACACCTTCTAAGACACGAAGGAATAGTTCGCGACAGAGACAGGAATAAAAAGAGGTAGGGGTAGGCCTAGATTAGACTACTGCTCTCAAATAGTTAGGGATGTAGGATGTTCTACTTTTAGGGAAATGCGTAGGTTAGCTCAGGATAGAAAAGAGTGGAGGTACGCATCCAACCAGTCTTCGGACTGAGAACCTTATGATGATGAATTACATAAAATGTCGACAATGGGGAAGACCCGCTTAATTGAATTTATAACTTTTAGTACTGTAATATCAAGCACAAATAGAATACGTATCGCATACCACGTAAAAATTTTGATTATGCACCGTGCTAAAAGAAAAACATACAACTGGAAAAGCAGCATAACCGGGAGGGCTAAAGCGCGTGCTTTCTGTGACGTAGGAGGCCTATCCGTTGCGCCATGGTATAAGGCGTCTCCCTGGATAAAATGGGGAGGAGTCAATGAATGAGTGGGCGCTCAGTGTGTTGACGGATCGTTTTGCGCATGTGAAAATCCCTACCTAATCTGTAGGCCCCGTACGTCACAGCGTCATTCAAATATTGTGTTTCAAGCGTGATGCACGTTTACTATTTAATTATGACGAAAATAAGTCTCAAATATAAAAAACGAAAGTTGCGGAATTTGTTTTGGATAGTAAACTATTCAATAGGATCATTTTCAAAATTTGCGGGTTTTCCCCATTAGCGAATAAACAAAATAATATTATAAACTAAGCATAGAAGAAAAACAATAGAAAGTTACATAGAAACTGATTATCAAGGTAGGTAGTTTCTTTTCTTACCTGCACACTGTAGTGTGCAGGGGCACCGTCGTA
The DNA here is from genome assembly GCA_963966045.1 of Xestobium rufovillosum. Classification (NCBI taxonomy): domain Eukaryota; kingdom Metazoa; phylum Arthropoda; class Insecta; order Coleoptera; family Ptinidae; genus Xestobium; species Xestobium rufovillosum. Next base: position 48,677,118 of record OZ014492.1, on the reverse strand, counting down.
TTGTATCCATAACCTTCGCGTTACGCCTAATGGCAACTCGTCCAACGTATTTTCCAAATGATGTTGAATAAAGTGGAAATAGGTGTTTCCATCCACATTGCCAAAAAAATAAGAACCAACAGCACTTGTCCCAACAATACCACCCCAAATGTTGATGAACCATCTGTGCTGGTGGTCCATATATCGTACAAAATGGGGATCTTCAGTCGCATAATAATTCAAATTACATATGTTTGTTCACATTTCCGTTTCTATGGAATGTCGCTTCATCACAAAATATTTTTGTACATACATTCTGGCAGCTAACAAACAATTTCTTTCACTTAAGAAAACTTAATTCTCCAATCAACTTAAACAATGCGATATTAACTGCGAAACAGAATTAACAAATCAGATTTGCTAGATTTATCTGGAAAATACAAATATTTCAAAAACTGTTAATTTTGGGATAGGGAAGTGTATTGCAATAAGAAAGGCAATTTCATGAGGAATCCAACAATGGTATAAAAACAATAGGGTTCTATTTGAAATTGGGAAGTTATGGTGTTTTGAAATTTTCTGATTTGGTCCTGTAATTGCTAATATCCTGTATATTTTCGATTGCTTCTTACAGCAACAGTTATTCCTAAATGTTGCTTTCATTCCATCAAAATATTACTGCTACAGCTTTATTCAATTCCGAGATATTAAACAACTTTTATATGGAAAGTTTTTTAGTACATATTTCTAAGTGTAAAGGATATAACGAGGAATCTCGCAATATTGACTCACCCTGTATAATAAAATAAATACTTATTTAAAATTTTTTTCAAAATTAAAATTGCTAATTTGTAATTCCTATTTTTATATTTACATGCATAATTACTGTATAAATAATTTTTATTATTTAGAAAAATTTGCATTGACAAATAATTTGTCAACTTTTCACATTTCATTCTACAATTAAATCTTGACAAAGGCCCCAAACGGGGCCGAAACGTCTATTGTTATTATCAATTGTTATTATTAATGCCAGAATTTCACCAAATTAAAATTGTATTGTTTTAAATTGAATCATATAATTTTTATATTTCAGTTTTTTCTATTATAAATTCTTTTATTATTTTTTAGAATTTGTATACCACTAAACTTATAGCTCTTCTGATAATCATCTTCAATTCTTATACATCTGAATTCTTATACAAAAAATTAATATGTACCTTCATTTTATAGGACTACATGAATCAAATTAGCATCAACAAATATGTAGTACTAATTTACAAATGAGAAAAATTAATTTTAAAACTACATATAGATACATTTCTTTTCTTTCGTCTCGGTAGTCCACCATTTTAACGAACCTTAATTTTTTCTTATGCAGTAAAATGATGGAATATGGCGAGAAAATCACCGCGGAGCCAAGCACCCAGGACGATCCGCAATATATGTTCTTAAGGGAACGTCTAAAGGCTCTTAAGGACGGTTGGGCTGAATTACAACAAATGTGGGAGAATCGTCAACAGCTCTTATCCCAATCTTTAAGTTTGCAACTCTTGAATCGCGACGCACGTCAAGCTGAAGTAATACTAAACCAGCAGGAACATACCTTGAGTAAAGACGAGACTCCTACATCTCTTGAACACGCCGAGAATTTATTGAAACGCCACGAAGCGTTCCTGACGACCATGGAAGCTAACGACGACAAGATTAATAGTGTTGTGCAATTCTCACATCGCTTGGTGGATGAGGGACATTTTGCTGCGGATAAAATAGGAAAGCGCGCAGATAACATTGAAGAACGCAGATTGGCTAATAGGGAACGTGCCATTCAGTTAATGGATATATTGCGTAATCAATTGGAGCTGCAACAATTCTTGCGTGATTGCTACGAATTAGACGAATGGATCCAAGAAAAACATATCGTAGCGCAAGATGAAACTTACAGGTCCGCCAAGACGGTTCATTCAAAATGGACCCGCCATCAAGCTTTCGAAGCCGAAATTCAAGCCAATAAAGAACGATTGCTGAATTTACAAAAGGCTGGAGAGGAGTTGGCGAAGGAAAAGCCGGAATATGCGGATTTGATTAAACCGAAATTGGAAGAACTGACGGATCACTTTGATATTTTAAGTCAAACGACGCACGATAAAGGCGAACGTCTTTTCCATGCCAATCGAGAAGTGCTTATAACGCAAACCGTGGACGATATCGACTCCTGGATGAACGAACTCGAGAAACAAATCGAAAGCGACGATACCGGGTCAGATCTGGCTTCGGTTAATATTTTAATGCAAAAACAACAGGTAAGCTCATTTATTTGTCAGGTCCATGTCAATTTTATCCTAACATTTTTTGTGTTTAGATGATTGAAACACAAATGGCGGTAAAAGCCCGCCAAATGGGAGACTTGGAAACCCAAACTCAACATCTGGAAAGCACCGTACCAGACTCCAAATTAGATGAAATCAAAGACAAGAAGAGCCAAGTAGAACAACGTTTCGAACAATTAAAACAACCTCTATTGGAACGCCAACGACAACTAGAGAAGAAGAAGGAAGCCTTCCAGTTCCGCAGAGATGTAGAAGATGAATTATTATGGATTGCGGAGAAGATGCCTCAAGCCTTATCCGAAGAGTACGGCAATAGTTTATTCCACGTGCACATGTTGAAAAAGAAAACTCAATCGTTGAGGACGGAAGTTGATAATCACGAGCCGCGCATCAACACCGTTTGCAATAATGGACAGAAACTCATAGACGAAGGTACGACAACAATTTTACTAGCCCTTTTTATTGTATTTGCTTGTTCTCGTTTTGAAGTTCTTATCTTCACTTGCTCTCCTTTACTCCACAAAAAACACTATTGTTTGTTGCAGGACACGAGGATTCTAACGAATTCGGCCGATTAATAAACGAACTGCACAAAGCGTGGCAAGAATTGAAAGACGCAGTGGAGAATCGTCGAGAACATTTGCTGCGCAACGAACGTGCTCAGCAATACCTGTTCGATGCGAACGAAGCGGAAAGTTGGATGAGCGAACAAGAACTTTACATGATGGTGGAAGATCGCGGCAAGGATGAAACCTCTGCTCGCAATTTAATGAAGAAACACGAGAGTTTGGAAGCTGCGGTTGAAGATTACGCTGATACTATCCGGGCTTTGGGGGAAACTGTCAGGGCGTTGGCTGCTGAGGGACATCCTTTGGCCGAACAAGTCGCAATTAAGCAGTCACAGTTGGATAAATTGTACGCCGGTTTGAAGGATCTCGCTGGGGAACGTAGAGCTAAGTTGGACGAGGCTTTGCAGTTCTACCATTTGAATCGAGAAGTCAGCGATTTGGAGCACTGGATTACAGACCGTGAGGTGAGGAAATAATTAATTGTTTCAATGGAAACTTAATTTTTAACTTGTTAGGTTGTGGCGTTCTCTCAAGAGCTGGGCCAGGATTACGATCACGTGACCCTTCTCTGGGAACGCTTCAAAGAATTTACCAGGGACACGGAAGCAATTGGTAGGGAACGCGTGGCTGCTGTAAACGACATGATTGACCAACTCATCGCTGTTGGTCATTCTGATTCGGCCACAATCGCCGAATGGAAAGACCAAATCAACGAATCTTGGCAAGACCTATTGGAATTGATCGAAACTCGCACAAAAATGTTGGGTCATTCTATGGAATTGAACAAATTCATGCACGATTCGAAAGATCTTTTGTGCAGAATTGCAGAAAAACATGTGGCTATGTCCGATGAATTGGGAAGAGATTCGGGTTCAGTTTCGACTTTACAACGCAAGCATCAAAACTTTATGCAGGATTTGCAGACTTTGGAGTCTCAGGTGCAGCAGATCCGAGAAGAATTTGCCCGGATTTCAGCCAGTTACGCCGGAGACCGTGCTAAAGATATCGCTAACACGATGGCGGAAGTAGACGCAGCTTGGGCAGCTCTCCAAGCAGCTTGCGATCAAAGGCGCAATAAACTCGCCGACACTGGCGACCTCTTCAAGTTCTTCAATATGGTGCGCACTTTGATGCAGTGGATGGACGACGTGGTGAGACAAATGAATACCAGTGAGAAACCCAGAGATGTCAGTGGTGTCGAATTGTTGATGAACAACCACCAGAGTTTGAAAGCGGAGATTGACGCCAGAGAAGATAATTTTACGGCCTGCATTTCGTTGGGGAAGGAACTTTTGGCCAGAAATCATTACGCCAGTGCTGAAATTAAGGACAAGTTGGTCGCGCTCGGGAATCATCAGACTTCCATGTTGCATCGGTGGGAAGAAAGGTAGGTGTACAGAAATTGTTCAATTTCTAAAGTTTTGTACCTCAGTTTGAGGATAAAATTGAACGCTATTAACACGATTTTGATTGTCCAGGTGGCAAATGATTTGATTAATCGATTACAGTGAGAAAGAAAATTGATTACTCGGTATATCGATCAATTGATTAATTGAAATATCACTGTTATTTATTATAATATCGATCGATGAAAAAAGCGATTCATCGAAAAAATCAATTAATCGAAAAGAATCGATTCGTCGAAAAAATCGATTAAATGAAAAAAGATCGATTCGTCGAAAAAATCGATTAATCGAAAAAAAATCGATTAATCGAAAAAATCGATTAATCGAAAAAAAATCGATTCATAGAAAAAATCGATTAATCGAAAAAAATCGATTCATAGAAATAATCGATTCATCGAAAAAAAATCGAATCATCGAAAAAATCGATTAATCGAAAAAAAATCGATTTCTCGAAAAAATTAATTAATCGAAAAAAAATCGATTAATCGAAAAAAAATCGATTCATAGAAAAAATCGATTAATCGAAAAAAATCGATTCATAGAAAATATCGATTAATCGGGAAAAAATCGATTCATCAAAAACGATTAATCGAAAAGATCGGTTCATCAAAAAGATCGATTAATCGAAAAAATCGATTCAACAAAAAGATCGATTAATCGAAAAAATCGATTCATGGTAAAAATCGATTACTTTCTGTAATCGATTATGTAATATCGATATCGCCTATCCCTTGTACATAGACACCAAATTTGGTACAGTTACATTATAGACCAGGAGCCCATAGACCAAAAATTGTGCATAATCCAGCGGACGCGGTTCGCTTGTTGTGAAATCTGGGACACTGACCCGCTACAGGGGTCAAATTGTGTAAATAAAACACCCAAAAAAAATTATAGGTTTACGCATGGGGATTGGAGGGACCTCCTAATTTACCCCCAAACATCATGAATCTCAACTCCCATTCATTTTGGTTGGTACAAAGAGGCGCCACTCTCGCGACATTTTGTAAATTCACTCAGGTAAAAAAAATCATAAGTTTACTCTTCAAAACTTGGAGACACGTTATTTCAATCACAAAAGTCGAGTATTCACCGTTGCCGATAAAAAAAAATTGGTACAGGGGGGCGCTAGAGACGCAACATTTTGTAAAAAAAAAAAACTTACGTAAAAAATCATAAGTTTATGAATGGCATTCAAGAATTTGATTATGATGAACCTGCTGAGTACAAAAATACATTCCTTATCATTGAACGGTGGTACAAGGGCCCGCTAGAAAGCTTGAAAGAAAGCAATTATAAATTTTCACCCTTCATCATAAAGATTTCAGTCCCAAGACTGGTTGGACGCGTACCTCCATCTTTCCTATCCTGAGCTAACCTAAGCTTTTCCATAAAAGTTGAACATCCTATATCCCTAACTACTTGAGAGCAGTAGTCCAATCTCGGCCTACCCTTACCACTTTTTATTCCTATCTCTAACTCTAGTATGTTGCGAACTAAGCCTTCTTGCCTCATACGGTGTCCTACTATCCTATCTCTCCTATTCCTTACTGTCTTCCATAAATTTCGCTTTTCTCCAACTTTTTCTAATACCTCTCTGTTGCTAACCTTATCTACCCACGGTATCTTCGTCATGCGTCTATAGCGCCACATTCCAAATGCTTCTAATTTTTTCCTATCCGCTTCTCCTATCGTCCAAATTTCGCACCCGGACACTGCTGTACTCCATACATACGTTTTTAAGAGCCTCTTCCGAGTTTCTGCATTTATCATTTCCGAGCATAATAGTTGTTTCTTTTTTTTAAATGCAACTCGGCCCTGCGCTATTCTTTGTCTTAAATCTAGAGTTATTTGACTTCCTAAATAGCAGAAATCTGAGACTTCCTCTATCTTCTCGTTTCCTATTTGTATTTTAGTTTTAGCCCTATTTTCACGCCCCCTACACAACAAAATTTCGGTTTTCTTTTTATTGATCTTCATACCATAGCCCTCCGTCAAAACCGCTTTCATTTCGTTCAGAGTCCTTCCTAATTCTTCTTTGCTGGATCGCTGGATGCTAATACTGCTATATCATTCGCAAATCTGAGCATATTAATAGTTTGACCCTGTATATTAATTCCAGCAGCTATTCATCGCATCTTCCATATATAAATTGAGAACTAGAGGCGATAACGCACGTCCCTGCCTCACTCCCTTTCGGATATTTACTTCTCTATGTTCCTGCTCAAATTCTGTAACTGCCGTTTGCTCTTTGTGTAGATTATGAATAAATTATTCTTCTATCCCTATTAGTTAGGGAGCCGGTATAGTAAATTATGACTGTATTTTCTACCATGCCGGACATTATTAATCTTAATGTATGCAACAAGAGGAAGAAGAATATGACTATGAGAAAGTTGCATCTGAGTCGCACCGCAGATGGCGCTCTTAAGAAAAGTTTAGAATTGTCTGGCACCCACTCGCGACTATCTAATAGGTGATATTTTGGCATTCTTCATGATACAAATAGTCAGTAAAAGAAGAATCAGATACATTATAAGTCGCGAGTGGGTGCCAGAGAACCCCAAACTTATCTTAAGCAGGAGCGTCACGTGACGTATTTTCTACCAACAGATTTTTCTTTTACTGAATTTTTTTATTATGAAGAATGCCAAAATATCAATGCCAGACACATTAGATAGTTGCAAGTGGGTGCCAGACGATTCTAAACTTTTCTTAAGAGCGCCATCTGCGGTGCGACTCAGATGCAACTTTCTCATAGTCATATTCTTCTTCCTCTTGTTGCAATACATTAAGATTAATAATGTCCGGCATGGTAGAAAATACAGTCATAATATACTTAATTCCTACCGTTTTGAGCACTTCAAACATCTTCCTCCATTTCACATTGTCGAAGGCTTTTTCCAAATCTGCAAATCCTTTATAGGGTCTCTTTCCCTTTTCTATTGCTTTTTCTATTAGTAGTTGTAAAGCTAGAATGGTCTCGCGCTTCTTCTAAATCCAAACTGATCTTCTCCTAATATTTCTTCCGCCCTTTTCTCCATCCTTCTTTGCACAATTCTAGTTAAAATTTTTGACACGTGGGAAGTCAAAATGATCGTTCTAAAATTTCCACACGTATCCGCGCCTTTCCTTTTTGCAAAGCTACTATGATGTTCCGTTTGTATTCTTCTGGAATATCGCCTGTCTGGTATGTGCAGCTAAACGTTTCATAGAACCATTTTAATTTTTTTTTAATTTCTTGCATTTCCTATTTACTGCAGTAATCTACACGCAGTAGGAACGAAGCTTCAGTGCACAATTAATTATCGTGAATGGAAAGACTTTTGTACCACTTTTCAACGATGGCGAATGTATTTTCGCACTCAGTATGTTTATATTAAACAAGTTACTGAACGCCATTCATAAACTTATGATTTTTTTTACCTGAGTGAATTTACAAAATGTCGCAAAGTGGAGCCTCTTTGTACCAATCAAAATAAATGGGAGTCGACATTCATGATGTTTGGGGGTAAATTAGGAGATCCCTCCAATTCCCATGCGTAAACCTACGATTTTGTTTGGGGTGATTTATTTACACAGTTTGACCCCTGCAGCGGGCAGTGTCCCAGAATTCACAACAAGCGAACCGCGTCCCCTGGATTACTTTTTATTATTTAGCGCTTCCTGCAAACCCCAGTCCTAAACCTATAATACTTTTTTAAGCAATTTTTTTACACATTTACGGGTCTGCCACACATCACTGTACCAAAAACAAAAACTGGCATGGGCATTTCTGTGCTCCACGACCCAAAAATCACAACATCTCAGGCATTTTTGGAGTAAACCTATTATGCACAATTTTTGGTCTATGTGCTCTTGGTCTATTAGTATAATCCGGCGTGTGAAAATATAATTAAGTAGCACGTACTGTAGCGCTGTTAAGAAGGAATTTTGCGTACGTGATGATACTTTTTAGGTTTTTGGCTGTAGATTAGTTGTTTAGCAACTAAATTATTTCTAGAATCACAAATAAATAAACAAATTTTAAATAAATGCCAAAGAAAATTAATGTGACTTTACTGACAACTTAAAATTTAATATTTGATTTAATTAATAAAATTTTGGTGCTACTAACTCATCAATCATTTTTGAGGAAAGTGTTTAATTCTCAACTAAAATCTTTTGAACAGGTGGGAAAACTTGCAGCTGATTTTGGAAGTGTACCAGTTCGCCAGGGATGCCGCTGTGGCCGAAGCTTGGCTCATAGCCCAAGAACCGTACTTGATGAGTACCGAATTAGGACACACCATCGACGACGTAGAAAATCTGATCAAGAAACACGAGGCTTTCGAGAAATCCGCTGCTGCTCAAGAGGAACGCTTCAGCGCTTTAGAAAGATTAACTACGGTATGGGAATCTTGGAAATTTCTTTTTTTTGCATGTTTGGTGGTAGTTTTACTAATTGTAGTGCTTTTGTTTGTAGTTAGAACTAAAAAAGGGTCGTCTGTGGGATATTCCAACAATTCTTGTGCATGAAAAGCAAGATTTTTGTGTACCTTTGCCCGCCTTAACGCCAATACCTGTTTTTCTGAGCTGTTATAGAAATTATCCTATTTCTAATATCGTTTCGAATATAATCAAGAATGACGATCGGTTTTATAAACCGCGATTAAGATGCAGGAGACGTTTTACTCCTAAAGGGGTTGAAAAGTATTATCCCGAATGTGCCGATCGTTTAACGAAACAAAAAAGCTTTTTGCACGAAAAAATGGGGGGTCCTATTTCTTTAAGCGATAAATCGGGTATTTTAGAAATTACGCAGCGTAGTTGTTTAGATTTTATTACTACCGAACGTTTTTTTGATTATAACTCATCGTGTTTGGATGACAAACAAAAGTTGGATACATTTTATTTATTGGATATCGCAGGGGGGTTTGTAAATTTGAGAAAACGCAGAAAAGCAACAGGTGGGCGCTCTCCTCGTAAAAATTTGCCTTTAATGTCTGTTTGTGCTTATGATACGGTGAGTTTGTGTTAATGTGCATGTTTGTTTTGCAAAATCTTCGCGTTCATTTCAATTTATTTGCCTTCAGTTCGAACTGAGGGAATTGAAACGCAAACAAGAAGAAGAGGCGGCTCGTGAACGAGCCAGACGTGAAGCCGAAGAGGCGGAACGTCAAGCTGCTTTAAGTGCAGCTGCTCAGGCGGCTCCTGAGGTCGCTGCTTCCGATCGGCCCGATTCTGGGGCGTACTCTGCCGAGGAGAGACCGGGTAAGCGATTGCACATAAAACTCGGTGTTTTAACTAAAACTTTTTGCACTTTATTAACAAGCAGCTTCTATCGGACATAGAGTTTCTTTAAAAGCTGTCTCTCCGGGTGAAGGTAATGCCGGGGGTGTTTTTCGTTTGGAAAATTGTTACTAATTTTCTTTGAGTCACTGGTGCTGGTGTCTATTGCTTACTTTTGCACTGTTTTTCAAATAACTTGCGTTTTTTTTCTCTATAATTGACAAACTTGTGCATATTTTTCGTGTGTTAATGTGATCGAATATCATTCTTGCCAAAAACTCATTAATTTTTCATGTAATGTGTGCTTAATTTACAAGGTAAGTCTCTGCATGTTTCTGATTGCTTAATCTGTGTTTTTTGTACGATGTTTTGGTTATTTTTCCCAATAGGCGGGTTTGGACGTAAAATAGGAAGCTTTTTAGAAAGTTTAAAGTACGAGATTTTGCTTTTGAACACTATAAAATTTTTTACTATCTCAAATTTTTTCTTTTTTGTTGAAACTGAGAAATGGGAACCCGCTTATTATTGTCTTTTTACCAAAGGCGTTCTATACTAATAGACACCAAATGAGACAGCAGGCTGTCTCATTTCTGCGCAGCACCTAATTTTGTTATTTTTTATTGGAACACTTGTATTTAATAGCATTTTTGAATTCCTTCAATGATTTTACTATGAGACCACGAAGGCGTAGAGTGTGCCTAACAGAAATTCAGATTGCTAGGGTCATAGCTCTCATTCAAGAGGGCCACTCAAGATGGCAAGTAGCCCGAATTTTAAATGTCAATAGAGCTGCCATAAATAGGGCCTGGATAAGGTCTCAAACGTATGGCATTGTTAGAAGGCAACCTTATCCGCGTCGCGCAACCGCAACTTCCGGGAGAGAAAGCCATATAATACAAATTTGGGCCACCACAATGCGCAGAAGTACCGCTACAACGCTCCAAAATCAACTCGTAGAGGCCACAGGAATCAGAATAAGTACCCAAATGAAACTAGACCGAGAGCTCGCCTGCAAAATACATAACCATCGGGAACAAAATTTTTGACTTTCTGGGGAGAAAGTCCTTTTTATAAAATTCATTTAATCATCCGTCTGCCGGCCTTAAGTTGTCAACTAACTGCGGGGGCGGCAACTGAAAAGGGGTCAAAATGCAAAAATAGGTAACCATCGGAACAAACGTAATTTTTTTACAGTTATAATAATAATAATAATAATAGATTTTATTGGCAAGGTAATAAATTCTTTTACAAACAATAGCAACTAAGGAAAAAAAAACAGTATCACCCTCCAATGAGGCCTAAGATCATCCCACCCACAAAAGCAGGTGGAATGCTCTTCCACTTAAGCCTAAAAAAAACAAAACCTAAGTCTGAGCAGTATCGCCTGTAAGGAAAGGGAGTAATTTAAATCTAGCACCTATGACTTGAGAAAAAAACAAGCAATTAAAAATCAACTAAGAAGCACCAAGACACTGAGCCTCAAACACATGTCGCCTGACCAGCCGTCTAAAACCCCCCACAGAACAGGACTCCCAAGACACTTCCAGCTCACCCATGAGTCTCGGTAGCATATACGAAAAACTGCGCCTAAACAACTCAGTCCTAAACTTAGGAGGAGCTAAGAGACTCCGAAACCGGGTGTTTAAATTATGAATATCTGTTCTGTACCTCAACCTAATAGCCAAGTAAGGAGGCCTGCGTGTGACTAAAATTTTAAAATAAAAACACAAAGAATGAAAATATCTCCTATTGGACATACTAAGCCAACCAGCATCAGGAAGCTTATGCGAAATGTGATGACCCCTTCTTATACCATAAATAAAGCGAAGGCAAGCATTCTGCACTCTCTGGATACGCAAGACATCAGTTTGTAATAAACATGAGGAGTAGACAACATCACAAAAATTAAAATGAGATAGAACTAGAGTTTCACAAAGCAACTTTTTCAATTGAATATTCAAAAATTGTCTACACGAATATAGGTACTTTAGCGATGCGAAAGCACAGCGAATTAATTTATTAGTATTCTCACGAAACCTAAGATTGTGATCAATAACAAGACCCAAATTTTTAACGGTATCGCTAAAATTTAAAGAAACGCCATCAATTCTAACATCAAGAGAAAGCAGAGCATTCCGCCTACAATTCTTACCACCAAAAAGTATCATCTGTGTCTTACTGGTATTAAGCTTTAGACCATGGTATCCAGAGAATGCAACAATGCCAGCCAGATCAGAGTTAATGTTATTCATTGACTGATGTAAATGTTTAGGATTAAAGGAGTAGTACAGCTGCGTATCATCCGCGTATAAATGAAATTTACAATGCTTAAGGCCGCCGTTCAGTGCATAAAATTACAATTTCAAGTCGTATTCAAAAACGGTAAAACGCACGATGTTCAAATTTTCCACAATGATTTGAAATGAATGTATCTCGTGGAAGAGATTGTTTTCATAAAAAAAATTGGTTAAACAAAAAAAAATTAAAGTATATTTGAAAACATGTTGACTTCTGTTCATTAAAAATATACTCTTCCTAAAGATGCGGTATTTCACTATATTTCTGCAAAAGATCATATATTTAGTGTACACCGTTTTTGAAAAAGACTTGAAGTTCGATTTGATCATTTTTCTGGCGTTTTGAATAATGGCGCATAAAATCTACCAATCAAACACTAATTTATAAAGGTTGTAAAATTGCAAACTGCAAATTATAGAATAGAAGTTCTCACAAATCCCTCTAGAGGGCAACAAAAACGAATGTGGGGTAGGCCAATCAGAGCTCGAAGAAAGTGATTTTGATATTTTAGAAATAAGAATATAACCTCAAATTCAAATGTCAAATGTTTATCGTTCCTGTAGATTTCTTGACTGTTTATAAGGAAAATTATTAAAATGAGCATAAATATTTCCCAAAAAACGATTCATGAAGCTTTTAACAGTTTCCATACAGTGAGCTACGAAATTAAATAAAAATGCACACTTTGGAAAGAAAGAAGCACCTTGATCTGAATAAGTTTCTTTATCTCTAGAAAAAACCAGGAAAATAATACAAAAACAAAAGCCACACTTAATCGGTAGGTAGGTACAGAAGAAAGTGACATAAATTCATAAAATAGGTTCTTTACCAAATTTTTAAAAATTATTGATAGTTTATGACGGTAGGAAATCGGCCGTAATTTTATTACTTCATTTCTTTCACAAATAGGCAAACAACAAACAAGACTTCATTACAATGACTGTACATAATATATTTATTAAATATTTAGGTACAGTTTGACAGATACAATCACAAAATATTAAAAATTATGGGATGGAGAAGGAAAGTAGTTTTGACTGCTTATTTTCTCATGTTTCTCCATCTAGTATATTTTAGTCACACTAAGGGCGGCGTAAAACTTGGATAAATTCTACACACAGGACCTCTGGTGGCGAAGTTTGTGAAGGGGAACTGAACGGCAGCCTTAATATAGGAACCAATCTGCGCCGTGTAAATCGCGAACAACAAAGGACCTAGTATTGACCCCTGAGGCACACCCGACACAATACTAAGAGGAGTCGAACTCAAACCAGCACAAGACACGCGCTGAGTACGTTTCTGAAGATAGTTTCGAAACAGAGAAATTGCTCCCTCCCCAAGGCCGTTGAAGTGTAAAATAGCCAAAAGTAACTTGTGATTGATAGTATCAAATGCCTTGGAGAAGTCCAACAAAATTAAAACAGTCAACATTTTACTATCAGAGGCGGAAATAATGTCGTCAATAATAAGAGAGAAAGCCGAGCTGCAACCAAATCCCGCGCGAAAACCGGACTGCACCCCGGGCAAAATTTCATTAACCTCGATAAAATCGAGAAGCTGGCGACTAATGACACGCTCAAGGATTTTAGACAAAGTGGGGAGAATACTTATGGGACGAAGATCCTTGAAATCAGACGGATTACCTATCTTGGGAAGAGGAAAGACAAGAGCATTTTTCCATGCACCGGGAAATGTTGAAGAAGATAAACAAAAGTTAAGTATGTGGGTAAGAAAAGGCAAAAGAAAAGGGCAACACAAAACCAGCATTACAGAATTGATTCCATCAGCACCGAAGGCGGAAGATTTGATGTTCTCTAAAATATGTAGAACCTCCAACTCAGTGACTTCCCTAAAATTCAGTAAGGTACTAACATTAAAATTAATTGAATTATTATAGGAATTAAGCAAGTTCTACATAAGCGAAATCAACACGGCAGACGCATTTTTCTTGTCAACTTTTTAGCGCAGACGCTCTCAAAGATACCGAAATTTCCGTTAAAATGTAACTAAGGAACATGCTATTTAAATATGTTAATTGAAAGGTAATTAAATGTAGAATTCAAATATTCAAATAAATTTTTGGCAGACGGTCGCATAACGACAGCAGACGCCGTCAAAGTTGCAAATTGCATCTCATTTTAGCTCCTAATATCTTACGCGCTTGAGTGACGCGCACGGTCGCATATTAAAAACGTAAAAAATTTATAGGCAGGAACAACAAAATTAAGGGTTTGTGGTTATAAACATTCTTATTTATTACACAAACATTTATTGTATTTATTAATAACAATTATGGGAACAAATTTAGGAACCTTAATACGTACATTATTTTATTCACAACTTATATGCATAGCCCGATTGGAAGGCAATCAGGGAAAATAAGGAACAAAACGTGTATTTTACTTTTACATATTTTATAAATAAAATAAATTTTATTCTTCCGCTTAGGTATAGGTACGAAGTAGGTAACAAGAATGGTATTCTAAATAACATGAATAAAATAATTAAATAGTATTTAAAATAAAAACGGAAGGCTGTCATAAAGCATTTTTATTAAAATATGTTTTACTTTTTCATTATATTTCTTCATCAGTAGATGATAAGTAAACGTAGTCTTCGTTTTTTTCTATTGGTACTTCGTTTGGTTTGGGTTCCTTTAAGCATATTTCTTCAACACATGTTGGTGTCTGTCGACCCTTAAATCAGTTTGCCATCAATTAGAAATTAGAACCCAACCGTGTACCAGAGAAGAATAAAATGACTGTTCTTTTAAGGTTAATGCAAATTTGATTTACCCTTTTCAATTTGCATAATGGAACGTCTTTACATGGTGGTAATAGACTACCATCAAATTTTTTCTTTCCTTCTAAAGGTTCTCTCGACTTTTTTGGTTTGTAGCATTCCATAAAAATATGAAACCGCGCTGCGTTGTTATTATTACTGTGTTTTCTGCTGCATTTTGCATAGAAAATCTTCAATTTCTTTAATTTGGTCCTCACTTAAACTATTACTTTTTCCAAATGAACTAAAAGCTTTTTGAGCCACTTCATCTTTTTCTAAAGAGTTGAAAGGCCTTATCTTACCTTTTCTAAAAAAAGTTGGAGTATAGTCGCATCCTGTGAAACTATGAAATGCTGGCAAAGCTTTACATAAATCTGGCCCTAAAAACTCCTCTATGGTGTTAACATTAATTTGTCTCAACGTATTTTTTGATTTTATTTCTACTTCTACCCACATAGATATGTTTTCAGGAAGATTATGAATGTTTCCTAGAATAATAATTAAAACATCTGTAGGTAGTTATCTGAAGTTTTTATTATAACTTTTGACTTTTAGATGGAATTTTTGATAAGTGGTAGACAATTCTCTGCTATCAGCTTCCTCGTGTGTACAAATCAAATTCTCGTCTATGTGTCCTTCTACACTTTAGAACTTATAGCAAATACTTCACAATTAAGGTACCTACAAATATTTATTATGCAAAATGGGTGCATGAAATGGTAATTATAAAACATCTTTAGTAAAATTTATCTGTAAGAATTGGCATAACGATTGTTATGCACCCATTTTGCATAACAATTTTTTGTACGTTAATTGTGAAGTATTTGCTATAAGTTCTACAGTGTAGAAGGGTACATTTATAGATATAGACGAGAATTTGATTTGTACACACGAGGAAGCTGATAGCAGAATTATTGTCTACCACTTATCTAAAATGCCATCTAATAGTCAAAAGTTATAATAAAAACTTCAGATACAAATGTTTTAATTATTATTCTATGAAACATTCATAATCTTCCAGAAAACATATCTATGTGGTTGGAAGTATGAATACAATCAAAAAATACGTTGAGACATATTAATGTTAACACCATAGCGCAGCCTTTAACGTCAGATTTATGCAAAGCTTTGCCAGCATTTCATAGTTTCACAGGATGCGACTATACTTCAGCTTTTTTCTAGAAAAGGTAAGATAAGGCCGAGGATAAGGCCTTTCAACTTATTAGAAAAATATGTAGTGGCTCAAAAAGCTTTCAGTTCATTTGGAATAAGTAATAGTTTAACTGAGGACCAATTTAGAGAAATTGAAGACTTTCTATGCAAAATGCAACAGAAAACATAGTAATAATATTGAAACGAAGCACGGTTTCATATTTTTATGGACTGCTACAAACCAAAAAAGTCGAAAAAATCTTTAGAAGGATTGAAAATATATGATGGCAGTCTATTACCACCATGTAAAGACGTTCTATTATGCAAATTGAAAAGGGTAAATCAAATTTGCGCTATGTGGAATAATGCAACCTTAAAAGAACAGACATTTTATTCTCCTCTGGAACACGGTTGGGTTCTAATTGATGGCAAACTACAGTCTCAATGGTTTGAGGGTCGACAGACACCAACATGTGTTGAAGAAATATGCTTAAAGAAACCCCAACCAAACGAAGTACCAATAGAAGAAAATGAATATGACGTATACTTATCATCTACTGATGAAGAAATATAATGAAAAAGCAAAAAATTCTTTATAAAAATGCTTTATGGAAAGCCTTTTGTTTTTACTTTAAATAATATTTAATAATTTTATTCATGTTATTTAGAATACCATTCTTGTTACGTACTTCGTAGATACCTATACCTAAGCGGAAGAATAAAATTTATTTTATTTATATAATATGTAAAAGTAAAAGAATGACTTCTAGAACACATGTTTTGTTCCTTATCTTCCTTGATTGCGTTCCAATCTGGCTAAGTTGTGAAAAGAATAATGTACGTATTAGGGTTCCTAAATTTGTTCCTATTATTGTTATTAATAGATACAATAAATGTTTGTGTAATAAATAAGAACGTTTATAACCACAAACCCTAAATTTTGTTGTTCCTGTCTATCAATTTTTTTAAGTTTTTAATATGTGACCGTGCGCGTCACTCAAGCGCATAAGATCTTGGGCACTAAAATGAGATGCAATTTGCAACTTTGGCGGCGTCTGCTGTCGTTATGCGACCGTCTGCCAAAAATTTATTTAAATATTTGAATTCTACGATTAATTACCTTTCAATTAACATATTTAAATAGCATGTTCCTTATAGTTACATTTTAACGGAAATTTCGGTATCTTTGAGAGCGTCTGCGCTAAAAAGTTGACAAGAAAAATGCGTCTGCCGTGTTGATTTCGCTTATGTAGAACTTTCCGAAAATAACTGTAAAAAAATTACGTTTGTTCCGATGGTTACCTATTTTTGCATTTTGACCCCTTTTCAGTTGCCGCCCCCGCAATTAGTTGACAACTTAAGGCCGGCAGACGGGTGGTTAAATGATTTTTAGAAAAAGGACTTTCACCCCAGAAAGTCAAAAATTTTGTTCCCGATGGTTATGTATTTTGCACTCTCGGTCTATACGTAACAGGCTTCACAAACGTCAGTTTCATTCAAGAAGACCAGCTAAGGTACCTCCTTTAAGCTGTGATCATCGCAGAGCAAGAAGGTTCTTTGCTGAAGAACATGTTAATTGGAACTTAGGGCAGTGGAGTAATGTGCTGTTCACTGACGAATCCAGGTTCTGTTTAGATCGCATTGATGGACGAGTTCGAGTCTGGAGAGGCCCAGGTGAACGTTTTTTAGGCTGCACTGTGGAAGAAAGGTTCCATTTGGAGGAGGGTCCATCATGGTTTGGGGTGGGATAAATTTGCATTGGTGGTAATTCGTGAGGGGTCTATGACTGCACGTAGGTATAAAGAAAAAGTTCTAGAACCACATGTTGTACCATTTGCCGAGAATATGGGTCCAGTATTCATTCTGCAGCAAGATAATGCCTGCCCACACATCGCCAGAATAGTGCAAAATTTCCTCAATGCCCACGATATTGAGGTTATGGATTGGCCCGCCCGCAGTCCAGACCTCAATCCAATCGAGCACTTCTGGGACACACTTGGGCAATGATTGAAGGAGCGTCAGCCAATCCGGAACCCTCAACGCGTTGAAGAAGTCCTTCTGGAAGAGTGGGAACAGCTGCCTCCTCAAGTTATTCGAAATTTAGTTTTAAAAGTGGCTCTTTTTTTGTCTTGATTAGTGAATATAACGTCTAGTAAACTAAAGTAAGGAATCCAAAAATGCGATCAAATATGAAGTGCCACTTAGTACCTATGGGAATAGAACGTCTGCTTCTTACGAGTTGTATTTTATTTGCATGAAAAATATGATTTGCATGTGCATGTGTTATTTAGTGCATGGACAGCGGCAGCCGCGGCCGTTTAGCGAACCGAGCCAACCCCAATCCATCCCGACACCCTCGCCCCAAGCGGCCCCACGCCCCAGCACAAGTAAGTATTGTTTCCCTTTGGAGTACTTCTGTGCGCTTCAAAAGATAATTGTTGGCGATGTTATTTTTTTTTTCTTGCTTGACTTGTGTTGTTCTTAAGTGTCGCGCGCAGAAAAGGAAGTCAGACGCAAGGACCGTTCGAGGAGCAAATCGCCGTTCAGGAGTTTCAGATGGAAGAAGAGCGCTAAGTCGGCTTCGGGGGCTGTTAGTGACGATGAGGGTGCTTCCGTACCAGGTATGAAGTTGGCCGTTCAGGAGCAGGAATAAACTTGTAATTTTGTTTTACTTTGAAATTCGGTAATTATTTTTTGTCCTTAGTAATCAAGAAAGTAAAATGCATTTCCTGCTCCCACATTTTTATATTCAGGTCGTACGTTGAGGTAGCGGGTAGCTTAAGATTTACGAGCGTATAGTGAGCAATAGAGTCCAGCTTGCACAGTGCTTTTTGCCCCCACGAGTAATTTTGCGAATACAATATCGGTTTTGAAATTTAGAGCGTGGTAGCCCTGGTGACGAGGACGTGTTTGAAGGCACCCTGGTACGCAAACACGAATGGGAGAATACGACGGTGAAGGCGACGCAAAGGTCGTGGGACAAAGTGTATGTCGTCCTGAAAGGTTTTCAGTTGGCCTTTTACAAGGACGGGAAAGTTGCTCGGGCTGCGCCCGAACAGACGTTCAAAGGAGAGACGCCTCTGGTCCTTCACGGGTCTGAAGCGTCCGTTGCGCAGGATTACAAAAAGAAGAAGCACGTGTTCAGACTTAAGTAAGTTGTTTTCGTGTAGACATGAGTAGAGCTGTCAGATGTTATCGATATATCGTTTTATATCGATATTATCGATAAGCGATATTGCAAAAAACCAATATCATATATATATATATATATAATCGATTCCTCTTCTACCGTTAGGTGTCGAGGTTTTCGTTTCATTCACGACTCGTTCACAATCATTCTCCATTTCTTCCTATCCCTCGCTAGCACTTCTGCTTCTTTCCATGTCAATCCTCTTTCCTTAAGTGTTTCGGCTACCACGTTGTCCCATGTCCTTCTAGGTCTTCCTCTTCGTCTCTTGCCTATTTTCTTCGCTTCCCATATCTTTTTAACTTGCCTATTTTGATCCAGCCTGTTCAAGTGTCCCCACCATCTTAATTGCGCCTTTTTCACATGCTTGCTGACACTTTCAACTTCTAATTTTTCCCTGATACTTTCATTTTTTATCTTATCCATTATAGTTACTCCTGCTACTCGCCTCAAATACTTCATTTCAGCAGCTTGCAATCTCTTTTCCAGTTTCTCTGTGAGTACCCACGATTCACATCCATACAATAAGGTTGGTAAATATATCGTTTTGTATACGGTGAGTTTCGTCTTCTTACTGATCTCCTTCTTATTTAAAAATCCATTTCTTATAGCATGATACAACTTCACCGATGATGCTATCCTGCTATTTACTTCTCTTTCCAATTTTCCCGTTCTGTCTATTGCCGCTCCTAAGTACTTAATGTTATCGACCTGTTCAACATCCTTTCCATTTATTTGTATTTTGATCCTTTTGTCTGTATTTGTTATTATAATGACTTTGGTTTTGCTTACATTAATGGTCATGCCTTTCTCCTTCAATTTCTCAGTCCATATGTCCACATTACGTTGTAGTGTCTTTTCGCTGTTTGCCTTCAGTATAATGTCATCAGCAAATACACATTCACTTACAGTGAAGTTCTTCAATCTATTGTACCCCACATCTATCTTGGCGGATTTTTCACTGCATTCTGTAATTATTTCATCCATGTACAATATGAACATCAGAGGACTGAGTACTCCTCCCTGCCTTACACCTTGGGTTGTAATGAATTCTTTTGTCTCTTGGTTCGCTGTTCTAACTATATTGGAGCTGTTTTTATATAGTGATTTTATTGCTTGAACTAGATTCCCGTCTACTTCATAGTTTTCTAACGTTCTCCAGATCTGCTGCCTCGGTACTCTGTCAAAAGCCTTCTCTAAGTCTATCAAACACAAGTACAAATCTTTGTCAAACTTTAAGAATTTTTCCGTCAGATTCCTCATTGTAAAGATGTGATCTTGCACGCTGTATCCCGGTCTAAACCCACTCTGTGCATCGTGCATTTTCTCCTCTGTTTCTTTCCTGAGCCTTCTCTCCAGAACTGTCTCATATACCTTGCACGCGCTGCTAAGCAAGGACACCCCTCTGTAATTTCCACATTCTCTTTGGTCCCCTTTCTTATAAATTGGGACTATGACTGAGATTTTCCAGTCTGTAGGTACTTTCTTAGTTGTCCAAGCTGTATTTATGATTTGGTGCAGTGCTCTTATTCCTCTATCCCCCATGCATTTGATCATTTCTCCTTTTATATTGTCCATGCCAGGCGCTTTTCCATTTTTTAGTTTCTTCACCGCATCTCTCACCTCTTCTAGATATATATTATTACTGATGTTCACTTCAGCCACGTTACTCTCTTCTTCAGTTTCATTATTCTCCACTTCTGTTGCTCCCAACATCTCCCTAAAGTGTTCACCCCATCTCTGCATTATCTCTGGTACTTCTGTGAGTATTTTCCCTTTCTTGTCTTTAATTTGCTTTATTGTTCTTTTCTTGTCTCCTCTCATGTTTTTTATGGCCTTGTAAAATAGTTTTTGATTACTTTTACTGTCTTCTTCCATTTTCCCTCCAAATTCTTCCCATTCCCTAGCCTTAGCTTCTTTGACTCGTTCTTTTGTCAACCTCCTAGCTTCCTTATATTTGTTGTATGCTTCTATTGTTTGCGTTGTTAAGTAGTCCTTCCATGCTTCTTTCTTTTCTCTTATAATTCTTCTAAGTTCTTCGTTCCACCAATTAGTTCTTTTCTTTGATCCTCCGGTAACTGTAACTCCACAAGTCCTGGTGGCTGCACTCCTTGCAATATCTTTAAAAATTCTCCATTGATCCTCCAGATTTCCTCGTTGTAGTTCTTCTTCCTTCTTATTCAACTCCATTGTTACCAGTTCAGCATACTGTTCCCTAATTTCCTTATTCTGCAGTTTATAAGTTCTAATGGTTTTTTGTTCCTTGCACGCATTTTTGTTTGTCTCCTTCATTGTATTTCGTTCTGTGCACATATTCCTGATGGTCGCCATTACTAAGTAGTGATCTGTCCCTAATTCAGCACTTCTGCTTACTCGTACATCTTTTATTATTTTCCGGTTTTGTTCTTCTGTTACAATATAATCTATTATTGATTTTTCTTTCCTTCCAGGCTCTTCTCTCGTATATTTATGACACTCTTTGTGCT
This sequence comes from Xestobium rufovillosum, assembly GCA_963966045.1. NCBI lineage: Eukaryota > Metazoa > Arthropoda > Insecta > Coleoptera > Ptinidae > Xestobium > Xestobium rufovillosum. The sequence continues at coordinate 48,655,659 of OZ014492.1, read as the reverse complement.
GGAAAAACGTGTTTTGTATTACCAGCCCATTTTGTATACAGAACTGGATCAACCTTTCCCCATTTCTGTTCTTTGTGTTTTCTCCAAATTTCCCCATTGTACCCTGCGTTCCCTCAATTTTATCACCTATTCTTGCATTAAAATCTCCCATAATTATTACTGGGTTTCTGCTTTCTTCATATACTTCTTGTAATTTATCCCAGAACTCATCTTTCTCTTCAACTGTGCCATTTTCCCCAGGGCCGTAAACTATTATCATCTTTGTTATTTCTTCTCCTATCAGCTTTACCTTAATTGCCATTATTCTTTTATTAACTCCCTCCCAATCCACTACTTTTCTCATATATACTTTGGACTTATCACACAACCCACACCTGCTTCTGCTCTTCTATGTACTTCCGTTCCACTGTATATTATTCCGTGTTCTTCTATAATTATTTCCCCAGTACCCTTCTTTTTTGTTTCCGTTATAGCTAATATTTCCAGTTTTGCCTTTTTAAATTCTTGTATCAATTCAATCTCCTTTCCATTCATACTTCTCACATTCCATGTCCCTATTCTAATGTTTTTACCATTTTTCGATCCTTGGTCGTACCGTTTTCCCGTCCCAGTCTTCATCTTCGCTAGTTTTTTGGTGCTGTTTTGTTGTTTTGACCAGGTTTTTCCACTTTCTCTTCCAAGTCCTGTGTCCGGTTGTTCCAAATCCATACTTTGTTGTCAATTATTATTTTTTGATAAGCTACCTTTACCGTCTTTCCTAGTATTCTTTCTTCTCTTGCTATATCTCTGAGCTTCTTTTGTACGCCTCTTTCCATTACTGTCAGGTCATCATCAATGTAGACTTCCTGAAGCTTCAGTTTGCTTTTGTTCCTCATCACCTTAATTTTATCGTCCATGTTATTAAGTTTTGCCACATATATAGATCCTCCTAGTTTCGTAATAATCTTGTTTACAACCTCAGCCTTTATCTTCACCTCTAATTGAGTTTCAAGAAGTTGTTGGACTCCTTCTATGTTATCATTGAGAGGATCCATTCCTTTAATTGTTATATTTAACCTTTTTTCTCTTTTCTCTTGTCCTTCTATTCTTCTCTCCATGTTATATAGCCTTTCCTTTAGATGTCTGTTTTCCGCTTTCAGCTCTTCTACCTCTTTCCTGTAGATCTTCTGTTCTTCTTTTATGTCCTTCAGCTCCTGTTTTATTAATCCATTGTCAGCTATAAGCTGCTTCATCATACTTTTGAGCTCTTCCATATCTTCTTGGCTCTCTTCTTCTGTACCTGTACCTTTTGTTGGTGTCCTTTGCGTTTTCTTACACCTCTGTGAGAAATCTGGGGGGCTATCCTTTTTCCTTTTCTTATCTTCTCCTTTTGTATTTGTCTCTGATTTATCGCCGTTCATCAGCAACTATCAAATTTCGCTTCACCTTTTTGTTATTCACCCTTCAGTAACTGGCTTGCTTATGTGTATGATGGGTTGCCTACTCCGTAAACCGAAAGCGTACCACAGATTCTACTCTACGTATCGGAAATCGTGTACGCACCGCGCTCATATGTCTAGTTTTAATATCAATGTGTGGTATCACTGTCCCAAATACTATTGTTAGGTATGCGAATCTTACCTTTATTGGCGTATCAGTTCTAACCTCCCCACGAAATGTTTTCTCAAATTGCTATCCAATCACTTGGGTTTGTTCATTTATAACTGTTTTGACACTATTGTTCGTTAGTGTTAACACTTTATTTCCCTTTTCACTTTTCCTGGGCTTGTCTAATCACTCAAAATTGCGATGTGAACGGAGCTGACTTGTCAGTATTCGCGTTGCACACAAATCATATATTTTGATAATATCAATATTTACGATAATATTGATATTTTCGATAACATTGATATTTTCAATATATCGATAATACCGATATTTTCTATATTTTGATAATACCGATATTTTAGATATGTATTTCTATGAATAATATCAATGTGATAGTACCGATATTTTGGCACTATCGATGTTTACAAAGAAAATATTAGTAAAATAGCAGTAGTGAATAGGGCTGCCAGATGTTATCGATATGACGTTTTATGTCGATATTTTCGATAATATCGAAATGTCCATAATATCGATATTTTTGATAATATAAATATTATCGAAAATATCGATATAATCTCATTATCGACATTCGATATTTTTTTCTAAATACTTGCAGCCCTAAACATATAGTCCAGTCAATCGGTGTTCAAAACTGCCATTTTCGTAACAAAATTGGGGAAGTTTTTTTCTCAACAGTTCTATATGTTTTTTGGGGTGCTGAATCCGAATTTCAAGTTTGCTGCCTTGTAGGAGGTCGGCTTCTCAACGAAAGACGCAAGAAACCTCAAAATTTTCTCACTTCAGTTTTTTCCTTATATCTCGAAGACTGTGCATTTTTCGAAGATGACCACTCTATACAAAATTAAAGTAGACAAAATTCCCTACAAAATGCACTGGTCAACTTTGATTTTCTGACGAGAGGTATCGGCGCTAGAGCGCGCTGAAAAACAGCGATTTCTTGGCCCTTCTACGAAAACGTCAAAAACGCCCACTCCCACCCCCTACAACTCGAAAAATATACATGTTATCAACAAAAACCCTTATACCACGTGAAACTACATTAAATTTGCTACAAGAGACGTCTCTAACATTCAGTTTTCTCATAAGGTGGGAGAGAGCAAAGCAAAAATTACGAAAAATGCCTTCTGCGCTCTACAGCCAAAACGATCCCTCCCACCTGTCTATCTCTCATCGGCGCTATACTTTCGATGTATTACGCTTAAAAGAGGTTGTTTTGAATGAATTGATGGCAAAGCATGTTTGATGAAAACATTAACAAATTATCGAGGGGTCAACCACTGGTCAAAAATTGTACAGGTATTGCCAAATACTGCCAATAATTCCAATTAATGCCAGTCACTGCCAACGATTAGCACTTACTGCCAGCGACTGCTAGTTTATTGCCAATTATCACTTCTGATTGCCAATGAATGCTACTTACTGCCAGTTATTGCTTCTGACTGCCAATGACTGCTACTTACTGCCAAAGACTGCTATTTATAAAGTTTATGCTTTTATTAAATAACGAAGGTAACAATAACGTAGTTTCAAAAAATCACTGTAGAAATTCCGTTGTTGCCTGCAGAAAAGATTATTGTACATTCTAAACAACTAGCAAAAACACCGAAGAATTTTAAACTTTTGTTACATTTAACACTAATGCAAAAATAACATTTTTTCTACAATACACAAAATTAACAGTCACAGTTTGTTAAAGTTTTGCAAAAATGAAATAGGCGTTCGCACGCTACCGAAAATTTTAGAAAATATTGCTGTTAAATTAAAGGTTATACCCATTTAACATCCCGCATAAACGTACCTATTTTTTCAATTTGAACACTTAATTTTAATTTAAAATAGCCATTTCTTCAGAGAATTTATTCCGTGCCAATTTATAAATTCCTTAAACGAGGTTCAAACGTTTAAATTGTTTGAAATATTTCATAATAATGAATCTGTCACTTCTTTTAATAGAAAATGGATTATTTCCAAAAGATGGATAGGTCCATCATATACAGGGTGTTTCAGGAGAAATGGTATAGATTTTAAAGGAATTACTCAAAAATCCCACATCCAAACTTTTCAGTTCTTCCTGCCGCTCCTTTATTCTTATAGCACTGGGCATAATACAGGCGATTAATTCATCACGTATGCCTATTTTTCTTTATAACCATCATTTTTCATAAACCAATGGAGTTAAGTCCGGAGACCTAGCTGGTCAATTGATGGAGTCACCATGGCCGATCCTAATAATCCTAAATGTCAAATGCAAATTGTTTTACAGCAGTGTACTGGAAAATTGCACTGTTATGCGCTCTACACTAAAATTGCTGTATCTCAGTGACCATTGAGAATTGGACACCTGTTCATATGAACTTTTCTGTTCGAAATGAACGGTACTATATAACATACTGAAGTATTCCTCCTGTAACACCCTGTATACATATACAGGTGGCCCGAAATTAGCGTGCAATATTTTACCAGCGTGTTCTGTGGTCAAAAATAATACAAAAAGATCCTATAAGCTTATACAGAAATAATATGCTTTGCAAGGGAGAAGGTCTGAAGAAGTTTTCTTCTAAGTATCTTCGAAACAAGCCCCAGTTAAAATCATGAAATTTAATGGAATATGAATGTAACCAAATGCTGAATCTTTTGCTGTAAACATAATTTTTAAAATTTAACAGGGGCGTCTCAAATCTGGGGGTGGCGGAGGTAAGATTTACTCCAACTTTTTTTTGAGCATGCCGTATTCAATTTTTCCGTAAAAATTTGCAACTTCAGAGTTTCTTGCAAAATAATGTACTTCTGTCTCGTTTAAGTATACAAAGTTCTCCACTTGTAAGAATTTTTAGGCACGCAGCAAAATTTTTTGAATCGATTGTGCTCGATAACGGTGCCTCCTATCAAAACGAGACAGGAGCACATTATTTTTGCAAAAAACTCTGAAGTTGCAAGTTTTTATGGAAAGATTGAAAATGGCATGTTCTAAAAAAAGTTGGGGTAAATCTTACCTCCGTCACCCCCAGATTTGAGACGTCCCTGTTAAATTTTAAAAAGTACCTATGTTTACAGCAAAAGATTCAGCATTTGGTACTTACACATTCCATCAAATTTCATAATTTTAACTGGACTTGTTTCGAAGATACTTAGAAGAAAACGTCTTCAGGCCTTCTCTTTTAGAAAGCTATAGCTCCCTTGGGAAGCATATTTCGGTATAGGTATGCTTAGTATCTTTTTGTCTTATTTTTGACCACAGAACACGCTGGTAAAATATTGCACTCTAATTTCGGGCCACCCTGTATATTTATTTTCCACTTCCTGAATATCATCATTCTTTGGCTATACGAATGTGTCCAAATATTCAGGTAAAAATTTAATTGTACACGTTTGGTTTCTTATGTACCATTTGTCATAATAAAAATTGCGTAATACTCTTCTTTGATTGGAAATATTTCATTTTTGAATTGGTACCTTCGTCTTCGTGGTTCGTGTCAATATCTACTAGTGCTGGCAGCAAATATCGATTTTTCGATTAATCGATATTTTTGGAAAAATCGAAAACCGATTTTTAAAGTCGACTTTAAAAGTCGATTTTTAAAACTACTTTAAATTTGAATAAATAAATTATAAATAATTAAAAAACCTCTTGTTATAGACATAATGAGCGTACCTACATTATTACGATGTAAATAATGTACTCCTCGTAATTTGCAGTATATTATTTATTCTACGAGTGAATTAAGATGGCTATTAGTAAGGAGGATGAAACTATAAATTCTTCATACTTACCTAAGTTAGCCCCACACGCCAAAAACAGTAATTAAACTCGACATGTGTTTCGCTGACAACGTCAGTATCCTCAGGAGTTATCTTATAAAGAATTCATAGTGAATTTACGCCAAAGTTCCCTATTCAACCACTGTGTGTATACAGGATAAAAGCTTAAAGCACGAGCCATAATTCGAGAGTGGAATACTATACTTTATTTGCAAGAACTCGTAGGAAGTTGCCCTTTGGAAATCACATCCATTTCTTTTGATCCGAAGAGACTAGATTTGTAGTTTGGTCCTTTCTTTACTGGACATCCTGGTACACTGCCGCTCTTGCGACTCTTGCGACTTTAAAAATCGATCCCAAAATCGACTTTAAAAACCGATTACAAAATCGACTTTAAAAGTCGTTTCCAAAATAGACTTTAAAAATCGATTCCAAAATCGACTTTAAAAATCGATTCCGCAATCGACTTCCAAAATCCATTTCTCTTTTCCCAAAAATCGGTTTTACATTTCTGTTGATTCAGTCGAGTTGTCGGTACTTGAATCAGTGTCTGGGCATCTGATTTTCAGAGACCTACAGTTTGCAGTTTTCTTGTTTGTTTTCGTGTTTTACTATTACCTAATTGAAAATTTTAATCTGGAGGCGTTAGATAATACTTAAGACCAATAACATGCTGCGATTTCCCACTCTAAACCGTGACTGCCACTTAACTGCCACTTTACTGCCAATTACTGCCGCTTTACTGCCTTAGACTGCATTGACTGCCACTGACTGTCAGTAACTGTCAGTGACTGCCAGTGATTGCCAGTGTCTGCCATGACTGCCAAGGACTGTCAGAGACTGCCACTCAATTTGTACAGGTATTGCCACCACTGATTGACCCCTCGCAAATTATATTTACAACATATTAAGTACACAACACTGAATATAAAGCTGAATATGAAATCTGTATGTATTAATGTACATGTGTCATGAAATGAGGGAAAGTCGAACCCAGGATTGGGTCATCACTTCGAGTAGGTTCTCCATCTAGAAAAGAAAGGAGGCATTTAGTGTTAGAACATGGTTACAAGAACAGATAAGTTGTATAGTGAACTGTCGATGTATGAAGAAATACTTGATGTTATGTGCGCAGTTATTTTAGTCGTCCCCGTTTGGTTGTTGGTGGCCCAGGCAATGAATTTTGGGCACTAGAAGGTCCAGGCAAAGGATCAGGGTCTGTGGATGGTCCAGGCTGAACAGTTGAGTTGCTGTTCTTCAACTGAAAAATTGTAATTGAATGATTAATGTTATTATAGAGAAAAATTGATTAGTAAAGATGTATAATGCCGCTTGCAGTACGACTGTCTGAAGCAGCTGAGGTGACAGAAGGTATTCATGTAATATTTTGGAGCATTATGCATCTTTACTAATCAATTTTTCTCTATAATATCATTTACCATTCAGTTACAATTTTTTTTAGTCGAAGAACAGCAACAACTCACTGTTCAGCCTGAACTTTCCACAGCCCCTGGCCCTTTGCCTGGACCTTCCATTGCCCAACATCCTTCATCTGGACCTTCTAGTGCCCAAAAGACATTGCCTGGGCCACCAACAACCAAACGGGGACGACTAAAATAACTGCGCACATGACATCAGGTATTTCTTCATACATCGACAGTTCACTATACAACTTATCTGTTCTTGTAACCATGTTCTAACACTAAATGCCTTCTTTCTTTTCCAGATGGAGAACGTACTCGAAGTGATGACCCAATCCTGGGTTCGACTTTCCCTCATTTCATGACACATGTACGTTAATACATACAGATTTCATATTCAGCTTTATATTCAGTGTCGTGTACCTAATTATGTTGTAAATATAATTTGTTAATGTTTTCATCAAACATGCTTTGCCATCAATTCATTCAAAACAACCTCTTTTAGGCGTAATACATCGAAAGTATAGCGCCGATGAGAGATAGACAGGTGGGAGGGACCGTTTTGGCTGTAGAGCGCAGAAGGCATTTTTCGTAATTTTCGCTTTGCTCCCTCCCACCTTATGAGAAAACTGAATGTTCGAGACGTTTCTTGTAGGAAATTTAATGTACTTTCACGTGGTATAAGGGTTTTTGTTGATAACATGTATATTTTTCGAGTTGTATGGGGTGGGAGTGGGCGTTTTTGACGTTTTCGCCGAATGGCCAAAAAATCGCTGTTTTTCAGCGCGCTCTAGCGCCGATACCTCTCATCAGAAAATCAAAGTTGACCAGTGCCTTTTGTAGGGAATTTTGTCTACTTTAATTTTGTATAGAGTGGTCATCTTCGTAAAATGCATAGTCTTCGAGATATAAGCGAAAACTGAAGAAAGTGAAAAAATTTTGATGTTTCTTGCGTTTTTCGTTGAGAAGCCGACCTCCTACATGGCAGCAAACTTAAAATTCGGATTCAGCACCCCAAAAAACGTATAGAATCTCTGAGAAAAAAACTTCCCCAATTTTGTTACGAGAAAACCACCATTTGACTGGGCTAATAAGCCAAAGTTATTAAATGGGCTGTTGTTTATCATATTGCTACGTTTGGTCGAAACTGATAATAATTACTTTGGGCTTGGAAGAGTTTAAGACGTTTCTTTATGTAGATTGGAAAGCGGAGCCGAGTTTTTGCTGCAGGCTCACGACGACGCAGAGATGAACGCGTGGATCTCGCGCATCAAGTCCCACGCGGACTCTGATTCTTCGGGTCCGTCCCGTTCGCAAACTTTGCCAGCTTCAGCGCAGAAAGAGGATTCTAAACGTCGCAGCTTCTTTACTCTTAAGAAAAAGTAAAGATTTCGGAGCTTCCCTCGTGTCCGTTTTGACTAATCTTTGTCGCTTTCTGTTCCAGTTAATATGTGCTGCTCTATTCCATTCGTTATATTTGTAACTGTAAGCTTTACCTGAGGCGGAAGAGTCTCGGTCCTCGCCCTTCTTGTTTTTTGTTTTCTTTTTTTTATTTTATTCGACTTTTACAAAAAAAAAAACATATTTAATATATTTTTCATGTAGTTGCACATCTTAGTATTTACCTAATGTATAGTAATATATTATAATGTGATTTTACGAACTGATTCGAGTGGAGCACTAGGTTACGGGAAGGCGGCTTTGAAATAATGTCATGTGTCATCTAAATCATAAAAATTTTCTTGTGTATAAATTCGCCACAGATGCTCTGTGTTTGTATTTATCAAAATGTTTTTGTGTTGCAATAATTTTTTTAAGGCTTTGCTTAGCAGAGGCGGGACAAGTTAAGATTTTATTATCCATAATTTGTATTAATTTGTAGAGTTATTCTATTTTACATACAGAATGTGTGCTTTTAAAGATGGAGTTGAATAAAAATCGATATTGTTTTTAGTAAATTCGTCTTTTATTTCGTCCAAGAGACTGATTTCAGCAGTAAATTCAGTACAGTTGTGCACGCAGATTCAGTTAGTTACAGCAGGAAGTCTGTGAGCATGCGCAAGTGGCCGTTGTGACCAATCACGCTTCAGAATATCCCTCCGGTAAAATAGTCTAGTACTGTTAGAAATCTCGCTTCACGAGCACTCCCTGAACTATTCTCTATGGCTAAACTTTTGATGAATGACGTTTCGATTTGTGTCAGAAATTGCGATTTGACATGACAGCTGTCTGAAAGTGCGTATTGTTAAACGTGGACTATCAATTTGATTAAAATAATTTGTAACAATGGAAACTTCCGATAGCGAAAATTTCGAAAGTGCAGATGAAAATTTCGATTCTGAAGAAGAGTGTACCGTTGTGGGTAATTTGGTGAAAAAATTAGATGTTAAATGTGAACCAAAAAAATCTAACGTTAAAGACGTGGAAAATTTAACAAGTAAGCGAGAACAGAGTGTACTAATTGAAAAACAAAACCTGGATGTATCAAAAATAGACGATAATTCTACAAAAGACAATAGTAATATAAAAAGTATCGATTTAAATAAAAATATAAGTATAAACGATAGTGTTGAAGAAATTGAAGAAAACTTGTGGGATAACGATGATTGGGGGACGATAGATGACGAATTTAAGCAAGAAATTAAACCACCGGTAGATAATTCGAAACAAAAATTGGTAAGCGATTGTTATGAGGACGATGACGTTTGGGAAACAGAAGGTTGGGAACCATTCAGAAAAATTGAGAAAAAAGATGAAGAAAAGTCGATGGACGGTGCTCAAACAAGTTGGGGTGCATGGGGCAACTGGGGCGTGACTTCTCTGCTTTCAACAGCCACCCAAGGTGTTTCAAGCATAACTAAAAATGTTTCCCACGTATTAGAATCGAGTATGGGAATCCCCCAACCGGAAGAGTTGGCAAAAATTGATAAACACCAGACTAGTGAAACCGAGAATGTTCCACGGGGTTTTGGTTTGGGAAATTTAGCTACTTTAACAAAAATCGTGGAAAATGCGGGGAACAAAGTGATAACGAGTGGTTTGGATACTTTAGAGACGATCGGAAAGAAAACCATGGAGGTTTTACAGGAAGGTGATCCTGGATTGAGAAAAAAACGTGCCTTTCTCAGAATTGATCAAGATAAGCCGGTTTTATCACAGTTACTGAGAGAAGCAAAAGAGAAAGCCGAATCGGAAAATAAAATCCTAGAACAAAAACATTTTAAGAAAAAGGCGAATTACGAAGCTATTTTCGATGACCATCAAGGCTTAGTACACTTAGAAGCTCTAGAAATGCTATCCAAACAGTGCGACATGAAACTACAAACTCTCCTGGAAACCAAATTTGGAGAGGAACTGAAAGATATGCAAGAAACTTTAGATCAAGTGAAAGAACTGTGCGAAATCCCTGATGAAGACGAAGAAGAAAATCTCGCCTTTGAAGATATTTCCCAGAAACTAACTACCGCGGTTACCGAAATTAATATCCCAATAACCTACGACAAATTAATGGCGTCCTGGGAAGAAACGGACGTTTGGTTAAACAATTTAAATATGAATATTTGTAGCGAGCATGAGTTGCATCAACAGGCCATCGAAACCTTGGCACAATTGACCGCAATGGCTGTCGAACAGTTCCATAAAACGGGAGAATATCTATTGATAAAAGAACATAGGAGCACTGCGGACGAAGCCGACAGTTTAGTCCAGTTAGTTTAAACAACATTTAATCTCTATCATTCCTATTTTTTTCTCACTTTATTTGTAGATTGACCACTACACTAACTTCTTTGATAGGTGTTGTAGCTGGAAAGTTTTCAGATAAGTTAAATTCTGTGTCAGTTGTGGAAGATAAGGAAAATATCAATAGTCTGATCACGAATGTGTTTTTTGAGGTAAGTTTTCGTTGGGGGAAAAAATAGGATCAAGTGTAATGACTTCTGAAACTTGTACCTTTGTATTTATAAACGTTTATTTTTTTATAGGCTGCCAATAGTAGTTCATACGTCCAAGACGCATTTCAATTATTAATTCCTGTACTACAAGTAGGAGCTGTTTAGTTTGTAACAAAAAATATAATAGAAGTAAGTAGGTATGTATATTATTGAATTAGCTGTTTGATATTTCTAATTAAAGTACGTAGTGTCATTAATAAAACGAAACAGTGCGATCATCTACTTTTATTCATTTATAAACCTTACAAGACGTAAAAAAATCATTGTTTTCCCCGTTTATTTCCAACAGGTGGTTTTTGCAATTGAAAACTAGAGGACGGTGAATTAAATTGAAATGACGACTGCCCAAAACCCACATTTCCAAATAAAGATCCTGGTTGGGTACTGAAATTTGGAGTTGATTTCGAAGTGCTTAAAACCCCTAAAAAGCATCCTATTACATAATTGTTACATATAGTCCAGTCAATCGGTGTTCAAAACTGCCGTTTTCGTAACAAAATTGGGAAAGTTTTTTTCTCAACGGTTCTATATGTTTCTTGGGGTGCTGAATCCGAATTTCAAGTTTGCTGCCATGTAGGAGATCGGCTTCACAACGAAAAACGCAAAAACCTCAAAATGTTCGCACTTTTTTCAGTTTTTCACTTATATCTCGAAGATTATGCATTCTGCGAAGATGACCACTCTATACAAAATTAAAGTAGACAAAATTTCCTACAAAATACACTGGTCAACTTTGATTTTCTTACGAGAGGTATCGGCGCTAGAGCGCGCTGAAAAATAGCGATTTTTTGGACCTTCTGCGAAAACGTCAAAAACGCCCGCTCCCACCCTCTACAACTCGATGAATATACATGTTATCAACAAAAACCCTTATACCACGTCAAAGTACATTAAATTTCCTACAAGAGACGTCTCTAACATTCAAATTTCTCATAAGGTGGGAGGGAGCAAAGCGAAAATTACGAAAAATGCCTTCTGCGCTCTACAGCCAAAACGGTCCCTCCCAACTGTCTATCTCTCATCGGCGCTATACTTTCGATGTATTACGCTTAAAAGAGGTTGTTTTGAATGAATTGATGGCAAAGCATGTTTGATGAAAACATTAACAAATTATATTTACAACATATTAGGTACACGACACTGAATATAAAGCTGAATATGAAATCTGTATGTATTAATGTACATGTGTCATGAAATGAGGGAAAGTCGAACCCAGGATTGGGTCATCACTTCGAGTAGGTTCTCCATCTGGAAAAGAAAGAAGGCATTTAGTGTTAGAACATGGTTACAAGAACAGATAAGTTGTATAGTGAACTGTCGATGTATGAAGAAATACCTGATGTCATGTGCGCAGTTATTTTAGTCATCCCGTTTGGTTGTTGGTGGCCCAGGCAATGTCTTTTGGGCACTAGAAGGTCCAGGTGAAGGGTGTTGGGCAATGGAAGATCCAGGCAAAGGGCCAGGGGCTGTTGAAAGTTCAGGCTGAACAGTGAGTTGTTGCTGTTCCTCGACTGAAAAAATTGTAATTGAATGGTTAATGATATTGTAGAGAAAATTGATTAGTAAAGATGCATAATGCTCCAAAATATTACATGAATACCTTCTGTCACCTCAGCTGCTTCAGACAGTCGTACTGCAAGCGGCATTACACATCTTTACTAATCAATTTTTCTCTATAATAACATTAATCATTCAATTACAATTTTTCAGTTGAAGAACAGCAACTCAACTGTTCAGCCTGGACCATCCACAGCCCCTGATCCTTTGCCTGGACCTTCCATTGCTCAAGACCCTTCGCCTGGACCTTCTAGTGGCCAAAAGACATTGCATGGGCCACCAACAACCAGACGGGGACGACTAAAATAACTGCGCACATGACATCAGGTATTTCTTCATACATCGACAGCTCACGATACAACTTATCTGTTCTTGTAACCATGTTCTAACACTAAATGCCTTCTTTCTTTTCCAGATGGAGAACCTACTCGAAGTGATGACCCAATCCAGGGTTCGACTTTCCCACATTTCATGACACGTGTACATTAATACATACAGATTTCATATTGAGCTTTATATTCAGTGTCGTGTCCCTAATATGTTGTAAATATAATTTGTTAATGTTTTTATCAAACATGCTTTGCCATCAATTCATTCAAAACAACCTCTTTTAAGCGTAATACATCGAGGGAGGGATCGTTTTGGCTGTAGAGCGCAGAAGGCATTTTTCGTAATTTTCGCTTTGCTCCCTCCCACCTTATGAGAAAATTTAATGTTAGAGACGTCTCTTGTAGGAAATTTAATGTACTTTCACGTGGTATACGGGTTTTTGATGATAACATGTATATTTTTCAAATTGAAGGGAGGGCTAAAAAATCGCTGTTTTTCAGCGCGCTCTAGCGCCGATACCTCTCGTCAGAAAATCAAAGTTGACCAATGGATTTTGTAGGAAATTTTGTCTACTTTAATTTTGTATAAAATGGTCATCTTCGAAAAATGCATAGTCTTCGAGATATAAGCGAAAAACTGAAAAAAGTGCGAAAATTTTAAGGTTTTTTGCGTTTTTCGTTGTGAAGCCGACCTCCTAAATATCAGCAAACTTGAAATTCGGATTCAGCACCCCAAAAAAAACATATAGAACCGCTGAGAAAAAACTTCCCCGATTTTGTTACGAGAAAACCACCATTTGACTGGGCTAATAATTTTGTTGGTGACTATGAGAAATTCGATTACCTGATTGCAACCACGAATAAGAAAATCCTGATTTAGCAGTGAAATAATTTCTTTCATAAAAATTTAGCAAAAATTTGAATAGAACCACTTACCTCCAATTGGGGCTTGTCCTGGGTACGCTGGGGGTGGATTCTGCGAATTAGTCAATGCATAACTCGTCGTGGTGATGTTATTAAAGGGTGTCGGGCCTGTAACGAATTTTTGTCCGGAATAATTTACGGCATTCATTGCCGAATACATAGCGTTCGATTCTTTCGTCGGTTTTTCGAACACGTTGGTTTCGTCGTGTAAAACGTGCTTCCTAAAGTTCAGATACTGTTCTTTTTCTTCTTCTATGTTGTTGTGGACAGACTGGAGACGACCTGCCAGTGCTACGAATGTTTCGTGCAATCGTTTCATACCCAAAGATAGATCTGTTTCAAAATAAGAGAAAAATTATTAATCAAGACAGATAGACCAGGAGCCCATAGACCAAAAATTGTGCATAATAGGTTTATTCCAAAAATGCCTGAGATGTTATGATTTTTGGGTCGTGGAGCACAGAAATGCCCATGCCAGTTTTTGTTTTTGGTACAGTGATGTGTGGCAGACCTGTAAATGTGTAAAAAAAATGCTTAAAAAAGTATTATAGGTTTAGGACTGGGGTTTGTGGGAAGCGCTAAATAATGAAAAGTAATCCAGCGGACGCGGTTCGCTTGCTGTGAATTCTGGGACACTGACCCGCTACAGGGGTCAAATTGTGTAAATAAAACACCCCAAAAAAAATTATAGGTTTACGCATGGGGATTGGAGGGACCTCCTAATTTACCCCCAAACATCATGAATCTCAACTCCCATTCATTTTGGTTGGTACAAAGAGGCGCCACTCTCGCGACATTTTGTAAATTCACTCAGGTAAAAAAAATCATAAGTTTACTCTTCAAAACTTGGAGACAAATTATTTCAATCACAAAAGTCGAGTATTCACCGTTGCCGATAAAAAAAATTGGTACAGGGGGGCGCTAGAGACGCAACATTTTGTAAAAAAAAACTTACGTAAAAAAATCATAAGTTTATGAATGGCATTCAAGAATTTGATTATGATGAACCTGCTGAGTACAAAAATACTTTCCTTATCATTGAACGGTGGTACAAGGGCCCCCTAGAAAGCTTGAAAGAAAGCAATTATAAATTTTCACCCTTCATCATAAAGATTTCAGTCCGAAGACTGGTTGGACGCGTACCTCCATCTTTCCTATCCTGAGCTAACCTACGCTTTTCCCTGAAAGTTGAACATCCTATATCCCTAACTACTTGAGAGCAGTAGTCCAATCTCGGCCTACCCTTACCACTTTTTATTCCTATTTCTGACCCTAGTATGTTGTGAACTAAGCCTTCGTGCCTCAGAAGGTGTCCTACTATCCTATCTCTCCTATTCCTTACTGTCTTCCATAAATTTCGCTTTTCTCCAACTTTTTCTAATACCTCTCTGTTGCTAACCTTATCTACCCACGGTATCTTCGTCATGCGTCTATAGCGCCACATTCCAAATGCTTCTAATTTTTTCCTATCCGCTTCTCCTATCGTCCAAGTTTCGCACCCGGACACTGCTGTACTCCATACATACGTTTTTATGAGCCTCTTCCGAGTTTCTACATTTATCATTTCCGAGCATAATAGTTGTTTCTTTTTTTTAAATGCAACTCGGCCCTGCGCTATTCTTTGTCTTAAATCTAGAGTTATTTGACTTCCTAAATAGCAGAAATCTGAGACTTCCTCTATCTTCTCGTTTCCTATTTGTATTTTAGTTTTAGCCCTATTTTCACGCCCCCTACACAACAAAATTTCGGTTTTCTTTTTATTGATCTTCATACCATAGCCCTCCGTCAAAACCGCTTCCATTTCGTTCAGAGTCCTTCCTAATTCTTCTTTGCTGGATCGCTGGATGCTAATACTGCTATATCATTCGCAAATCTGAGCATATTAATAGTTTGACCCTGTATATTAATTCCAGCAGCTATTCTGATGTCTTTAACAATATTCATCGCATCTTCGATATATAAATTGAGAACTAGAGGCGATAACGCATATCCCTGCCTCACTTCCTTTGGGATAATTACTTCTCTATGTTCCTGCTCAAATTCTGTAACTGCCATTTGCTCTTTGTGTAGATTATGAATAAATTATTCTTCTATCCCTATACTTAATCTCTACCGTTTTGAGCACTTCGAACATCTTCCTCCATTTCACATTGTCGAAAGCTTTTTCCAAATCTGCAAATCCTTTATAGGGTCTCTTTCCCTTTTCTATTGCTTTTTCTATTAGTAGTCGTACAGCTAGAATGGTCTCACGCGTTCCCCTATTTCTTCTAAATCCGAACTGATCTTCTCCTAATATTTCTTCCGCCCTTTTCTCCATCCTTCGTTGCACAATTCTAGTTAAAATTTTTGACACGTGGGAAGTCAAACTGATCGTTCTAAAATTTCCACACGTTTCCACGCCTTTCCTTTTTGGCAAAGTTACTATGATGTTCCGTTTGTATTCTTCTGGAATGTCGCCTGTCTGGTATGTGCAGCTAAACGTTTCATAGAACCATTTTAATTTTTTTTTAATTTCTTGCATTTCCTATTTACTGCAGTAATCTACACGCAGTAGGAACGAAGCTTCAGTGCACAATCAATTATCGTGAATGGCAAGACTTTTGTACCACTTTTCAACGATGGCGAATGTATTTTCGCACTCAGTATGTTTATGTTAAACAAGTTACTGAACGCCATTCATAAACTTATGATTTTTTTTACCTGAGTGAATTTACAAAATGTCGCGAGAGTGGCGCCTCTTTGTACCAACCAAAATGAATGGGAGTCGACATTCATGATGTTTGGGGGTAAATCAGGAGATCCCTCCAATCCCCATGCGTAAACCTACGATTTTTTATGGGGTGATTTACTTACACAGTTTGACCCCTGCAGCGGGTCAGTGTCCCAGAATTCACAACAAGCGAACCGCGTCCTCTGGATTACTTTTTATTATTTAGCGCTTCCCGCAAACCCCAGTCCTAAACCTATAATACTTTTTTAAACAGCTGCCGACTAATACACCCGCTCAAACAACTACACCTCGAGCAAATACTCCGCCAGGCATTGAATTACAGAACGGGCCTACGTCGGCAGAATGTACATTAGGATGCACACACAAGAGGCCTACCCCAGCAAAGCTGGCCTTGAAAGCCTCCATACGTGCCCCATCGTACCACAGTGAACCAGGTTCACTATTCAAGCTAGAAGCCTGCATGGTGTGAATGTGCACAGCAATCCGCAGACCGGTTTCGTCCTATTGGGACTCTTCAGTACGGCGCCGCTATGCACAAACACACCCTGCCCAACGATCTCCCTATAAATAACTGCGATAGTCATCCATAAGGGAGAGCCAAAATCACGCCATCTAGAACGTAAATTGTTGAACAGCTGCCGACTAATACACCCGCTCAAACAACTACACCTCGAGCAAATACTCCGCCAGGCATTGAATTACAGAACGGGCCTACGTCGGCAGAATGTACATTAGGATGCACACAAGAGGCCTACCCCAGCAAAGCTGGCCTTGAAAGCCTCCATACGTGCCCCATCGTACCACAGTGAACCAGGTTCACTATTCAAGCTAGAAGCCTGCATGGTGTGAATGTGCACAGAGTCCCAATAGGACGAAACCGGTCTGCGGATTGCTGTGCACATTCACACTATGCAGGCTTCAATACTTTTTTAAGCAATTTTTTTTACACATTTACGGGTTTGCCACTCATCACTGTACCAAAAACAAAAATTGGCATGGGCATTTCTGTGTTCCACGACCCAAAAATCACAACATCTCAGGCATTTTTGGAGTAAACCTATTATGCACAATTTTTGGTCTATGGGCTCCTGGTCTAAGAGAGTCAAACATAATTTCCACATCTTTCTTTACCTTGTGGCGTTAAACTGGAAGGTTGCTTTAGACTCCTGACGTACATGCTGGTGTTCTCTATTTGGCTCTTCATTTCTTGAATGATCTTCTCGAAATTGTCGGCGAGTTCTATGAAGAAGTTCATGGGTTCTACATTGTTATATTGCAAACCGGGAGGCGTATTAAAAGTCCTTTGCGCGATATCAGCGTTGTGTAAACCTTTGGCTGTATCGAACTTCAATTTTTCAGCTACAGCGCGGTTCTTTTGCAACTCGGCTTCTACTTCTTTTAAAAGTTTGTTTACGCGATCTATATCTGATTCCACTCCGCGAAATTCTTTGGCGGAACATCGAGCCACTTCCGAACTATAAGATTTCTGTAATTTAACGAAATTCTTGAAACTTTCTACGTTTTGCGATATCTCGTTCGGCAAAGGTTGTTCTTTCGGAGGAATCTCATTTGTCGTCGCGGTAGCAGGTTTTTGTTGTGTAGTTAAACCTCCTAGACCAACTGATGGTTGAGTACTTGAAATGGTTGTTGTAGCAAATGAAAGAGGTGCTGTAGTCGTCTTGATTAAAGACCCTCCTAACCCACCAAGGAAACTCGATGTCGTTGTCACCGGAGTACTAAAGAGCCCACCAGTTACTGTCGGAGGAGCAGCTAAACCAAAATTTAAACTTTGGGTCGTTGTCGTAGGTGTCCAATTCAAACCAGCAAAAGATGGCGCAGCACCTGCACTTGTAGATACAGGTGTACCGAAACTTAACCCAGTGCTTTGAGTAGGTTGTGTATTAAATGACAATCCGGCCGTTGTAGGGGTTCCTAAAGCAAAACCAGTAGATACGTTCGTGGATACTGGAGTACCAAAATTAGGGAGACCCCCTAAACTAAATCCAGTACTAGTAGTAGTTGTTGGAGTACCGAATAACCCAACTTGTGGCTTTGGTGCACCAAACGCAACAGTTGATACAGCGGGAGTACCAAACGTAGGCGCCACTGAAGCAATTGGAGTACTAAACAAGCTAGGAGTAGCCGTTCCTAACTGAAAACCACCCCCCGGTTGGCTTTGTCCGAAAGGTGCTGTACCTAATCCAAACTGGGTTGTAGTAGTTGTTTGAGCCACTGGCGTGCCAAATGTTATACTTCCTGTTGGAGTAGTACCAAAAGCTGGTGTTTGCGCCGGCCTAAACATAAAACGCACGAATGTTTCTAAAGTAACACAACCTTTTGGGAAATTATACTTACTTGGCACCGAATGAGAAAGACATTTTGGGTTTTTCTTGTTGTTTCTTTGAATTGCAATATTTAAGTACTACGAAATTTCCTTACAAGAAATTTATGGCCAAATATAAAAAATAAAAAGTGAATGATTAAATTTATAACCCCACATCGTTTGACAACTGTCCGCTTTCAGACCACAGAGGACAGAGAACTGTCAAATTTCAAATGTCAATGAACTGTGAACACCTTAGAGGAGGGAAGAAGAGGAGGAATAACAAAGCAGATGTTTGTGTTACCATTCGGCACCAAAAAAGGGGCGTAACCTAAACTTCTTAGGCCCGGTTTTTCAAAGAATCCAACACCGCGTTAAGTCTGACACCGGCTTTGTTGCTATGATACCGGCTTTCTGATTGGTTGTATCATAGCAACGAAGCCGGTGTCAGACTTAACCCGGTGTTGGATTCTTTGAAAAACCGGGCCTTAGTCTCCTTGCGCCGAGAATTGAACGAAAATTCTTAAAATGATATAACTAATTGCACTATTTCAAAAGCTGCTTTCGTTATTTTTACTTAAATTACGGGAATTCTAAACAGTAACCTGGTTTCATCACTTTGTTTGTCACCAAACACACTCAAATTTTGGTAACACTCACGTGTTATGTATCCATACTCTTCCCTCACCTAAAGGGGGGTACAGACTTGAGCAAATTTGCGCGCACGAACAGTTTGCGCGTACGAATGCTCAAATGTGGACGCTAATAAATTGGTTCGCACGAACAAATTATTCGTGCGGGCATAACCCGCACGCGATCCGTCGCTTGTCGATCTCGGTGCCATGCTCAAAGGAAATTGTGCGGCAAAACATCGGTCCATGTCAGTTCTTGTTTAGTTGTCGATGCAGAAGTACATATGCAGGTTTATAAAGAATGGACTGGACGGCAGAAAATGTAATTCAATTAATTGATGGATACGATAAATTTCCCACTTTATGGGATCCAAAAAATGAGCAGCATTTCAACCGAAATAAAATATTATATGCAGGAGCTAGGTATGTCAGCCATATTTTCGTGAAATCACACGAACAACTGGATCACGTTCGTGCGCGCAGGCATGTCAAGATGAACGTAAATAAATTAAATCACACGCACGAATGTTCGTGCGCGTACACTGTTCGTGTGCGTAAATTTGCTCAAGTCTGTACTTACCTTAAGCGTCCGGCAAACCCCTTTAAAATGAACCCGAAAACTGACTTCGTAGTGCTATGCTCATTTCTAAACGGTGAAAATTGAAGTGTTGAATTTTTGACAGTTTATAAACGAAACTTTATTTTATGTTTCCATTGAAAGAAAATTTAAAAATTTTATCTTAGAAAGTGTCAGTTCACTCATGAAATTGACCAACTTCACGCGTGCATAGCGCCAAGAGATTTACAGTTTTCGAAAAATTGTTTCAATGGCGACATAAAGTATACCTTCTTCTACCATAATCAGGCTTTCGTGTTGCTAAATTTACTAGGATGAAGCGTTGACTGATTAGTCAATCAACGGATGAAGGTGTAATCATGGTAGAGCGAGAGCGCTGCAAACGCAAAATATGGCTTGGTATGTGCTGCCGCCCGGTGTCGACTGAGTGTAAACTCAGAGCGGCGTTGTCTCATTTACTAGGTACCGAACGCGCGGGCTTTGAATGTGCGTTGTTCTTGTGTCCATAAATGTGTTTAGCGCGACGGTGTTGCAACACAGCTGATAGTTTGCTCCGATTTCTAACGGATACCTCACCGACCCGATGCCCCGCAGGTGTAACTTTTGATCTGCTTTGCCGGACTCTTAAGGTGAACACTGTAGAGAGCTTAGAGGAGGGAAGAAGAGGAGGAATAAAAAAGCAGGTGTTCCTGTTACCATTCGGCGCCAAAAATAGGGGCGTAACCTAAATTTCTTAGTCCCTTTTCGCCGAGAATTGAACGAAAAATCTTAAAATGATATGACTAGTTGCGCTATTTCAAACGCTGCTTTCGTTATTTTGAGTTAAATTACATGAATTCTAAACAGTAACCTAGTTTCATCACTTTGTTTGGCACCAAACATGCTCAAATTTTGGTAAAACTCACGTGCACGGCAAAGGCCGAGCATTTACGAATCCATACTCTTCCATCATCTAAGGTGAACACCGTAGAGAGCAACGAAATAAGAGTACACCCGGACCACAGACGGTAAATTCGTCTCTATGGCGAGGAATACAAGGAAGAGGTTGCATAATATATTCTCTACGACTATAATGAAATAGATTGAACAAATTATATGACTTTTGCTGCACTATTTTCGGTTATTTAGATCGAAAATTGGTGTCAAATTTACATTGACTAGGTTGACGAACAGAGAGTTGGCCAACTTGTATAATTCAATGCACCACAAAAGTGGCGCGTCACAAACGTCAGATTTTAATTCCAAGCCTATGCAATATAATTATAGTCGTTTTCAAGATTCTACTCGTAAGCGTAACACACAAATAGAAAATAAGTTTTTTACACTCCAAAATTTCTAGAATTATATTGCAAAAATTAACTTAAGACGTTGTAAATAATACTGATAAAGGTTAAATGGCACGTGCATTTGTTTTGTTTAGAATGAAAATCTGACGTATGACGAAGCACTTATGCGGTGTATAAAGTAGAAATCATCGATGTCAGCGCCACCTATTATAGGAATACAGTACACAAATATCTCTGCCATACGTCAGATTTTCATTCTAAACAAAACAAACGCACGTGCCATTTGACTTATATCGGTGTCATTTGCAATGTTTTATAGAAGTTTTGCAGTGAAAACAGTTTATTTTCGATTTGTGTGTTGCATTTACGTGTAAAAGCTTGAAGACTACTATGATTAGGTTAAAACGTCAGCTAGCACATGGCTTTGTTTTGTTTAGAATGAAAATCCGAAGTCTGTGATGCGTTGATTGCTTTGTTTCACGGATCTATAGATTAATGGATTGCTAGACGTACTTTGAGGTGACGCGAGCCACCATAATGTGCCCTAGTTGCTGATTACCAGAAAACTAACCAATCAGAACTTGAGGCTCATCGTTTTTGGCAATTCTTTTTGGGATTCTTGATTATTACAGAGTCGGAACAGTTCTCACGAAGGCAGATATTTCTCTCCTGGTGAAACTCGCTTAAAATGAACCGAAGAATCCAAAAATGCAAAAAAAATTGATCTTCTATTTTTCAATTAAGAAGTTCTTTTATTTTGGCCAAAGTTTTCTCTTTCCTTTTCTTATATTTTTAGAGCGAGTGTTTCCTTATTTTAAGTACCGGAACTTCGTTCACATTTATTTTAAGGGATATCGGCAGAAATGAGACACAAAGGTGCTAGCAACTAGTTTATTTAAGTATCTCCAAGTAGCTGACACTAGATAAACACAATCAAAGATTAAACCCTTACACCTACAAAACTTATTAATACCATAATATGTGTTTGATAATTGTTTATTGATACCAATATACAGACAAAATCAGAAAGATAACGAAGCAAACACCCTTTAGGCAATCGAGAAAGAAAACAACGGTCAACAATTCCTCAACTCATTCTGTAATTAATCGAGTCAAGAAAAACAAATTCATCACATTCTCTAACTAAAAAACAGAATAAAAATGATTCTGTCCAACTTTATACAAAATATACAAACATCTCTTAAAAAATAAATACTATCCGCAAATGTACAAAAAAAGTCCTCCGGTCCATCACAAGTTCCACTATAGCTACACTATGTACACCAAAATCACATTATCGAGCACAGACCTGTCAATTCCGACCCCTTTTTCACCGGCGGCAGCTTCTTCAAATCCAGTCCCCTCAACGCCGGCTTCACGTTCAGCTGAATCGGTTCTTCCCCAGGTGGCAACGGCTGACTCGGATCAATAAACGTCTCCGAACTCAACTCAGGCTCGCACAAAATCTCCCTCGTCTCCTTGTACTGAGGCACCGGCAGAGGCTTGCTGATGTTGATCTTGATCTTTCCAGATATATTGGGAACCGAACCCGCGTCCAACTCCACATTACCGTCGATAGAACTAACCATTTCCGCATGCGTCGTATCGACAGCCGGTTTGCTTGATTCTGTCGTAAGCGACGTGTCCAATTCCACGTTTTCAGCTGCAACACCCCAAGCAAATTTAAACATCGCGGACAAAAATCGGAAGATAATTCTGAAAAACAGATCCAGCGGAAAAAATGGAAGGAACCGAGCAGTTCTGCAAGAAACGTTCATCACAAAGTACTGGGCGAATCTGCACCTTCATATCAGGTGGTGAAGAACGGGACCAGCGATTTTAAACTTGGCAGAAAGACCTGTGAACAAGCTCCAGGTGCTGGTCCGAAAACTGCTGGTTTCGAAGAAATTGATTCTAACTTTGTTACGAATTTTTCCCTCGATACTATTTAATTTTTAACCCACCAAGATATAACTCCTACAAAATTATCGAGTTCCAACTAGGCCTGCGACTTTTTTCTATATACAATGTGTCCAAGATAAGGAGGGCCAGTATGGGGATATTGGAAATGACAAGAGATACGGATTTGGTTAAATGGAAAAAAAGTTGTGTAATTAAAGGACCAACAAAATGGCGCCTAGAAATCCTTGATATAATTTTCCGTTTTTGAGTTATTTTGAAAAAACTGAATTTATGGATTTTTTACTATATTTTTTCTGGCTTTAATATTAAAGTTAGAGCGAAACTGACGAAACTTCTTCGTAGCAACTTTTGATGAAATTAAAGATTTCAGTGCCAATTTTTTTATTCTACGTTTCGTCTTCGAGCAACCATCATCAACTTAATTTTTTTAAATACGGTCCTGATTTTCTGATGTCAAATTTTATTAGCCCTTTTTATTCTGAATTCAACAATGTACCACACATTATGGTTTAATTACGTTTCGACTCTTTTTTGGCCATCATCAAAGAATTTTTAAGATACGGACCTGTATGTCTCATAGTTTTGTAAAAAATATGTGCATACAGTATAAGTTTGGCAATTTTTAAGTGCACCACAAGAGTTTTACGAATCTGTTAGATGATACTAGCGATAAGCACCTACCCTACTCTAAGCATAGCGCATCTTGCAGTTTTGGAAAATCTTGTTCGTTTCTGATATCAGAAGAAAGCCCAACTAACTGTATTTCTCATAATTTTTAGAAAATCAAGAGAAATGCAGGTCCGTATCCTAAAAATTTCTTGATGATGGTCAAAAACGGGTCGAAACGTAATTAAACCATAATGTGTGGTACATTGTTGAATTCAGAATAAAAAGGGCTCATAAAATTTGGCATCAGAAAATCAGGACCGTATTTAAAAAAATGAAGTTGATGATAATAATAATAATAATAATAAAGACTTTATTGCTGAAATTACATAAGAAAAAAAATAACTTAAAATATCAAATTCAGCAAAGGGCGAAGTTCAGCTGAACATTCGTGAATGTCCCGCTGCTCTACTTAACCCTTAAAATACAAAATAAATTCGAGAGAAAAAGCGACACGCGCTGAACCCACAAAGGACAACAATAAACTCACATGGGTATACATACATAAATTTCGGTCAAAACAGCAAAGGTAAAAAAAAATCATAATGAGATATGAAACAAAACAAATTCTAAGTTTAAGGTAATATATTAATAACAAATTAACTCAATTTAGTCAAGGCAAACAAAAAAAAAAACGTGGAAATCAAAATGAAAATGAAAACAAACCAGCAAAAAACTATAAACAGAAATGAAATAGAAATGAAACAGAGCCATGGCAAAATATGAGAGCTATAAAATCATCACCCAAAAACTTGAAACTGCTCAGCGAAAAGATCATGACGAAGTGTACTCTTAAATGTGATAAACTGTCGAGACTGTAATAAGTATTTATTGACATATTTATTGAAAACTTTTGAAACACAATATGAGAACGATCTTTCAAAAACAGATGTACAGTGACACGGTGGCGTAATCAGACCCTTAAATCGAATGTTAATATTGTGGACATCAGTTCTAAATTGAATTTTGTTGTACAAATAAGGTGGAGTTCTTAACTGAACTATTTTGTAGTACGCACATGCCGAGTGATGTAGTCGTCGGTTAGACATATTCAACCAGTTCAAATCATGCAATTTATGCGATATATGTTGGCGCCTTGTAATACCAAAAATTAACCGCATACATGCGTTTTGTATCATCTGGATTCTATGTGAATCCGCAAAAGTAAGGCAAGGGCCATAAACCACATCACAAAAATTGAAATGAGATAGGACAATAGAATTACACAATTTAATCTTTATTTTTTGATTTAATATTGATCTGTTCATGTAAATAATTTTTAAATTTACATAAGCTCTTTGGATACATTTGGATATGTGTTGACTAAACCCTAAATTATCATCCATTATTAATCCCAAGTTACGAACCTGATGTACAAGCGGCAAAGGAGAAGCACCTAAATTTATTTTAATTTTATTTATTAACTTAGACCGCAACTTGTTCCTCCCGAACACCATAAAAGAAGATTTATTTGGGTTAATGTTGAGGCAGTGCTTACGGGCCATTTCGGTTAACATGTTCAAATCTGTGTTAATTCTATCCATAGAAGTATAGAAAGAGTCCTCCGGAAAAGAGTAATAGAGCTGAGTGTCGTCAGCATACATGTGACAGGAACAGAATTTAAGACACGATTGCATTTGAGAAGTATATACTGAATATAGTAATGGACCCAAAATAGATCCCTGCGGGACACCAGTATTTAGTTGCTTGGAATTCGACAATTTATCCGAGACTTTAACAATTTGTGATCTATCCATTATAAAATGTTTAATTAAAGTAATGGCTGCAGGGCCAAATCCGCAAGAATTCAAGACGCTCAGCAACAAACTATGACTGATGGTATCAAATGCCTTCGAATAATCCAGAAGAACGAGAACAGTGAGTTTATTTTGATCAATTGCTGTGAGTATATCATCAGTTACCTGCAGTAGTGCTGTAGAACAACTATACCCAGCTCTAAACCCTGACTGCGTTTCAGGCAGCAATGAATGGAGAGCAAGGTACTTTCTCATTTGGCAATCCATTATTTTCTCTAATATTTTTGATAAAGCAGGTAGCACACTAATAGGACGCAAATCTTTAAAATCAGTTGGTCTGGCTATTTTAGGTAATGGATATACTAACGCTGTTTTCCAACAAGTAGGAAAAACACTTTCTTTTAAACAGAAATTTACAATGTGAACTAGTACAGGCAAAATCTGAGGACAACACAGTTTAATGAATTTAATATTGAAATTATCTGTTCCAACAGCATTTGAGGAAATTTTAAACAATATATTTGACACAGTTTCTTCCGAAACTAACTCGAAGACAAATTGATCCTGTTTGTTAATACGAGAATTACTATTATAAAAATTTATCAAGTCATTATCTGGATGTAAGTTTGTATTAACAGAGTCTATGAAAAAATTATTTATTCTTTCAGGTTCCTGTAATTCTTGCGGAATTATGAATTTTGGCTTACTATAGACTTTCATCAATTTTAAATCTTTCCACATGGTCTTAGAGTTTCCCATCTTCAAACTATGCTCAAAGTAAGCCTTTTTTTCCAACCGAACTGTTTTTGTTGTTAAATTTCTTATATCTTTGTAATAGTTCCAGTGTTCAATTTTACTAGTTTGCTTATATTTGGTCAACGCTTTATCACGCAGTGACATCATAAATTTTAAATTCTCTGTCAACCAAGGACACGGCAGCTTAGAAAATCGTTTACATTTCTCTGGAAAATTATTATTCAATAGATCAATCAATATTCGATTAAGAAGATCAAGTTTATTATCGATCGTATCCAAACGATAAAGATTATGCCATACTATTGAATCTAATTGTAAAGTGAAAGCTGCAGCTTCAAAATGTGCAAAGTCTCGGTATACAACTTGTCTGGGGCCAACTTTATCATATTTTAAAACTAGATTGCAAAAAATGAGATTGTGGTCGGACGAGTGATACCCATCTTTAACACCCGATTGTTCTATTCTAGATTTGTTGCTAGTTAAAATCAAATCTAATAACGTAGCTGTGGAAGCTGTAATACGAGTAGGTTCTGCAATGATTTGGGTGAGGCCATGCATATCTAGCAGATCAAGAAATTTATTGCAGGTGTTGTTAAAACTTAGTAAATCTATATTAAAATCACCAACAACCAGCAGTTCATTACAAAAAGGTAAAACCTGTGAGACAGAACTCTCAAAGCAACTAAAGAAATTAGGAATGTCAGTTTTAGGAGGTCTATAAATAACACCGATTGCAACATTACATTTAGGAAAAGAGAGAACAACCCAAAGTTGCTCAGTATTCTCATTTATGGTCGACTCTTTAATAATTCTATAATGTATATTACTTTTTATGTACAAACCAACGCCTCCCCCACGGCTCCTTTTTCTGTCATTTCTTAAAAACGTATAATTTTGAATGTCCACAACATTGCAGGGCAAGTCCGACGACAGCCATGTCTCACTAACCGCGAAGACATCGTAATCAGCTGACAGAATCAAATCACGAAATTCAATAAAATTTCCGCACAATGATCTAACGTTTAAATGCGCTAGTCTTAACAAACCCATCTAATAGGTAATGATGTGTGACGCCACAGATAAAAGGATTCTAAATATTTGAAAATATATTGCCACGGCTCAAAAAATACAAAAAAAAAAATCTGAAATTGGCAAAAAGAAACATAAGTAAAAGAATATACTAGCTGCTATAAATAACATAAACAAAAAATGCAATACTTCCGAGAGCAGCACAAAAATATCGAAATTTCCAATCATTATAAATTCATCTCGTAAAATGCCAACTTCCAATACACATTTAATGAACATCAAGAAAGTCCCTGACTGACGTCACCGCATAAACCCTGCTCCCATCGGTTGCTCGCATAAAAATTTTACCATTCCTAGTCCATAAGTACTTCAAATTATTAGCCAGTTTGTACTCCTTTGCCTTGGCATACAACTGTCTATTAGCTCTAGTCAAAGATTCATTCACGTATATTGGAGAATTCCTGTCCCCCGTCAAGCTGGACAAGCACTCCGGAAGATCTCCAACAGTCAAATTTCGCTTCACCTTACGACACTGCAAAAACTGGTTCTTATCAAATCGTCGAACGAATTTCACTATTATACCAGGATTAGCGGCATTATTAGCGGTTTTCAAGCGGTGGCAGATGTCCACCATCTCAGGTTTCAACGAAAATCCAATTGAAACTCCCACCGCCTGTACAACAGATAAAACATCTTCCGTCTTGCTTACAGTGACTCCGTGCAGCTCTAAACAATTAGATCTGGAATATTGTTCCAAATCGTTATTTTGTTGCTTTAATAAATTATTTTCCTTCATCAATTCCGCATTGCTTACTTCCAGAGACTCAATTCTGTCGACACACTCATTAATTTGACTTTCCTGCTGTTTGAGTAGTTTACCGAGATCATCAATTTTCCTGTGACATAATTCTATAGAATCCATGGTAGAACCCTGAGTTTCTTTGATTTGTTTAAGTTCATTTAAAATCTACAACAAAACAGGATTCCTGCAGGAAACACATGACCAATTGTCCCTGTCAGTATTCTCGATCGCCTCCTGCGAAAGATTAACACAGATGCCATGGAAGAAGGTCTTGCAGTTGCAGCATTTGACTTTGTTTGATTGACGAGAAATGGTTTTATTACACACGCCGCACGGACCGGACATTTTGAACACCGCAAGGTAAATATTTGCAGGTACGAATTTTTTACTCACACAAAGAAATCGAGGTACACAGCATACAAATTTCGAACGCTACAATTGTTAGAGTACTCACAAAATTTATTATAACTAAAAGTATCACTGTTTTACTGTTTACAATACACAAACACCAATAAAATAGAGGACCGACCGAAAATACGTGCTCCCAGGACGGGCCGCTTTCTGATAGTTGCCCGAAGACGAAACGTAGAATAAAAGAATTGGCAATGAAATTTCATCAACTGCTACAAAGCAGTTTTGTCAGTTTCGCTCTAATTTTAATATTAAAGTCAGAAAAAAATATAGTTAAAAATCCATAAATTCAGTTTTTTCAAAATAACTCAAAAACGGAAAATTATATCAAGGATTTCTAGACGCCATTTTATTGATCCTTTAATTACGCAACTTTTTTCCCATTTAACCAAATCCGTATCTCTTGTCATTTCCAATATCCCCATACTGGCCCTCCTTATCTTGGACACGTTGTATATCGATATGGATATCGATATATTGAATAACGATACCGGAATGTCGATATATTGAAATATCGATATTTTTATTTCGATATAATCGACATTTCGATACACCAATATTTAGATATCGATTATTCCGATATATCGATGTTTCGATAAATCGATATTGCAAATTGCAATACGTCGATATTTCAATGTTACGATATTAGGGGTACCTATTTCAATTATTTACTACTTAACCTACCTATATTTTATACCAATGAACTTAATAACCTTGAAAATGATCACCAATGATTACCTTATAATTTTAACCTTACATGGAAAGGGCGGAAGGGCCACCGGCTAGCGGCTATTCGGTGAAATATAACGTAATAAGTGTTCAACACAAATAGGTAAGTACGCGATACTGATTAGGCCTGCGACTTTTTTCGATATATCGAATAATGATAACGGAATGTTGATATATCGAAATATCAATATTTTTATTTCGATATAATTGACATTTCGATACACCGAAATTTAGATATATCGATGTTTCGATAAATCGATATTTCAATGTTACGATATTAGGGGTACCTATTTCAATTATTTACTACCTAACCTACCTACATATTTTACTAATGAACTTAATAACCTTGAAAATGATCAAATACTTAACCTTATAATTTTAACCTTACATGGACCACCGGCTAGCGGCTATTCGCTGAAATATAAGGTAATAAGTGTTCAACACAAATAGATAAGTACGCGATACGGATTAGGCCTGCGACTTTTTTCGATATATCGAATAACGATAACGGAATGTCCATATATCGATATTTTTATTTCGATATACCGAAATATCGAAATTTTTATTTCGATATAATCGACATTTCGATACACCGATATATCAATTATTCCGATATATCGATGTTTCGATAAATCGATATTTCGATATTGCAAATTGCAATATGTCGATATTTCAATGTTACGATATTAGGGGTACCTATTTCAATTATTTACTACCTAACCTACCTATATATTATACTAATACCTGCATAAATTTCATCCATTTCAACTTTTTTAATGTTCAAGGCGTCTTTAAAAAGATTATTGCTTGATAAGTTGTACTATAGTGTAGATGATTTTCTCGGGGGTTGAGAGTGTTGTTCCCCGGTTTCCTCATGTGAGGTTTTGATATATTTTATATATTTTTTTCTTTTGTTTTGTTTTGTGATTTATTTTGTTTGATATGTTATGTGTTCTATCTATGTATTCTGTATTGTGTTTTCTGTCTATGACGGGCTAAATAAATGATTGATTGATTGAACTTAATAACCTTGAAAATTATCAAATACGTAACCTTATAATTTTAACCTTACATGGAAAGGGTGTTAATTGACCACCGGCAAGCGGCTATTCGCTAAAATATAACGTAATAAGTGTTCAACACAAATGGATAAGTAGGTATGTGATACGGATTAGGCCTGAGACTCTTTTCGATATATTGAATAACGATAACAGAATGTCGATATATCGATATATCGAAATATCAATATTTTTATTTCGATATATCGAAACATTGATATTTTTATTTCGATATAATCGACATTTCGATACACCGATATTTAAATATATCGATTATTCCGATATATCTATGTTTCGATAAATCGATATTTCGATATTGTAAATTACAATATGTCGATATTTCAATGTTACGATATTAGGGGTACCTATTTCAATTATTTTTACTACCTAACCTACCTATTATATTATACTAATGAACTTAATAACCTTGAAAATGATCAAATACTTAACCTTATAATTTTAACCTTACTTGACCACCGGCTAGCGGCTATTCGCTGTAATATAACGTAATAAGTGTTCAACACAAATGGATAAGTAGGTATGCGATACGGATTAGGCCTGCGACTTTTTTCGATATATCGAATAACAATAATGGAATGTCGATATATCGAAATATCAATATTTTTATTTCGATATATCGAAACATTAATATTTTTATTTCGATATAATCGATATTTCGATACACCGATATTTAGATTCATATATCGATTATTCCGATATATCTATGTTTCGATAAATCGATATTTCGATATTGCAAATTGCAATATGTCGATATTTCAATGTTACGATATTAGGGGTACCTATTTCAATTATTTACTACCTAACCTTGAAAATGATCAAATACTTAACCTTATAATTTTAACCTTACTTGGAAAGGGCATTAATTGACCACCGGCTAGCGGCTATTCGCTGAAATATACCGTAATAAGTGTTCAACACAAATGGGTAAGAAGGTATGCGATACGGATTAGGCCTGCGACTTTTTTCGATATATCGAATAACGAAAACGGAATGTCGATATATCAAAATATCGATATTTTTATTTCGATATATCGAAACATTGATATTTTTATTTCAATATAATCGACATTTCGATACACCGATATTTAAATATATCAATTATTCCGATATATCGATGTTTCGATAAATCGATATTTCGATATTGCAAATTGTAATATGTCGATATTTCAATGTTACGATATTAGGGGTACCTATTTCAATTATTTACTACCTAACCTACCTTTATATTATACTAATGAACTTAATAACCTTGAAAATGACTTAACCTCTTATAATTTTAACCCTACATGGAAAGGGCGTTAATTGACCACGGGCTAGCAGCTATTCGCTGAAATATAACGTAATAAGTGTTCAACACAAATGGGTAAGTAGGTATGCGATACGGATTAGGCCTGCGACTTTTTTCGATATATCGAATAACGATAACGGAATGTCGATATATCGAAATATCGATATTTTTATTTCGATATATCGAAACATTGATATCTTTATTTCGACATAATCGACATTTCGATACACCGATATTTAGATATATCGATTATTCCAATATATCGATGTTTCGATAAATCGATATTTCGATATTGCAAATTGCAATATGTCGATATTTCAATGTTACGATATTAGGGGTACCTATTTCAATTACCTACTACCTAACCTACCTATATATTATACTAATGAACTTAATAACCTTGAAAATGATCAAATACTTAACCTTATAATTTTAACCTTACTTGGAAAGGGCGTTAATTGACCACCGGCTAGCGGCTATTCGCTGAAATATAACGTAATAAGTGTTCAACACAAATGGGTAAGCGATACGGATTAGGCCTGTGACTTTTTTCGATATATCGAATAACGATAACGGAATGTCGATATATCGAAATATCAATATTTTTATTTCGATATATCGAAACATTGATATCTTTATTTCAATATAATCGACATTTCGATACACCGATATTTAGATATATCGATTATTCAGATGTATCGATGTTTCGATAAATCGATATTTCCATATTGCAAATTGCAATATGTCGATATTTCAATGTTACGATATTAGGGGTACCTATTTCAATTATTTACTACCTAATGTACCTATATATTATACTAATGAACTTAATAACCTTGAAAATGATCAAATACTTAACCTTACTTGGAGCGTTAATTGACCACCGGCTAGCGGCTATTCGCTGAAATATACCGTAATAAGTGTTCAACACAAATGGGTAAGAAGGTATGCGATACGGATTAGGCCTGCGACTTTTTTCGATATATCGAATAATGATAACGGAATGTCGATATATCGAAATATCGATATTTTTATTTCGATATATCGAAACATTGATATCTTTATTTCGACATAATCGACATTTCGATACACCGATATTTAGATATATCGATTATTCCAATATATCGATGTTTCGATAAATCGATATTTCGATATTGCAAATTGCAATATGTCGATATTTCAATGTTACGATATTAGGGGTACCTATTTCAATTACCTACTACCTAACCTACCTATATATTATACTAATGAACTTAATAACCTTGAAAATGATCAAATACTTAACCTTATAATTTTAACCTTACATGGAAAGGGTGTTAATTGACCACCGGCTAGCGGCTATTCGCTGAAATATAACGTAATAAGTGTTCAACACAAATGGATAAGTAGGTATGCGATACGGATTAGGCCTGAGACTTTTTTCGATATATCGAATAACGATAACGGAATGTCGATATATCGAAATATCGATATTTTTATTTCGATATATTGAAACATTGATATTTTTATTTCGATATAATCGACATTTCGATACACCGATATTTAGATATATCGATTATTCCGATATATCTATGTTTCGATAAATCGATATTTCGATATTGCAAATTGTAATATGTCGATATTTCAATGTTACGATATTAGGGGTACCTATTTCAATTATTTACTACCTAACCTACCTATATATTATACTAATGAACTTAATAACCTTGAAAATGATCAAATACTTAACCTTATAATTTTAACCTTACATGGAAAGGGCGGTAATTAACCACCGGCTAGCGGCTATTCGCTGAAATATACCGTAATAAGTGTTCAACACAAATGGGTAAGTAGGTATGCGATACGGATTAGGCCTGCGACTTTTTTCGATATATCGAATAACGATAATGGAATGTCGATATATCGAAATACCGATATTTTTATTTCGATATTTTAATTTCAATATATCGATATATCAATATTCGATATCAAATTTTCAATATCGCACAGGCCTAGATCCAACATATTTAATTTTCTGTAAAAATATGCAATCTAGACAAAAAAATATTTTAGAGTTAAACATCGATAAATCAAATAAAACAAACACTCCTCACCTAAATCATTCGGTTCAGTCTTGATCTCCCCTCCATGTTTAACTTTAACGACTGCCCCGGTGACATCCATGAAACCATCGTCCACTGGTTCCTCTTTGACCACGACCCCAGGGATCAATCCGACATGGTCCTCATCTCCATCGTCGTCGTCCAACACGATTTTCTCCGGAATAACCTCGTGGATAATAACGTCATCGTCCTCTTCCTCATCATAATAGTCTTCTTCCATTTTTTCCTTGCCGTTCTCTTCAGGCTGATCGATTTTTGGCAATTCTTCTTGCGATAGTTTGGAATCTTCACTCTCGATTATTACAGATTCTGCAGTCTTCTTACTCTCGTCCTCATCATCATCGTCTAAGACGATTTCAAGTCCAGGGATGTGCTTTTCTTTTTCTTCCAATTTTTCTAATTCCTTCACATCTGCCGCGGAAATATCGATGGGGACACTCAAAGAGGCTTGATAATCTTCGTAGCACAAAGGATGGTACGTCTTATTGTCGACTCTAATCGCCATTCGCAGTTGCCATTCCTCTTTCTCTTCATTATAGAACAGTTCGAGTGGGTCTTGGCAAATTTCGCACAAAGCGTCTTGAACATCCGGATCTGCTGGGATTGTGGGAATTTCAATTTCCTCGTCGCGTTCATCAGCACCTCCTTCAGTTTGCGACTGTTGCTGGTCAAAATAATTCTTTTCCTGCTCTTCCAAGTCTTCGATTTCCTCGTAATTTTTCCAGTCAGAGATGGGGTAGTACCAATTCCTACTCGCCGCTTTCCTGATGTTCTTCTTTCCTTTGCGATTCTGCCGGAAATGCCAATCTAAATGTTGACTGTACAGCAAGCTCTGTTCGGGAGGGAAGCGTTGGCCGCAACTGCTGCACTGCATTCCTTTATAGAGCATCTCGAACAGCGGAGACTGCCGTCTAGAAGAGAAACACAAAATGTGAAGAAATTAGTTTACTCACTCAAAACGACTTACTTCTTCAATGTTTCAGGATATTGGAATGACACCGCTCTGATGTTTAACATAGGATTCTTTACTGGTTGTTTTGTCTGTGGAGCCACCACCGGAGCAGCAGGTTTATCTGCCGCCAAAGTAGTTACAATTCCGGTGGCCACCAACTTCTGGAAAAGCTCGTTTATGTTCAAAGAAGGAGGGGCGCTGGCCAGTGCAACATTCGCTGGTAAACTTGGTTGAGTAACAGCCGGTGTTTCCGTTACAGGAACGTTTTCTACTTGGTAACCTCCCTCATTGCCTGCAGAAGCCATAGCTGAAGACATTACACTCGAAAGGACATCCAGATTATCTGTGGAGAAGAAAACAAAGAAACTCCTAAAAATGTTGAAATATTTGAAGCAGATAAAGAACACCGTCATGTATTACATATTTAGATATTCTTCCATTAAACAAATCAAGTCCGAGTTTCAGCAGAAGTATTTGAAAGTTTTCCTACTTCCACGACGAAAAGATATACGGATGCAAAAAAAAAAGAATTATACTCACTCAAATTCTGCTGTTGCATGATGTTCTGGAACATATGCGGTGAATTCGAGTTCCTATCAGGAGACTCCTCTCCCGTGACGACCCTCCTCCTCTTACTAAACACAGGAAGAGCCGGTTCTGTCAAATCCACATCCACATGCGCCTGCCCCTCCTGACTATTCTCATCGTGCACTGGACTACCAAACGACCCGGTAACCTCCATGTCTTTAATCCTAACATGGCCCGGTTTAATGCCTCTTGGCAAGACAGAAAACCGCACAAAATGCTTCATATCCCCAACCATCATTGGCTTAGGGAGTCCTCCAAACTCGACATTATGCGGCACGTCATCAATCAAAACGGTCTGCAACGAATCTACAAACCGCAAGGTATGCGTTTTACCCAAAATTTCGAATTTCTGCGTGCTCGCGTCAAGAAAAACAGGTACTATGGTCTTAGCATCGATAATCAAATTAATCTTGCCGCAAACAATGTCTCTGCGTTTCTCCATGCCGATTTTAACTTGGGGAGGAGGTCCTTCGAGTTTAATCATCGAAATTTTTCCGGCTAAATCCACGGGGACAGCGGGACCACCGAAAATGCACTCGTAATACTTTCCGTCTACTAGAAACTCGCGAGTGGGGCCCCCGAAGCAAATCTTGTGCATCTGGCCGTTAATGGTGACTTCTTTATACGGATCGTTGAAATTTAAAGTGAAAACTTCCTTGTCGTCGAAAATAACTCTGCGAGTACCATTTTGGAACGAAATCTCCCTTGGGTCATCCCAATTCAAGAAAATTATCGCCTGGTTGTCGTAGTAGCGAATATCCCTCGCTACTCCATCAATATTGATTGTTTTATGGTTATCTTGCGGGGAATCGACGATCAAATCATTTGTCTGCTCTGAATTCGGCGAATTACCACCCACTGCATTATCATCGATCGGAGGGACAAAATGGGATCTGGGGTAGTTTTGCACTGGTCCCATTGGCCTCCAAGGCCCACTATTCATCGGTCTGGCCCACTGGTCTATCCTAGGACGCATTCCAGGATGTACCGGATACATATTTTCGAAATGCCTTCGCCTACCTCGCCAATTCATAATAGGTCTACGCGGATCTCTATGTTCTTGCCTCACAAACTTCGGGTATGGCTCTTCAGGAGCATTTACGTGCACTGGAGGCACCCTCTCGTCTTTATCACCGAAACTTTGCGGTTTTATTGGAACTTCCTCCACTTCATCCCCGGAAGAGTGTCCATCAAATTCTTCGTCGCTTATTGGTTGCAAGGAAATATTTCCCAAATTTTCCGATTCTTTTCTTTGCGCTTCCCGCAATTTCTGCGTCTCAATTTGCGCGATAATCTTATTCATCAACGCCTTTTCTTGTTCTTTGGTCATGTTTCCCATCTTAATGCACTGCTCATCGGCCGGGGAAATGATAATTTGATTTTTCCTCTTACTCGGCGAAATTTGAGGAGGAAACTCTCGCAAGTCTGTATCCTTTTTATTCACCGATAAATTCAGTTTATTTTTGATGGTCGCGTTGGCCAATTTTGCCCGTAACGCATCCAAACTGGGTTTCTTCGGAGAATCTTTGATTTCCTGAGGCGCGGATTTATCTTGGGATGAGATTATTGGAGGGGGAGGTGTAGGGGGACGATCACTAGTATGTATGGTCGGAGCTGCTGGCGGAGATAAAACCACCGGTAGTTGACGTAAATCTGTATCTTCGTGGCCAAAGAGACTGTAAAAAAACATCATCCTGATGAAAAATAATTTAGCAGAGATGGGATTATAAAGTAGCTCAACAAAGATACAATTCACTTACACATCAAACATCCCAGTTTTGGTTTTCTTGGGATTCGTCATTTCCAATTCTTCGGTGGACGTTCGCTTTTTGGTAATGGGATTGGGTAGTTGTCGTAAATCTACGTCCATGCCTTGACTTGTAATGGCTTTCGAAGGGGAGTCTGCGATAAAAGCTGAGAAATTACTACTTACTCTGACGGGCACCGAGAAAGCCGAAGATAACACACCAAAAGAAAAGAAGACCCTGGTACTTACTCCATTTTGCACATTTGTTTTTTTTTAAGTCGTAATTGTGATTATTTTAGTTATTATGTTTCGTAGTGTAATTATCTTCTAGAGCTTTCCCCAAAGTCAAAACTTCTTGCAGGGTAAGCCAGTTTTAATCTTGGTAATTTTACAGGAAGTAAACTTGTTCACTAAGATTTGTTTATTTATTTTGAAAACCTGTAGAAACTGTTTTTTTTTCAGAACAGCTCAATTTTTTAGCTAGAATAAACTTTTACCACTTTCTACAAAGTCCAAACACAATTCTGTTGCTTTGATACTAATCGCAAAATTTTCCAAGGACCAACCTTGGGACTTCCAAAGGAACTATACTCTCACTTCAGTGCCAGACAGTTGTCGATCTGTTTGAAAGTTTCCAGTCTCGATCGTTTGCCACTGGCGAGGCCCGAAGTCATTACTTTTGAAAAGACTTGAAGGACTTAACACATTGCTTTCCACACATAAAAAATAAACAGTAAAATATTTTTAAGTACAGATCAAGCTATTGAAGAAGAAAATATGGGTTGTCGCTAACAACTTGTGTGAAAAGAATAACAATCTATATTTCATTTATTCTAATATACAAATAAAATTACATTTTATTATTTACTGATGTCATAATATTCGGCCATGATTAGGACAATCTGCAGGTACCCAATTACTTCATAAACCGGTACGATCTTGCGTCTCTTCGGCACACCAAAAAGAAATGTTTGCTCTGCATTTCTACAGTTTGTTGTAAAAATTCTTAAAATGACCCTCTTAAAAGGATCGTGAAGTAATTTTGGTGGTATTTTCATTCTTCCAAGTGTTTACTATTAATGAAAAGTTTGTTTGGCTTCTTAAACACATTTTAAAACCACAATCATTCAAAAAAACTATATGCACAAGACACAAAACTCACAAAAACAACGTAAAAAAATGTGCGCAAAATGAGATCCTCACCCAATACAACTTTTGCACTCTATGTCTCTGGTATAGCGCTCTGGCCCTTGTTGCAATCACGCCAGAGGCATTTGTTATGTTTTCTTGATTATTACACTGCCCGTAATTATGAAGAATAATCATCAGCACTTTTGTGAATAATGTACCATCTGCATCTTTATTTAAAGATAAAAGGTGTACCAGCTTAAGCTTATGTTGTCATATCTCACGTATCAGCACATCATTCTGAAAATTTGCTCGTACACCCTATTAAGGGCAGATTTTAAGAAAATATTTTCTTTGCTCCAGCATTCTCGTTATTGGCAGATGCTTTTTAGGAGGTTGAATCCCTTTAGGCCGCTGAAATTTTCTAATTTTAGTCGGTCGGTACGCCTAACCATTTTTAGCCGCTTAATTTTTAAATGAGCATGTTCCAACTTCTTAGTTGTCTCTCAACCATTGACAGAAACATATTATTTCCAATATTTTTATGGGCAAACAAAAATACACACCAATAACCAAACGTACGTCAAAATTCTGACGCACCAATTTCTGGCAACAACGCCCCCACCTAATTGCAAAATACGGTGGTATAAATTCCAGTGTCCTAAAAAATCTCTGGTAACAATGGGCTAAAAGGAAATATTTTTCCAAAACAGTGCTATTTGCACGTTTTATAAAAAATCTAGTGGATACTTGACGTAAAATTCAAAAATGAAAGAAAATATTCCATAATTTCTGAAAATTGGAACACTGATAGAAATCCTAGCATTCAGGAAAAATTGAACAATAGCCTGCGTCCCATAAACAAATCAAGTGATATAGAAGATTTTTGGAAATCTATAAGGGAAAGAATGAAAGTATCGGTAGGTTGCGTTGAGAAACAGGAGGTAAAGAACGAGGAGAACCAGGAATGCGAAACAGAATTAGAAAAAAGAAAAAAATTGTGACTGGAAATGTTGAAGAAAGAAAAGGGAGAAGCGAGAAGAGAATTCGAAAACAAAGGAAAACGTGGAAGAGGATATTGAGGGAAAAGAAAATACAACGAAAAGTTTATCAATGATATGGAGGAGAATCACAAGAACAACGAAATAAGAAGTTTATACAGAGGCGTAAGAAGATAAATAAAGGGGTGCCAACCAAGAACAGTATTTAATAAGAATTATTTCGATGAATTAGTGAATGGGGGTGAAGGGCAAGATGAAGAAATAGTAGATGAATGCACGGAAGATGATATACAGAATCAAGAAGGATGGGAGGAAGAACCATCAACACTGAAGGAAGTTGAAAGTTGAAGTTATTATTCGAAGTCTGAAAAGTTGGAGGGAAGCAATACTACATCCATTGTACAAGAAAGGGGATAAGCTGGAACCTAAGAATTTCAAGGGTATAGCTTTACTTAATGTTGCCTATAGTATACTTGAATCTTGTTTAAAGAATATGTTAACGGTGAACTAGGACTTTGGGATCAGCAGAACAAAGAATGCTGGGAGTGTGGGAAAGATAAGTGCTAAGGAAGATATATGGGGGTAAAAGAGTAGATGGTGTGTGAGAAAGGAGATATTTGGGGACCAGATATAGTTGGGACATATTACGAGAGCAACACCAAAAAGAGTATCTGAAAGTAGTACAGAGGGAAGAAGACAAGGAAGACCGAGAGTGAGTTGGAGGGAAGAAGTAATGAAGGATATAGGGCGGTTAGGCACTGAAAATTGGAGGGAGAAAACGGAAAATAAAAGAGAATGGAGAACATTGGTTAACAAAGTCATGGGCCTACTACGCCACAGATTATCTGGTCAAAAATAATGAGACTTTCCTTATGCCATTTTTCATTTAGGGGTGATAAAGTTAAAATTTAAAAAACAATTTTTATTAACAACTCTTGGATTTAGTTCTATAATTCAATGCCTGGCGGGGTATTTGCTCGAGGAGTAGTTGTTCAAACGGTCCAGTACCACTGATTACTCCCAGATAATTACTCAAAGTAATTGTCACTTGCTGAAGAGAAGAGAAGAAGAAGAAGAGAGAAGAGAATTCGAAGAACAAAGGAAAACATGTAAGAGGATATTGAGGGAAAAGAAAATTAACAAAAAGCTTATTAATGATATAGAGGAGAATCACAAGAACAACGAAATAAGAAGTCTATACAGAGGAGTAAGAGGAAAAAAAGGGGTGTCAACCAAGAACAGTATTTTATAATAGAAATGGTGAAATAATAGAAGAGAGGGGTGTGTTGGAATTGTGGCAGAATTACTTTGATGAATTATTGAATGGGGGTGAAGGGCGAGAAGAATAAATAATAGATGAATGCACAGAAGATGATATGCAGAATCAAGATGGATGGGAGGAAGAACCACCAACTTTAAAGGAAGTCTGAAAAAATACAAGAGTCCTGGAGGCGACTAAATAACTGCAGAAATTTTTAAATATGGAGGAGAGGAATCGGCTCGATGTGTGAGGGACCTTTTGGAAGAAATATGGAACAGGAAGAAATACCACAGAGTTGGAGGGAAGCAATACTACATCCATTGTATAAGAAAGGTGATAAGATGCAACCTAAGAATTACAGGAGTCTAGCCTTACTTAATGTTGCCTATAAGATACTTGCATCATGTTTAAAGAATAGGTTAACGGTAAGAATGGAGAATGAACTGGGAGATTATCAGTGTGGTTTTAGTCTGGAAAGATCGGTTGTAGACCAGATATTTACTCTGAGAGAATTACAAGCAGAAAGTTACGAGTATCAAAAGGAAACATATGCTGTTTTTGTTGACTTTAGACAAGCCTATAATAGAATAAGCTGGGAATAGGCAAAAAACTTGTAAACATGGTAAAGTTGATATTAAACGAAACTGAGAACAGAGTCAGAATAAACGGTAAAACTTCAGAGAAATTTAGAGTGAAAGGAGTAAGACAAGGTGACCCTCTACCATCCGTGCTGTTCAATTTTGCATTGGAAAGAGTAATACGGGATGCCAATGTTAATAGGTCTGGCCTGGTGTACAATAAGCGACACCAGTGCATTTGCAGACGATGTGATGATTGTGACAAGAAGTAAACAGGAACTGCAGGTGGTAATGCAGAGATTGGAAAGTTCGGCAAGGAAAATGAGTCTAATTATCAATGAAAATAAAACAAAATTCATGACATGGACAGATAGAGATTTGGGAGTGAGTGGGGAGCTAAAATTAAGAACGAACGAAGGCATAATTTACAAATTTGAAGAAGTGGAGAGTTTTTCATATCTGGGGACAATGTTTTGCAGAAAACCGAACATCCAAAGAGAGGTACAGCAGAGAATAAACTGGGGATCTATAAAACTTTTTTTGTAACATCCTGTTTACATTACGACTTACTTATACACTAATATTGCTACATAAATTTCTTAAAACTATGCGCCTGTCACATTCTGCTTAAAAATCAAGATATGCATCAGAAGTGGCAAACAAGGGTGGACATGTTTGGCGCATTCGTTGTTCGCAACACATAATCGAGCTTATTTTACACTGGCCGATCGTTCACATTCTTTGTCATTTTGCGCCCTGATCCCGGTCTCCTTGTACAGGTACCAGTTTCACTGAAACTGAGCGAGATCCGCCTAGAACTTGAGCTTTATAATATTAGCCCCGAGAGTAGTAGAACTATCAGCGAAAACCGGTCAATTGGTCAATTGACAGCCATCGCATTCCACTTTTGAGTTTCATAATTTTATGGGGCATTCAGATTACTCCTACTTACCAAGATTAAAACGTGTCTTCACCGCACAAGAAAAAAAAATGTACAAAAACTCCGCGTTTCAATTTTTGGCACTGAGAAAACAAACACGGTGCAGAAACTTGTGAACAAATCTTACTTTTATCCTCTCCTTGGTCGGCCTGCAAGCGGGGCTGCTTCT
This sequence comes from Xestobium rufovillosum, assembly GCA_963966045.1. Taxonomy (NCBI): domain Eukaryota; kingdom Metazoa; phylum Arthropoda; class Insecta; order Coleoptera; family Ptinidae; genus Xestobium; species Xestobium rufovillosum. The sequence goes on along the minus strand of OZ014492.1, from coordinate 48,613,653 downwards.
CCGGGGGCACCATTCTCAGATCGACATCACCATGCTCCGGCTCGGGACTCACCGACATCTTCCTGTTGCGGCGCATGTAATTCCTGTTCTTGGTGGAAATTTTCACATCCTTAAAAGAAGTCGGCGAAGAAGAATTACTTTTAACAGACTTAGTGGGGGATTTGACCTTTTTCTCTGCGCCGTCTCTTTTTTTGTGCTTAGAGGGGGATTTTACGGGCGAACTCGGTTTCGAGTCCCCCTTGCTTTTGCTCGGCGAGTCCAGTGAACTCGTCGAGCCCGTTTTGGAGTCAGAATCGGAGCTCTTTGAGGCCCGAGAAGTTTTCGACGACTCTACTTTCGTACGGGATTTGGGATAAGTGCGGGGGGGTTTCGGTTTGTCGGAGATATCTTTGTTTGATACCGAACGAGGTTCGGTGCGATTCTCTCGAACACTCATTTTACTGTTTACAATTTTATTATTTGAATCTATCTGTGGCTTAGATTCTAGCTGAACATTAGAATTTACGATATTGGTTTGCTTCTGGTGCTGCCGCAGGAGCCGGGGGTCTCGGATCGGGCGCGCGGCAGCCACTAGCGCGCTGCTTACCGGGGCTATTTTCGGACCGCCGGACGTCTGCATCCTTTGCCCAAAACTGGACGAGGTCTGCTGCAACAACAAATCACACTCAAATCCGACAAATCAACCAGAAAATAATAGAAAAACATAGAACACAAATAAATAAATCAGGAAACAAAGGTCATAAAAAGAAGTTTGCTGCATGCTTTGACAATATCAATTTTTATCGAATTGTAAAACATTGTTAAATATCCTTATTATTATAGTTATTTTATTTATTATTATTTATTTATTTATTTGCAATTTAGGACTCCGGCATTCATCAAAAATGTGTCACAAATAAAACTCCATGAGGAAAATTAATATTTTGCAAGCAGGTTGCAAACTATTTCTGTTTGCTAGGGTGCAACTTCAAAAGTACTGGCTTGGTCTTAGTAAAAGTATGCAAGGGCCACTATTAGTCATAATTTTATAAATTTTGTTTCACTATAAAACTATTTTTGCCTTACGACGAGCAGAAACAATATATGTATTGCCAAAACCCCGATTTTCATGCTTTAGTTCTTAAAGTTTTTAAGCTTGGCAGAAACATTGTTGAAGGCATAATGCTCACCGTTTTGAATAAAATAAAATTAAGTTTTCCATGATATCGTAGTAGGTTCATCCCCTAAAATTTGGCAAACCACTCTAAAATTCGATTCAACTTATTTATCTACCGACTCTTTCGGTTTTGTAATTGTATATTCTTTTATTTGTCTTTCCCTGTTTTTTTAGAAATATAATGTTCTTATTGCGGGGAGACACAAACCAGGATAATAAATGCTTTCTGGTAGGGGTGGCGCCAACCAACAAGGACATTGTGTATGATCAGTGATCATCATGCCTACCCTTAAGACGCACCTACAATTCCAAAAATTATGGCATCATCTTCAGCAGTACTATTAGCCGATAGTCATGAGGCCACATAAAGGAAATAGAAGATTCAAATGAAATGTTTAATGAATTCCTTCGAATATTCATATCCATCCCCGATACTTCTATCCCAAAGAAATCAATCTCTCCTCAAAGAAACACTACGCGCCTCTTGTCGAAGAAATTGGAGACACATTAAAATTTCCACTGAGAGCACATAACGCCAAGTCAGATATTAATTTGGAAATGTCAATGAAATCCTATCTATTTACAACAGAACAAGCAGAGAAAGCCAGATATGCAAGCAGACTAGCCCACTCCAAGAATAAATCGAAAAGGAATGGGTAAGAAAGAGAACACCCCTTCAGCTCAAGAATTTAACAATTACTTTAGATCTCTATGAGAAAATCACGAAACATCGACATCCAAAAATATCCTGTTAACAGCTCATCAATATATCTGCATCCTACAAGTGAAAAAGAAGTATACAACTCAATACTGAAGATTCAGAATAAACCCACACCCGATATATACTGTATTTCTTCAAGTGGTTACAGATCCACATAAGATGAAGCTTGCTATAGTACACCAGATTTTCAAGAAGGGTTCTACATGCAACTGCAGCAATTACAGGCCGATTTCTACACTTCCCGAGTTCTCAAAAATATTTGAGGACATATTAGCTAACAGAACAATGGAATTCTTTAGGACAAACAGCTACTTCTGCCAACAACAATTTGGATTCATCCCAGATAGAGGCATTTCTGAAACATTAAAAAGTTTCAAGGAGTAACTGAAGCTTTCGATCATCATGAAAACTATCAGGTGAAGCTCTGCGATCTCAGCAAGGCATTTGACAGCCTATTTTTTGGGAAAATAGAACACTAGTGCTTCAAAAGGTGTGCAATATAATTAATAACATCTTTCTTAACTAACAAACAAACAAACAAACAACCAACAGCAAGTCAGATTCAATGAAACCACCAGTAACATGAGTGATATAAAGGAGGGCGTACCGCAGGGTTCTCCTTTGGCTCCTCTATTCTTCATCATTTTCATTGACGATCTACCAATGCACCTTACTACAGATACAATCATCTATGCAGATCACACAACCATTGTCAGCAAGGGACCATCGCTTTAAACAAGCTCAAGCTAAATGAAGACAAGACAGTCTCCATCAATAATTTTGACCTTAATAGATGGAATGAACCTGGGAGGGAGAACATCGTTTTTGGCAGAACGACTCTAGGTATTAGTGTTGATTCCAGGTTATCCTGGTAACCCCATTCCTCCAACCTATGCAACCGTTTGACCAAGTTTACATTTGCCTTGACAGTTCAAAAAACAGCAAGACCTGAAGCCGCCATAGTAGATAAGCTATGCCGGTCCAGGACCACGATTAACACTGAAACTCCCATAAGAGCTGAAAAACTGTTTTACTTCCGGTCTGGGACAACAACCAGTAATATTTAAGAATATTTAAATTTCAGGAAACTGTAATTGTGTAGTTGATGTTTCAACTATTCTCCGCTAGATGGCGTATAGTGTGAGCTATTGAGTAGCAGATAGGTAGGTAACTATAACTGAAGTAAAACTGTTTTTCAGATCTTATGGAAGTTTCAATGTTAATAGTGGTCCCGGACCGGCATAGCTTATCTACTCGCCATTATAGCCTACCATGTCTTGTTTCACTCCAAAATGTCCTACGGTGTTGAATTATTTAAGAGGAAACTGAAGATTTTTGGGTAAAATTAGTCACAGTTGTATTTAGCAGCACGCTCCAATTTGCACTCGTCTTTGAGCAGCTTTTACATCAGTATTTTCCACCACACGCAAAAAATGAATACAACATTTTTTGTTCCAAATTTAATTGTGAACATTTCTCCATACCAGCATATTTATCGAAAACTGAAGGATTCAGCAGATAAATACGCTGGATTGAATTTGGGTGTGTCTTACCCAATTTTAAGGGATGAACCTCCCACAATATCTGAGACAAGTTTATTTTATTTTATTAGCAACGTCTTCAAGCCTACCAAGTTTTAAAACTAAGAATTTTTGGGTTAATATGGCGATTTCCTGGACTACTTGTCCTAAAACGAAATGGGGCAAGAATTTATCGGAGACTAGACAAAATACCCCAAAATCGCAAGGATATTATAAAAACTAAAAGTTTATAAGCGAAAAGTGTATAAAACAGTGTAAAAAAGTGTATATAACAAAAAAAGACAACACCGAAGAAAAATATGGTAACAAATGATCTCTTTACTCACCATTGGGGTCGTTTTAGGTTTAACACCCGTCATTAATACTGAATTTGGTCTGGCCGTGGGTTTCGTGACTAGTTGCTTCGCTACTTCCGGTTTCAACAACAAATTCTGTAAGAAAATTACCACCTTTATAAATACTCCAATAAAAATTTTACGACGCAATAAACTCCATAAAAAAAATTGGGGAATTTACCTGAGCTGTGGTAGCACTGGGCATTTTTCCAGCCACGTTTGCAATCTTCAATTGTTCCTGTAGCTTCACCTGCGTCTGCAACAACTCCAACTCGAGCTTCTTCTGCTGCAATTCAAGTAGTTGCTTCTGTTTGTTTATAAGTTTCTGCTGCATATCCAAAGTTTCTGGATCCAAAGCACCAGTACTGGAACTAACTGGTATAATTGGGGTTGTAAGGGGCAAAGACTTTGCGGAAGAATCCGAAGTTTCTTTTTTTATTGTAGAACCTTTAGATTTTGACTGAAATAAACCACTGTTTAGTTAGTTTGAGAAGATTTCTCGAAACGACGACATGACTTACAGAATTCATCAGAAATTTGGGATTTAGATGAATGCTGTTGTTTGGGGGCGGCGCAGTTACAGGCCAAGCAGGGTCTAACATGCTTATTTGGACATCTAAAGCGTATAGCTTCTTTGGAGGCAAAACGTCGTTCCATGTTTGACGTAATTTGAACATTTCTGCTCTCGTACGCTCATCCACCTAAACAACAATTACAAAAGATAATTAAAATACGGCGATTCGTTTCGATTGAAATAAAAATGCGGTAGAAACAGACGTACCGATTCAAACACGCTGCAGAAAGTTGGGACGATGTTTTGACAGAATAGCGTCATGTAGGGGCCTCCGACGTTCTTGATTATACAATCGATGAGATACAAAACTGGCAGTTTCACCTCCGTTCGTACCTAAACACAAAGAAACTCTCACTCTAGCAGCTGCGCTGCTCTATGAAACCACTTTATTTTTAACTTAAAAACTAAGATTCTCTCCACTTCAGTTTAATGACCAATACTTACGATAAAATGTTGGACATTCTTCACCGTAATTGCAATTAAGTCTTTGAAAATACTTTTTAAAAAATTTCATAAAATCAAAACTGAAGTTCAAACAAAAATATCATATTTTTACGCAGTTGAAAAATGATGTGAAAATTTGATTTGTTCAACAAGTTGCAAGGTACAAACACACCATTTTTAATAAAAACACTTAACGTTAAGTATTAGAGGATAGTATTAGTCACTTTCGAAGTAAAATAGGGTAACCACATTTCGCAAAATAAAAAATCACCATAGCTGCTCAGATTTTATTCAATCTCTACACTGGCATATTCTTTTAAAATAACCGATTTTACGTTTCGACGCACTATTATTTCAGAAATCAGCCTCTCTATTCAAGAAAAATCAAAATAACAAGACGTAACCATTAACCAACTCTACAACTAATTAGGGCACGTAACAGTAAATTTGAAGCATGCATATGAAAAATAAATGGTCCTCAATAATTTTTTAATATTTTATTCAAATATTTCACAACCATTTTTTTCGGGAGACTAGAAATTATTGAAAAAAAAAATTGTGACTCAATATGTCTACAGTAACCAAGATGAAGGAAATTTAACATATTGAACCAACAAGGAAGTAACAAACATTAAAAAATAACCTTTGCAAGATGAGTTTCAATAGCCTCAACAATATCTTTCGCATGCTGCGAGTTCTCTTCGGCCAACATTGTAAGTACGCTTATTAGCGGCTTGCTGTTAAAATTCAAATCCGCCAAACTCGAAGTGTATTCTTCTTTAATTTCTTTACTAGTTGCCATTTTCCAATCTTTTTACTGCTGCAATTTAAAACCGAATATTTCCCTATGCACTTGACGTTACCTTCGTTTACGACACATCTGCAACGAAAATGACATGTAACACGCTACCAAGGCTTGGCGTATGTTTGAAAACACAATTACACATCAATATTTTAAAACAAAAACTTCACTCACCTTTGAATTATTAACTAGGCATTATAAAGCACTAAAAATCCTTTAGAACACAATCAAATATGTTCCAAACACACACTTAAATTCCAACAAAAATGGCGTACTCCAAGTTTATCTGCTTTATTTTAGAAGACTGAGCCGTTTTCGTGACGGAGCTTACCAGGAAACCTTTGTCTGACGTCATTGGTTTTCCCTAGAACTCTCTTCCGATTGGTCAAAGCCAGCCAATAATAACAGGATTTCACCAAAACAACAAGAGAGGGGATTGACAGGGCGAGGTGATTCACGGAAATGGGCAAATCGGTAATGGTAAATCTGGTAAATTTACATTCTGGGAAATTTGCCTAGATAATGTTTGTAAATAATATCAAACAAGGAATTTATTGTCCTAATTGATATTGAATTATGTAGCAGGTATAGAATTTAGTAATTATTAAATTTTAATCGAGTTGTCTTAATTTTTATTTTTTTAGAACTAATGGAAAGTAACATGAGCCAAAAAAAATCGCATTAATTTTTTTATAATGGAGGATTATAAATTTTTATTTAAAGTAGTATTAGTAGGCAATGCTGGCGTTGGAAAGACTTGTTTAGTGAGAAGGTTTACTCAAGGACTTTTTCCACCTGGGCAAGGTGCCACGATTGGCGTGGATTTTATGATAAAAACAGTGGAAGTAGATAATGAAAAAGTAAAGGTAGGTAAATAAAAACGATAGTAATTTGCATGTTTTTTGCTTGGAGTTTTTGTAAGTTAACCCCACTCGCCAAAAGTTGGACATCCTACATCCCTAACTATTTGAGAGCAGTAGTCTAATCTGGGCCTACCGCACTACCTCTTTTTATTCCTACCTCTGACTCTAGAATGTCGCGAACTAAGCCTTCGTGCCTCAGAAGGTGCCCTACCATTCTATCTCTCCTATTCCTTACTGTCTTCCATAAATTTCGCTTTTCTCCAACTCTTTCTAATACCTCTCTCCAAGTTTCGCACCCGTACTCCACACATATGTTTTTAAGAGCCTCTTTTGAGTTTATACCTTCTACAATCTATCATTTGTAGTGAATTTATGTAGAGGTTTCTGATTCAATTATTATTATGTATATTTTAGTTACAAATTTGGGACACGGCAGGCCAAGAACGCTTTCGATCTATAACTCAGAGTTATTACAGATCTGCGCACGCTTTAATATTAGTTTACGACATATCTTGCCAGCCGACTTTCGATTGTTTGCCGGATTGGCTCAGGGAGATCGAGGAATATGCGAGTAGTAAAGTTTTAAGGATATTAGTGGGGAATAAGATAGACAGAGACGACAGGGAGATACCCAGACATGTCGGCGAGGATTTCGCCATGAGACACAACATGTACTTCCTCGAAACTTCCGCTAAAGAAGCCGATAATGTTGAGAAACTATTCATGCAAATAGCGGAGGATCTAATGAAGGTGAGTAGAAATTTTGCCTTTCGATATAGCACATCATTTTCTGGGATTTCAGCAGGCCAGGACCAGAGATCTGCCTCGCTACGAGAGCAGATCTACGAATATCAATACCAGTACATCGACTGTAGGTGAAAACAGTTGCTGTAGCAAACTTTCGTAGCTTTCTTTTTAGCATAAACGTGACGGCAATATTCTTATCTCGATGAAACATTCCTCGTTCCTTTTTTTGTTAAGTTTTGTTGATACTCATTTGCAGCTACTATTTTCGCTCGTATTATTTATTTTTTGTCACAATTGTCTGTGATTTTTATTATAAAAACCTTGTTTTTCAATTTAAACAAGTTCTTTATGGTTATGCATTTTTTTAACCAAGAGAGGACGTAATGTTTGAATATTTTTTGGCTTAGCAGGCCAAGGTTACAGAAGGGTGCTGATTTTGATATTTTGCGCTTTCCTTGTTATGAAAATATATTGAAATTCAGCACTTTCGTAAAGTAAATTTGCACATAGATTTGGTGTAGGTAATTTTAGTGTTATAAAATTAATGGTAAATTTTATATAATAACGATTATTTATTTCTACGTTAACAACCAAAGAATAACAAATGTGTAGTACAGTAATAAATATTTGAATATAGTTTTTTTTTACTTCACCCCTCGAATAATAAATAAATAAATTATATAATAAATTACAAATTACCGAAGTTATCAATCTTCAACAACTTCTTCGTAAATTCAAATAAGCGTTCTTGCAATTCTTCCTCATTCGCAGCTGGCTTAACAGGACTTGTTTTACAATTATTAATGTAAGTCCCTCCTTTTCCTTCCAAATCTTTAGAAAGACAGGCATACACTATGGGGAAAGCACCTTGTTCGGGAGTCTGAAAATAGGTGTTTGAAATTTCCCGCAAAACCCAATCAATCCAGTCTATCCAACAAAAACTGCAAATAAGCTGAATTTTTAGATTTCTAGTAAATTGATTTAAAGGACAATACAGCGATTGGGTAGAAGTTAGGGAATCTAACAATATACAAAGACAATATTTCTTGGAATTTCATACCTGCTCGAGCTCCTAATTTCGGTGGGATCTGGGAAGTGTGAAATACTGGAATCAATATATAGGGCCAAACTATTAACGTGCTCAGATTCGCGGATGATATAGCAGTATTAGCATCCAGCAAAGAAGAAATAGGAAGGGCTCTGAATGAAATGGAAGCAGTTTTGATGTAGCCCTTGCCGACGGTGACGCTAGTGATTTGTGTTCTTCCAAAAGTATGAATAGACTTTTATTATTTTATGCTAATGTGCAGGGTATTCGGGGGAAGGAGAGTAGCTTGTTTGTGACCCTAAATGACGTGGGTCTGCCTCACATTGTTTGCTTTTCGGAACACTGGCTTCACAAGTCTGAGCCTCTTGATATAGAAAGTTATTCTCCGGTCTCCGTTTACTCTCGGGATTGCAGTATTAGGGGGGGCACTGCTATTTTGTGCCTGCGGGACTTAAATTTTTTAAATTTTTCAGAGTTTGTTGTGCCTGATTTGTCTATTGATTTTGTGTTTGAGTATTCCTGTGTTTTTAGTAGTGACTTAGATATTTATATTATTTGTATTTACCGTTCGCCTCAAAAGGATCTTAATGTATTTTTTGCTTCGCTTCACATTTTGTTGTCATCTGTGATGGGGAAACGCTCTCGAATTGTATTGACTGGGGACTTCAATATCGACTTTCGGGAGAACAATAGTACAACAAAAAAACTAGCCGATTTGTTTCATGTTTTTGGCCTTGAGATGCATGTGAAGACTCCTACACATATCACTGCCGACAGCTCTAGTATTATTGATTATCTTGTTAGTAATTTTCCTTCTGGTGTGAATCCGTTAGCACTGGTAAACAACACTTTTTTGTCTGATCATGAATTTTTGACCTTTTCTGTCAATGTATGTGGCTCACTGAATCATAAACCTATAAGATACGTAAGGGCATATAAAAGATCTGAGAGTGTTAATTCATTTAAGGACGCGTGTCTGAAGTATGAGAGATGTGATCCGAATATGTCTGTTGACTATCAGTTTGATCACCTACTTGCTTTCCTAGAGAGTTCCCATGATAGGTGTTTTCCTTTGAAGCGTCATGCTAAAGTGACTGAAAAACCATGGATCACACATGGTATACGTGTCTCATCTAGAAATAAAACTTGTCTACATGTCTTGAGGAAATTTTTCACTGATTCAACATTTATCAAGGATTACTATTTTAAATATAAAAAAATCTTCAAGTCTACAGTCAGATTGGCCAAGTCCAACTACATTAATTCCAGAGTTAATAATTCGAATAATAAAGGCAGAGAACTCTGGAATATCATTAATACAAGTTTGGGGAGGAAAGAGTCTCATAGTGACGTTCACCTATGTGTTGGCGATGCAGTGGTTAGGGATGTTGAGGCAGCTAATTGCCTGAATAATTACTTTTCAACAATTGCACAGAGATTGGTTAGTCGAATACCAGCTGTTGCAACTACTGCATCTAATTTCTTGACCGCTAATGTTGCCAAGCAGAATGATACTTTTGTTTTTTTTTCCAACTGATGTCGGTGAAGTTGCACGTACTTTGAGACTTGTATCTAGAAGAGTTTCCTATAGGGACCGGATCCCTGCCATCATTTTTTCTTATTTAACTATTAATATTCATCTGTGTCTTGCTGATCTTATAAATAAGTCATTTTGTGAAGGCATTTTTCCTTCATCTTTAAAAAAAGCGTTTATCGTGCCATTGCATAAGGGGGGTGAATTTGGACCAGAAAATTTTCGGCCAATCTCATTGTTGCCGACCGTTTCTAAGCTGATTGAGAGGCTGGTCAAGGCCAGATTGGTTAGCTTTTTGGACAAATGCTCTACCTTGTCCAGTTTGCAGTTTGGTTTCCGTAATAATAAGAGTACTGGTCTGGCCATTTTTTCTTTTCTGGACCATGTATATGAGGCAAAAAACACTCACTGCAACTCCCATTATATTCCTGTTTCTGTGTTTCTCGACCTCTCTAAGGCTTTTGATTGTGTTGACCACTCTATTTTGTTGGAGAAGTGCTCATATTATGGATTCAGGGGTGTTTCTGGGGGGTGGATTCGTTCTTATCTGATGGGAAGATGCCATGCCGTTTCTATTGTCAACGCTGATTGTCAGAAATTTACATCTGACTCTGCTCAGTCTATGTATGGGGTGCCTCAGGGTTCTGTCTTGGGCCCACTTCTCTTTCTGTTGTACATAAATGATATGTCTTCTCTGCGCATTAGTGGCAAGTTCGTTCAGTTTGCTGATGACACCAATATAACTTGGTTTGGTAGTGATGGTCATGAGTTGCATGACAGGATTGCGTCGGACATGTCGCTCTTGTGATGTTGGTTTGCGGCGAACAGGTTGACTCGTAATCTGGATAAGACTTGTCTTATGAATTTCAGGCCTGGCGTATTGTTTGCCCTTTCTTCAGATGGTGTTATAATTTCATCTGTAAATACTACTAAATTTTTGGGTGTTCATCTCGACCATAGATTGAATTGGCAGGAGCACATCAAACACCTAAGTACAAAGTTGTCTAGATCCTGTTTTGCCCTTAGGACTCTTATGAATAATTACGATTTACTTGTGGCTAAAAATGCGTATTTTGCGCTGTTTGAGTCACATCTCCGATATGGTATACCTTTCTGGGGTTACTCCTCTGCCGAAAATTTTAATTATATCTTTCGATTGCAGAAGAAGGCAGTGAGAATTCTCTCAAGGCGTCTTCCTCGTACCCCTTCAAGGCCGCTTTTTGAGAATCTGAGAATATTGCCACTGGCATGTATTTACATTTATGAGATAGCTGTTCTGCAGTTTCGGCTTTAGAATAATTGTGTCACGGGGAAACAGATTCATGAGCATTTTACGCGGTCTGCAGTGTTATTGTACCAGTCGAGGCCCTACTCGGAAAATTTTAAGAGAAGTGTAATATATATGTCCATTCAAATATTTAATAAGCTACCTGCATCAATTTCTTCCATTTCAACTTTTTTACTGTTCAAGGCTTCTTTAAAAAGATTATTGCTTGATAAGTTGTACTATAGTGTAGATGATTTTCTCTGGGGTTGAGAGTGTTGTTCCCCGGTTTCCTCATGTGAGGTTTTGATATATTTTATATTTTTTTCTTTTGTTTTGTTTTGTGATTTATTTTGTTTGATATGTTATGTGTTCTATCTATGTATTCTGTATTGTGTTTTCTGTCTATGACGGGCTAAATAAATGATTTGATTTGTAGGGCTATGGTATGAAGATCAATAAAAAGAAAACCAAACTTTTGGTGGGTAGATAGGATAGGAATAAAAAGAGGTAGTGGGGTAGGCCCAGATTAGACTATTGCTCTCAAATAGTTAGGGACGTAGGAAGTTTAACTTTTGAGGAAACGCATAGGCTAGCTCAGGATAGGACAGGATGAAGGTATACGCGTCCAACCAGTCTTCGGACTGAAAACTTTATGATGAATCTAACAATATATACACAATTACTTGACGAAAGACAATGTTTCTTGGAATTTCATACCTGCACGAGCTCCTAATTTCGGTGGGATCTGGGAAGCGTGAAATATCATTTGAAGAGTTGCAGGTGACCCTAACTTAAGTTCTTAAAATTTTATTAATATTGGTGCTGATAGATAGCAGTTGTAATGATTAATTCACTACCGGAATCCAAAAATTCAGCTTGCTTGCAATTTTTGCCAGGTTCGAATTCGTTTACAGTGACGACTGAACATATTTACTACCTTGAAAAATAGCGAGGGAACCCATGGAGCATAAGTTTTTAAGCGCGTTCCATCAAACAATTCCGTGTTGACGATACCGGGGTGGACTGCGTGCACTTGTACTGGAAGCTTCTTTTTTAACATTAAATCATTTAAATATAAAGTAAATAATATCTGAGCTAATTTAGATTCTCCGTACGCCGCAGCAGGAATGTATTGTATTCTGAAAAATAAATAAATAACGTGCCGCATTGAAAGTAAACTGTTTCAATTGCAAAACTACTGTAAATGGCGCAAAAGTTAGGTTAAGATGTTTCGTAAGTGACATTGACAGATGCCAAGAGCTTATTTACCTATTGTTGATGTCCTCAAAATTCATATTCGCAACTAAGTACGCACAAGATGATACATTGACAATTCTAGAGTTATCATTGTCTTTTCCCCCTGAAGCGAGATTTTCTAACAAAAAATGCGTCAGAAAAAAATGTCCCAAGTAATTCGTTGCGAATTGAGATTCATAGCCATCTACTGTTTCTTCGAACGGCCCAAACATCTTACCAGCTAAAAAATATGAAGAGATAAACGGATAAATATTTTTTGCGGTAGGAACTAACCGTTGTTTATTAAATAGTTTAGTTTCGGGTGTTTTTCTTTGACGATTTTCGAGAAAATCCTAACAGATTCCAAGGAACTTATGTCTAATTGATAAACGCTTATATCTCCTGTTTTTATGTCCTCGTCTCTAAATGCTTTTATAAGAGTTTTACCTAATTCAACGTTTCTGCAACCTAAAAAAATTATTAAACGGGCGTTTCATGGGAAATGAAATAAGAGCACTTCTCAGACCTATAACTATGTGAATATCGCATTTAAGAAGCATTTTAATAACTTCCAAGCCGATTCCACGTGTGCCACCGGTAATGACAGCGATTTTTCCGGTTTGCCGCAACAATTCTGAAAAATTAAATCGGGTCACTCAGTTCAGTTAAATGTAGGTAGGTACTTAATTACTGGAGTAAAAAGTTATTTTAATATTTTTTGAGTTTTGAAACATTATAGTTTTCCCCATTTCGCCTTCTCTCTGTCGTCAACAATAACTGAGATAGCGATGGTTAGCCAATAAAATTTAACACCCTGTATATAAGAATCACTTTATCTAGGAATCGAACTCACCTGTTTTGTTGCTCCGTTTCATCAGAAAGTCGTCCATTAGCGCCCTGGATCCCATTATGTTGTAAAAAACTTCATATTTAGCTTCTGCCAAAATATGTTTAAGAGGCCTCTTTGATTTCAGAATAGCCACAGTAGTACAAGCAGCAATGATTATCAGACTTATTATTATTATCATATTTGTAAACGTTTGTGGCGTATAATTTATCTGGGACTACTCTATGGACTAAGGCAGAACCAGAACGACTGAAAACGGAAATACCGTTGATGCTCTCATAATGTTTAACATACTTTCTTGTATTTACCGTCCCGTGAAAGTTGGTCTACCGGAAGAAAAAATGTTTTAATTTATCATAAAGGAAAAATTTACAATAAGTACGTTCATAGTTTTTATCGTCTTTCTGTTTAATAAGGGGAACTCATTAACTCAACATATGTACTATGAAAATTACAAATTACAATCAATATCAAGGATTAAAGTATCACAGATTATTTTTTATTATGGTACTGAGCCAGTGGCGTATGGCATCCTAATATAAAAAGGGGTACAAATGTTTATTAATAAATGTTTATTTGAGATTTTGGGATTTCTCTTCCTAAATTGAACTTGACGGTAACTTGTACTTGTACATGACACCTATTATAATAAATACCCGTCCCCAGCGTTCTTCTTGATTAAAACATGCTCTTGATATGTGTGAGCAGTGTCAGTATCACTTAACCTAACTTTTGCAATATAATTACAGTAGTTTTACAATGGAAAAGATTTATTTTCAATGTATGTGTCGTGCTTGGGGCGTAAAAACTTTAAAACTACAACAATTCTATTGCAAAAGTTGTGTTAAGATGTTTTGAAAATGAAACTGACAGACGTCAAGGGCATTTCGGGCATTGTTAAACTGACGTACTGACCTACCCCAAATAAAAGTGTACGCGTCCTTCTGGGAACCGATTTTCGACAGTAAAGTAACAGTTTCGCTCATGCGCACGTCGCTTGGCAACAAAATATAAAATCAAATAATAATTTTCTTACAATTTGTAATTATTGGTTTCAATCAATTTTACCTATGTACGTATATTATCTAATTAAAAAATCTTGTAGAAATTTGACATCTTAATGTTTCACTGACAACGGCAATACAGGGCGTAAGTGTCTCCGTCATACGTCAAATTTTCATTCCAAACAAACCAAAAGCACGTGCCATTTGACGTTTATCGATATTATTTACAAGACTAGACTAGACTAGTTTTTGCAATATAATTATAGACGTTTTGCAGTGAAAACAGTTTATTGTCAATTTGTGTATTGGGCTTACGTGTAAAAACTTGAAAACAACTATAATTATATTTCAGAGGTTAGGTTAAAACGTCAAAAAGCATGTGGCTTTGTTTTGTTTGGAATGAAAGTCTGACGTTTGTGACGACACACTTATGTGGTCCATTTCGGAAAATTTAATTTTCTGCAGAAAACTGCAGAGTTCCACTTACTGACGTCACTAGGATCACTATTTCCATGCTGGTCCTAAAAGATGAAGATGTGCAATGTCTAATCAGGTTGGTAGCAAAGATAAGGTTGAAGTACTCATCTTGTCTATGATTTTACAAAAAACAAAATAAATAATAAAACATGAATCAGGCACTTGTAAATTACAGGGAATAACTTTATCTATCGATCTATCCAAGTTTCGCAACGTTTCAAAATCTCATCGGCAATTTTCTGGTGCTTTCGGGTCCAGTTTAAATTTTGGTGAATTGCGCAATAATGCCGCGTAGGTACCTACGTATAGTTCGAAGGACAATAATAAATAAAAATGATTAAGCTGTTTTATACAGATAACTAAGTACTTATTTACTATTGTCGCTTTGGCGTCAAATTATCTTATCCCATCCACGTCCGTAGCAAAAGTCATGTAATTTTCGTAAATTATAAAAGTGCGTTGTGCATTGGATGTGGAACTAGTCTCTGGATAAAATCAATATTTTTGTTTGTTGATTCGTGTGTTTTGTGGTTACCAATGAGTCCGGCAAACGAGTTACGAAGGAGAAAGGTAAAATTTTAATTATCAAGGTGAAAAGTTGATTGTTACATTCATTTTTTTAGTTGTATGACCCATTTTGATTTTTTTTCACATTATGTAGCTTCAAAATTTGTATTTGGGTTAAAGAATTGTTGATTTCTTCGTAGGATTACACATGATTTTTGTCCCAGTAAGTTTAGATAAAGTTTGAGGATTTTTTTTCTTGTCTTATAACCTATACTGACGTTTTTGGTTTTATTTGCTAACTTTCTATATATTTTTTTATCTACATATTTTTTTTATCTTAATAAAATTTGATGTAAATGTAGCTGCGAGAGGAAAATGGGAAACCACCTGCGAGAAGGAAACGTAAAGAAGTTCAACCTTCTACTATACATCGATCGTTGTTATGTGTGATAATTAGTGGCACAATTCTTACGGTATTTGTAGGTAAGTCTTATACAAGGCTTTCCAAGTGTACATGGGGATAGAAACGATAAATTTTGCTTCCAGTTTTATATACTGATGATATTCCGTGGCATTTGGGACACCGTGCCGTGGATCATTTAGCGAAATCCTTCGGTTATGAAAAGCCGAGATATGCAGTTGTTATTGATGCGGGTAGTACCGGTTCTAGAGTCTTAGCTTTTAGTTTCCACGAATCTTATTTTGGTACTTTGTTTAATGACTTAAAGAAACATTTTCGTGTACATTTTAGTTGAATTTTAGGTGGTCACTTGATGTTAGACAAAGAGTTATTTGTAGAAGTTAAGCCGGGATTGTCATCTTTCGCTGACGAACCAGAGAAAGTGGGTTTCTAAATTGAGCAATTTTCGAATAATTTTATTGTCTTTTCGTTCTATCGTAGGGTGCTGCATCTATTAGTACTTTATTAGAAAGAGCTAAAGATGAAATACCGAAAGAATACTGGCACGAGACTCCTTTAGTGCTGAAAGCAACAGCAGGTCTTCGTCTGTTGCCCACAGAGAAGGCGGAAAACTTATTAAATTCCGTCAGAGAGTTATTCAACAAGAGCTCGTTCTTGACAGATTCGGATGCTGTCTCCATCATGGATGGGACAGATGAGGGTATTTTTGCTTGGTTTACCATCAATTTCTTAGTTGGTAATTTGCTTTCGTACCTACACCTTCCATCACTTCGAAACGATTTAATATTTTCAGATACGATTTATGCTAGTCCATCGAAAACCGTGGCAGCTCTGGATTTGGGCGGTGGCTCGACGCAAATAACATTTGCAGCCCTGACGCCTGCTAGCTTATCTCAGAAAGACTTCATACACTATGCTACGACTCCTCAAAGATCAATCCCCGTCTACACGCACAGTTATTTGGGTCTGGGGCTCATGGCGGCTCGTAAGGAAGTCATTACCGTCGATCAACTTGACGGTACGGCGGTCATAAGTGAATGTGTCAATCCGATAATAAAAAATCACAAATTTCATTACGGCGGTATCGACTACTACGTGAGTGGTTTGCAAGAGAATTATCCTGTTTCTTTGGCTTGGGGTGACGATGAGGACAGTAGAAGGGAAATTCCGATTGTCAGTTTCGAAAAGTGTTCGGAAATTGTCACGGATTACGTTAAATCTAAAGCGACTTTGCCCGACGAGTTGACGACCAAATCTATTTTTGCCTTTAGTTATTACTTCGATCGGGCCGCAGATGTGGGACTCATAGGTTTCAATTTGTAATTTGTTTACATTATTTTTCATATTAAACATACTTCTTTATAGAATTTCCGGGTGGGCAGATAACCGTTGGAGAATATAAAGAAGAAGCGCAGAAAGGTAGGGTTGCTAGGAAACGACCGGTTGCTTAGATACTTCTAGCAGTTGCTAGGAAACGATGATCGATTGTTTCTTTTTTCTTGCAGCTTGTCACAATACAAACACAGATCAGCCATTTTTGTGTCTAGATCTAACTTTTATATCGGTTTTGTTGGAGAGAGGATTTGGTTTGGATCCAACCACTAAAATATACGTAAGTTTTACGGATAATTCGAAACGGTAGGTATTATTTTTGTTTTATTCCAGCTGTATAAATCAATTAGAGGCCATGAGGTCAGTTGGGCATTGGGAGCTGCGTGGGATATTTTGAATTAACTTTTTTTGTAATATATTTTTTACAGCACATTGTATTTTATTTTACGTACTGTGGATGTGCCTTAAAAATTTCTTCATTCATTTTTGTAGGCTGTGCAATATTCCCATTATCATGTGTGTTTTTTATACTAAAATAAAAAACAAACTGACTTAATTTTGTGTATTATTTTATATTTCTCCAAATATGCTCCAAATTTCTCCAACAACATCTGTCAGTGTCCGGAACAAAATCTCTTAACCTAACTTTTGCGATATAATTATATTTACAAAGCTTTTATGCACGAAATGGCACAGAAATTGAAAACAAGCTAAAAGAACTAGCTTGCGACAAGCCACGTTTATATCTTTGGAATGAGAAGGGCGGCAATCATGAATAAGTAATAGATCGTGCTGAATATAGTAGCTGGACGGTGTTAAGCTGTGCTAAAAATGTAATATTTGGTTGGGGATATTTCGTGTTTGTTTCTTTTTCTGCCCCTCCCACCTTTCCTCCTTCTTTAACAGTAAAGATGGCTACCTCCATATCGAAGAAACGCAAGGTAAATAAATATTTTTTATTTTTCTGGAATATTTGCTATGCTGTACTTTAAATAATTTCAACTAAATCATATAGAAAATCGCTTTCTTTTCGTACGTTAATTCATGAAATGACCAATGGTGCTGTGATGGTCAAGATTAAATCTGATGTCAAACGTTCTAACCACGATTATTCTCACGTTATCGAAAATATTTTTAATAAATTAAACCGTTTTGTTGTTAGTTTGTAGGAGATGGTGTCTTTAAAGCCGAAATTAATGAGTTTTTAACCAGAGAACTAGCCGAAAATGGATACTCCGGTGTTGAAGTGCGAGTCACTCCGACAAAAACGGAAATTATTATTATGGCCACTCGTACCCAAGAAGTTCTAGGAGATAAGGGACGTAGAATAAGAGAATTGACGTCTGTGGTACAGAAACGTTTCAATTTCCCCGAACAATCCGTGGAACTATATGCGGAGAAAGTTGCTACGAGAGGTTTGTGCGCGATAGCTCAAGCAGAGTCGCTGCGATATAAATTAATTGGAGGTCTGGCTGTACGCCGCGCTTGTTACGGTGTCTTGAGGTTTATCATGGAATCAGGAGCAAAAGGTTGGTTGCGACAGTATTTTTTCTTTTCTTATAGCGATGATTTTTATTTAATTTAAATACTAGCGATATCTTACAGTTTTTGTTTATTTTTGGAGGATTCTATTAATTAAAGTGCGTATAAATATGTTTTATGAGTTCTGTGCAGGCTCTGGTTTGTTTCCATTTTTTAATTTGATGTCTAATCGCGTCTGACAATCATCGTCCAAGGGGTTGCCTTCTAGGTAGTATTTGACACTTGGCGCTACTTTAATGAGGTCGTCCGGTATGCATTTGAGTAGATTGTGGTCCAGTTTGAGCCAGTCCAGTTGTTTGAAATGTGTAAAGACGTTGTCTCCAATTTCACTGATCTCGTTTTTGTCTAAGAGTAACCAGCCTAAAATTTCTATTCCTCTGAAAGCATCGGGGTGTATGTATGAGATTTTGTTGGAGTTCAAGTCGATTGTGGTCGTAATGTTTAGTTTGTTGACAACGTGTATTCCGTTGATGTTCTGAAAAGCACTGCCTGGTAGAGTTGTTATCGAGTTGTTCGCAAAGTTAATTACGCTTAATTTAGGGGTGTTATAGAACCACTGACTGTCCCAAGTCTGTATGTTGTTGTTTTTGAGCAGTATTAAGGTTAAATTCGGCATGTCGTTGAAAGAATTTTGTTGTATGAACGTTATATTGTTGTCGGACAAGTGTAGTTCAGCGACGGGTAGTCCGTTGAAGATTCCTTGGTTTATTTGGCTCAGCTCATTATTCCTGACCCGAATGCAGTATATAACGGGCAAATTCTGAAAAGCCCCTGGGTAGATGTGCCTAATTCCATCGCCGTCCAGAATTATGTCTACTAATTTGGTTAAATTATTGAAAGCTCCTTCGTACACAAATGGAACCGTTTCATTGATGATCTGAATAAGCGACACTTTCTCCAAAGCTTCCGAAGACTCGAAACACCCCGATATTGTATTGATCCCCCGCGCACCGACTATCGTCACCGACGTATTATGGAAAGTATCTCTTTCACACCCATCGGCGCTTTGCAGGTACAAAAGTATAACCGTGATTATGAACAACATTTTCGAGTGCCTGTTCATTTTATACTAACTTATGTTGAAATTGCGTGGTGTCATTTTTATTAATAAACATTCACTCGCGTGCTTTTCACAAATTCTCTTTATTATATCAGCGTGTGATAACCTTTCGGATGATAATGGTCGAGATTCATTCTGAAATGCGCGTTGTTATCTTGCGGTTGTGAGTGAATGTACGGGGAATAATGAGTAGCTTTTTGTGTACCCCCGACGTTCCTTTTTTATCTTGAAACGGAGAGAGAAGTGCGTCAAAGGGGACAACTATAAGTACGGTAACATCTGAAAGTTTTTTTGCTGTTTAGAAGCGAACTCTGTTGAAGTCAAATTAAATGACGTGCTTGCAACAAATGTTTTGCAATTTTTTTACTTTTAGGGTGCGAAGTTGTAGTTTCTGGTAAGCTTAGAGGTCAGAGGGCAAAGTCCATGAAATTTGTGGACGGTTTGATGATTCATTCTGGTGATCCTTGCAACGATTATGTTGATACAGCTACCAGACACGTCTTATTGAGGCAAGGAGTGCTGGGAATTAAGGTTTATATATTTTTTTTTCGGGAAGATGAAGATGGTAATTTTTTTGGGATTTCAGGTTAAGATTATGTTGCCGTGGGATCCTACTGGTAAAATTGGGCCCAAGCGTCCTCTGCCTGATAATGTATCCGTGGTAGAGCCAAAAGAAGAAGTTTTGCCGCTACATCCGACGAGTGATATAAAAGCAGTGAAACCTGATTTACAGCCACCCGTGATGGCATAAATATGTGTTACAGTTTTCAATAAAATTTGAAAATAATATTTTTTTCTTTATTCGGGAAAATCCTTGTTACCTTTTTGAGGAATAAATTTAAACGAAATTTTTATAAAACTGGCTTACTCTTCCTGGCAAAAATCGATAGAAAAAGGACAGGAGACAAAAATTTAATTATAAAAAAATGGTATTTGCAGAAAACGGTAAAAGGTAATCAACGATAAGTTTTCTCTAAAAATGCATAATAGTGTAAAATTTGACCAGCATAACTCTGCAGGATATTAAAAAAATAAGTGCTCTTACTACTATTTATTAATTATAAGTTATATAGAAAACCAACCGGGTAAATCGGCCCTATCTTTATTTTTCTCCAAAAATTTATCGTAAGATTTCTTGGTATCATTTTTCACTTTATTCTCTTCTTCCTGTTGTTTTGAATGCTCTTCTTCCGGAAATAAATTGGGAAATTCAAACTTCTGCTCTTTGGGCTGAAAATCAAATACTAAGCTAATAAAAAGTGAGGTTAGGACCTGACCTGTGCTAAAGAATACTGGATTCTGAAGACGTGCCAGCATTTTTTACTTCAAATTCACAATAAAAAAATCACTTACTAATGTAACATAGGCATATTTCGTGTCCTCATCTTTAGTGACGTATCCTTTTCCAGGATCTTGCTTCGTCTTTCCCATAGCAATTCTTGTATTTACCTTAACGACATTAATGTTATATATCTTTTCCAAATAGTTTCTAACATCATATCTAGTCATTTCCATCGAACACGCAAACTGGACAATGTTTGGTGGCTGTTCTCTTTCTGGTCTCACTAGTTTCATCCAAAAATTTGGCAAATATACTCGTCTCTGCGGGCCCCCTTTTTGAAAAATTCTGTAGCTGAAATTGCGAACATCTTTAATTTTTCGACTTTAATACACTTCGCGTTTGATATTACTATCTTGTGGACATTCTTTGCCAGAAAACCAAACCACGAAAAAAAATTTTAGATGTTGAGGTTAAGTCAGAAGACGCGGATGACAGATCATATGAAGCGTTATATTCCATAATAGGTGCATTCAAAGCGCATGCGTCAAGAATTGGCAAAAAGGAATCATATCAATTACCAAGTGGTCACATTTTCCGCTCCTTGGTGTTATGGGCGAAACCGCGCAAAACTCTATATTCTTAATACATATTTATATGTCCGCAATACAAACTTAATCGTTCAATCCTCGTTTATCTTATATGCATAAACACAAACCGCCATTTACAATGACTAGGCGTTGCTCCGGAATATCGACCTCCGTTCAACTGATGCACAGATCCAGACATTGCTTATAAGAAAAATCTAATTTTTGATTTTTGTCAAGAACGGCGATCTGGTTTGCGCCAATAAACCATAATCCTGTGCGCACACAACGGCAGAAAACAGACCGAGGAACACAGAATATGAGATTATGAGAATTCGAATCTTAGATACATGGCAAATTGCATAGAGTTTCCGAATTCTCAAAGGGAGTGACTACTGCTCCGGCCGCCGGCCCCCTGAAATTTTGTTTAAACACGGTCGGGCATGCGCATTACAGAATGTCAACACAATTTGCATTTTGGAGGCGTAAAAAAAATTAAGCTGAGAGAACGCATTTTAAACAGAGCCCTTTCTTGCCCTCTCGCACCAGACACACGCATTTTTTGGAAAAAAGATGATGTAAAAACAAGCAAAATATATCAACCCGTTGCGGGGTCAGAACTCGTCTAGCCGTAGGAGAACAAAACGGCAGTTCTGTACGATATCTGAACACCCACCGAGACCGTTGGCGTTACTAGCCGATAACGATATTCTTAAACGTCATTTTGCGGACATTAAGTAATGCGCGCGTCCGACCGTAATGGAATAAAATTTCAGGGGGCCGGCGGCCGGAGCAGTAGTCACTCCCATTCTCAAATCCGAATATTTAAAACAGCTCAAGGCACGCGCAGAAGTTCGGGACATAAGTGCCTCCGTCATACGTCAGATTTTCATTCCAAACAAAACAAAAGCACGTGCCATTTGACGTTTATCGATATTATATAGAACGTCTTAAACTAGTTTTTGCAATATAAATTCTAGACGTTTTGCAGTGAAAACAGTTTATTTTCAATTTGTGTGTTGGGCTTACGCGTAAAAACTTGAAAACAACTATATGTAATTATAATTATATTTCAGAGGTTAGGTTAAAACGTCAGAAAGCACGTGGCTTTGTTTTGTTTGGAATGAAAATCTGACGTTTGTGACGCGCCACTTATCTCCCGAGTTACGGATTCCGAATATTTTGCTGATATTCGGAATGTTCCAAATATTTTAATAATCGGAAAGTTGTACGAGTGCCCATCACTACTTTTAAGTCTTCCCTTTCGCAAGTTTGACGTCTGAGAAAGTTCACGTGCGTTTGTGAATTATAATTTATATTATCTTTCTATTATTCATTTATTTGTGTCTGGAGAAGTCCAGCTTGTATTTGCAAGATGGTATGTGTGAAATTATTCTGTCTTTATAAAAGCGGGTCAATTTTTAGTCGTCGAATTGACGTTTCTGTGTATGTATTAGGTTATGTTGCTCTCTCTTACGAGGGACGTTCTCAAAGTATACTTTGAATTTTTCTGCATATTGCCTAATATTATACCGGATTTGTTAAGATTTACAAAATAAGCGGCTTCAGTGCCATGCAAAGTAGTCAATGCGATCCAACATGATTGTTTATTCTTGGCTATTTTCAGGTGAACGTACCAAAGCAAAGACGAACTTTTTGCAAGAAATGCAAAGTCCACAAACCCCACAAAGTAACTCAGTACAAGAAGTCGAAGGAACGCCATGCTTCGCAAGGTAGAAGACGTTACGATCGTAAACAACAAGGTTTCGGGGGTCAGACAAAACCGATTTTCCGTAAAAAGGTATCGTGCACCAATCCCCTACCCGTTATATAACGTCATCCATATTTGTCTTTGCTTCCAGGCAAAAACGACAAAGAAAATAGTTTTGCGTATGGAATGTACTGAATGCAAGTACAGGAAGCAGATTCCGCTAAAGCGTTGCAAGCACTTTGAACTCGGGGGTGACAAGAAGCGCAAAGGGCAAATGATACAATTTTAAGTGATTATGTAACTTAATTGTTTAATAAAAGTCTGAGAGTTAAACTGATCATTTATATTTTTACTGTATCAACTGGGTAAGTTATAAAATTTGGTGTCCCTCAGGGCAATATACTTGGGCCTTTACTGTACTCATATAGGTACTTCGTTTTGTGGCCTGCAACTGTTGTATAAAAGCAGGATTATGTAAAAGAAACAACTAAACCTCAAAAATAATTTAATATTTGTTTAATCCATACTGATATTTGAGCATTGTTCTAATACTGACTTTATGATAAATTTTAAATATTCTTCTGAATTCTTATCGTATTGGTTGCCCGCGACAATTTTTAATTCAAAAGATGGTCTATATTCCATAAAATACTAAAAAAATGTTTACTTCAGTAATCGTCCGAGAATTAATGAATGATGGAGTACCTACATTAGACACGTCAGGTATATCGTCATCTAACGACTTATTAAGCACGAGAGATGTTAAGTATGCCCACAATCTCGCAGTATTCGCGAAATTGTATCCTCCTGCAACAAGCTTATTTAAAAACCATAAAATATAACTACTTAATGTCATACCTCCACCTAATAACAGAGTTGGTAGAGAGTAATCTAAAATTTCAGTGAGACATTCGCCAAAAGTATCTAAAGTTAAGTTCGACTGCCCTAAAGGATCTTCGTTTAATCCGTCAGCGCCACACTGTACAACTAAAGCTCCGGGTTGATACACTTCCATAACCCTTAAAAGAACCGGAAGGTATTTTGCGGATGTAAAATTTAAAAAAAATCGATCACCTCGGCAAGATTATTTGAAATGTTCTACGAAAACTTTTGTGGCTAACACCCTCTAAAAAAGGTACGTTAATGGAATAACCTTTGCCCTTCAAAAAGCCATTATCATGAATTCCTCCTGTCCCTGGGTAAAAACCAGGCAGAAACTTATGGAAAGACAAAGTTAAAACTTTCTTACTTAATTCAAACGCGTTCTGAACTCCGTTACCTAAAAATATGTTGGTGTCGTGACAACTCCTAATAGATTCCGTCAGGTCCAGCCACATCTTGTTATGAGCTTTTTAAAGGTAGTGATATACATACCGTGATGTATATCCAAATCTAAATATAAAATTCGAGAGAACATTTCCGTCAGCTTTTGTATACCGAGCACAACATCATTTACATAACAAAAACCTTCCGCCGAATCTCTCTGAGCATGATGCCACCCGCCAAACCAGTTGATAGCAATCTCGCAACTGCTGCTGTTCAATAACTTTGCTGCCGTTAATGTACCTCCCGCAATAGTTCTCATAAAATCATACGTATGTTCCAGAAGTGGACAATCGTACCCTAAACCAAATTCTAATTGTTCATTTTCAACTAATTCTAGACAGCTTTCATCGTAACTGTTCGTTTTTCTTACAAAGTCTAGGTAATCACTCGAATGAAATAACTTTAATTCTTCTTCTGAAGCTTGGGAGCTATGTACTATCGCAACGGAATTATCATCATCTAGAATATTGTAAGAATTGATAAGGTCTTGAACTACTGAAGCCTGTTGAGAAAGTTTATTCAAAGACAAATATAACCTTGTTCATTTTTGTTTTCTGTCTTACCCGATCTAGTACAGAAGGTATGCGGTTGCACTGATGTTTTAAATTATCGTCATATATGTACGCAATTCTTTTATCACACATTCTATTTTCTAGTATCTAAGAAATTACAAAACATAGAATATTTAAATTAAGCCGTGAGTTTAATTTTAATCTACTTTGAAGTATTGACAATTGACATCTCGCCCACTGATACAATAGATGTTGCCCAAATTTGAACAACTTTGGTGCCAAAGTGGTGAAACCGGGTTATTGCTTAGAATTCATGTAATTTAATTCGCAATCATGAAAGCAACGTTTGTAATAATGCATTTAGTAATATAATTTTAAAATTTTCGTCCAAGTTTCGGCGTAAAAATACTAAGAAATTTAGGTTATGCCCCGTTTTTGGTGCCAAATGGTAACGCAAACATCTGCTTTGTTATTCCTCCTCTTCTTCCCTTCTCTTAGCTCTATGTAAAAATAATCTGTTTCTTATTAAATGCCAAAATACCAAAATAGTGGCCAGGGGAGGAGCTAAAGCTGCGCGAAGTTCATTTCGGCACAAGTATGGCATTGCATTTCTAAATTCTAATATTTTATTTCAGTGTCCCTGTCTTAAGTACACCTCGATTTGGTAAATTCACTACCACATATAAATGATTATTTATATGGCCCCTTTGGTTTGTTAGTAAATCTCCCACACCCACAATGCTATATCCGAGTTACTTTATATCGTTGGGCCACGTTTTACATTATTTACAGTTTACTATATTGAAACCATAGAGAACATACGAGAGATGATTCAAACATAAGAAAAGTATATTTTCCAGAATTCTTTACTACTATATTTTATCACTGATTTTGCTGCAATTTTCCATTGTGTATCTGATATGAAACGGAGTGATACGAAAATGCCATTCCTAAATAATGAAACCTACCTTGCGAGGATGTTTTATGACAGGTGAATGTAGGTCAAGGTTGTTAAGATTTCTGTTTACCTGTGTTTATTTATACATCGGTAGGTATCTAATATTCCGTGATCGGTATTTATGTATTCAGGAATCTGGTTGGACACCACAACTCAGTGTAGGAAGGTTCAGGCACCTTTTCTCAAGTCAAGTCAGCCGCTGTAGTATGTAGTATTAAACCTAAGCTTAAATAATTAATATTTTGCAAGACTAAGTATAACAAAGCATTCTGAATGCTTCTAGTCAGTCAATCGTTTCCATTTTTACCATCATTTCCATGATTTCCATATACAACTGATACTAAATTGCGCTTTAAATAAAACAACGGCGCATGTCTGGTTTGGACAATTTTTATATTTGGGTTTTCTGTGCATGTGCGTCCTGCGGACAAATTTTTCGTAACACGTCGGTCGTGTACCATGTTAGTGCTGTTTTGGTTTTGATAAAGGAGCAATACCCGGTACACATACACACGGTTTTGTCCAGTCATTTTTTGCATTTAACACCGTTCGGTATTTAAAGGAATATCGGCAAACCTGGTGAGTACTAGAATTTGCAAATATGGGGCTTACATTTTTAATAAAACAGCATCCACAAATTAATCATGAAACAGGTTAAAATAGTAATTGACCTCTGCAAAATGCTTGCTGGATAAATTAACAGGGAAACGATAAAAAATGATGCCTTATAATTTTCCGATTGATTTTTGATTTATTTAAATGAATAAAATATGTAATTCGATTTTGTGTAAATATTTTTATTGTTTATTCAAAGAGCGTGCAGTTGAAATCAAGGTTCAGATAAATACGATAAACGTAAGTATAAGTAATAATATGTTTTTAATACAAAGTTCAATTTTAATTATCCGGGAATAATTCATTTTACTTCGTTTGTGTTGAAATTTTTGAATAGTTTCAAGTCCATTAACTTCTAATGTGTGGTTGGTAAACTGTATTACAGTCCATTAAAAAATAAAATGCATAAAACTAAGAATCCGGGTATTGCATGTATATTTCTAAGGCATAAGTAATAAATTCCGTGTACCTAGTCATTTAGATATAAATACTGCCTATCTTTGTATGTCTGTCTATAGATAGTACCTACCTACTTACACGTATTGTACACAATTCAATCCTCGGGGGAGACGGGGATCCTTAGCTTAAAAAATAAATTCTTGGAATAAAAACACTCCTACATTATAAATGAATTAAAATAATTATGAAAATATGCTGGTGTTGCACAACAACGTAATTGCTATGTCCCATATACCATTCACTTTGCGACACATGTACATACATTCCAAAATTCTCATTTCATTGGGTACGTAATTAATAAAATAATGTTAAATAGACGATTTATGTATTACTATAGATAAACTCTTCGATAAACCAATGACGACTTTTTGACATTGTTGAGTTACCTGCAGTTTATAAAAGGTCATTCAAAAATAGAAGAACTGTTTTCCACTCACATAGCAAGTAGTACCTAATACTTTAATGATATTTTCAGAAAAAATGCAAAAACTTTTATGAGCTTATCTGGATTCGTCTGCCTTATTTATGGAAATTATAATTCACGTGCCAGATTTTCTGTCTTTTATCATTTGAACTGTGCCGTAACGATTAACGATTAATTATGCCCTTCAAAAAAAGTAATAGCGCGATATAGTTTCCACACATACCTATCTAATAAAACTATCATAGCATCTATTGCTGCAATTTGGTTCAAAAATCATTACTTTGTTATCCTCGTTATCTAAATTACAGTTAGTTTCTTTTCTGAGTGGACTGTATAACTCATTCTCTCTCATAGGACGACTTTCTTGTAAGGGTTTGTTTAGGACGTAAATTTACGTCACAACGTCCTTCCCCACTTCTTTTACTACCAATTCCGGTGTAACGTACGGTTACACATCATTGCGTATGGCATTATAGCTTGATGACTATTAATTGTAATTAAGGTACATAATGAAACGATAACATTGGATTGATAAGGTAGGTACATTGTGTAAGAATTTCTAGTAAATATTATATTTAGTCTACATTCTAGACGATATCGTGATATATAAATAGGTATGTAGTTAGATATATGTACACGATAAAGATGGCAAATTTCAATTTTTTTCTTGCAAAATTTTTCGATTGTTACGAGAGGCTGCCTCCAAAATTTGCGAGTGTCACGAGATTTTTCATGCAACAATGTCACGAGTAAAAAAAAATGGGCAACTCGAGTTTCGTACAGATTTTAGGCACCGATAAATTGATCAACATTCAAAAAGAGATGATAATAAGATAAAATACGCAAACGTGTATGCGTATCTTTTTAATTTCGATGTTTAATCACAATAAAGTCTGCAATTTTATCTTGACAACGAGCAATAGTGTGATAGATTGTAATAATGATGAAGGATTGTTTGGAATATATTATATTTTACATAACTTTATTACTTCTTACAAACATGCCGAAAACTGGCGGCTTACAACTGTTATCTGTCAACTTGTTCCACAGAACAACTTAAAATCTATTTTAGATCAGACACTACATATACCTCCCAGCCTAAATATGAAACTACCTATTTCATTACAAATTTAAACGATCTGGTTTCCTTATGTTCCTTTTGGGCCTTTCGGTGACATTGTAAACAATCTGATTTTTACTTGTGACACTTTCCTCTATACCCTTTTCTAACTCTTCATTCCTATCACTTTCTACAATCTCTTTTATGGGATCAACACTTGGATCTGAGTTCCCTACCTCATTCCTATTTACATCTGACTGAGTGTTAACTTCTAAATTAACCAACTCATTCTTTTCAATATTACGTTGAGGTTTCCTAATTTCGTTTAACACTGAACCCCACTGCTTGTTTGGTTCCTCTTTTCTAAAATAATCGCCTTCCTTAACTAACTGATCCACGTGCCTTCTCCATACTACATCAGTCTCCAAAATTCTAATCAGGTAAGTATTTTGTCCTAATATCTCATCCACTATCCCTCTTTTCCAACCTCTCTTGTTGGGATTACTATAATCACGAGCAAATACATACTCACCCTCCTGAAAGTTTACATCTCTATTGCCTCCGAAATTCTTCTTAAGCCTTTCTCTGTACTCAATATCCTTGTTGTCTCCTCTAAGTAAATCCAGATTGGTCCTTAACCGTCTATTAAACATTCGTGATGATGGCGTTTCCCCTGTTGCACCATGTACAGTATTCCTGTATGCAAATAAATAACGACTTACAAGAGTAGTCCTTGAAAGCGAATGTTTATTATCCAGCAGTAATTTATATAGTCCATTTTTGAAAGATCTAACAGCATTTTCCGCTGCTCCATTTCCTTGCTTGTGATAAGGAGGTGCGGCTTTGATGTAAATACTATTCCTTGTACCAAAGGTTCTATATTCTTCAGATCTGGTGAACTGTGATCCATTGTCTGACACCATTACCCTAGGCAACCCAAAACGTGAAAAACAGTCTCTTAATCTTTCCAAAGTGCTGTCCACATCTGTCCTCTCCATTTCGTAGACTTCAACCCACCTTGAATAAGAATCTGTTATTAACAAATACATTTTTCCTTTCACTGGTCCTAAGAAATCTATATGTACTCTCTCAAATGGATATTTTGCCTCGTCCCACAATTTTAGCGCAGCTTTAGTCGGATTTGGTCTTAAAGCTAAACATATGTGGCATGATCTACTTAAATTTTCAATTTCATCATCCATTCCTGGCCACCAAAAGTAAGATCTGGCTCTTGTCTTTGTTTTTACCACTCCCATATGAACTACATGTAATTGCTCCAACAACTTTCTTCTTAATTTTTCTGGTATTATTATCCTGTATCCCCACATCACCAAACCGTTATGAAAATACAGCTCCTTTCTTTTAAAATAATATGACCTTATTTCAGGATCGTCTTCCATTTTATTGATCCACCCATTTTCAATGTAGTCAATTACTTTGCCTAGTATTCTATCTCTTCTAGTTTCTGCTCTAACTTTGTAACGATCTACTGGGTTTTCATCCAAAAAATTCAAAGTTTCTATTTCTTCTTCCTCAATCTTTTCCATTTTTAATGGTAACCTTGATAATCCATCTGCCTCATTTTTAGTTCCTTTTATAAAATGTAACTTATAATTAAAACCTGATAGATAC
Organism: Xestobium rufovillosum; assembly: GCA_963966045.1. NCBI lineage: Eukaryota > Metazoa > Arthropoda > Insecta > Coleoptera > Ptinidae > Xestobium > Xestobium rufovillosum. The sequence goes on along the minus strand of OZ014492.1, from coordinate 48,583,632 downwards.
ACCGCCCATCTTTGTACTCTACCTGCTGCCATTTCAGGCAAACTTTTTGTCTCCCCAAAAAGTGCTAACAAATTTTTATGATCAGTCACTAGGTCAAATTCAATTCCCCGTAAATACTGTGAAAACTTTTTGACCCCCCAATATAAAGCCAATGCCTCCTTCTGTATCATGGAGTAATTTAATTCAGCCTTACTTAGGACTCTACTAGCAAAACCGATGGGTCTTTCCTCCCCGTTCGCAAATTTTTGAAATAACACGCATCCAATTCCTATTTTGCTTGCGTCACACACTAATTTAAGTCTTAATTCAGGATTAAAATGAACTAGTACCACATCCGATACCACAGCTCTTTTTGCTGCTTCGAACGATCCCTCACAACTTCTATCCCAAACAAATTTAACGTTCTTCTTTAAAAGCCTATACAACGGATTTAATATCATACTTAAATTTTTGATAAACTTGCCATAATAGTTCACTAATCCAATAAATGCCCTCACTTCTGCCACATTTTTTGGACGTTTAATATTTGCCATTGCTTCTATTCTTTCATCATCCTTTCTAACACCTTCTTTATCTATTATATGGCCTAAATATTTAATACTTTCTTTAAAAAAAAAACATTTCTCGACATTCAAAGTTAAACCTGCCTTTCTCAATTTATCTAACACTGCTTTCAAATTTTCTAAATGCTCTTTACTATTCCTTCCCGTGACCAAAATATCATCTATAAAATTGATTACCCCTTTGCATCCTAGCAACACTTTCTCAAGAATATTTTGAAATATTTGACACGCCGGTTTCGTTCCAAATGGTAAACGGTTTAATTTGTAAATACCTTTGTGAGTACTCCAAGCTAATAATTCCTTAGTACTTTCCGACAACTCCAACTGATTATATGCATTTCGCAAATCTAACTTCGTGAACTCCATTCCCCCTCGCAACGCATTAAATAAATCTTCCACTCTTGGCAATGGGTGATTGAAATCAACTAAATATTTATTCACGGTCAATTTATAATTTGCACACAATCTTAAAGAACCATTCGCTTTTATTACTGGCACTAAAGGTGTTCCCCATTTACAATTATCCACCCTGGTTAAAATACCTGCCCTTTCTAATTTTTCTAGCTCCTTCTCTACTTTTTCCTTAAAAACAAATGGTATTGAAGCCGGTTTCTTAAATATACCTGGCACATCCTCCTTTAATTTCAGCTCAATCGTTTCATATTTGTATTTACCTAATTTATTGCTAAATACATCCGTATATTCGTTCATTATTTTCTTCACACAATCCCCCTTATTTACACTTACAAAATTTAAATCCTTCAACTCCAATCCAATATTAAAAACATTCATTAAATCTCTACCTAATAATGGTTTTAAACTTTCACTTTTCACTACTAACAACTTAACCTTCTCTGTCTTGTCTCTATATTTCATTTGAACCCATATTTGCCCTATAGGTACAATTATATTTTCATCATAAGTTTTTAGTTTAACCTTTGTCGTTTCTAGTTTCATTTTACTAAACATTTTTTTATATAATAAATCTGAAATAACTGAAGCCCCTGCCCCAGAATCTAATTCCATTTTCAATGGAGTATCATTTATTTCAACATTAATTTCAAATGGTTTGGATTTGGCCCTTCCGGAAGATAAAGAAAACATATCTATTGTATCGTCTTCTTCTTCTACTACTTCCACATTCTCTAAGTAATTATGAACCTTGAATCTACAAACCGATGCTAAATGTCCTATCTTTTTACAATTTTTACAAGTATAAGACTTATATTTACAATATTTAAAAACATGGTTGGGCCTACCACAATGGAAACAGTTTCGTCCAGCTTCATTCTTTTCATTGCTTCTCTCTTCCCTACGTACTTCGACTTCTCTTGCTGGCCTCTCCTCTTTAAGGTTAACTTCTCTCTTCTGTTGAACTCTCCTACCAATCTTGAACTTATACAAATTTTCTGCATTCGACTGCTGACGAACTGAAGCTTCTTTTTTCACTGCTATTTCAACCATTTCGTGCAAACTTCTATTGCCCTCTTCCTCACATAATCTGTCCAAAACTATACCTTTCTTTAATCCCGTCACAAACTTATCCTTTAATTTCTCTTCTAACAAATCATTAAAACTACACGGCATTGCAAGGCTTTTGATACGTACATACCAATCATTGATACTTTCGCTTGTATTCTGTTTTGCCTCGTAAAACTCTACACGTTTTCGATATACTGAAATATGTGGTGTAAATTGCTTCCTTAATAGTCTGCACAAATCTGCATATGACTTCTGTTTAGGTAGTTCAGGATGACAGATTTCTCTTAAAATTTTATAAACTTCTGCAGTGAGAACAGTTAACAACACAGCAACTTTCCTTTCTTCTTGTACATAATTTGCTGTAAAATATTGTTCCAACCTTTCTAAGTATAACTCAAAATCTTCTTGTGAATTATATTCAGGTACTTTTCCAATTGTATTATTATAAAATTCCTTCGATGCTTCAGTTTGCTGCATGGTTAAACCCAATTTTTAACTCTTAAATTTTTCTTTACTTTCTTTTCTTGAAAAGTTGAAAATACTCTTTCTACTGACCTCTTTTCAGCGCCTTGCCTACTTTGTTTATCCTCGTCGCCAAATAATGTGATAGATTGTAATAATGATGAAGGATTCTTTGGAATATATTATATTTTACATAACTTTATTACTTCTTACAAACATGCCGAAAACTGGCGGCTTACAACTGTTATCTGTCAACTTGTTCCACAGAACAACTTAAAATCTATTTTAGATCAGACACTACAATAGACCTTTTCAGTTTTACCTGGTGTGCGCGCGCAGGGGGTAGAATATTGTGGGTGGTCCTAAGCTGTAGCGCGAACAGGTAATATTTTTAAAAGCATGCACTTGTCATTAGAATTTGAAAATTGAGATGGATAGGTTAGCATTAGACGTAGTAGGTATTAGTGAAGTGCGATGGCCAGAAGCCGGAGACTTCTGGAGCGGAGATTTTAGAGTAATACACACAGGATCTGTAGGAGGAAATTCGGGAGTAGGAATTGTTATGCGGAAAAAAGTAGGGCAGAGTGTAGAAAATTTCTTACAGCAAAGTGACAGGGTAGTTATGGTTAGGTTAGATTCGAAACCTGTAAAAACAGTAATAATACAGGTATATATGCCCACTTCTAACTACAGTGATGAGGTCGTAGAGGCAGTTTATAGTGATATTGAACATGTGCTAGATTTTGTGAGAGGACACGAAAATTTAATAATTATAGGAGATTTCAATGCAGTCGTAGGCACAGGGCGAGAGGGCGGAATAGTTGGTCCCTTTGGATTAGGCAATAGGAACGATAGGGGAGTGAGACTGATAGAGTTCTGCGATAAACATAACTTAACGGTCGCGAACACTCTATTTCACCATCATGTTAGGAGACGCTACACGTGGAAGATGCCAGGAGACCTAGGGAGATATCAAATAGATTACATTCTTGTTAGGCAAAGATTTAGAAATCAAGTTAGGGATTGTAGAAGTTATCCAGGAGCAGATATAGATAGTGATCACAATATAGTCGTTATGAAGGCCAATCTTAAATTTAAAATTTTGAAAAAACGAAGCGGAAGAAGGTATCTTGACCCAGAGAAACTAAAAGATGATGATACGCGCGATAAGTTCGAGAAAAAGACAAACGAAGTACTAAAGGGCGCGGGCGAAAATATTGTTAGGGACATAGAGGAAGAATGGAATTGCATTAAAAATAGTTTAGTTTCCTCAGCTAGGGATATTTTGGGTCATAAGCAGAATGAAAGTAGGAAACCCTGGATAACAAAACATATTGTGAGTCTAATAGAGGAAAGGCGCAAATATAAAAATAGGTTAGATGAAATAGGGAAACAAAGATATAAGGCGATCAAGTGGGAAATTATTCGGAAATGTAGGAAAGCGAAAGAGCAATGGATCGATGATAAGTGCAAAGAAGTGGAAAATAAGTTCGAAATAGGAAAGACTGATGAAGCATATAAAATAATTAGGAGAAATTTTAGAGAAATTGGATCTAGTACCAAAAGCATTAGGAATGAGGCAGGAGATATCCTAATCGAAAGCGGGGAGAAGGCAGATAGGTGGAAAGAATATTTAGGAAACTTATATGCGGGACAGGAAGTGCAAGATATATTAGAAAGTGAAAGCAGTGTAGAAGGGGATAACCTAGGGAGTCCTATAATGAGAGAAGAGTTTGAGCTAGCACTAAAAAGTTTAAGGAATAATAAAGCACCAGGTATAGATGGCTTGCAGGCAGAAATCTTAAAGTGCGCAGGCCAAGAGGTAATAGATCGTTTATTTAAATTAGTTAGTCGCATATACCTGACAGGCGAGATTCCAGAGGATTACAAACTGAACATCATAGTAGCTTTGCCAAAAAGGAAAGGCGCGGATAGATGCGAAAATTTTAGAACTATCAGTTTAACTTCCCATGCGTCAAAAATTTTAACTAGAATTGTGCAAAGAAGGATGGAGAAAAAGGCGGAAGAAATATTAGGAGAAGATCAGTTCGGATTTAGACGAAATAGAGGAACGCGCGAGGCCATTCTAGCTTTACGAGTAATTATAGAAAAAACGATAGAAAAGAGAAAGAGCGTATATATAGGATTTGTAGATTTAGAAAAAGCCTTCGACAACGTAAAATGGGGGAAGATGTTCGAAGTGCTGAGAAAGGTAGGGATGAAATACAGGGACAGAAGAATAATACATAATCTCTACAAAGAGCAAAAGGCAGTTATAGAATGTGAGCAGGAACGAAGGGAAGTAGATATCCGGAAGGGAGTGAGACAGGGATGTGCATTGTCACCTCTAGTTTTCAACTTATATATCGAAGATGCGATTAATATTGTTAAGGAAAGAACAGCCTCAGGGATCAATGTACAGGGCCAAACTATTAACATGCTCAGATTTGCGGATGATATAGCAGTGTTAGCATCTAGCAAAGAAGAATTAGGAGCGGCTTTGAATGAAATGGAAGCAGTTTTGACACAGGGCTACGGCATGAAAATCAATAAAAAGAAAACTAAAATTTTGGTATGTAGATGGAGTGAAAATAGAACTAAAATTGAAATACAAATAGGAAATGAGAAGATAGAGGAGGTCGCGGATTTCTGCTACTTAGGAAGTAAAATAACCCAAGACGGTAGGAGCACTAAAGATATAAAACAAAGAATGGCGCAGGGACGAGTTGCGTTTAACAAAAAGAAACAACTGTTATGTTCGAGAACGGTTAATATAGAGACTAGGAAGAGACTCTTAACGTCGTATGTATGGAGTACGGCATTATACGGGTGCGAAACTTGGACAATAGGAGAAGCGGATAGAAAAAGAGTAGAAGCGTTTGAACTGTGGTGTTACAGACGCATGATGAAGATACCGTGGATGGATAAGGTTAGCAATAGGGAAGTATTAGAAAGAGTTGGGGAAAGGCGAAAGGTATGGAAAACAATAAAGAGTAGGAGAGATAGGATGGTAGGACACCTTCTAAGACACGAAGGAATAGTTCGCGACATACTAGAGTCAGAGATAGGAATAAAAAGAGGTAGGGGTAGGCCTAGATTAGACTACTGCTCTCAAATAGTTAGGGATGTGGGATGTTCTACTTTTAGGGAAATGCGTAGGTTAGCTCAGGATAGAAAAGAATGGAGGTACGCGTCCAACCAGTCTTCGGACTGAGAACCTTATGATGATGATGCACTTGTCATTATTACGTTAGTTTACTATAAAACCTATACTAGACCAAGATTAACACCGATATTATTTATACAGAAATCGGGCTTAGTATGGCGGCCTCTACTTCGTAGTCATTTTCTGATGTTAATTAGACATATTTTTTATATCTGTATTTGTACCCATTGCTTCTAATGCGTAGGTAATGCTAGCTCTTACATTTTCACTGAAAGGATCTATTATCACATTTAAATAACTGCAGATAAATACACCAAGAACTGTCAAAAGTTCAAAAACTTTCGTATTTCACATTTTTTTACATCTCTTAAAACAAACCTGTGGATTGGTGTCTAAATATACAGGAAGACGTGTACATTATTACGACAATTAGGTATTAGGTACGCGTTATCAATTTGGGAATATTTTATAAGTAAACACACACTAGCATTGAAAAAAAATAGGTTGAGAACCAGCCTTTATGGTCTCAAAAATAGAATCAAAATTAAATGCGTCTAGAAAATAGACACAAAAGCGAAATAAACTTTCGGGAATGTTGCCAATACGACGACGAGTGTCGGCTTCCCACGCAAATTGCCATGGGGATACTTCCGGTATAAAAAAGTTCAATCACTTTTGTCCATGGACCCCCGAATATGACGTCAGTTTTTTTTCATTAGGAACAAACAAACCTGTGTACCGTAACTGTAATGCTAAACGTCAACCACCGCAATATGAAGTATAGTATACTAGTATTAATAGTAGTTTGTTTTCAATTTGTAAACCTTTTAGAACTATGTATTTATAATATTATTGCAAAATTTTGGTTTATATATGTTAAGCACATGACATTTGATAGATGACAAGAGCACATCGTGTTTGTTTAGACTGAAAACTGACCTTCGCATTTGACGTCACACTTGTGGGGTTTATTGTGAAATAAAATGAAGAGTTAATTATCCATTTGTCTGTCTGCAGCCGTTCCTTTCTTAATTCAAACAAATAAGACACGACAATATAAACCACAATATACATTAATATGCATATCTACAAATTAGATTTATAAGATTAAAATGCAGTTGTACAAAGTACCTACAAAATAATTAATGAATTACTCTAACAGGAAGAAATAGTAATAATTAAAATACTCTTTTGTGATGCTACATATAAACAACGTCCAGCATTTTCAAAATTGTTCCGGCTAACCTCAAAAATAGCGCGTTCGAAGAGCCGATATAACAGAGCATTACAATTCGTCGCCATCTATACGTTGACTACTGGAAACTAATAACTATTTGACAAGACCACAGAGATTCTCCTTTATTTTATAGGGTCCCCTGGGCAGGTCTCACGGGAACTATTTGCTAAAATGAGCATGAAATTTTAGAAACCTGTAAATTGCGCGAAGTTTAAAACGAATTGAATATGGGATTAAGCAGGTTTATGTTGATATTTATTTACAGATTACACATCACTCTTCAAAAAACTAACATGATATTTCGACTGATAAAAAATGGACGATGCCTACATGCAAAATTGAATTTCAAATTGGTAGATCGAACATACAGCACCAAAGTAGAATATAAACCAATACGCAGTGTCCTGGTAGCAAACCGTGGTGAGATTGCAGTTCGTGTTTTCCGAGCGTGTACCGAATTAGGAATAAAATCGGTGGCGATATATTCCAAAGAAGACAGAGCCCACATCCATAGACTGAAAGCAGATGAGAGTTATTTGGTAGGGGAAGGGTTGCCCCCTGTACAGGCATACCTTAACATTCCGCAGATTATAACTATTTGCAAAGACCATGGCATCGATGCCGTTCATCCGGGATATGGATTTTTATCGGAGAGAGCAGACTTTGCTCAGGCTGTTATCGATGCGGGAATCAGATTTATCGGACCTAGTCCAAAGGTTGTGCATCAGATGGGAGACAAAGTTGCTGCAAGAGAAGCCGCCATCGCTGCTGGTATGAGATTCTTTTGTTTTGAAGCAATTCGATGCATCTGGTTGTTAAATTAAACCAGTTTGCATATTATTGTTTTGCACCTAACATGATGTCACAGAGTGTGAGAGAGATAGAGATGTTGACATGGGCACACCATATTTTCTGCCATCATGATACAGGCTTATAATTATTCTGTTAAACTCACAGATAACGTATTATCGTTATCGAATAATCTCGAATAGCTTCAACGTTTATATTGTAATTTTTCGTTATGTACCAGGTGTGCCAATTGTACCAGGCACAGATGGTCCAGTGACAACGAAGGAAGAAGCAAAAGAATTCTGTGTTAAACATGGACTACCAGTTATATTTAAGGTAAAAACCATTTTGCGAATGATCCAAATTGCAATTTTTCATTCAAATAGGCAGCTTATGGGGGTGGGGGTAGAGGCATGCGCGTGGTTAGAAAAATGGAAGAAGTGGAAGAAAATTTTGAAAGAGCTTCTTCCGAAGCTTTAAGTGCTTTTGGCAACGGGGCAATGTTTATAGAAAAATTCATTGAGCGCCCGCGCCACATAGAAGTCCAATTACTAGGTGAAAATGGAGATTCTCGTTACGGCTTGTGACAGTAAATTAAAGAGATGTTTTGCAGGTGATAAGGCTGGTAATGTGGTTCATCTATACGAGCGTGATTGTTCAGTCCAGAGGCGTCATCAAAAAGTTGTTGAAATGGCTCCCGCTCCCCATCTTGATCCGAAAATTCGTGATCGAATGACTAGTTTAGCCGTCAAGCTAGCAAAATATGTGGGCTATGAAAATGCGGGGACAGTTGAATTCCTCTGCGATGAAAAAGGGAACTTTTATTTCATAGAAGTTAATGCTCGGTAAGGCGCGAATAATGTGCGATAAAAGATAGTTTGTAATCAATCTTTCCAGTTTACAAGTAGAACATACTGTAACTGAAGAAATAACTGGAGTAGACTTGGTTCAATCGCAAATCCGAATAGCCGAAGGAATGACTTTACCGGAATTAGGGCTGCAGCAGGAGAATATTCGACCAAACGTAACAAAATCAAAAGCGATTCGCTTAAGCAGAAAAACACACTAATTTTCATTTCCAGGGTTTTGCAATACAGTGCCGTGTCACAACAGAAGACCCCGCTAAAAACTTCCAACCTGATACAGGGAGGATAGAAGTATTTCGATCCGGAGAAGGCATGGGCATCCGCTTAGACGGGGCTTCAGGATTTGTTGGCTCAATAATCTCCCCTTACTATGATTCACTTCTCGTGAAAGTAATAGCACATTCGAAAGATCTCCAGTCATCTTGCGCAAAAATGAATAGGGCTCTACGAGAATTTCGTGTACGCGGCGTAAAGACAAACATACCATTCCTCATAAACGTTTTGGAAAATCAAAAGTTCTTAAATGGAGCGGTAGATACTTACTTTATCGACGAAAATCCCCAACTGTTCAATTTCCCGCCTACAAGAAATAGGGCTCAGAAGTTATTGAATTATCTCGGGCAAGTTTTAGTTAACGGACCGTCCACACCTTTGGCTACGAGCCTTAAGCCTGCAGATGTTAAACCACATGTTCCGGAAGTTTCGAAAGGTATAAATTTAATGGTTGGGCTATTTGTCCACCGGCGGTATTATGCAGTGGAAATTAGATGTCCGCTTTACGGCGGAAGCTTTCATTGTAGGTAGACAAATCCGCTGAAAATGTAATAATTTACGCAAGCGTGGTGGAATTATGCAGTAGATATTGATATTGCCGCCGTGCAACGGCGGAACAGTGACATTTAATGCTCAAATTCCGCCGTACGGCGGACATGTAATTTTTATTGATAAATAATTTTTATTATTAGAAATGTATATCAAGACCTCGGCCAAACATTTCTAAAATTGTTTAAGTGATTTGTTGGCCTTTAATAATGAGTATGCCCCAGAATTATATGTCATAAATTTAGGAAACGATAAGATACAAGATAAGTACATAATTCAATATTTCGTTTGTTCTGTTAACTCCTAATATTACATATGTAATTCTCGGGCATGTGTTCATAAAAGTATTAGTGACTACTGCGTTCAATTAAATTCTTTGATTGATATAATTTTTTGTTACAAAACTTGGTGCTTTTTCACACGAGGTTAAGAATGGTTGTGACTGCAAATTTTGGTGGCCTAAATATTTTTTTTATAGTCACCAACAGCCTAGTCTTCAAAATGACAGAATAATGATGCCGCCGTAATTTCATTATTGTGGTGCTGTAAATGCAAAAACGGAAATATTTAAAATTTTGAATTTGATAGAATTCAGTAATTTTTGTTCTTTTTACTGCAGTAAAAATATAGGTATAAATTTGGATTTTACGTCATTCTTCTTATTCTAATAGATACATTGGCATACTTGCCATCATAGGCTACATTTTAGATGTTACAATTTTTCAGCAAAAATCTGAATATGTTTACACTTTTTATGAGTTACATAAATGACCGTCAATTATTTATTTGCCAATTTACCTGGTCAATGACCCAGTCAATTGACCCGGTCATTTTTTAATGGCCTACACAATTATTATGAAATTATTTCTAGCATCCTGGCGAACATTTTGATACAAAATACTTCCATGTTTATTTACACAGTTATTAAGATATCTAGCAAAACGTAGTTTTGACCATAGTGATTGGCTCTGTGAATGACCGGCATGGTCTATATAAAACAAGGGAAATGAATTAGGGAAACGTTCAGTTTAGAAATAATAGATGTTCAATATAAAAATAATAAATGTGCAGTAAATAGTTTATAATTTTGTACAAAACCTGAAATAACCTGTGCTGTTAAATGCTGTTAAATGCTTAATGAGAGAAAGGGATAAAGCAAGGATGAAGTTTTTAGATGAAAGGAGTGATCGTACTAGACAATTTTACAATGATATGCGAAGAACTGTAAAGCAGGTAATTGAAAGTGAAAAACAAGCTTATTTTAAGAGTAAGTTAAATGGGAAAACATCCGACATATGGACTGAAGCTAAGAAATTAGGCTTTTGGACGCCGAATAACAGGCAAATCCCGGATGCTCTTGCTGATCCACAGAAAATAAATGATTACTTTCAAATGTCAGTTCCTCGGGTAGCTATTGATAGAAGTATTGTTGAGGCGTTTATGGATCGTGACTATTGCCCGGACTTTGAATTTACAATGATCGCACCTGAGGAAATAAGAACCTTACTTTCCAGAATCAAGTCTAAAGCAGTGGGAGTGGATGGTGTTTCTGCATATATGTTGCAGTTGCTTCTCCCCTATTCTCTCATGCCACTGACACATATTGTCAATGTTTCATTGGAGACCGGTGTTGTTCCGAAGATTTGGAAGACTGCCATAATACGACCAATCCCGAAGGTTAATAGTCCAACAGAGCTCAAAGACCTGAGACCAATATCAGTACTTCCTGTAGGATCTAAACTATTGGAAAAGGTTGTAAATATGCAGTTGGCTGTTCATTTACATCAGTATGGAGTTTTGCCTCAGAATCAGTCGGGATTTCGCAAAGGATATAGCACTGCAACTGTGCTTTCGTCGATCGTGGATGACATTGTTACAGTGAGAGATAGTGGCATGTCCACGGTGTTGGTTTTGATTGATTTGTCTAAAGCTTTTGACACTATAAACTTTGAACTTCTCCTCTTGAAGCTACAGTATTACGGTCTGAAAAATATTGCGCTTAAGTGGTTCACTAACTACCTGAATGATAGAAGATGTGCAACAAGAATAATTAGTCCCCAGGGTTTGTACTCCTTCTCAGGTGAGGTGGTCATCAGATCGGGTGTCCCCCAGGGTTCGATTCTGGGGCCAGCTCTGTTTAGTATCTTTACTGCTGATGTGCCAAAATTTGACAGTGGTGACTTATACATGTATGCAGATGATATGCAATATATATCCTCCTTCTCACGGGACCAGCTCGAGATTGCCTTCAGGAGAATGAACACAGACGTCAGTAACATAGTGAGCTGGTGCATTAAAAATGGACTTACAGTGAACTCTACTAAGACACAGGTGATAACATTTGGGTCCAGGAGTGCAATACAAGATGTTAAGGAACGGGGAAATATTATTGTCCAAGGCGCAATTGTGCCATACTCTGCTTGTGTGAACAACTTGGGGTTGCTTGTGGATGAACAGTTAACCTTTGATGAGCATGTAAAAAGTAAAGTGCAAAGTGCTTTTATTAAACTTAGACAATTATATCAACTTAGAACTTTTCTGTCAGTAAATGCAAAAATTGTATTCTCGGATTCCTTGGTGTTGTCCTGTGTTGTGACTGTGTATATTCGCCTTTTTTAACAATCAGGCAAAAGAATATGATTCAAAGAATACAAAATGTTAGTGTTAGGTATTGCCTGGGGTTACCGCGCAGAGAACATACCAGTGTACATATTGAGAACATTGGTTGGATGAGAATGAATGAAAGAAGACTCCTTCATCTTTCGTGTTTTGTGTATAGAGTGTATAAAGCGGAGACACCATGCTATCTCTACAAGACACTTAAATGTAGAGGTGATATTCACGATCGAGATACGCGTTACCAGTATCACTTAGACATTCCGAAGCACAACACAAACATTTTTCAGTGTGGATTTTCTTATCTTGCCCCAAAAATTATTAATAACAACTTGTGTAAAGAAACTACTAGTCTCTATACCTTTAGAAAAACTGTGGAATCAAAGTTGTAATTTTGTGAGTTTGTAATTTTTTTTTTGTTCTATTTCGTTGCTTTCTTTTTTTGTTTTTCTTTTGGGGTTTAGGTAGAGTTGAGAATTGTCTGCGGATGAACTCTACCCTTTATATATTTAGTGTGTGTACAACTATTGTATTGACTAATGTATAATAAATATCTATTATTATTATTATTATTATTATTAAATAAATTGAGCAGTTTCCAATTGTTAGCCCGGTCAAAGTAGACAAAAATATAGTGGTAAGTTTACAATAATTCGCATAGAGCTAAATATTGGTACAGTTCTTAGGTACATTATTAGAAATAAAATATCAGAAGTCCCCACCGATCCTACGCCTGCTAAAAAATTTATTCAAGGTCAAAGGTCAAAGATATCGGTTTTTTGCATTTTTCTCGTAAACGGTAAGTGTTATCATAAAAATAGGTCAGACAAAATTTGTAGATCATGCAATTATCTACAAAAATTGCATTTATACTTTTTTCTACGAATCACCATTCCTGAGATATCACCATTTGAAATATCGAAAATACTAATATGCACGCCTACGCCGCCTATACAGGGTGATTCAGAACGGGCGTGCCAAATTAAAATGGGCGCTAGAGGAACTCCAAATAAGACAAAAAGTTTATATCAACATAATTAAGAATGTTCTAAAGTGACTACTAACAGAGATACAGGGTGTAAAAGTTTTAATATTTTTTAATATCGTGTATTGTAATAATTGATGTGTTTTCTCGTTCTTCTTTTTAGTTTTGTTAGTGTTATTCTTAATAAACTATTTTGTTCAATTTTCACTTTCCTTGCATTATTGCATTATGAAAAATTTCAGTGCATGTGCACGATTTCACAAAAAGGTATTTCATTCAAAAACTAAGCATTTTACCAAAAATTTTGAAGATAACAATTTCTTCCCAAATTGAACGTAGATTTCAAATACATTAACCCTTTCGTGACCGCGTCTGGAATCGTCCATCATGCGCGCCAGACCGCAATTGGAAAAATACTAATTTTAACGTATTTGTTGACTATAAACGTGGAAAACCTTGTAATAAAAATAGTGAAATAACTATAATTTAAAAATAATACGAATTTTTCTATTTTATCATACTGCATGCTACATACTAGTACGTCAATGGGTGGACGGTCATGCCACACTGTGTATGTGACGTACCAGTACGTCAAGTAGCAGTAAAATGAGCAAAATCAGACACGTGCGTGTACGTCTCTAGGCCACCAACAAGACTACTTTCCTAAATATATCGTACGCCACCAGGCTGGACGCAATATCTCAAACGACGTGAGTACATCATTGGGACGTTGGGGACATTTCAAAAAAACGTATATATACGTCATTTGTTACGAACAGGTTAATATCACCTGCATTCGCCAGTGGCGTAACATTGGATTGAGGAAATAAATAAACGGCTTACCCCGTAGCAACGCTACTGATGGGGCTAGCAGAGCAAATTTTATTGGAAAATTAGAACTTGGCAAATGAAAACGACACCTTAAATTTCAACTCAATAACTTTCCTTGTTACTAAGATAATAAAAAAATAATAAATAAAACTTTTACACCCTGTATCTCTGTTAGTAGTCACTTTAGAGTTTAGAACATATGTTCATATAAACTTTTCGTCTTATTTGGAGTTCCTCTAGCACCCATTTTAATTTGGCATGCCCGTTCTGAATCACCCTGTATAGGCGGCGTAGGCGTGCATATTAGTATTTTCGATATTTCAAATGGTGATATCTCAGGAATGGTGATTCGTAAAAAAAGTATAACAGCAATTTTTGTAGATAATTGCATGATCTAGAAATCTTGTCTGACCTATTTTCATGATAACACTTACCGTTTACGAGAAAAATGAAAAAAAAAAAAACGATATTTTTGACCTTTGACCTTGAATAAATTTTTTAGCAGGCATAGGATCGGTGGGGACTTTTGATATTTTATTTGTAATAGTGTACTTAAGACCTCTACCAATATTTAGCTCTATGCGAATTATTGTAAATTAAAATGTCTATATTGACCGGACTATTATTTACTGTGCACATATATGAAATCGGTTAGTCACAAGCCTATAACTACGGTAGCGCTCTGGTGTCACTTATTATTTATTTTCATTTTCCGTTATAACGGATCTAGTATTTCCGATATAATGGATCTTTATCCGATATAACGGATCTTTTTCCGATATAATGCATCTTTTATTCTGTTATAACAGACTTTCCAAGAACTGTGCAGTATTTAGTATTAATTCCGTTATAACGGATCTCTTTTTCCGTTATAACGGATCTTTTTTCCGTTATAACATCTCTTATTTCCGATATAACGGATCTTCTTCCGATATAACGCGTCTTTTATTCTGTTATAACAGACTTTCCAAGAACTGTGTAGTATTTAGTATTAATGGAAGTCATTTTACAGAACCGGTGTGCAGTGTGGTGTTACTCGCCAAGTGATTTACAATACGATATCGATATTCACTTATCGTTCATATTGGTAGCGGACAGCAGTTATAACTAACAAATAAGTACCTACTTTACCAACTGTTGCACTGGTTTAAATGAAGACACTAACTTGAAAAGTAAAACCCCAAACAGACAGCCACCTGTTATACTTAAAAAGATCCATTATATCGTTTTGATTATATTGGCTTAAAAACATATAATTTGCTACCAGATGAACTAAGAAACAATTTCAGAAGTACAAAAAAGAAAATATCAAATTTTCTTCTGCAGAGAAGAAGTGTGTTGGAGGGTTTTTTCAGATAGTTTTTCAATTGGAACCTGACTCATTTGTGAAATTTGTACATGCTTCTAAGTTTACAGTGCACCATAGTTTTTGTTAAATTTAAAATTATTTTAGTTTAGTTTTAGTTTAGTTTTTTTTATATCAGTATTTATTTATTTTGGTTAGTTTATGGATTTTAAGAGAATGTCCACTCTCAAGTACCGTTAGTACTTATGTGGACAAATCACCAATTTATTGTATTGTTGATCATCTACACATTTGTAATATTGTGAAAGAAATATTATATTCTATTCTATTCTATCGGAAAAAAGATCCGTTATAACGGAAGAAATATCCGTTGTAGCGGAAAAGAGATCCGTTATAACGGAAAAAGAGATCCGTTACAACGGAAAAAAGATCCGTTGTAACGGAAAAAATCCGTTATAATGGGAAAAGATCCGTTATAACGGAAAATGAAAATAAATAATATGTGACACCAGAGCTCTTCCATAAATAACAAGCACATCAAAATCTCAAAAAGTGACTATAAATTTATATTTGCCCGTGTTAGCAGGAAATCATAAATAATCTTATGTGCGCGCCGCTCACCATGCGAAACGTTATAATGGTTACGTTTAAGTAACTCGTTCAACTTTAGAACTCTAGTGACAACTCGAAAATTTATCAAAACTAACGTTTTAACCTCAGAAGAAGTCAGAAATTGCACTCGTACATTTGCATGGTCACGGTTGGACCTGGCGCAACTTCCACGCGCAGCTTGCTTCATAGAAAATACTTCGGCTGTGGCTGTCAGCTGATCACTGCAAATGGCCACGGTTTGTTTGAGGCAAATCTATACCTATGATTATTATAATGAAAATGATGCGCGTGGAAGTGCGCGACGTTCAACTTTGTACTGCCGACATCAAAGTGCCGACGTTAAGTGCAACTTCTGACTCACTGACTCCCTCTATTCTGAGGTTTAACGTTTTCAGTTTACGATATTGTGCTAATGGATTGAAAAGGAATTTAGAACGAATGTAAAATGGTAATGCCCGATTACAAACAGCGGTGGCTTCGTGTGAAAAGGCAGTTAATCTTAATATTTTTATTTAATGATATATTAATAGTGTATTTTAATTTAATTTGTTTTCTAATTGGCGTGCTTTTTTGTTTATTTGTTTAACA
Organism: Xestobium rufovillosum; assembly: GCA_963966045.1. Taxonomy (NCBI): domain Eukaryota; kingdom Metazoa; phylum Arthropoda; class Insecta; order Coleoptera; family Ptinidae; genus Xestobium; species Xestobium rufovillosum. The sequence goes on along the minus strand of OZ014492.1, from coordinate 48,567,307 downwards.
GAATACCTCTACACGAGCCCTTCAGAGAATCCAAGTACCTACATAAGTATTTTTTTCATTGCTTATTATTTCAAGTCAAATGCTTATGTGTTTATGTTCTAACATCAATTTTGTCGCAAATTTTGCATGATATTCATACTACTAACATATACAGTGTGTTCATCTTCCTTATATTTTTATTATTACTCATATTATTATTTTTTTAATTAAATAAAGCCTTGCTCTTTTTAATGGGCTATATTTTAAAAATTTTGATTTAATGCCCCAAACGATTTCAGTAAGACTAATAAAAATATGAGGAAAAAACTTCTACTAGGTGCAAGGTTTCTTGATAGAATAGGTTAAATCGTTTTATGATCGGAACTTTGACGAATAGGCGCTTAGATCGCAAAAGCACGCGAATGACGTCACTCAGATCCGAAATTTAAATATAAGCTCGCAGAATATCGTTTCCTACGTTTTATGTGGAATTTTTTTATTTTGTATGTGCCTAGAACACACGGACGGATTTTTACCGACGTACCCTGGCAAGGTTTATTGATAGTGTCAATAAACCTTGGTGCCCCAGCGATATTTTGACCGCTTTTTATGAAACATGTTTTTGTTACAATAAATGAAAAGCCGTGCTTCCACTTACGGAGTCGTTTAATAACTAACTAAAGAATACAAAGACAAAGTAAACATTTGTGTAACAACCACAGACAAAGTTGTACAACACCAGATGGCAGCACTGACACGTTTTTGATATATATTTTAACAGTTTTAGTAAAATATGAAAAGTTAACAAAACGTTTAATAAACAAATAGTGTTGAAATAACAAAACAATATATGTACATATTTTAGGAATGAAATGAAATACTAATTTACAATTTTGCTCATCTTTTTTGCAATTTTTGATGAGGAAGCCTGCACTAGAAATGGACAAAGTCTTTTGTGTTGCTGTGTTTGTCTCTTTCTTTGTAGCGCTTTTCTTTTATCTTCCATCTCTTCTTGTTGTCTGTTATTAAGAAATTTTATTCGAATAAAAACTCTTAATCTACAAAAAGATTTCAACAAATCAGCGGGCACGTTGTCAACCTTCTTAGAAATGTAGTTCATGCTATTAGCAACAATTTTTTTTTATATTCAAACCCGTCTTTATGTAGCCTGCAAAAATACTTTTCCATTTTTTTTACATCATTCATCCAATCATCAGAAGGTTGAGTGAGTCCTCCAAAGGAAAGGTTCTAAAGCCATGAAGGCATGGTATTTGTTTGTAGTTCCATTTCCCGTTGTTTCTCGGCTACATACGTGTATTGACCCAATTGAGGGTACTTCTTTTTATGTGTCCTCGCTAAATACCCGGCTATGTATATTAAACCGTCTTTTTCACACACGGGCTTATTACTGGATGTTGTTGAAGATGAGCTGCTTGAACTTGCAACACTCATAGTATCAAGACTTTGTGTTGCGCATGTTTCCTCTAGAACTGGACGTGTTTCTTCGATGTTTACTATTACCTTTGCTTGTTTAAAAGCAGTGGCTGATAGATATTCTCCCTCTTCTTTCGAATTATCCATAGGAGCTAACGTTACATTTGTCCCAGTTTGCAGCATTCCTGGATTTTTTCCTAAAATTATCATGCGAATTCTGTAGATTGCGTTGAGTGGGGAAGGATGGTCATGTAAACCCCCTCTTGTCCTTAACTAAAAACAAAATACATGTATTGTAAGATATCACAACTCCCTTAATATTTTACCTGGGAAAAAAAATTCTCCAAAAAATCTTGATTAACACGGTGTGCCAAAATGAATTTGAAACAATCATATTTGTTTTTTAAATGACTGTAGAGACCTTGAAGAGAATTTGTTGATATTAGCACACCTTTCTGAAAAACCTGCAAGCCATTTTTCCCGATACATAACATGCCAGACATGGTGTTCTTCATTTCTTCTAAGGCATCATTTTGTTGGTCTAAGCAGAGTCCATAAGGTTTTTTTAAAGGTAAAGGCGCAGAAGGCGTGTAACTGTTCATTATATCAAACCAGTTATTCATAGTTTCAAAAAAATTTCCCACATTTTGCGCCAAAGTTTTGTTTTGGCCTGGCAAATACTGCTTCAGTGCCGTTGCGGTTGAATGAGAAAGTAACTGCACCGCTAACTTCACATTTTGTCTCTGCGTTTTTTCACATTTAATATGCAGTTCACGTAATTTATGGCATGAGCTAACTTCTGTTTGGCATATTTCTAGCAACTTCTTCACTGGTTCAACATTAATAAGAGTTCCATCTTTTAAAATAAATCCGGTATCCAAGAACCAATTTCTTATTAGTTTAAAAAGATGTGGAACATCAGCAAAAAAATAAATTGGTTCCTCTGTCACAGGATGATTATAAAACGTATGTTCTGGTGTAATCTTCAACTTCCTCCATAAGCCTTGATTGCTACCTCCGCAGTCTGACACACATGCTACAACATGGTAATTGATTCTATCGAGGCGTGTTATTAAGTCATCCAAAATCTCTTTGGTCATCTTTTGATCGAAACCAATATAAATAGGTTGCTTCCAATTATCAAAAAGACCACGAGCCATTACCACTTGCATGTAATTATGCCGACCAAGAATTTCGTCTTCCTTTTGGTCATATTCATATACACTTGTAATCTAAGACAAGGGGGGTAGTTTATAGTACCGAGTCCCGGCTCTAAATAGTTGGGCCGGTTAACATTTTCAAATAGATGTACAGATTATTAATTAAAGCATGTAATAAAAAATGTTAGCCGGCCGAACTATTATGAACCTGGACTGGTATATATGTATATCAACGGTGGAGTCAAGGATGTAAGTATCTACCTTAACTTCATCATAAGATAACGAAGTAAATTTATTAAAATCCGTCTTGGTGCTTCCTGCGGCTTCCATCACATTGAGAACGTCCTCCAAGACGCCACTTTTTAAATTTATGTGCTCTGCCCAGTGCTGCAAGGTTGATATTCCTGGCAGAGGGTACTTCAGTTTTTCCCTCAAAAAAACGTAACATCTCTTGCTCAAGTATCTTATAATAAAGGCTTTTGACAATTCATCCTGCGTCCATCTGGCTTTAGATTTTTTCTTCAAGGCAATAGCTATTTGATTTATGGTTAAAAAGTCTTTGAATGCTACTGCAGCCTGCTCTTCAAATTTTAACACATACTTCTTTAATTGTTTCTCAACATCAATAAGTTTGTTTTTTAAAAATGCATTTTCTTTTTGGAGGAATTGTACTTTTCTTGTAAGATGATCATACTCTAGAACTTTTTTCTTTTTTATTGAATCAATTTCCTTTTTAAATTGTTCCAGTCTTCGCTCTAATGTATCACACTCTTTCTGTTTATTTTTCAGCAACCATGTATTTTCCTCTTGAACCTTTTGAAGCTTTTGTTTCAGACTATCACACATACAGACAGTATAGTTGAAGGCGTATTTTCTAATTCAATGTTTATATTACAGTCTGTAACATAAGACAAAATTTAAGAACGTACCTTTATTTCAAGAATGGTAATAGGTATACCTATATCTTTTTTAACAGATGCAGATTCTAAAACAGTGTCTATGTCCAGTACAGCTAGATTGCCATTTTTGCTCTCACACTCATTTGTAGATTCTACCGACCGCAATAAGTTTTCCACTAGTCCTTTTTGTTCTCTCCTTGCACCTCGTTTTCCTGCACGTATATTTCTTTCTGTGGGCTTGGCGTCCTCATGCAAATTTAAAGAAGGGACAGCTTAAAAAAACAGATAAAAATACGACTGCAATGAAAGTGAAAAATGCCGAGCAGTTTCTTACCAGTTTTCTTTAATTTCTTGGGACGAACACCCATGATTCTTGATTTAAATCCATCTTCAAAATCATGGAATTGAAAATGCTGCGAACATACACGTTTGTTCACTTTGTATTCAAAAGACGATTTCTGATGGCATATTCTTAACCACTCTTTGCATAGAATCGAGTCCTTCGGAAAGTTGAAAAACTTAATAGCATTTTCTTTGTCGTTATATTGCTTCACATATTTGCTTTTGCAACCAGAAATACCACAGTTTTGTCCAGGCATCTGGAAAAAATAGTAGTTGCTATATATGTAGATCTAGGTACTAATAATCTAATTTAATAATAAAGAACGAAAAAACGTTAACTTAGCTTTAAGGACTATATTATGAGTAAGTATAACTTTTTGGGAATAAGTTTTGAAATGATTAAACGAATAGGATCTGAGTGACGTCAAAATTAATTAAACTTGACGTTTCCAATTCGGTTGATATCGTGATTAGTCGTCAATAGGCACTTACGATTTAACCTATTCTATCAAGAAACCTTGTACTAGGTGCACACCTTGTATAACAGTGTATACTTTACTTTCTGCATAATTGATGTACATATATTTTTCTGCTGGGCCCTGTAATGGTTTCAGATATCCCGAAAAATATATCTGTACATCAATACACGCAGAAAAGTCTTTCAGAGCTCGTTAATAGGCAACTTTTAATTTAGATGTTCAACCACCGAGGGGTTTCCATCAAATTTATACTGAGCAAGGCCCGGAAGCTTTTGCAAAAGCTGTCCGTAACCACAAGGGCCTTCTGCTAATGGACACTACTTATCGTGATGCTCATCAGTCGCTTTTAGCAACTAGAGTGCGCACGCACGATTTGCTGAAGATATCGCCGTTTGTGGCGCACAATTTTAATCAGTTATACTCCTTGGAAAATTGGGGCGGCGCAACATTCGATGTGGCGTTGAGATTTTTACATGAATGTCCGTGGGAGCGGCTGGAGGAGATGCGGAAAATGATTCCTAATATTCCTTTTCAGATGTTGTTAAGAGGCGCTAATGCTGTTGGTTATACGAACTATCCCGATAATGTTTTATACGAATTTTGTAATTTAGCGGTAAGCACTGGGGTTCATATATGAAACTGTTGTTTATTCGTAAATTATAAATTAGGTGCACGCTGGAATGGATATCTTTCGAGTTTTCGATTCTCTTAATTACCTTCCAAATTTGATAGTTGGAATGGAAGCGGCAGGGAAAGCGGGAGGCATCGTTGAAGCAGCTATATCTTACTCTGGAGATGTTAGCAATCCAAATAAAAAGAAATACGATTTGAACTATTACCTGAAAATAGCGGATGAATTAATCAAGGCCGGGACGCATGTGTTGGCTATAAAAGACATGGCCGGGCTACTTAAACCAAGAGCTGCTAAGTTACTAGTTACCGCTCTTCGAGATAAATACCCCGACGTTCCAATTCATATTCATACTCATGACACAAGTGGGGCGGGTGTGGCTTCCATGTTGGCTTGTGCAGAAGCAGGAGCCGATGTTGTAGATGTTGCCGTTGATTCAATGTCAGGATTAACTTCGCAGCCGAGCATGGGCGCAGTGGTTGCCTGTTTGCAAGGTACTCCGCTCGACACCAACTTTAAATTGGACATGGTGTCCGAGTATTCCGCATACTGGGAACAAACTAGAACATTGTACGCACCTTTTGAATGTACAACAACAATGAAATCTGGGAATGCCGATGTTTACAATAACGAGATTCCGGGGGGACAGTATACAAATTTGCAATTCCAGGCTTACTCTTTAGGTTAGTTAATATTCAGAAAACTGTGTACAGTTTCTTCAATTCACTACATTTTCAGGCCTAGGAGACTTCTTTGAAGACGTAAAAAAAGCGTATGCTGAAGCAAATATTCTGTTAGGAGATATTATAAAAGTGACGCCGTCTTCTAAAGTGGTGGGCGATTTGGCCCAGTTCATGGTCCAAAACAAGCTCACAGCCAAGGATGTGATGGATAAAGCAGAGGAACTGTCATTCCCGAAATCTGTAGTAGAGTATCTCCAAGGGCACATTGGTCAGCCGTATGGGGGGTTCCCAGAACCTTTGCGTTCTAAAGTGCTCAAAAATATGCCTCGTATTGAGGGTAGGCCGGGTGCTAGCTTGCCACCGTTCGATTTTGGAACATTGAGGACCGAGTTAAAAGAAAGTTTTCCAAACATAACTGATTTTGATGTTATGTCTGCAGCTTTGTATCCGCAAGTTACGAAAGATTTTCTGGCGTTCAAAGATGTGTATGGTCCTGTTGATAAATTAGATACGAGAATTTTCTTAATTGGACCAAAAGTGGGAGAGGAATTCGAAGTGACAATAGAACAAGGTAAAACTCTGGGTATAAAGACTCTTGCGATTGCTGAAGATTTGACCGAGAATGGGGAATTAGAAGTTTTCTTTGAATTGAACGGTACGTTGAGGTCCGTTTTTATCAAAGATAAGGAAGCGAGTAAAGAAATTCATATACATCCCAAAGCTACCAAGGGGGACAAGAACCAAGTTGGAGCACCAATGCCCGGGACGGTTATTGACGTGAGAGTTAAAGTAGGGGAGAAAGTCGGAAAAGGTACTCCACTGGTTATCTTGTCCGCGATGAAAATGGAGACTGTCGTGCAAAGTCCTACAGCTGGAACTGTGAAGACTGTCGATGTGACAATAGGTTCAAAGTTAGAAGCAGAAGATTTGTTAGTAACTTTAGAATGAACTTACTCTTTTTCTACAATAAACTTTAATTCACCACTGTTTGGCTGTGTATAAATTTTTTTTAAATTTATTTATATATGAAGTTTTAGAAATGGTATTTATACACTTGTTATTAAATTGTTGCAGGTTTTTTGTACTTTTGTTTTAAAGTTGTTACGTTTTAAATTCAGCACATAGTCAATTGTGAAAAACGAGGAAAACTAGAAGTTATCCTGTTCTTTGCGACAAGTGTACCAGTTGTTTTATATACATTATTGTATTTTACTTTGTTGCGTCTTTATTTTCAATATATTTTTATAACAATAAATTTTCTTTAATAATGGTTTTCACCCTTCCTGAATTTCATCGTTTTATAATTGACACTGAAAATAAACTTTCACAGGAATATATTTCTTGACACTCCAAGAACAAAGACGTCCTCCAACAAATATTTACTTTTATTGTCAACGATTTTTGTTCTGCGACTTCATTGATTTTTTTAAATGGCAACTATCTTTTTTGTATTTGATCCAAGAGCCGAGATTCTGCACAGAAGAAGTAAGACACGTGAAAATAATATTGAAGACTTAAGAAAAGCGTAGGCCAAAGCAAATGTTCTGTTAGGAGGTATTATAAAAGTGACGCCTTCTTCTAAATTGGTGGGCGACTTGGACCAGTTCATGGTCCAGAACAAGCTCACAGCCAAGGATGTGATGGATAAAGCAGAAGAACTGTCATTCTCCAAATCTGTAGTAGAGTATCTCCAAGAGCACGTTGGTCAGCCGTATGGGGGGTTCCCAGAACCTTTGCGTTCTAAAGTACTCAAAAATTTGCCTCGTATTGAGGGTAGGCCGGGTGCTAGCTTACCACCGTTCGATTTTGGAACATTGAGAACTGAATTAAAAGAAGGTTTTCCAAACATAACTGATTTTGATGTTATGTCTGCAGCTTTGTATCCGCAAGTTACGAAAGATTTTTTGGCGTTCGAAGATATGTGTATGGTCCTGTTGACAAATTAGATACGAGAATTTTCTTAACTGGACCAAAAGTGGGAGAGGAATTCGAAGTGACAATAGAACAAGGTAAAACTCTGGGTATAAAGACTCTTGCGATTGCTGAAGATTTGACCGAGAATGGGGAATTAGAAGTTTTCTTTGAATTGAACGGTACGTTGAGGTCTGTTTCATCAAAGATAAGGAAGCGAGTAAAGAGATTCATATACATCCCAAAGCTACCAAGGGGGACAAGAACCAAGTTGGAGCACCGATGCCCGGGACGGTTATTGACGTGAGAGGTAAAGTAGGGGAGAAAGTTGGAAAAGGTTATCTTGTCCGCGATGAAAATGGAGACTGTGGTGCAAAGTCCTACAGCTGGAACTGTGAAGACTGTCGATGTGACAATAGGTACAAAGTCAGCACAAAGTCAGTTGTGAAAAACAGGGAAAACTAGAAGTTATCCTATTCTTTGCGACAAGTGTACCAGTTGTTTTATATACATATACATACATTATTGTATTTTTCTTTGTTGCGTCTTTATTTTCAATATATTTTTATAGTAATAAATTTTCTTTAATATTTATTTATTTACATGGTCAGTGATTCTTGTGCTGTGATTTCAATGGTTTTTTAAATGGCAACTATCTTTTTTGTACTCGATCCAAGACGCCGATGTTCTGCACAGAAGAAATGAGACAAGTGAAAATAATTTTATATATTAAATTAAATTTATTTTAAAAATATACAAGAATATTATAATATACGATAAAACTATTATAATATGTACTATCAAAGTACTCATAAATCTGTAAAATTCCTTAAATGTAAAAGATCTATTGAAGTCTACTTTGGACCAAAAATGTCAGATGTGGAAGTGGTTCTGGAGACATTTTGTGGTTGTGGAAGAGCCGGCAACATAACAAAGGCTGCATTATGCAAAGCGTTTAAAGGTGCCATGGCTAGTTCACCCGCATTTCGCCACCAAGGTCTTCTGCGTTCTACTCCTAAAGTAATTTCTAAATCGTGGAGTTTAATTTTCAGCAGTTCGTTTTCCTCGCTTATCTGTTTTCTTGAATCTCGTAATTCTTCTAGACTCTCTTTTAGTTCTGAATTTTTTTTCTGAAACATCTTCATTTCCGTTGTCAAATTGATCAGTTGATGTTCGAGACAACAATATCGTTGCTTTTCTTCTTCTAATTTTCTAGCAATATTATAATAAAATGTTATCAAATTTTACCTTCGTAAAAAATATATTATTAAATAAACTTATTGCTATGTAAATTGTTAAAGTTATTTTATTTCTAACAATCGTTGACTTACTGCGAGATTTGGTTTTTGGTTTCTTCTGTTGTCGTAAGAGTCGACAACCAACCATCTAGATTGATTTCGGCATTCTGAAGCTCCTCTTCCAACTTCGTTAACTTTTCCTTTTGAATCAGAACGACCTTGTCGCAACTTGCAACCTGAAAGAATTAGATATTCGGGGTGGAGTATTTTTCACTCTAAACGACTCTGTAAACGATTACAAAGTTAAATTAGAAGAAAAGTTGTGTAATCATCATCGTGTGCATTCTTGACATATGTCAGTGTCGCTTATGGAACACCTTAACCTAACTTTTGTAATATAATGAGTAGCTTTGCAATTAAAACAGTTTATTTGCAATTTGTGCGTTGTGTATAAAAACTTTAAAACTGCTATAAATTATATTGCAAAAACTATGTTAAGTTGACTTGTATCCGACACTGACAGTGAAAAACTGAACTATCCCCAAGGCTACTTGCTACCTCACCACTTTTTCTATGAATTTAAAACATCCAAAACCTTCGGCAAGTTCGATATTTTACCAAAGAATATTGCTTTTCATAATACATAAAAGTGTGATTATCTACAAATCGCCAAATTAACTTGTTCATTATTTGATGGCTGTGGCTGCAACCAATCAAAAAATATATCGATCATATCGATGACCAGTATGGAAATATCGATAGTTTCCCACCCCTATAACTGACAATCAACTTCAACAGTAGCACAAAAGAACGAAATAAGGCAGAATCTTTTGACATTTAAATCGCAAAACGTCTTGCGCAGAAGCAGACGAAAATGGAATCTCGGTAAAGTGGCCATTCGTCCGTCATTCTGACGGATTGTCCGTTATTCAAGTTATTTGTCCTGCATAGAAAAGTGTCCGTCAAAATGTCCTGCATTGGTAATTAATTTTGAAATTTCGATTCGAATTCAAACAGTGCGCGCAAAAAAGTGAAATAAGAAATGACGCTAGGCGACTAGAGCTGAGTGGGATTAGACGCTAGACTAGACAATTTTTACTAGGTACGTGTGTTCGTGCACTCTCCGAATATATTCTTCCTGTTCTGTGCCGAAAATATTACCTATTATACAATACCAAAGACTTGTAGAGGGGACTTAGCTATTTACAATTACAACTGAAGCAGGAGGAACACTCACAGTCTAAGCGTTTGTGTGTGGAAAAGGCAAAACAAAGCAGCCTGCCAGTTGTGTAGTAAACAGGTGCCGCCACGGAAACAGAATATCGCGGAACATTCGCCTGATCCGTTGCTTGAATATAATAACAAACAACGCTCCCCGAGACCCGCTGACCCACGACCGTGTAGGCTTCACAACAAAATCAGCTATTGCATAAGGACGCCAGGTCCATTCTAGAAGTCTTTGTACAATACTGTGTTTGAGTTTTCTTGTGTAATATATTTTTTTATTCATTTTCTTTTAGATAGGTACGAAATACTTACCTATTCATTTTTACCTATTTGTTATTGTTTCAAAAGTTTGTTTTTCAATATACATAAAAATAAAAGTTGGTAATGGGGGAGATAAGTGGCGCGTCACAAACGTCAGATTTTAATTCCAAACAAAACAAAGCCACGTGCTTTCTGACGTTTTAACCTAATCTCTGAAATATAATTATAGTTGTTTTCAAGTTTTTACACGTAAGCCCAACACACAAATTGAAAATAAACTGTTTTCACTGCAAAACGTCTATAATTATATTGCAAAAACTAGTTTAAGACGTAAATAATATCGATAAACGTCAAATGGACGTGCTTTTGTTTTGTTTGGAATGCAAATCTGACGTATGACGAAGGCACTTATGTCCCCTATTCATTATGTAGGTACCTACACCTACTTCTAACCTAACCTTACTTAAGGTCCGTCATTGACGTATTTAATAAATGGTCACTTTAAATCTCGGCCAAGCACACCTATCTTTTTCCACTATGCATTTACCTATCACTATAAGTAATGATAATATTGATAACGTTTACTACATAATTCCCGCGTGGTTTCTCTCTGATTACCAATTCATTCATAATCTGCGCTCTAGGCCCGAGGCCGAACGAAATGCTGGGGATTTCCATCGCATTGGAATACGCACGTACGAAATTAACAGTTTCATCTTCACTATCAGACGGTCGGACGTTGAAGTGGGTTTTTGGGTTTTTACTCTTCGTCTGACGCCGAATTTTCCCGCGCCTCAAGAAGTGCCGCTCAATTTTGTCAAAAAGTTAAAAATGCCGATGCGGATTGAAAATGAAATTAGACCAACAGTATCTGTATCTCATCAACCCAATTCTCTAAATAAATTGCCGTCATAAAAAGGCGCCTGGCCGACGTCACCCCACCTGTAATTTATTCTGCATTCGAATTGTATCTGCAACATCGTGAAAGTCGGCCAATTTTTTCTAATTCCCGCGGTAAGGCAAGTCCTGTGTTATAGACCGACGGGCGCTGTTTCCCTCTGTCACGGGGCGCCAGGTCAGGCTTACACAACATTATGACTCACGCACTGGCTTCAATAATATAACGAATTCCGGATTCGCAGAACTGACCCCCGTTCCGGAGGGGTCGGTGACTCATTCTTGCTCCAAGATCATCAAGGTTTCCCCTCTCCTGGATTATTTATCGCGATAGCGGAGATGAATACTTGTAGTGAAACGTGCACGCAATGCAACCCTTGTCAGGGTTAACCTACATATTATAGTTTCTTTTTTATTTAACGTAAGACGACATTTTTATTTCCGAAATAATTTATTAGTCTTTTGTTGTGATGCTTCTGGAAACAGAGTATTCCAGTTCTTTGGAGGCGCTTCGTTTTTCCGACAGTTAGCCGTGAGTGATTTTAGTTAGGTTTGAATGGGCGACATAAGTGGCGCGTCACAAACGTCAGATTTTCATTCCAAACAAAACAAAGCCACGTGCTTTCTGACGTTTTAACCTAACTTCTGAGATATAATTATAGTTGTTTTCAAGTTTTTACACGTAAGCCCAACCCACAGTGAAAGTAAATTTTATGGGGAGTTCAATAATGGTTTAAAAAATGTACACTTCTATTTGAAATTAGCAAGTTACAGGGTTTTGAAATTTTCTGATTTGGTCATATAATTGCTCAAACCATGTATACTATTTTCTGGTTTTAGTGATGAAGGCAGTGACTCCTACATCTTGCTTTCACTTCTCCAAAATATCGTTGCTACAGCTTTATTTAATCCCGAGATAACGATTATTCGAAATTGCTCTGCATCTGTCAAAATTTGAAGAAAAATGCCAATAACTCAAAGAATACGTTTAGACAAAATCACGTATAAACTCGCACCAAAATTGATCAAGCAATCACAAAATAAAGCCAAATACAGGGTGTTCCATTTTAAATAAAGAAGTTGATTTCCATACAAGAAATATGGGGCATGCTGTATGACAAAAAATAATTTTAATAAAGAGACATCTTTCAGTGCAACAACTTTTGTGTAAATCTTTTATACCTCATTTCAAAAATAAAGGCACCAGTTGGCTTCTAACCTGTGAGCGTTATGGTCATTGGGGTACTCTCCGTGTATTTGTTTCTGACATGTTTCCAATTGGAGGTTTTGGCAGTTCGCGATTGCCAAGCGGTCTGGGATGGGTAGGGATTTATAGTGTTGGCCAGGATAAGGTTTGGAGAAATCAAGAGCTGGAGAAGTCGTAATGCTATTAATTATTCTTCGAAAAAATGCGTTGCTATTCCATTTTACTTTCTTGCAAAGTTAATCTGATATTTGAATCAGCCCGTGTTGAACATGAACCACGAACTTAACCGACATTTTCTCAAAAGACGCGGTCCTGCTTACAATGCAAGATTTGCGTGCGTATTTCCTATGGAATTAATTAAACATATTTAAATGGGATTGTAATGCGTACTAATAAACGAGATTTTATAGCTCCGAGGCACATGTCCGTAACTTTCAGATTGTTCCCGCTTAGTTTCTTCGTGACGTTTCAGAAATTGAGGAAACCGAATATTATGACTCGATCTTGGGTATTAAGTGTTACGATCTGGGAATTCCCAGTCCGAACTTTTCATCGCACGTTGCGTCATTTTTAAAAGAACTTTATTGTTATTCCTTGGAGCACGTTGAACTTGTATATGTGTGTTACAAAAAGAGTTTTAGGCTTTGGCAAGCGATGTAGAATAATTTTGTTATAAAACAGACTCTGAAAATAGTTTTTGACTTCTGAAAATTTGTAAGAGAAATTTTCGATTTAAAGTTTCAGGTGTCTATTATCACAGGACAGAAAATAATTCTACAACTCCATAAATTAAAGGAGAAAAGCTCACCTTTTCCGCAAGGCAGTCGCGTTCCTTTCTTAGCTTCCCAATTTTTTCCCTTTCCTTGTTCAGCTGCTGTTCAGATATCCTGAGTTCACTCCTCGTCGCCAGCGACTCATTCCGCGCATTCTGAACCTCTGTCTGAAGCTCTTCCACCCGGATCTCCAGTTTAACGATCTTCTCATCCAATAATCGTTTTTCCTGTGAACATACTGATGTAATTAAGAAATGTGGTCTCAACTCAAGCTTTCGTTACTATATTTCAGCTAGTAATGCCAATTTTAAGAAACATCTTCACAAGAATGCGAAAATATTTTGAAATTTTGACTTGGTATTAAAAAATAAAAAGTTACTGGGGTCTAAAAGTTGTGTATCAAATAAAATTTTTAATATCAAAAAGACTGTTTGAATCGAACCTGATGCATTAGAGAAATAAAACAACTTTGATAAACGTGTTTTCTGAATAAATTTATTTTTAGAACTTTATTACATTACGGATTTTTCCAGTTCTCTGCCCGACTCGCATCATTTTATTTCCGAATTGCCGGACTCCTTATTTCCGATGACGTGTGCTTGCGGTATAAATCCGTAATCTTATTAGCTAAAGAATTTCATTAATAAAATAGTAGGTGGTATTAGCGTAGAATTTTTTTGTTTAACTTTCTGCGACATTGGGGTTTTCACGTCAACATAGATCATTTATTTGAGTTCCTTTTAATTGTAATGTAGACAATTTTAGTTCTAAACAGGGTGTGAGATTTAAGCGTGGATGGAAGATTACTCGGTTACGAGAGCAGATAGAGAAAATAGTATATTACACACGAGTTTATAATAATAGCATCATTATAACGAGTTGTATACTATACTTTGTACACGACTATCAAAACAGATTCCCAGAAAGAATTTACCTTCATTTCCCTTCTCCAGTGTAAGAAAGATTCATACATACGCTCTCAGGTATAATTTTCTTGGTTTTTTGGGCAATGAATCTAATGAGGCAAGTTCTGCAGCTTCTTTTATTGCTGGTGCTGTTAAAGAAATCTCGTTTTCACTCTCACTACTCATTATATCTTCTTTTTTAGAATATGCATTTCAAATTAAAAGCAAACCATGCTGATTTGACGTTTCAATTTGAACTGGCACATCGCGATCGCGGCCTACTAAATAAATGTAAAAAAGGGTCAAAGCGATGTTCCTATTGGTTTAGTTCACTGCAGTGATTAATGTATCTAATTATGATTGAAGAAACACAAGTATAAAGAGTATATTATGAGATAGTCGTGGACAAAGAAATTTTTTAAATATTGAAGGTTATTAAATTTTCATGCAATTTTGAGCGATTAAGTCAAATAAAGGAAAAAAGAAAAATTGGCGTATGTCAAAAACAGCTATTTATGCAACCATTCAGGAAATTTCTCATTTTGTAAAACGAGTGGGGAACGAGCGAAGTGAGATCCCGTATTCGGACACTTTTTTCGGATACCCAATACGGATACTACCCATATCTGATCCGAGATCTGATTCAAAGTTTGCCTACCTCGACGAGCTGTTTGTTTTGGCCGACTTTCTCCTCCAGGTGAATCTTGAGGAGACTGCATTCCATCGCAGCTTCAGAACGACGCCTGCCTTCAGATTTTCGCAAGTCTCGCAGTACCTCTACCTGTCTCTGTAGTTGATCAACCTTTAAATTAGAATGGGCATTTATTACTTATTATTAAAATATAGAAATGATTCCACGCTGTTCGGCCCCATGATGGCTCCCCTGATTTTTCACTGATTCTCACTGATTCGTTTGAATAGAAATAGAGTTTGAATAGAGTGTTTGCGAAAATTGTGAAGCTCTTCATTATTACTCTTATTTTATGTCTGCTATGAAAACACGAATCATTTGCTAATTTTATATTCTCTTTCCCAAACTTAAGATTTATTTGTGGCGCCTATTCTTGCTGTTTTTCGCATAGTTCTAAATTTACTGTTGACTAACTGTCTACTAACTGTCATAGTCTTCCGATTGTGAAGCTTCGACGCCAGAAGGTGTGAGTTTGTTTTTTAGTTCACGCATTATACGAAAATACTCTCTATCTATCGAATTTTCATAGCTGCCAAAAACTTAATTTCAAATATTTTCGAGTGCAGTAGTAGTGACTGGGGTGACAAACCTGGTCCTGTAACCGTCTGGATGATTCACTGAGCGTTGAGACCTGTACTTTACTTTGGCGCCATGCGTTCAGCAGTAGATGTTGATAGACCAGACGCCCGGCGTCGACGGCGCCGCCACCGGCTCGCCCAGCGACGCTCGTGCCGTCTAAACTTGCCACGACCGTACCATCCGTAGCTAACTTGCATCTATAAATAAATTATTAAACGTTAATTGGCATACGGCGATGATGCATCGTTTGAACGTTTCGCAGGTGACGGGCGGTACAGATATCTGCAGTTCATAACTGATTTGCCGAAAAAAGCTGAATCTGCTAAACGAATCATGCAGTGTAAATGACACGGATGTAGTGGTACTTTTGTCCCATGATGAAGAATACCTAGCTCAACTCAAAGGTGTGGCCTTAATGTTACTAAAAAACGTTGAATTTCATTGTTGACCATGAAATTAATTTCTACTGCAACTTTTGGAAATTTAAAAAAATTAATTAGTTGTGATCCCTGCACCCAAACAGTTTAAATGCATTTTTCTCATTATTTCTTCATCATCATAAGGTTCTCAGTCCGAAGACTGGTTGGACGCGTACCTCCATTCTTTTCTATCCTGAGCTAACCTACGCATTTCCCTAAAAGTAGAACATCCTACATCCCTAACTATTTGAGAGCAGTAGTCTAATCTAGGCCTACCCCTACCTCTTTTTATTCCTATCTCTGACTCTAGTATGTCACGAACTATTCCTTCGTGTCTTAGAAGGTGTCCTACCATCCTATCTCTCCTACTCTTTATTGTTTTCCATACCTTTCGCTTTTCCCCAACTCTTTCTAATACTTCCCTATTGCTAACCTTATCTATCCACGGTATCTTCATCATGCGTCTGTAGCACCACATTTCAAACGCTTCTACTCTTTTTCTATCCGCTTCTCCTATTGTCCAAGTTTCGCACCCGTATAATGCCGTACTCCATACATACGACGTTAAGAGTCTCTTCCTAGTCTCTATATTAACCGTTCTCGGGCATAACAGTTGTTTCTTTTTGTTAAACGCAACTCGGCCCTGCGCCATTCTTTGTTTTATATCTTTAGTGCTCCTACCGTCTTGAGTTATTTTACTTCCTAAGTAGCAGAAATCCGCGACCTCCTCTATCTTCTCATTTCCAATTTGTATTTCCATTTTAGTTCTATTTTCACATCCCCTACATACCAAAATTTTAGTTTTCTTTTTATTGATTTTCATGCCGAAGCCCTGTGTCAAAACTGCTTCCATTTCATTCAAAGCCGCTCCTAATTCTTCTTTGCTAGATGCTAACACTGCTATATCATCCGCAAACCTGAGCATGTTAATAGTTTGGCCCTGTACATTGATCCCTGAGGCTGTTCTTTCCTTAACAATATTAATCGCATCTTCGATATATAAGTTGAAAACTAGAGGTGACAATGCACATCCCTGTCTCACTCCCTTCCGGATATCTACTTCCCTTTGTTCCTGCTCACATTCTATAACTGCCTTTTGCTCTTTGTAGAGATTATGTATTATTCTTCTGTCCCTGTATTTCATCCCTACCTTTCTCAGCACTTCGAACATCTTCCCCCATTTTACGTTGTCGAAGGCTTTTTCTAAATCTACAAATCCTATATAGACGCTCTTTCTCTTTTCTATCGTTTTTTCTATAATTACTCGTAAAGCTAGAATGGCCTTCGCGTTCCTCTATTTCGTCTAAATCCGAACTGATCTTCTCCTAATATTTCTTCCGCCTTTTTCTCCATCCTTCTTTGCACAATTCTAGTTAAAATTTTTGACGCATGGGAAGTTAAACTGATAGTTCTAAAATTTTCGCATCTATCCGCGCCTTTTCTTTTTGGCAAAGCTACTATGATGTTCCGTTTGTAATCTTATGGAATCTCGCCTGTCAGGTATATGCGACTAACTAGTTTAAATAAACGATCTATTACCTCTTGACCTGCGCACTTTAAGATTTCTGCCTGCAAGCCATCTATACCTGGTGCTTTATTATTCCTTAAACTTTTTAGTGCTATCTCAAATTCTTCTCTCATTATAGGACTCCCTAGGTTATCCCCCTCTACACTGCTTTCGCTTTCTAATATATCTTGCACTTCCTGTCCCGCATATAAGTTTCCTAAATATTCTTTCCACCTATCTGCCTTCTCCCCACTTCCGATTAGGATATCTCCTGCCTCATTTCTAATGTTTTTGGTACTAGATCCAATTTCTCTAAAATTTCTCCTAATTATTTTATATGCTTCATCAGTCTTTCCTACTTCGAATTTATCTTCCACTTCTTTGCATTTATTATCGATCCATTGCTCTTTCGCTTTCCTACATTCCCGAATAATTTCCCACTTGATCGCCTTATATCTTTGTTTCCCTGTTTCATCTAACCTATTTTTATATTTTCGCCTTTCCTCTATTAGACTCACAATATGTTTTGTTATCCAGGGTTTCCTACTTTCATTCTGTTTATGACCCAAAATATCCCTAGCTGAGGAAACTAAACTATTTTTAATGCAATTCCATTCTGCCTCTATGTCCCTAACAATATTTCCACCCGTGCCCTTTAGTGCTTCGTTTGTCTTTTTCTCGAACTTATTGCGCATATCATCATCTTTTAGTTTCTCTGGGTCAAGATACCTTCTTCCGCTTCTTTTTTTCAAAATCTTAAATTTAAGATTGGCTTTCATAACGACTATGTTGTGATCACTATCTATATCTGCTCCTGGATAACTTCTACAATCCCTAACTTGATTTCTAAATCTTTGCCTAACGAGAATGTAATCTATTTGATATCTCCCTAAGTCTCCTGGCATCTTCCACGTATAGCATCTCCTAACATGATGGTGAAATAGAGTGTTCGCGACCGTTAAGTTATGTTTATCGCAGAACTCTATCAGTCTAACTCCCCTATCGTTCCTATTGCCTAATCCAAAGGGGCCAACTATTCCGCCCTCTCGCCCTGTGCCTACGACTGCATTGAAACCTCCTGTAATTATTAAATTTTCGTGCCCTCTCACAAAATCTAGCACATATTCAATATCACTATAAACTGCCTCTACGGCCTCATCACTGTAGTTAGAAGTGGGCATATATACCTGTATTATTACTGTTTTTACAGGTTTCGAATCTAACCTAACCATAACTACCCTGTCACTTTGCTGTAAGAAATTTTCTACACTCTGTCCTACTTTTTTCCGCATAACAATTCCTACTCCCGAATTTCCTCCTACAGATCCTGTGTGTATTACTCTAAAATCTCCGCTCCAGAAGTCTCCAGCTTCTGGCCATCGCACTTCACTGATACCTACTACGTCTAATGCTAACCTATCCATCTCAATTTTCAAATTCTCTAACTTCCCTACTTGTTTCATGCTTCTAACATTCCACGCTCCGACTCGTGAGATGTTACACTTATCATTTCTGATGACTCCCCCCGAAGCAGTCCCCGCCCGGAGATCCGAATGTGGGACTATTTTACCTCCGGAATATTTTACTCCAGAAGGTGCCATCATCATAAATTAAAGTACGCTGTACTAGGGATAAAATAATGTGGTGGTTTCCCGTTGCCTTCCACATCGCAGTAGTGTGTATCACAGTGCCATACCAACCCTCACGATCTCTGCCACTATGATTACTGAAAGAGCTGCTGCCCCCTTCCAGGGACTTGATTTAGTCTGGCTTCTCAAATAAAAACCCCTCCAATATGGTTAAACCTATGGTTCGGCTCTTTATATCATTGAAGCGCGCAAGCCATCCCACCCGTCCCAGTATTACTAGAACTGCGTCAAGGTACAAGTCCTTTGGGATAGCATTATTTCTTAATAGAACTTTTTTTTGGGTTCTACTGGATTTTTTTAATTAAGTTTCAATAAACACTCTCTGATGATGAAAAGAACATTTCCGAAAATGCATTTAGACATTTATATGTTATATAATAATTATTGGTAGTGCGCATGGGTAGTAGTAATAAACTGCGCGGATATTGAGCCGGTAAGGTAGAAAGCAATAATGTTACGGATAATCAATATTTAACTTTTAGCAGTTGCGAGTTAGTTATTTTTATTGTTGACTATTTGCGTGTTCTTATTTCTTTTGTCAATACGTGCACTGTTCACAGAAAATATGGCAAAGTTTTGTTAAAGCCAATTCAGATAATATTCCGGTTGGTAGCTAGCGAAATGATTGACAATTATTATGAAATTATAGCAAAAGTTCTGGGATATAACTGCGATATTGTAGCCTTTTTATGAATGAATAACAGAAGCCTAAAATAATATCAGTTGTGGGTTATCGAAAAATCGAAATATGTATTAATATTTGTTCTGTCACAATGACAGACTTTAACTGTTTTTGGGGCTGTTCTGCGATTATTAACATTAAGTCAGTGTGAATTCACTAACAAGGGCGTTATAAATAAATAAGTACATGGGCATACATATTTCTTACATTCGTTTTCTGCGATTCTTGGAAGGTGTAATTTCTGCCATAGAAACTGATCTACGGAGCAATTTAGGCAATCTCGTGGGGCCTGATGGAACCTTGCGTTCTTCAATAGCCTTTTCTAGCTTATGTTTGAAGTCGTCCCTTCTTTGATTTCTTGTTGAGAATTTCCTACATGACGGCACCGGCGTCCTCGGTGTTCTTAGATCGGGCTTAGTGTTGTTGTAACGCACCCCATCACCACCCCCTGACAGCAATTTTGACGGTGTTATTTGGGTCACTTCTGTTCGAGACATTTCGTAGTTTTCGTTTGACTGCAACAGTTTGTTTATGAAACAATTTTTGACAGTCTCTTAAGTGACGCGATTTACAAACGTTTTTGTTTTTATGGGGGTGCGAGGTAAAAGCAGAAAATCTAAAAATTATTTGTTAATCCAAGGAAAACGTTATGTTAACCAAAGTTTTGAAACTTGTTGTTTAAAATAAAAAATGTTGCCTGCAATAAAATATAATTTCACGTGGGAAAATAATACATTATATTTTATAATTATTGGATAGGTATTTGCTTCTTTATATTTGAGCATTTTTATCCGTTTTATGCTTGGTTTTATGACGTACAAGAACAAGTTTGTTGACGTCACTGTCGTCTTAAATTTGTTTCAGCAAACATAATAATGCTGCAGGTAAAGCCTGGAATTTAAATTATCTATTTATAGAAACGGGGAATCACTTAAATTGTTTATGCTTTAATTTTATTCAAATATGGAAGTTTATTTTTGTTCATATTGTGTATGCGTGGGAGAGATGCAGGTGTTTACTGTAATGAATCAATGCGACTGGGATTTACTCTACTCTTGAAGCGATTATGCATTCTTCGTAACTACTTTAATTACTAATAATTAAATAAATATATGAATTATCTTTGATAATCGGATTTCAACGAATTTACAACAAAAGAATAATTCACCAAACTATTAAAAAGTTGTCAAATGGGTCAATATTCTTAATTTATTGTGTTAACGAAGTAAAAAATAACGCAAGTCATATTTCTAAGTACCTATTTGTGATTATACCGGGTGGCTAACTGAACCTGTTTCCAATGAGTAACTTTTACTTTCATCTAATGTTATTTATATAGGAAATACCTACAGAAGAGTTATTAGCATACGTATTTGTAAACTTAAATTTGTAAAATTGTTCATCATTTTCGTTTTATGCATTGATGTCAACAAATAAAAACTTAATGCATTATCACGATTCGTAAATGATAGAAAATGCGTTTATTTTCGTGTCAGTGACTTTATACCAGTATTTACAAGATACTTAGGTATCGCTCGATTTCTAAATTCTAATAGATTTTGTTTTTCGTTGGGTGTTGCATTTGTCGTTGTAGCTTGTAGGTGGGAGTGTAGTATTGTGGGACTGCCAGGAAAATTCTTGCAGATATTTGGGATTTCTTTCAGGGTATTGATCACCGCTAAATTTAAACTTCTGCTTTATTTGTTGACATACTTTTTTTCTCCCCTGCCTGCCTGCCTGCCCGTAGGCTCAGATGCACTGCAGCCACAAAATGGGCTTATTGTGCTCACCCTAATTCTAAGTCACACCCATTCCATGATCTTGGTGCCTTGGACCAAACGGTACAAGTCAAACATTGAATGCGTGGAAAATTCTTCCAGTTCCATCAGACATCGCCCGAAAATTCGATGCCTCTTCTGGTCTAGAGCTTCACATCTGCACAAGATGTGCATAGCTGTCTCCCATTCCTTATTACACAAGAGGCAGTTAAGGTCTCCGTAATATTTGCCAATGTTCCACAGGTGTTCTTTAACGGTCGTGTGTCCCGTTAGGAAGCCTGTTACGATTCTAATTTGCATCCTACTAAGGCAAAGTAGTTCTGAGCATCTTTTCCTGCAAGGTCCCTTTATATACAACTTGCTGTGCCTGTGTCCTGGAATTATGTTCCAGTAATTGTGATGTTAAGCGCGAATTCATCCGTTTACTTGGTGTCTGACTGCACTCTTAGGGCAGGTTCCGGTCCAACGAAAGGATCGTTGGAGCCCCGCTTTGCTAGTTTATCGGCTTCCGCGTTCCCTATCAGCCCACAGTGACCTCAAATCCAAAGCAGTCTCTCTGCGTTCCGCATGGCTAGGATATTAAGTTGCTCGAAGCATTTCCACACCAGTCTGGAAGACACCTTTGGGCTCATAAGAGCCTTCAAAGCTGCCTGGCTGTCTGATAAGATAAAGATCCGCTGATTTTTGTAGCCCCTCTTAATGTTTTCCCGCCCACATTGTAGTATCGCGTAGACCTCTACTTGAAAGACAGAGGCATATTTGCCCAGAGAGGAGCTGAGTTTCACTCTTGGTTTATCTCCAAACAGTCCTGACCCAACACCTGTGTCGGTCTTAGAACCGTCGGTGTACCAGATTAGACTGCCGGATGGTATGCTGTTCAGAATTTGGTTCTCCACTCTAGGGTCATCGATTGTGACCTGAAAGAGTGGTTGTGTGGTGTTCTTGGGGACCATGTAATCCGTCCTCATGTCAAGAATTGAAAGTTTTAAAAAACCCCCCACAACGCCTGAACAGATCTTCATAACTAATAGCTAAGAACCATCTCGATCACGACAGCTCTCAAACAAAAAAAAACGCATCAAAATCGGTCCATTCGTTTAGGAGCTACGATGCCACACCCCTCTTTTTGCGTCGGGGGTTAACAACACCTGAACAGATCTTCATAAATTATGGCTTATAACCATCTCGATCACGTCAGCTTTCAAACAAAAAAACCGCATCAAAATCGGTCTATTCCAGGGCCAAATTTCAATATCACATTATCGTTTCGAATATTCGAGTAAGAATTTTTATTCTTCGGTTGTGCATAGTGAATTGAGAAAATGGGGAAAAATGAAGTGAGAGCGGTCATAAAATACCTCCAAAAGAAAGGGATGACTCCGAAGGAAATTTACAAGGATATGCATGGAGTGTTAGGTGATAATAGTCCTTCATATCAAATAGTTAAAAATTGGGCTCGGGATTTCAAACTTGGAAGAGAGTCTTGTGAACATGCTGCTGGTGCTGGTCCTCCAAAAACGGTTGTCACGCCAGAAAACATCAATTTGGTCCATGATTTGGTCCTCAATGATCGCCGAATCACAGTCAGATTTATAGCAGAGACATGTGGCTTTTCTGTTGGATCCGCTGAAAAAATTTTACACGACGAATTAGGGCTTAAAAATGTCGCAGCATGTTGGGTACCCAAAATGTTAACGGACGACCAAAAGCGCATTCGCCATTTGACATCTGAAGCCAATTTGGCGATGATTAATAAGAATCCCGACGAATTTGCAGAAAGATTTGTTACCGTTGATGAAACATGGGTTCATCATTATGACCCTGAATCAAAAAGGCAGAGCATGGAGTGGTGGCATCGGGGTTCGCCGACCCCTAAAAAATTTCGTGTCGTCCCTTCTGCTGGAAAGATCTTGTCGACAGTTTTTTGGGATTTTGAGGGTGTTCTGCTAGTTGATTATTTACCAAAAAGTCGGAACTTTAATGGGCAATATTATGCAAATCTGATGCCACAACTTCGAGAAGCAATCAAAGAAAAACGGAGGGGCAAATTGCGTCGAGGTGTTCTCTTTCATCAGGACAATGCTCCCTCTCACAAGAGTGGCGTTGCGATGGCTGCCATTCACAATGCAGGCTTCGAAATTTTAGAACACCCGCCGTATTCACCAGATCTGGCACCCATTGATTTCTTCTTGTTCCCCAAACTCAAAGAACATCTGCGTGGTTCTCGATTTTCGAACGATGAAGAAGTGATTGAAGTTGTAAACGGCTGGCTGGGAGAGCAAGAAAAACAATTTTATTTTCAAAGTTTCCAAGCGCTTCAAACTCGTTATGAGAAATGTATTAGACTTTCAGGGGATTATGTAGAGAAGTAATAAAGTTTTTGAGTACCCATTTTAATTGCTTCTATGTTCGGGACAATAATTGGTGAACCGCCCTCGTACTACTATATTTTTATTTTCAGATACTACCCCCCCCCGAAAAAATTCTTGGTACGGCCCTGGGATGTAGGATGTTCTACTTTTAGGGAAATGCGAAGGTTAGCTCAGGATAGGAGAGAATGGATAACCCCCCCCCCCCGAAAAAAAATCTGGGTACGGCCCTGGTCTATTCGTTTAGGAGCTACGATGCCACAGACAGACACACAGACATACAAACGCGCACACCGACACGTCAAACTTATAACACCCCTCTTTTTGCGTCGGGGGTTAAAAAGAGTTTTGTAGTCTGTATAGTGCCAGTCTCGCCTCCCCCTGTATCATAACTCAGATTCCTGTTAACATAACTCAGATTCCTGATTCCAGGAGAGCAAACTCAAACAGCCTGTATATTGAAGTAAATAGTAAAATAAATAAAGTAAATAATGTTGTTTGTTAATGGCCTATATATTTATTTCACTTCAGGAATGGCATAATAATTCAGAGTTAAAAATATTTTGAAAAATTTAAGAATTCAAATAACTGCAAAAGTATTTTTTCTTCTGGGAATTATTATGAATGAAAAGGAATGTTCTCTTCTCGTTGCCAACGTTTTTGCAATTCACGAAAACAAAACATTCATTTACTGTAGCACGTGTAAATATTTTGAGGTCTAAAGGGCCCCACACACACGCAATTTTGATTTAATTCAAAACTGTACATTCAAAAGTTTTGAACGGAATGTTGCGCGACGGTTCTCCACACACACACAATTTTCACTTCGCAGTTTTATAAAACATGGCCTCGAGAGAAGAATTAAATTTAGTATCAGTGGCGTGCCTAATTATTTTGAAAAAGAAAAATAAACAAAGATTCAGTCTGAGCAGATGGGAGAAACATTGGTTGCTAAAACGTGATCACTTTTCACATATTAATCTCTTAGAAGAGTTGCACTCGTCGGGGCGGTCTGTGAAAGTCACCCCGAGCATAATAAAATGCGCAATTTCGACGAAAAATTTTACAGGCGGGTGTCTGATCTTGGAAGATTTCGCGATCGCCGGAAATTTGTGTTTGCCATTTTCTATTGCATTTTTCTATCCTTAAACGTTGACCGATCCAATTTAACGCTCTTTGAACTTTCCCCTTTCGAACCGTACTCCGTTGGACTTCCCCCTTCGACTTCCAGGGACAAATTTGGCCCCCGTTTTGCATGCTTTTTGCCCTAAAATTTTGCATTGCTTCAGAGAAAAAATTATTTCCCCCATCAACTCTGTGCGAGGGAGACGATTTTTGAATATTGTCGGTCCGATTGACTGGGCTATCGGAATCCGCCATCAAATTTACCCGGCGACCCCCAGCTTGGTCGTTATAAAAAACTACCCTTATTTTGAGGACGCCGTATCTCGTTGGCGATTCGACTCCGCGTTCGAGATCGCGTTATGACCTAAAACTTTCGTCAGTGGAAGAGCGGACGACGCCCGTTTCTTCGCATGGCTTATTCTTCTGGGTGCGATAGAACATTTTCAGCCCCTTCCGGTACGCCGAGTTCGTTATCGCTTGGAAACGGGGTGTTTTACCGGAGTTGGAAAGATCGCGATGGTCACTGGCGGATCAGGGACGAATCCGCCTTTGAACTTCTCAAATTTCATCCCGATCGAAGGTGTTTTCGCCCGTGTTTTCGTTCTTTAAAAAAATATTTTCGATTTTTCACGTTTTCGCCGCTATTCGGGGCGAGGTTGACGATTGTGGGACGGGTGAAATTATGGTAGAATTGTTTGTTTTTGTTGAAAAAACATAATAATGTTCAAAAATACGTTTAGTATAAATATATATATAAAAATTACTAATCTACTTCTATTATATTAACTACTCAAAATCAAATAAATCCGTTAAAACTGTCACCTGCTGCGCGCCACTGTATTAAACAAAACTTGAGGTTTTGACCACACACGCACAATTTTGAATGCGCAATCGTCGGTGTACAGTTAAAATTTCAAGCCAGACTTGAAATGAACAGTTCAACTGCGCAGTTCAAAAAAGTCCTAAGGCTTGCACCACACACGCACAATTTTGAATGCACGTTTTTGCCTGTTCATTCAAAACTTAACGCAAGTACGTGTGTGAGTGGGCGCCTTTAAATGAAGTTTAGTTCATAATGTTTAATGAACAAAAATATGACCTGCATCCCTTACAGAGCTGGGCAGTACTCATATACAAATACTTCAGTTAAGTACTTCAAGTACTTTTTGGGAGGCATTTGAAAGAGTCGGGGAAAATCGAAAGGTATGGAAGACAATAAAGAATAGGAGGGATAGGATGATACGATACCTGCTGACATACGAAGAAATAGTTCGCGACATACTAGAGTCGGAGATA
This sequence comes from Xestobium rufovillosum, assembly GCA_963966045.1. Taxonomy (NCBI): domain Eukaryota; kingdom Metazoa; phylum Arthropoda; class Insecta; order Coleoptera; family Ptinidae; genus Xestobium; species Xestobium rufovillosum. The sequence goes on along the minus strand of OZ014492.1, from coordinate 48,541,186 downwards.
GGAATAAGAAGTAGTGGTAGGCCCAGTTTAGACTACTGTTCTCAAATAGTTGGGGATGTAGGATGTTCTACTTCTAGAGAAATACGTAGCTTAACTCAGGATAGGAAAGGATGGAGGTACGCGTCCAACCAGTCTTCGGATTGAGAAATTTATGATGATGAATTTGAGGGAATAGTGTACTGTTCTGGGAAAAACATCGATGTTTTCGTTTTGATCTATCCCAAAGGACTTGTACCTTGACGCAGTTCTAGTAATACTGGGACGGGTGGGATGGCTTGCGCGCTTCAATGATATAAAGAGCCGAACCATAGGTTTAACCATATTGGAGGGGTTTTTATTTGAGAAGCCAGACTAAATCAAGTCCCTGGAAGGGGGCAGCAGCTCTTTCAGTAATCATAGTGGCAGAGATCGTGAGGGTTGATATGGCACTGTGATACACACTACTGCGATGGGGAAGGCAACGGGAAACCACCACATTATTTTATCCCTAGTACAGCGTACTTTAATTTATGATGATGGCACCTTCTGGAGTAAAATATTCCGGAGGTAAAATAGTCCCACATTCGGATCTCCGGGCGGGGACTGCTTCGGGGGGAGTCATCAGAAATGATAAGTGTAACATCTCACGAGTCGGAGCGTGGAATGTTAGAAGCATGATACAAGTAGGGAAGTTAGAGAATTTGAAAATTGAGATGGATAGGTTAGCATTAGACGTAGTAGGTATCAGTGAAGTGCGATGGCCAGAAGCTGGAGACTTCTGGAGCGGAGATTTTAGAGTAATACACACAGGATCTGTAGGAGGAAATTCGGGAGTAGGAATTGTTATGCGGAAAAAAGTAGGACAGAGTGTAGAAAATTTCTTACAGCAAAGTGACAGGGTAGTTATGGTTAGGTTAGATTCGAAACCTGTAAAAACAGTAATAATACAGGTATATATGTCCACTTCTAACTACAGTGATGAGGCCGTAGAGGCAGTTTATAGTGATATTGAATATGTGCTAGATTTTGTGAGAGGGCACGAAAATTTAATAATTACAGGAGATTTCAATGCAGTCGTAGGCACAGGGCGAGAGGGCGGAATAGTTGGCCCCTTTGGATTAGGCAATAGGAACGATAGGGGAGTTAGACTGATAGAGTTCTGCGATAAACATAACTTAACGGTCGCGAACACTCTATTTCACCATCATGTTAGGAGATGCTATACGTGGAAGATGCCAGGAGACTTAGGGAGATATCAAATAGATTACATTCTCGTTAGGCAAAGATTTAGAAATCAAGTTAGGGATTGTAGAAGTTATCCAGGAGCAGATATAGATAGTGATCACAACATAGTCGTTATGAAAGCCAATCTTAAATTTAAGATTTTGAAAAAAAGAAGCGGAAGAAGGTATCTTGACCCAGAGAAACTAAAAGATGATGATATGCGCAATAAGTTCGAGAAAAAGACAAACGAAGCACTAAAGGGCACGGGTGGAAATATTGTTAGGGACATAGAGGCAGAATGGAATTGCATTAAAAATAGTTTAGTTTCCTCAGCTAGGGATATTTTGGGTCATAAACAGAATGAAAGTAGGAAACCCTGGATAACAAAACATAGTGTGAGTCTAATAGAGGAAAGGCGAAAATATAAAAATAGGTTAGATGAAACAGGGAAACAAAGATATAAGGCGATCAAGTGGGAAATTATTCGGGAATGTAGGAAAGCGAAAGAGCAATGGATCGATAATAAATGCAAAGAAGTGGAAGATAAATTCGAAGTAGGAAAGACTGATGAAGCATATAAAATAATTAGGAGAAATTTTAGAGAAATTGGATCTAGTACCAAAAACATTAGAAATGAGGCAGGAGATATCCTAATCGGAAGTGGGGAGAAGGCAGATAGGTGGAAAGAATATTTAGGAAACTTATATGCGGGACAGGAAGTGCAAGATATATTAGAAAGCGAAAGCAGTGTAGAGGGGGATAACCTAGGGAGTCCTATAATGAGAGAAGAGTTTGAGATAGCACTAAAAAGTTTAAGGAATAATAAAGCACCAGGTATAGATGGCTTGCAGGCAGAAATCTTAAAGTGCGCAGGTCAAGAGGTAATAGATCGTTTATTTAAACTAGTTAGTCGCATATACCTGACAGGCGAGATTCCAGAAGATTACAAACGGAACATCATAGTAGCTTTGCCAAAAAGAAAAGGCGCGGATAGATGCGAAAATTTTAGAACTATCAGTTTAACTTCCCATGCGTCAAAAATTTTAACTAGAATTGTGCAAAGAAGGATGGAGAAAAAGGCGGAAGAAATATTAGGAGAAGATCAGTTCGGATTTAGACGAAATAGAGGAACGCGCGAGGCCATTCTAGCTTTACGAGTAATTATAGAAAAAACGATAGAAAAGAGAAAGAGCGTCTATATAGGATTTGTAGATTTAGAAAAAGCCTTCGACAACGTAAAATGGGGGAAGATGTTCGAAGTGCTGAGAAAGGTAGGGATGAAATACAGGGACAGAAGAATAATACATAATCTCTACAAAGAGCAAAAGGCAGTTATAGAATGTGAGCAGGAACAAAGGGAAGTAGATATCCGGAAGGGAGTGAGACAGGGATGTGCATTGTCACCTCTAGTTTTCAACTTATATATCGAAGATGCGATTAATATTGTTAAGGAAAGAACAGCCTCAGGGATCAATGTACAGGGCCAAACTATTAACATGCTCAGATTTGCGGATGATATAGCAGTGTTAGCATCTAGCAAAGAAGAATTAGGAGCGGCTTTGAATGAAATGGAAGCAGTTTTGACACAGGGCTTCGGCATGAAAATCAATAAAAAGAAAACTAAAATTTTGGTATGTAGGGGATGTGAAAATAGAACTAAAATGGAAATACAAATTGGAAATGAGAAGATAGAGGAGGTCGCGGATTTCTGCTACTTAGGAAGTAAAATAACTGAAGACGGTAGGAGCACTAAAGATATAAAACAAAGAATGGCGCAGGGCCGAGTTGCGTTTAACAAAAAGAAACAACTGTTATGCTCGAGAACGGTTAATATAGAGACTAGGAAGAGACTCTTAACGTCGTATGTATGGAGTACGGCATTATACGGGTGCGAAACTTGGACAATAGGAGAAGCGGATAGAAAAAGAGTAGAAGCGTTTGAAATGTGGTGCTACAGACGCATGATGAAGATACCGTGGATAGATAAGGTTAGCAATAGGGAAGTATTAGAAAGAGTTGGGGAAAAGCGAAAGGTATGGAAAACAATAAAGAGTAGGAGAGATAGGATGGTAGGACACCTTCTAAGACACGAAGGGATAGTTCGTGACATACTAGAGTCAGAGATAGGAATAAAAAGAGGTAGGGGTAGGCCTAGATTAGACTACTGCTCTCAAATAGTTAGGGATGTAGGATGTTCTACTTTTAGGGAAATGCGTAGGTTAGCTCAGGATAGAAAAGAATGGAGGTACGCGTCCAACCAGTCTTCGGACTGAGAACCTTATGATGATTTCGTTTTGATATTACTAATAGATCGATGAATCGAGTCGATGTTCTGCGCATCCCTGGAAGTGCGGCGGATTCCCCAGGAAGTCGGTGTGCCGGCAACGCCGCCTATACGCTGCTTATTTAACCAGCTTGTTTCTATTTTCTATTACTTGTGTTCAGTGTGTGGCGGTGCGGTTCATTCCGATTCCGATGATTTCCGCGGTTGGCGGTGCACGTGATCGCAACTTTGCACCCAATCGAGAGCTGCGCGCCCCGCGTTTCCGAGAATATTGTGTGGGCTTTGGTTCCTTAAATAACGTTATGAAGTAAAACCTGCCAGTTGCCAGAACTTTTAGATGTGTGTTCCGTCGAAGTGTGCAGTTTTTGTCCTTAGTGTTCTGTTGTAGGTGCTTTGAAAAGTTTTAATTATTGTGAAACGGAGTTACCTGTTATGTTTTCTTTGTGATTACGGAGGTTCTGTGATTCGGTGATGACCTTGATAGTTTTTCTGAGTTCGACGAGTGCACAACATGCTGGTTAAGGTATGGACGGTTTCTTTTGTCACCTGATAACTTCGATCTAATTATTGACAATCGCCGATCTGATTGTGTTATTTTGGCGAAAAAGTGCCTGTAAGTAGAGACTTTTGGCCGCGGATTTTTAGAATAGTTTCTACTGAGTCATGGATGAAAACGAATTGGGAGGTGTGTAGCAAATAAGAGTTTTTGAGTTTCAGTTTTCTTTATGGGTTTTAGTTTCGCTGATTTTTGTTTTTTTAGTAGGTGCGCTTTATTGCATGTGATATGGATTCGAATTCGTAAAGTAGTATCTATCTACTAATTAAAAGGTGTCGAGCGCGTTGCAGGAAGGCAAAGCCACCATCATTTAATTTCCTACCTATTTTGTATTTTTGTTTCTAAATTTAACGGTGAATGAACCGAGATACCGAATTGTCTGGTTTTAGATTTCGTTGGTTTGGCAGTGCTCATGTAGACTTCCTATTACCTACCTACAGTTTATCTGTGGAATTTTCGTTTCCAATAATTTTTCCTGGCTCGCTCGGGGTCTCTTCTGAGGAAGATTTTCGCAGGTATGGCAAGGCCATCGCCTATCAGTCGCGATGAAAATAAAAATTAAGTTTCCCGGTAGCGGTAGCTATTATCATTTTGGGGGAAGTACGTATAGATTTGATCTGGACTTATTAATTTTCTGGCGTTAACTATGCATGATTTCTAAATTTACTTCAGAGTAATCAAGACACTCACGTGACTTGTGGATAGCAGAGATTGTGTTTTGTATAATGACGTTTGTATCGGTGTTGCTCAACGGATTAGCATCAAATTTTTATGTGCTTATAGTGTGAGAACGTGTATCAAATTTGCTCCATGCTGCCAGACCCGCTACTGCAGTCAATGGTTTGAATATCAATTTGCGAATAGGCTGATTTGGTAAAAATAAGTGCTCGCAGTGTTCAAGTCATTATTCACGACAAATACAGAAACTTCCTCGTTTTCAAATTGAAGGAAATGATTTTTTGACTCGTATTTACCGTCAAATTATCCGTTGTCAAGAAAATGCAAAACCACATCGTCAGCAGGCTACTGTATTCTGGGCTCAATTCTGGGATATTCAAGGTCCGATTCTGGTACCTAGGAAGACAGTAAGTAAATCCAGAATAATACAGCCAACTTTCTTCAAACTTTCTTCAAAACTCAGAGACTGTAAGAATAAGATGACGGGGACTGTTGAGTTTAGTCGACAGAGGAGTTAAAAAAAGACTAATTAAAGCAATTAAGAGTTTATATAGGAATAGCAGGAACATAGGAACATTGAAAGAGTAGTATATGAAGATTAACAGCACGAACAAAACAAAGACCATGCAAATTCCAAGAAACGAAACAAGAATAAGCGTTGAACTGAACAGTAAGAAAATAGAACAAGTGGATTCTTTTAAGGGAAGCAACTAAAATGGTTTGGACACCTAGCACGGATGAGCAGCGAACGACCAACTAGAAGTGTATAGGAGGCAAGTTTGAGAACAAAAAACAGAGCAAGATGAAGACCACCGCAGACTTGAGACAACATAGTGTTACGCATACTTAAAGGAAGAGGCTTGACATGGAATGGAACAAAAGAAGTAGAAAAAGACGGGAAGAAGTGGAAAGAAATCGTCCACGAAAACTAATTAAAAACACCCTGATATTCAACATAAAATGTTGTGTTGCGCCATCGTGCATAAAAATCATGTCCCGATAGATATCCAAAGGCAGAACTTCAATAAATAAATTCTTTATTAAATGGGGAAGTGTGTTCGTTATGCTAGTTCGATGCTAGTTGCTCCCTTTCTAGTAAAGCAGGCTTCATCAGTAAATAGTAGGTTTCTTCCTGGAGAAGCTATAGTCATGAGCTCGTTGGTCGTCAATAAATTGACAGAAGTTCAGGTGTTGCTCTGGATCGAAATCTAATAGGTCCTGTACTAGGTGAATTTGATATGGGTACAAAAGCTGCTTTTTCAAAACTCTGCGCAACGTCTTTTGATACACCTACTTCAACGCCAATGTTCCTGGTACTAAGAGATGGTTCTTCCGAAAGAAGATGTAAAATTTTCCCTTCTACTTGGCACCAGGCATAGGTGGTTTCCAGGTCAAGAGGTAACAGTGTAAAATGGAAGATGTTCGAAGTTCTCAAAAATGTAGGGATGAAATATAGGGATAGAAGAATAATTCACAATTTATACAAAGAGCAAACGACAGTTATAGAATTTGAGCAGGAACATAGAGAAGTAGATATCCGAGAGGGAGTGAGGCAAGGAAGCCTCTAGTTTTCAATTTATATATCGAAGATGCGATTAATATTGTTAAAGACAGAATAGCTGCTGGAATTAATATACAGGGCCAAACTATTAATATGCTTGGATTCGCGGATGATTTAGCAGTATTAGCATCTAGCAAAGAAGAATTAGGAAGGGCTCTGAACGAAACGGAAGCTATTTTGACGGAGGGCTATGGTATGAAGATCAATAAAAAGAAAACCAAAATTTTGGTGTGTATGGGGCGTGCAAATAGGACTAAAACTAAAATATAAATTGGAAACGAGAAGATAGAGGAAGTCGCAGATTTCTGCTATTTAGGAAGTCAAATGACTCGCGATGGTAGGAGCTCTAGAGATGTAAAACAAAGAATAGCGCAGGGCCGAATTGCATTTAATAAAAAGAAACTACTATTATGCTCGGGAATGATAAATGTAGAAACTCTGAAGAGGCTCTTAAACGTATAATGGAGTACCGAGTACGGCATTGTACGATAGGAGAAGCGGATAGGAAAAAATGAGAAGCATTTGAAATGTGGTGCTATAGACGCATGATGAAGATACCGTGGATAGATAAGGTTAGCAACAGAGAGTTTATTAGAAAGAGTTGGAGAAAAGCGAAATTTATGGAAGATAGTAAGGAATAGGAGAGATAGGATGGTAGGACACCTGAGGCACGAAGGCTTAGTTTGCGACATACTAGAGTCAGAGATAGGAATAAAAAGAGGTAGGGGTAGGCCCAGATTAGACTACTGCTCTCAAATAGTTAGGGATGTAGGATGCTTAACTTCTGGGGAAATGCGTAGGTTTTGCCAGTCCAACCAGTCTTCGGACTGAAAACTTTATGATGATGATGTAAAAACTGTCCCATATAACCTCGTATAACTGCACAGAATGCGCGATTTTGGGGAAGCTTGGTCATAGCTGGATTAAGCCCAAAAAATGTATGGAATACAATTAGTGAACCATATTTAATAATATGTAAAGTTTTCGCGCGTCATTGATGAACATTCTTCTTTACCGCTTGGGTTATGGAGAAATTGTGACGTCATCAAATGTTTGGAAAATACGCGAGTCATTAATCTCTAGACTTGTATTATATAAATAGAGAAGTATGATAATTGGAAATCGGATGCAGCAATTTGTTTTAATCGTTTAACAATGAAGAACCCTCTGAAAAATCCGATGAAAAATCGTTTCTTACAAAGAATTCTTGATACCAAGTCTAGTCCATTTTTGACCCTTGAATTGCTACCAATTTTTCCCGCGCGTTCAATAATTTCATAGAACTATTTATGGTATGGTCCATTATTTAATTTTGCGTGGACTAAGAATGGTTGGTTTAAGGCGGTCTAACAGTACAGCGGACATCCCAGTGTTTCCAAGAAACTGTTGAGCCTTTTTCTCGTGTTTTCCATTCCATTTTTTCTCACGAAACTGATAAATAGTACTTTATACTTTCTTGTAAGGTATTCGTTCGTTTTATTTTTTAGTGCAAATGTTATTCGTCTTGAATCCTTGATGTAGCCTTTTTTGTTATTTAGGGCTATGGTTTAATGTGCACGGCTTATTGTATTGTACTTTTTGGTGCATGCTACTTTTATTTTATTGAAAATTGTTGGATGACGGTACTGACTCAACTGTTTGTTTTAAAGAACCCAAACAAGAACCTGGCATTGGCAGAGATACACAGGATGGCAACATTAATATAAGTGATGTCAGTAAGTACAGCTTTTGCATTATAAGATATTCTCGTTATGGTATATTTGTATTTTATGTACGCAGTGTTCCAACGAAAATTTGCAAGCCCCGAAAAACCAGGCATAAAATCCAAAACACGTCAATTTTTATATGAAACTCTTAGGTAGTTTTGTTTTTGAAGAAATTTATCTTTTGTTGATCACTTATTATAATAGAGCGTCTACTTCCAATATCTAATGTAGAAGTACCAACTTGTCTACTGGAACAATATATGTTTTGTTTGTTTGAAGAACAGTCCCAAAACCAAATTCTCTCATATCAGACTTATTACACAAAATGGTATGTGCACGTCCGTCTTAGAATGCGTGCAATGTAAGAAAGTTAGTATTCTCACTATCCGCTAATCTATATTGCTGACTGTAATTGAGTACCTAGGCTTATAGTTTAAATATCGTTAGTGAACTAATCAATAGCAGGTAGGTAAGTTCACTTCAATGAATAAAATCAATTAAAAATACCTATCTGATTTAGAAATCTTTTGCAAAAACTTTCGGTATGGATTCCTTAATAACCACACACACGCCAAAACAGCGGCAGAATAATTAAACTCGCCACGTGTTTCGCTGACAACGTCGGCATCTTCAGGAATATAAAGATGAATTATTTACGCCGGAATTCCCTATCCAATCAGCGCGTGAAAAACTGTGGTTAAAATAATGTAATTTAATATTAAGTAATTGTTAGTTTTGTCTTACTGAGGGCTGAGAGGAAGTTTGGTTTTACCGGGAGTTTTGCGAATTATTAGACATAATGTTGGGGACAAATTTTATAAGAGACCTCTTGTATTGTTCTTTATTAATTAGAGATAGTTTAGATCTCGGTTTAGATATTTGAGGGTAGTTTATATTTAAAAAACAGTATTTCACCTCTAAGTTGCTTATAAAGAAATATTCGTGCACCATTTTGAAAAATATGCGGTTACAATATAAAAATATTAATCTTTTTGTTTGTGAGTTAGAGGCAATCGAATATTTGAAGGTGATTATCTGGAAAAGTATTAGTTTTAGGGGCAGGGAAGTTTATGCATAATAGAATACAAGGAAAACAATTATAATATAAAAATTATATGGTGTCATTTGAGAATATAAAGTTATAGCGTTTGAATCATGCAGTTGCTGATTCCTTGTATATTTTCCTGGATATTTTCAGTTTTTCAATGCCAGCGGCAGTTTTTCCTAGACATTGTTTTCTTCTCGACAAAATCTTACTAGGTATTACAACTTTCTTCAATCCAAAGATAAGTACCAAATTTCCAAAATACCTGGAAATCTGTCCAAACCGGTCCAAACTATTATAATGTAACAAGATGCTGCCAACGCTAGAAATATGGATTCTAGGAAAAAAAATGTCTCATGCAACCTCACAGTAAATTCATTTAAGGAATCCAAAAGCAAAGAACAAAGGAAGAATAGAATATATATTTTTTCATTTTTTTAATATACAGGTGGTCCATTAATGGGGCGACGGCCTATATCTCTTGAACCATTCAAGGCATCAAAATGAAATTTTGCAAGTGCCTAGGAAATCGCATGCCGCATCTTGCAAAATTATTTTGGTGTATACAGGGTCTTCACTTTTGCGTAACAAACCAGTTATATTTTTTTAATGGAAACCTCCAATTTTTTACATATTCACGTTCCCCACAAAATTTCATTGAAAACGATATACCACATTATGGGGTTTCCAGCAGGGGATGTTAAGATATTGCCATTTTCAAATTTCTAATTGTGTGACGCGTGAATTTTCACTTTTCTTTCAGTTGAAGTCATTGAAACGGACGCGCAGCAGTCCAGCATGTTTAACGGAGGTGGTGAAGTTCCAGGTGCAGCTCAGGCACAGGCCGGGTCCCAAAATGCACCGCAAAATCCTCGACGACAAGCGTACGTAAAAATAATAGAACAACCAGCTTCAAAAGCTTTACGCTTTCGATATGAATGCGAGGGAAGATCCGCAGGTTCCATACCTGGCGTTACCAGCACACCTGAGAATAGGACTTTCCCCACCATCAAAATCTTTGGATATACAGGACGGGCTGTTGTCGTCGTGTCTTGCGTCACCAAAGACGCGCCATACAGGTGAATTTATTTTATTTGTTTATGTAAGTGTCTTGTTGGAACTACAAATATATTATCTTTGGTGTTGCTGTAAGGTTTCTTACATTCAAATAGGTAGTAAATTCTTGTTCCAAAAATAATTTTATGATGCAAGTGTTTGAGGCAGTTTAGTTTGTAAAATTTGGTGGTTATAAATAACTGTTATACTGAACATGCAGTGAATTAAGTATGCATAGGTGTCTGTATCAAATTTATATGATATTTGCAATTAAGTTAGGTACCAAAGTGGATAAGACAAGTGTATCGACTCCCATGTATATAGTAAGAGAAGAGAAGTGCGAGAGGGGAATCGGGCCGATTTTACATATTTCGCGCGTAGGAAATGCGGCGCGCTCAAAATGTATCACGTCATAACTCCCTCAAAAATTGTTTTATCGAGTTGCAATTTTTTTAAAATTATTTCTTAAACTTTCAGGATGCTCACGAAATCTTTCAAATTGCAATTACTTAATTACATTTCATTCCGCTTTGCGATTTTCGAGACGTTGTCTTTTTGGTGCAGTGGAATTTTCACGTATCGAGGAACTATGCTCATTTTTAGAATTTGGACGAACTTCCGGCGGCAAAGTTATAGAGAAAGGGTTGAATTTTATTTTACGCCAAGATTCAATTCATTATCTCGCATAGTTATGGCGATTTGAACACGATAATCATTCTGACCGCGTAACTCTTGAACGGTTACAGCATCAATCTTTAGGAGACTGCAAATGTGTGTAGACGTATTTGGTTTTATTTTATAAGTATTCGCCGTATGATGAAAATATCAAAATGGGACGAAAATGTGTAGTACCTAATTGTGTTTCGGGTTATGCAACGTGCAAGGAAAAGGTTGCCACTGGCAGGTATACGAGTTACGCGCTCAGAACGAATATCGTGTTCAAATCGCCATAACTTTTTTTCTATGCGAGATAATGAATTGAATCTTGGTGTAAAATAAAATTCAATCCTTTCTCTATAACTTTGCCGCCGGAAGTTTGTCCAAATTCTGAAAATATAGAGGCGAAGATATTGAATTTTCAAAATTCCTCAACGTCTTTGCCAAAATGTTAAAAAATGGCCGGTAGACTAAAAATATGTATCAAATAAGAAATGTAAACAGACATGTGCATACTTGAATTTTTGTAGGCCACATCCACACAGTTTGGTAGGTCGAGAAGGATGCAGAAGAGGAGTTTGTACATTAGAAGTTTCTCCTGAAACTATGACAGTTACTTTCTCAAATTTAGGCATACAGTGTGTTAAGAAAAAAGATATAGAAGGTGCTTTGAGGATTAGAGAGGATATTAGGGTGGACCCTTTTAGAAGTAAGTAAGGGTTTCTCATCTGAGAGAATTTTCTATAAGAATTGTGACTTGTAGCTGGTTATGGGCACAGGAACCAGCCTACTTCTATAGACTTGAACGCAGTGAGACTGTGTTTTCAAGTGTTTTTGGAAGGGGATCAAGGAAAATTTACTGTACCCTTGACTCCTGTTGTTAGTGAAATTATTTTTGATAAAAAAGCCATGTCCGATCTCGTTATCGTTAAACTTTCTGATTGTGTTTGTCCAGTAGACGGGGGAAGAAGAGATCTTATTCTACTATGTGAAAAGGTACGCGTTTTTATTTTTTTAGGGATGTGGCATTAGGATACATACACGTTTTTAGGTAGCAAAAGAGGACATTCAGATCCGTTTTTACGAAGAAAATGAAGGTCAAGTTGTCTGGGAAGGTTTTGGCGATTTCCAACCTTCGCAGGTACACAAACAAACCGGGATATGGTTCAGGCCCCCAAGATATCGTACTTTGGAAGTTACTGAACCTGTAAGAGTGTCCATACAGTTACGACGACCGTCGGACGGTGCTTCTAGTGAACCTTTACCCTTTGAATTTTTGCCTCTTGATTCAGGTAGGCCCGCATATTGGTCGTTCAGAAGAAATTTGGCCAAGAAAGTTAACAATTCATTATTTAGTACTATTTTGGCTAACGACTCTCAGTTAGTAAGAAATCGACAATTCGATAACGGACAACATACAGTAGAAGTTGAAAAGGTAGTGATGGTGGATAAAATTGAAGATCCGGTTGTTACGATTACGGAAACTAATAATAATGAGATTTCAATTAATAAAAACGTTAGTACCGAGAAAGAATGGCAAAATTATTCTCAAGTGCAGAAAACCGATAAAGATAACGAAGATAAATCATTAAACGAGTTGATAGAGGAAGTCGCTCAATTAGACGAAATATATTCGGAGACCCAAACCCGATTACTCAATTCCGTTACAAATCCGCCAGTTTTGCAACAGAACGATTCTTTCGATGATGCGCGCACATACTCGAGTTTTCAAATGGCTTTGAAAAACCCCATCCAAATTTTTGACATACCAATAGAAGATTCAGCACCCGTAGACACACCTTTAACTAATAAACGTGAAAATGAAATAGAAAAGTTGCCCCCTTTGCCTCCGAAGCGCGCCAAGAAAATAGAAACTGCCATCACCGGTTCCTCGAATAGTGTTCATTTGACTGGTAAGCAAGCCGGGAACGTTCTTCACGGCGGCTCGATGCAAAACGTGCGCGCAGTTAGCGTAAGTCGTACCCAGTCTTTCAATTTACATCGCCCAAAGTCCCAATGCGAACTGGCCCCTGGCAAGCGCCTACCTCCAACGCCATCATCCACATTACCGAACCCTAAAAAGCGCGGATTCTTTTCTAAACTTTTCGGTCGTAAAAGTAAAACGCCTTCGCGGGAATCTAGCGCCGTGCCGTCCAAAGGCAACTCGTTTAGTTCTTTACAAGTGGGCAAAGGTACTTCGCTTTCTTCGCTGCGAGTGGGAAAAACCTCTTTGGAACGCAGCAACAGTAACTTGTCCACTCTTTCTGCTACGAGCATTCGCATACCTTTAAAAGGAACACCCCCAGGGAGTATAGAAAACTTGAATTCGGCTGCTCTTAATAATCCAGTCGACACAAATCAGACCGACGCGCAAAATAATGATTTAGTAATGTGTTTGGATCTAACAGAAGCTGAACATTACGCGTTATACATGGCGATGGCTCCTCATGCTACCCAAAGCGAGTTTGACGAGATGTCCTGTTATTACGCACCTGTGGAAGGCGGGAGGATATTAACCGACGATTTGTTAGCTAAATTGCCGCCAAAATCTTGACGTTACTGAAGTTTTTTATCAGTCCGATGTTAGAGTGAGTTCTTCTAGTTGAACTTGTTTTTATTGAAAGAAAAAGAATTTTTTCACTTTTATACACTTCGGGATCTTGTCTTGTCTCCATTGTTGGCTCGTCGATTTTATTTTACTGTCACTACCTACTCGAAATGTGTATTTTTTAAACACGATATTAAAAGAGTTTCTTATGTATTTGTAATGAGTAAATTAATAGTAGTAGATTGTTTTGAACCAATACCGATGAACTAATGTAAGTCCTTTTTTTTCTATTTTTAATTTTACCCTTTTGCTGTACTTATGTTCGAAAAAGAACGACAGGATGTTTTTGAGAATACCTCGTCTTGTAGTAGCCGCATTGAAATTGTCTGATGTATTTTTAGATTATGGCAAACGTAAGAGACAAAAATTTGAAAGCAATCCAACACATGTGTTGAGACGATTATCTGATCAAGAAAGTAAGTTTACTTGTTTCATTTACTGGTGTTGGGTATATCTCGTAATGTTTCTGTTTTTCATCAAAATCAAAATGAAAAATAACAGTCACACTACTTTACTATTTCATTTTAAATGTGATTTAAAGTTGGGTAACTTTTAAATTTCCATATTCTCGGTGCTGTATTTGTAGCATGAATTCTTAATAATTCAACCCCACATGCCGAAAAACACCGACACAGTAATTAAACTCCCCAGGAGTTGAAGATTAATCTAACTCTAAACTTAAACTACATTGCTATAAATACCAAATCTACGAAAGCATAGAGCGACCACAGTGAGAAAAAAATCACTCTTCCCAGATTGTAAATTGGCTTAAATTTACAGTTTGAACTGGGAATTTTGTTAAATTGACAGTTGCAACTTTCAATTTTGCTTAAATTTACAGTTGGAATTGGGAATTTTATGAAATTTACAGTTTGAACCGGGAATTTTGTTAAATTGACAGATTGAACTGGGAATTTTGTTCAATTGACAGATTGATTTGGGAATTTTGTTAAACTGACAGTTAGAACGGTCAATTTTGCTTAAATTTACAGTATGAACAGGGAATTCCATAAAATTTACTTGGAATTTTGTTAAAATGACCGTTGCAACTGTCAATTTTCCTTAAATTTACAGTTTGAATTGGGAATTTGGTTAAATTGACAGATTTAACTGTGAATAGACTGATTTTGACAGGCCGCCATTTTCTGTTGGAGGACAGAGCATGGATAAACAACGTTATGCACGTGAGTGTTACCAAAATTTGAACAGATTTGGTGCCAAACAAAGTGGTGATGTTTAGAGTTCATGTAATTTAACTCAAAATAACGAAACAACGTTTGCAATAGTGCAACCAGTCGTATCATTTTAAGAATTTTCATTCAATTCTCAGCGTAAAGCGACTAAGTTTAAGTTACGCCCCTTCTTTGGTGCCAAATGGTAACAGAAACATCTGCTTTGTTATTCATCCTCTTCTTCCCTCCAATAAGCTTTAAAAAAAACAAATGTGTGCCCTCCAGCTGTCAATTGTGTGACGCCATTCTAAAATGATCAATTTTGTCAAGTTTACAGTTAGCAAAAATTACAGGTATAACTGTGAATTTAACAAAATTTACTATTCAATCTGTCAATGTAACAAAATTCCTAGTTCAAACTTCAAAGTTTTACGAAAGTGTAGAGCAGCCACAGTGAGAAATATTACTCTTCCCAGATTAAACTGTAAATTGGCTTAAATTTACAGTTTGAACTGGGAATATTGTAAAATTGACAATTTGAACTGGGAATTTTGTTAAATTGACAATACAGGACATAAGTGCCTCCGCCATACGTCAGATTTTCATTCCAAACAAAACAAAAGCACGTGCCATTTGACGTTTATCGATATTATTTACAACTTCTTAAACTAGTTTTTGCAATATAATTATAGACGTTTTGCAGTGAAAACAGTTTATTTTTAATTTGTGTGTTGGGCTTACCTGTAAAAACTTGAAAACAACTATAATTATATTTCGGAGGTTAGGTTAAAACGTCAGAAAGCACGTGGCTTTGTTTTGTTTGTGAATTGGGAACTGTCATTAACAAAATTCCCAGTTCAAACTGTAAATTTTATGAAATTCCCAGTTTAAACTTAAGCAAAATTGACAGTTCTAACTGTCAGTTTAACGAAATTCCCAATTCAACCTGTCAATTTAACAAAATTCCCATTTCAAACTGTAAATTTCAAAGACTTCTAGAATGGACCTGGCGCCCTTATGCAACAGCTGATTTTGTTTTGAAGTCTATACGTTCGTAGGCCAACGGGTCGCGTTGTTTGTTATTAAATTCAAGCAACGGACCAGACGAATGTTCCGCGATATTCTGTTTCCGCGGCGGTACCTGTTTACTACACAACTGGTCGGCTGTTTTGTTTTGCTTTTTCCACACACAAAAGTTTAGACTGTGCGTATTCACCCTGCTTCGGTGGAAAATGTAAATAGCTAAGTCCCCTCTACGAGTCTGTGGTAAATTTAAGTAAAATTGACAGTTGCAACTGTCAATTTAACAAAATTCCAAGTAAATTTTATGGAATTCCCAGTTCAAACTGTAAATTTAAGCAAAATTGACAGTTCTAACTGTCAGTTTAACAAAATTCCCAGTTCAATATATCAATTTAACAAAATTCCCAGTTCAATCTAATTTAACAAAATTCCAAGTAAATTTTATGGAATTCCCAGTTCAAACTGTAAATTTAAGCAAAATTTAACAAAATTCCAAGTAAATTTTATGGAATTCCCAGTTCATACTGTAAATTTAAGCAAAATTGACAGTTCTGTCAGTTTAACAAAATTCCCAGTTCAATATATCAATTTAACAAAATTCCCAGTTCAATCTGCCAATTTAACAAAATTCCCAGTTCAATCTGCCAATTTAACAAAATTCCCTGTTCAATCTGTCAATTTAACACAATTCCCAATTCAAATTGTACATTTTATAAAATTCCCAGTTCAAGCTGTAAATTTAAGCCAATTTACAATTTAATCTGGGAAAAGTTATTTTTTATCACTGTGGCCACTCTACGCTTTCGTACAAACCTCCTACTACTGAAGTAAAATGAATCTATAAACCTATAGGGTTTCTTAGAATTTTTGGAAGATAAGATAACTGTAGGGTAAGTATTTATGGCTAGTCTTAAATTCTATACCTGATAAATTTATGCTGGGTTGAGTTTGGAATTGGACCATAATTAACTGTTAAAATCAAATTTATTATTTCCTGGTTTTAAGTGTTTGAGATTATTGATGTTTAATAATTTATTGCAAGTTTCCAACGCATACGGCGCCATGCTAGACTTATCTGTACGACCATAGTAATGAGCTTGATGCTCCTTGAAGCGAGTTAAAATACCGAAACCGTTACATCTCGTTATTTGCCATTTTTGACACTAGTAGATGTAACATTGAAGATTTTTTGAGCGACTTAAATAGTACAGCTTCCATTTTTAGACATTTTGGTAATTAGGAAAGACGGTAAGTTAGAATTTAACATCTATAGGAAGGAAACCAGTAGAGCTCGATACATAACTGCAGAACCGAACTACTGCAGTCAGCACAAAGAGGCTAAGAGGCTTGTTTTGGTTTTTTAGTTAATAAACTGTTGAAAGATACCGCAAGAAAGTAAAAACACAATCAAAGATATAGCGAGATGTAACGGTTTTGATCCAGAAATTGTCGATAGATTAATTAGGAAACGAAAATTAAAAATGTCGTTGTGAAATTCCACCACTTTAAAAATGGAGATAACCAAATTACTAAATTTATAAAAATACCATATGCATCGCAGATAACTGGAGGTATGAATACGATTTTCGGGAAAGCGGCCTTTAAAGTGGTTCACACTACGAGCAACAATTTGCTAAATATTGGACAGTCAACTCGGTCTATTTTAACTCGCTTCAAGGATCATCAAGCTCATTACAGATACGGCCATACAGATAAGTCCAGCATGGCGTCGAACGCGTAAGAACCATTTATTATTGGTTTCAATTTACAAGTATGTAAGGGTTGGGATTTTTCCAACTAATGGAAAATTAAAAGTTGGCCATGTGTTTAATATTATATAATAAAGTACATTAGGTTAATTAATTTGTTACTTAAACAAACGTTAAATCTATAGGTAATGCAAATTTGTTTTTCATACTGTGTGAAATATGAACCAGTTATGTTTTGGGTAATATGGACCAAATTGGTGTAATATCACAAAGTTATGTAGCACAATTATGACATTCGCGTTTCAAATAAAGAGTTATTTCTTTTGGTAATAGAAAAAGGACAAGTGTATTTGTTACTTGTTAAGAACTGGCTAGAAATGATTGATGTGATGTTAGACCGAGTTTTGTTTTTTGCCAAGCTTCGAAACTTCCCCATCTAGTCCACCCTGCTAGTCAACATTTTATTGTACCTTTATCTGTTGGTTGATTGAAAATTTAGAAATATTTATGAACGTTGGATATATATACGGAAAGTTTTATTGGAACATTTTGAATCTACTTAGTGCTTTGTTATACATTTGTAATTTTTGCTTTTTCTAAGTGGTTTTTAAATATAATTTTGATTACCTGCCCCGTGTTTTTGTTCCATTTTAGAACGACGTTTCTTGGAAAAGGTACATATCGAGTGTGTGTGCATTGTTATTACTTTCATTTTTTGCTGTTTTAGCATGATTTTAATATTATTTATTTTGTTTAACATACAAATCCATACTGCTTTAGCTAAACAATTAAAAAAATGAGCATGGATATTAGTACCCTCGGAACTTTTTGGCATGATTTGTAGAATAATTGTTTTGTAATTTTACACATAAATTTAGTTTTTTTGCTTATTGTAGATATCTGCTTCAATAATTCAAGCTGTAATTTTAAAAGATATGTTTTTTCTTGGTGTTCAGGGTCTGTTGCTACACCTGGTTTCAACATAGTGAACATTCCTATAGATCCATTGAAAACAGACGCTGTAAAAACAGAACCAAGGGGTGAGTACCAAAATTATATGAAAATCCACGAAGGCACCATTCTACATCGTATTTCCAGATACCACTTCTCCATATCAAGGTCAAGCGTACGCAGGCGGTTCCATGTACACATCAAATTCTTCTATGGTGCCTCAGTACATTATGCCTCTGGAAGGCATGGACTCAACACTTCCCCCTCCGGAAATTACGTATCCGATGCAGTTTCCGCAGAACATTCAGCAGGTCGATTGGAATCTAGCTTCAACTTCGACTGTGCAAAACGATTTTGATAATGCGAATGGTATAAGCAATTTGTTAAATATGGATAGTCAACAGTTGGTGCCCCAATTTAATTTGGACTCCCAAGAGTTAGCGCCTTATAGAATAGATCCGAACAATTTATCAGAGACTTTTTCTAGTGTTTCATTAAGTGACGTGGCCGCAGTGACGCAGGATCAAAATATGACGGACAGTTTTACTCGGTTGGCAAATTCTACCATCGATAAAATATGCCAATTGAACCAAATGACTGATATGTTTAAGTCGCCCAATAATAAGCAATAATTGCGATTTATTATGTCAGACAGTAATTTTATTGTTAAGTTTTATAAAAACTAGTGTGTAAATATATATGTATGCACCGTAGAAATGAAGAATTGTAGAAGAGCCTTTTTTAAATTTGTATTATATTTTTTGTATATATTTGTGTAATTAAATGCATATTGTAAAAAGACCTATTCGTGAAAAATAAATAAACCATTTTTAAGATTCTTTATTAAGGCTATTAGTCTATAAAGTGCTGCCATCTATCGCCCAAAAGTGTGATTAGGATTATGCAAAATATAGTCACAACCTATTATGATTGGTTTGTATCACAGGTGCAACCTCTTCAGACGAACCTCTACAGCTTGGAATTTTCAAGGTTTTTTACTTTAGCCGCAACAGAATAAATCTGGGAGGATTAGTCGGCGGTCCTATCTTTAAATTATTATTTTCTATTTAGAAATGAGAATAAATTGAAGGACTGGCGCCATCTGCATTGCAATGGCCACACTACTACTATTAAATGTACGGTTTGTGACGTGCACAAATGGTACAACGCCACAAATGAGGATCCGGCCGCGACTGAGCTCTAAGCCGAAGATGGGAGTGGGCAATTAAACAGTAAAGGGCGCCAAGAAGTTGATGCCTGATCCTCTTGGAAATAAGACAAAATCCAGCAGCCACAACTTCTAAAAGCTGCTGGTTGGGTACGAAAGCTGTGACCGGTCGTGTCAAACTTGGCTCTGAAATCAAACTCAAATACTGGGAGATATCGAGCTGGAAAATTGCATTTAAAGTGTACTAAAGGTCAACAAAAGGGACTAGAATCAAATACAAGGCAGTGAGAAGTGAAGAAATTCGGAATAATTACTAACTAGAGACGTGTAAGTGTAAACAAATATATCACAGCTGAGTTAAAAGTAAGGGTGACCTTTGACGAGGTCATCGCTGGCTGCGAGTGTTTGGATAGGCAACCAACTGTACGTGAACGTGCATGCATGTGTGCATATGTACATGGGTAATCTGTTAAACATATATATGTATATATACATGTAAATGAGTAAAAGAGGAAGAGAAAACGAAGTAGACGAGTGTGAAAAAGTATTCCAGAGTAGTAAAAAGGTTCTAAGATCACCTGAGCAAAGAAAATTGGAGGAAGAAAGGAGACAGAGAGTTGAAGCAGAACACAGATCAAGTCAACAAGAACAAGTGGATAAAGAAGACATGGACGAACTAAAAGGAATGATGACTGAAATGATGTGCAAAATGGAAAGTAATATGAAGGAACTAAAAGAAGAGATTAAAGAACTAAGAGCAGAAATGGAGTGCAAGGAACGAAAATGGGAAGAAGAAAAGAACCAGCTTCTAGAGAGAATTGAAACCTTAGAAACAAAAATGGAAAGAGAGGAGCGAACTAAACGCAGGAACAATATCGTAGTAAAGGGTATGGCCGTGAAAGAGGGTGAAGAACGGCAGAGAGTGAAAGAATTGATTGTACAAAATTTGAAAATAGATGTCGATATTGAGAGGGCATATATGGTGGGAAACCAAACGGAAAGACAAATAATAGTGGCACAAATGGGTACATGGGAGCAGAAGAAAGCGGTCATGGGTGCTAAGAGCAGATTAGGGGACGCTGCAATATACATAGATAACGACTTGACGAAAGAAGAAAGTCGAATACAGAGAGAGGTCAGAAATATCGCCAGAGAACAGAAACAGAAAGGAAAAACAGTCAAAGTTGGGTATCAGAAGCTAATAGTGAATGGAGAAATATACAAATGGAATAAGAGAGACCAGGGTGTATCTAAGGTCGCGAGGGAGAAAATAGAACAGTCAAAAAACTAAAACGACCCACATATAAGCCAAAGGATAGTATGGAGACGAAAATGGTAATGAAAATGGATATCGGAAATTGGAGTATGATGGAAGGATCGAGAAATGGAATAGATGCGGATATGGATGCAAATACTGAACTGAATGAAGGGAAGGGTTGCAAGAAAATGAAATGGACGCTGGTGACATGGAACATAGTAAGTTTCAACAATAAAGAAGAAGAGCTTTACTACGAATTTGAAAGGGCACGAATTGATATATTGGCAATATCAGAGATGAGAAAGAAAGGAAAAGGTGAGAAGGAAACAGAAGGAGGACATTTGTTGTTATATAGTGGAGTCGACCAAAAAATGAGAGCGCACGGTGGTGTGGGCTGTCTAATACATAGAGAATTTGTACCGTATGTAACTGGTTGGAAGTGTGTAAATGAGAGACTAATAACACTGGAATTAGAATTGCAAGAGAGAAAGAAGACAAAAATCTTGGTTGTGTATGGACCTAATGAGGACGACAAGGCTGAAGAGAAAAATGAATTCTGGGAAAATCTAGCGGAAGAGACAGAAGACTATGAAAACCGAATATACGTCGTAGGAGATTTTAATGCCAGAGTTGGCAGAAGAAATGTCCAAAACCAAAAAGTAGTAGGAGTGAGTGGAGAAGAAACCAGAAACAACAATGGACAGAGACTGATAGATTACTGCATTGAAAATGAACTATTGGTTACAAATACTTTTTACGCACACAAGGATATACATAGATTTACTAGAGTTAGAGAAAGTAGAAATGAAAAATCAATAATAGACCTAATCCTTGTAGACCACAAACATAGAAAAGAAGTACAAGACGTCAGAGTGTATCGAGGCTCGGAAATAGGTAGTGATCATCATCTTCTCAAAGCGAAAATAAGTATGGGAATACAAACACCAATACCAACAAAGAATAGTGTAGCAAAAAGTAAACTGAGAAACGTATCAATAAAGACATATAAACTGAGAAACGAGCAAACAGCTTCAAGTTTTAGAGACAAAGTAGAAATCAGAGTAAATGAAATAGAGACAGATAAGTACGATGGAAGTATAGAAGACCTTTGGAAAATCTTCAAGGAAATAATAATAAGTGCAGCTGCTGATACATGTGGAACCTACAGGAAAACGAATAATAAGAGACAAACAGTCTGGTGGAATTATGGCATAAAAGAAGAAGTGAAGAAAAAGAAAGTGATGTGGAAAGAATACCTAAACAGCAAAACGCAGGAAAGCTATAACATATATAGAATACAGAGAAACAAAGTTAAGGTTTTGGTGTTAGAGGAGAAAAAGAACGCATGGGAACAGTTTGGTAGAAAATTAGACGAAGACGCGAAATCTAATCAGAAATTATTCTATAGGTCATTAAAGAACCTAAAGAACGAAAACCATGATGAGATAAATTTTATTAAGAACAAAGATGGGAAACTAATAAAAAAGGGACATGACATAATGGAACGATGGAGAGACTATTTTAGTGAATTGTTAGGAGGAGAGAGGGTAGAGAAAGAAGAGATAGATCAAGAAGAAAGAGAAGAACAAGAGGAAATAAAAATGGAAGAATTGGAAGATTCAATAAAAAAGCTGAAAAATGGTAAGGCGGCTGGGCACGACAAGATAACAACAGAAATGATAAAGAACATGGGACGAAACGGAATTATGCTGCTAAAGAGGATCATTGATAAAGCATGGAAAGAGGGAAGAGTGCCTAGTGATTGGGAAGTGGGGATAGTCATGCCAGTACATAAAAAAGGCGATAAGATGACATGTGACAACTATAGAGGGATAATTTTACTCAGTACAATAACAAAAGTTTATGAAAGAATCCTGAACGCTAGGTTGCAAACGTACATCGAATCGCAAATGGAAGAAACGCAATCAGGTTTTAGAAAAGGAAGAAGCATTCAGGATAATGTATTCACAATAAAACAAATAATTGAGAAGCTGCTAAAGCAAAGCAGACAAGGGTACACGGTTTTCTTAGATCTGGAGAAAGCTTTTGATAAAGCTCCAAGGGAATTAGTATGGAACAGCTTGAGGAAAAGAGGAGTAGACCAACAACTCAGGAAAGCTATACAAAGTATGTACAGAAACAATAGCAACTATGTAAGAACAGCAGACATGGTGTCTCGACAGTTTGATGCTAGAGAAGGCTTGAGGCAGGGTGGAGTACTGAGCCCCACGCTTTTTACGATGTTGATGGATGACATAACAAAAGAAGTAAAAAAGAAGGTAAAAGCTTTACATGTGGGACATTATAGATTGAAGCAAACAGTGCTTAGTGAGTGTGCATTCGCGGATGATGTGGTGATTTTCGCTGACACAGAGACGGAGTTGCAGCAAAATATAAATGAGTGGAATGACGTATTCAAGAGGAAAAAATTGACAATAAACAAGGTAAAGACAAAGGTGATGGTTCTAGGCAGGATACAGGAAAATATAAGAATAGAGATCGAAGGAGTGCAATTGGAGCAGGTCAACTCTTTCAAATATTTGGGAGTGCAGATTGATAATCGAGCAAGTTGTGAAACTGAAGTTAAAGCAAGAATTGAAGCAGCTGCTAAGATTTCTGAATCAGAAGGTTATTTCTAGAAAGACGAAGATGTCTGTATTCAAATCTGTGTTTAGGCCGATATTAACTTTTGGTAGCGAAAGCTGGATTTTGTCAAGTGCCTTAAAAAGTAGTGTACAAGCCATGGAAATGAAATACTTGAGGAAGGTGATAGGAATAACCAGAAGGGATAGAGTAAGAAACGAAAAAGTGAGAGAGGAACTAGAAGTCGATTCAGTCTTGGAAAAAATAGAGCAACACCAGCTAAGATGGTTTGGACATTTGTCGAGAATGAAAGACAAGCGAATGGCAAAATGTGTCTGGCAAACGCGAGTTCAAGTCAAAAGAGGAAGAGGTCGACCACCAGAGACATGGGATGGAACTATCTGTAAAATATTGTCAAGAAGGGGTCAAACGCGGGAAAGCGCGAGGGAGATGGCAAAAAACAAGAAAGAGTGGGTGAAATTTGTTTATGGACGTTAGATAAAGGAATTTATTATTTTGTTTTATTCTTGTATTTTTATGGTATGTACTACCTTTATACTCTTACACCTACGGGTAGATAGAGTTTTGATTATATATATATATATATATATATATGTAACAGGGCAAACACAAAAAAAATAAAACAAATTGTCAAATAGTAATATTGAAAATGAGAATAATTATACAAAAAAAAAGTCGTAAATTCAATAACTATTAAAGATTAAAAAAAATAATGTAGGTGTAATAACCAAACTAGACGCCCGGTACTAGCGTTGCGACGAAAAAAAGGAAAATCAAAATAGGAGCAGATGACACGGTAAATACACTACACGGTAGGAGCTCCGCACGCGCAGCGCACCGACGGGTCAATCGCACGCACTCTACTTACAAACGCAAATAGACGCAAACGGCAGTATCGATTGTTGCAAAATCCCGTTACACAAAAAAAATATATATCTAAGTAGGTACTATAAGTCAAAATTAAATATATCTACGGCAAAAAACCTAAGCAAAATTTCGCAAATCAATCAACTCTTATCTAAATGACTTGAAACTACGTAATAATGAAAAAATAACAAAAATATTAGGAAAATACTGGCAAAATGATCTAAGTATAAATGAAAATTTTAAACAAAAACTATACCGGAATTATGACAAATTAAATTTAATACTATAAGTGACAAAATTAGCGATGTCCAAAAATAAACAGGTGACCACAGCACGCCGTGGCCGGGCAACTACATGAAAACTAGCCGAACAGAGACGATTCTAGAAACGGACTAGCGACGCGTGAACACAAAAAAATACAAATACAAGGTGGTCACAAAAAGCTGTGCCAGGCGCTACGTAAAAACCAGCCGTTGGACGCGATGATCCGGACGGACAGGCAACGAAATAATTAAAATTGATCTGACCTTACTAGGACGATGAATTGATGTTAAATTCAGTGGAGAGCTTCGCCTAGGTTGCGAGCGGCTCCAAAACACGTGTGAATTGCCAGGTGTACGGCTTCCTGGTGTTTAGCGGGGCGGTCGGTACACCAAATAATTATACTCAAAAAAAAAAACCCACGTGGGGGTTTTTTCCAACAAATCCGGCTGAACTTCTGCGTGAATCAAATATCCCAATCAAGGGTAGACTTCCAACAAAACCAAAAACGCTTCTAACGGAAAATCTATACTGAACAGTGCTCGAAGAAAAATCCCAAAAATGGCAATGCAAAACTCAGCAACTAATAATCTTCGAAACACCCATTCACACTCAAAGCCAGCATGGAAGTGAAAATTTTAAAGCGGAAATTGCAAATTTTTGAAAAAACGCGCAATGAAGAAAGCAACAGGACCTAAAATTTCCAAAATACCCCAGACTTTCAAATCTACCTGAGGCGTCGCAAGATGTGGGAAAATGGATAGAAGAAGGAAGGAAAACAAGACAAAGAAGACTAAAGAAGATGTGCGAATAAAAAAGAAATGAAGAAACTGATGAGAAAACCCTTAAAGCAACCTCACGAGTAGAAAGAAAGAAAATAAGAGACATAAAACATTAAAAGATTAGATAGGGGTACAAAATAAATGACTACGCCACTGTTCGAAGAGTGCTATACAACCGGCTCGAACGAACTTCACATACACACTTCTATAGACTGTTTTAGAATCAAGATCCCTACACTACTTACCTATAATGGGGAAAAGGCTGGGGAAAGCGCATAATAAAGTTGTATTAAAGAATGAAATTACATGCTTATACCACCTACTTTATTTATGAATAGAAAATACAAATAAATGTAATATTATTATATTCTTAAGCAAACTAGAATTAAATTAGTTTACAATTTTTTTAAATTTCTTTAGAGATTTTCTTCTCACGTCAGAGTCTTCAGCAGCCGCTTTTCGTTTCAACGCAGTTTTATTTTTCATTATTGTTAAGAATTTCATTCGCATAAAAACCCTTTGTCGACTGAAGGACCGAATTAGAGTTTTATCTACATCTGCCACTTTCTTTGTTAAAAAGGCAGCAGTTCTTTTAATTATTTGATTTTTGAAATAAAAAGAATCCTTATGGAGCTTTTTAAAATATGTTTCCAGTATTTTAACAGATTGTAACCAAGAATTTGAAGGTTGAGTGAGACCTCCAAATGACAAGCTTGATACCCATGGCGGCATACTGTATGAATGTAAATTTATGGGTTCATTTTTGTAAGTGTAGCATCCCAAGTTTGGAAATTCCTTTTGATGCTTTCTTGCCAGATATCCAGCAATATAACATAGACCGTCCTCTTCTGATTGCGTTAAAGAAGCTTCTATTGGGGTATTTCTAGAACTTCCACTACTTGAGGAAACGCTTTCGGAATCTGAAGATTCTTTGTTTTCTGTTAAAGCAAGGCGGGGTGCCTCGGGAAGTTGCAGCTTAGTAATTTTAGCTTCTTTAAGAGCACTAGAGACAACATATTGCTCGGAGTGTAATCCCTCATGATGTTGGAAATTGGTGTTTGACTGAACGATTCCTGGATTTTTTCCGAGGAGTATCATTCTAACTCGGTATATAGCTTCAAGCGGGGATGGATGATCGTGCAAACCACCTCTGGTCCTTATCTACAAGAGCAAAATAATTTTGGTTGGCCGTGAAGTTTATATACCTAGTACTAAAAAAATGCCTATACCTGTGAAAAAAAATTTTCCAGTGCATCTTGATTTAACCGATGCGTCAAAATGTAAGAGATTTGGTATTTTTCGACTAATTTTGAAAATAATGCTTGCATAGAATTGGTCGAAATAATGATGCCTTTTTGGAACACTTGAAGGGCATTTTTTCCTCTACAACGCAGTCCACTGAACGTTTCTTTGACTTGATTTAGAGTTGCTATTTGCTGTTCTAATCTTTTTCCATAGGGTAATTGAGTTGGAATCTTCGCCGTTGGGCTATACGAATTCATAATATCAAACCATGACTGGATCATATCAATAAAATCACTGAGATCGTCTGCTTGCTGTTTATTGCTCGAACTATACCTCTTAAGCGCAGTTGCCGTGGTATGTGACAGTAATTCAGCAGCCACGCGAACATTTTGCCTTTGAGGTCCTTTGCAGGTAAGGTGTTTATCTTGCAGTTTATGACACGAACTAATTTCTGTATCTGTAGTGGTTACCAATTCTTCGAGAGGCGTTTTACAAATGATTCTTCCATCGCTCAAAATAAAACCGGTATCAATTAACCAATTCCTGATTAATTTTAGAAGATGAGGTGCATCAGGGAAAAAATAGATTTCTTCTTGCGTAACAGGGTGGTTGTAAGAAGTGTGGTCAACAGAGACGCCCAATTCAGTCCATAAGCCCTGGTTCCCTCCACCACAGTCTGATACGCACGCCACCACGTTATACTTAATGGTATGGAGTGAAGTGACAACTGCATCCAGCAGGTTCTTTGTCATTTTCGTGTCAAATCCTATATATACAGGTTGCTTCCAATTGTCGGTAAGACCTCTGGCTATTATAACCTGCATGTATGTATGAGGACCAATAATATCATCAGCTTTCTGGTCGTATTCATATGTTGACGCAACTTTAACCTCATCAAACAAGAGTACGGTCAATCTTTGCAAATGTGTCTTCAGTTTACCCGCGGTCTCTAGTATCCGTAATACGTCTTTTAGCAGGCCGTTCCGTAATTGTAAATTAGATGCCCAGCTTTGCAGAGTTGACAGGCCAGGTAATGGATACTTCAAGGTTTCACGCAAATAAATGTAGCAACGTTGACTGAAATATCGTATTGTGAACGCTCTTGCTATTTCTTCCGAGTTCCATCTTGCCTTGGTTTGTTTCTTCAATGCAACCCTTATTTGATTTGGAGTTAAAAAATTGGCAAAAAGTTCAGCCACTTTCGTGGTGAAGGTAATATCGCTATCACACGTTTGACTTTTAATTTTTCTTTCCAGTTCAAGGTTTCTATTTTTTAAATCAAATATTTTTATTTGTGCTTCTTCCCAACTTTTTTTCAAAGATGCATTTTCTTTAGTGATGGTATCACAGTGCCTTTTTAAAATGTCGAACTCGCTTTCTTGACTTGATGATGGCAATGTTGCCAAAAGTTCCGCTTCCACAGGAGCTTCGCTAACGAGAAGAGTCTTCACGATTTCCTTTTGTTTCTTGGCAAGTGCACGTTCGTCTCTAGATGTTTTAGAATGAATTCGGACGTCAGACGAGGTATCTGATGCTGGCAACAAATTTAAAGATGGGACCGCTGAAAATGATAATAAACAATAATGTTTTCCTTTCAAGTTCTAGTATGTTAAAAGATCTAAATAATCTAGGTACTGTTAAAATCTTCACACCCATTATATACCTACTATACTAGACTTTTGTACTTGGAACCCAAGTAATAAACTTATTCCCTATTTACCTGAAATTTTTAATTTTTTCGGGTTGGTGTTCAACAAATGTGCCTTCATATCATCTTCAAAATCTTGCCTGGTAAAATGCTGGCTACAAATTCGGCTATTTTCGGGTTTGAATTTGTATTTTTGATGGCACTTTTGTATCCATTGTTTCCGAATATTTATATCTTTCGGAAACCGAAAAAACAAAATATTTTGTTGGGCTGCCTTAGCTTTAGCTGAATAATTTTTGCAGATGGCCACGGCGCAGTGACTGCCTCCCATCTGATAAAGAAACCAAAATAAAAGGTTTTCTACATAATATTGGCTTAAATCTCCCGACTCACTGTTCACGGAAGAATACTGCACTAGTAATAAAACACTACATGTGGGTATAGTAACAAAGTCTAAATCACAAATACGTAAAATCCAATATGTATGTTATATTATGAACCTACGTCACTAAAAGTATGTACCAAACACCGTCCATTACATACACGAACAATGCTATCTACGGCTATCTGCAAACAAGCGGAAATTTCATTCCTCCGAGTGACGCGTAAGTGGTGGGAGCACCCCCACTACCGCACACTTACCAGACAACCTAGAGTGTAGGGATCTTGTTTTAGAATGGCCTGATTTTGACAGGCCACCATTTTCTGTTGGAGGGCTGAGCATGGATAAACAACATTACACACGTGAGTGTTACCAAAATTTGAACAGATTTGGTGCCAAACAAAGTGGTGATGTTTAGAGTTCATGTAATTTAACTCAAAATAACGAAACAACGTTTGCAATAGTGCAACCAGCCATATCATTTTAGGAATTTTCATTCAATTCTCGGCGTAAAGCGACTAAGTTTAAGTTACGCCCCTTTTTTGGTGCCAAATGGTAACACAAACATCTGCTTTGTTATTCATCCTCTTCTTCCCTCCAATAAGCTTTAAAACAAACAAATGTGTGCCCTCCAACATCAATTTTGTGACGTCATTTTAAAATGATCAATTTTGAACCTAACCTAAAAAATCTGACAGCACGGCGTCGTAAACAAAAGGAATGATGGTAATCGAACTAATATACCACAAAATACTGAGAATCAGGCCAGAACTTTCAGAAGATACACTCAAGAGACGGAAAAAATCGAACATGAGCAAAATTAATAACTGACCCAACTGATTTCCTACGATGGAACTAAAGTACGAGAATGAAGGCACAAAAATCGACAAGATCGCAACTACAGGTAAGTGAGATAAACCTACTTCAAACTAATAAGGATCATGCATACCCAGGCTGAATGTACACAACAATATTCATTCTCAACGGCAGAAATAATGATCGAAAGCAAGAACGGAGGACAGACATGAAAACCAACGAAAATGCGAGCGAAAGGGTTTTAAAATAGAATCAAATTTAAGTCAGAAACAAGCTGTGAGTACTAATATTACAATAAAGAGTATAAGTATATTTTCTTCTTTTAATTTTAGAGGGACATTTTCTTTGCAAGTTTCACTACAAAATTGAAACGCAACAAGTTTACTGTGCATCTCGGCAAAATATGCACAAAAAAGATTGCAAATTGCAATATAATTTTTATTCCAACACAGCTGCTCAACCAGGGAACACAACAACATCCAAGTAACGTATCAAGACGTTCTTGGTCCCATATAAAATGAAAGACTGCATGGTTAGCCACGTTATTTACTGAATGCAATGGTCGACGATTGCAGACTATAATTTATTTAGAAAATGAAAACACTAGCTAATCTGTTTAAAAATTACATATTTCATTGGAAAACATTAAATAATAATCACATTACATTTTCTCTACTCCATTGGCACTTAAAAGTGCGAAATCATCCGACATTGCCTTAATATTATTAAACGCAACGACCTGTTCGTTCTGTATCATGTGTTCATTAAAATCTAGTATATTCTTCTTCAGCTGTATAGTATCTTTCAGCACTTCAGCTAATCTACTTAATAAGACCTTATCGCCACTTGTATTCACTATCTTTTCACAGGTTTCGTTGCACTGTTCGAGCAACACTTGCAGTTTATCATACTCTTCTTGACTTTGTAGCGGAGTGATATTTTGTATCAAAATTTTGTTCTTTATCGTGTTGACGATGTCAATCGAGTTATCCAATTTTCCCAGCAAGTTGCTATCAGCACATACTCTATGAAAACCTTCAAGTAATTGTGTCGCTTTCTCTAAAACTTCGTTAAATTCGT
The DNA here is from genome assembly GCA_963966045.1 of Xestobium rufovillosum. NCBI lineage: Eukaryota > Metazoa > Arthropoda > Insecta > Coleoptera > Ptinidae > Xestobium > Xestobium rufovillosum. Next base: position 48,510,866 of record OZ014492.1, on the reverse strand, counting down.
TGTGAACACACGCAACGCTATATCTATGTTTCAGAGCATCTAAAGCTTGTAGGTCTTCAAATAAAGACTTGTTCTGCAATGATAACTGATCAGTCATACTTGTCTTATTCTCTTCAAACTTTTCTCGACAAAGTTCCCGTTTCATGAGCGCTTGAAGATATTCGCTGTACGCAAAATGGCATTCTAATTCCCAATCAATTTCTGGTGGAACAGCTGATCCGAAGTTAATTGTAAGATTCTTTGGTTGAAGACTTGATTCTCCAGAAGATACTGTATTCAATCGTTCCCTGCTTCCATACAGATGTCTTGCCGATGATTTACTTTTATTACTAAAATAACCACGAGTTAAGTCATGTTGCTTACTTGAACTTAATGAATTGATGTTTGTCTTGGGAGTCCTTTTTGAAGTAGAGCTTGGTCGCATCATAATTATTGTAACAATTGAGGCAGATCAGAAGTTTGAGCACATTTAAGGTTATGTTCGTTAGTTTTCAAAAAAGTTTGAGGTTGACATTTCAGATTTCTGCGAACTTACTTGTGTGCAGTGCCATCTAATGGGTGAGACCATAATTTTGGTATGATAGCCACATAATTGTTAGTGTAACCTGTTAACAACTAGATGGCGAACGTTGATATTCTCCATTTCGCTCTTGTTCATTGTTCTGGCCATTAGGTAAATACTTCTCTGGGTACGCAATACATATTCCGTCCCATAAATGCTTGAGTTAATGAGTTTTAATTAGAATTCTGTGTTCAAGTGGATTCAAATAGCAGTTTCACTGATTTCACCGTTCTGACCTTGTATCAGCTAAAGGTTATCAGTGCCAGCAGGGATGGCAAGAAATTTGAGAACATCGATATATCGCAATGTAACCGATAAATCGTTTGCAGAATCATCGATGTCTTAAAACATCGATTTATTTATTTGTTTATGGCGGTACCATGACGCGCGCTCTTGACATCATCTGTCAGTTATGCGTTTATTTATATCCCAACTAGGTTTTACCAATGTAATGTTTTAGCGTGTTTATTATGCCCTTGTTTTCATTAGTAATCGCCGATTTTATTTAAACAAATACCTTTCGTGACGGACCACCAGACACAACACATGGAATGCAAAATTCTGTAAATTATAACAAACTTTAGAAGAAAAAAGAAAAGGGATCCGCTTGGATTCGAACAAAAACTCTCCGCGGGTCTTGAAAGTGACCGCGCCGTTCGGTACTGCGCCAAACCTGTTGCTTGCATGGTATGAAGTTTAACAGTTTAAAAGCGCGTGAAAGTGGCATACTTGGCAAAACCTCGTTGGGATATAAATAAACGTGTCAGTGATAGTTACAAAACATCTTAAGATAAGTTTTGCAATTTATAGCAGTTTCAAAGCTTTTTTAAAGTACTGCACAGCAATTGAAAATAAACTGTTTCCCTTGCAAAACTTCTATAATTATTATTATATTTCGAAAATTAGGTTAAGTGGCGCTGACAGATGCCAAAAGCACGTGACACGTTTGTTTATTTGGAATGAACCGTTACCACCGATCACTCGACTACCTACGGATCGACGTCTAGCGATACGGAATGTAATCGATGTATCACAACCCTAACATGCTTTGCCACCCCTAATTATGTTTCATTCATTTTCTGTATAAACATAAGTTACCAAATATAAATATAGCAATAAAATAACAAAAATTAAAGCAAACAGTTTCCCTGTAACGTAATATTTGCAAGCAGTATCATGGATAAAACATTAAAACTTAATAATGGCTCTGAAATTCCAGTCATCGGTTTAGGAACGTATAAGGTAACAAAATAGTAAATTGTGTTTGTTTATCGAATTATACTCATTTTGTAATTTTCTACTAAGAACGACGAATCTTATTACAATAAAAACATGTAGGTAAATATATTTTTGTTTGATGTGCGAGTACAAAAATCTAAGGCTTATATATATAAAATGTTTCGGAACAGTACGAAACCTTTCGAGGACATTGTCATATAGTTTGTAGGCCCTACCCTGTCTTCCAGTTTTAAATCTGCCATATATTCGCTAACGTTTCTGGTTAAAAGTCCTCATAGGCCAGTCTGGCGACACCACCACACCAACAGTCTTCTGTTCCCCACCTGCAGTCACAGTTCAACTGATTGTATGGGGAAACTTCTTCGTAATCATGATTTTGAGATATAGAAAATAATAGAAACTTGGTGTAACCATAGGTTAAAGAAATATAGCTGTGATACTCGCCCATTTAGCAACGAGATGGCCAAGCGAAGTCAAGTGGCAGAGCTTTTTCTGCAGTTGGACTAGCAGGAGGTAGAAAGGGCTGGAACGAGCTATATTTATTTAAGCTATGACGTAATAGTCTATATATTTATATTTCTGGAATATATTTTTTAAGTCTGATCCAGGAAAAGTTTCCCAAGCTGTAAAGGATGCAATTGACGCAGGGTACACTCATTTTGATTGTGCTTGGTTTTATGGCAATGAAGCAGAAGTGGGTGCTGGAATTCGGGCAAAAATTGAAGATGGTACTGTAAGAAGAGAAGATTTATTTATAACTAGTAAGGTAAAATTCTTTTTGATTCATTTAAATTCATCGAAGGTTGCATATAAATCGGCTACAGACTGTGTTAGGCATAATTCTCCCTCTTCCATTTAAAATCGCGCGTTTCAGCTATGGAATAACTTTCATGCCAAAGAACTTGTAGTACCGAACCTCAAAGAATCTCTTGGCCTTTTCAAACTTCAATACATCGATTTGTATTTGATTCACTGGCCATTTGGCTTTAAGGTAATTGTACCGTTAAAATTCAAATATCGAATAACTTAAAAATAAAACTGCAGGAAAATGTTGGCCTCTGGCCGTTAAATGAAGGCAAAGATGCGTACAGCGATGTCGATTACGTAGAAACATGGGAAGGAATGGAGGAGTGCGTAAAATTAGGCTTGACGAAAAGTATCGGGGTTTCGAATTTTAATAGCGAACAAATAGATCGACTTTTAAAACATGCGAAAATAAAGCCAGTCGTGAATCAAATCGAAGTCAATCCAAATTTGAATCAGAAAAAGTTGATTGAGTTTTGTAAGGAACGAGAGATTGTTGTCGTGGGTTATTGCCCGTTGGGCCGCAGCAGTGGTATTGGATTACCAGGGTTTCCTGAACCTACTATTTTTGATCCAAAAGTGGCAGAAATTGGGAAGAAGTACAACAAGACCCCGGCACAAATTGTTCTCAATTATTTGGTCAGTTATGTACATAATTTATTTGTTACAATATTTGAAATATGTTTTATTTTTAGATATCTTTGGGAATATCTGTAATTCCAAAGTCTGTAACTAAATCTAGGATTGTAGAGAATTTTAATATACTCGATTTTACCTTGGACGAGGAAGATAGAAATTATATGGATTCACTGAACAAAAATCAAAGGGTCTGCCCTCTTCCTATGTTTTTAGATCACAAATATTATCCCTTTGCCATTGATTTTTAATTTTACGAGAAAATAAGATCATCCACATCAAATGTTGTTACTGGCTAGGTATAATAAACTTACATATTTATTAGGGTTCATAGTAATTATTGTTACGGCTCAAAATGATCAATATATATGTAGAATGGGTACAAAATGAATACAATAAACAATCAAAATAATAATAATAATAATAATAATAAATTTATTCAGTCATCCCAAAAACATATTATCAAACATAAATAATTACAAGACCACCTGACTGAAATGGATGGTATTCGGTTTGTGATTGTATAAATACAATCACAAATTCGGTCTTCCGTACCACCCAGAACTTAACCTACACCTAAAACTAACAGTATGTAGTAGTGTTAAGTTAAAAAAATTGTTAATATATCAAATACACACCAAAATAAACAAGAAATTAAATTTTGAACGTAATTAGAAATGTGTTATCTGAAAGTAAGGATTTAAGTTTACGCACAAACGCGGAACAGCTATTACAATCTCTCAAAAGTGAAAAATGCAGATTAGCAACCTTGCCCATGACATAAGTGAAAGATCTATGAAACATTGAGGTAGCATAAGATGGTATGGTGATGAGATTTAGACGTCGGATATTAAGACTGTGAACCTGGCCTCTAAAGCTGATTTTAGAAAATAAATAAGAAGGAGTGTGAGTATTGATAATTTTGAAGAAAAGGCCAGCACTATGTAGAAATCTACGTCTGCAGACAGGCAGCCAGTTCAACTCAGATAACTTTGCAGACACCCAATGACGCCCACGTAACCCATATATGAGACGTATACACATGTTTTGAATTTTTTGTAATCTATTGCTATTATATTTGGTCAGGCACGGCCCGTATACAACGTCACAGTAGTCGAGATGTGATAATACCAACGATTGACATAACATGGTTTTGGATCGCAAATTTAGTAGCTGAGAATTATTATAGATTAATTTTAGACTTGAAAAAGAATTCTTGACGATCTTATTTACATGTGTATCAAACCTCAAATCAGAATCTAAGTATACGCCTAGATCTCTTGCTGTTTCGGAAACTGTAAGATCCATATTGGTCAGTTTTAAACTGACCTGTCGCAAGCATCTCCCCCTGGCAGACCTACAACCAAACAGCACAACTTGAATCTTTAGAGGGTTCAAAGTGAGACAATATTTCTGTGACAACACATAGGTTATGTAAATCGGCATTTATCAAGTCATTTGACACTTGAACCTCATTTTCGGAAAACGAGTAATAAAGTTGCGTGTCGTCAGCATAAAAATGAGCTTTGCAAGAAGTTAAACATTGATTAAAAGAAGAAATATATAAAGAAAACAGAAGAGGACCCAGAATCGAGCCTTGTGGCACTCCACTGATGACATCAAGAGGCTGTGAAACCACATCACGATACTTAACATGTTGTATCCTACCCACCAAATAACTTGACATTAAATCCAAAGCATCCGAACCCATACCATAATAATGTAAAGTAGAGATTAGCAAGTCGTGATTAATACGATCGAATGCCTTAGAATAATCCAAAAGTATTAGTATTGTTAATAAATTATGATCAGCAGCTCTCAGGATGTCGTAAAGCAGTGCAGCAACTATGCATAGGACGAAAACCAGACTTTGTTTCAGGCAAAATACCATTACTATCGATTTGCCGTTGAATTTGCAAGAATAATATTTTCTCGAAAGTTTTCGCCAAAACCGGCAAAATGCTGATCGGTCGCAGGTCGGCCGGGGTGGTTGGATTACTTATTTTGGGTATAGGCAGCACGTAGGCTACTTTACATTGTTCCGGAAAAATACTACTCTCAATGCAACTATTCACAATATGGACAATGTAACGAAGGACGTAAGGACAGCACATAAGCAGCATCTTCAGAGTAATACCGTCAGCGCCCTGAGCATTAGACTTCATAGACGATATTACATTAAATAGATGTGTTTCATCGATAAGAGTAAATTGAAAATGATTGACCCCCTGCTTGATATTAGTTAGTAAAGAATGTACGACTAAAGCATCGGGTTCAGAAAAAGTACGCGAAGAATTCACAAAAGACTCATTCAAGTTATCTAAATTACACAAATTATTTGGAAGATCTACTCGATACCTGCTATTTAGAATATTCATTTTTTTTAGTTCATTAAACAAAGCTTTAGTTGTCCTATCTCTCGTGAGCACAAAATTCAAGTAACCCCTCTTCTCCTGTTTGATAGTGATAGTGTTTTTTATTATAGTGGAGAGAATATGTAGAAGCACTTAAAACCGCATATCCCTAATAAATATCCAATGTGCTACATGATCCTTTTATTCTAGAAAATGTATGCTACGTAAGATCGTAGACTGAATAACTCAAGATGTCCCACTAGTTTTAAACATTAGTTTTGACAAATTTCCGAATGTCGCTAGAGGCAAATATAGGCAGTTTCTGAAGCTTTTGCAAAACACATATTCATCTTTTGCACTATCGTATTAACTTACGACAGTTAAACAGAGATAAAGCTACTGGAACCTAGAAGTGTTTTCGCTGCAAAATTGTATCATCTAAAATGCGACCTACGGGTTTAAAACTTTTAACCCCACTACTGCATTCTTATAAATGGACAGACTGTAGGTATTCAAGAGGAAGATCGAGTTCCAGCTATATTTTTTATTTATAAAATTTAAGTCAAGTTGTCTTTACATTAGACTGTTCCGACCACTGCACGATTTTCTCATTTGATGACTAATATTTCATCATCTTTTGCAGGTGGCAATATGATTTTGAGGTACGACAACTTTTAAGGTTTCGTATTTAGTACAAAGGTGTACCTCAAAGTGTTTCCAAACACCAAACTTAGGTATAGTTTATCGCATTTAAGGTACCTATACATAATAAAATCAAAATATTTTCATATATTTAGGGCACAATATTAATTTTAGCGTAGTTACATTTTAAATGTAGTCCGTCTGTGACGTGTTAAGTGGAGTTACCAATAAAATAATTCCTTTACATATGTTCCATGCGCGCGAATAGTTCGTAAAATTTTGAGGTTATAATTTGGGACTTCAGTGTTTCTGTTTGTTTATAGATCATTTTAGACTTAAAGACTTGCAGAGGGGGCTTAGATATTTACATTTAGGGTTGAAGCAGGAATAATACTCACAGTCTAAGCGTTTGTGTGTGTGGAAAAGGCAAAACAAAGCAGCCGACCAGTTGTGTAGTAAACAGGTGCCGCCGCGGAAACGGAATATTGCGGAACATTCGCTTGGCCCGTTGCTTGAATATAATAACAAACAACGATCCCCGCGACCCGCTGGCCAACGAAGGTGTAGGCTTCAAAACAAAATCTGCTGTTGCGTAAGGACGCTAGGTCCAGTCTATAAGTCTTTGTTTGGATTGTCGTCACACAATTGACAGCTGCAGGGCACACATTTGTTTGTTTTAAAGCTTATTGGAGGGAAGAAGAGAAGGAATAACAAAGCAGATGTTCGTGTTACCATTTGGCACCAAAAAAGGGGCGTAACTTAAACTTAGTCGCTTTACGCCGAGAATTGAACGAAAATTCTTAAAATGATATGACTGGTTGCACTATTGCAAACGTTGTTTCGTTATTTTGAGTTAAATTACATGAACTCTAAACATCACCACTTTGTTTGGCACCAAATCTGCTCAAATTTTGGTAACACTCACGTGCATAACGTTGTGTATCCATTCTCTGCCTTCCCACAGAAAATGGCGGCCTGTCAAAATCAGGCCATTCTAAAACAGTGACTACTGCTCCGGCCGGAAATTTTGTTCGAACACGGTTGGGCATGCGCATTACAGAATGTACAAGTTGCATTTTGGAGGCGTAAAAAAACTAAAGCTGAGAGAACGCATTTTTGAAACAGACCATTTAGTTGTCCTCTCACCAGACACACGCATTTTTTGGAAAAAAGATGATGTAAAAACAAGCAAAATATATCAAACCCCTACTGGATCAGAACTCGTCTAGCCGTAGAAGAACAAAATGGCAGTTCTGTGCGATACCCGCACACTCTCCAAAACCGTTAGCGTCACTAGCCGATAACGATATACTTAAACATCATTTTACCGACATTATGTAATGCGCACGTCCGACCGTATTGGAACAAAAAACATTTTAGGGGACCGTCGCCGTTGGCCGCAGAAGTAGTCACTACTGCTCCGGCCGACGGTCCCCGGAAATTTTGTTCCATTACGGTCGGACGTGCGCATTACTATGTCGGTAAATTGACGTTTAAGTATATCCTTCCTTATCTAGGATATCGTTATCGGCTAGCAACGCTAACGGTCTCGGTGGGTGTGCGGGAATCGTACATCATCATAAGGTTCTCAGTCCGAAGACTGGTTGGACGCGTACCTCCATTCTTTTCTATCCTGAGCTAACCTACGCATTTCCCTAAAAGTAGAACATCCTACATCCCTAACTATTTGAGAGCAGTAGTCTAATCTAGGCCTACCCCTACCTCTTTTTATTCCTATCTCTGACTCTAGTATGTCACGAACTATTCCTTCGTGTCTTAGAAGGTGTCCTACCATCCTATCTCTCCTACTCTTTATTGTTTTCCATACCTTTCCCTTTTCCCCAACTCTTTCTAATACTTCCCTATTGCTAACCTTATCTATCCACGGTATCTTCATTATGCGTCTGTAGCACCACATTTCAAACGCTTCTACTCTTTTTCTATCCGCTTCTCCTATTGTCCAAGTTTCGCACCCGTATAATGCCGTACTCCATACATATGACGTTAAGAGTCTCTTCCTAGTCTCTATATTAACCGTTCTCGAGCATAACAGTTGTTTCTTTTTGTTAAACGCAACTCGGCCCTGCGCCATTCTTTGTTTTATATCTTTAGTGCTCCTACCGTCTTGAGTTATTTTACTTCCTAAGTAGCAGAAATCCGCGACCTCCTCTATCTTCTCATTTCCAATTTGTATTTCCATTTTAGTTCTATTTTCACATCCCCTACATACCAAAATTTTAGTTTTCTTTTTATTGATTTTCATGCCGAAGCCCTGTGTCAAAACTGCTTCCATTTCATTCAAAGCCGCTCCTAATTCTTCTTTGCTAGATGCTAACACTGCTATATCATCCGCAAATCTGAGCATGTTAATAGTTTGGCCCTGTACATTGATCCCTGAGGCTGTTCTTTCCTTAACAATATTAATCGCATCTTCGATATATAAGTTGAAAACTAGAGGTGACAATGCACATCCCTGTCTCACTCCCTTCCGGATATCTACTTCCCTTTGTTCCTGCTCACATTCTATAACTGCCTTTTGCTCTTTGTAGAGATTATGTATTATTCTTCTGTCCCTGTATTTCATCCCTACCTTTCTCAGCACTTCGAACATCTTCCCCCATTTTACGTTGTCGAAGGCTTTTTCTAAATCTACAAATCCTATATAGACGCTCTTTCTCTTTTCTATCGTTTTTTCTATAATTACTCGTAAAGCTAGAATGGCCTCGCGCGTTCCTCTATTTCGTCTAAATCCGAACTGATCTTCTCCTAATATTTCTTCCGCCTTTTTCTCCATCCTTCTTTGCACAGGGAATCGTACAGAATTGCAATTTTGTTCACCTACGGCTAGACGAGTTCTGATCCCGTAGGGATTTTTCGTATATTTTGCTTGTTTTTAAATCATCTTTTTTCAAAAGAATGCATTTGTCTGGTGCGAGGACAACTAAATGGTTTGTTTCAAAAATGCGTTCTCTCAGCTTTAGTTTTTTTACGCCCCTCCAAAATGCAAATTGTGTTGACATTCTGTAATGCGCATGCCCAACCGTGTTCGAACAAAATTTCAGGGGACCGTCGGCCGGAGCAGTAGTCACTCCCTTGTTTATTTGGCTGTTAAACATAGAAAAGATTCCATAACTTATTTTTTGAATATAACTTAAAAGGTTCAACACCATACTAGGCTTTAAAACACAAACAACACACAACTAATAAATGAAACGGACCACAGTAAGTCACAGAACACCCCAATAAGTTTAAGAGCTGAACACAAGTAAACAACAGTTTAAACTGCAAAACATTTATATACAAACCTAAAACTACTTTGAGAAACAGTTACAGTCGTTACTTCAAACCTTTAATTCAAAAACAAGTATAAAAATAAATTTCTCTCAAATTATTGAAACAATCCGTCATAAACTTGAACCTTTTTTACCATTTGTACACATATTTTATCGTAATTAGGAAGTAGGATTGTCTAAGTTAATTATTCGTTATTCATTTTTGACCAAGAACGTCTTGATCATGGCGTAAATATATATGGTGAGTGCATAGGCAGACGCTATTCGGTCGGGAGCGCGCAATGACGTTACTTGGGAGCGCCAAACCCTCGAATATATACGGTCCGCTATGCACGGCAAAGCGTATCTATGCCTTTCTCGTTTATATTAGAATGATTTTGTACACCGACCAAGAAAAAATTAAACATATTTGTTGCAATAATTAATTTATTATAGAGTGACTCAAAATAAAATAAAATAAATTAAAGATGTTTGAAAGAAATAAATCAAAACTAAATAAATGATGAATTTGGAAGACTTATGGTTCGTGCAATATTGTAAAACGTGGTTAATTATTCAAATATGAAGCATAACTTTGATTTTCGAGTAAACTTAAACTTGTATTTATTAATTACAAAACCAATTCGGTAATAATTATCAGAAGACTACCTTACTGTATTCGAGAAAAATATTTTCTAAACTTGAGAACAAAGTTAACGCGAGGGGCGTTTCCTAAAAGCAACACTAATTTTGTTAGAAAAGGAGAAAAAGTATTTGAATATACATACTAGGAAGGTCGAATGATATTGCAGTATATTATATTTATAATTTCCTCATCTAATAAGCAATAGAAACATATTATGCAAGATAACTTTACTAAATCTAGCCTCATGATTGATCGATATCGGTGCAAAAAAAATAATACAAAATGACTAATTAACTCACATACATTATACAGGATGGCCCACTGAAAACAGTAAGTGAGATTTTATACCATTTGGCATAATTTTTTAAGCAAAAAGCTCAGACACGTCGATTTTGGTTGTAAGGGGGACATCTGAATTCCATGTTTTCATTCATGTAACTTCAACTCCAAAGCTGGAGGGGACAGCACCCTTAAATTGTTAAATGGAAGGTGGTATCAAGATACACACCGTTTGAAAAGCCTTTCATCTTTCAATTCTCTTTATAACAGTTTTCCATTTTTTTAAAACGGACCACTGACTTCTGAGAAAATGTGCTTCAAATGGTATAAAATCGCACTTGCTGGTGTTAAAAGGTGCCTTAATTAATGCTATTTTTAAAGTGCATTTTCTTGGAGGTTAGTGATCCAATTTAAAAAAATGAAAAACTGTTATAAAGGGAATTTAAAGGCCTTTCATACGGTGTGCATCTTGACACTACATCCTATTTAAAAATTTAAGGGTGCTTTCCCCTTCCGCGTTGGGGTTGAAGTTACATGAATGAAAACATCGAAGTGAGATGTCCCCCTTACAACCAAATTCGACGTGCCCCAGCTTTTTCGTGAAAATGATGCTAAATGGCATAAAATCGCACTTGCTGTTTTCAGTGGGCCACCCCCTACAACGATAATTCACATGACAACTGTTATTTCAATCGGTGAATTACTTTAACAGAATCGATTATTTGTGAAAGGATTTAACTAAATATTTAATAAATTTAATAGGTGACAAGAAAACATTGCATTTTCCGAAAGCGAGTTTTTTTCAGAGGAATTTTAGTACATTAACAGAGATACCTATCTGTAAACATTTCTGATTACTTTAGTTCAACTTATTAGGTTTTGTATATTTAAGGTATTTTTGTCCAGTCTAAAATTTGTTAAAATGCTTAGTCCCTTTCAACAATAACCGATTTTAGCTCTTGCTTGGTGATTTTGTTTTACAAAATACTTAACGCATGCGTTAAAAAATACGGCGCGAATCACAATCACAACAAAGTTAATTTTAGTTTGCTATTTTTCGCATTTTCTTCACAATTTTACCCTTATCAGTTTCTGATAAACCCTGAAATTGTAAACTTAATTGTTTGATTCTCAAATTACGTGCGCGTCCGAACTAGACAACGCAGTACTTTGTCTGCACGTTTACATAGTTGAGCTAGCTAGTTACTAGCGAAGAATTCTGCGGAAATCTAAAAAAGTTAACGTCATTTGTATTTCAGTTATTGTTGTAACAACCCACGATAGCATAATTAGGCATTATAAACTTGTCAAAGATACTGGCAAGTTAGTAAAGTCTGTAAAGTCTTCGGGCGATAACGCCGCTGCCGTGAAGATAAATGCCCGGCTCCCAGGTTCGCGCTCCCAATTGACGTCACGTTCCCCCACTTACAGTAGTGGCCATAAATATAGCAACTTCCTGAAATTTCGAATTTAATTTTTTTTTCTAAGCAAAAATATTCTTTTTATTTACTTTTTGTTCTTAAAATACATACACATTTCTAGTACATAATGCGTATTTATGTGTAATTAAAACAAGTATTATTTTTAATATTTTGTAATTTTTGTGTTGGACATAATTATAGCAACTACGGAAAAAAATTTTTTTTGACAAGTATTAATTAAAAATAACAAAAGCGTTTAATATTTTGTATAATAACCTTTATTTTTAATAACCTGGGCACATCGCTTGGGCATCGATTCTATTAATTTAGTAATGTATCCATCATCAATTATTTCCCAAGCATTTTCCAGTGCAGTATAAAGGTTTTCCAAATTAGTATAATTATTTCCTCTAATTTTGCCATCCAAGTAATGCCACAAATTTTCTATTGGATTTAAGTCAGGTGACTGTGATGGCCATCGCATAATTTCGAAGTGTTGCTCCACTGACCAATCCTGCACAAGTTTAGACGAGTGTTTTGGGTCATTATCTTGCTGAAACACACAACTTAAAGGCATTGTTTCGTCGATGTATGGGACCAGATGGTATTGCAAAATATTTTAATACATGAATCGATCCATTTTACCATGGATTCGACAGATTGGGCCCATCCCAAACTTAGAGAAACATCCCCAAACCATAACTGAACCACCACTGTGCTTAACAGTTGGACATGTGCACTTCTTGTCAAATCTCTTGCCCGTTGGTCGTCTAACATAGAGTAGCCCATCACTTTTAAACAAATTAAATTTTAATTCATCGCTAAAAACTACATTCTTCCAATTTTCTGGGGTCCAGTTAATATGATCTATTGCGAACTGGAGACAGGCCTTCACATTTTTCTTTGACAACAGCGGTTTCTTCGCTGGTCGGCGACCAAATAACCCTCCGTCGACTAATCTACTTCTTATTGTACGAGCACTAGCATCTTTTGATCCAATTTCCTCCAATTTTCCAAGAATTTTGGAAGAGGACAGGAATGGGTTTTCTTTCGATATTCTTAACACGTGTCGATCAAATCTTTCAGAAGTTTTTCTTGGTCTTCCTGGATTTGGAATGGGTTCAACATAAATAGCTTCAAAATTCTGGACACAACGGATTTATTTAAATTAAAACTTCTTGAAATTTCAGCCTGTTTGATACCGTTTTCATACTTTTGTGTAATAAGGTTCCTAATTTCAATTGAAACTGTTTTAGCCCGACCCATTGTTTAGTTACTAACCAGAAATAGTGCCAATGCGATAAATACTCGGGATAAGTACAACTTAACTGGCGTTTTAATTACTTTAAACTTATTTATGACAGTTGTTGCTATATTTCTGTCCAACAAAAATTTGAACAAATGCTGGGATTAATTTGTTATTCACAGAGCTCTAATTTTTATTGCAGGAAACACTTACCATAGAAGCAATGTCAATGCTGGAATGCATTTCTAATCTTAAAAATAATGTTGTTTAATATTACATTGATTTTTTAAAAGTTGCTATATTTATGGCCACTACTGTACGTGCGCACTAGATTCTATCGGCACGGCCTGGTCTTGATACGTTACTCGGTTGAACCGGCGTGTTGGAATAAAAATCATGTTGCGATTTCTCCGTCTTGTTTACATTTAGCCGAGATACACATTAAACTGGACATTTATTATTGTGTAGACATTGCAATGCAGATGACGCTGGCACAGTCGGTATTCAGTTTATTCTTTTATTTCTAAATAATAATCATCCCAGATTTATTCAGTTGCTGCCAAAGTGAAAAACCTTCAAAATTTCAAGCTGTAGAGGTTCCGTCTGGGGAGTTTGCAGCCGTGATAGAAACCAATCATAATAGATTGCGACAATATTTTGTATAATCCTAATCACACTTTAGGAAGATAGGTTTGTCCAGAATTACTATTTAACAGCTGATGAAGAACTCCAACATAATTTTATACTACTTTCGTCAAAACTAGGAAAATGGTGAAAGACGAAATGAACCTTGGAAAACGGAAGAACTAAAACAAGAATTTAATTCTTAGTTTTATTGTTATAATAACGGTGTGTATTTCATAACATCAAATACATACAGATATATTATTTTTTTCTACAATATATATTATGTTTAAGCGAAAAAAAGACCATTAATACCCAGGGTGCAAGTACGTAATACACGAATATTTAACTAAAAACATATTGCAAAAAAATTAATCACATACCAATCAATAAAAATCACTTAAAAGAGACTAACAATTTGGTCTTAGTCCATTTATGCACTAGGATCACTAAAAATCTTAAGCGACTCAGCACCAACGAATCGACGCAACCTTACGAATATAAAAATTAAACACGTCCGTTTCTACGCACGTTCCAAAATTTTGCTAGCGAAATCGGAAAAGAACTCGAAATACCCTTTAACTTCCACTTCAATCTACTTCCGAAACAAATTTAATCAACAAATTCAATTAGATACAATTTATTTAGAGATGGGGAGGCTTGCGCTCAATTTAAGTGGAAACCCTTTTCCTTCGTGGCCGCCAACAGTCTCTGCCTGAGGATCTCTTCAGTGGGATAGTCCGGCAGTTTCAGGTAGTGCACACATGTGTTCACCGACGGATATGAGCCTTCTCCTGCGTCCACCTTACGCACAATCGTTAAACGGGGGTACAGGTTCGCCAGACCACCAGGAGGCAGCGAACTGCAACCTGTCGTGAACTGCAGAAACGCCTTACGCTCTTCCGGAGACATGTGTACCAAAACGTTCACAAACCTCAAGAAGCCAGGGCTACAAATAAATGAAACCGTAAAGTTTTTTCTATCTAAATTTTTATTAATTCATTATTTTCAATTAGGTTTATCGTTTGAGACTCTTCTCTTCTGCCTTCATTATACATTTTAGGAGAAAAAGTTTTAAACAAATCCCTTCTCGATTGAAAATTGTCACATTGGTGGAGCAAAATGTGTGCGACCAGTGCGTTGTTTAGTTGCTCGATTCTCACAGAAATTAGTTCTCAAATTTTGAGGTTATAATCCAGGGATTTTCATGTTTTTGTTTTTTGATTTGGGTGTGAAACATAGATAAAATTCCATAACTTATTTTTAGAATATAACACCATATTAGGCTTTAAAACACAAACAACACACAATCAGAAAATGGCGTCAGATTAAAGTGACCATTCGTCCCGGATTTTGCGGGACAGTCCCGGATTTGACCAAAATGTCCCGCAAGAGTAAACGTCCCGGATTTTGCGGAGCACTCAATCACTATAAATAAAATCATTTTTCCCATAAAAACAAAAAATCTGGCAACAGCGAAAATAAAATTGCGTTGCGAATTGGCAACTTAGTTTAGCATGCGCTTGCACACTTGCACTTTACTTTTATGGCGGCAACGGCAACGCCTGACAACTGACATCTAGTCTGCATACGAACAAAGGTAAGTTTCTACTTCTTAATTTTTCTAATTTACTGGGTTACTGGGTAGTTAGTTTTGTTTTTGTTATTTTGTAGGCGGCAAGGTGGGTCTGTGTTTTTGTGTACTGTAGTGGTGTGTAGTATTATTGGTGGTGGCTTACGCTTAATTAATAATGCCGCCTAAAGCCAAACGAACATGTAAATTTACAGAGGATTTGAGCAAGGAATATCCCTTTCTCAAAAAAACTAAAATGGATTCCCAAGTTTTTTGCCAGATTTGCAACAGTGAATTTTCAATCACATACGGTGGAAAAAACGACATCACCCGACATAACTCTTCAGAAAAACATAAAAAATCCTTACAGGCTGCGGCGTCAAGTAGTCAACTTACCACTTACTTCAGGAACACTGGATTTGGAGTGAAGGAAAGGGAGTTAGCTGCATCAGAGGCGATATTTTCCTACCATACTGTCATGCACAATCAAAGTTTTAGATCGATGGATTGTACCACTAAAATTATTTAAATTTTGTTTGAAAAAAAATTTGCATGCAAACGAACTAAGACTGAAGCCATCATAAATAAAGTTTTGGCCCCTTACGCGGCGGGACTATTAAACAAAGATTTGGAATCTGTACAATACATTTCCATATATTCAGACGCATCAAATCACAAAGATATTAAACTTTTCCCAACGCTTATACGCTATTTTGATTACAAATCTGGGATAAAAATAAAAATATTAGATTTTGTATCTCTGCCTGGAGAAACTTCTGAAATAATTTCAACTTCTTTGATTGATATTTTAACTAAAAACAAATTAAATGATAAATTAGTCGCCTATTGCGCTGACAATGCTAACACCAATTTTGGTGGTGTAGCAAGAAAAGGAGAAAACAACATATTTTACAAATTGAAACAACGGTTTGGTCGCAATATAATAGGTGTTGGATGTGCTGCACATATTGTGCATAATGCTATCCAAACAGCTGCTGATTTACTGCCAGTTGATGTTGAGAATATAATTGTTAAAATTTATTTCCACTTTTATATTTATACTGTTAGAGTCGAGTCTTTGAAAGAATTTTGTAGTGAAGCCGAAATTGAGTATAAAAAATTGTTAGGCTATAGCAAAACTCGGTGGCTAGCGCTTTTGCCAGCCGTGGAACGTATCCTACTAATATATGCCCCGTTAAAATCATATTTTCTGTCTCTGGACCAATGTCCTAAAGTTATTAGGGATTTTTTTGAAAGCGATGTGTCTGAAATCTTTCTACATTTTATTCATAATCAGGCTAGTTTATTTCATAATACTGTGAGTGCTATTGAAGGCGAGAAAATAACGATAATGGAAACCTATTGTATTGTAGATAATTTAAAAAAAAAGTTAAGTGAAAGAATGGAAAACCTGTTCATTCTACTGGTGATAAAAAGGCAGATCAACATCTTGGTAGAAAATGGCCAAATTAACGAAATATGGTTCAAATCGCAGATAAAACTTTTCTATGGAAACTACCTAAAATATTTGGAGCGTTGGTCCAAAGATTTGGGAATTGGTGACAATTTTAACTGGGTATCTTTAACCCACTGCCTGTTATGGGAAGATGTCTCTTCTACATACGAAGCAATGACAATACATTTCCGCCTTGGTCCTAATCAAATTGACGAAAACTGTCTCAGTGGACTGAAAATAAAGTTTCTATTGAAAAAAAGTGGGTTGAGATTTTTCAACATTTTCGCGCCCAAAATGTTCCCTTTCAAAATATTAAAAAAATTGTAGAATTCTGCCTGTGCCTCCCAGGAACTAATGCTCCCACCGAGCGGGTTTTTTCAGGAATAAATAAAATGTGGACGACAGAAAAAACGCAATTGTCTGTGGAAACTTTAAAATGTATGCTGTTTGTCAAATATAATTTAGAGAGTTCTTCTTGTGAAGAATTCTACAATGTTGTTAAAAATGATGATGGTCTTCTGCGGAAAATTCATTCGGCAGAAAAGTATTTGTAAGTTGTACGTACTTTGTATTTGCAAAAAAAATAAGTGTTTGGGAACGAGTAATTTTTTAGTACCCCCCCCCCTCAATGGCCGCCCGTGTCCCGGATTTTGACATTTTCGATATGGTCACTTTACGTCAGATGATTGTGAAGATGATTCTGATAACCAAAGTGGTATTTGTGGATATTGTAGTAGATCTGTATCAAAAAAACTGGTGACTTGCAGGAAATGTGAGGCGGTACATCATATTAGCTGTATATTTCGTTGTAAGGGCGTAAAAACAGTAGGAAAGGATAAATTTGTGCAATTTTGTTCTGATGACGAAAGTGAGGTTAACTCTGAAAATCGGAACGAAATTAAATTACTGAAAGATTGTGGCAGTCAAAGAGGAATTAATAAGTACATTGAAGGATACAATTAAATTGCTTGAGGATGTAAATAGGTTATTGGAAGAAACAGAGAAACGTCAGTCTGTAGAAAACAAAGAGAGAAAAACTGATTATAGTTACAGTGAAGCTGTTAAATGTAATAAGGAGGCTGTTACTGTTATTGTTAGACCAAGGGAAGAATCCCAAAAGTCTGAGGTGACTAGGAAGGTATTAAAATCAAGTATTGATCCATCAGATGTGTCTATATTGGGGGTGAAAAATGTTAGTAGGGGAGGAGTTGTAGTCGAATGCGGCGGACAGGAGAACTCGAAGAGGCTTATGGATAAAGTGATGGAAAAGTTGGGCAAGCAATATGATGTAAGGATACCAAACAAGAGGCTGCCAAAAATTAAAATTATTGGAATGACTGAGAGATTGGATTCAATTGATATCATAAAAAAGATAAGGTTGCAAAATGAAATTGTTAGGGAAGACAGCCATATCGAAATAGTGCAAATCGGTGAGAAACAAAATAAGTGGGGCTCTATTTTTTATGCTAAGGCAGAAGTAGATGGTGAACTGTTTTATGGGATAATGAAAGAGGAAAAGTTAAATATAGGATGGGATAGGTGCAGTGTGTACGAAGCCTTTGATGTACACTGTTGTTACAAGTGTAATGGCTACAACCACAAAGCCAAGTCTTGTACAAAAGAACTGTCATGCCCAAAGCGTGCGGGTAAGCATGAGGTAAAAGCATGTAATTCAAAAGAACAAAAGTGCATAAACTGTCTTACTGTAGCAGCGGATTTAAAGCTTAGTGTAGAGTGTAATAATTCTGCTTGGGATTCAAAATGCCCGATGTACATTAGGAAAGTGAGGGTGAATCAAAACACAATAGATTATGGTGGAAGTGTTGGTAAAAATTTTCAGTTGATTGGGAGAGGACTACGAAACCATCAGACTTGATCATGCTATTAAATTGCCGCAGTTTTCTGAAACATATAGATGAAGTTCATCAGTTAACGTTGGATTTTCAGCCTGCGGTGTTGTGTTTGATTGAGTCTAGGACAACCAGTGATATGATGGATCATGAACTGAATATACAGGGTTATGTACTGTATCGTTGTGATAGTATTAACAGACGTACGGGTGGAACGTTGGTTTACGTAAAAAACTGCATCTCGGTTGTTTTGATGGGTATGCATAAGCTAGATTATAGTTTCTGGGCGATACAGTTGCTAGTGAAAATCCATCACAAATATGTCGTGTTAGTGTCTATTTACCATTCAGGAGAAGACAGGCCATTCCTGCAGTTTCTTGATGACCTTTTAAACAGTGATGAGGTGATGAATAATGAAATACTTTTACTTGGAGATTTTAATTTGGATTGGTTAGGGGAAAAATATTTCGATAGGGAACTCAAAACAAGGCTGCTTGCAGCGGGGCTAAAGCAGATAGTGGAACAACCTACACGGGTTACAAAAGACTCGAGTACCTTGATTGATCAGGCTTGGACTAACTCATATTATTTTAAGTATGTGTCGATGGATGTTCCTATGATCACCGACCACATGGTGGTAACACTTGCGATGAGAGGGTCGGGTGTGGAAGATGAAGTTGAAAATGGGTTTAAATATGTTAGGAGGGTGACTGCGGAGAAACTGTTTGAAATCAATGTTGAACTATTAGGGAAAAACTGGCTTTACCATTCTACAAAGATTGATGACATCTATGATTCATTTATGCATAATGTGAATGAAACTCCTGTACGTAAAGTTAAGACTAAGCAATGTAAAAATAGATGGTTTAATAATGAAATAAAAAAGATGCAGAAAGAGCGAGACTTGAGTTACAAGAGAGCTAGAACTACAGGTGAACGAGAACACTGGGATGATTATAAAGTGCTTAGGAACATAGTGACTGATATGATAAGAGAAGCTCGCAAAAATTATTTTTATGAAGAGATTGATAATAATAAGAAAAATAGTAGGGAATTGTGGAAGGTTCTGAGAACAAAGCTGGGGAAAGTTCAGGAAAAGAAGAGACTAACGATTTTGTTTGAGGACCCTGCTCTTTATAGCCCAAGAAATTCGGTATCACAAAACTTGAATGTTTTCTTCAATAACAGTTTACGGGAGATTGTTAACTCAATTGAGGTTAATAATGGAAGCTGGAAAATTGATGCATTGCCGAGTGTGGCTTCTAGGTTTGATACTTTTGAGGTGATATCCTTTAATCAGTTAAGAAAAGTTGTGGTGGGGTTCAAGCCAAAAAGTAGTGGCGACAGTATATTTCCAGTGAGACTTTTGAAGGATCTTTTCGATTCCACTGGATATCCGTTGCTGCACTGTGTAAATACTTCCCTACAGACTGGATCAGTGGCAGGAGAAATGAAAGTTAGTACAATTATACCGATAGAGAAAGTTAAAGGAACTTCAAACCCGAATGAATACAGACCGGTCAATCTTTTGCCTGTGGTTGAGAAGGTGCTTGAAATTTTGGTTCATCAGCAGGTCAGGGAATACATAGTTAGAAATAATTTGCTTTACAGAAATCAGTCGGGATTCAGAGAGAAGCATTCTTGCGAAACCTCTTTACAGTTGGCGCTGAAATACTTACGTAACAATGTGGCAGACGGTAAAGTGATTGTGTGTGCATTTGTTGATTTAAGACGGGCCTTCGAAACTGTGGGCCATGCCATATTAATTGAGAAACTGCAATTTCTGGGATTTACTGGTAGAGTGTTGTTATGGTTCCGTAGTTATTTGAGCGACAGGAAGCATAGGTGCAGGATGGAAAATTGTGTGTCATCGGAGTTAGCATGTAATGTAGGAGTCCCTCAAGGTAGTGTTCTGGGGCCGTTGTTATTTTTATTGTATGTAAACGATGTTCAATTGTGGCTTAGGGAATCCTTTGTGAACCTTTTTGCCGATGATACATTGATCTGTGTTGCCCACGAGGACCCACAGGTAGCTTGTCAGTTGATGAATAGGGAGTTGATATTATTATACGAGTGGATGTGTATAAACAGACTTAAGTTAAATGTATCTAAGACAAAGTGTATGGTGGTGGCTTCGGAGAGAAGATTAAATATTACAGTTGATCCTATATTGGTTAACAAAGAAATTGTGAGTGTGGTGGATAGTATTAAGTATTTGGGGGTTGCTCTGGATAAAAAATTGAATTTTATTTGTCATGTTGAAGATCTATGTAAAAAAGTAGGAAAGAAACTCGGTTTTTTGGCCAGATTGAGGGCAGATTTATCTTTATCAAGTGGTTGTTTGATATATAACTGTATTGTTAGGCCACATTTTGATTATTGTTGTACTGTGTTGATGACTTGTAATGAAAAAGAATTGGATAGGTTGCAAGCACTACAAAGTAAGGCTATGAGGATTTTGTTGCAGTGCAGTAGGTTTACATCTGTAAGTTATATGTTGGATGTTCTGGGGTGGCTGAGTGTGAGGGATAACATTAAACTACAGTGTTTAGTATTTATACATAAAATAGCTCTGGGGGAGGCACCAGAATATTTTGAAGGGAGCTTAGTGAGGCGTGGGGAATTAATGGATTATGTTTTAAGATCGGGTGACAATTATAAGGTAGATAGGGTGCGGTACAGTAGATATATGAAGGATGTTTTTTATAAGGGCGTTATAGAGTATAATAAGTTGCCGCTTAGTTATAAGTTGCTGTCTGTGAAAAGAGATCTTTTGTCTGAAAGGTGATGGTTTGTTGGGATTATATTGTGTTATTGTTTGTATTAATTAGCTTTGCTATAATAAATGATTTATTATTATTACTAATAAATAGTTAATCTCTGACCTTCAGAGATAATACTTACCGTATTATCTCTGAAGGTCAGAGATTAACTATTGTAAATGCCGGTTGCGAAAAGGGCTTTATACCTGGCCATTGGTTAATATTTAAATCTGGATCTAAAACCGGCAATTACCATTCAGAAATGAATTCAGAGAATTATGGCAAGTGGTCGCAGCAAAAGTAGATTCCTAATTTACCAAAGAATTCCGTCATCGTCGTAGACAATGCACCCTATCACAACCAGGGCTGTGCAAAATAATCGATTAATCGAAATATAATCGATTATTTCATTATAGATTTTACAATTGATTAATCAAAAAACCGATTAATCGATTATCTGATTAAAAAACAATAATTGCCATGTGCGTTAGTCTCCCAAAAACTCAAGAACGGCTTGACCGATTTGAATATTTTTTTTTTGTTTTGTTCGCCTCAAGACTGGAGTGGTTTAGGAAAAAAAAAATCAGAAAAACCCAAAGGAACGGCCGAAAAATCGAAATTGGCAATTTGCACTTTGGATTACTTTCAATAGATGGTGTTCGTGGCGGACCTATTCAATTTTAGGTGGTAGGAAGTTCACCGGGTCATTTAGTAATCTATAAATCAAATCATCAAATATGCCGAAAAATTTTTATACACAGGACTCAGAATTCCAAAGATTTCCAAGGAATTCCAAAGGTTTCCTAGGAATTCCAAAGATTTCCTAGGAATTTCAAAGATTTCCAAGGAATTCCAAAGAACTTCAAGGAATTCCAAAGATTTCCTAGGAATTCCAAGGCCTTCCAAAATAATTTTATGGAATTCCGGAAGTCTCCAAGGAAAGTAATCTCCTTCCAATTATCCCAAACAAAAGTACAATACTGGCATAACCTTTTTACTTTTATGCAGTGGCGGCGCCAGACTTTTAAAATGGGTGGGCTGATGCCGGCAAAAGAAAATAAAATTTGGGGGCAGGCGGTTGACGAAGTTAGCAAAAAAAAATTGCCAACAAATTAAAACGCATGCAATAAATTCATTAAAATTACATTTTTCTGCATCATACGCAATGCTGGGGACAAATAATTTGCGGAATAAAGAATTCCGCGGAATAGACTTATTAAATAATCTACGGAATAGAGAATTCCACGGAATAGGTACCTATACTTGGGCCGCCCAACACACGGAGTGATCACCCTGCAAGAACGTGCTCTAGCGGGGCCAATAGTAATTTATGACGACCGAATTGGAGTGATGCGACTTCGTTGGGTCTAAAGAAAGCACATCACTGCGGTTCTGTCGTCCTAAATTGATAGTGGTCCCGCCTAGAGCACGTATTTGCAGGGTGATCACTCCATCTGTTGGGCGGCCCAAGTATACATATATATATTCTCGAATAACATAAGAACCAAAAACAGAACGTGATTACTAATAATTATGAGGTTAAACAAACTACCACCATTCTGTCATAAACCTTGTTCCGTACCTAGAATGACAGTCTTTCTATATGCATCAAACTAACAAAATATTCTTCTTCCGAATGGCATTATTAGCAAAGTATTTCGAAATGCTACATACTTTTTGTCCGACTCACCTCCAGTTCCCTACAAACCCGATCGAGAAACGGAATTATAATCACGCAGAATAGAATGAAAACTTAATTCCATTTTAATAAAATTGATGACGTAGGATTCCGTTCGAGTATGCTTCAAGATGAACTATGCGGAATGGAAGGAAAATTTTATTCTGATTTAGTGAAATTATGAAAGGAGTATCTCGTTTAAGTACATTTCAAGATAGAACATAATTTTTTGCCCTGCTCACCCTCAATTGTCTGCAAACTTACCCCCGGAATGAAATTATAACCACGCAGAATGGAATGAAAATTTTATTCACTTTTAGTGAAATTATTAAGGGAGTATCTCGTTTAAGTATATTTCGAGAAGGTACATAGTTTTTTTCACCCCCAATTCACCGCAAACCCCTAAGCGGAATGAAGTGAAAAGTCAATTCTATTTTATTGAAATTGTCAAGGTAGGATTTCGTTTGAGTATATTTCAAGATGGAACATAATGTTTCACCCTGCCCACCCCAATTGTCTGCAAACTTACCCACGGAATGAAATTATAACCACGCGGAATGGAGGGATCATTTTATTCTATTTTAGTGAAATTATCAAGGAAGTATCTCGTTTAAATATATTTCGAGAAGGTACATAGTTTTTCGCCATACTCACCTCCAATTCACTGCAAACCCTTTTGCGGAATGGAATAAAAATTCTATTTTAGCAAAATGACGGTCTCGTTTGAGTATATTTTCCTTCCATTCTGCGTGGTTATAATTTATTTCATTCCGGGGGTAGCTTTGCAGGCAATTGGGGGCGAGCATGAAGGAAAATTATGTATCATCTTGAAGTATACTCAAACGGAATCATACGTCGTCAATTTTATTCAAATGGAATGAAGTTTTCATTCTATTCCGCGTGATTATAATTCCGTTTCTCGATCGGGTTTGTAGGGAACTGGAGGTGAGTCGGACAAAAAGTATGTAGCATTTCGAAATACTTTGGTAATAATGCCATGCGGTAGAAGAATATTTTGTTAGTTTGATGCATATAGAAAGACTGTCATTCTAGGTCCGGAACAAGGTTTATGACGGAATGGTGGTAGTTTGTTTAACCTCATAATTATTAATAATCACGTTCTGTTTTTGGTTCTTATGTTATTCGAGAAAATATATATACTTGGGCCGCCCAACAGACGGAGTGATCACCCTGCAAATACATGTTCTAGGCGGGACCACTATCAATTTAGGACAACCGAACCGCAGTGATGCGCTTTCTTTAGACCCAACGAAGTCACATCACTCCAATTTGGTCGTCATAAATTACTATTGGCCGCGCTAGAGCACGTTCTTGCAGGGTGATCACTCCGTCTGTTGGGCGGCCCAAGTATAGGTACCTATTCCATGGAATTCTCTATTCCGTAGATTATTTAATAAGTCTATTCCGCGGAATTCTTTATTCCGCAAATTATTTGTCCCCAGCATTGCGTATGATGCAGAAAAATATAATTTTAATGAATTTATTGCATGCGTTTTAATTTGTTGGCAATTTTTTTTTGCTAACTTCGTCAACCGCATGCCTCCAAATTATTTTCTTTTGCCGGCATCAGCCCACCCATTTTAAAAGTCTGGCGCCGCCACTGCATAAAAGTAAATAGGTTATGCCAGTATTGTACTTTTGTTTGGGTTAATTGGAAGGAGATTACTTTCCTTGGAGACTTCCGGAGTGCCATAAAATTATTTTGGAAGGCCTCGGAATTCGTTGGAATTCCTAGGAAATCTTTGGAAATCTTTGGAATTCCTAGGAAACCTTTGGAATTCCTTGGAAATCTTTGGAATTCTGAGTCTTGTGTATAAAATTTTTTAGGGATATTTACCACTCATCTGTTCGGCGGCCCAAGTATAATCAACTAATCAAATAATTGAACAGCCGATTAATCGATTTTTAGCCGATTAATCGATGATTTGATTTTGATGACCCGGTGAACTTCGTACCACCTAAAATTGAATAGGTCTGCCACGAACGCCATCTAAAGTGCAATTGCCAATTTCGATTTTTTCGATTTTTCGGCCGTTCCTTTGGGTTTTTCTGATTTTCTTTTTCCTAAACCATTCCATTATTGAGGCGAACAAAACAAGAAAAAAATATTCAAATCGGTTGAGCCATTCTCGAGTTTTTGGGAGACTAACGCACACGGCAATTGATTTTTAATCAAATAATCGATTATATTTCGATCAATCGATTATTTTGCATAGCCCTAGTTGTGATATGGTGCACTGTCTACGACGATGACGGAATTCTTTGGTAATTTAGGAATCTAATAGAGTGCTCAAAGAAACAAAATAAATTAATTTTTGATTATTTAAAACAAATATTCTTTTATTAATATTTATTATTTATTACCCCCACCCCCCAAAACATATCCGAAAAACTGTTTCCACAAGACGCCCTTTAAAATAGATCCTTCCAAAAACAAGTTTCTTAGCAATCCACAACATTCAACTACACTGTATGTCTGAATTCCCAGGGAATTACAAAGAATTCCAAGGACTTCCAAGGAATTCAGAATAATTCCAAAGAATTCTGAGGAATTCCATTGGAATTCCAAATAAGTGTACACAAATTTTTCGGGATAACCGTTTATTTGACAATCGATTAATAGACAATCGACTAACTGATTAATCAAATAATCGATTAATCGATCCATCAAGTAATCGATTAACCACGTAATCGATTAATAGAAAAATCAAATAATCGAAAAATTGATCAGCCGATTAATCGACTTATCAAATAATCGATTAACCAAATTGATCGATTACTTTATTTTCTTCGGTACATCGGACGTGGTGTATGTTGTAATCCGGATTCGCGCTGCTACGGTAATCCGAATTTGATTCGATTTAGTTTTTTACCGGTCGTAACTGAAGTATCTGTCCGCACGACGTGTGCAAGCTGCAAGCATGCAAGTGCACGTCCAGTGTTTGTAGGCTAGTTCAAATCTAGAGATGGCGTTTTGTTTAACAAAAAACCATACATTTTTTTTTCGGTAATCCAGATTTTTTAATAATCCAAATCGTCGTGGTTTTTATTGATCCGGATTATCGAGGTTGCACTGTATAGGTGTTCCATTTAAAATAACGAAGCAAGCGAGTGACCAGCGTAAATGGAACAACCTGAATAAACGACAATAATTTTAAAATGTTTGATTTTCAAGTGAGAAGAGATTTGTTTAAAACTTTTTCCCCCAATGTACAATAAAGGCAAGAGAGAAGAATTCCGGAGCGCTGGACCACCTGTATGGAAAACATGTTTCTGCGCAAGCTACACAGATCGTAATCTTCAAAAACCACCGACAATATAAGGAAAACTCACCTGTCTTTAGTGTACCCTAGCTTTGGATCCGTGTAATTGATCAAATCATCCCTGGTCCATTGAGGATTTTGATCCCCGCAAAGCATGATTCTCATTTCGTCCGGACTGAACGCCGCCAACTTTTCTAAAGGAAAAACTATGGAGAAGCCTTTGTAAAATGCGTCCAGTTGCCTCGCAATTCCTTTATCGAGGCAGAAGGACGCCGTCAGTTCGGAGTAATCTTCCACATTTTCCATGTTCACTTCGATGTCGGCTCCGTTCGCCACCAACTCAACAGAAGAAATACCGAACACGGTAGACCCCGGGGCATACTCAAACGTAAGTGCCAGATCTTCTAACAAGACCGGACCTATCGACAAGTTTTGTATTTGATGGGATTTTGTTTCCGCAGTTACACTATGGTCTTGCATTATTTTTTGCTTCTGCTTGACTAGCTCATTGATTTGCTTTAAGAACGTCGCTCGGATCGGGTCGATTTCGTACAGATCTTCTCGATTCAAGATGCTGCTGTACCACGGTCTTTTGTCCTCGACTGAAATCTTCGGAGGATCCAACTCCAGCTCCTTCTCACTTTCTTCAGAAATCAAACTAGAAGTCATGATGTCCTCTTCCGTTGACCGCTTCATTCCGGCGAATCCAATCCGTTCGTTCACCGTATTTTGAATTTCCCCGTGGCACATGAGCTTGAGGAAGCTCTGCGACAAGGGCAAGTCTACTAATCTATTATCCTGTAGCACCTTCGCTAAGAAAACGCCCAGGAACCAGAAATATTTTACGGCTTTATCACATATTTCCGAGTCCTGGGGCAGGGGGGCAGGGAACAGTCCAGCACTTCTGCGCACATAATAACTAGGCGGCTTCAGACCCTCCCCGAGATCAACAGCCTCTTGGAGACTCAAGGCCTCATCATCACAGATCCACATGCCCAGGTCGCGGCGCTGAAGTTCCGCCGCCACCAGTGCATAAAACTCGAGAGTCGGGCCCAGGCCAGTGCCCTCCTCTCCTAGAAATTCCACCTCCAGGATTGACTTACGATCACAGTGCACTTTCATCACTTGCATTGCCCAGTCCAGCAATGTCTCACCTGCAAAAATATTTTTTGATAACATGACAAACATTCTTGAAGTAAGGTCTGTTTTATCTATCGTTCAAGTGGTTTATGAGCGCAAAAATAAATATTCCAGACTGATAGAAAGTGTGTTTTCAGAGTTGATGTTGATGTTCTCTGGCTGAGGCTGACATATGGAATGTGTGTGTGCTCCTGTTTAAATAATATAACTAGAAGTTCTTATTTGCTAGGAAAGTACCATATTAATTGATAAAATTACAAAACCAGGACTTGAAAGGGGATTTCGCAAAAGCTTGATGTTGAAAAAGTTGACTATTTTGAAGAAAACTTGCTGGGAAACAGAATTGTGCAAATAGGATATGCCCTAAAAAGGACAATGCCTACATAATACAAACATTCGAAGACCTGTAATGGCATTTTGTATTACTTTTTTCACTAAAATGCAAAATAAAACTGTATTCACTTCTTCATGTAAATAGGAGACCCTGTATACTGTAGTTGGACTATGGACATCCAGTTAGACAATAAGACGTTAATTTGTAAGACCTATGTATGCAGTTTACAGAATGTACGTAACAAACGTTATGAATAAATTCTTACCGACTACAGTGTTGTTATTCTCATAGCAAAATAATTGGGGTTCAATATTTATGAAAATTTTCAGTCGATGATTATAAAAGGCAAGTATTCAGGGCGTTTTCAAATAGGTGCAAAACACTTTAGGGAATGAATCCTTGTTGAAAATTAAGGGGGGTCTTTCATTTAAAAAAATACTCCGAAGAAATACATTTCTCCAAATGGGGAGGGAACAATCAGGTTTTTATTTTTTTTCTCAAATTTTGGAAAAGTTTACAAAAATGGAATTTAGTGGACGTTTTCTACTAATAAAAAGGCTACTTTTAAATATTTTCTTAAGGCTGGGATTTATCAGCTGTTAGTCTATAAAATGCTGCCATCTATCGCCCACATGTGTGATTAGGATTATGCAAAATATAGTCACAATCTACGAGGGGAGGTCCAATAATTCGCGGAATGGAGGGGATGAAGAGCAAAGAAACTAATGCTTTCATTTTTCCTTTTCAATATATTCCCCCTTAAGCTTAATACATTTATCAGATCTTTCAAGAAGTTTTCTTATGCCCTCGAGAAAAAGTTGTTTTTTCTTTGACTTCAAAATACTCCGAAATTGCAGTTTTGACTTCATCATCGTCCAGAAATTTCTTCCCTCGAAGTTCTTTTTTCAAATGTTGGAATAAATAATAGACCAGGAGCCCATAGACCAAAAATTGTGCATAATAGGTTTACTCCAAAAATGCCTGAGATGTGATTTTTGGGTCGTGGAGCACAGAAATGCCCATGCCAGTTTTTGTTTTTGGTACAGTGATGTGTGGCAGACCCGTAAATGTGTAAAAAAAATTGCTTAAAAAAGTATTATAGGTTTAGGACTGGGGTTTGCGGGAAGCGCTAAATAATAAAAAGTAATCCAGGGGACGCGGTTCGCTTGTTGTGAATTCTGGGACACTGACCCGCTGCAGGGGTCGAACTGTGTAAGTAAATCACCCCAAAAAAATCGTAGGTTTACGCATGGGGATTGGAGGGATCTCCTGATTTACCCCCAAACATCATGAATGTCGACTCCCATTCATTTTAGTTGGTACAAAGAGGCGCCACTCTCGCGACATTTTGTAAATTCACTCCGGTAAAAAAAATCATAAGTTTATGAATGGCGTTCAGTAACTTGTTTAATATAAAGATACTGAGTGCGAAAATACATTCGCCATCGTTGAAAAGTGGTACAAAAGTCTTGCCATTCACGATAATTGATTGTGCACTGAAGCTTCGTTCCTACTGCGTGTAGATTACTGCAGTAAATAGGAAATGCAAGAAATTAAAAAAAAATTAAAATGGTTCTATGAAACGTTTAGATGCACATACCAGACAGGCGATATTCCAGAAGAATACAAATGGAACATCATAGTAGCTTTGCAAAAAGGAAAGGCGCGGATACGTGTGGAAATTTTAGAACGATCAGTTTGACTTCCCACGTGTCAAAAATTTTAACTAGAATTGTGCAACGAAGGATGGAGAAAAGGGCGGAAGAAATATTAGGAGAAGATCAGTTCGGATTTAGAAGAAATAGGGGAACGCGCAAGACCATTCTAGCTGTACGACTACTAATAGAAAAAGCAACAGAAAAGGGAAAGAGACCCTATAAAGGATTTGCAGATTTGGAAAAAGCCTTCGACAATGTGAAATGGAGGAAGATGTTCGAAGTGCTCAAAACGGTAGAGATTAAGTATAGGGATAGAAGAATAATTTATTCATAATCTACACAAAGAGCAAATGGCAGTTACAGAATTTGAGCAGGAACATAGAGAAGAAAATATCCGAAAGGGAGTGAGGCAGGGGGATATGCGTTATCGCCTCTAGTTCTCAATTTATATATCGAAGATGCGATGAATATTGTTAAAGACATCAGAATAGCTGCTGGAATTAATATACAGGGTCAAACTATTAATATGCTCAGATTTGCGAATGATATAGCAGTATTAGCATCCAGCGATCCAGCAAAGAAGAATTAGGAAGGACTCTGAACGAAATGGAAGCGGTTTTGACGGAGGGCTATGGTATGAAGATCAATAAAAAGAAAACCGAAATTTTGTTGTGTAGGGGGCGTGAAAATAGGGCTAAAACTAAAATACAAATAGGAAACGAGAAGATAGAGGAAGTCTCAGATTTCTGCTATTTAGGAAGTCAAATAACTCTAGATTTAAGACAAAGAATAGCGCAGGGCCGAGTTGCATTTAAAAAAAAGAAACAACTATTATGTTCGGAAATGATAAATGTAGAAACTCGGAAGAGGCTCTTAAAAACGTATGTATGGAGTACAGCAGTGTCCGGGTGCAAAACTTGGACGATAGGAGAAGCGGATAGGAAAAAATTAGAAGCATTTGGAATGTGGCGCTATAGACGCATGACGAAGATACCGTGGGTAGATAAGGTTAGCAACAGAGAGGTATTAGAAAAAGTTGGAGAAAAGCGAAATTTATGGAAGACAGTAAGGAATAGGAGAGATAGGATAGTAGGACACCTTCTGAGGCACGAAGGCATAGTTCGCAACATACTAGGGTCAGAAATAGGAATAAAAAGTGGTAAGGGTAGGCCGAGATTGGACTACTGCTCTCAAGTAGTAGGGATATAGGACGTTCAACTTTT
The DNA here is from genome assembly GCA_963966045.1 of Xestobium rufovillosum. NCBI lineage: Eukaryota > Metazoa > Arthropoda > Insecta > Coleoptera > Ptinidae > Xestobium > Xestobium rufovillosum. The sequence continues at coordinate 48,480,183 of OZ014492.1, read as the reverse complement.
AGGGAAAAGCGTAGGTTAGCTCAGGATAGGAAAGATGGAGGTACGTGTCCAACCAGTCTTCGGACTGAAATCTTTATGATGAAGGGTGAAAATTTATAATTGCTTTCTTTCAAGCTTTCTAGGGGGCCCTTGTACCACCGTTCAATGATAAGGAATGTATTTTTGTACTCAGCAGGTTCATCATAATCAAATTCTTGAATGCCATTCATAAACTTATGATTTTTTTACGTAAGTTTTTTTTTACAAAATCTTGCGTCTCTAGCGCCCCCCTGTACCAATTTTTTTTTTATCGGCAACGGTGAATACTCGACTTTTGTGATTGAAATAACTTGCCTCCAAGTTTTGAAGAGTAAACTTATGATTTTTTTTACCTGAGTGAATTTACAAAATGTCGCGAGAGTGGCGCCTCTTTGTACCAACCAAAATGAATGGGAGTTGAGATTCATGATGTTTGGGGGCAAATTAGGAGGTCCCTCCAATCCCCATGCGTAAACCTATAATTTTTTTGGGGTGTTTTATTTACACAATTTGACCCCTGTAGCGGGTCAGTGTCCCAGAATTCACAGCAAGCGAACCGCGTCCGCTGGATTACTTTTCATTATTTAGCGCTTCCCACAAACCCCAGTCCTAAACCTATAATACTTTTTTAAGCATTTTTTTTACACATTTACAGGTCTGCCACACATCACTGTACCAAAAACAAAAACTGGCATGGGCATTTCTGTGCTCCACGACCCAAAAATCATAACATCTCAGGCATTTTTGGAGTAAACCTATTATGCACAATTTTTGGTCTATGGGTTCCTGGTCTATAATGATCTGACTGGGCTATAGGGAGGGTGGTTCAATGTTTGGAAGCCACAGATGTGAAGAGTAGTCAACGCAACATTGCTCTTGTGCACTTGGACGTTGGCGTGCAAAAGCAACACCCCTTTGGTCCATTTTCCTCTTCTTTTTTCCTTCACAGCGTCTTTCAGTCGTTCCAGCAGGTCAGCGTAATATCTTCCAGTTATTGTGGAACCCTTATCTTTATAATCGACCAGCAGAATACCCTCTGAATCCCAAAACACAGTTGTCATGATCTTCCCAGCTGATTGCGACATCTTGAACTTTTTGGGGGTGTTGTACCCTTTTTGTGCCACTGCATAGATTCCTGCTTTAACTCAGGCTCATAATAATGAACCCAAGTTTCATCACCAGTGACAATTCGGTTCAAAACTTAATCTTCATTGTCTCTACAGATGTTCAAAAATTCGCATGCACACTCGATGCACTGAAGTTTTTGAAGCGGTATGAGCATTCTCGGCACCTATCTTGCGCTTACTTTGGACATCCCTAGATGATCATGGAGAATCCTTAAAATAATTGTGGGTTGTGGGTGATACACCAACCATTTCAGCAAGTTGTTTCTTCTTCAAACAGGCATCTTGCACTACAAGTTCTTAAGCTTTTCGTTATGCAGAATTACGCTACGTTCTGTTTTTTCGTAATTTAAGAAAAAAATGTCTCATCTGACTTTTTAGATTGGAAGAAAATTGTGTATTTCCAATTAATTTTCCTTGAAATTACGAAAAAACTGAGATCGTAGAACATTTCTTATGAAGAGCAGCTTAAGTGTTTAAAATTACATGTAAAAATTAAATTTCAAACACTGAATCTGGTCAGCATTTATGAGGTTAAATGTTGACTGCTGCACTGTTGAGATACCTAGAAAATATTTGATATCTGCCGCCTAAACCGCTGCTTTTCTGCCGCTACAACTACCAAGGTTAGACATGTTCTAAGACTAAGCGGGAATTGCCCTGGATCAACTAGTGAAGGGATGTTCTGATAATACATAAGTGCTGGTATTGAATTATAGTTACGTCAACTATACAAGGATAATTGAGTAGGTATTACCTATTCACAGGCAGTTGAAAGGTGCGCTTATGATACAGAGGCCTGCCCACAAGAGCACAACATCACAACACCTTCAAAGGAATTTCTCAAATCGTCGTTTCCTCCCAACAGCTAGACATCAGATATTGGAACTAACATTTTAATAGCGATTTTGTTGGCTTATATTATAAACATATTATTGATTTTTGATTGTATATACCTACTTTTAAATACCTTTTTCATGAACCGAAGTAATGGAATTTGTTAATTTTTATTTCGAGTATTATTTTTGTTTGCTTCGCAACAGATCCAGAGAACCCTTCTTCAACTTGAGCTAAGGGTATTATGGCAATCAGAGATCGTACTGACAGACTGCTTAAATCTGAAATGAACCACTGAATAGTGAACCCTGAATAGTGTCCATAATTCTTAGACTCCCCAAACAACTTTGGTAATTCTTACATGAAATTTTCAACACTTAAGCTTCTCGTTATGCAGAATTACGCTACGTTCTGTTTTCTTTGTAATTTAAGAAAAAAATATCTCATCTGACATTTTAAATTGGAAGAAAATTGTGGATTTCCAATTAATTTTCCTTGAAATTACGAAAAAACTGAGATCGTAGAACATTTCTTATGAAGAGCAGCTTAAGTGTTTAAAATTTCATGTAAAAATTAAATTTCAAACACTGAATCTGGTCAGCATTTATGAGGTTAAATGTTGACTGCTGCACTGTCGAGATACCTAGAAAATATTTGATATCTACCACCTAAACCACTGCTTCTCTGCCGCTACAAATACCAAGGTTAGACATGTTCTAAGACTAAACGGGAATTGCCCTGGATCAACTAGTGAAGGGATGTTCTGATAATACGTAAGTGCTGGTATTGAATTATAGTTACGTCAACTATACAAGGATAATTGAGTAGGTATTACCTATTCACAGGCAGTTGAAAGGTGCGCTTATGATACAGAGGCCTGCCCACAAGAGCACAACATCACAACACCTTCAAAGGAATTTCACAAATCGTCGTTTCCTCCCAACAGCTAGACATCAGATATTGGAACTGACATTTTAATAGAGATATTGTTGGCTTATATTATAAACATATTATCGATTTTTGATTGTATATACCTACTTTTCAATACCTTTTTCATGAACCGAAGTAATGGAATTTGTTAATTTTTATTTCGAGTCTTATTTTTGTTTGCTTCGCAGCAGATCCAGAGAACCCTTCTTCAACTTGAGCTAAGGGTATTATGGCAATCAGAGATCGTACTGACAGACTGCTTAAATCTTAAATGAACCACTGAATAGTGAACCCTGAATAGTGTCCGTAATTCTTAGACTCCCCAAACAACTTTGGGAATTCTTACATGAAATTTTCAACACTTAAGCTTCTCGTTATGCAGAATTACGCTACGTTCTGTTTTCTTTGTAATTTAAGAAAAAAATGTCTCATCTGACATTTTAAATTGGAAGAAAATTGTTGATTTCCAATTAATTTTCCTTGAAATTACGAAAAAACTGAGCTCGTAGAACATTTCTTATGAAGAGCAGCTTAAGTGTATAAAATTTCATGTAAAAATTAAATTTCAAACACTGAATCTGGTCAGCATTTATCAGGTTAAATGTTGACTGCTGCACTGTCGAGATACCTAGAAAATATTTGATATCTACCACCTAAACCGCTGCTTTTCTGCCGCTACAACTACCAAGGTTAGACATGTTCTAAGACTAAGCGGGAATTGCCCTGGATCAACTAGTGAAGGGATGTTCTGATAATACAAAAGTGCTGGTATGGAATTATAGCTACGTCAACTATACAAGGATAATTGAGTAGGTATTACCTATAAGAGCACCGCATCACAACACCTACAAAAGAATTTCACAAATCGTCGTTTCCTCCCAACAGCTAGACATCAGATATTAGAACTGACATTTTAATAGAGATTTTGTTGGCTCATATTATAAACATATTATCGATTTTTGATTGTATATACCTACTTTTAAATACCTTTTTCATGAACCGAAGTAATGGAATTTGTTAATTTTTATTTCGAGTATTATTTTTGTTTGCTTCGCAATAGATCCAGAGAACCCTTCTTCAACTTGAGCTAAGGGTATTATGGCAATCAGAGATCGTACTGACAGACTGCTTAAATTTTAAATGAACCACTGAATAGTGAACCCTGAATAGTGTCCGTAATTCTTAGACTCCCCAAACAACTTTGGGAATTCTTACATGAAATTTTCAACACTTAAGCTTCTCGTTATGCAGAATTACGCTACGTTCTGTTTTTTTGTAATTTAAGGAAAAAATGTCTCATCTGACATTTTAAATTGGAAGAAAATTGTCGATTTCCAATTAATTTTCCTTGAAATTACGAAAAAACTGAGATCGTAGAACATTTCTTATGAACAGCAGCTTAAGTGTTTAAAATTTCATGTAAAAATTAAATTTCAAACACTGAATCTGGTCAGCATTTATGACGTTAAATGTTGACTGCTGCCCTGTCGAGATACCTAGAAAATATTTGATATCTACCACCTAAACCGCTGCTTTTCTGCCGCTACAACTACCAAGGTTAGACATGTTCTAAGACTAAGCGGGAATTGCCCTGGATCAACTAGTGAAGGGATGTTCTGATAATACGTAAGTGCTGGTATTGAATTATAGTTACGTCAACTATACAAGGATAATTGAGTAGGTATTACCTATAAGAGCACGGCATCACAACACCTACAAAGGAATTTCACAAATTGTCGTTTCCTCCCAACAGCTAGACATCAGATATTGGAACTGACATTTTAATAGAGATTTTGTTGGCTCATATTATAAACATATTATTGATTTTTGATTGTATATACCTACTTTTAAATACCTTTTTCATGAACCAAAGTAATGGATTTTGTTAATTTTTATTTCGAGTATTATTTTTGTTTGCTTCGCAATAGATCCAGAGAACCCTTCTTCAACTTGAGCTAAGGGTATTACGGCAATCAGAGATCGTACTTACAGATTGCTTAAATCTTAAATGAACCACTGAATAGTGAACCCTGAATAGTGTCCGTAATTCTTAGACTCCCCAAACAACTTTGGGAATTCTTACATGAAATTTTCAACACTTAAGCTTCTCGTTATGCAGAATTACGCTACGTTCTGTTTTCTTTGTAATTTAAGAAAAAAATGTCTCATCTGACATTTTAAATTGGAAGAAAATTGTGGATTTCCAATTAATTTTCCTTGAAATTACGAAAAAACTGAGCTCGTAGAACATTTCTTATGAAGAGCAGCTTAAGTGTATAAAATTTCATGTAAAAATTAAATTTCAAACACTGAATCTGGTCAGCATTTATGAGGTTAAATGTTGATTGCTGCACTGTCGAGATATCTAGAAAATATTTGATATCTGCCGCCTAAACCGCTGCTTTTCTGCCGCTACAACTACCAAGGTTAGACATGTTCTAAGATTAAGCGGGAATTGCCCTGGATCAACTAGTGAAGGGATATTCTGATAATACGTAAGTGTTGGTATTGAATTATAGCTACGTCAACTATACAAGGATAATTGAGTAGGTATTACCTATTCACGGGCAATTGAAAGGTTCGCTTATGATACAGAGACCTGCCCACAAGAGCACAACACCACAACAGCTTCAAAGAAATTTCACAAATAGTCGTTTCCTCCCAACAGCTAGACATCAGATATTAGAACTGACATTTTAATAGAGATTTTGTTGGCTCATATTATAAACATATTATTGATTTTTGATTGTATATACCTACTTTTAAATACCTTTTTCATGAACCAAAGTAATGGAATTTGTTAATTTTTATTTCGAGTATTATTTTTGTTTGCTTCGCAATAGATCCAGAGAACCCTTCTTCAACTTGAGCTAAGGGTATTATGGCAATCAGAGATCGTACTGACAGACTGCTTAAATCTTAAATGAACCACTACGAGCAATTTTTATAGCCAAACTCTTACTCACCTCTAGGAACTTTAACTCTCTCGTGCTTTAGTCTTCCTACCCGAAACTCATGCGGGTCATCACGCCTCGGCGAGAGTCCCGGGGTTCTCTGCCGTTCCATCGTCACATCCCGTTGCGTCTGCAGCCACACGATGCTTCGCGACGCTCCAAACGCCGTGCAGTTGAAATACAGTTGCCTCGTCTCGAACGGAAATAAAAATGGACACGAGTGGTTCAATTCCTCGCACCACGCAGGCAGGCTAGCGCTGGAAAGCACCAGGGGATCTTGGATTTGCTGCAGCAACTTGTTGGTGATCTTCTTGCTTGAAAATTGCTCCGGGGGTATGAAATCAGACTCGTCTTCATTCGAAAAGTTGGTATCTGGCTCTTTGGTAGTGGTGATGACGAACAGATGCCTCAAGAGTTGGAGCACGTCTTCCACGGTACAGTTGGAAACAGAAGGGGTGCCAGGGACAGGGGTGCTGGGCGAGAGCGTCGCACCTCCGACTGAGCTACTTCCTCTGCGAGAAAACAGGGTCACAACTGGAGTCGATCTGCCTTCATCCGCATCCGTCGTTCCGTCTTCCTTTACCTCACGGTAGACAATTCTAAGAAGCGGACAAACAATATTCGAACTGTACACTAGAAGATTAGCAGAGACTTACATATACGTTGGTTCCCAAATTCTCCGAAGTTTCTCTTGCCGTGTGCCGAGTTCCGTCAGTTGAACCAACTCCTGAACAGCTCTAAAAATGGTCCAAGAAGGATCCGAAAGTTCTATTTCTACGTCAGGGATTCCCGGTAAATTTGGCCCTCTTAATATCAGTTGTAATTTTGGTTGGGGCAGTAGTTCATGTTCCGAACTCTGACTGGTCTCCTCTTGGCCAGGAGAAGGGACTTCCAAATCTACACGGAAAAATGAGGGAACTTAATTTCCGAAAAAAAGTAGATAAGGGGTGGTGATAGAAAGGAAGAAGTACTGGCATATGCAGATGATGTGGTGCTACTGGCAAAGGAAGAGAAAGACCTAAAGGAGATTTCGAAAAGGAAGCGGAAGAAAACGAGAAGAGAGCTGGGAATGGAAAGAGAGGATAGAAGAGGTAGAAGAGTTCAAATACTTGGGTTTCACACTGCAGAAGAACAGGGGGGCAGAAGAAATATATTAGTGACATAACAAAAAGGGCGACAATAGTTATGGAGCAAGTATGGGGAATAGGGAAGAGGAACTTTGGGGGGGAGTGAAAAAGAAGAACGAGATTTTTTGATGCATTGGTAAGCAGCAGAGCGATGTATGGAGTTGAGATCTGGGGGTGGGAAAAAAAGCCAAGGTGGAGGCTACAGGAAAAATGTATAAAGTCGACACCATGTCTAGACTGGATAACCCCGAGATATACAAGGAGAGGTCCAATAATTTGCGGAATCGAGGGGAAAAGGAAGTGGTGGGATTACATGTGCTTAAAGGTTGATTCTGTAGTTCATTCTGAGTATATGTTCCAAGTTTCAGCCTAATAAGGTCATTAGCATCTGTCATATCGCCGATCAAACAAGCCAAGTTCCAAGTATGGAGAAAATTGAATTTCGTACTGTCATAAAATTTTTATCAAAACAAGGAAAACGTCCTCAAATTATGGCAGAAGAGATGAGGGCCGTTTACGGTGACTACTGCCCTGGAAAAATAATGATTTACAAGTGGCATAATCTGTTCAGGCAAGGTAGAGAGGCAATTGAAGACGACTCCCGCTCGGGACCACCCATTGAAGTCACTTCCCCACAAATGTTTGAAAAAGTTGAGAAACTTGTAGTGCAAGATGCCCGTTTGAAGAAGAAACAACTTGCTGAAATGGTTGGAGTATCACCCACAATTCACAATCATTTTAAGGATTCTCTATGATCATCTAGGGATGTCCAAAGTAAGCGCAAGATGGGTGCCGAGAATGCTCATACCGCTTCAAAAACTTCAGTGCATCGAGTGTGCATGCAAATTTTTGAACATCTGTAGAGACAATGAAGATCAAGTTTTGAACCAAATTGTCACTGGTGATGAAACTTGGGTTCATTATTATGAGCTTGAGTTAAAGCAGGAATCTATGCAGTGGCACAAAAAGGGTACAGCACCCCCAAAAAGTTCAAGATGTCGCAATCAGCTGGGAAGATCATGACAACTGTGTTTTGGGATTCAGAGGGTATTCTGCTGGTCGATTATAAATATAAGGGTTCCACAATAACTGGAAGACATTACGCTGACTTGCTGGAACGACTGAAAGACGCTGTGAAGGAAAAAAGAAGAGGAAAATGGACCAAAGGGGTGTTGCTTTTGCACGACAACGTCCAAGTGCACAAGAGCAATGTTGCGTTGACTACTCTTCACATCTGTGGCTTCCAAACATTGAACCACCCTCCCTATAGCCCAGTCAGATCATTATTTATTCCAACATTTGAAAAAAGAACTTCGAGGGAAGAAATTTCTGGATGATGAAGATGTCAAAACTGCAATTTCGGAGTATTTTGAAGTCAAAGAAAAAACTCTTTTCTCGAGGGCATAAGAAAACTTCTTGAAAGATCTGATAAATGTATTAAGCTTAAGGGGGAATATATTGAAAAAGAAAAATGAAAGCATTAGTTTCTTCGCTCTTCATCCCCTCCATTCCGCGAATTATTGGACCTCCCCTCGTATGTTACGGGAGGAAAGGGCAATGAAATTTGAAGAAAAGCTGAGAGGCGGAGGCAGTAACGAGTTGGCAAGTGTTGGGAAGAAATAAGGAAGGGAGGGACAAGAAAATCGAGGTGGGAAGAAAAACGCGAAAAATTTTACCAGGAAGGAGGTTATGAGACTATGGAAGTGGAGAACAGAAGAATAATGGGGTGGAACATGAGGAGTGAAATAGAGGAAAGAGATAAGCAGATACAAGGATAAGAAGATACGAAGATACGGAGGAGAGGAAAGGAAGAGAATATGATAAGAGTGGCAAGGTTTAGATTGGGGAATGAAATGAGAGGAGGAAGATATTGGGAAAGTGAAGACGAAATGAAATGTAGGATATGCGAGACAGAGGGAGAGACATGGGAACATGTGTTGGGAAGGTGTGGGTTGAGGGAGAACACCATATGGAATAGAGCGGAGAAGATACTGGAGGAGAGCGAAGGAGGGTTGGAGTGGATGAAGCATTTGCAGAGGAAGAGATCATAGTTTTGTATAGTGTAACCGAGGGGTGAACCGCAGAGCAAAATCTTGTACACCAATTCCTCTATTTATGTGTAATTCCTTTTAATTCCCCGCAATTCCTATCTAATTCCTGCAATTCCTGAAGTAATTCCCGCTATTCCCCATGTAATTCCTGCAATTCCCCATGTAATTCCCGCAATTACCCATGTAATTCCTGCAATTCCTCATGTAATTCCTGCAATTCCCCTACTAATTCCTGGAATTCCCTTACAACTAATTCTTGCATTTCCTGTACGTCCGATAGTGCAATAATTTACAGCGCATGCGCAATTGTTAGTATAAGAGGGGTAAACATTTCTGCAATTCCCTTGTAATTCCTGCAATTCCCCAAACAATTCCTGCAATTCCCTACAAATTTGTACACAAATTCCTCTATTTATGTGTAATTCCTTTTAATTTTCCGCAATTCCTATCTAATTCATGCAATTCCTCAAGTAATTCCCCCAATTACCCATGTAATTCCTGCAATTCCCCAAACAATTCCTGCGATTCCCTACAAATTTGTACACAAATTCCTCTATTTATGTGTAATTCCTTTTAATTTTCCGCAATTCCTATCTAATTCATGCAATTCCTCAAGTAATTACCCCAATTACCCATGTAATTCCTGCAATTCCCCATGTAATTCCTGTAATTTATATTTGTAAAGATGATGCAATAATTTACAGCGCATGCGCAATCGCAATTCCCTTGTAATTCCTGCAATTCCTGTGCAATTCCTCACTAATTCCTGCAATTCCCCAAACAATTCCTGGAATTCCCTACAAATTTATGTAATTCCGTACTAATTCCTCTGCAATTTCTCAAGCTTCTACACCAAAATTCCTCTGCGATTCACCCCTCGAGTGTAACAGTGTAATATATTGTAGTCCCAGATGGGAAACAATAAATCTAATTATCTATCTTTACCTGTGGTCTGATTGACGTTTGTCCTGCCAGGTCGAGGATCGAAAGCCGGAATGAGTGCGGAGAACTGTCTTTTAAGTACATATTCGTCGTCCCACGACCGCCTCTTGCTGGGCCTAGCTTCGTAACCTTCCTCTTCCATGAAAGACAGTAAATTTCTGGACACCATGACTTCATCATAATCAGCATCGTCTTCGTTTTCATCTTCGTCGTTATCGTCCTCCTCGACGACATCTTCGTCGTCGTCGAGTTCTGCGAGCAAAGTTGGTGCCCTGCAGGATTCCAGAAAGTCTTCTAGAGACACCTGTTCGCTGTCGCTACTGGTGGATGTCAAGCTCATCGTGAGAGCTTGGCTTAAACCTTGGGTGGTGCCGGCGGTAGTTGGTATACCGCACGGTTGACTTGCCGAGTTATTACTCGTCGACAAACTCGGGTAGCTTTGGGCAGTACTCAGCAAGCCAGTATGGAAATTACTGGAGAGCGCTAAACGAACTAAACTCGAAACGGAATTGTGTCCACGCGGGAACAATGCACTGGCATTCTGGTTGTTTTGATTTCCCGCATTCAAAGCTGCTGATGCATTGTTAGCATTTGCGCCGGAACTGTTTGTTGTGGAAACAGATCCCAACGTGCGCCGCCTTGCGAGTGCCGCAAATGTTTCCAGCAATCCAGCGGCAGCTGCCGGTTCTATTTGACCGTTAGCCTCTGTTGAAGTTAAATTTGGCACACTTACACTCATGGGGTTCGTGACAACAATTGGACAGTTGCTGTTGTTGCGAGCATTGTTCGATTCGGTTTTATTGCAACCGTCTTTGACTTGTACTTCGATACCCGTTCCCGCTTTTCTGGCGTGCAATTTATCTTCTTCTGTCGAGTCTAAATTTGCAGTCATAGAAATTCGGACACCTGGTGGGGACGGTAGCATGTTTATGGCCTCGTTTACGTTTGTCTGCAGTTCTCCCGAGAGGAAACTGTTGGCACTGTTTCTTAGTATGTCGGAGCCCTCGCGGACTTTGTCTAAAGCTTCGACGGCCTCCACAAAACTCAAAGCTGCTGCGGCCGCTTGGCTGTTGCTCACCTTGGAGGTGCGGTTGGAATAAATGTTTTTGTTGAGATTTGTAGCGGAAGTGCTTAAAACCATGTTGGTTTTGTGAGAGTCGGAGGTATTCGGGCGATTATCATCTGTGCAACTAAGCTGCCGACGCGCTTGGGAGACACTGGGTGGCTTAGTGTCGCAAAGCGCGAGACTTTCAACAATTGTTGCGAGATCACTGGAATTATTGATTGCGGATAAATCGTGATGGGGGTCACGTAACGGGTGCACAACAACGGAGAGTTCCGAGTCGTTATTAGCCGCTTGCGTTTCGGAAGTCACGGCAACTATAGCTTCAGCGCGCGCTACAGATAATACGCTTTCCGCTATGGTTTCCGCCGCCTGCTTCGCAGCTAAATTGTCGGCGGAAGAGGCCTGTTCTGTGGATGCTACGGATGTTTTGGCGTCGGTAGCTTCGGGTAAACTTGGTGTAGAACTGCTTTTGCGGCTTGTCAACACGCTCTGCTTATCTGTAGATTTTTCTTTAGCGCGAATTGTCGGATTTACTGCGTTAGACTTGGCAGTGGGACCTTCTACGTCGTAGCCGGGGGCTAATTTGAGATCGTATTTACCTTCAGCCCCCATGCGATACGAATTTGAACCTCCGTGATCCCAGGTCACGTCAATCCAGCCGCTGTGAAGTTCTCCGGTTACTGTTCCTTCTCCAGCTGGATTTCCGTCTTGATCACGCCATTTCCAGTCTATTCCTCTGACTACGCGAGCGCCGACCGTGACGTGTTTAAGCATTTGGGTTTTCAGTAAACGACGCTGTTTGCGTAAATGGGCCTCCGCTTCTCTCGCAGCTTTAACCAAATCTTCACATACACTAGTCACTTGTCCGTAAATCTCGAAGCCCGATAAACTTAGGTAGTGCGTTTGTCCCGAGGCGTTCTTTCCTGCTTGCTGTATGCGCACGTGTCTCCATCCCTGGTATTCTTCCGATGATATTTCAATGGGCCACGTAGCCGTAGAACCGGGATCGTTTAACGAGCTATCGTCTGTGTGAGTGTACAAAGTAGTCCAAGCAGTTCCGTCGCGCGACATCTGGAAATACCAGTTGCGCAAAGCGGAACGACCGTATCCGCGCGCGTGTCTCAGAGTGTAGCAAGTCGGTATAACGTTTAAACCCAAGTCGATGCTGAACCAAGAGCGCTTGTCGTCATTCGTGTGACAGTTTAGTGCCGAGGTATCGCGGGACAAAATGTCTTCGACACGACCATACGGCAAATTACGTCCATCGGAACTGGTAACGGTCACCAGACCGTATTGCGCCGGATTTACCCACTCGTTGCTCGTCTTTCCGTTAGTGCCTATGAAGTAAATTATTCCGTTCTCGTCGAAATCGTGACTGTGCTTGAAGGTCTGATATTTAGGCTCCCGCAATTTCTTTATGAACTGGAACGTGCTCCTTTCGTAATCGTACCACTGTTTCGCCACCATCTTCAGCAAGTACCTTTCTAACTGCGCCACGGTGCTGAGTGGCTCCATTTTTAGTCCTCTTCCCGTTCGGTCTATTAACGAACTCTCCCCAGCTGCCTTCTCTAACCGGAATCTTAATCGCCTCGTGAGTACTTGTAGCCCATACGTGGTACCGGGAGTGTCGTATAAATAAACCGGTAATTTCTCTATGCTTTCCAGTACCGCTATTAACTTCTGAACTAAAATGAAAACTGAATTCTGCTCGTCGATCGATTTCTCCTTGAAACACTGCTTAAAAAGCTGCACCCGTTGCTTCTGGTACTTGTTCATCTTGTTAGATTTGAGTCCCTGGTCCCAGTAACTTGTCGACAACAGAGATAGGAGTGCCTGAATTAGCCCGGAACTGTGCAACTCATACGCGCTAACGACACCATCTTCTCTCAAGATCAACGTAAGTTCATCCAAAGCGTTGTGAAGAATATCCTTCCAGCAGTTGCCACCATCTCTGTTATTGGCGTAAGAACACTGCTTTTGACAGGCACGCTCTATCTGGGCGACGATGTTCCCTAGTTTAGCCACAATTCCACGAGGTTGCGCTTGAGCCGCTTTGAAATACTGCTCGTACAAGGTGTGCGCTTGATATTTCACCTTCTGCTTTGTCGCCTCCACTTTCGAGCGCAGTCTCTTGCCCCTCTTGTTAGACCACCCAGCAGAAAACTCCGGACCTAAACATAACAATTATCCCAAAGATCCCACTGCCAAAAAAACACCCTTACCAAGACTAGTCTCCGCGGTGAACGAATGCTTGGTACCACGGTTAGATTCAAAGATAAACCCAGGCAGTTCTTCTCTCAGGATCGTGGTTTGGTGCTGCCCCTCACAGTTATGTATATGGAGCTCCTGTTCTTTGCGAGAAGTCAGAGACCAATTGCCGACGACGATACGAGTAGGGCCCGCGTTAGTCAAGATGGGCTGCGAATTCGAAGTTATTTTGACCGCAGTTCGCGCTCTCTGCAGTTTTTCCAAAAATTCGCCGCGGTTTTCTACGAAAAAATAAATTATTATAATTTGTAAGTAGTTTCTTTGTTGCCAACTAAGTTATTAATTTTTAAGTCATTTGAGATTTTTCAAATGTGTTGTGATTGGTCGATTTTAATGGCGGACAGTTTGTAAAAGTTCGAAAATAATAAAGTACAGTAATGTTCGCTTATAATGAACCTCAAGGGACTAGTTAAAACGGTTCGTTATAAGCGAAGTTCGTTATACGAGGGGAGGTCCAATAATTCGCGGAATGGAGGGGATGAAGAGCAAAGAAACTAATGCTCTCATTTTTCCTTTTCAATATATTCCCCCTTAAGCTTAATACATTTATCAGATCTTTCAAGAAGTTTTCTTATGCCCTCGAGAAAAGAGTTTTTTCTTTGACTTCAAAATAATCCGAAATTGCAGTTTTGACTTCTTCATCGTCCAGAAATTTCTTCCCGCGAAGTTCTTTTTTCAAATGTTGGAATAAATAATGATCTGACTGGGCTATAGGGAGGGTGGTTCAATGTTTGGAAGCCACAGATGTGAAGAGTAGTCAATGCAACATTGCCCTTGTGCACTTGAACGTTGTCGTGCAAAAGCAACACCCCTTTGGTCCATTTTCCTCTTCTTTTTTCCTTCACAGCGTCTTTCAGTCATTCCAGCAGGTCAGTGTAATATCTTCCAGTTATTGTGGAACCCTTATCTTTATAATCGATCAGCAGAATACCCTCTGAATCCCAAAACACAGTTGTCATGATCTTCCTAGCTGATTGCGACATCTTGAACTTTTTGGGGGTGTTGTACCCTTTTTGTGCCACTGCATAGATTCCTGCTTTAACTCAGGCTCATAATAATGAACCCAAGTTTCATCACCAGTGACAATTCGGTTCACAACTTGATCTTCATTGTCTCTACAGATGTTCAAAAATTCGCGTGCACACTCGATGCACTGAAGTTTTTGAAGCGGTATGAGCATTCTCGGCACCCATCTTGCGCTTACTTTGGACATCCCTAGATGATCATGGAGAATCCTTAAAATAATTGTGGGTTGTGGGTGATACTCCAACCATTTCAGCAAGTTGTTTCTTCTTCAAACGGGCATCTTGCACTACAAGTTTCTCAACTTTTTCAAACATTTGTGGGGAAGTGACTTCAATGGGTGGTCCCGAGCGGGAGTCGTCTTCAATTGCCTCTCTGTCTTGCCTGAACAGATTATGCCACTTGTAAATTATTATTTTTCCAGGGCAGTAGTCGCCGTAAACGGCCCTCATCTCTTCTGCCATAATTTGAGGACGTTTTCCTTGTTTTAATAAAAATTTTATGACAGTACGAAATTCAATTTTCTCCATACTTGGAACTTGGCTTGTTTGATCGGCGATATGACAGATGCTAATGACCTTATTAGGCTGAAACTTGGAACATATACTCAGAATGAACTACAGAATCAACCTTTAAGTGCATGTAATCCCACCACTTCCTTTTCCCCTCGATTCCGCAAATTATTGGACCTCCCCTCGTAAAAAGAAAAACAAACATTGATATTAATTATGGGCGTGTTGTTAGCACTTTCATAAACGGTTCGTTTTAACCAGTAATTTGTTATAAACGGGTTCGTTATATGCGGACACTACTGTAGTAATTTCAGTTATTGAAATTTCAATCATTTTCAGAAAGCTTTATAACAACTATTTTATTTTCAAAACCTAATTTATTTGGACTGAGGTAATTTTAGAACTCGTTCTGTAAGTAGCTTAAAAATAATCTTCAATTTTTTTCAAAAAAGTAAATTTTTACTCGGCCCCAAGGTAAAGATATTTTAGGTATATCTACCAAATATGAACTCTCTGTATGACACAATCTACAGCCTTCAATTTTTAATATCTCCGCCATCTGTCAAAATCTTCAAAGAAATGCAAATAATGTCAAAAATATGCATTCTAGGCGAAAAATATCGCAGTAAAATCGATGAAAGAATTTAAAAATGCAATCAAATTTCATTAAAAAAGAAAGTTAGGTGTTGTACACAAGAGACGGGACAATCTGTATAAATGGAAATAATTCCAAAGTATGGAGGACTAAAAATAAGACGAGGCCTCTTATGTAACTTTTTTCTCTAAAATGCATAATAAAGGCATAAAACTCCGACAAGGCGCTATAGACTGTTTCAGAATGGCTGATTTTGACAGGCCGCCATTTGTTATTGGAGGGCACACATTTATTCATATTTTATTTGGGAATTGTGTGAAGACATTCTGAAATGATCTATTGGGACACCTTAATAGTTGTTTGGGGTTAATTCACTTTTGTTGATAGATTATTTCCAATATGGCCAAAAATTACGCAACATAGTGACTGCCTAAAGGTACTTATCAGGAACTACAAGCGTTTATGGGAATGCCTGAGGTATTGTCAATTAGTTTCTAGTAGTCTTCGGATAGAGGGTAAAGATTAGTAATGCTGTTATATCGGCCTGTTTTTGAGGTTAGAGCGAACAATTTTGAAAATATAGGGTGCTAATGCGAAAAGTCCTAATCGAGATACAGGTTGTTGAAACCTCTTAAAAATATACGTTTTTTTTAATATTTGGAAAACTACCAGTTATTCATTTGAAATTTGCCGTATAATAATTTATTGGAGTTTTTTACTACCTTATAAATAGGAAGGCAAAGGTTTTCCAGAAAGGTGAAGGGAAGGACTGATAGTGCCAATAAGAAGGAAAGGAGAGGGGAGGGAAACAACAGATTACAGAGGAGTGACACTGATGCCAACAGCATATAAAATATATGCATCAGTACTGGCAAACAAATTGGAAGAATTAGAGGAGAAGAATATAATACCAGAAGGACAAACGGGATTCAGGAAGGCAAAATGTACAATGGAAAATATTTATACACTGAATCACGTAATAGAAAGAGAAACGAAGAAGAAGGGAGGGAAAATAATGGCATGCTTCGTAGATCTAATGGCAGTATTTGACAGGATTAACAGAAAAAAATTATTTGAGATGCTGGAAAGAAAGAATATAGGAAAGAACTTGAGAGAAAGAATACAGGAAATATATAATGGAACAAGAAACAAGGTAAGGGTGGGAGGACGGCTAAGTGAAGTATTTTGGACGGAGAGAGGAGTCAGACAGGGCCCGTACTTGTTTAACATCTTCCTGTCAGATTTAGAAGAGGTAATGGGAAAGGGACAGGCAGGAGGAGTGATAATAGAGAAAAAGAAATATTGGAGACTAGCATAATGCGGATGATATAGTCCTCTTGGCGAAGGAAGAGAAAGAACTAAAGGAGATGCTGAGAAGAATGGAAAGATATTTGGAGAAGAACTAGTATTGAACACGGAGAAGACTAAAATTATGAGATTCAGGAAGTCGCATAGAGAAGTGGAGGAGGTGGGGGATTTTAAATATCTAGGATTCACCTTACAAAAGAATGGGGGCCAAGAGAAGCATGTAAGAGAGGTAGTAAGAAAGGCAACAATAGCAATGAAGCAGGTATGGGGAATAGGAAAGAGGAATTTTGGGGGCGACTGGAAAAGAAGAGTAATGTTGTTTGACGCATTAGTGAGTGTATGGAACAGAAATTTGGGGATGGGAAGAGAGAGAGAGAAGATAGAGGGGATCCAGGAAAAGTACGTTGAGCTTAGATTGGATAACGCCATGGTAAGAGACGAAACGAACAGAGAAAAACTAAGAACCAGGGCAGGAAAGAGAGCCATGAAATATAAGGAAAAGTTAAGAGGTGGGGGCGGAAACGAGTTAGCCAGGCAGTGTTGGGAAGAGGTAGGGAAGGGAAGAAGAGAAAAATCGAAATGGGAGGAGAGGCGAGAGAAATTTTATCAGGAGCGAGGCTATGCAGCAGAAAAAGTGGAGAACTTGAGAACAGCAGGATGGAACATGGTGAGAGCGGTAGAGGAGAGAGGCAGACAAATACAAGTGCAGGATAAAAAAAAAGATAAGACAATTAAGATACAACAACAAATATAAAGAAATAAGGACAGCAGGACTGCCGAGATATCTACGAAGTAGAGGATGGGAAGAGAAAATAATAAGGGTGGCGAGGTTTAGACTGGGAAATGAGATGAGAGGTGGAAGGTATTGGGAAAGCGAAGACAGAAGAATGTGTAGGGTATGTGAGGCGGAGAAGGAGACATGGGAACATGTGTTAGAGAGGTGCTGGTGGAGAGAGAACACAGGACAGGTGAGAGTGGAGATGATACTGGAGGAAAGCGGAAGAGGGGAGAAGTGGATGGAATTGATACAGAGGAGAAGGAAGGAGAGGGAGGGTTAATGATACATAAATGGGAATTAGATAGGTCGAAATTCTTCTATGATCAGGACTCTGAGATTTTCAAGAATCGAGTTGTTACCCTTGATTGTTAGTGGAACAATAGTGTCCTTAAGTTCAGGAGAATGAAAAATAATACTACACACTACAGGGTGATTTTTTTTGACCGTCTATTAGAAGTATCTGGAGAACTAAAAGAGATACTGATTTGAAATTTTGGCTGTGGCCGAATCCGGGTTGGATCTATTTAATGAAAATATTTTCAAAATGGTGGCATTTCTGGGAATACCGGAAGTTGACACCAACTTTGTTACCTTAAATGGAATGCTACCATTTTCTATTTTTTTTAGATTCCACGGGAAATTTTAATGTCAATTTAATAAAGGTTCACTATGTCTAAAATTAATATTTTCGGAGATATAAATTTTTTTCTCAATATTTTGACAGTTGTGGTAGATTATGTAAAAATTAATATCTCGATAACGTCTAGCAGTAAGATGTTCGATTTTCTATGGTGGCAAGACGAGGTGTTGGAATTACTAATCAGGCAAACAAATTTTCAAAATCTATTACATAAAATTTTCTAATCAACGACATATGTTGATCACACAAAAGTAGCAAAAAGTCATTTTTCTTAAATAGAATGATACCATTTTCAATTGTTTTTTAGATTCCACGGAAATTTTAATGTCAATTCTATAAAGGTTCGCTATGTCTAAAATTAATATTTTCGGAGATATTAATTTTTTTCCAATACCTATTTTAACAGTTGTGGTAGATTATGTAAAAATTAATATCTCGATAACGTCTAGCAGTAAGATGTTCGATTTCTTATGGTGGCAAGACGAGGTGTTGGAGTTACTAATCAGGCAAACAAATTTTCAAAATCTATTACATAAAATTTTCTAATCAACGACATAGCGACATAGCGAACCTTTATTAAATTGACATTAAAATTTTCCGTGGAATCTAAAAAAAAAAATAGAAAATGGTAGCATTCCATTTAAGATAACAAAGTTGGTGTCAACTTCCGGTATTCCCGGAAATGCCACCATTTTGAAAATATTTTCATTAAATAGATCCGACCGGGTTTCGGCCGCAGCCAAAATTTCAAATCAATATCTCTTTTAGTTCTCCAGATATTTCTAATAGACGGTAAAAAAAAATCACCCTGTATATCCCAAAAATTTAGTATACTAAAAACTTCATTGAACTTAAAGGATTGGAAGAAATGACCTACAGGGTGATACGCGATAAAAAAATAAGCTCCAAATGAAGAGTAAATATGCAACAAGTGTGTCACTACCGAAAAATGGGAAAAAATAGAAGCTGACTTACCTTCTGTGGTCAGTGAGTCTGCGGCACGTCCTTTGCCTATGTGGAGACAAACAAAACAACAGTCACTTGTGTTACCACACGCAGATTAAAAAAAAAAACACACTTTACTAAGGCTATAAAACTATCATTGTACACGAGGTATTACTGACGACCAAGATTTAAAATTAATGCATGAGCACCAGTTTGAGAACTTACCACAAAAAAAAATAAAGCGAAAGCAAAACTAGTATGTATGTACTTGTATTATGAAAATGTGACGATATTAACCCGTACCCAAGGGGATTTTAAGGTAACACTCTCTACGTGTAATCAAAATAAAAACACTCACCCGAAGTATCAGCTCCACCTTCAGGCGATCCGCTGGAGTACATCGTGGCCAGTTTCCCATCCAGGATAAACCTGAACCACCCGTTCGATCCGTTCGAAAGTTCCAACGCAGCAGCATCGGACCAAACATACAAACAGTCTCTTCCACGACAAATGCACCAATCCTTCCAATGGTAGGCTTTTCCCGGCAAAATTTCCTTCGCATCTTCCACTTGCAACTGCTCTGCTGCTTCTACAAATTTTGTAGTTACGGAAGAATTAGAGTACTGCAACACTTCTTTTATTTTAGTTTTACCTTGATCAGAGACTTGTTCGTTCTCCTCATTAGCCTCCTGTGATTCAGGTGGTCCAGCTAGAGCCTGCACTTTGGAAAAAATTCCTAGGCGGGCAAAATGATCCAGGAATACATCAGGCGCTTTCACCATCAAGTCCTGAATAATCGTCAACACTACCAGATGTCCGTCTTCATCCTCCTGAGAAAATACGAGATGGTATTATAATACAACCGGGACATACCAGCAAAAACAACACAGTGTGTGTGGAAAGCGATGCGGGATGAAACAAAAACGGACAGAAAACAATTTGGATGAATGCACTAACTAAAACAAAAAGAAGGCCAACAAAATTATTTTAAGGAAAACCCAGCAAAACAAAATAAAAGTGGATGTGGTTGAAATGAACTGACCATAATGGAGCTAGTGCTGGATCGAATAATTTGTCTTTCATGCAAGGGTTGATTTCGCAGGCTACGAACAAAAAGATTGTACGGGACCATGTTGCAATTATTGTACGATCTGGGCCAGCTATAGTTCATCTGGAAAAGTCGCCGTCATTAGCAAACTTAGTCGTGTGATTTACGCTCACAGTAAGCTAGCGCTAGTGCAGGCAGATGATGTCCCCTTACCGTTATTGGTAAACCAACCACAATACAAGTAAACCATTGAAACTGAAGAGGAGGCAAGATTAAAAAGGGGAACATCTTCTGATGCTATTTTGAAATTTCTTAATTTAACTATAGAGGGCAATTCAACGTTTTGGAAAAGCCCAATGGCGTCTTTATTTTTGAACATTTCATACAAAAATTGTTCTCTCATTACAAAAGTTTTTTTGCCATACAATGTTGCGCGAAAATCAACTTTTTTACTTTAAATGAAACACCCCGTATTTGAACTTGCTTTCAGATTACTCGATTGATTTTACTATGAGGTTGTATAACGTGATTTTTGTCTAAATTTCATATTTTTGAGTTGTTCACATTTTTTAAACCACTGGAAAGTTCATGTTATACCAATATTGCCGTACCGATATCGGAGCAATTTTGTTTTAAAAAAAGTTTTGCAATATTGGTCCGATATTGTTTCTCCCAATTTGCCAATATGTTTGTGGACCATTGCCAGTATATGATCAGAAAAGAAGAACTTATGAAACAAAATTTTAGGCAGGTATATCAGATTCTTAAAAAATTGTCAGTTAATTTATTTAACTTAGTACACTATCTATAGCATTTCTTGAAGCGAGAAAAGCTTAAATTGTTGTTGGTTCTGTGAAATATGATTTTTCTATTACTCTTAGCAGTTTACGATAATTCTGACCAAAACCCTGCAAATTGTGTTAAAAGCATGAAACTTGGTCGGCAGCTTAATAGGTCAAATTATGAGATTTTGCCGGAAGTACCCTAAAAAATACCCCTAAGGAGCAGCTCAGGGGCGGAATATATTCCAAGGGGCTTGAATTTCAAAAATACTTAAACAATAACCTGCCTAATTTTTTTACACTTTCAGGTTCTCCATAAAATTTTAGATGGGCTTTATGTAACATAAATAACCTCTAAATATCAAAATTTCCAAGATATACGCGAGTTTCCGAATTTTTTTACAGTTGCAGGCTGCAGGGTACTCTTTGGTGTCTGCGACAAAAGAAACAAATTCAAATCGAAACAACTGCCGGCAGTAGCATTAGTGACAAAGGTCTAAATTAAAGTTCAGTGCAGGTACTCAAAGTTTGAAAATACTACGCACAGTGATTAGGATGCAACATTAAACTGAGAAATCAAAATATCGCCAGAATTCAACAAAATTAAATGGAACGCCCCCTATTTTATTCTACGGAAAATTGTAGTTGGAGTTGATAGAAATCCAAAAAGTGCATAAAAAAGGGGAAGTTCCATTTAATTTTGTTGAGTTCTGGCAATATTTTGATATCTCAGTTTAATGTCGCATCCTAATCACTGCGCGCAATATTTTCAAACTTTGAGTACACTGAACTTTAATTTAGACCTTTGTCATTAATGCTACCGCCGGCAATTGTTTCGATTTGAATTTGTTTCTCTTGCCACAGATGCTAAAGAGTACCCTGCAACTGTAAAAAAATGTGAAAACTAGCGTATATCTTGGAAATTTTGACATTTAGAGGTTATTTATATGTTACATAAAGTCCATCTAAAATTTTATGGAGAACCTGAAAGCGTAAAAAAATTTGGTAGTTCTATTTAAAATAAGGAAGTTAGGTGCCACTTCCGGTATAAGCGGAAGTTGGATTAAGTTGCCATTATTTTCATTGAATACAAAATATTTGAAAACGTGATATTGCAAATTTTCAGAATTCTATTGTGAGCGCTTCTCCACAAACGTCTAAGCAGTGGCGGTTTCTCCTTAAGGTCAATTGGTCAATGACCCTCCTAAAATATTCTAATCAAAACCATAATTTTAATAAAAATATTTTTTGTCTAACAGTCTCAAATTTAAAATCTTCAGCGGTCTGCATTCGCAACAATACTAGAAATAGCCAAGCGTCAAGCCGCGCTGCGCGCTCGCTAGCAAGCCGGGACATTATTCAAATTGACCCTGCACAGCTCTTATGGCTTATGGAGAAATGCATGTAAAGAAGAACAGTGACAGCAGATGGCGAATTCTTGAGTGGAAGTGAGAGTCACCTTTCACTCCTATATCTCCAACGTGGTCAATGTCCCGATTACAACTGCGCAGAATCGAGTTTAGTTCTACAGTATTCAGTTATATTTTCTCTGGACTCTGGATCTCAGTTCTTCTTAGATAGCAGGCGGGAAACCTTTCTTTATTGTTGCGGATGTGAACTGTGATTGTTGTGAAGTTCTGATCGTTGAGAAATTTTGTGTGTTTAGCAAAACAAGATGAGTGTTGTTGAGGATATATTTGCCTTAAAGTCAGCTGGAACATTAAATTATGAACGCCGGCTTGAAAAGAGGGAAAGTGGACGGCCGAAACCAAAACTGAATTTGAAGCAGACAACAAAGGATAAAGGTAAAAATGTCCAAAGATATTTTAAAGAATCGATGTACAATTTGTGCGACTGGATTTGTGGATGCAGTGTTAAAAATGCGTTCTTTTGCTATCCGTGCTTATTATTTTCAAATGATGCTATATGGGCTAAAAATGGAGTAACCGATATTAAACATTCAAAAGACAAAATTAAAAAGCATGCTTCTGCTTCTCATATAAATTGTTCAATGAGTTACGCCAGTTTAGGACGTGTAGACATAAGACAGCAACTTGATAGTGCCTATCGCAAATCAGTGCACGACTTTAATGAATCGGTTTCTAAAAATAGGTATATTTTAAACAAAATAATTGATTGTGTAAAATTTTGTGGAGTCTTTGAAATTGCATTGCGTGGTCATGACGAAAGTGACATGTCCAATAATCCTGGGATTTTTCGTGGCCTTATAGATTTTGTCTCTGAACTAGACTTAATATTTAAAGAGCACCTTGAAAAAAATACAGTATTCAAAGGAATATCAAAAACAATTCAAAACGAAATTTTAGATTCAATGTTGGCCGTTGTACACACACATACAGTAGTGGCCATAAATATAGCAACTTCCTGAAATTTCGAATTTAATTTTTTTTTCTAAGCAAAAATATTCTTTTTATTTACTTTTTGTTCTTAAAATACATACACATTTCTAGTACATAATGCGTATTTATGTGTAATTAAAACAAGTATTATTTTTAATATTTTTTAATTTTTGTGTTGGACATAATTATAGCACATACGGAAAAAAAATTTTTTGACAAGAATTAATTAAAAATAACAAAAGCGTTTAATATTTTGTATAATAACCTTTATTTTTAATAACCTGGGCACATCGCTTGGGCATCGATTCTATTAATTTAGTAATGTATCCATCATCAATTATTATTTTCCAAGCATTTTCCAGTGCAGTATAAAGGTTTTCCAAATTAGTATAATTATTTCCTCTAATTTTGCCATCCAAGTAATCCCACAAATTTTCTATTGGATTTAAGTCGAGTGACTGTGATGGCCATCGCATAATTTCGAAGTGTTGCTCCGCTAACCAATCCTGCACAAGTTTCGACGAGTGTTTCGGGTCATTATCTTGCTGAAACACACAACTTAAAGGCATTGTTTCGTCGATGTATGGGACCAGATGGTATTGCAAAATATTTTAATACATGAATCGATCCATTTTACCATGGATTCGACAGATTGGGCCCATCCCAAACTTAGAGAAACATCCCCAAACCATAACTGAACCACCACCGTGCTTAACAGTTGGACATGTGCACTTCTTGTCAAATCTCTTGCCCGTTGGTCGTCTAACATAGAGTAGCCCATCACTTTTAAACAAATTAAATTTTAATTCATCGCTAAAAACTACATTCTTCCAATTTTCTGGGGTCCAGTTAATATGATCTATTGCGAACTGGAGACAGGCCTTCACATTTTTCTTTGACAACAGCGGTTTCTTCGCTGGTCGGCGACCAAATAACCCGCCATCGACTAATCTCCTTCTTATTGTACGAGCACTAACATCTTTTGATCCAATTTCCTCCAATTTTCCAAGAATTTTGGAAGAGGACAGGAATGGGTTTTCTTTCGATATTCTTAACACGTGTCGATCAAATCTTTCAGAAGTTTTTCTTGGTCTTCCTGGATTTGGAATGGGTTCAACATAAATAGCTTCAAAATTCTGGACACAACGGATTTATTTAAATTAAAGCTTCTTGAAATTTCAGCCTGTTTGACACCGTTTTCATCCTTTTGTGTAATAAGGTTCCTAATTTCAATTGAAACTGTTTTAGCCCGACCCATTTTTTAGTTACTAACCAGAAATAGTGCCAATGCGATAAATACTCTGGATAAGTACAACTTAACTGGCGTTTTAATTACTTTAAACTTATTTATGACAGTTGTTGCTATATTTCTGTCCAACAAAAATTTGAAAAATGCTGGGATTAATTTGTTATTCACAGAGCTCTAATTTGTATTGCAGGAAACACTTACCATAGAAGCAATGTGAATGCTGGAATGCATTTCTAATCTTAAAAATAATGTTGTTTAATATTACATTGATTTTTTAAAAGTTGCTATATTTATGGCCACTACTGTACATATAATAAAGGAAATTGACCAGACAAATTTTGTGGCAATTCAAGTTGATGAGAGCACAGATAGCTCCAATAAAACGCAAATGATTTTTATCTTTCGATATGTATTAGATGGTATTGTGCATGAAAGATTTTGGAAATTTGTCAACCCTCCAGGTCTGTGGTATCCGATGCAATAATGGAAGAACTCCAATTATTAAAAATTAATGAAGCACCCCATAAATTGATCGCTCAAAGTTACGATGGTGCATCAGTCATGAGCGGTAAGCTGGGAGGAGTACAAACAAAAATTAAAGAAATGTACCCAAATGCACACTTTATTCATTGTTATGCCCATCAACTTAATCTTATCCTCCAAAAAGCGGCGAGTCAACACAAACCGATAAAAATATTTTTTGCAAATTTACATGCATTTTCGTCTTTTTTCGGACGATCCTCAAAACGTACGGCGGTATTGGATAGGGTGGTTAAGGTGAGATTACCTAAAGCTGCACCCACTCGATGGGCTTTCAATACAAAGTGTGTTGAAACTGTACACACTTATAAAGATGATTTAATATGTTGTTTGGAGCAAATCATTGATGAGGAGGAAGACGGAAATAATATAAATCAAGCAACTGGTTTAAAAAGGCATTTGGAAGATGAACTTTTTTTATTTTGGTTAAATTTTTTTCATAAAATAATGCCTCATGTAGACATATTGTTCAAACAATTACAAATGCGAGATATTGATGTTATATCAGTCAAAAACTACATAATGTCTTTCAACAGCAACATCCAAAAAGTGAGAAGTGCTATTTTAGAATCGGAAGAACCAAGCACATCATCAGCGAAAAGAAGAAAAGTTAATGCAGGGGATCCTAAACGACTAACTGCACTTGAAATTTGCGACATTATTATGTCTGAAATTCATCATAGATTTGGATTCAATGATCATCTCATGATTTCACAGTTATTTCAGACGGAGAAATTTGAAGCATACACTACCAATTTTCCCCAAAATATTTTAAATATGGTGAAGGCTAATTATGCTACAATAGATATTTCCAAACTAAAATCAGAACTTGAAGTAATATATTGTCGTGAGGATTTTCGTAACAGTGCCGGTGCAGTCGCCATTCTTCAACTTTTTATTAACATGAATTTGACCGAAACATTTTCTGAAGCAGTGAACTTGTTAAATATCTTGTGTACACTACCAATGACAACCGTGGAAAGTGAGAGATGTTTTTCAACTTTGAAATGGATAAAAACATTTTTACGCAATACAATGGGACAGTCTAGACTTAGTGCCTTGTCTATGTTGAGCATCGAGAAAACGCTTGTCAAGAGCATTCCAAACTTCAACGAGAAAGTCATAGACCATTTTGCGGAACAGAAGGAGAGGAGAATTGACTTGAAATATAAGTACGTTTAAGGTATGTTTTATTTTAACAATATGTCCCCTTATATTTTTGAAGATTTGGACATACAACGTGTCCTATAAAGTTCTCTACATATGGGAAACTTTTTTATTATCCGTTTGTGAAAAAATAATATTCTTCATAAAAAGCTCTGAATTGCTCAAAAATCAAAATGCACTCGCAACATTCTAAAAATATCGGATAATATACAAGGGAGATAAAAATATAATAATTTGACTGAAGAGTAAAGTACCCTTATTTTTGAAAATAATGAAAAATGTTATTCGGGAAAGTTATTCAGTATAAAAAGTTATGGACTACTATGAAATAACAGCCACCTATGATCAAATTTATGTTTCGTGAATTTAAAGCAAGAACAGCAATTTGCATTGAGAGAAAAGGTGGATATTTTGAGGCAATAGTTTAGGAAGTGCTCTAATTTAAATTTAAGTTAATTTAAAATAATTTTAGTTCTTTATTAGATATTAACACGTTTGTAATTTAGAAAAATAAATTTGATCATAGGTGGCTGTTATTTCATAATAGTCCATAACTTTTTATACTGAATAACTTTCCCGAATAACATTTTTCATTATTTTCAAAAATAAGGGTACTTTACTCTTTAGTCAAATTATTATTTTTTGATCTCTCCTGTATATTATCCGATATTTTTGGAATGTTGCGAGTGCATTTTGATTTTTGAGCAATTCAGAGCTTTTTATGAAGAATATTATTTTTTCACAAACGGATAATAAAAAAGTTTCCCATATGTAGAGAACTTTATAGGACACGTTGTATATGGATATATTTTTAGTATTAATTATAAGTTCCAAAACCAAAATGACCCCCCTGGTTATTAACCCACGAACCGCCACTGCGTCTAAGTAATAGGAACTCATCGTGACACACCCTGTATGTAAATAGTTATCTTCAAAAACAAATTGTTGACATGTTAAATAAAATGTCTATAATACCCATATCCAACAAGGTATACTGTAAATAAATCTTACTTTCAAAAATGGCAACCATTTTGAAATTTTTGAGGATACCAAAAAATATCATTAGAACAGGTTAAGAGATTGCAATTTAAATAAAAGTGTTATATATTTTACAATTTTTTTAATATTAGCGAATTTAACAAAATTTTGAATTAAAATTGGAAATTTGGCCGCCATTTTGAAAATTTTATAGTTATAAAAAAAGTATGGTTTAAATTGACTGCAGCGATATCAAATCAATATAAAATGACATATTATTTGGCCACATTAGTTATTATTTAAATATTTTTGAAATTCAAGCCCGTTGGAATATATTCCGCCCCTGAGCTGCTCCCTAGGGGTATTTTTTTAGGGTATCTCGGACAAAATCTCTTAATTTGACCTATTTAAGCTGCCGACCAAATTTCATGCTTTTAACACAATTTGCAGAGTTTTTTTTGTTAACCGCTAGGGCTATAATATTTTAGTTTGGAATCATCTGCCTGCTAGTTTGTCATTAAAAGGGGAAAGGACATAAAGCAAAATGTTTAGGTTTTGTAAGCTAAAAGAACACAAATATTAGATCAATGAAAAACAAGAAAAAATTAACAAAATTAACCATAAAAAAAGTAAATTTATTTTGTAAGCAAAAATTTAGTTTTTCTTTTGTAAAATATCCAAATTGCCGAACTAAATAAACCAAAAGGAATCGATAACAAAGCTTGTGCAGTACTTACTGAAATAAAATTCACTATAAAGTACACTAACCTCATTATCCAAAACAATGGCTACGACCTCCACCAACTGCGTCCCGAACGCAGAGTTGCTCTCCGGGTTGCACAATTCCACAAGTACAGCGGGTTGAATGTAGTGAATCATTTTCTTGATCAGTCCCAGGCTGGCTTTCCTTACAGACGAGAGCATGGTCGCCTGAAACGTCGAGCAGAACACCGGCAACAGCCGCTGCAAATAAACCGGCGCCATTTCCGGATCTCCCCTCGGCTCCAGGCTCTCCTCCGTATCCGACTCGGATTTCCGTGGCCTGTCCCTATCTAACGGAACCATCCATTCACCCGGCGACTGTAATATTGCTGCAACCTGCACAATTTCATTTAATAATAATAATAATCTTTATTGTGCAAGAAAATAATATATACAAGTAGGTGTATAAATAAATAGACAAACTATGTATTGCACAATATGTGAGAGTTCAGCATCACTGCTGTTCTACCACTCTCCCTTTAACCCAAACTAAAACAGGAAAATTACTCGCACAAAAAAAAATGTTTACACATTCCACAAAATAAAGTTCTTTATACATCTTTTAAAAGAATAAAGCGTAAGTGAGCTCAGATAACCCGCAACTGTATTCAAAGTTTTCGGAGCTGCATACCTAAAACACCCCTCGAACTTTGATGTATGATGACATGGAACATCGTAACTTAACCTATTTCTTACATTTACAGTAGTGGCCATAAATATAGCAACTTTTAAAAAATCAATGTAATATTAAACAACATTATTTTTAAGATTAGAAATGCATTCCAGCATTCACATTGCTTCTATGGTAAGTGTTTCCTGCAATAAAAATTAGAGCTCTGTGAATAACAAATTAATCCCAGCATTTGTTCAAATTTTTGTTGGACAGAAATATAGCAACAACTGTCATAAATAAGTTTAAAGTAATTAAAACGCCAGTTAAGTTGTACTTATCCCGAGTATTTATCGCATTGGCACTATTTCTGGTTAGTAACTAAAAAATGGGTCGGGCTAAAACAGTTTCAATTGAAATTAGGAACCTTATTACACAAAAGTATGAAAACGGTGTCAAACAGGCTGAAATTTCAAGAAGTTTTAATTTAAATAAATCCGTTGTGTCCAGAATTTTGAAGCTATTTATGTTGAACCCATTCCAAATCCAGGAAGACCAAGAAAAACTTCTGAAAGATTTGATCGACACGTGTTAAGAATATCGAAAGAAAACCCATTCATGTCCTCTTCCAAAATTCTTGGAAAATTGGAGGAAATTGGATCAAAAGATGTTAGTGCTCGTACAATAAGAAGGAGATTAGTCGACGGCGGGTTATTTGGTCGCCGACCAGCGAAGAAACCGCTGTTGTCAAAGAAAAATGTGAAGGCCTGTCTCCAGTTCGCAATAGATCATATTAACTGGACCCCAGAAAATTGGAAGAATGTAGTTTTTAGCGATGAATTAAAATTTAATTTGTTTAAAAGTGATGGGCTACTCTATGTTAGATGACCAACGGGCAAGAGATTTGACAAGAAGTGCACATGTCCAACTGTTAAGCACGGTGGTGGTTCAGTTATGGTTTGGGGATGTTTCTCTAAGTTTGGGATGGGCCCAATTTGTCGAATCCATGGTAAAATGGATCGATTCATGTATTAAAATATTTTGCAATACCATCTGGTCCCATACATCGACGAAACAATGCCTTTAAGTTGTGTGTTTCAGCAAGATAATGACCCGAAACACTCGTCGAAACTTGTGCAGGATTGGTTAGCGGAGCAACACTTCGAAATTATGCGATGGCCATCACAGTCACCCGACTTAAATCCAATAGAAAATTTGTGGGATTACTTGGATGGCAAAATTAGAGGAAATAATTATACTAATTTGGAAAACCTTTATACTGCACTGGAAAATTCTTGGGAAATAATTGATGATGGATACCTTACTAAATTAATAGAATCGATGCCCAAGCGATGTGCCCAGGTTATTAAAAATAAAGGTTATTATACAAAATATTAAACGCTTCTGTTATTTTTAATTAATACTTGTCAAAAAAAATTTTTTCTGTAGTTGCTACAATTATGTCCAACACAAAAATTAAAAAATATTAAAAATAATACTTGTTTTAATTACACATAAATACGCATTATGTACTAGAAATGTGTATGTATTTTAAGAACAAAAAGTAAATAAAAAGAATATTTTTGCTTAGAAAAAAAAATTAAATTCGAAATTTCAGGAAGTTGCTATAATATAATAAATAATAATTTTATTCGACATCAAAAATACATGACACGTCATAGCAACATCTAAAGATGCATCCGAAGGAAGAAAAAAAAAGTGAGAAAATGAATGAAACAATCGTGCGATAATGAAATAAAACAAAACTACAAATCAATTTAGGATTGGAGCCCATCTAAAGACGAATTACAAAAGTCTGTCAGGTTATAGAACACTTTCCCAATTAGGTAGTCTTTCAGCACTGCTTTGAATTTCTTCAATTTCAGGTCCTTTATGTGTTGTGGCAGTTTGTTATGCATTTTAATACATAAATAATTTGTTCCCTGTTGGGCACAATTAACCCTGTGGTAGGGTATTACAAGCTGGCTTTTATTTCTTGTGTTGTGGCTATGTATTTCACTATGACTCCGAAACTGATGTTGGTTTTCATGGGCGTAAACTAGACATGTAAGTATATATGAGGAGAACAAAGTAAGTATTTTTTCTTTGAGAAATAGTGGTTTGCAACTGCTTCTGTACTCTGCATTGCACAGTATTCGAATGGCTTCTTTTTGTTTCAAGAAGACATCATGGGCTCCCGAAGAACTTCCCCATATAATGAGTCCATATGAGATGGTACTGTGGATAAAAGCGAAGTAGGCCTCTCTTGTTGCTTGATATCCAGCCACCCTCTGTAATTTACGCAAGGCATATAGGTAAGTGGATAATTTCTTTGTAATGTGATCCGTGTGTATGTCAAACTTCAGACTGGGATCCAGATAGAGACCCAGCAATTTAACATATTCGTCTCTCTTTTCAGGTTTGGTGTTAAAGTCTTGCAGGTGAGTCTTGCTTACATTTATTTTCATTATATTAGCACAAAACCATTCTTCAGCTTGTCTAAGGCATTTTTCCGTTTTCATCCTACAATTCTCTCGGTTTTCACTGGAGTTTATTATTGTGGTGTCATCAGCAAAAATTACTACTTCGTCTGCTTCCAAGTTGGCTGGTAAATCATTCATGTAGATTACGAAAAGGAGAGGGCCCAGAACTGACCCCTGTGGTATGCCGTGT
Source organism: Xestobium rufovillosum (assembly GCA_963966045.1). NCBI lineage: Eukaryota > Metazoa > Arthropoda > Insecta > Coleoptera > Ptinidae > Xestobium > Xestobium rufovillosum. The sequence goes on along the minus strand of OZ014492.1, from coordinate 48,448,896 downwards.
GTTACTGGTTTCCAACTGGATTCTTTATTGTTGTACATTACTTTCTGTTGTCTGCTTTGTAGGTAACTCTCGAATATTTTTAATGGGTGACCTCGGACACCATAAGAATTTAGTTTTCGGAGTAGAATGTCATGGTTTATAGTGTCAAAAGCTTTACTTAGATCGCAGCAGGCTACTGTAGCACTATGTTTGGAATTAAACGAGTTTGAAAGTTTTTCCACTACATTTATCATAGCAGTTATGGTCGATTTTGAGTCAAGGTAACCATGTTGTTTAGGTGATAACATTTTAAACTTATTTAAGAACTTTGTTAGCCGTTTTTTTAGGAGGGATTCTAATACTTTGGATAGAATAGGGAGAATAGATATTGGTCTATAGTTTTTTGGCAGCATTCTATCTTCAGACTTAAAGATAGGTACTACTTTAGCTTGTTTTAAGCAATTTGGAAAAACACTCTCTTTAAAGCAGTTATTTATGAGGTAAGTCAATGGTGTGACGATTTGATTTATAATTCTTTTCACAAACACAGCTGAGAAACCATATATATCTTTAGAATTTTTACTTTTTAACCTCCGCACAGTTTCTATCACTTCTTCTGGAGTTACCCAGAACAAATAAAATGACGAAGTTGCCCCACTTACATTTCTTAAATAATCGAAAGGACTCTTATTAAGATTTTGTATTGTTTCCGATGTCTCTTTTCCCACATTTACAAAAAAGTTGTTGAGATCTTCAGCTGGGATTGGTACTGCGTTTCCACTTCTGATTTTCCTTGTTTCTTCACTAATGACTTTCCATATGGCTTTGGGTTTATTATTTGAATATGCAATGGCACTTGTATTTTTTGTTTTTATGGTCTTTATAATCTCTTCCCTATATATGTTTTTGTAAGTCTTATATGCATTTTCCGACTGGTCCGTCTTTAGTACTCTGCGTATTGTATCTAGCGCATCGAGTTTTTCTTTCATGTTTAATAGGTTTGGTTGAGTTCTTGTCACCTTTTGCTCCTTTATCAGAACGTATTTTTCTGGGCATGTGTTATCTAAGTTTTTTCTCAAAATGTTAAGGAAAGTCTCAAAATCCTCGTCCACTGCATTAGACGAGTTGTACAACATTGACCAATCTGTATTCTGAAGTTTCATTTGTAAGAGTTCGATTTTTTCCTCCGTGATTTTCCTTATTTTAACTTGTTTCTTTTCTGCTATTGATTGATGACTGCAATGTACCGTTAATATCTGCGCAAGATGATCTGAGAGGTGGGGGTTGACCGTTTTGCTTATCCATAGTGTAGGAGACACATTACAGAAGATATTGTCTATGCAAGTTGAACTTCTAGTGGTTATTCTTGAGGGTGTTATTTGTGTTGGATATAAACCATATTCTCCTAACGTGTTTAGGAACATGCTTCTTGTTTTTCCCTCTATACTTATATCTATGTTAAAGTCGCCAAATAAATATATTTTTGTATCGTTTTTAATTTTATTAGATAATATGTTTAGAGAGTCAGTGAGTTTATTTATGAATATTTCAATTGAAGCTTTATCATTTTTTGGTGGTCTATATACATTTATTACTACACTATTCAATTTCTTGATTTCTATACCCGTCACTTCGAAGAAATTTTCTACACAACAGTTTTTAATTTCCATTATATCTTTAGTTTGTAGATTATTTTTTGTCACGATTAAAACTCCACCATAATTTGATGCGCGTGTAAAATTTGATGCAACTTCATAGTGTTTAAAGATTACTGAGCTTATTCTATCACTGTTCATCCAGTGCTCCTGGATACAAGCTATGTTTATGTTATGTTCTTCTAGCGTTTGTTCTAAACATTCCACTTTTTTGTTTATACATTGTATGTTGTAATTTAATAAGTTTATATTTTTTGTTTTAGTATATTGTTCCTGCTTGGGTGGTGTAGTGTTTACTTTCTCTCCCATTCTTGATCTTTGTTTTGATCTAAAAAATGTCTTCCTCTGGCAAAGTTAAACCTATTATGGCTAATTCCAATCGGCCAGAAATTCGTATCATATACCGTCTCCATATATTCGGGCTCTACTCCTACTATGAAACACTTGTTGTCCCTTCGTTTCTCTTTTGTGTCCGCTATCTTCACGATAACATTCTCATTTTTCAACTTTTGGGTCACGTAGTCCTCAACTATTTGCTCTGTTACATGCTCCTTTGCCCTAGATATAAAGAGCCAAATTTTTCGATCTTTATTTACCTTCTTTTCTCTTCCTGCAAATCCCGTTCTTCTAGTTTCGTCTGATATTTCAGCCTTTCCTATATTGATTTGTTTCCTTCCTGATTCTCTTCTCTCATCTCGTGAGCTTTTTCCTCTTCTCCTGTTTGTTACCTCTATAAATGTGTCTTTATCCCCTCTGTGTTCCTCAATGTACTCTTTTGTGCATCTTGGTCCTTCTGTTATTTCTTGGGTCAAGATAATTTTTTCAGAACTGGCATTTGCCAGTGATAATTGTGGGGATCTGTTTCCTTCTATATTCAGATTTAGGCTATTCAATTCAATTAGTTTCCCATTCATATATCCTATCTTCTCCTCCAGGATGATTATGATTTTAGTTCGATCTTCAATGATCGTTTCTTTATCCTTAATGATATTCTTCAAAAGGTGTGTTTCTTCCATGTAAGTTGGTGATGCTGCGCCTCCCAATTGCAAGCTGGGGCTACCTTGGTTGGATTTTTCTCTCATTCTTGATATTACTTCCTTGCAGCTTTCGCAACAATAAAGCATAATTCTTTTTTTCAGAGGAAGAACTCTTTGTTCGGTAGAAGAGAGGCCACTGCATTGTAAACATGAGACCATCCCACATACATCACAAATTGCTGGTTCCTCACTGTTTTGTAGACATTTGGAGCATATGCCCATTTTTAGGTTAAATTTTCCGATTTTTGTAATTTTTCACTCACCTACACTACTATTAGACTTCACTTTTATCACTCACACAATAAACGTTTCCCAATTACTTATATGGGGGTATTTTTGATTAAATATCCTGTTATATTTCACATTTTCAAGTTTAAGTTTAACCAATTTATAAGTATGTAAACAAACACAAATAATAATATAATTTAATAATAATATTTAATATTTATGGCCACTACTGTATATTGTGAATATCTCGCCTTAAGAGTAATTCATTACACAGATAGTCAGGTACACCAGAATCAACTATGTTATACAACAGACAACAAAATTGCATAAAGTATTTATCCTTCATTGTGAGAATTTGCAAATCTCGGAAATAGGGCGATATATGCTCTCTTCTCTTAATACTATAAGCGAACCGCAGACATGAATTCTGTATCATTTGTATACGTTTCTTATTTTGTTCAGTTAATAAAGGGTAGTACACGGATAGACAGTAGTTCACTCGACTAATAATCAAACTTTCACAAGTAAAATATTTAGTGTCACAAGTAACCAGTGACTTGAACTGATAAAGCGATTTAAGCATCATATATGCCGCACTTATAACCGTATTCACATGTTTTTCCGAAACTCAAGTTATTATCGAAAGTCACACCAAGATTCCTTGCTTCCAAGACATCATTGAGCACGACACTACTCATTTTAACGTCAGTATTTTTGTAAGACAAAGCTTGCTGTCTCATTCTTTCTGTTCCGATGAGCATTATTTTAGATTTAGCTGGATTCAAGACAAGACCATTATCCATTGTCCACTGCACAATCCTTTCTAAATCCCTATTAATATCAGCAATTGCATCATTAATGTCTTTGGGTTTGAAACTCTTAATTAACTGGGTATCGTCAGCGTACAAATGAACACGACATGTCCGAACCATCCCGGGTAAATCAGAAGTGTACACGGAAAAAAGAACAGGGCCAAGAATGCTACCCTGTGGTACTCCCCTCTCAACAGGCAACTGCTCCGATGTTACATTTTTAATCTTAACACTCTGCTTCCGATCACTCAGGTAACTTCTAAACCATGCCAGAGCCCTCCCTCTTATGCCAATATGTGCCAGTTTAGCTAAAAGCAATCTGTGATCAATAAGATCAAAGGCCTTACTGAAGTCTAACAGCAACAGATATGTTAACTCTCCATTATCAACAGCTGAACAGATATCAGACACCACCTTCAGAAGTGCCGTACAAGTAGTATAACCTTTTCTAAATCCAGATTGTATGTTTGGTAAGATCTTATTTTGCTCTAGATGTAGTCTGAATCTGCCTGCAACAGCTCTTTCCATTATTTTTGAAGCAGTTGGTAAGATGCTGATAGGTCGTAAATCAGCAAAAGTTTTAGGACTGTCATCTTTAGCAAGAGGAGTAATCACAGATATTTTCCACAGCTCAGGCACTAAACCTGTTTCAAATGAATTATTTATAATATTACACAAAGCATCACGACATTCAGAAATAATCAGTCGCAGCATCTGTGCACTTATACCATCTGTACCTATTGCATTGGTTTTTATTTCTGTAAATAGACTGTACACTTCCTCACCGGTAACACTGTCAAACTCAAAAAGAAAGTCTACGTCTTCCCTTATTTGCTCTTCATAAAATTTTATTGTCGCATCTCTTATTTTGCTTCCCCCTGTCGCGTTCAACATGAACTTGTTAATTTCATCAGCACTCAAATGGCTCGGTATGTCCCGTCTTGGTTTGGTATGTATGCCCCAGTTTTTAAGTTTTTTCCACAGTAATGCAGTATTCCCATTACACTTTTTAAGTTCATTATTGTAGTATGCTTTTTTTTCATTTCTTATACATAAAGTTAACTGATTTTTCGAATCTGTATAATATTTCCGATCACTACTTTTTTTGGTTCTTTAGTATTTGGTTCTAGCTCTATTTTTCATACTGATTATCATTTTAATTGTGTCAGTCATGTAAGGTTTCCTGGGCCTATTACTGGATTTCATCCTCTTCAATGGAGCATAAAAATCAAACAGTGCCAGTATTGCAGAGTTAAGAAATTCTTATTAAGATCAGTTTCACTATTTATACATTTCCATTTAATTATTGAGGCATCCATTTGCAAGTCTTCCAAACAAACGTTTTTAATGTCTCTAAACTGAAAAGTGATAGGCTGTGGTTTCTCAATTTCAATATCCAGGCTGCGAAACACTAAATCATGGTCAGTGACACTCATTTCCTTAGTTCCAACCTCTCCAACTACCAAACTGTTGCTTATCATAATTACATCAATAAGGCTCTCACTTATCTCTGTGACTCGTGTAGGCTCCGTTACTATCTGTCTCAAATCCAAACGTTCCATCATTGATACAAGATATTTTCTACCATTACTTTCCTTGGACATATCAATATTAACATCGCCAATTATAATAATGTGATCAACCACCAATTTCATATCTATCATAATCTTTTCAATTACGTCCATTTCACTATAATCCACCGTAGGAGGCTTGTACACAACTCCAACACCAAACACTTTGCTTCTTATTTTTATAGTGATCCAACAATGTTCAATATCTGTTTGTTGTATCTCACCAGCATCATAATCCGTGTACCTGACTCCCTCGCGCACATAAAAGCCAACACCTCCACCTCTGCCCACTCTATCCTGCCGTATGAAATTGTACCCACTCATCATCACCATGCTCGCTGAATGCTCAGGGCTCAACCATGTTACTGTAATTCCCAATATATCATAATCTTCCTCCATTACTAATTCTCTGAGATCTGCCATGGACGGCACCAAAGACCTAATGTTCACGTGAGCGATCCGTAGACACTTTTTGCTTCTATTACTACTAAATGGGAGATACCCCGGAATGGCTAGTCACATAAAATATGAAGAATCTGTACTATAATCTATCACACCTTTCACCATTTCAGCCTTCTTTTTATATAAAGGACAGTTTCTATCCCATGCTGCATGAGCTACATCTATATCAAGTTTTAACTTCTGTACCTGTTTCAGGCAGTTGATGCACTTGAGCTCCCCAGCATTACATTCTGACAGTTTATGATTTCCAGAACATTTAGGGCACGTAATATCATGCTTGCACCTTTCAGCTTTATGATCAAATGCGTTACAATTAAAGCACCTAGTCAACTCCAGTTCCTCATACACCCTGCACCTATCCCATCCAATATTTAGTTTTTCTTCCTGCATGAGCCTACAGAATGTCTTACCGTCCACTTCCATCTTAACGTTAAATCTGTCCCCATAACGTGTTTTCTGTTCAGACGTACGAAGAATCTTCAAATGAACATCTTGCTGCATAAAATCATTTTGGGCTTTAATCTTTTCCAAAAGGACATCCTCAGTGAACTTCTCTGGCAAACCTGTAATTTTAACTTTTGGTGCCTTCTTTTTCAAAACCTTGACCTCGTAATCTGCACCCAGTTTTTTCTGTACTTCTACCTTTAATTTATCAGATTCTGCCAAATCCTTGCAGTCAATTACGACACCGCCCCTAGAAGCACCTCTCATACCTGTCACAGCAATCTTTGTGGGATCAATCTGCTGTTTCAAAACATCTTTTGTTTTTTGAGAGCCTTGTTCAGCCAGTTTAGGTCTAACTACCACCGACTCTTTATTTTTCTTAACAATATCACTGTATTTATCAACATTGGAACCAACAGCCTGCTGCGCCACATGTATGTTGTTTATTTCTTATTTTATTTCCTGGAAAGACGTTACAAATAGGTCCTCCAAAGCCTGCATTTTACTGTAGACATCGGCTGTACTACTGACGTTCCTGCAGGTTTGAAAATGGGCCACACAATCAGCACACAAGAACTGCAATAATCGCTTCTTAAGTTGCATACATCTGGCTTCGGATGTTGAAATGCCGGAACAGTCATTGCACATCCACCTCCCGCAAACATCACAGCTATACCCAGGCTTACCTTCTTCAGATTCCTTGCATGTGAAGCAATTCATTGTGCACAATATACATATGCAAAATTTCTAACCACAAAATTTTACTTTTCAAAAATCTCTTAGAGAAAGATAGAGCAATTCACCATCAAGCTCAGCCAATTCCTACTCCAAATTCTCTCTGATTATCATAGATCAACTAATTAAAACAACTCATCACCGGTATAAAACTAGATTTTCACACACTTGTATTTAATTAACATTATCAAAAATATATAACTCCATTTCTTACCTCACGATGTCCCTCGTCTATCCTTTCTCTAGCTTTATCCAGCGGGGTCTTTCCATCTTCGTCCCTCAAATCAGGATTGGCACCGTGTCTCAGTAGCACTTTCGCGATGGCGGGGCGCCCGAAGCACGCCGCGTAATGCAGCGAGGAACTCCGCTGCCCCTTATTAACGTCAGCACCTTTGTCACATAAATATTCCACCATTTCTTGGGTGCCGAAAGCAGACGCCCAGTTCAGTAAAGTCTGGCCCACATCATCCATGAAATTCACCTCAACTCCCCCAGATTCTATGGCTTCGATAAGAGCATCCGTATCTTTTGATCGAATGCAGTCTATGAGCTGTCTGTGTGACTTTTCCGCAGCCGAATCCATTCGTCTAAGTCTGGATAAGACAGCAGCGTTGCTACTGCTTCCGGATTTCCTCAACGCTCTTCTACCTTCAAACAGCAACACGAGCAGCAAGTCGACCAATCTCATCGAATCAAGGGCGCACCGTTCATCTCCTTTCAAGGATTTCTCTATTGCATCTGGTAGTTCTGATCTCAACAGGCCCTGAAGTAAAATATTTGCACACTTTTCCTTCAGAATCACATCAATTACTTACGTGAGTGATAGCAGGAGAACCTCTGCATAGCGTGGACAACAAACTTATAATAGTAGAAACAGAAGCAGCCGTAGCTTTTGGGTCTGGTATATTGGTGGATGCATTAGTAGTCGAAGTTGCTTTACCGGGAGTTCCTTGGGTGCCTGTAGCCACTGATGGTCCTGCTGCATTTGAAAGTCTGCTAAGCAATTCTGTTACAAGTCCTGAAAAACATAAACTTATCGAATATGCGACAAACTATAAATAAAGCTACAATTTCGTACCATGTTGCGCCAAAGGAAATGGATCAATACCCCTTCTTGTAAACCTATCTGCTACAGAGGCGAAGCACCTCAGAGCTCCATCAGCAACTGTCGAGTCTTCGTGTCGCAGCAAAGTACTTAAAGCCTGCACGCACGTCGGCAGTTGCGTGTCAGCTGGCTCCATTTTTGTACACAACCTAGATACTACGGCCATGGCAGAGTGCAACGTATCTTTATGCACCCTATTCCCATTATCTCTAATAAACGGCAATATACAACTAAGTCCCCCGGCCTCGAACACAGCTCCAGCCTCTCGTGTGCAAATCAGTTCTAGAACTTTAACGCACTGTTCCGCGAGATCTTTACTAGTGCGCGACGACAACTCCGCCACAACCAAGCGGTTACAGATGGCGCGAATGGCCCCATCCATCGCAACAATACGACGAGTGCATTCTGCCGAGACATCTAGGTAGTAGGTTATAGCTCGGGCCGTAACTTCCAATACATTTTCAGGCGCTTGCTCATCGAGAAATATCCGGCAAAGTGCTGGGAGGAATGTTCTTGGAGGGCAACTAGTAGCAGAAATTTTTGAGGTTTTTAGATTACATTAGGAAAATTGAGAGCTAGGAAGGGGTGAAATGAGATCAATTTATCGAATGTACAAATAAGTTACTAACCTTTCAAAACAACGGTCAACATTATCGGACATTAGGAGTAGCATGCATAGTTGTTCAAGGGCAATGAGCTGCATATCTCGCTCATCGCCTAAGCCACTGCTGAGCCACTCCAGCAGTGTTTCAGGGTCTGGATCGGTCATCTGCGGTCAACAAAATGATTTGAGAAGATTTTAAACAAGTTGTCAAATAGAAGACGTGAAAAGTGGGTAAAAGGCCTGGAAAGTGGAGTTTTGAGCGAAAACCAATTAGAAAATTGGCGAGTATGTTCTAGACATTTCATTTCTGGTAATAAAAACTTAATTTTAACCCCCCAAATAAAATAATGAATAAACGTGTGCCCTCCAACAGCAAATGGCGGCCTATCAAAATCAGGCGTTCTAGAACAGTCTATCAGCTGTCCTGATGTCACTTACGACGTTTGCATAACCTTTGACATCTGAATCTGCTGTGAAACTAGAAATTGACAAACGAAAATGACAAAAATATGCTGTAGCTAAAATGTCTCGCGTTTTAATTGGTTTTCAAACACAGTGTTCTTGTTATAATAAAATAAACAAAAATGACGAAAATTGTAATGAGCTAAAGAAAAAAACGAACTTTTACTGAAAAAGTGCACAGAAAGACCTTCCATAATAACTTATTCACATAACGGGACTTCTATAAACAAAAAATAAATGTAATTATTCTACAAATATTACAAAAGAACCCTCAAAAAGAGGCCCTTTAATGTAAAGTGATAGTCAACCAAAGGGTTTTGTATATTTTCTTAAATTTAGTTTTTTTTCTGAATTTAGTGATGATGTTTAAAATGTTTAAACAAGTTAACGTTGGTGCTTTATGTATCATGAAAAAAATAAGTAAAATCAAGTGAGGTTCTGTACATTTAAGAGCCAAGTCTCCCTGCTGCATTTTCGAGCGATTCAGACTTTCGCGCCTTTACAAACTGTACTTGTATTTATTGATATTTTACTTTCTAATTTTGCAAGTATATACAGAAATCATAAGAGCCAAGTATCCGATCGCGAACATCAAGAATTTTTTGCTCCGAAGCAGAGGTCGCCACAGTGCAGGGCATTAAATTGCGTTTGCAAGGGCAGCTCTCTTTACGAATTACTTCCTTATTTATGAACCGATTTTGAAATTCTTTGTTTTGTTTGAAAGAAGAAACTGGTGGAAATAGGCCTCTCGTCTCGGATTTTTAAAAGAGTGATTTTTTAGTAAGTTATAAGTCCGCAAAATATGGGTATATTTGAAGCCGAAAAAGACAAACTTCTATTCGTTTTTTTTTAAATCGCCGACGAGACGACTCTTAGGGAATGCTTTCTGTATATGCTTGCAAAATTAGAAAGCAAAATATAAATAAATAGCAGTACAGTTTGTAAAGGCGTGAACGTCTGAATCGCTCGAAAATGCAGCAGGGAGACTTGGCTCTTAAGCAGTAAAGCTCCAAGAACCTTGGAAACACGGGCACTTTCAGCACATGGTTTAATTTATCAAATCGAATCAAAGGCGAAATTCAATATCAACAATAGAATAAAAGAAAAGCAGGTACCTAATGGAAATTGAACACGTGATTTACATGAAATATAATGAATACAACAGAAGTTGCTTTTGATGTTTTGAACATAGGTATTTGGTAAAATAGTAAATTTAGATTATTTAGACAAGAACCAGGAGTTTATGATCAATATTATTCATTGTTTAACTGCCATAAAGGTATACCTAGTTGCTAAAGCTTATTTATTTACCTACCTCTGCAGTAACATCGTTGAAAAAATCGTAGCAAGAAAACATGGTCTAAATTTTTATCACTGGTATTAATTTCTATCACTAGTCTATGGTCACTATTAAAGTGATTTTCACGATTAACTCACAGTTTACTAAAAAAGCCTAAGTTATGCAGTTTACGAAATTTATGAATTTGCAAGCCAACAACCGACTTTACAGATAACTGAACCCCGTTTGTGATAAACTGCACTGTACCCTTGCTAACAGGGGTTTTTACTAAGAAGGGGTAAATTAGCACGACTAAAGCCGGCAGGTAGGTGTAGGATGGCAAGAAAATTCAAATTCTGCAATGGAACTACACAATATTGCCAACTACAGTTTATGGCCAGGTGAGTGGCCAGGCCAATAGGTAAGTTTCAAGAGTATGCTGTATTTTAATACAGTATGTAGGTACAGTCTGCAAAAATATAAAAAAAATGTTTTAACATTTCAAGGGCCACAAGTAAAATTTGAAATTAGAAAAAATACAGTCTGTTTAGTTAGCTGACTGTTTCGAATTCACGAAGAGTATGAAACAATTTTCTGAGAAATTGGGTCTAGCAAGAAGAACATTAAAAACGGGACAAGAGACACCTAATCGGAAGAAAGAAAAAAGCAGATAGATGGAAGGAATATTTGGGAATCTTATATGCAGGACAAGAACTAGGAGATATATTAGAAATGGGAATCAGTGTAGAGTGGGATAATTTAGGCTGTCCTATAATGCGGGAAGAGTTTGAACTAGTATTCGAAAGTTTAACAAGTAATAAAATTAAAAATTTTAAGTACCCCCGACACAACGTCTGAACACCTCTTTTTAAGTTATAGCTAAGAACCATCTCGATCACGTCAGCTTTCAAACAGGCATGAAAAAGGAAGGTTCGTGCAATAAAAATGAAATTGATAAGAACAAGAAGAAAATTATGTAGGTATTTAATAGCTGCGAGTATTATACGAGATATTATACCAGAAAAGACTGCATATTCCATTTAAGCTCTAAATTTGAAATCTCGCACTGTAGGTAATAATTCAACATTTCATATTTTCAATTTTATAACTACATATAGGTAGTATAGGTTTCTGTTGTTTTTTTCTGCTGCGAAAAGCATGAAATATAATCTTATTGCAAATTTTACAAACAATAACCTCAACCTTGCATATTTGATGTTGGAATTACTGCTACCTCACATGTTGGTGTATGTATACAAGTTGCCTTATTCCGAGCCTTATTCTCGGTCTATATTGCACAAACGTATACGTACCTATGCAATGGGCAATCGGACAACTTTTTTTTTGTTTCGTAATTAGAAATAACTTTTCAAAATATCTGACACGTGTTCGTTGCACTAAATATAAAATCGATATAATTTTGATAGAAATAAGTAACTAGGTGTTTATTGGCCCTCTGGGTTACATTTATTTACTCACCAATAGCCCAAAATTTAAACAATGGCGATTTTAGCACGAAGCGCGCCTTCGGAGAATTAAACAGAAACACGTGCTGCCCCGGGTACGTCATTAGCTTAGAAGCGCTTGTGATTGGTCATCTGAATTGATGTTTTGATACCCAGAAAGCTTTACCTTACGTGGAGTTTGAGTCGGTAAAGTAGGGAGCAATAACGTTCAGAATAATCAGAATTTGACATTTGGAAATTTACCTATTATTTTTATTTGTATTGGATGTATAAAAAAATAGTTCTCTGTCGTTTTTGCTTCGCCTCCCCCCCCCCCCCCCGGGAATTTTGGAGGCGACATAAAATCAATTTCTAAATTTATTTTTGCATGGAAGTTTCCGAAAACCATGTACAATAAGGTATATAGCGCGTCCAGCGAAAAATTGGGTACGCCGCTGTTTGAATATATCGGTATTGATTATACAAATGTAAAAATGATACTTAAGCAGAAATTAACTTTGTAGATTGCATAATACAGTCTGGTACCAAAATATGAATGTACAAATACTTTTATCAGCTACAAATCAATAAGCCTGCCTTAAAGTATTCGTAATACATTCATATTTATATCAAATCAGTAGCAAACCACGTGCATGTTTCATAGTAGGTATGTAGGTGCAAATTAGACCAAGTATTAGATCTCATGATACAATAATTGTACAATTCACTGCCTGGCGAGGTACTTGTTCGAGGAGTAGTTGTTCTAACGGTCCAATAGGTACCACTCATTTCGCCAATTTATAAATTCGTGAGGCGAGTGTTTTAATTCACTCGAGAGTTGGATACTGTACTTTATCTGCAAAAACTCATACCTAGGTAGTTGGACTTTTAAGGGTAGACTAAACCCCTTATTCTAAATAAAGCTTCATTTACACCCAATTCGATAAAAAGAATAAGACTTAATACTAATAAAGATATGAGGTAAAAGGTGCCTTCTACATGGACACACTGTATAACATGTGGGTACAAAGAATAATTATTTTCGTGTTTGCTTGAATACATGAAGTTGCCCGGAACACAGAATTTCTCACAGCAATTCAATTGCGAAAGTTATTTCCAGTTTAGAGAAACAAAAAAAATACTCTCCGATTTTACCCATGAGCGGGGATTGATAGAAATAGAAGGGCAATCTGTCGGGGCGCAGATATGAAATTGAGAAATTGGCACTGCGCATTTATGAATATTTAAGGCAAGTTTAGCTAAGTGCTTTTGTTTATTATGTAGGTACGCGAAAACCTTGAAAGTTTCAAAAACGGAGTAATAGGGGTCATCGTCCAGTCACAACAAACGTGAAACTGAAACACCACGTTTGAAGGCGATGTTTACTCACTCTTCGGACCACGATCAAAACTCCTTCACTTCCTATCCATATAAATTCTGAATTCAGATGACGTTTTGTCATAAGAACATTCCGAAAAAAAATTAAGCGACTTCCACAGCAAAATTTTACCGACGGCGCAAAAAACAATGGAATTTGGTTTGACAATCTACTAAATTTGGAAATTTACAGTTTGTACGTTTGCAGTGCCGGAAATTTCTACTCATTGTGCAAGTAAAAATCGAGAAATAATTTTCCTTACCTTTGAGATTGGCCTTTTAGATACTCGACATTAACGGGCATCCACTTTGAAAAACCTGCAATTTCACAACAATCCGATTTTATTTCCTTGATGCACACTTTATTAAAACGTAAATTAATCGATAGGTGAAGCAAAATGCTAAGTGCAATCAAATTTTCAATGGTCTTTATTAAGCACTTCCCGAAGAAGATTTTTGCACCATGTGATTTCACTAGAACAAAAAAGTCAAGTGCTCGAATATCGCGTAGAGCACGATGACAAAAGACCATTAAAATACATTTTGCTCTTTCCTGTACTACTTTGACTTGTTCCGTATTCTCGCCTGTCAAACGACTCACCTTCACTTTAATTTTCACATATCAGGGATAACTGTTATTGCACATTATTGTAATTGAAATTAAACAGTCGGATGAAACTAAAACGGGCAAATAAATTATTTTCACGGCATTCAATACGCTGCACTTCCACTTCTCTCGAACTAAATCATTTTATTTGCTGTGTTGCAGATGTCAGAATCATGCATATGTGGACCCTCTTGCGGCTATCCCGAGTATCATACGTTGACAACGCGCGACTTTCAATTCGATCTAGGCATCAAAAGTATTGTCATCGAAAATGAATTTAGACGCTGTCTTAACGAGTTTAGAAACCTCTGGACAATATGGGCATGTAATCAGTACAGAAGAAAGTTTAATACTCTACAACTCGTTGTTATTATTGCAAAACGAGAATCATTTTAGGAGCGTTTATTTTTGGGGAAAGATTTTTGGAACTGAAAAGGATTATTATATTGCTTACGGATACGTAAATGACATATTAACTGAAAGAATTTATTACTACAGTACAAACTGTACTGATTGGGGCTTACTTCCTCGGGCTACAGAAAATGGTTTACTACTTACTCCTCTGTGCACCACAAAATTCCAGGGAGATCCAGCGTTAGTGATCGATATACTGATCGAACAATACGAAAAGGGCTTTGGAGAAAATATAGATAGACCGATAATAAGAAAACTTAAAGAAGAAGATAGGCTAACAGCAACTGTAAGCTTAATAAACAGTGAAGGTGTTCTGGTGCCTCGAGGAGCACTTTATAAGAGAGCCGATGGCGTGATTGTAGAAAATAAAACTTTCGAAGGTTTGACCTTATTGGAAGCTCGAGAAATAAAGTCATTTTTGCACTACAGAATTCCACTACAGAAATGGAACACAAATTTATTGACGAGAGATGACTACAATTATGCGATGGATTTTTTGGATACCGCAGATTTGGATATTCCGGAAGGATGCTGGTCGATTCAGTTGGCAAGTGGGGACAGTCTTGTAATGGTAAAATCTCTTTACTGGCCCGGAGCTTTGGCTTTCCACTTTGTAGAGACGCCCAAGTACGGTTTTGTTTACTTCGGACATGGGAAGAAAATTCTAGATGTACCTTTTTTGCTTCATCCTATGTAATTATTGTTGCAATAAATAACTCAAAAGAGAACACATGTTCCCAATTTTAATGATATGATCAATTGCACTATTTCAAACTCTGCTTTCGTTATTTTTAGTTAAATTACATAAATTCTAAACAGCAACCTGGTTTCATCACTTTGTTTGGCACCAAACACGCTCAAATTTTGGTGACACTCACGTGCACGGCAAAGGTCGGGCGTTATGTATCCATACTCTTCCTTCATCTAAGATTCCTATAGACTGTTTCAGAATGGCCTGATTTTGATTAGACACTAATAGTAGCTACCGGTTGCATACAATACGCATGCGCCGTGGACATTACACTATATCAATATATAACGTTTAAGTAACTCGTTCTTGGAACACATCGGCAATGATCTTAATCTTAGTGGGTGTTCGGGTACCGTACAGAACTGCCGTGTTGGTCTCCTACGGCTAGACGAGTTCTGATCCCGCACGGGTCTCGCATCTTTTGTTTGTTTCCACATCATCTTTTTGCCAAAATATTCGTGTGTCTGGTGCGAAAGGGCAAGTAAGGGCTTTGTTTAAAATGCGTTCTCTCAGCTTTAGTTTTTTTTTACCCTTCCAAAATGCGTGCGCATGCGTATTGTATGCTACCGGTAGCTACTATTAAGGTCTCGTTGATTTTGACAGGCCGCTATTTTCTGTTGGACGACAGAGTATGGATACACAACGTTATGCACCTTAGTGTTACCAAAATTTGATCAGATTTGGTGCTAAACAAATTGGTGATGTTTAGAGTTCATGTAATTTAACTTAAAATAACGAAACAACGTTTGCAATAGTGAAACCAGGCATATCATTTTAAGAATTTTCGTTCAATTCTCGGCGTAAAGCGACTAAGTTTAAGTTACGCCCCTTTTTTGGTGCCAAATGGTAACACAAACATCTGCTTTGCTATTTCTCCCCTTCTTCCCTCCAATAAGCTTTAAACAAACAAATGTGTGCCTTCCAGCTGTCAATTGTGTAACGTAATTCTAAAATGATCTATTAAGTAATCGAATTAAATTATTGATGTTTTTAAGTCAAATTAGTCTGTAACCAGAGAATCGAAACTAAATAGACTCCTACTGCTCCTGGTTTACTGTAAAACATGGTTGGTCATTGCGCACCTTTTGGGGACCACTGAAAATTTGATTTTAGGGACGTCAGGATGCGGAATAAGGCAACTGGAAGTAGTTCTAGTTCTAGTTCTAGTTGCTCTAATGAGGAACCCTGCAATGTATACACCACATAAGTGGCACGTCACAACCGTCAGATTTTCATTCCAAACAAAACAAAGCCACGTGCTATCTGACGTTTTAACCTAACCTATGCAATATAATTATAGTCATTTTCAAGTTTTTACACGTAAGCGTAACGCACAAATAGAAAATAAATTGTTTTCACTCCAAAACTTCTAGTATTATATTGCAAAAATTAACTTAAGACGTTGTAAATAATACTGATAAACGTCAAATGGCGCGTGTATTTGTTTTGTTTGGAATGAAAAGTTGACGTATGACCTATGACGGAAGCACTTATGCGGTGTATTGCAGAGTTCCGCATCCTGACGTCACTGTTAGTGGAAAATTAATTTGCTGCCAAACTTCTGCAAGATTTTTCGATTACGGACATGTTTTCCTACATTTCGTTTCGAAGATGTTAAATTATGGACAACATTTAAATGGCAACTACGAGTTATGCTGGATTTGGAATAGAAATTGTTACTCCATTCCTGTCTACAGACGCTGTAGACGAATTTTGTAAGATCCTGTCTGACGAAATTAGTTCTATTAATATTGGCAACACTGGTTCCCGGAATGACTAACCATTAGAGGTGGAGAACTATCGATAGTTATCGATATTTGCCAACAATACTATCGGTAATTATCGATAGTTTTCGATAGTTTTGGAAATTCTCAAAACGCAGTTAGGTGTAAGCAAAAAGAAAGAAACATTCTTTTTCTTGTAAAATTTAAAACAGCAGAAAAACTTCGAATAAATTTTATTCGTAGAAACTTAAAAAACTAGAAACTACAATAACCAGTCATTTTTATTCAAAAAAATTAAAGCATCTACATTTTTCTCTTTAGGTTTTGACCTCCTTTCGGAAACAATCTACCCTATTGCACTAAAAATTTTGTCCGATTCTACACATACGTCACATTTAGCATATAAATATGGAAAAAATGGCAGTTAGTTGTATATGTATAAGGTTTGATCTTTAAAAATGCACCATTTAAAAATATCGAAAACTATCGATAGTTCAAAATAATAATCGATATATTTCGGTAGTGAGAACTATCGATAATAATCGATGTCACTATCGATAGTTCTCCACCACACTAGCATCTACAGATAGGTGTGCAACTGTCATTCCCAATACCGCGTCGACGTACGGTGGCACGGTTCAGCTCAGAGAGAACGCAAACTCGCAAACACTAACTTGTAATTTGAAAAGCAAGCGGACCTGCGATTTGAATAGCAGTAAAGTATTTGTATAAAGGTAATGCTTGGTAAGTCCATTTAAGTCATTATTTTCATGTTAAGAGCAGGAAATTTGCGTGAAACTTTCGAAATTTAGTGGAGAATTAATAAAACATGTGGGTAAGTAACGATGGATAGCAGTAAATGCATTATATCCACAAAAAATCATTAGTGTTGAGTAACGCAATCACCGAATCGCCGGATCTCCAAATACCCAGTGCAGTAAATGGGTCTCATTGACAGTTTGATTCCCCCACCTTAAATCTCTCAATATCCGAATAACCAAATCAACAACTCTCCCTGGCACAAAAGGCAGCTTTAGTGTAGGTGTAGGTAGATATGTGCATATCTGTGCATATCTTTATATAAATGTACTAGCGGCCCGCTCCGGCTTCGCACGGGTATAAAATAAATAGCCTATGTCACTCACTGAAAAAATGATTAAAATCGATCCAGTAGTTTTGATTTGGATAAGGATTAATGCTGTATTGGTTAAAATCGCTTCGAAAATTAGCCATTATTTGTCGTAAAAAGTAAATGACAAAAAAATGTTATTGTGGGATATCCATAAGAGATAGACATATACCATCGCGGAGTTTTCTGTAGACCTTTTCAATATGTACAATACTTAGTACATTATTTTGATAAATCTCGTAGGGTTCAGCCTGCGTTTGCAATGTAAGCGGAAAAAATGTAATTATTTACGACATCACATTAGAAACCTCAAAAATAAAAGTATTTCTCCACTATTTAATGGATGTTATTATACATATAAACCTTCCTCTTCAATCACTCTATCTATTAAAAAAAACCGCATCAAAATCCGTTGCGTAGTTTTAAAGATTTAAGCATACATAGGGATATAGGGACAGAGAAAGCGACTTTGTTTTATACGATGTAGTGATTTAAATCTTCCTGAATAAATATATATATATTTATTTTTATTTTATTGACCACACAATTGGTTATCATAAAAAGATAATAAGGTTCGTATTTTAATAATTCTGTTTATTGTTTGTAATATTATATAATTCTAGTTATTATCTATGTATTGCCAATTGCCCGTGTTCAAAATTGCGTGTAGAGCGGTAAAGTTCATTTCTTCGTCGTTTGGCTATTATAACTCCATTTTTGGCTTGTTTTTTTTATTTTCTTGGTTTTTTGACTTAATAATTATATCATATGAATCTCTTGAAAGTGATTCAATAAATTTCGTGCATGGGATTCATGATAGGTAATTACACAACGGGCATTTTTTGCTGCCTTGCTTAGGAGCTTCCGAAGTTATACAATTTAATTCTGAATGTGTTTTTTGTGACATCGTAAGTTTCTTAAATGACTGATTTTTTTTCACAATATTCACATTTATACTGAAATATCTTTGCTTCGCTTTTAATGGGTGCTATGCAATCCAATTTACCTTAAATACACACCATTATTATAGCAACAATATTCAAGTGGGTATGCCTAAGTACACTTATCAGGGTGTAATTTTTTTACATGTTTCCGTAAATTATACAGCTTAGAAAACTGTTTCTCACACTCTTTGCACCTCTCCCAAAGGACTTGTACCTTGACGCAGTTCTAGTAATACTGGGACGGGTGGGATGGCTTGCGCGCTTCAATGATCTAAAGAGCCGAACCATAGGTTTAACCATATTGGAGGGGTTTTTATTTGAGAAGCCAGACTAAATCAAGTCCCTGGAAGGGGGCAGCAGCTCTTTCAGTAATCATAGTGGCAGAGATCGTGAGGGTTGGTATGGCACTGTGATACACACTACTGCGATGTGGAAGGCAACGGGAAACCACCACATTATTTTATCCCTAGTACAGCGTACTTTAATTTATGATGATGGCACCTTCTGGAGTAAAATATTCCGGAGGTAAAATAGTCCCACATTCGGATCTCCGGGCGGGGACTGCTTCGGGGGGAGTCATCAGAAATGATTCACGAGTCGGAGCGTGGAATGTTAGAAGCATGAAACAAGTAGGGAAGTTAGAGAATTTGAAAATTGAGATGGATAGGTTAGCATTAGACGTAGTAGGTATCAGTGAAGTGCGATGGCCAGAAGCTGGAGACTTCTGGAGCGGAGATTTTAGAGTAATACACACAGGATCTGTAGGAGGAAATTCGGGAGTAGGAATTGTTATGCGGAAAAAAGTAGGACAGAGTGTAGAAAATTTCTTACAGCAAAGTGACAGGGTAGTTATGGTTAGGTTAGATTCGAAACCTGTAAAAACAGTAATAATACAGGTATATATGCCCACTTCTAACTACAGTGATGAGGCCGTAGAGGCAGTTTATAGTGATATTGAATATGTGCTAGATTTGGTGAGAGGGCACGAAAATTTAATAATTACAGGAGATTTCAATGCAGTCGTAGGCACAGGGCGAGAGGGCGGAATAGTTGGCCCCTTTGGATTAGGCAATAGGAACGATAGGGGAGTTAGACTGATAGAGTTCTGCGATAAACATAACTTAACGGTCGCGAACACTCTATTTCACCATCATGTTAGGAGATGCTATACGTGGAAGATGCCAGGAGACTTAGGGAGATATCAAATAGATTACATTCTCGTTAGGCAAAGATTTAGAAATCAAGTTAGGGATTGTAGAAGTTATCCAGGAGCAGATATAGATAGTG
The DNA here is from genome assembly GCA_963966045.1 of Xestobium rufovillosum. Classification (NCBI taxonomy): domain Eukaryota; kingdom Metazoa; phylum Arthropoda; class Insecta; order Coleoptera; family Ptinidae; genus Xestobium; species Xestobium rufovillosum. Next base: position 48,428,845 of record OZ014492.1, on the reverse strand, counting down.
ATCACAGCATAGTCGTTATGAAAGCCAATCTTAAATTTAAGATTTTGAAAAAACGAAGCGGAAGAAGGTATCTTGACCCAGAGAAACTAAAAGATGATGATATGCGCAATAAGTTCGAGAAAAAGACAAACGAAACACTAAAGGACACGGGTGGAAATATTGTTAGGGACATAGAGGAAGAATGGAATTGCATTAAAAATAGTTTAGTTTCCTCAGCTAGGGATATTTTGGGTCATAAACAGAATGAAAGTAGGAAACCCTGGATAACAAAACATATTGTGAGTCTAATAGAGGAAAGGCGAAAATATAAAAATAGGTTAGATGAAACAGGGAAACAAAGATATAAGGCGATCAAGTGGGAAATTATTCGGGAATGTAGGAAAGCGAAAGAGCAATGGATCGATAATAAATGCAAAGAAGTGGAAGATAAATTCGAAGTAGGAAAGACTGATGAAGCATATAAAATAATTAGGAGAAATTTTAGAGAAGTTGGATCTAGTACCAAAAACATTAGAAATGAGGCAGGAGATATCCTAATCGGAAGTGGGGAGAAGGCAGATAGGTGGAAAGAATATTTAGGAAACTTATATGCGGGACAGGAAGTGCAAGATATATTAGAAAGCGAAAGCAGTGTAGAGGGGGATAACCTAGGGAGTCCTATAATGAGAGAAGAGTTTGAGATAGCACTAAAAAGTTTAAGGAATAATAAAGCACCAGGTATAGACGGCTTGCAGGCAGAAATCTTAAAGTGCGCAGGTCAAGAGGTAATAGATCGTTTATTTAAACTAGTTAGTCGCATATACCTGACAGGCGAGATTCCAGAAGATTACAAACGGAACATCATAGTAGCTTTGCCAAAAAGAAAAGGCGCGGATAGATGCGAAAATTTTAGAACTATCAGTTTAACTTCCCATGCGTCAAAAATTTTAACTAGAATTGTGCAAAGAAGGATGGAGAAAAAGGCGGAAGAAATATTAGGAGAAGATCAGTTCGGATTTAGACGAAATAGAGGAACGCGCGAGGCCATTCTAGCTTTACGAGTAATTATAGAAAAAACGATAGAAAAGAGAAAGAGCGTCTATATAGGATTTGTAGATTTAGAAAAAGCCTTCGACAACGTAAAATGGGGGAAGATGTTCGAAGTGCTGAGAAAGGTAGGGATGAAATACAGGGACAGAAGAATAATACATAATCTCTACAAAGAGCAAAAGGCAGTTATAGAATGTGAGCAGGAACAAAGGGAAGTAGATATCCGGAAGGGAGTGAGACAGGGATGTGCATTGTCACCTCTAGTTTTCAACTTATATATCGAAGATGCGATTAATATTGTTAAGGAAAGAACAGCCTCAGGGATCAATGTACAGGGCCAAATTATTAACATGCTCAGATTTGCGGATGATATAGCAGTGTTAGCATCTAGCAAAGAAGAATTAGGAGCGGCTTTGAATGAAATGGAAGCAGTTTTGACACAGGGCTTCGGCATGAAAATCAATAAAAAGAAAACTAAAATTTTGGTATGTAGGGGATGTGAAAATAGAACTAAAATGGAAATACAAATTGGAAATGAGAAGATAGAGGAGGTCGCGGATTTCTGCTACTTAGGAAGTAAAATAACTCAAGACGGTAGGAGCACTAAAGATATAAAACAAAGAATGGCGCAGGGCCGAGTTGCGTTTAACAAAAAGAAACAACTGTTATGCTCGAGAACGGTTAATATAGAGACTAGGAAGAGACTCTTAACGTCGTATGTATGGAGTACGGCATTATACGGGTGCGAAACTTGGACAATAGGAGAAGCGGATAGAAAAAGAGTAGAAGCGTTTGAAATGTGGTGCTACAGACGCATGATGAAGATACCTTGGATAGATAAGGTTAGCAATAGGGAAGTATTAGAAAGAGTTGGGGAAAAGCGAAAGGTATGGAAAACAATAAAGAGTAGGAGAGATAGGATGGTAGGACACCTTCTAAGACACGAAGGAATAGTTCGTGACATACTAGAGTCAGAGATAGGAATAAAAAGAGGTAGGGGTAGGCCTAGATTAGACTACTGCTCTCAAATAGTTAGGGATGTAGGATGTTCTACTTTTAGGGAAATGTGTAGGTTAGCTCAGGATAGAAAAGAATGGAGGTACGCGTCCAACCAGTCTTCGGACTGAGAACCTTATGATGATGACTCTTTGCACTTTAGAATATCCATTTTAATTTTACAACCACAACTTTATACACCTATATTGAAAATAACGTAAACGACACAGACTTCTTTGAAAAGACTTGAACAGTGGAAGTGAATACAAAAATTTGTTAAAGAATGCACTCCCAATTTTAACACAAACTTTCACTTCCCGCCACAACGCGCTGACGCGGGATTGGGAATCATAGTTGCACACCTATCTGTAGATGCTAGTCTCCACCACTACTAACCATGACTGCAGAAAACATTACATTTTTGCTCTATGGCAGAAAATGACATTCGCTTGGAAACCAGTGATTTTATTACGGATAACTATGGATTTTATTATAAATATTATAAAATTATAAAATCACTGATAGAAACATGTTGGATGTTATTATTGTTATGATATTATTTTGAATAAAATTTAGGTATGTTCCGTTTTGTTCATTTTAATTATTATTTCTTGCTCTTTACGTGATTTATAATATAGGAAGGTGCAATTGCTAACAATTTTGGCCGTAAAGAGAATTCAAATTTTGCATGTAATATTACACGTAAAATTGAGTCTTACATTACAGTAAGTATATACCTATAATACCTTTTATTACATGTAAAATTGGATTGTAATATTACACGTTACATGTAAATAATCTTTATTCACAATCGGTTAGTAATAAGTCGATTGCCAACTTTTAAAAAGTTTGCAAGTAGGTTATTCCTTAACTTCTACTTCCCGACCGGGTTGGAAGATTTTCCACCCGGGTGGAAAATTGTAATTGTATTATGTAATAAGCATGGGATAAAATTTCCTACCGGTTTTTCTGCGGTCTTGGGGAGTTCTGCTTGAGTGTACTCCAACTGACTACCATACATATTTTACCACCAGAAATACTCTTTCACGAGTTATTTTAATGTCAAAAATAAATTAATTACGGAAGACTACATACGAATTCAGATAGGATGGTAGTACACTTTCTAGGACAAGACATTTTAAACGCAGTGAGAGGTAGGTACATGAAGATCAAAATCTGAGTAAAAAACGAGAAAATTTCAAAGCATATTATTTACTGTCTTATACACATAAAAATAACAGGTTTTTGGATGAAACTAACAATTTGACAAAAATATAAATCGGCAAAACTTGAGTTGCATTAATCGATCCAGCCCGTTAAGAAAAGAAAAAATAATTCTCAAAAGAAAATAGTCCTATTATGTTGACATTTCAACGACAATAATACTGGTTCTCTCCGGTCTTTTGTCGCTTATTTGCTTTCATTTCCTCAAAGAATTCTTTAACGTCTTGCTCTCTAATGACCCTCTTATTCTTTGCAAATTCGGAGAAAAATTCCCCCAATTTTTCCTTCAGCTCTTGGTATCCTGCGATCATTTCTAAGAGTGGTACCCTGTCCATTGTTTTAAATAAGTCTTCTTGTCGCTTCTTTCTGTTCTCCTCCGCTTTTGCAATGCCTTTCCTTTCGTATTCTTGTACCGGATCTTGCGGATCAATCAAGTACATAACTTTTCCATTTTCATACATCTGTAAGCATTTTACGCACGTACAGAGTTGCTGACGCCAAGATATGTCCGCGAAGTATTTAGCGCAGATTTTTTGCGATTTCTCTTGCGGCATTTTGCATTCCATAATTGCCGATAGACTCTCTTTTTGAGTTGTATCTATTCCACGAACCAGGGGGTTCTCATCCTCTTTGGGCTTTGCATTTATTTCAACAGGAGTGTCACTTTCAGCTTGATCACCTAATTTGGAAACATCTTCAACTGCGTCGGCATCTTTAGTCTGGATATCTTCAGTTTTCTCACCAACAACATCCACAGCCATATCTTCACTTTGTGGTTCTACTATTTTAACAGCCAGACCATCGTAATGCAGAATAAACTCATGTTCTTCAACGCATTTATCGCAGATCATTTCTACAAAACTCTCCTCGACAAGCGAGCCCAAATGGCGCTCGTGATACCAGTCCTCGCACATAATGCACTGAATCATAATATCGAGTTCTGTATCTTCAGCGTCAGGATAAGGACGCAGGCAAGTGCAATACAACCCCCAATAATTATGATTGTAACAGTTCAAAACGTTCGTTTCTGACTTCGTGTTGTCGAGTTTACAAGTAAAGTTGGCAAATTTGGAATTACCACAATCGCAACGAAAATTTCTTTTCGTATACAGCTCAATCAACTCATGTCCTTCGTGGCAATGCAAACAACAAGCAAGGCAAACTCCAGCACAGTTTGCTACATTATCTTTTGCTTCCGGAGTACAGGTTAAGCAAGCGTAAAGTGCCTGCCTCTTCAAGTAACCCTACATCAAAAATAAATCAATGTTTGATATTAAACATCTAAGAAATATGCTTTACTTTGTCATAGGTGCAGTTTTTGTCATCGGAGGCCCCCAAAACAGCATCCGCTTGCACTAACATGACTTCTTGGACATCTAACACTTCCTTCAACGAATACACGGCTTCCTCTTCGTCTTCGTTGTCACTTACAGCTTCATTGTGTTTCTCAGCCATTTTTATTAAAAAATTTTGGACTTACTGGACTTGAATTTTATTATAACTGTAAGAATCTACCTTCTGAATGGAACGGAACAGTCAAAATGGCGAGATTTAGCGGGCATTCCATAAAGTAAAATTAAAAATGAATTTTGTTTGTTCAAGTGGTATAGTAGGTTGTGACAGGCTGACAGGTATCTTATGCTGCAGCTATTTGACGACAGATGGCTCTGGACTGCAAAAAAAACTATTATTATATAAAATTGTGGTAAATTCGAATTATTCGATATCCCTCATATGAGGGTAGGTACTTAAATCTGTAATATTTATTGATCCCTATAAAATACAGGTGCAGATAATGCATGTTACGTTGCAATTTAAGAATTCTCCTACATTCATCTGACTAAAGTATGGTTTTGCAAAAGACATGCGAAAAGGGACGCATTTTGCGTGGTGTCCTTTTAAAATAATCTATATTTACAGTGGGAAATCATGATACAGTTATCATGGTGGAATATCGATCGGTTTTGGCCAGATGTTGGTGCGATTCAACAATGACGTCGATTGCGCAAAACATCATTGATTTACCGGTAGTTCAGCGCCTACTCTAGTTCCAGAATATTAACCGGCCATTTGTGTATGTCGGCCCAAGGGGTATGTAGGTAACACTTTTTTTTAAATTTCTTGCGTGAACATTTTCCTCTGGCACCCAATGCAGATTCTTCAAAAATTATTGCCCGTCTTTGACAATGTGCGAATTGGGTAGCTTTTTGGTGAAATTTGTGTAGTATTATTTCATTGATTATTTTAACAGGTGGTTCATTCAGAACTGGTTCATAGGATACCAGAAATACATCAGATTATTGCCCCACTAAACGAGAGCTAAAATTATTAATTTTGTAGTTGCTAATTGATGAAATCTGTACGTCCTCGTTTTTCTAAAATTTTTACGCCAGCTGCAATACATACTCGTATCCATTAATGTTGAATATATTTATGCCTATCCATCATTTACAAAAAGAGAAATTAACAATTTAGTAGTTTCTAAGGTGTATTTCACAATTTTGTTTTACAAATTACAATTTTGTGTAGATCTGTTTAGAAACACAGTTCTGGATTCCGTAGTTCATTTTAGTTCATTTAGTTTCAATTTGGGGGCGTGGCTCACAAATGTCACCACTTGTTTTCATTCATAACTTTTAAAAAAACATTAAATTATAGGAGCAGGTACATTATTAATTTTTTTTAGGTCACTCATGATGTTAATTCTATTTCTGTTGGCTACTGGAACTTTGGCCTATATACCGGCAGAAAAGGTAAAGTACCTACAAGAAAAAATAAATTAATACTTTCCTTTTATTTCACCAGGGCAATCTTTTTGCTGGGGCCATACTGCGTGAACTAATAGACTTAAATAAAGACGTGCCCGACTTGGCTTATTTTGGATTCCCCGAACCAAGATTAACGCTAGGTGGTCGATCTTTGGGGAAAGAATTAGAAGAGGAACAGCTCTTTCCAGTTGACTATGAAAGCGTAGGCGAAGCGATTCATCCGAGTCTTCGTGACCAGGAGTTTTTGGAACACAGCAGCTTATGGGGTAATCAGTTGATGTCGGGCGGGGCGGGTGAAGGAAAGCAATTGTTAAGACCGGAAGGGACGATGAAGAACCGCCAAGAGGTTAAAACAGATGGAACTTTGCCGTCGTATTGCAATCCTCCAAATCCTTGTCCTTTGGGTTACACTGGTAAGAAGAACGATGTGTTGATTCAGCAATTCATGTTAGTCACTTACGTCACCAACCTTTGTTGGTGACCGGTAACTTACATGACATAAATTTTTCGAAAAGTTCATTTCCAAAGTTATTTAAATTTTTAATTCTTAAATGTAGCAGCTTTTGTAATTTTTTGCTCTTTACAACTTTAGCAGAACAAGGCTGTTTGGAGGAATTTGAAAACACAGCTTCGTTTAGTAGAAAATATCAGTTCTCACAGGACTGCATGTGTGACAGTGAGCATATGTTTGACTGCCCCAATCCCGCGGAACCAATCTCTCAAGACGCTATGGACAGCATCAACGATTTGGAATTCAATCAGTTCTTGCAACGCACAATGCAGGTAGGCACGAGTGGGTTTTTGGGAAAAAAATTATTGACTCATATAGGAAACTTTGTGGATTCTCCATAAGTTTGCCTCACAAGTCAAAACAGTGACACAGTGGATAAACTCAACACGTATTTCGCTGACAACGTCACCATCCTCATACTAAACAGCATGCTGTCGAATAGGCAGGTTCGGTAATTTTCAAATTTCATTAAAATTGATAGAGTTTATTATACTGAAGGCAGTTATGTTGTTAATTTTTGTTAAAAAAAAATTCCTTCGCCTGTGAAGCCGTTGCAAAGTTTTCCGTCGGTGCGAGGATAGAAATCGTACCTTGCAGCGAGAGTAGGCCCCGTGACGTCAGAACTTAGTATAACGTACAAGACCCAGCTTCAGCGTGTATCTAATACCTACGTAGCGTAGTTTTTTGATTCGCGTGAGTTGTATTTGTTTCCGTTTTTTTAAAAAATTTCCAATCCGTTATAAAACTGTTAACTTGATAACTTGTCAATCACTTAGGTATACATACCTACATAAATGAGTAGGTATGTATTGTATTGTATTAGAGAATATAGGTAGGTACCTATTTTACAAACAGAAGTAAGCAGGTATCTACAATCTACATACCTACTTATACTGAATTATAAAAGGCATGTACAGTTAATAAATTGTTGACTTTGTTTTACTTATACCGGTCTGCCTTTACACTACTGTTTTGAGGTTGAATGAAATTGGGGTTAGATGCAAGAATCACACACCATTTCCACATTTACCGGGGCATTTACCTACCTACTACATAAATATGGCAAATTATGTGAATCGGACTTTTGATACCCTTGTTGCATCATTATATCGATTATGTTGTCTTTGTTTTATGTTTCCTTGACACCTTACTTTAAAAATTCACGCTCGAAATAGTCCCAATAAGTATGTTATGAGATAGGTACCGCTTCACGGGCACTTCAAGAGAAGTGGGAGGAGCGCCTTACGAATCTCTGACGTCAAACCAATAACAAAGCGAACTAGCATGTGGGCGTGATAAGCTAATTTCTTTCGCTTATTACGCCGCAAAAAAATTTTTTAGAAAAAAAATTTCGCCGTAAATCAATTACAATAACAATTTTCTGTAATTTTCATGCCAAAAATAGATATCTTATTTTTCTCCGAACCTCCCTATTGATCTCTTGCGTGCCTATATTTTCCTTTAAGACAACTGAAAGTTATGATTTGTTCTTCTAAAGTACACTCCTATTGTGACGTTGAACCATTCATTATTTCTTTTGGCGACAGTGACAGTGATACTAGCGATTCTGAAAGTGATGATTAAGACCTGCATTATTATTGCACTATTATTTTTTTAACAGAATTAAGACGCATAATCTAATATTAATGATTATTCTGCAATAAATCACATTACATTTGTCTTTTTACATTCTGAATTACCTTTGATACTAATAATTTTCTTAATACACGTTGAATATTACCTATTTACTGAATTTTTATTATTTAATATTTATTCGCTATAGAAAAAATATCCACGCCACTGTTTCGCTGAGTTAGATGCAGTCTGTGGCAGGCGCCAACGCGTCGCCCCTCAGTCGCTCTCCAACTTAAATCTGTTGAGCTGTATTTATTAATTGGGAATAATGTGACAGAACTTTCATATTTTCAGATAGAACCAGCCCTTCAGCACAAGAATTTGGTGGCAAAGAAGTTCAATGCATATGGAAAGGTAACATAAAAGTTAAAGTTGTACTTTTAAGGCTAGATTAAACCCTTTATACAGGGTGGCCCATTAGTGCGGGACGGTCTATATCTCTTGAACCATTCAAGGCATCATAATGAAATTTTGCAAGTGCTTAGGAAACCTTATGCCGCATATCGTAAAATTATTTTGGTGTATACAGGGTCTTCACATTTTGCGTAACAAACCAAAGTTATATTTTTTTAAATGGAAACCCTCAATTTTGTTTACATATTATTCACGTTCCCCATAAAAATTCATGGAAAATGATATACCATATTATGGGGTTTCCGGCAGGGGATGTTAAGATATTGCCATTTTAGTGCCAATACCTATCTTTGTGGCACTGCTGACGCCTATACTTACCGAAGCTGTCTACGATTTCTTTATCGAACTAGATTCACAGACTATTCTATTAATTTGCAAATTCTGTTAATACCTTTGTACAATACTTTGTATTATACAGGTGGTCAACATACGAATAATTGAAATTTTCTCAAGAATTTCAAATGAAACACCCCGTATATTAATTGCACATTTAATAGCCAGTTTACTAAGCTCTTAATTGATGCAGGAATTGCCAGGTCTGCGGCTGACAGTTTCTACGGAAATTGAAATTGAAACTTAAAAATTTTCAATTTCAATGTTATTTTTTACAATTTTATTCGGATTTCCCCATTTAACTGGACCTGCCCCGTTTTAAATCGATTTAGTTAGGTAACTTTGTTGAGTATTTTGAATTCCTTGTTTTGAAATTTCGAGTTGCTTCAGGACAGATAAATGGTTAAAAGTAGATACAAATTATTAATAAGCTAAATATGACTTTGTAGAGGAAATAATGTAATTTAAACGAAAAGCTGGACGGAGAACAAATTTATAATGTAAATAATGTTTATTAACAGTGCCATTTTTATGGAAAGTAATTCGAAAACACTGCTTTCCCGAGATAACTCTTTTATTCTCACTTTTTATAGAAGAATCATATTTTGTAGTCAAAATGAAAATCGCGTTGAAATCATGTTACCTGTGATAAATTCAAGAATCAATCGTACCCCTAACCACATAAAATTTGAAATACTAAATACGCATTTCGGCAGCTAAGCTGCCATATTCAGCAGCAGGGAAAACCTATAAAATAATAAAAACCTATAATAAAAATAGCAATAACATTAATGAAAAAAAAAAAATTATATATATGATAATAATAATAACAACAATAATGATGATGTGAACAATGATAGTGACAATAACAATAATATAGGTCAGGTATTCTCTGCTCACCACTCCAAAAGAATCGAAGTGCACTCGGTCAGCTCTCAAGCTAGAATGAACTCCGCACGGAGAAAATCCCCAATATATACTTAAAGTGACGTAGCACTGACGTTACTTGTGACATCAACATTAATCACACTAGGATAGAAAATTCAATATCCGGGCATCGCTCATTTTTATACCACTCTATTCTTATTTTCACTATCACAAATAGGAACTTTATTAGGAGCGCATGCAAAATACAAATTACTAAGAATATAAAGGATAATAAATATAAAAGTAAGAGCACAGTGAAAAACAATCACTATTATAATATCGTTGAAGGACTCAGACAAAAAGATTGTTTTTATTTGAAAGCGGACAAGGGAAATAAGATTGTGGTATTAGATAAAGCAGATTACTTCAATAGAGTGGAAACTTTTTTGAAGGATGGTCCATACAAAGAGATTAAGAAAAATCCATTGCCAAAATTGGTCAGTTCGGCTAAGAATGTCATAAAAGATTGCCCAAATCTTATTACCCCCCAAAACAAATTCAGGTTAAGTGTGTCTAATCCTGTAGTTCCCAAGATGTATGTCCTTCCTAAGATTCATAAACCAGGTAGATTGGTGAGACCCATCATTTCCGGTATTAACTCGCCAACCTGTCTGCTTTCTAAATGGCTAACGAAGGAATTCACCGCATTGCCCACAGCTCCGGAAAGTTTTTCAGTTGTGAATTCGTTGGAGTTTATTAATAAAATTAAAAATATGGTACTTGATGAGGGTGAGGTGTTGGTTTCTTTCGATGTTGTATCGTTGTTTCCAAGTGTACCTATACCTACCACGCTTGCATATTTGGAGGAGCTACTGACTGAAAATGAAGTGGACAGAATTGTGGTGGATGAATATTTAAAATTGACCTCATTATGTATGTCCCAGAATTGTTTTCAAATTAATGGTAAGTTTTTTGAACAGCAGGAAGGGACTGCTATGGGCAATAGTTTATCTCCGTTTTTGGCTAATCTGTTCATGAGTAGGTTTGAAGTGTTGTTTAAAAGAGATAGTGAGTACTTCCCTCGAGTATGGTTGCGTTATGTGGATGACGTGTTCGCTGTTTTTGATACCCAAGAGGAGTAGAATTGAAGATTTTTTAGATAATTTGAATTCACGTTATAATAGTGTGAAGTTCACATTTGAAATGGAACAAAATGGTTCAATCCCTTTTTTGGATGTCTTGGTTGTTAGAAACAGCATTGGCGGATTGGAATTTGATGTGTATAGGAAGGATACTAATATAAGTAGGTTTATTGTGAATGATTCACAACATTCAATACAACATAAACTTTCGGCTTTGCACTTTCTGGTCAACAGATTGTTGTCATTTCCTCTGTCAAAGGTAAGATATCAAAAAGAGTTAAAATATATAAAAGATGTTGCGATTCATAATGGGTACACGACTGTCTTAGTTGATAGATTGATAAGCAGAATTAGACACAAAAAGTTTGTTAAGGATTCCACGACTTTCTCCATGTCACCTATTGAGAATAAGAAATATGTTAAAATTCCGTATAGTTTGGCACATACCAGAGGCTTGGAACCTATTTTTAAGTCGCAAAATTTATGTGTAGCATATACCGCTAAGAATACCATCAAGCAGCTGTTGGGAAATCCCAAGGATAAAGTAGAGGACAAGCAGAAGTCGGGAATTTATGAAATAAAGTGTAGTAGTTGTGACAAGAGTTATATTGGGCAAACAAGGCTTACAATCGTCACTAGGTTTAAGGAACATATGGCACATTTTAGATATAATAGGATTGAGAAGTCAAGTGTTGCCCAACATATCTTTGATACCGGCCATCCTGTACATGAGAAGGATCTTCGGCTTATGAGGTCGGTATCGGACAATAGGGAATTAGACGCTTATGAGAGTATGTTTATTCGCAAGTATGAAGGTAAACTTATTAATTCAGATTTAGGTCCAATTTCTGATTCCGTATTGTTAGATGTCGTTGATGTGTAGGCTTGTAGGGTTTAACCAGAAAAATGTAAGGGTGCAGGGGTCAAGGTCTTCTTTATTGCAGTTTACTGTAGTTATTTGCTAGCCCATATAAGCCATGGACCTTCGAGGTTATTTGGTAATATGGGATTCATTTTCTCTTTTTATTTCATTCAAGTCAATTATCCTGAATATAGGATGTTTTAATTGAAACTGCAGTAAAGATGGCAATGGCAACCTTTTTGTACATTTGTGATAGTGAAAATAGGAATAGAGTGGTATAAAAATGAGCGATGCCCGGATATTGAATTTTCTATCCTAGTGTGATTAATGTTGATGTCACAAGTAACGTCAGTGCTACGTCACTTTAAGTATATATTGGGGATTTTCTCCGTGCGGAGTTCATTCTAGCTTGAGAGCTGACCGAGTGCACTTCGATTCTTTTGGAGTGGTGAGCAGAGAATACCTGACCTATATTATTGTTATTGTCACTATCATTGTTCACATCATCATTATTGTTGTTATTATTATTATCATATATATAATTTTTTTTTTTCATTAATGTTATTGCTATTTTTATTATAGGTTTTTATTATTTTATAGGTTTTCCCTGCTACTGAAGATGGCAGCTTAGCTGCCGAAATGCGTATTTAGTATTTCAAATTTTATGTGGTTAGGGGTACGATTGATTCTTGAATTGATTATTTAACCACAGTCTCTTGCATCTTAATCCTTACCTGTGATAAACAAAACAGTTCCAACTCGCATCTGTCAAAGTTTGAAGGATTTTCTGCATTTTCTTATTTTTTTATTTAATTTTAATTAATTTATTTAATTTAAAAAAAAACTTGTTCTCGCTGTAGTTTTTTGTTTAAATTACAACATTTCCCACTAATGATAAAAGTCAAATTTATCTCATTAATAATTTCTACTGACTTTAAAATATTTATCTGTTCTGACTTCCGCAACAACTCCAAATTTGAGAAGAAGAAATTGAAAACACACAACAAAAGTACGTAACTAAATTGATTTAGAGGATGAGTGGCTCAAATTTAAGTTTTCTTGGTTCTAGTAGACATTGCGATTTCGAGCTATTTTTATTTGCTATATTTGTTCACAACAATGGGACTTTTTGTATCAGTGTAAATTCTATTTGCTTAGTTTTGCGCAGAAACCAAACTTAAACGTTTTTATTTTGGTTTTGGGTGAAAAAATTGGTGAAATCCGAATAAAATTGTAAAAAATAACAGTGAAATTGGAAATCTGTAAATGTCAATCTTAATTTCTGTAGAAACTGTCAGTCGCAGACCTGGCAATGCCTGTATCAATCAGAAGCTTAGTAAACTGGCTATTAAATCTGCAATTAATATACAGGTTATTCCATTTTAAATTCTTGAGAAAAAATCAATTATGCGTATGATTACCACCCTGAATAATGTAAAGCACTGTGACAAAGGTATTATCAGAATTTGCAAATAGAATAGTCTGTGAATCTAGTTCGATAAAGAAATCGTAGACAGCTTCTGTAAGTAGGCGTCAGTAGTGCCACAAAGATGGGTCCAGATCGACACTAAAATGGCAATTTCTTAACATCCCCTGCTCGAAACCCATTAATGTGGTATATCGTTTTCCATGAAATTTTGTGGGGAATGTGAATATTAACAAAAATTGGGTGTTTCCATTCAAAAAATTTAACTTTGGTTTGTTACGCAAAATGTGAAGACCCTGTATACATCAAAATAATTTTATAAGATGCAGCATGGGATTTCCTAAGCACTTGCAAAATTTCATTGTTTAAGAGATATAGACCGTCCCCGCACTAATGGGTCACCCTGTGTAGTCTAAACAAGTGTACACACGACGAACGTTGCTATATATAGAAACGTACAATACATACACAATTTCTTACAAAAAGAACCAATAAATTTCACAAGATTCACAAAATTGCACGTCCTAGAGTATATAATACAAGACTTTGTCTAATTTTGCAAAATCGAAAATCGGAGCAACCAAGCGGCGTCTTGGTTATTAATTTATAATTATTTCTAAACTAAAATTTTGTGCATTCTAGAGTCCGCGAATAAACCCGTTTTTGACGGGAGAGCGACTGCCGATTGCCGCAAAGAAAGGGCAATTTGTCGAATACTGATCGGGACATGACTGAGAAACTATACCATTTCTGCTGGCAGGAACAGCTAATTTTTCTGGAAGCAGCCGTCCTTGTGAGCAGAATTGTAGTTTACTAAGTATCTTACGACGACTACGCTACGTCAGAGGCTTGAAGATTTTTGGAGAAAAATGAAAATATAAATAATAATTACCTCATTAGCTTTGAGTGGTGTGACATCCCAGCGCTTTTAGAACTTTTAGAGGCTTTCAGTGTTCCTACATCCCTGAGAAAGAGGCCCCATACTGTTAAGAACTTTTCTCTCATGAAGAGATAATTGAAATGGTGTTGTAAATATTGTCCGAATCACCTTGTTATCATTTTATAAATTTTTCAGCGGTGAAACAAATTGAATACAACTTACTTCATTTACTGTTTCAACACTGAAGAATTCAGATTTCTTAGATCGACGCTTGGACAATATATATAACTCGAAGATATTGTACCAAAAATGACTTAAAATGAAGACTTCTCTGGATAATCAAAGATTGGCGTGGCTGTTTTCTTTTATATACGTTCTTTAATTATTCAGAGTGTTTTAAGAGTCTTCAAACATATCAACCGTAGACGAAAATGAGTAGAGCGTTTTTTATCACGTGGTTAGGCCCTATTGATCTTTTGAAGAGCCACGTAGCCCAGAAGGTCCGAAGAAAATAAGTTTTTCATCGGATTTTCTCTGGTTGTAGTTCGGATTGAGATCAGTACGTGATATGGAATGCTTCTATTACATTATAACATCTTAGACCAAGACGAGATTTTAGAGAAATTAAATATGTATTGAATACCTTGAGCTAAGGATAAATAATTAATAATGCCAGCCGGAATGATTACTCTGATGATTATTTATTATTATTTTATTCTATTTCTTAATGTTGTTCTTCTACTATAGATGTTTTCAAGATCTATGCCTATATAGATTTTTGTGGTGTGTCGATGAATGGTTAACCATTTCAATTTTAAGCTCATATAGATAACCGTATCTATATAATAAACATATAAATTTGAATATGAACATTTCCAAGTGGCTTGTGCACAAAGTTGTTGGAATATGTTCAGTCACGTCAGTTTGGCTAAATAAATATAATAAATATGTATTCTCTTAATGCATACTTGTGTTTCATTCATCTGGTCATAAAATTTGACCAGTTTTTCCTGCACCATAATCAAAATGAAGGTTATCATTGAATGTAGAGGTTCAGGTTACTCTGTATATCAATTTTAATCAAATTTGCGACCAGGCTTAAAAACTGATATCGTTTGCGGCTTACCCATAATCGAAGAGTACTGAGTACAAAATTTCAGACTCGGGCACCGATCCGATCTGCGTTATCAGAAAATTTACTTGTTCGTAACTTGCCGCAACGTAAAAACGTAACAAATCTGGTGCAAACGTAACACATACCTACGTAGTAGAGTTCTCTCTAAAGAGTAGGTATAATCGGCCGCCATTTTGGTTCTCATTTTTGACATACCTGGTTCATGTTGCTTTCCAGTTTTTAATTATTACATTCTATCTTAAAAATAGTTTGTTGTTGGGCTTCAAACTGTTCAAATTGTTCTAGTAAGGGATCCAGGTTACCAAGAAAATTGCAAAAGAGATAACTGGACTCCTCCAACATGCAGTAGATTGTGTGAAGTAATTTTAGCAATTATTTAGTTAGATTTGAACAAAATTTGTATACAGCAGTTGCATGTTCCGAATGGGATCACTTTTTTTGAAAACCCCATCGCACATATTATTTTTTATCCAACTGTACCAGGAAACATTTTATTATTTTTTTCGCTTTTTTCGACTCAGAAAATTTTCGTTAATGTTGGCACCACAGTAAAAATGTATTTAATTCAGTATCGTTTGGTGCTGGTGAGGAATGCTACCGTATACTAACCACAAAATTTTCAGAAAAAAAAATTAAGTCCAGTCCGGAAATTCAGATTTTACGCGACTTTGTCAAGTTGGTATTACTGTTAGTGAACTGTGAGGTGATGTCAAAAATGAAACATTGTTCCGTTTCATGTGTAGAGAGTAGAGGACTTATTAAAGTTCTGTAAAAATTTTTTTTTACAAATTTATTGGTTGTTCAAAATTTAAAAAAAAGAAATAAGCTTAACGATATTGTAACTATATACCGGGTGTCAACGAGAGCATGTAACATCCCGCCATTTGTTTACTTTTTGAAATATACTTTTGCAAGACGCTGTAAGTATTATACTCCTAAAACCTCATATTTTTATCATATTTGACATATCTAATTACTTCCGGTTAAACCGGAAATGACATCAACTTTATTATGTTAAATAGCAATATATCATTTTTTAAAGATAGTTCGATAGGCCTTTTTGTTCTCTTGACAACCATGTATCATACATACCCAAAAACTTTATATTTTTGACGTCAGAGGGCGTTAATGAAAAAGTCACGTTGGCTGTGAATTTGACGATATGAGCCTAATTTTAAACGTTTTAATGAATTAAACTATTAATTCTAACAGACTGTTTTAATGTTCATGGAAAAGTTTTCGAATTTGAAGCAGTACATCCTTAATTTTTTTAAAAATAAGGTTAACATAGTCGTTTTAAGTGTTTTGAAAAATGGAATTCAAATTAGTAATTGATAATTGAATTGCACTTTTTATTCACTAATTGTGAGGACAATAAACTGAAGTTCGAAAAACAAGAAAAACATTAGCATCTTGCTATTAAGAATTTCAGAAAAAACTCTGTTTCAAAAACTATTTGAAATTTTTAAATTTTAAATATTCGTTTTTGAAACCGAGTTTTTCCTAAAATTCTTAATAGCAAGATGCTAATATTTTTCTTGTTTTTCGAACTTCAGTTTATTGTCCTCACAATTAGTGCATAAAAAGTATTCAATTATCAATTACTAATTTAAATTCCATTTTTCAAAACACTTAAAACGACTATGTTAACCTTATTTTAAAAAAAAATAAAGGATGTACTGCTCCAAATTCGAAAACTTTTCCATGGACATTAAAACAGTCTGTTAGAATTAATAGTTTAATTCATTAAAACGTTTAAAATTAGGCTCATATCGTCAAAATCACAGCCAACGTGACTTTTTCATTTAACGCCCTCTGACGTCAAAAATATAAAGTTTTTGGGTATGTATGGTACATGGTTGTCAAGAGAATAAAAAGGCCTATCGAAATAACTTAAAAAAATGATATATTGCTATTTAACATAATAAAGTTGATGTCACTTCCGGTTTAAACGGAAGTAATTAGATATGTCAAATATGATAAAAATATGGGGTTTTAGGAGTACAATACTTACAGCGTATTGACAAAGTATATTTCAAAAAGTAAACAAATGGCGGGATGTTACATGCTCTCGTTGACAACCGGTATATATAGGCATTAACATCCCTAGTCGGAATTTTGCCGCTTCGTGACTGAAGCTTTACAATCCCTTTATTGGGGTGGATTAATCCCCATTATTGTCTTTCTACAATCCCCGATGTGTCGTGGTCTCCCACACAACTCTTCTCCACTCTCCTCTATCATTAATCTTCTTTCTCCAATTCCCAACTTTCATCGTTCTTAAGTCCTCCATCACCTCGTCCCACCATCTCATCTTTGGCCTCCGTCGCCCTCTACCATAGCCCGGTTTCCATACTAACAATTTTCTGATCATTGTTTCTTCCCCACTTCGCATTACATGCCCGAGCCATCGCATTCTTTGTGCCTTAATAAACTTCACTATATCTTCTCCCCCCATTTCTTGCTCTATTTCAAAATTCATCCTTGGTCTACTTTCACGGTCATTAATTTTCTTTGGTCCCAGTATCACTCTTAGTATTCTCCTTTCGAATATTTTCAATTTCTGCTCACTTTGTTTTGTCAGGCTCATTACTTCCCCTGCGTATGTTACAACTGGCCTTATAACTGTTTTATACAGTCTCAGTTTTGTCTTCTTACTTATATTTCTGTCTCTCAAAATGTTTTTGTTCGCATAGTATGCCCTGTTTCCCATCTGTAACTTCTCGTCTATCTCTGCTCTTCTGTCATTTTTGTTATTTAGTTGTAGCCCCAGATATTTAAATCTGCTCACTTTTTCAAATATGTATTTGTCTATCATTATATGGCCATCGTTGTTGTCTGCTTCTCTCTTTATTCTCATATACTTTGTCTTCTTTTCGTTAATTTTTAGTCCTATTTTATTTCCTTCAAGTTCTATTCTTCTAAAGATTTCTTCCAATTTCTTCATCGATCTAGATATTATTACGACATCATCAGCGTAGGCAATCAGAAATTGGAACTACATATTTCTATTTGATATAGATGGCGCGTTTATTTAAATTAGTTAGTCACATATACCTGACAGGCGAGATTCCAGAAGATTACAAACGGAACATCATAGTAGCTTTGCCAAAAAGGAAAGGCGCGGATAGATGCGAAAATTTTAGAACTATCAGTTTAACTTCCCATGCGTCAAAAATTTTAACTAGAATTGTGCAAAGAAGGATGGAGAAAAAGGCGGAAGAAATATTAGGAGAAGATCAGTTCGGATTTAGACGAAATAGAGGAACGCGCGAGGTCATTCTAGCTTTACGAGTAATTATAGAAAAAACGATAGAAAAGAGAAAGAGCGTATATATAGGATTTGTAGATTTAGAAAAAGCCTTCGACAACGTAAAATGGGGGAAGATGTTCGAAGTGCTGAGAAAGGTAGGGATGAAATACAGGGACAGAAGAATAATACATAATCTCTACAAAGAGCAAAAGGCAGTTATAGAATGTGAGCAGGAACGAAGGGAAGTAGATATCCGGAAGGGAGTGAGACAGGGATGTGCATTGTCACCTCTAGTTTTCAACTTATATATCGAAGATGCGATTAATATTGTTAAGGAAAGAACAGCCTCAGGGATCAATGTACAGGGCCAAACTATTAACATGCTCAGATTTGCGGATGATATAGCAGTGTTAGCATCTAGCAAAGAAGAATTAGGAGCGGCTTTGAATGAAATGGAAGCAGTTTTGACACAGGGCTACGGCATGAAAATCAATAAAAAGAAAACTAAAATTTTGGTATGTAGATGGAGTGAAAATAGAACTAAAATTGAAATACAAATAGGAAATGAGAAGATAGAGGAGGTCGCGGATTTCTGCTACTTAGGAAGTAAAATAACCCAAGACGGTAGGAGCACTAAAGATATAAAACAAAGAATGGCGCAGGGCCGAGTTGCGTTTAACAAAAAGAAACAACTGTTATGTTCGAGAACGGTTAATATAGAGACTAGGAAGAGACTCTTAAAGTCGTATGTATGGAGTACTGCATTATACGGGTGCGAAACTTGGACAATAGGAGAAGCGGATAGAAAAAGAGTAGAAGCGTTTGAACTGTGGTGTTACAGACGCATGATGAAGATACCGTGGATAGATAAGGTTAGCAATAGGGAAGTATTAGAAAGAGTTGGGGAAAGGCGAAAGGTATGGAAAACAATAAAGAGTAGGAGAGATAGGATGGTAGGACACCTTCTAAGACACGAAGGAATAGTTCGCGACATACTAGAGTCAGAGATAGGAATAAAAAGAGGTAGGGGTAGGCCTAGATTAGACTACTGCTCTCAAATAGTTAGGGATGTAGGATGTTCTACTTTTAGGGAAATGCGTAGGTTAGCTCAGGATAGAAAAGAATGGAGGTACGCGTCCAACCAGTCTTCGGACTGAGAACCTTATGATGGATAGATGGCGCACTTATAAATGTTCATGAAAATGTTTTTTTTTATTCTTTTTATGAATATATAGAACCTAATTCAAATCGGTGTCGCTCTATTAAAGAAATGTTAAATTATTATTCAGCTTGAAATACTTTTATTTTTTTTTGTTGGCTAGTGTAAAAAGGTAACAGAATAATCAACGGCGTAACAGCGTAACAAAGGAACTGAAGTCGTAACAGTTCTAACAATTGTAACAGTCTGGCAACACTGGATCCGATCCCAAATTATGAGCTAAATAGATGGACCAACAAAATCTTGCTCTTTATTATTATACATATATGATCTTGATCCTGCCTGTTTCTGTTGGATTATGTATTATATCACTCACATTTATGTCTGTGATATCAGTACTCCTAAGATACAAACTGATGCTGTGATGTATTAAACGGAAAATGGTGATATAAATCTGTATAAATTGAAGGAGAGTAAGTATATTTTTTATCTTAATCCCAACAGTGGTTGAATCTAGAACTTTGACGTAAATTTACTATGAATTTTAACCCCACACGCCAAAAGACTGTGGACACAGTAATTAAACTCTACACGTGTTTCGCTGTCAACGTCAGCATCATCAGGAGAGTCCTAGATTAGTCTAAATTTAAACTTACACTACGCTGCTAGAGTTTATAAACAAATTTCAACACATCACATTGCATGATAACGAATTACTAATTTCATTCGACGTCAGCTCATTTTTTCCCAGTGTACCTGTACCAAAGTCCAAAGGCTTTGGAGTACTTGTATGAACTCTTTAGTAGAAATAACATTGACGAACAAACTGTCAAAAAATATATTAATTTAACCAAACTTTCAAAGTGAGTGGATCATTCTTTCAACAAAGTGAAGGTACAGCCTTGGGAAATTGCCCCTCTCCTTTCATTGCAGGAATTTTCATGGGCAACTTTGAAACCCAACTGAAAGATGAGCTCCCATCCTCCCATATTTCCCAAATTTAAAATGGCATTGCCGGATAACCAACTCCGTCTATTTTAACTCACTTCAAGGAGCATCAAGCTCATTACAAATGCGGCCCTACAGATAAGTTTAGCATGGCGTCGCATGCGTTGGAAATGGGCCGCAAATTCAATATAAATAATCTCAAACTCTTAAAACCGGGAAATAATAAATTTGACTTTTACGCCTTGGAAAGTACAGTAGTTGTTTTAACAGTAATCTTAACAGTAATTACCCTCCAGTTCTAAGAAAGTAACTTTATTGCTCTTATGTCCCAAAAGTTCTAAGAAACCCTATAGGTTTATCGATTCATTTTCTTCAGTAGAGCGTATAGTGTAAATTTAAATTTGTATGAGAATTTTCTAAAATATCTGCTAGCAATTTTAAGCATACTTTAGGTGAAATATTTAGAAAACATTATTTGTTGCATCAAAAGAACCTAAAAATGCATTTTTGCTACGCATTAGTTCAATGATTTAAAGTTGAGTGATCTCTCGTAAAACTGTATGCCGGCTCTGGATCTGAATGTGATACCTTTCAAAACATTGCAAGGAAGCTGCCCATAAGAATGTACATGCGTTGGTCCTGCACCGGCTCGATATGTCTACTTAAACTACGAGTGTTAGGCCTGGAATTTTCACTTTTAAGAACAAGTTACGTTCACAATGTTAAGTATGACTGTTCCGAATGCACACCAAATTTCTCTTTCAGACTATCAGCTTAGGTAGGACAAATTGAGAAGTTATTACCAATACTTCAACGAGCGATTTCCTAGACACTGGCGTCAGGATCGTTTTTGCGACGCCGTAGGTAAACGAACTCTTACTGAAATGGGAAAAATTTTATCCTTCGACTTTGATTTATTCCCTGCACATTTACAAAATATAATTTATAGTACAAGAAGGTAGTACACCGCTCCCGGAGATATTTTCTTGCGATGTAAACACCGTATATCACGAAAAGCGTCCGTATAAGGTGAATATTATTCTGTGGAAGTTTGCCATGACGGTGAATTTGTTTTTCTCCACTGTTTCAATCGGTCTGGCTCCAGGTTTCTATCGGTGATCGCCAAGATTTTGTTTTCGTGCAAAGTTGCATTAACAGAATAAGATGGATTGTCCCAACTTTTCAGTTTGGTCATAACCGCACAAACTAGTTGCGGACAAAACGATAAAACTACTGCTGTCGTCGAGTTCACGTATCCATCAAGTTGCATTCGCAACAGCTTTATTTATAATATTTTTTTTTAGTTTACATACATCGTCATATAAATTTGTTATTTCTAGGATTTCTCACATTATATTTTATTATTTTATTTATTATTAAATTTAATCAACGTATAAAGCTTACTACCGGGTTTTGGAAATACAATTTTGAACATATTCTAATTACTGGTATAAATTATTATTATTACGTACACATACATATTACTATATTATTAAAGCTGCCAAATTTTTGTTATTTATAATTTAATATAACGCTTTGTAGTATGTAGAACAGTATAAATAAATTAGACAAAACAAATAAATACGTACGTACTGGTAGGTACTCCAGGTAATAATTATGTTTAACAAAAATATACACAGAAAATACTAGAACTATTCACAATACAAAATGTATACTTAAATTAATAGGAACTGGACTTATTACTATCAATACTAAGCAAAACAGTGTAAGAGTAATATCTGAGATATAAGCGACTATATCATGCTTAAAGCATGGACTAATCATATTACTAGTATGATTAGTTTATGCTTAAAGTACCTATATTTAAAGTTTCTTATAAAAGTGGGTGGAAAAAGGTTGGCAGTTTTGAAACTTTTGAAATCAAAAGTTATATGATTATCCTAAATAGAAGTAGAAGCTACAGTATAGTCAAAAATAATATTTCTACAGCAGCTTGATCAACGTTAATAAGTTTGTTATGAAATTGCCTCTTCTGCCTGTTTGGAAATGAAAAAATAACTAAACGCACTAAAAGTCAAGTACCGTAAAGTGGGGTTACTTGCAACCCCGGGGTAACTTGCAACGATTTGCAACGATTTTGCGCTAATGTAATTTGGGCTCTCCTATTACCCAAGGGTAAATCGTGCCTGAACTATGACAGTGTTTGGTACGATAGTGTCGCTTCAGCTGCGCACAAGTAAATCGCTTGGAAATATAAAATTTGTGGAGTTTCGCGGCATTGGCGGCATTGAACGTAAGTACTCAAAAATTATTGTCAAATAACTTCTTCTGGTGAGAGCTTATTTATGCTGCGATTTGTAAGAAAATTGGACCCGATGTACTTGGATGCTTATTCTAAAATATTAAATATTAACTTTTGTGATAACTGGAAGAGTTTTATATACATATATATTTTTTTACTTCCATGTCCAAAAGGGGGTTACTTGCAACATGCCTCGAAAATACAAAAAACAATTAGGGGGCAGAATTTACAAGAACTATTCCGACGAAACGTTGCAAAATGCATTAAGAGATGTCGAAAATGGAATGTCCTTGGGGGTGGCAAGTCATACATATGGAATTACCAAGTCGACTCTATCGAGAAAAATGAGAAATTTGTTCTCACTGACCCCTGGGAGACAGCCTGTCTTTTCCAAGGAAGAGGAGGAAATATTTGTTAAGAATATTCTTTTGGCTGCACAGTGGGGATTTCCTTTAACTTCCTACGACATCAGGTTAATAGTGAAAGAATACTTAAATCGCAAAGGCATTCGGGAAAAGCGATTTGGACGGAATAACAATATGCCTGGCGTGGATTGGGCGAGGCACTTTTTAAACAGGCATAAATCCAAGGTAAAACGCAAATAGTAACTCCGTTTGTCAAATTCGGTATTTCTATTATTATTTAATTTCAGCTCTCTGCAAGATTATGTGAAAATATAAAGCGAGCAAGAGCTCAAGTGTCCAGCGACATTATTAATGAATATTTTTCCGAATTGGAAAATAGTTTAGAAAATGTGCCACCTGAAAATATAATTAATTATGACGAGACCAATTTTTGCGATGACCCCGGTCGTCAAAAAGTCATTGTGAAAAGAGGAGCTCGTCATAGTGAGAGATACATGGATTCATCCAAAACCTCAGTGTCTGTCATGATGGCCGGAACGGCTACAGGACATATATTGCCACCGTATATTGTATACAAATCTCTACATTTATATGATACGTGGACAGAAAATGGCATAAAGGGTGCAAGATATAATCGATCTAAATCAGGTTGGTTTGACATAACAATTTTCGAAGATTGGTTTCTCCAAATTGCAATGCCATATTTCCGAAATCTAGAGGGACCCAAATTAATGGTCGGAGATAATTTATCTAGCCACCTTTCGGACCGAGTAATGCGTGCATGTAGGGAAAATTCGTACTATTGCCACCTAACTCTACGTACTTATGTCAGCCCTTAGACGTAGCGTTTTTCAAACCAGTCAAATCTGCTTGGAGAGATGTTTTACTCACATGGAAACAAAAAAACAAAGGTTGCATTCCAAAAGACCAATTTCCGAGATTGTTACGGCAAACTCTTGAAAAAGTTAATCCTGAAAATTTGGTGGCAGGGTTTAGAGCCACAGGAATACATCCTTTGAATAGAGAAGAGGTGCTGAAGCGACTGCCAAATTGGTGCAAAGAGCCTGTTTTAGATGAAGATGCTGTAAACAACACTTTTGCTGATTTGCTACAAAAAACTCGATTTCCTGATGCAGACAAACAAGTAAAACGAAAGAAAAGGCTCAATGTAATTGCTGGACGAAGTGTGACTCTACATACCACTGCAGACAATGAAATCGAAACAACAGAGCGTGAAATAGAAGATGAAGATGAACCAACTACATCTGGTTTTGGTAGACCAACTACATCTGGTTTAGAATCAAATCCGCCAAAAACTCCAACTTTAGAGGATAGCGAATCATCACTCTCGGACACGCACATGTCTGTTCATGATTCAGAGTCCGACTGGGATGAATTTGATCATGAACAAGTTGATTATAAAGTGGGAGACTTTATTTTAGTTCAATTTGTTGCTGAAACAAAAAGGCGTCAGGCTGTTATGTATGTTGGTCAGATTCAGGAAGTTTTACACGAAGATATGAATAACGATTTGCTGTATTGCAAATTTTTAAGAATAGCCTCAGGACAGAAGTTACTTAAAAATAGCTTTAAGTTTCCAGATATAGATGATTTATCTATCGTCGAGATATCCCAAGTAAAGATGAAATTACCCCCGCCAAAAATAAAACGTGGAATTTATACATTTGCCGAAAATTTAAAACTTTCTTAAATTATTCGACTGATTTTTTTGTTCTATTCTTTGTTCAGGTGTCTAGAGATTTTAGGTTTAAATATATGATCTCATTGATCACAGGTTGAAAAGTTTCTATAGGATTTATGTTGCGTTATGTTTTCTTTGGCGTATTTTGTAATAAAAACTGAAAACAATTTTGTTCCCTTATTTAAAACACCCCTGTATGATTCATATAGCTATTTTACTGTTTTTTTCATATTCTGTGTTGCAAGTTAGCTTATATGTGCTTCTAAATGCAATTACTATCTAAATTCTACATGTGTTGCAAGTATCCCCACTTTAGGGTCTAACTTGCAACACCCTATTTTTTTTTAAAATATATAGTAAATTTTAGTTTTTCGTAAATTTTTCATCATTAACGGATAATACAACCTAAGACTAAAGTTTTGAGACCGGTTGGGATAAATTCGACAAAAAAGCAAAAAAGATATGAACGAAAGAAAATCAAAATTGTTGCAAGTAACCCCACTTTACGGTAGTCTAAAGACAAAGATATTAGGTATAAATTTTCAATACTTTGCTTCGGGTTTTGGCATTTGAAACGTTGTAACTTTCATATAAAACATTTCCCTCTGAAGTAATTAATTCAGCCATAACAGAAGAAACACAACTTATACATAGAATTGTGCAAAGAAGAATGGGGAAAAGGGCGGAAGAAATATTAGGAGAAGATCAGTTCGGATTTAGACGAAATAGGGGAACGCGCCAGGCCATTCTACTTCACGAGTAATAATAGAAAAAAACAATAGAAAAGGGAAAGAGTGCCTATATTGGATTTGTAGATTTGGAAAAAGCCTTCGACAACGTAAAATGAAAGAAGATTATGGAAGTGCTCAAAAATGTAGGGATGAAGTTGCATTTAATAAAAAGAACGCGACATAGTCAGAGATAGGAATAAAAAGAGGTATGGGTAGGCCCAGATTAGACTACTGCTCTCAAATAGTTAGGGATGTAGGATGTTCAACTTTTGGTGAAATGCGTAGGCTAGCTCAGGATAGGAAAGGATGGAGGTACGCGTCCAACCAGTCTTCGGACTGAAACCTTTATGATGACGATTTTTATATTTATATGCATAGTTACCATACAAATAATTTTTATTATTTAGAAAAATTTGTATCGACAAATAATTTTATGTCAACTTTTTACTTTTAATTCTACAAATAAATTTTGACAAAGGCCCCAAGCGGGGCCGAAACGTCGACAAAACTGTATTTACTATTTACCTTATTCCAGAAATTCACTAAGTTAAATTAATAATATGAACTGTTAGAGTAAAATTTCGCTGTGTTCAAGAAAAACTACTATGAGCTGTAGCTCATTTTGGACGCATATGGGAAATTGCAAAACACCCGAACAAAGATTCTTTTAATCATATAACCTCTGTATAATATTGCAAGTACCAGTATTATGGAAAAGGAGATACCTAGACGGTCGCAAGGTAAGCCGACATAATGCACTGAACTGTTGCAAAATAGTTTCTTTTATTCACCGCGGGGTCATGTTATCAGCGAGAGTACTTGCCCGTCTGGGCTGCCCACTCCACTAAAAATGACTTTAAAATTGCGGACTTCGATTTCGGGCACAGACGTAGGCAGAGCAATAATACAAGTATAAATAGAAATCAACATAAGCTAATGATTCGTACCCACTCAGTGCATGTGGGACTGTGGCGCCATTTAATGTTTATATACACTTATTAATGTTGCTGCAAATGATTATTAACACTTGTCGCCTACTACGTCTGGGGTCACGCATGTCCCTCTGCCGCTGCATCTAACACATCTGACCAGTCGCAACTCATTCATAAGAATTTCTAGTTTCTTCAAAGAATGAAATAGCCACCCACACCGCTTGCTACGCGTCTTTTACCATCTCGATATTTCCTGCCTTTCGGCACAGTATACAATACTTACACTCAGACTGACATTCGGACTAACAATATATAACTTTTTACTCCAATATTCCCTTGTCTTCATTAGTAATCGCGGATTTTCTTTAAAAAAATACCTTTCCTGACGGGACACCGGGCACAACACACCGACTGCAAAATTCTGTAAATTACAATAAACTTTGGAAGAAAAAAAGAAAAGTGATCCGCTTGAATTCGAGCAAACACTCCTAGCACATTTTGGCACTGAGCCACACCTGTCGCTTGCTTTGCGTGAAGTTTAACGGTCTATTAAAGCGCGTGAAAATGGAAGTAGACCATTCAGCTTAGTATTTAGTCCCATCTGCTTACCAGACTTCAGCAAGAACTCGATGCGAATTCCGGGAAGGACATTCGACGTAAACAAAACTCAGAACTTACAACTGACATAATCCCAGAGCTCCAATTAGCACCGTTCAGCAGCTGCCGTATTCCTAGACGTGGAGAAGGCGTTTGACAAGGTCTGGAAAGCCAGCCTTATTTACAAACTCATAACTTATACCTTGAAGAAAGAAAATTGTACGTCCGTTATCAGTCGGTATACTCACAGCAGAAGAAGATAAGCTAAGGGGTGCCGCAAGGATCTCTGCTGGGCCCCATGTCTCTTCAACACGTACATCGCAGACGCACCCGAATTCAGATATACAGATGCAACTATTCGCCATTGGATGATTTCCGTATTTATCAAAAATACGAATGACTTGAAAAATACTTATACAATCCTAATGTTAATATAAATCTCGATATAATAAACATCATCCCGTAGATTTGTACGAATAGATCATAAAATGATTCTCAAAACTAAGGACATAAATTAAAAATAGTATTCCAAATAATCGCTCTCGATTTCATAGTCAGTAAACTATAATATCGTTCTGTTCTGCTTATAAAACTTACTTGAAGCACCCAAGTTCAAGAGAATGACCTATCACACAATACTTACACCAAAATTACAGCGTTTGCTCAGTGTTCTTGTCAAAATTGTTAAAGAAAACAGCTACGGTGCTTAAGACAAATAACACACACTATTGCAAAAAAAACATACTGTGACTCGCGGTCTGTTCCATAAAATTAATTACTATTTTTTATCCTCTCTAATTTCTACGCTTCTATTTTATATTTAATAATGAGTCTAGAATATTTAATAGTACCTACTTATGTGTTGACTATTGTTAGATGTCTAGCTGAGTTGAAATTAAAAATACTAATTCACTTAATCGAGATCAGCAGCCACGCATTTGCATTGCTTTATCCTTTGGATCCTCTTTTTTCTAAATTGCGGCATTTTCTCCGGGCATCTAAGAACGACAGTTATCCAGGTGAACTTCATTGGCCTACAAAATCCGCAAGACTTGAACGCCGGCCCATTTAGATCTTGATCGTAACTGTCCTCCATGCTATCTCTCAGTTTTCTCTTCTTTGGATTCTTCGGGATGTAAAAAGAATTGCACTGCCCGTAACAAAATCTGTTAATTACAGTTCTTGTTAAGCAGCCGTCTTCTTTAATTTTCTGAATCAGTGGTTCGGATTTGCACCAGTCTTTCTTGAGGTACTCCTTTTTAGTAACCAGAAGAGCGTTCTTGCTCGATTTGAGAACCTTTCTTCCGGCATATCCGCGCAAATCCTGCAATAGGTCT
This sequence comes from Xestobium rufovillosum, assembly GCA_963966045.1. Lineage (NCBI taxonomy): Eukaryota > Metazoa > Arthropoda > Insecta > Coleoptera > Ptinidae > Xestobium > Xestobium rufovillosum. The sequence goes on along the minus strand of OZ014492.1, from coordinate 48,400,336 downwards.
ATTCTTGAATAAGGGTCGCTTAGATTATTTTTTCTGAAGAGGGTATCTATTTCAATCCTTGGGTTTTCTGTACGTTGCAGGTTTCTTTCATCCTCCTGAAGTCTGGGGTACTCGTATTCTTGTGGAAGAGGCTCGTAGGAATCGTCGAGATCATTTTCCAAAAGGTACCTACGCTCATTTTTTGAAATGTTCTCTTGCCTCTCGGCTATGATGCGTTCCACTTCTTTAGTGTTGATCAAATCTAAAATTGAATCGCTGTCGGGGTTCCTGAGAGTCACCGATGTTATCAGACATGATGTGATGAAGTATAGCACCGATAGCACCTGGAACAAAACGAAGGTAGGTGTAGATAATGTGAAAAGCAATGATTTTGTAGCACAAGATATACAAGGTAAAAATTATCTGGAAATAAATGTTAACCCCATCCTACAGGAATAATAATCGTCCATTCTTTATGATAATCCTTCAGAATTTATATATCATAATTACGCAATAAGTTATTTCGCGATTCCAAATATGTTAGTTGTATGTAATATACTGATCAATTTTCAAACCCTTGTAGGTAAGTATACCGTCTGCAGTGTATCCGGTGGCCGATAACAATCTAGTACATGCTATGGTGTGTATGCCATGAATGGGTTGTGGGCGATGCGTTAACCTGTAAAGATGGTGCGTAGGAGAAAGAGCGTAGGGTTCATTCCGTACATACATACGTTTTAATACCCTTACCTAATCTGCTATAAGGTGAATACCACTTAGTTGCTCCAAATTCTCCCACTCCTTGTAAATAATAAATTTTGGTTAATCGCCCATTCTTTTTTTCAAATTGCGCGGGAGCGAGGACAATAGGATTCCGATTTCGATACCCAGAAAGAAGACGATCAAGCAAAATGATGTTCTCGAGATTAAAATTAAATTTAATTTACTATGGATCATTCAGGAAACCTAGAAACAAAATTTGAAGAGGAAAAATAAATGTTTTATCGTTGGTTGAAGCGATACCAAAAACTTCTTGTGGAGAAATTCAATCACAAGTTGGTGTTTTCAAAACAAAAGTTCAAAAAATATTTTAAAAAAAGGCAAATACAGGCCATATAAAATTCAAATTATTCACCATCTCTTCCCGGGAGATGAAGAAAGAAGGCTTAATTTTTGTAGGTGGTACCTAAATAAAATTCGAGAAAAACCAGAATTTGGGAGATCTGTCATTTGGACAGATTAAACTCACACAAGCAGTGTAGGATTATTTAATAGGCATAATGTGCGTCACTGGTCTGATACAAATCAGCATCAAACTTTTGAACGTCAGAGGCAAGGACGTTTTGGATTCAATGTTTCGTGTTTTGTTTTGGTTGGTCGACTAGCATACCAAATTTTTGATGGAAACTTAACGGGACTGAAATACATGAATTTATTGAATATTAAAAATGCCTACTAACGAACATTGCGCATGCAAAAAAGGTAGCTCAATAACTTTGTTTGAATTAATCAATTCTAGTACCTATATCATTTTATGGTGTTCCGTAGTGTGTTGCTGCTTAATGATAACATTAAATTTTCCTCATGGCACGAACAATGATTTATGGTCGATCGTGGGCGCAAACAACAAACATTGTATAGAGTTTTGTTAGATGTGAGGAACGGTGGAGGTGCTGAGTTGTGAATGGAACATATTCAGTAATACTTAGGTGTCCAACTTTAGAATTTATTACAATTCTTCAATGGAATAAATCCGTAGCAAAACTGAAAGCAATAAATTTAGAAGAATTTACGATGAATGCATGATAATTTCGAAGAAAACCCGCAATTGGTGGAAAAATAATGCGCAATTAAAGCAGTCATTAGGTATTATAATATCGAAAATATAATTCTTATCTCGAAGAAGTACTCTTGTGCTAATCCATCACTTATTGCATGGACAAGACAATTACTTCAGAAATATTTTGCATTATTTGTTTAATGCGCAATTCTAACTGCCAGGTAATTAATAACGACAAACAATAAATGTTCATTACCAGGAATGGATCAAACAAAACTTGCACCTCTTGTTTTTGTTCTTTGTTGACTTTATTAATTCGTCATCTGATGACAGATTTATGTTTTAAAAATTTTTATAGGTACAGTGTGTATAAATCTGGGGTTGATAACGTAATATGAAGATATATAGTACGGTCATCCCTCTTCCCTTTGCGGCGGTTTGATCTACGCTGCCCCAGTCTAAACGAACTGAGCAGTATTCAGAAATATTTTTAGGAGAGTATTTAAATAGTTGATGGTTTCTGCCTTTATTTGACGAAAATCCGTAATTAACTGAATTGAAGATCAGAAGAAAAAATCAGAAGAAAAGGGGAAAAATGTGTCAGTCATTTCTTGCTGCAATGCAGAAGGACAGTTTTTGCCTCTTGTTCTGATTTTTAAAGGCAAAAATAGGAAAGGTGAATTTATGGATGGTCTTCCATCAGGCTCGAATGTTTATATGAATCCCAAGTTATCATAATGCCTACTTACATATTTTTAAAATGGTTCAAGGAACATTTCTTGCCTAAAGCAGGTTCTGGTGCTAGATGGGCACTCTACTCATTGTAACAACATAGATTTGCTAGATACAGTCGCAGAAAATGAAGTGGTTCGGGCCTGCCTTCCAAGCCATAACACACGGGGGTTACAACCACTGGACAGAGCGTTCTTTAAACCAAATAAAACGTATTTCAACCAAGAGGCCAAAACCTGGATGTTGCAAACTAAGAACAGGAATATGTCCAGAGTTAAATTTTCCAGATCTGGGAAGGATAAACAATGGTTCAAAGTGCAAGAGGTAGAAAGGAGAAAGGTAGAAAGTTCCTCGCCAGAGTCTGACAAAACCGTTGTTCTTGCATCATCGGATGAGCTGTATTTTTTGTATATGTCTATCATGTTGTTGAAACTGTGCCAAATTTATAAATAAAAACACTTTGTTGTCGTTATATTTTTTTCAAAAAGTGGGACACATATCACCACTTGTTTTTCAAATGGATGGAATAATTTGTATACGTCCAAATAAAATGTCTGAGGCCGGCCCTGCATATTTTTTTCAAAAACCTACGACGCGATTTCCGTATTAGTGAAAAGTTGATTGCTACTGAGATACTTAGAAATTGATGTTCTACATCAGTGCAGTAAATGTTTCCTGTTGCATCAAAACAAAGTCGTCTATTTAATAAATTTGCTTCATCATATCCTCGATTCCTTTTCGACCTTCGATCAACTGTTGTGATGGTTACACGTTTGAGGACTAAATAGTCTTGGTCCTTTGTAAAAACGTGCCCCTAAGTAATCCTTTTGTGGATGATCAGGACACGATTTACTATTTAAGAAATACCAAAGATATTTATGTGTACATAATGGTACAAAGAAAAGTAAATTTAAATTTATTGAAATTTCGTTTTGATGTAAAAGGGTGGTTCATTTTCATGGTGTCTAGAACGACTTTTTGTTTTACTTTTGTTGTTATTTATCTGTCAAAAATCACAGGCTCGGTAGGAATGACATGAACAAGACATTTTGCATATGTTAAAGAAATTGTGTTAAGTGTGTTTGTGAGATTTGTTCTTGGGGATGAAGTATACCATGTAGTCGGGAAGCAACGTGCTCTAATTCGACACCCTCTATACAACTCGAACACACAAAAGAAAATGAAACTGATTCTTATGTAAAATGACCTGCCGGATGCGAATTTTGAGGTCGCGAAAAGATCTGGAATTGCGAAAATGCCGGAAAATCGATTTTTCGTAAAATGTTCCTAAATCAATTTTCGACCATTTTTAATATTTTTCTTGTTGTATTTCAGCAAAGAAAAAAGTTAGAGACTTGTTTTTTTCGTGGAATATACACTGAAGTGTGCTGATCATCACAGTGTACTCACGTTGCCTCTACTATTTTCCAATTTTATGAAAAAAAGTGTTTTCTTGCTAGACCACAAATTTGTGTAATGTATTTTTCATGTACCGGGTAGGTAATCTTATTTTTCGGAATTAACATATACATATGCGAGACCAAATACGGACAAAGGCTCGAAATTATTTTTGGTGAAGAAACCAAACATTAATATTGTTGCTGAAAAAAGTTACAGCGAATTAAACACTAATAATTTGTGCGCGCTTGCCGGGCTGAGCCGTGTATTAGTGGTTTAGGTGCAGGCGTACAAACGCTGCATTAATATAGAGAACATTTGTATTTTTTATTCAGACAAATTGCATTTCCCCTCACATAACCATGATATTATACATTGCACATTAGATTTCATGCACGCACATCGAAAAGAACAAGTCAATTTTTACATTTACAGAACTGTGTTATTGAAACATAATTGAGTTTAGAGCGATTTGTGAATGTTATTGGTATAATAACGTATTTTTCCATGTACCATCCTTATTCTAGGATGTTTGGGATATTTGGGCTTATTTGTCAAGCCATTTTATTTTTACAGCACACTTCCTCGACACATAGCCGCACGTCTCCCTTGGGCACAGGAACATAGGGGCTAGCAAACTCACCTGACATGAATCCTTGTGAGAACGTGTGGGATATGCTAAAAAGGATGAATTTAAATAGAGATAACCCCCCCCCTTTCACCCTTCTCAAGAAGAATGGAACAATATACCGTAGGAAGCCATTAATAACCCTTTTATTGGATTGTACAGACGTGTTAATGTTTTGCTCGAGAAAAGAGGAGGACATACTGGTTATTGACATCTTCGTTTCTCACATTTTACGAAGACTTCGGTCTTTTCAAAAAAAATAATTCGGACATTTTCTTAAATTTAATTCCTGGCCGTGTACTCTTTCCATGAAAATAACCTTACATGTGATAAAGCATTTCAATAAAATATAGAATTGAATCCACATATTTGTTAGAATTATTTTTGTTTACGTTTCAAGAGTTTTGGCTATGTGTGTATTATCAAGGATAAAAGCGCGCGAACCCTTATGTAGCTACCTATCAACCTAACAGCGCGGCTAGCGCGCACAAATTATTTGTGTTTAACTCGCTGTAACTTCTTTCAGAAACAATATTAGTGTTTCGTTTCTTCACCAAAAATAATTTTGAGCCTTTGTCCATATTTGGTCTCGCATATGTATATGTTAATTCCGAAAAATAAGATTGCTTACCCGCTACGTGAAAAATACATTACAGAAATTTGTGGGCTAGCAATAAAACATTTTTTTTTCATAAAATTGGTAAATTGTAGAGGCAACGTGAATACACTATGATGATCAGCACACTTCAGTCTATATTCCACGAAAAAAACAAGTCTCTAACTCTTTTCGTTGCTGAAATACAACAAGAAAAGTATTAAAAAGGGTCGAAAATTGGTTTAGGAAAATTTTACGAAAAATCGATTTTTCGGCATTTTCTCAATTCCCGATCTTTTCGCGACCTCAAAATTCGAATCCGCCAGGTCATTTTACATAAGTATCAGCTTAATTTTTGTGTGTATTCGAGTTGTATAGAGGATGTTTAAAACGCATCTTTCAGGCGGTCTGCTCCCCGACTAATGTAAAATGTGTGGTGCAAGTTCTTTATTTATGAATTAATTCAAAAGCAATATTTTCATCAGGGTTACGGTATTAACCGGAAAATTTTCAATTACGAGTACATTTGAAGAATCTGGAACCGCGTTTTTTATCGTGAGTGGATAGGCACAGTTAGTAAAATGTGTATTTATACCAAATGAACTGGCTAAAAATATATGTATTATCAGTTAGCTGTTTCTTGTCATATTTATAGTGGATATAACGATTATGAATTTTTGCGTATTGTTTCCCGCATTAAGTCTCATGATGCAGATTATGAATAATTTTAATCGATAAAATTGATCGGCTGTCGTATTATACGTACGTTAATGACGTCATACGCATGTACATCAAATAAGGTAGGGTGTCTTTTTGAATAATACAATGCAGCTATTAAGAGTCATACAGTGCGAATTCTTTTGAAAATTCCACAGCAACTATCAAATTTAGGAAATAAATGTACCTAAATTATTTATGAATCATATCTAAGATTTTTTGGACTAACCTTTTATAGTTGATAGAAAAGAGTGGAGGTACGCATCCAACCAGTCTTCAGACTGAGAACCTTATGATGATGATGCACTAAAATATTCTAAATATAGAGATGTTAAAGCTACTTAGTGTTTCTTTTGAAAATCCTGAAACACGTCAATTTTAGTTGCCAAAAAGACACCTTCCGACATCAAAAATATTTTTGTCGACAATACTTTTTTGCACTATGAAGACATCATATTTTCTTAAATAACAACCACAACTTCTTTCTTCGTCTAAATTATTAAGTTTATTAATGTAAACTAGCGATTTTAATTGACCACACAAATAGAAGTCTACAGGTGTTAAATCTGGTGATCGTGCTGGCCATTCTATTGCTTATTTCTGCGCCAAAATGTAAAAGAGTAAGGGAAAATTAAAAAGAGATATACTGACACCCTGTATATTATTAATTACTTAGAAAAGTGACAAGCATAGCTATTGCCTTAAAAGGTTCACCAAAATTAACTTAATGTTACATTGCTTTCAACTTGAACATTATTTTACGAGGCCACAGACTAGCCAAATTAATGACAAATAAACTACTGTGTCATGAACATTGAACATGGCGCCTAATGTATCTAAGTCTAAGCGTTATCGCCGAAAAAAATTTGTAAGTAATAATATCCTAATCATGCATAAAACCACTCTTAATACCGAGTAGAGATACTCATTATTGTACCATATCGTTCCAAAACATTTCATTTGCAAAGAAAAATTGATTATAGTGGAAGAAGATAGGTGTGCTCGTCAGAGATTTCATTTTAGTCCGCTTCTGCGCAATACGTCTTGCTGTTTAAATGTCAAAATATTCTGACTTATTTCATTCATTTATGTCACTGTTGGTTGTCAGTGTTATAGAGGTGGGAAACCACCGATGTCTTAACCAATGAAAAGATATACTAAAGACAATTTGTGCATACTGGAAAGTAATTTTGTAGGGAAAATTTATAATAATTATATGTGGTCCATATAAGTAAGTCTTTAGTCTCTGCCGCACGAAACAATAGGCAGAAAATTGAATCACACTACTTTAGTTTTTAAACACAATAGAGATGACATCACTATCCTGATATGGAAATTGATGATTAAAACATAATTATAGAGAAAATATTGATTTAATCTGCTATTTACAATAGGGTTTACATCATTCATTACATTTTTAATTAGGTGTGCGTTGACTACAGAATTCTGTCGACAAAGTTGTCCAGATCTTCAGTGATAACATCAAGAGCAAAGCCGCACTATCAATATTAATAGAAATATAATCATCAGAGAACTTGAGAAGAGTTTATTAAAATGCTAAGCACCAAAATCCGAACGGGAAATTCCTATTACATGATTGATTGATTGATTGATTGAGGAAGACTGACATCAAGAGGATTTAGTTCTTTAATTCAATGTCTGGCGGGGCATTTGTTCGAGGAGTAGTTGTTCGAACGGTCCAGTACCACTAATTAATACCAGATAATTACTCAAAGTAGTTGTCACTTGCTGATATCTGGCAGCATATATAGCAAGCTAAATCGCATGGTTTGAGTGTGTAGGGGAAAGCACCGTACTGATGAGTCCGAGAAGGACGAAACCAGTTGGTCTGCGGTTTTTCATACACATTCAAAACGTGCAATATTTAAGCGTTAATATTATTAATTGGAATTTCTGTATTACGTGTGTTTATGATAAAATTGGTTTTGTGATTGTTGGAAAAACTGTTATATGTTTGTGTAATTTTTGGCATTTTAGAATAGTATCATGTACCACGAATAATTCGAATTTTCAACATGAATATTTTTTGGGTTGAGGTGATTTAAAAATTTTGGAATTACTTATATCTTCTTTTCTTCACTCACATTCAAAATTTAAGTGGAATTTTTCTGGACCATGAAATTATTTTTTAAAGAAACAAACATTCATCATTTGAATTGCAGCACATCTATTATTTCTGTCGGCAACTGCAGGAAATTCGTGATTCATCACATAAAAGATTGAAAACCATCAAACAAATCTCCCATGATATAATATGAGTGATGAATCGTTGCAATTCGAAGAAATTCTAAAATAATGCCATTTTACTACCACAAGAAAATAAATAATTGTCTACTATTACGCAAAAACTAATAGGATAAGCAGAGAACATATTTTTTAATTCATGCATCCGAATGGATATCTTTATCAGTAATTTAATACCGACTACTTATACGAATCTTACTAATCAATGAAGGCGTTAATTAAATAAAATTACATCAAATAAAACAAAACACGTCAGCGACGCCAGTGTGTACTGACGTCCTCTATGGTACGAGTATTACGGAATCAGGAATTATTTCATTACAAATGTAGGAACTTTGGCAATAATTTTTGAATATTGATGTTTTAAAAAAATGTATTTCTGATTATTTTCGGTAAGTAGGTACGTGTTATTGTAAATAAGCTGCCAATACAGTAACCATACATCTTTTAAAGCAGATTATAACACGCTTAATAAATTTTAATTTTGGCAGATTTATCGCGTTCATTAAATGATGCATTTGATTTTCCAATACATATATATTAAAAATAAGGAGTATTAATACATTTATGTACTTACCATTTTTTTTTATAAAAAGAAGTAGGTATATAAAATTAAATTTTAAAAAGTACTCTGAACACTACGTGAATTAAATCACGGTCACTTCAAGGGTGGAAAAATGTTAGCACTTCAGAAAATATACGCGACAGACACGTGCAGTAGCGGTCCTTGGGCTGCCCGACACCGGCTTCCTTTGGCGTCGTTGAAGAACTGAGACATCGAGAGGTAGGAAGCACCTCGGCGCGACGCGGATCAGATTTTTGTTTGCTCGTCGCTGTACTTGAGGGAAAATCCTTACGTTACGTTACCCATGGGCACCAGTCGCCCCATCGCTTCCTGGTTTGATTATGTAAATTTCCATGACCGCCGATTTGCTCATATTCTTTTACAGGCAGAAGAAATGAAAAGTATACCGATGAAGTAATGAACAAATTTGGAACTTGCAGATAAGAGTATTTTTTCAAACAGTTTTTCCCTATATGATTCCCGACATAAAATGTACCTCTATGCTAATTATAGGAGACTCAAATAACAAGGCAGCGAAAATTTACTATGACACTTTATTGCAAAGTCTAGTTTCCGTGACTAAAGAATAACAACATTTTCAGTTTCAGTAAAATACGCACTCGGGAAGATTCGCCTAAAAAAACAAACTTAAAAGTCCCGCGGTAACTATCAAAATTTGTTACACTATAAGTACTTACCTTTTAAACGCGTCCGAGTACATTTTTGAGTGCGTCGGACTCATTTGCGGTTCTAGATGTTTTACTTAAAAAACTATTAAGACTTTAACTTTAGATGATAAATAGTTTATGACCACAAAACTGAAAAAAAGTTCCCGAATGGTGCTGAAAAATGTGATTTTTAAACCAGGTTAGTTTATAAATAATGTACAGGGTGTCCTAAATGGAAACCACAGGAGGCTTTGGTGAAGTTCAAAATATATATATACTTTTATGTTGTTATTTCAAAAAAGGCAAAGATTTTGGTACTTTTTACCTTTAGAAAATATAAGATAGGTAGGTACATCCAAGATACCTGTGATTTTATGTTAGCAACTGTTAATAACAATTGAAATAAAAGCAACAAAAACATAACAAACAGCAAAAAAAAACAAAACAAACAAAAACAAGAAAAACAACAAAATTATAGGAACTGCTCAAATTGATTGCCATGTTTTTCAACACATAATCTACATCTTTTAGTTAATAGATTGATGGCATTAATTAAAAAAATAGGATGGGCTTTCAAATATCGGAAAGCTGCATGTGTTGCCTCTGCTAGCTCGGCTTGATTGTTGTATCTTCGTATGTACGGTACATAGTAGTTAGAAAATGAGAGCCTCAGATACGAACCTGTTCGGAGCACATAGCGCCATCGAGTTCTCGAGGTGCCATCGACTTCTTCGGCAGTGACCTTGAAAGAGACCAGAGGCTGCTGAAGGAGTCGTTGAGGCATCCGAAGAAGTGTCTTCAGCAGCGGCATCTGCAGCAGCCTCTGATGTCTTTCAAGGTCATTGCCGAAGAAGTGGGCATGTCTTCAGCAGCGTCTGGTGTCTTTCAAGGTCATTGCTGAAGAAGTGGTGTTCAGCAGCGTCCAGGCGCATGCGCCGGGGCTATTCCTCAGGTCAGTCCACCCAGTTCTTCGGCAATGACCAGAGGCTGCTGAAGGAGTAATGTCTTCAGCCTCTGGTGTCTGGGGGCCTTTGGTTGCGGCTCAGGCGCCTGCGCCGAGGCTCAAAAAGTGCGCGTGTTGCTCATTGTTGCGCAATGGAAGAATGTTCTGGAAATGCTGATGCAATAGTATGCAGATGTTGCAGAATTAATGTTTTTTCCCCTTCTACGCTGAAGGAGTCCTCGAGTAATGTCTTCAGCAACGACTTCTGCCTCTGGTGTCTTTGGGGCCTTTGGTTGTGGCTCAGGCGCCTGCGCCGGGGCTCTATGAGAGTGGGCGGGGCAACAGCCAATGATAGAGGTTGTGGGCGGCATCCAATGGGTGTGGTTGTGGGTGGTAAGGTTCAACTACTGCTAGATGCCTTTGGATGTGGCCCAGGCGCCTGCGCCGGGGTTTTCGCAAACGTTCTGGAAATGACGCCGACCGGGATTCGAACCCGGGTCCCCGCGCACCGGAGCCCTCGCTAAAACCCACTGAGCTAATCGGGCTGCCTACATGCCCGTCTTTTAAATCATCCAGATATACTTAGGATTGTAAACAGAAGTTTCTCGGAAATTCCAATGGTTGCAATTGTTTATACTAAATAAATATTGATATCAAAGTTTAAGAAAAAAGCACGTTCGCCGCCGATATGAGATGTTATAATTGTTTTTATTATGGGAAAAAACCTTTCAACTCGCCGACAGGATTATGTTTGTTTAGGTTTGCTCCCACGTTCTGTATATGCACATACTACGTTGTAGACACTACAAGGTGACCCGTTTATTTGTTTGTATTATTACAATAAAATAACATTCTAGAACATTCGTCAGTTTGTTTATTTTGATACGTACTATGTTTTGAAATTACTTGTTATCTTAATGCGTTTCGGACACGTGTGGGAACCATCTGGTGAGTGCTGGAAGTACTAATTGAGTGTCGGTAATATAGAACACATGTAGATTTCTGTTACACTTACTGGAAAGTGCAAATTGAATGTCGGTAATATAGAACGCATGTAGATTAGGGCCCACTGTACACGCCCCCTTGCCCCGCCCACTTAGGTCATGGAGGGTATCAAATTAACCAGCTCGATGAGACAAATAGGAATCTATAGTTATTCTCCTACTTCAGAATTCTCATCAGATGTCTGTCTGTCTATCTGTCTGTCTGTGTCTGTCTGTCTGTGTCTGTCTGTCTGTCTGTCTGTCTGCCTGCCTGTCTGTCTATCTGTCTGTCTGTTACATCAGCCGTTCGTGTCAACAACAACATTCAATGCCAATGACGAAATTCGCATACCAATCCACCAACGACGTTTACGTACTGCCGCATCTAAGCTGCATCTACATAGAGGGGTTTTTCCTCTTTCTATTCTTGCTTGTGTCATCAGCCATGGTGTTTGCGAATAGAGCTGTCTGTGTCAACAGACAGCTGTGTCAACAGCTGTCTGGGTCAACAGCTGTCTGGTGTCAACAGACAGCTTGTCAAAAAAAATCACGCTTCTAGCATACATTTATTGGAAAGCGCACAACAAATATTTCTAACATAATGGGGAGTATTATTCAGTAATCAATTCATTAGTTTAGTTAGTTCCCATGGAATACGGTAAATTATATAATATAATATATTATATTAAAAAACATTTTGTCAATTAAAATAATATAATACTGTTCATAATATGATATTATTATATTAAAATACATTTTATTCATTAAAATAATATAACAGTGTAATCAAACTCGTGACGCTGCTTATACATCGTTGACTGCAACAAGAGAAAAATACCATAATTAAGAAATTATACTAGTAAACAAACAAACAAACAAACAAAACAAACAAACAAACAAAACGTACAGACAAACTGACAGACAAACAAAGATAAGAAATTGTACTAGTAAACAAACAAACAAACAAACAAACAAACAAACAAACGGGCGGACAAACAAAGAAATAACTTCATTCATTATAAAAACAATTAATTTTCCACTACTAAAATTGTGAATCCAAAACTGGCACTTTTTATCTACTATCACTGCATATTAAAAAATCTAAATACTTTACTTACGATTTACAATATTGACCCAAATGACCACAAGTTCACTGCACGATTCCAACAAAATTATCTTGGTTTCTTTCTCCATGAATAGTCCAGAAAATAAAACATTTTCGGTTTCCGTTGCCATGTGCGATACATTTCCGCACATAATCATTTTGGGTTGGTTCTAAAGATAGAAAATAGTTTACAATTGTGGAACAGATACGTGAGCTTTTTAACTACATATAATGAAATTATTATGAATGAGTTTTATTATGAATGAGTTTTATTAACAGAATGCTTGAACAATAAAAGAAATGATTACTGCAAATGGACTTACTTTTAAATTTTCCGGTAAATTTTGGTGGATAAAATGGTACAATAAAATATCTCCAACATCATCTTGGCCAATTACAACATCCATATTGGGAAACTAACTATTACCGCACCTATTCCGTGGGAACCAACTAAACTATTGAAGTGATTACTGAATAATAATTCTCGCAATTATATTCGTTCTATTTATCTCGCAGCTTTTGCCGAGCTTGCAAAATTTTGGTAACATGCAGAAGTTATCAAAAACAACAATCAATCGAGTGTTTATGTTTCTGGCGGTGGCCTTCAAACTTTTTATGTTCTAGAATGATTTTATTATAATAATACAAACAACAGGGTATAAAATAATCTCGATCATCTTGTAGAGTTTACGACATAATATTAAGTGCACATGTACTTATTAGCATGCAGAACGTGGGAGTCAAACCAAACACATATACATATCCAGTCGGCAAAGTTGAAAGGTTTTTCTAGAACGTTCTTAGCTATTAATATTTCATCATAATAAAAATACAATAAATCATAACATCTCTTATCGACTTCGAATCTGTTGTTTCTTTCTCAAACTTTGATAACAATAGTTATTTAGTGTAAACAATTGCAAACGTTGGAATTTCCGAGAAAAAACATTAATTCTGCAACATCTGCGTACTATTGCATCAGCATTTCCAGAACGTTCTTCAATTGCGCAACAATGAGCAACACGCGCACTTTTTGAGCCGCCCCGGCGCAGGCGCCTGAGCCGCAACCAAAGGCCCCCAGACACCAGAGGCTGAAGACATTACTCCTTCAGCAGCCTCTGGTTATTGCCGAAGAACTGGGTGGACTGACCTGAGGAATAGCCCCGACGCATGCGCCTGGACGCTGCTGAACACCACTTCTTCAGAAATGACCTTGAAAGACACCAGACGCTGCTGAAGACATGCCCACCTCTTCGGCAATGACCTTGAAAGACACCAGAGGCTGCTGCAGATGCCGCTGCTGAAGACACTTCTTCGGATGCCTCAACGACTCCTTCAGCAGCCTCTGGTCTCTTTCAAGGTCACTGCCGAAGAAGTCGATGGCACCTCGAGAACTCGATGGCGCTATGTGCTCCGAACGGGTTCGTATCTGAGGCTCTCATTTTCTAACTACTGTACATATATTTTTTCTTTTAAAAATGCCCAAACGAAAAAGTCTAATATACTCAGATCCGGTGATCTTGGAGGCCACAATATAGGTCCATTTGCAGTGCAACTTGCTTTTGGGCGACATCTAACAACTAACATCTAAGATTATTAAAGATTATTTTCTGCATGGGAAATATCTGGCAACCGGGGCCCGGGATACCAATACTATTTTCCTCAAATCAGTACCTTAATTTTTTCTGCAATGCTAGCTGTCTCGTATCCTAACCTGAACGGTTGATGTGTACTTGCGAGTGAAGAACTGAAAATCTAATTTTGGCACTGACTGAATATAAGACAACGTAGGTCGGAACTACGTGAATTGCAGAAATGGACATGTTTTTCAGTGTGTGCGGTAGTAGACAACACATGGAATTCGAGACTATAACAAATTGGTACGTAGCTATTTTCAAAAATCGAAACTTATGCGTAAAGGAAAATCTGATTTGTAGGAAAATGTGAAAGATGCAATTATTGTATGCCATACATAATGGCACATGAACTGGAAACTACAAATGTATGCCGCTGTTCAGCATGTTCAGCAATATATCTGGGAATATGCGAATACAACCGATATTGCCAAATATGTGGGCACACAGAAGAAAAAAGTAAGATAATAAGAAACAAAAGAGCAGCTCAAATAAGAGAAAACATATCAGATAATAAAGAGCTGCCTTGGAAAAAATAAATAAAAGAAAAAAGATGGAGTGTATTCAATCAGCTGTATCATCACCTCTGCCTTCACGCCAAGAATTGAATTGAATGAATCATTTTCATCTAAAAAAAATACCGATGGCGATTCAGGCATTGCTGCACCAACCTATTCATCTGCAGGTGAAGAACTTCTTAAATCATTTTTATCTATAGATGACAATTTAGACAATGCTCTGTCTCAACTTGTAGACAACTTAGAAAAATCGGATAAAAGTGAGAATGAAACGTTAGAATTAAGTGAGAACTGAAACCTTAGAATAAGTTCTTTTTTCATAGCATTATAATACTTTTTTTATTTTCTTTTTTGTGGCATGTTAGATGTTTTATTTTATGAGTAACGTAAATAAATGTTTTTGTTGTATAATATTATTTGTACTCGCATTACTTCATAATTTTGTAAAAAACAAATATAAAAGATGTTGAAAAGTTATTATTTGATTTATACTAAAGAAATACATATTATAGAACTTCAGTGTAAACAACATTAGGTATGCGTAAATTTACCTAAATAGTTTCTTAGAATCCTTGATTAAAATTTGTATGGAGTGAAATTTTCGAACGCGCGAAAGAGCTAGGTAAAAGCTGTCCATGGGAAAATACAGGCTCTGGAAAGTAAAGGGCCACTTTCTTAAGCGTTTGTCCTTGACTTTTGTTTTCTGTTAAGCAAAATGCTAAGCGAAGTGGGAATTGTGTACGTTCAAATTGAAAAGGTAAAGCAGAATCACGTGGTTTTCATTATTTAACCTTAGGTATAAGTACACATTCTCGGCGCTTTGCTCCAGTTAAAATTTCACATTCGATAATTATTTAATTGTCAAAGGCATGGCACTCTACTTTTGTAGGAAAATACCTAATATTGGACATTACAAATTAATAGCTACCTAAATTGTAACAAATGCTTTTTAAACCCCGAAAAGGCACATCTACAGCTTAGGAGCTTTCCGGTAGAGCCCACAATTGTTGAAATTGAAATCGATGGAGTCCTGGATGAGATATCCGGCGAACAAAGTTTCAATGTAAAATCACCTTCGCTAAATTATTTAATTGTCAAAAGGCATGGCACTCTCTACTTTTGTCGGAAAATAATATTGGACATTTTATTACAAATTAATAGCTACCTAAAATGTAACAAAAGCTTTTTAAGTCCCCAAAACCCCGAAAAGGCACATCTACAGCATTAGAGCTTTCCGTAGAGCCCACAATTGTTGAAATCGATGGAGTGCTCGATGAGATATCCGGCTAACAAAGTTTCAATGTAAAATCACTTTCGCTATTAATATAAATATAAATAAGGATGCATATTCTAAAAAAGAAGATATAATGAGTAGTGAGAGTGAAAACGAGATTTATTTAACAGCACCATCAGTAAAAGAAGCTGCAGAACTTGCCTCATTAGATTCATTGCCCAAAAAACCAAGAAAATTATACCTGAGAGCGTATGTATGAATCTTTCTTACACTGGAGAAGGGAAATGAAGGTAAATTCTTTCTGGGAATCTGTTTTGATAGTCGTGGACAAAATATAGTATACAACTCGTTATAATGATGCTATTATTACCTCGGATGATTACAAAACTCGCTCGCTTCGCTCGCTCGTGTTGTAACTTCATCCTCGGTAATAATAGCATTCATTATAAACTCGTGTATAATATACTATTGTACTCCCATTACTTCATAATTTTGTAAAAAACAAATATAAAAGATGTTTAAAAGTTATTATTTGATTTATACCTACATAAAGAAATACATATTATAGAACTTCAGTGTAAACAACATTACGCGTAAATTTACCTAAATAGTTTGGAAAAGAACCTTTTATCTTAGAGTCCTTGATTAAAATTTGTATGGAGTCAAATTTTCGAACGCGCGAAAGAGCTGCGTAAAAGCTGTCCATGGGAAAATACAGGCTCTGGAAGGTAAAGGGCCACTTTCTTAAGCGTTTGTCCTTGACCTTTGTTTTCTGTTAAGCAAAATGCTAAGCGAAGTGGGAATTGTGTACGTTCAAATTGAAAAGGTAAAGCAGAATCACATGGTTTTCATTTAACCTTAGGTTAAAATTTCGCATTCGATAATTATTTAATTGTCAAAGGCATGGCACTCTACTTTTGTAGGAAAATACCTAATATTGGACATTACAAATTAATAGCTACCTAAAATGTAACAAATGCTTTTTAAACCCCGAAAAGGCACATCTATAGCTTAAGAGCTTTCCGGTAGAGCCCACAATTGTTGAAATTGAAATCGATGGAGTCCTCGATGAGATATCCGGCGAACAAAGTTTCAACGTAAAATCACCTTCGCTGAATTATTTAATTGTCAAAGGCATGGCACTCTCTACTTTTGCCGGAAAATAATATTGGACATGTTATTACAAATTAATAGCTACCTAAAATGTAACAAATGCTTTTTAAGTCCCCAAAACCCCGAAAAGGCACATCTACAGCATTAGAGCTTTCCGTAGAGCCCACAATTGTTGAAATCGATGGAGTCCTCGATGAGATATCCGGCTAACAAAGTTTCAATGTAAAATCACTTTCGCTATTAATATACAGGGTGAGTCGTAAGTCACGCCCCACCCGTAAAATATGAGTTTATGACGATAAAATAAGTTGAAATTAAAGAATAAAAAAAATTCGTTTTCGCCTTCGTTAAAAAGTTATTACTGATAAGTACAATATAGAGATGTTCAAACAATCTACCATTGACTTCAATGCACAAGGCAGCACGCCGTAAAAGAGAATCTCTAACTCTCTGCAGCATTTCCCCATCTATTAAAGCTATTGCTTGTAGTATTCTGGGAAGTATGTCTGCCTGACTTTCAACAGGTTCATGGTAATTTTTTTCCTTGAGGTAACCCCAATAAAAGAAGTCAACTGGTGTCAGGTCAGGTGATCGAGGGGGCCAACGAATTAGTCCGCCCCTTCCAATCCACCATCGTGGAAAAAGTTGATTTAAAAAATTTATCACTTCAATTCCAAAATGTGCAGGCGCCCCATCATGCTGGTACCACATAATTTCAAAAGTTAGAACTCGATAACGAAGGCGAAATCGATTTTTTTTATTCCCATTTCAACTTACTTTACCATTATAAACTCATATTTTGCAGATGGGGCGTGACTTACGACTCACCCTGTATAAGGATAAATTAATGTATCTCAATCCCGTTAAGTTTCCATCAAAAATTTGGTATGCTAGTTGACCACCCAAAATAAAACACGAAACGTTAAATCCAAAACGTCCTTGCCTCTGACGTTCAAAAGATTGGTGCTGATTTGTATCAGACCAGTGACGCACATTATGCCTGTTAAATAATCCTACGCTGCTATTGTGAGCCTCATCTGTCCAAATGACAGACCGCCCAAATTCTGGATTTTCTTGAATTTTATTTAAGTATGTACCACCTACAAAAATTAAGCCTTCTTTCTTGATCTCCCGGGAAGAGATGGTAAATACTTTGAATTTTATATGGCCTATATTTGCCTTTTTAAAATATTTTTTCAACTTTTGTTTTGGAAACACCAACTTGTGATTCGATTTCGAGACAAGAAGTTTTTGGTGTCGTGTCGCCTTGAAACTCGATAAAAATCAACATAATTTTTTTCTCGAAAACTAAAAACGATATCCAAATTCTGATTTCGGCATTCTATTATACTCAAAATAGTAACAACTTATAAAAAATTATTTTCTCTTATACAGACTGTCCCATCTCTTCTGCACAGTACCTAACGGCTTTTAAAAATCAAATATCATGTTTTTATAATGCTTATACGATTATGCAATTAATAATGAACAAAACCCGCTGACCAATTTATTAAAACTACTCGTAATAGTACAAAAAACGCTTTATTTATATGATGTAAATAATATGATTCATCTGTATATATTCTTCAAAACGAAAATTCCTTCGGTTTCTGGTGGCATAATTTTTGGTCTACACCTGGTTGATCTCATTATCTCGTATGTGGTGTAATCACAAAACCGTGAAATTTTTGCTATAGCATATCTCGTTTCCATTAATTTTCTTTTTCCTGAAAGAAATATACCTACATTTTCCAAAAATAGAGACAATGCCTACTAGAAATACATGTAACGTAAACATAAAAAAATGGTTTGAGAGAAACATTCAGGAAAGTCTAAACGCACGTCTTTGAATTTAAGCAGCAATAATTATGCTGAAAAGTGGACTAATAAAGAGTACAAACTTAAAGTTCTTACATATTTTTTCAATTTGAACATTTTTGAACGTGCCTTGTATAGTAAACTTACCAACACAAGTACAAGGCTTGTTATGCGGCTGCTCAAAGTCTGACGCTTTTGTGCAACAGCACGTGCACTTCTTAGTATCTGCATTCTTGTCCTTTTCCAAACAGTCTCCTTTGGATTTGCAGTTAATACAACATTTTTGGGTTTTAGCACAACTGTCTTGCAATCCGTTACATCTGCAGATTTCAATTCCAGGATTGAACCGTTTACAGTCATTAATCGTGCAAAAGTTCCTTTTTTCAGCTTTACCTTTTAGGTCAACAGATTTTCTCTTTTCATCGGTTGCTTTTTGCACTGAAAGGTGTTATTCGGTAGGTATGCAAACAAAACTTATGATAGATTTTCATACTCTTACGTGTTGTTTGCTCAGTAAAAGTTGTTATGGAGGGTTCTGTATTCGTTGATGCATTTGTTGTTACTGTAAAAAAACAAAATTCATTTGTTGTTTATAACTTGTTTCCAAAAACTTACTGGACGCGTTGACAGCCATATGTGTGGTGTGGTTGGACGGGATGGTGTTGGTTCCTACAGAAGACAACTGGGTGGCAGAAACGGCAACATCGACCATCTGCTTTGGAGGTTCCATGTCTTCAGTTTGCACCCCTTTAGTCTCAAGTTTCGGCGGGACGGGGGTTGGAAAGAGGTCGTGAAGAAGAAAACTCGAAGTAGAGGTAGCTACTGTATCGAGTATTGGTTCGGGTGGAGCAGGAAAGAGATTGTGAAGAAGAATGCTTGAAGTGGAGGTTGCAACTGTTTCAACTATTATTTCAGACGGCACAGGAAATAAGTCATGGAGAAGAAAGGTAGAAGTAGAAGTTGCTACCGTATCTAGTATTGGTTCGGGTGGTGTAGGGAAGAGATTGTGAAGAAGAATGCTTGACGTGGAAGTTGCAACTGTCTCAACTTTGGTTTCCGACGGAACAGGAAATAGGTCACGGATAAGAACACTCGAAGTAGAAGTTGCTATTGTTCTAAGTTGTTTCTCGGGTGGAGCGGGGAATAGGTCATGGATAAGGAAGCTGGACGTGGAGGTTGCTGCTGTCTCAGTTTTTGGCTCAATAACTGCTGAAACTGCAAAGGAAACGGATACTTACTTGATCTCACTCAATCAATTTTATTTGGGCTTTGACTCGTTTCGGAAACTGTATTGCAGTTCCTTGCTACAAGACACTCAGAAATGGACAATTCCTTACCTGAAGTGTTCGTGAACGCTTCACGAAAGGAGAGTTTTTCTTCATTTACAACTGTTTTCTGAAAAAAATATGGTTTATGTGTATTTCAATATTCTGAAGCAATATCTTACTGAATCAACTGCTGTTGCTGGTGCAGATATTGATAACCTCACTGATTTTGTTAAGGATTCAGATTTTGATACTTTGGGAAGGGCAGACGGCTGCACCTCAGGGGCCGGCAAATCAACTGGTTCAGGCAGATGACGTTCTTCGTCCGATTTTCGTTTAGTTTTTGGCTTTAGGCCAGAAACTTTTTGTGCCTCCTTGGCAATATCTGGTTCACCTTGTCCACATTCACAGCATCTAAATTGATCATAGCACCAGAAGTATTAATTAGAAATATACATTTCAACGAGGTTGAGGTGGCAGTGGCACAAATGGAGGTTACCAGAAGGAAGAAGCACAAGGATACTGTTGGACGTGAGAGAAGAGGACAGTCGAGGAACAGATGGAGAGACGCGGTGATGGAGGCGAGCAGGGGGGTGGAGTACTGGAGAGATAAAGTAAAGTAAAGTAAAGTAAATTTTTCTTCAAACTAACCTGCATGAAACAAATCCACACATGTTAACCATAGTCTGCAAACCAGTTAAAATGGTTTCATCAGGTGTTGGGCCCAGTAAATTTCTGTAAACATCGGGACAATTGTTTTTATTTGCGCAATAATAAGCGCGTTCTGGCAAATTTTCGCCGGCTGTTCCGTGCGTCTCGCAATAATTGAAACACTGACTTGAACGGCAGCAGCACCACTGACATGTTGGCGCTGGAGTTACCGAACAACCTGTTGCAGTACTTGACTCAGTTGTTGTTCTGGAGGAACGGCGCTTGTGGCTTTTTAACGCGACAGAGTCAATGCAGCTATCTGAATCTTCACATGAGCACATTGTGTTTGCTGAAGAGATGAATGAAGAACGGTCTAACCAGCCATTAGCTGCTATAAAAGTAGCAAAATTTAAGAATCTAATATGTCTTCTTATCAGTACTTTGAACTGTTAACATTTAATTTTATTATAAAATTGGTTTTTGGTCCGATATTACGCGACTGTCAAAATTATGACAAAAACTGATAAATGACAGATTGGCAGATATACACAATTTTTATTTTGATGAAATAATCAAGTGCTTCATAGGGTGCGTACCATGCTATTTTTTAAGTTTCATCATTCCCCGATGAAATCGACGGCAAATCGGTATAATTTATTTTTTTACCCGGAGACTGTACTTTTTGTTTAAACGGTTGTGCAATAATACTTTTCAGACCACTGTAAGTTATTTTCTGATTCATAGATGACGGTTTCTTTTCAGGAGCTGATGTCTTCTTTTTAGGTAACACGTCAATTAAATTGTTTTCGTTTGCGAAACTCAGGGTTAGACTAGGTTTCTCCTTGATATTTTCTTCTAGGATACCATAAATTATATTTTTGGCAAAAAGTTCATTTGATGAAGGAACTGATTCTTCACTGGGCACTTTGCCTTCAGAAATTTGTTCTTCACTGCTGTGACTGTGTACGTCAGTTTGTTCTGAACTTATTTGTGGCATTTTGGAATCCTCCTTTTTGGGAATACTGGCTCCCAAAATGCTCTCAATTATGCTTCGAGCAAAAATTTCAATTTCGGAATGTGTCGACTCACTCTGGGGTACTGAGTTGTTTTCAAGAGATGGTTCTGGATTAGACGAAGCGGAAATTGTGTGAAATTGTTCATGTTTTGAGAATTCCTTCACTCTGCAAATACACATACACGTTAGATCAGGTCCAGCCTCACGCGATTCGTTTTCACGTTCCTCCTCTAGAACCTTTTCTTCAGATCTGGTTGTCTTTTCTTCCATAAATTGATCAAAAGTTTCGGGGTCAATATAAACTAAGTCTTCATCATCTTTACTTTCTCTTAAATTAACTGAAGATGTAGATTTCCTGTTTCCTGAAGGTGCAAAACAAATTATAGTTGATGTGGATTTGTGGCTCTTATTTGCAGATATCTCGCTGTCGCTTTTACACTTGCACATTTTTAGAACTCCGTGGGTGCCATTAGAATTTTCAGTCGGAGGGTCTTCCGAGATGCTCTGATAAAAAATTACTGGTGACATAATTATGACGAATTAGTCATTTATTTAACTCACACTTGGACTTTTTGAAACAGTTTTTGGAGCACCTCCCTAAAAATATTTTATTGAGACTTGGGAAAAGAAGAATCTGGTTGGTGATATTTATCCTTAATGTTTTTTAATTTAATGTATGAACATCAAATGTTACTTACTGACTTTCGTTTCATATCGTTGTTTATTTCTTCAGATGAGACAGAACTTTTCTTCACCCCTTTCTGGTCCCCACTTTCTTCCTTGTTGTCGCTTTTGCGATTATCATTGTGCTCATTTCTGGAGTTTTCGTTGCAATTTTTTTCAGAATTTAGGTACTGAGAAAACCCACATAAACTACAGAACGTTTGGATGACTACCAGAACAGTTTCATCAAATGTGGGACCCAAAATATTTCTATATGTATCTGAGCAGGGACTGCAAGGACAGGGTTGAGGAAAATTGGCATCATACGGTTTGTCACTTTCTGTGCCCTTTGAACTTTTGCTTTTAATTTGTCTTCGATGTTTATCGTTGTGGCACGAATTTTTAGTGGTTTGTTGGCGCTGGTGATTATCATTCGAGGTTATTTCATCTACACTTCGTCTTTTAGGCATTTTAAAGACGGCAATGTAATAACCAATACTTTATTAAACATCAGGAAGGAACCGCAATTTTGAAAACTGTTAATTTATTAGTGTAAATGAAATAATTTAATGAATTGGGCTATGAATGATACTGGAATATAAACGACGAATTTTTATTTAAAACACATGACTTTCTGTTGTCAAAATTGGAAAAAGCCTTCTTGAATCATCTATATATCTATATTACCTATAAATACAGGGTGTCCCTGTGAAGGTGGGAAATCTTTCGGGAGCGTATATATTACACAAAAATAACACCACAAGTTCATATAAAGTTTTCTCCTACGACCTTCTCCTGCCGAGATATTCTCCCTTAAATTGGAGAAATAAAAATAATTTTTTTTGACATAAAATTTTTATTTTTTATTGTATTTCGATAATTTTCTTGGTGACGTACGTACTAGTGATTGAATGTCGATAAAATAATGCGGCCCGTTTTTTGACATTGCATCAGGGAAGCAAGGGGTGAACTACCCCTTACCTTCTTAACTTCATATTTTTTAAGGAGCTAGGTATTTTTAGAAAAAACGATAGAAAAGAGAAAGAGCGTCTATATAGGATTTGTAGATTTAGAAAAGGCCTTCGACAACGTAAAATGGGGGAAGATGTTCGAAGTGCTGAGAAAGGTAGGGATGAAATATAGGGACAGAAGAATAATACATAATGTAGTTAATATCTTCTTGTTTTACTTTTTGGTAGAAGTTCATGATTTAACAAATAATCTCTACGAAGAGCAACAGGCAGTTATAGAATGTGAGCAGGAACGAAGGGAAGTACATATCCGGAAGGGAGTGAGACAGGGATGTGCATTGTCACCTCTAGTTTTCAACTTATATATCGAAGATGCTATTAATATTGTTAAGGACAGAACAGCCTCAGGGATTAACGTACAGGGTCAAACTATTAACATGCTCAGATTTGCGGATGATATAGCAGTGTTAGCATCTAGCAAAGAACAATTAGGAGCGGCTTTGAATGAAATGGAAGCAGTTTTGACACAGGGCTATGGCATGAAAGTCAATAAAAAGAAAACTAAAATTTTGGTATGTAAGGGATGTGAAAATAGAACTAAAGTTGACATACAAATAGGAAATGAGAAGATAGAGGAGGTCACGGATTTCTGCTATTTAGGAAGTAAAATAACTCAAGACGGTAGGAGCACTAAAGATATAAAACAAAGAATAGCGCAGGGCCGAGTTGCGTTTAACAGAAAGAAACAACTGTTATGTTCGAGAACGGTTAATATTGAGACTAGGAAGAGGCTCTTAAAGTCGTATGTATGGAGTACGGCATTATACGGGTGCGAAACTTGGACAATAGGGGAAGCGGATCGAAAAAGAGTAGAAGCGTTTGAAATGTGGTGCTACAGGCGCATGATGAAGATACCGTGGATAGATAAGGTTAGCAATAGGGAAGTATTAGAAAGAGTTGGGGAAAAGCGAAAGGTATGGAAGACAATAATGAGTAGGAGAGACAGGATGGTAGGACACCTTCTAAGACACGAAGGAATAGTTCGCGACATACTAGAGTCAGAGATAGGAATAAAAAGAGGTAGGGGTAGGCCTAGATTAGACTACTGCTCTCAAATAGTTAGGGATGTAGGATGTTCTACTTTTAGGGAAATGCGTAGGTTAGCTCAGGATAGAAAAGAGTGGAGGTACGCATCCAACCAGTCTTCGGACTGAGAACCTTATGATGAGATATTTTTAAATTTTAACCGCATTTTTTGATTCTCGGGACATTTTGATAATAAAAAGTTACTCTTGTTAGGTTTTATTTATTTATTTTTTTTTTCTCGCATTATTTTCAAAGATATCAAAAAATCGAAAGCTCTTTCAATGAATTATTTTTTAGGAATTTTTTAAATAT
Source organism: Xestobium rufovillosum (assembly GCA_963966045.1). Taxonomy (NCBI): domain Eukaryota; kingdom Metazoa; phylum Arthropoda; class Insecta; order Coleoptera; family Ptinidae; genus Xestobium; species Xestobium rufovillosum. The sequence continues at coordinate 48,375,698 of OZ014492.1, read as the reverse complement.
GATTTGACCCTACATTAGCCATTTCTTTTGAAATTCATTAAAAAATTTCCAGGTCCGTATTAAGAAAAAATAAAAATTGAAAATGTAGACAAAAGACGAACCGTCGTACAAAAATAACCTTAACAGTTTGCGAAAGGTAGTGAAAATTTACATTAAAAAATTGCTTTCGGTTTTTCGAATGCCAGAAAAAATAAAGACAAGAATCGTAGAAACACGGCACCTCTTTCTTGTTGAGTTTTATTTTCTCGAAAATGCTTCATTTTATCTAAACCTAACAAGAGTAACTTTTTATTAGCAAAATATCTGAGGAAACAAAAAATGCGGTTAAAAATTAAAAATATCCAGCCCCTTAAAAAATATGAAGTTAAGAAGGTAAGGGGTAGTTCACCCCTTGCTCCCCTGATGCACTATCAAAAAACGGGTCGCATTATTTTATCGACATTCAATCACTAGGTACGTCATCAAGAAAATTATCGACATACAAGAAAAAATAAAAATTTTATGTAAAAAAAAACTATTTTTATTTCTCCAATTTAAGGGAGAATATCTCGCCAGGGGAAGGTCGTAGGAGAAAACTTTATATGAACTTGGGGTATTATTTTCGTGTAATCTATACGCACTCACCTTTACCGGGACACCCTGTATATATAAAAATCATTTGCCGTGTGCGTTAGTCTCACAAAAACTCGAGAATGGCTCGACCGATTTGAATATTTTTTTTTGTTTTGTTCGCCTCAATACTGGGGTGGTTTAGGAAAAAAAATCGGAAAAACCCAAAGGAACGGCCGAAAAATCGAAAAAATCGAAATTGGCAATTTGCACTTCGGATTACTTTCAATAGATGGCGTTCATGGTGGAAATATTCAATTTTAGGTGGTAAAAAGTTCACCGGGTCATCTAGTAGGTAAACAATAAATAAATAGGGTAAGTCAAGACATCGGTAATACAATATAATTAAGATTTTCGACTCAGAATTTTATGATTGACATCGTCACCAATTCTTTCACCAATTTATACACTTTATACACTTTATACACTTCAGGCCAGAAATAGCAAACAAACTAAACTCAGTTTTCAGGAGAAACACGTGGATTGCATACAAATTTTGTTTAATTAAAATAAAAAATAAATACGCTACAAATTTTAGGATACATGGAATTGTGACAAACATGACATGATCTCATAATATTTGCTCATTTTGAAGATATAATTATTGGTCTCTTTTATCGAAATAAGAAAATGTCTTTCCTTTTTTGTCGATTATTAATTTCGGCTGTTTTAGTCACTGAAAAGCAAGAATTTTCCAAATTATTCCTCTTTAATTTCAGTCCTTTATTTTACTCATTTATTTTCTTTAACATCATCATAAGGTTCTCAGTCCGAAGACTGGTTGGACGCGTACCTCCATTCTTTTCTATCCTGAGCTAACCTACGCATTTCCCTAAAAGTAGAACATCCTACATCCCTAACTATTTGAGAGCAGTAGTCTAATCTAGGCCTACCCCTACCTCTTTTTATTCCTATCTCTGACTCTAGTATGTCGCGAACTATTCCTTCGTGTCTTAGAAGGTGTCCTACCATCCTATCTCTCCTACTCTTTATTGTTTTCCATACCTTTCGCCTTTCCCCAACTCTTTCTAATACTTCCCTATTGCTAACCTTATCTATCCACGGTATCTTCATCATGCGTCTGTAACACCACAGTTCAAAAGCTTCTACTCTTTTTCTATCCGCTTCTCCTATTGTCCAAGTTTCGCACCCGTATAATGCCGTACTCCATACATACGACTTTAAGAGTCTCTTCCTAGTCTCTATATTAACCGTTCTCGAACATAACAGTTGTTTCTTTTTGTTAAACGCAACTCGTCCCTGCGCCATTCTTTGTTTTATATCTTTAGTGCTCCTACCGTCTTGGGTTATTTTACTTCCTAAGTAGCAGAAATCCGCGACCTCCTCTATCTTCTCATTTCCTATTTGTATTTCAATTTTAGTTCTATTTTCACTCCATCTACATACCAAAATTTTAGTTTTCTTTTTATTGATTTTCATGCCGTAGCCCTGTGTCAAAACTGCTTCCATTTCATTCAAAGCCGCTCCTAATTCTTCTTTGCTAGATGCTAACACTGCTATATCATCCGCAAATCTGAGCATGTTAATAGTTTGGCCCTGTACATTGATCCCTGAGGCTGTTCTTTCCTTAACAATATTAATCGCATCTTCGATATATAAGTTGAAAACTAGAGGTGACAATGCACATTCCTGTCTCACTCCCTTCCGGATATCTACTTCCCTTCGTTCCTGCTCACATTCTATAACTGCCTTTTGCTCTTTGTAGAGATTATGTATTATTCTTCTGTCCCTGTATTTCATCCCTACCTTTCTCAGCACTTCGAACATCTTCCCCCATTTTACGTTGTCGAAGGCTTTTTCTAAATCTACAAATCCTATATATACGCTCTTTCTCTTTTCTATCGTTTTTTCTATAATTACTCGTAAAGCTAGAATGGCCTCGCGCGTTCCTCTATTTCGTCTAAATCCGAACTGATCTTCTCCTAATATTTCTTCCGCCTTTTTCTCCATCCTTCTTTGCACAATTCTAGTTAAAATTTTTGACGCATGGGAAGTTAAACTGATAGTTCTAAAATTTTCGCATCTATCCGCGCCTTTCCTTTTTGGCAAAGCTACCACGATGTTCAGTTTGTAATCCTCTGGAATCTCGCCTGTCAGGTATATGCGACTAACTAATTTAAATAAACGATCTATTACCTCTTGACCTGCGCACTTTAAGATTTCTGCCTGCAAGCCATCTATACCTGGTGCTTTATTATTCCTTAAACTTTTTAGTGCTAGCTCAGACTCTTCTCTCATTATAGGACTCCCTAGGTTATCCCCTTCTACACTGCTTTCACTTTCTAATATATCTTGCACTTCCTGTCCCGCATATAAGTTTCCTAAATATTCTTTCCACCTATCTGCCTTCTCCCCGCTTCCGATTAGGATATCTCCTGCCTCATTTCTAATGTTTTTGGTACTAGATCCAATTTCTCTAAAATTTCTCCTAATTATTTTATATGCTTCATCAGTCTTTCCTACTTCGAACTTATCTTCCACTTCTTTGCATTTATTATAGATCCATTGCTCTTTCGCTTTCCTACATTTCCGAATAATTTCCCACTTGATCGCCTTATATCTTTGTTTCCCTATTTCATCTAACCTATTTTTATATTTGCGCCTTTCCTCTATTAGACTCACAATATGTTTTGTTATCCAGGGTTTCCTACTTTCATTCTGTTTATGACCCAAAATATCCCTAGCTGAGGAAACTAAACTATTTTTAATGCAATTCCATTCTTCCTCTATGTCCTTAACAATATTTTCGCCCGCGCCCTTTAGTACTTCGTTTGTCTTTTTCTCGAACTTATCGCGCGTATCATCATCTTTTAGTTTCTCTGGGTCAAGATACCTTCTTCCGCTTCGTTTTTTCAAAATCTTAAATTTAAGATTGGCGTTCATAACGACTATATTGTGATCACTATCTATATCTGCTCCTGGATAACTTCTACAATCCCTAACTTGATTTCTAAATCTTTGCCTAACAAGAATGTAATCTATTTGATATCTCCCTAGGTCTCCTGGCATCTTCCACGTGTAGCGTCTCCTAACATGATGGTGAAATAGAGTGTTCACGACCGTTAAGTTATGTTTATCGCAGAACTCTATCAGTCTCACTCCCCTATCGTTCCTATTGCCTAATCCAAAGGGACCAACATAACATATCCTCCTTTTATAGAAGGCTAATGCAATAAATAATTCTCTTTACATATTTTGAAGTAGATCCCTTTTCTTGGAGTAATTCTTTATTTGCTGCTTTTATTTTCTTTTTCACGTATTTTTGTATGTTCGGGTTATCTGCTTTTTTAGTAATCGCGGTAGCTGTTATTTCTTGGCTATTGTCGACTAGAGGGCGATGTTGTGGTCGGTCATCACGGGGAACGCTGTCTTTAGCGCTTTGGTGAACTTCGTATTCAACTGTATGCACAATTGGGTAAAAATCAATCTTTGGCGATGTACATGTTGCAGCGTCGACTTTACTAAAACAAATTTATTGCATAGGTATCGGAAAAGCGGTTGTTGTAATAAAGAATTTACTAACGAGCGGTTCCATCTTTTCCACAAGGTGCTGTAACCAAATCTATAGATGCGTCGTCTATGTTCGGTCCCAAAATGTAGCCTAAAGATAGGAACTGAAAATAACTGCAGATTCGCGAAATTATCTGTCCCATGTAATTGTTATGTTCATTTTGATGCTTGTTGCTTCTTTTTTAATTTTAATTTATTTAGGAATTTAAATGTCATGAGTACAAATTTTGTAATGACAACTGGAGACTATTTTTGCCATAGTTTTTTAGCTTTGAAAATATATTGCAGATGCTGTGACATCTAGTGGATGAGCTGATAAGTATAAGTTGACTTTGTACAAAAATCTGTAATGGTTTAAGCTATTGAACTGCAGGTGTCACTAGGAGTAAAAATGATAAACTTACTTTCAAAAATTGATTACTTTTGGGCTGTAGGTAATTCAGTTCCCTACAGGGACTGTTGGAAACGAACAAATTCCTCCCGACTTGTAAGTATATAAAAATGAAAACCAAAATTTTGTCATCTTTGAGAGTCGAAAATAGGGCAAAAACTAAAATACAATTTAGAGAGAAATGCAAATGTCGGTAACGCTGGTTTTGCAAACAATTCGAGAAATGGGTGATAGCCGAGCTCCCCAGGGATCAATACAACACAACCTCGACCTATTTTATGTTACAATTCTATAAGAACCACATCGTTTGATCGTTCTAAGCACCAAGCGCAAAGTGAAGGAAGAATCATGAAGTAAATTGTGAAATTGATTATGCAGAAAAGCAAGATTTTGTAGGATTTATATAGGGCCTCTCACGGCAAATTGCCTATTTCAAAACCCAAAAAAATTCCTGAAAATATGTTTTCAGCCCTACGTGGAAGGATTCGTATTGATTTAAATTACAAGGTGGTTTAATTTCATGGTTTAGTAAGAAATACAAATTTATTGTTTTAAAATATGTTGGCAAATAAAAACTATATATAAAATATCGACGTTTCGACCCCTTTTAGGGCCTTAGTCAACATTTATTTAAAAAAGAAAAAGTATAAAAAGTGACAGTTATTTTTTAAGTGGTAGAGAGCAGATTATTTACGTTATTATTTTGCTGTAAATTTTACTTAAATTTTGAATGTCAGATTTTTATGATTATGTATTTGTGCCAATTCTTTATTAAGATTTGTTAATTTCGTGAAATTTTTGGCATAGGTAAATAAAAAATATTGTATAATAAATATAATCGACGTTTCGACTCTGGGTGGAGTCTTTGTCAAGATTTTATTTAAGAAAATTTATAAAACTATACCAAAAATTACATATTTTTGGAAAAATGACATATTTTTTTCTTATGAAAAGTGATTATCCGAATAATTTGAAAATACATCAAAATAAAAACAAAATTAAAAAGATTATTTTTTTCATCGTCAAATTGACCAATAGGAACATTTCATTTGAGTCTAGAAGCGTGTATTATTTCGGTAATTTTTTCGATAATTTTGCTTGTTGATAAGTTGCCATAGTTGCGAATTTGTAGGTGCATTTATAATATACAGGGTGTGTTTTTTAAGCGTCCGCGGAAGATTATGCCTAAATGACGAAAAATATCAAGAAAACATTTTAACTAACCTCACCTCATTTTTTACGCTCTATAATTTAAAAATGTTTTTACTTATACCAGGTTAGTCCAAATAGTTGGAATGATGCTCAACTTTGTTTTTTCTTATGGAATGTGCATTACATATTTAATTTTTTACTTGATTGAGAACAATATTTTAATAGCACTTTCATAACATAATATTATAGTAATTTTCTTTCTTTTTTGAGATAAAATTATTTTTCTCGATATTTTGGCAGTTATATCATACATTTTAAAAATTCATATTTCTGCACTGGTTGAAGATGAAGTAATGATATTTTTAACAGCGGTCCTCATGATAATCATGATTAACACTGTTTGCTCAAATTTTGTATAAAATATACGAGGAGCATTCAAAAATTTATCATATGAAAGCGACAAAACACCAGAAAAAAGTCAGCTTTTTCAAATGACATGGTATATTTTTTATTACTCCATTTGAAAGAGCGGAAAATTTCGCATGGGCTGACCCAATAAAACAATATTGTTACATAACTATAATTTTTAAATATTTACAATATTAAAATTTTCACTTCAAAAATCAAAAATAAAGTAGCTTTGGAATGTCTACAGTTTTGTTGTTGTTTTACTATAGGGTTTTATATTCTGTGGCTGTATTTTTACAAGGCTAACTTTATTTTTGATTTTTGAAATGAAAATTTCAATATTGTAAATATTTAAAAATTATGCTCATGGAACAATATTGTTTTATTAGGTGAGCCCAAGCGAAATTTTTTGCTCTTTCCATTGGAGCAATAAAAAATATACCGTGTCATTTGAAAAAACTGACTTCTTGATGGTTTTCTCTGATTTTTATTTGATAAATTATTGAATGCTCCTCGTATATTTTATACAAAATTTGAGCAAACAGTGTTAATCATGATTATCATGAGGACCGCTGTCAAAAATATCATTATTCCATCTTCAACCAGTGCAGAAATATGAATTTTTAAAATGTATGATGTAACAGTCAAAATATCGAGAAAAAAATAATATCTCAAAAAAGAAAGAAAATTACTATAATATTATGTTAAGAAAGTGCCATTAAAATATTGTTCTGAATCAAGTAAAAAATTAAATAATGCACATTCCATAAGAAAAAACAAAGTTGAGCATCATTCCAACTATTTGGACTAACCTGGTATAAGTAAAAACATTTTTAGATTATAGAGCGTAAAAAATGAGGTGGAGTTAGTTAAAATATTTTCTTTATATTTTTCGTCATTTAGGCATAATCTTCCGCGGACGCTTAAAAAACACACCCTGTATAATCTACACTCATGGACAAAAATATGGAATACTTTTGATTTTATTTATTTCGCGGGAAACTTTGTTACGAACAGCTGGGACAGCATTTTATATTAGATACTGAGGCATCCAGTAAGCCTGGCAATAACAAGCATCACAAACTGTCATTGCGTTCTAAAAATCAAATTGAGTAAACTTCGTGTTCACACCTGACTTGTAACTTTTCCAAGTAGGTAAGTTTACTTGTCAACCTAGGTGTACTGACGTAAAATTTAACATTTGTTGATTATTCTGTAGCATTGCTGTCTTCGATAATGCCAGCAGTTCGATGTTTCACTGAAGTTGAGATAGCAAAGGTTGTAACTTTGTCAAATGTTGGTTGAAGACAAGGCCATATTGCAAAGATTTGTTGGAATAACTCAGTCTGCGGTTTCAAAAATTTTAAACAGGCACAGACAAACTGGAAATTTCAAGAAGAGGCCTGGCCAAGGACAGAGACGGTGCACAACTTGCCGGGATGACAGATTTTTAATGTTGCAGTCACTACGAGATCATACCTTAACATCAACTCATTTAAAAAACCAACTTTTAAATGCGGAGCAAGTTAATGTTAGCTCCAAAACAGTTCGGCGAAGGTTGAAGGAAGCAAATTTGAAAGCGAGACGGCCTGCTAAAGTCCCTCGACTTACTCAAAATGCAAGGGTTCGCAGATTACAATTTGCTAGAGCATATGGCGACTGGACGGTTGACCAATGGAAGAATGCTACGTTTACCGACGAAACAAGAATCGTACTGTGGAAGCCATATGGACGTAACCATGGTAGGTACAGAAGAATTGGAGAAAGATTGGATTGGACTGTGCACTAACTCTAAACTTCAGTTTTGGAGGAGGTGGGATAATGTTTTGGGCAGGCATTAGTTGGGAGGGTGGTACAAAACTTGTAGAAGTGCGTGGAAGGATGACAGCTGACAATTACGTTGAAAACATCTTGTCAGAACATGTTGTGCCATACGTTGACTTCGTTGGTTACAACAAATTCATCCTAATGCATGACAATGTACGACCACATGCTGCTGCAATTTTAAACCGGTATCTTAATGAAGTGGGAATCCAAAGTTTGGACAGTCCAGACTTAAACCCAATAGAGCACTTGTGGGATCAACTAAAAATTCGTATTCGAGCCAGAAATCCTATGCCAATGACGCTAAATCAATTAAGATTTGCCGCGCATCAGGAGTGGAATGCAATTCCGCAAGTATGTATACAAAACTTAATCTCCAGCATGCCTAGAAGAATGGAAGCCGCAGTCCGCGCTCGGGGAGGCAATACTGGATATTGAGCAGCCCATCTTTTGTAACTGGTTTTGTTCTTTTGGTGTTAACGTTTGTCAGACCGTAATTTATCCATTCTATACATATTCAACTAATTAAGTTTTTGTTATTTGGTGTTTATTGAGGAGTTACTTGATGAACCGTTGTTTAGATTACTCTTAAAATAGACAAAGGTAGCTTGATTCTTAGTTTTCTATCTTCATAATCTGTTATTATGAAAATTTAGAAATATTCCATATTTTTGTCCATGATTGTAGTTACTTTAGTACATGCCAAACATCAAATATTCCCAACACATTTCTTTGTATGTGAATTAATTGAAATAAAATTTCGTTTTGAACTACCTTGCTTCGGTTCAAAAAATAATCTTGTTAAATACAATTCGTGGTCTGGAATTTTTAGGTAATTTTACTCGAGCTGTTGCTTTTACTAACCACTCGTGTAAATTTGACAGAAGATCACTCGCGCAAGCGCTCGTGATCTTTTAACTGTCAAATTTACACTCGTGGCTACCAAGCAACTCAACAGCTTTCGTAAAATTTTCAGCAATTCCAGACCACTACACAGACCATTACTACAGAAAATTGGCAAACACCATCGAATTAACGATGCATGCACTTGCCAAATATTAAAGTGTTGATTAATTCCATTTGCAACCTCTAGAATTCTTTGCTGCAACTGTTCCCTGGTGTTAATTACCTCACGGTAAACAAGTTGTTTTAAAGAACCCTATAAAAAGAAATCCTGCGGATTTAAGTCGGGACTCCTAGGAGGCCATCTCACGGGCCAAACCGGTCAACCCATTTATCATTGAAATGGTTATTTAACTAATTTAACGAATCTGCCCTTATGAGGAGGTGCACCGTCAAATCATGGCCATTTGATTATAAAAATTCAAATTTTTACTGCTACAATTTTAATATACATTTGAATCTTTGAATAAATTTTGGTACTAAGGTATATTCGGTAAATTGTTTTATTTTGACCTAAAGAAGCATTGGCTAAATTTTTTACATTATGGCTCACCCTGTAAACGTGGGGGAAGAGAATTTTGAATTTTAAGTTTAGTGCTAAGAATTTTTATTTTTAATTGTATTTCGATAATTTTTTTGGTAAAGTGGGTAGTGATTGAATGCCGATAAGATAATGTGGCCCGTTTTTTGATAGTGCATCAGGGAAGTAAGGGGTGAACTACCCCTTACCTTCTTAACTTCATATCTTTTAAGGGGGTGGATATTTTTAATTTTTAATAGCATTTTTTGTTTCCCTGGACATGTTTCTAATAAAAAGTTACTTTGTTAGGTTTCGATAAAATTAAGCGTTTTCGAGAAAATAAAACTCAACGAGCAAGAGGTACAGTGTTTCTACGATTTTCGTTTTTATTTATTTGGCATTATTTTCAAAGATATCAAAAAATCGAAAGTTCTTTCAATAAATCATTTCTTAGGAATTTTTTAAGTATGATTTGACCCTACCTTAACCATTTCTTTTGAAATTCATTAAAAATTGTCCAGGTCCGTATTAATAAAAAATAAAAATTGACTATGTAGACAACAGACGAAACGTCGTAGAAAAATAACCTTAACAGTTTGCGAAAGGTAGTGAAAATTTACATTAAAAAATTGCTTTCGGTCTTTCGAATGCCAGAAAAAATGAGAACGAAAATCGTAGAAACACGGCACCTCTTGCTTGTTGAGTTTTATTTTCTGGAAAACGCTTCATTTTATCGAAACCTAACAAGGGTAACTATTTATTAGCAAAATGTCAGGGGGAAACAAAAAATGCGGCTAAAAATTAAAAATATCCAGCCCCTTAAAAAATATGAGGTTAAGACAGTAAGGGGTAGTTCACCCTTTGCTCCTCTGATGCACTATCAAAAAACGGGTCGCATTATTTGATCGACATTCAACCACTACGTACGTCAACAAGAAAATTATGGAAATACAATTAAAAAGAAAAATTTGGTGTAAATAAAACGATTTTTATGTCTCCAATTTAAGGGAGAATATCTCGGCAGGGGAAGGTCGTAGGAGAAAACTTTATATGAACTTGGGGTGTTATTTTCGTGTAATCTATATGCACCGAGAGATTTCCCACCTTCACCGGGACAATAAAAATTATTTGATTTCAAAAAAACGAAAACAGATCTTATCCATCTAAATTAAGTTATATGTATGAAATGTACGTAACAAATTGCAACTGATCTTGCAACAGATGTATGCATATGCAAATGGGCGATGGGAGCTTATATTACTTACAATATTTACTTTTAGGGTAGTTGATGAGAAATACTGTTTACTTTAGCTACTACAGCTCAATACAAGTTAGTCTATATAGATTGAATCGCCTGTACTATTTTAAAACGCTTGTATCATGTTAAATCAACAAAGATGCGATCGAGATTAATTTTAGGGGAATTTATACAGTAATTAAGAGCTGTGTATGTCACATTAATTAAATGCTCATGTTTTCAAATCGCTTGTTCAAAGTCTACTAAAAATTTTAAAAAAATTTTAAAAATTAATAGATTTATCAAGCCTAACATCTCTTGATCAGAATCGCCCCAAAAGTACCAGTAACGCAACTGGAAACAATTAAACTATTAACATATTAAACTAATAATATAGGTTCCCAGATACCACCATTATTGTAAGCAGAATAATTCTGTTGTTGCAAACACATATACCCTCTGTTTCGAAGTCACGGAAGATGGCTGGTTTGCCACGAAGACCCTTGGGGGTGACACCCCTGCTAAACGGCCTTTACGCTGAGGTGTAACGGTGTGGAAATCATAGTTACAGATAAGTTAGGCAATATATGACTTCATCACCGTAAATTATAGTCACGTATCTTAACAGGGTAAAATCGAAGTGCTCTACAGAATTTGTTCCAACTTTATTTTAGCAATCCTTCTTGAATGCGTTCCATAGGCAAGATACTGTGTTCTTGTAGGTTGGTCAATGAGTGGCTTACGCATAGATAAGAACGTGAGGTGACTGTCAGACTGCATTATGACGTCACGATCACATGTTTTACTTTTAAATTTTCTAATATTTGAAGACTATTTTTTTGGTCCCATGCAGTTTAATTTAATTGCTACAGAATTACAGAAAATTTGTATTCAAATGTAGGTGTTTTCTCAGAAAGTGCCGCAGTAATTCGTTGCAATAAAAGAGCACAAATTTCAGTGGGTTCAACAAAGCAAAATTTAATTTCGCTACGAATGTATCCGTAGGCGTAAGTGGGAGGCACCTGGCGGCGCCTCCACCCCTTTCGGGTATATTCTCGTAACCTTTTGTTGGCGGCGCCTAAGCGTCTGCCACAGTTATTAATTTACTTTTTGTCCCCACATTTTTTAATTCGTTTGCTGGTAACTTCGGCTCTTAATTAATATTTCCTGAAGCTAGCTGAAACGACTCCAAGCTAGTTTTGAGGTATGTGCAATATAACCGAAACAGAATTTTCTAAAAAATTATTCATTCTTAGTTTTTTGTACTATACAATTTATGGAACTGTTCATTTATTTGTTTATTTATACTCCCACAGAACTCTCGTTAGGTTAACTATTATAGGTGAACGAAACGTTATTCTGATGAAATTACTAACTTTTCTACGACGTATAAAGAAATAATTATCTAAAATAATAAAATTATGAAAAAACAAAAAGTGACAAAACATACATTTTTTCGCTACTGAAGAACGTCTTAGTAGTATCTATACTGATAGTATGTTAGTAATAGTAGTATATGGCGTGGTTTGGAATAAGGATTGATGCAATGTTTTATAAATATATTCTGATGATATCTGCCCCGTCAGCTCATTCGGCGGGGGTGTCTATTTTGCGAAGGGAATATTCCATTTCACGGATTTGGTTTTTCAGATTAACGTTCCACAGTTCAGTTAACATAATCGATTTGTATGCGAGTCGTTTATGGCTTACAGAGCTGTTCGCTTGGGCACAATCAACTGAACATAAACTATATCAATTAAATTGATCTATGGAAGGCATAGTAAGGAATAGGAGAGATAGGATGGTAGGACACCTTCTGAGGCAAGACGGCTTAGTTCGAGACATACTAGAGTCAGAGGTAGAAATAAAAAGAGGTAGGGGTAGGCCCAGATTAGTTAGGGATGCAGGATCTTCAACTTTTGGGGAAATGCGTAGGTTAGCTCATTATAGGAAAGGATGGAGGTACGCGTCCAATCAGTCTTCGAACTGAAAACTTTACGATGATGAAAAATACCGATTTTTAAAAGCACCGTGCTAACAATTGAAATCAGCTGATAACGCTTTTTTCAGGCAAAACAGTATCATTTCGATTGTTCATTCGCCGTTCTTCAAATAAAGGACGAAACGTTTTGCACTGTATTCTCGAGACAAGGAAGGAGAGCGAACGTCTCCAACTACCAGATGAAGGGGTGCATTTTTCAAGAGTTAATCTAAAAGCTAAAATACCCTGAACGGTCGGTAGGGGAAGCACTAAGCGGACTCATCAGTTTTCAGCGATTTTCAAATAAATGCGCCCTTACGCAGCGAGGTCGTAATTTAAACTTTTCTTTTTTTATTGCGTCACGCTTGATACTCTGTTATTTATAGGCCTCAGTATTTTGCTATACTTATAACATAATGACCATCCCGCCCTGAAAGCTCCTATATTTTATAATTTTGATGAAATTGATAAATTTGAACAATTTTATGAACTGTAATTTCTAAATTTAAAAATTATAACGTAGTAGATAATTAAGTCATCTTAGTTTGATATTAGTTAAGTATATACAGTGAGACCCAAACTTATAGCAACATGTTTACTATTATTTAAGATAATATGATAGTCGTAGTCACGCTGATAGTAGATTGCCGTAATAATCTACTAAATTTATCAATATACTTAACACCAATTGGCACAAATGAAATAAGAAAAAATTGAATATTCAACTCACCATGCTTTAAAATAGATACCTACTCCGTGATTCCATCGTAGGACTTCATAGTCGAATAAAAGAGGAGAGGTTGCCAGGACACCATTTTAATACTCTCAGCGATTCAGTCTGCTGGAGCTAAATTGGTTGATTGACGTTACAACAGACTCAGGTGAAAGTTGAAAAGAACCTGCTAATAATTCTGTATAGAATGAAATGGGGGGTGCAATTAAACGTGGGGTGAACTTTTTGAATTCGTAAGAGACACGAAATAACGTAAGGCAATATTTGTGACAATTTATTTCTATAAACATTGTTACAGAATTATGAAATTACTATCAAAGTTATTTATTAATCTGTAAGATAAAGCTGTGAAAATAAAACGTAAATAGTATTATTCAACCAGAAAATTATGAATTAAAACACTTGCCTTGCGTTTTCAACATTGTTAATGATAGTGCGGTAACTCGAAAGTTGAATACTAGACTTTATAGCAAGTTGCACTTTTAATGGTAGATTAAGCCTCGTAGTCTGAATAAATGTGCAAAACAATAGGCTAGCCAGTTTGACCAATATAAATACTGTTACAATCAGAGCATATTTATATCAGTGGTATATACTTACCTGTTCTACAAAATTTATTAGTTTTATTTTTTGCATTAAACAAAATATGAGATAAAATATTGAAGGTTTAAATGCTACATGTATGTATACTGTTTTTTGATAAAATATTGGCAATTCTTTCAGAAAAATTTTCTACGTTAAGTTATGCAAGATTTAATATCTTTTTTATGTGATAATTTTGGGTATGTGCTATTATAATTACCTAATTTTTGAAGTGAAACTTTTTTTGTCTCGGTAGAGTAAGTTCCTGTGTTGGCAAATGCGAGCGTCACGAAAAGTGAAACGAATGGAGGGGAGCAGTCTAAGAAGACGGGCAGAGGAGAAAGGGAATATCGAACGTCCCACTCTTTAGCTACGCTCTCTCTCATGCTTAGTGCTCTTTTTCTCAGGCACCCGTCAGTAAAGCGAGACCACAGCCACAGCGTTTCATTTCTCGTGACACCGCCCCACTCTTTAGCCACGCTCTGTCTCATGCATCGCGCTGTTTATCTCAGGCAAGCGTCAGTAAATCGAGGACTCAGCGTTTCAGTTCTCGTGACGCCACAAAGCGCTTGGTTCATTCCTCTAATAACGTTGAAGTTTCACTTCTATCACGTGTGGCGACCACGCACTCAGTTTTTTATTTTTTATTGTTACCTACTAAATGTTGTTCATTTTATTTTTGATGCGTTCATGATCTGTCTCGTTTTTTAAAGCTAATAAAATTTTTTAAATTAAAATTTCTGTACTATTTTTATTACCTATATTAACTGAAAATGTAGGTCCTTTTGAAAGCAATTCTATTTCAGTTTTGTTAAAAATTGTATTGCTGCAATTTATAAATGTTGAACTAAATGTTATTTTGACGGAATTTTGGGTATGACTTTATACCGTGTGACAAACTTCCATGTGTACATGGGCAATTACATTTTTGGGGATTCCTGCTCCCCATGTGTAGTTACAGTGGTGGTAAAGGTAGCAATCGAAAGATTATTTTTTTCTGCGTATGAGGATATCAAAAACTCTACAACTTTCCTATTTATTAAAGCATTAAAAGCAAAAATTACATTAATAATTTTCTAACTAAAACACAGAAAATTATCAGATTATACATGACAACTTAATTTATTCTAATCACGGACGTCTTTGATTTTTATGGATTTTCTGAACTGTCAACATTTAAAAATGAACAAAAATATTTATTCAGTTCAAGAAGAGGTTTTCATTGTGAAAATATTTTACGGCGGCAATAGTTTGCGCGTAGTCCGTGCCTTATTTTCTGTAAAATTCAATAACGGTCCTATTCCTTCGGTATAACAACAAATAATTTAGTAAGAAATTTGAAGGCTGGGAATCTTTCATCGAAAGAAGTTAATTTTTACTAATACATAAACTTGTTTTTTTATTTAGATAATTCTCATTCACATTATTATTGTCATTACCTATAGTTGACAATTAATTGATTACTGGTGTGGATGTTTCATTGGTGAATGCTGGTCCATAGTTTAGGGTAAATTGTAGGTGTCGTCTAACCTATTAAAAAGTTTTTGGGAAAATGTTAAAGCAGTAAAATGAAATAATAAAAATTAAATTACTTTAATTTTACTGCAATTATGAAAAATTTAACAAGCGTCAACATTTGTTTATTATGCTCTAATGAATTTTGTAATCTGGCAATTTAATACTTATTTATTTCATATCTAGGTAAGGACAAAAACTTATTAATATAAAATGAAATTAAAGTAATATAAGAAAAGAAAAATAACTATAACAAATATTCAAATAAACCCCCATTCTGTATCAGACAGTATCCCAGCCTATTATAGAAAGATTTTCTCACATTCGCAAGTTGCCGATCGTTTATTAAGTTGCATTCCGCAAAAATAGCATTCCTTAAAGAATCAATATTTGGGTGACGAGTTTTATAAATCTTATTTTTTAAATGACCCCACAAGAAAAAGTCACACGGTGCCAAATCGGGAGATCTAGCTGGCCAGTTTATACCACCACCTCGACCAATCCAGCTCTCTGGAAATATTTCATTTAATAATTCCCTCACTTGTGCTCCAAAATGTGCTGGGCATCCGTCATGTTGAAACCAGACCTCCCGATTCGCATGTGCAATTTCTTCTAATGCAGGGCCAATATGGTTAATTAAAAGATCTAAATAAGCTTCTGAATTTAAATTTCCCTGTATTTCAAATGGTCCTATAATGCGATTATTAAAAATGCCTGCCCAAATATTGATTTTTTGAGGGTATTGCGTTGTAGTGGTTAGATTTATTCTGGGATTTTCCTGGGGCCCAATGCCTAACGTTTTGTGAATTTGGCTCTTGATTTAAAGTGAAGGTACACTCATCGGTAAAACAAATTGATGAGAGGAAGCTGCGATCCCGATTAGCCCGTTCTTGCATTTCTTCACAGAAAGTTTGCCTTGATTCTTCGTCAAAAGGAAGTAACTCTTGGTGACATTGGAATTTAAAGGGATGATATTTGTTTTTTTTTTAATATGTTACGGTCAGTTTCTTAGGTACATTCTAGGGCAATAGACCTTAAACTAGATGTTGGACTAGCAGTTATATGGCCTATTACCATTTCCTCTACCTCAGCATTTAGATTTCTTGGAACGACTAAAAAAATAAATGATAAGATTAATTTTAGTTTTGTTTCACTCCACGTTATCACTTGTTAAATTTCTCATAATCCCAGTAAAATTTAAGTTAGCGAACAATAAAGAATTAGCAACTAGGTAATAATAATAAGCGAATCAGAATTATCTAAATAAAAACCAAGTAAATTTATTAGTAAAAATTACCTTCTTTCAATGAAAGATTCCCAGTAAATTATTGGTTTTCTTCTTTCTAGTATCAATCAACCTCATGGTCTTCTCATCGACTACTTATTTCTAGTTTTTCGCTTTACATTTTTTTTGTTGCCACAGAATATTTACTTAATGTGTCAAGTACCTGCCTAACTATCTATAATTTGTTCCAGAATTTAAGTTTTTAGGAAACCAATTACTAAATAAGTTTTTATCGTTGAAGTACCTGCTTAATCAGTAGTTTTAATAGATTTTTAATTTTGCAATAAAGTGAGTTATCATCCTCAAGAGTTCTTCCTTGGGTGCCCCGAACCCCATCCATATTTGACTAAATGGGACTTACTCAGCGGAATCAGTTAATAAGATCTGGAAAACAATCGGATGTGATTTCCAAAATGGCCGCCGCCAGAATTCCAAACTTGTAACATTTTTCGTACCTAACTTGAAACAATACGTAATATTCGTCTGAGGCACCGCCCCCGTGTTCCCGGGTTGGCGGCAGCAGCCGTGGGTTTACTGTAACCGACAAACGTCAGATGTGTAACAGTGGCAGGGCGCCAATGGCGGCGGCGACCCGGAGACGGCGCTCGGAGCATTTCCACCGGAATATACCAGGGACCAAAGTAACGTCTGGTCTGACGGTGCTGTAACGGCTTGCTGCTGATATTTCATTGTAAGTTGTTTGTTTCACTTGCTCTTTGTGTTTTGAGTTGGAGGTTTGCTTTTGGATTTCGTTCTGTTCAGTTTTAGTTGTTTTTATTTTTTTCACCAAACCGCAACACCTTTTGCTAACCCATTTCTTGAAACTGAGGAACCCCTGTTTAATTCCAGATGATAATTAACAACAGTGCCCATGATTAAGTAGAGTGCTTTGTGTGGAATGGTAAGTTCAGGCCCTTTTGGATTCGTATAACGAAGCAGCAATAAGCAGCATGGTAGGAAGCTGGTGAGTCACTTAAATTTAATATTTTGGCTGATGATAATTCATTTTTAAATACGTCATTCATCAATATAAAGACATTTAGGAGATACTGTTGAGCTCCATTGAAATTCGTTATTTCTGTCAGTGTATACCCCCAATCTAACCCCCATCTTTCGTTAGGTACTATTAATTTTTAATTAAGAAGTTAGGTATTGTAGGTTAGATGGAACACAGTCAAAAATTAATTAGGAGTATGTTTTAAGTTCAACAACGCATTCGTTTTGTTTTAATTTCTTTGTGTCTTTGGTTTGGTTCTTTGTTCTGATTAATGTTTTCATTATATTAATGAACTGGTGTTGTGTTCATTGAATTTATGAACGACAGTTATTTGCTCAATGTACGAATTTCATGTCGGTTCAAAATTTCCATACTAGATGAAGGTGTTACAACCTCATAATCCATCCTTAAAGATACCTACTCCAGGTCCAGGAGGGATGGTTACTGAAAATTGTGGTTGTTGAAGGCCATATAGATATAACTACTAAAAACCATAGCATCTATCAACTTTTTTCTTTTCGAAATTGCAAGCGAATATGAAATTTTAAAGATCTCATTTTCTTGGTCCTTCTTCTCTGTTTCGAGAGTTAAATTATAAACGACAACAAAATCTATAGAGTTTGACAGTTGCAACGTTGCAAGGGTGAAACATTAACAAATTCAAGATAATTTTCTTCCGAAGCCGCAACCTTTTTTCTTTTGTCTAACTTAGTGGAGTTATCCCGTTACCACCGAGAAGAAGGCCTGAGCGCTCCCGCGTGACGTCAGCATAAGTAGGTTGATCGCTGTGCTGACTGCATACGCACCGTACACATTAGACATTATAATATGTTAACATTTTGGTGGTTTTACAAAATTTTAGTCTATATTTGCAAATAGCTGGAGTTTAAGCAGTGGGAGCAAAAGAAATGCAAAGAAAAATCATTAGCCCTCGAAAATATAGCTGATTTTTCTGCTGATTTGGTGGTGGTCTTTAACAAAATTTACTGAACAAAAATATTCTTGATGCAGCAGCTACACTTTAACATACAGTGCATTCCACTGCATCCAACATATAGCAAATTAAGAGACCTTATTTGCCCTTATTTGCCCTTATTTACACTTCGCTCCGACCTTAAAATTTTAAGTAATTGATTATTTTACTACCCCAAAATTTATTTGCCTCCTAGAAAATATATTAAGCTAGGCTTGTATTGTATACTTTTTCTAATTTTTAGTTTCCCTTATGAAATGAAATAAAAACCGGAGAACTTCGTGAATTACGTCTTTTTGGTGTTTGGTGTTACAAAGTTATCTTGATATAACTGATCCTTTATAGGTACTACATATTTATTCATTACAATACTGGCGAATTACTTAAAAAATATTCTACCGATAAATGAAATGAAGAGCAATAAAAACAAAAATAAATAATAACAACGTAGGTAAATGAGACAAAATACTCTCAAACAATTCAATCAACCAGTTCCTTTCGTAAATCACACCAAGATTCGTCAGTTTGTTGGGGATCATCTTATTTGTGTAATGGGGTGTTTACGATACAGCCGCGGGTTCCGTAAATTGCCCCTCTGGGAAAAATGAATCGAACTCGGGGTTTACTGCGAAGAGGGAATGATTTCCATAAAATGTGATATCTCGATTCTGTTTTGCGGTCTATGTTGTGCTTATAATACTCATACTCATACGGGTCAGGTCAAATTTCCAACGAAAAAATTAAAGTAATTTTACTATGATATGTTCAATTGCTCTCAAGATTATCTGCATTTATGTTATGTGAAAAATGCGCTAAAGAGGCACTGTTTTCAGAAAGTTTGCATGTAAAGACAAGTTGCGTGCTCTAGCAACGACAAAAAGCAAATCTGGGCAAACAATTTTCATCGAAGGTAAAGTGATTGGTTAAATAATGGCTAATTTTCCACTTTCCTGAAAGAGTTTCATCAGAGGGTAAAACTTGTTCCAATCATTAATAGTCCAAAGTTGATGATTATCTAGGAATTCAGAAAAAATACATCGGTCTGTTAATTTTGGCAAGGAATTTAGTAAGGGGGTTCGAATAGGTTTACGCATGGGAATTGGAGGGATCTCCTAATTTACCCCCAAACATCATGAATGTCGACTCCCATTCATTTTGGTTGGTACAAAGATGTCCGGCATGGTAGAAAATACAGTCATAATTTACTATATCGGCTCGCTAACTAATAGGGATAGAAGAATAATTTATTCATAATCTACACAAAGAGCAAACGGCATTTACAGAATTTGAGCAGGAACATAGAGAAGTAAATATCCGAAAGGAAGTGAGGCAGGGACGTGCGTTATCGCCTCTAGTTCTCAATTTATATACCGAAGATGCGATAAATATTGTTAAAGACATCAGAATAGCTGCTGGAATTAATATACAGGGTCAAACTATTAATATGCTCAGATTTGCGAATGATATAGCAGTATTAGCATCTAGCGATCCAGCAAAGAAGAATTAGGAAGGACTCTGAACGAAATGGAAGCGGTTTTGACGGATGGCTATGGTATGAAGATCAATAAAAAGAAAACCGAAATTTTGTTGTGTAGGGGGCGTGAAAATAGGGCTAAAACTAAAATACAAATAGGAAACGAGAAGATAGAGGAAGTCTCAGATTTCTGCCATTTAGGAAGTCAAATAACTCTAGATTTAAGACAAAGAACAGCGCAGGGCCGAGTTGCATTTAAAGAAAAGAAACAACTATTATGCTCGGAAATGATAAATGTAGAAATTCGGAAGAGGCTCTTAAAAACGTATGTATGGAGTACAGCAGTGCCCGGGTGCAAAACTTGGACGGTAGGAGAAGCGGATAGGAAAAAATTAGAAGCATTTGGAATGTGGCGCTATAGACGCATGACGAAGATACCGTGGGTAGATAAGGTTAGCAACAGAGAGGTATTAAAAAAAGTTGGAGAAAAGCGAAATTTATGGAAGACAGTAAGGAATAGGAGAGATAGGATAGTAGGACACCTTCTGAGGCACGAAGGCTTAGTTCGCAACATACTAGAGTCAGAGATAGGAATAAAAAGTGGTAAGGGTAGGCCGAGATTGGACTACTGCTCTCAAGTAGTTAGGGATATAGGATGTTCAACTTTTAGGGAAAAGCGTAGGTTAGCTCAGGATAGGAAAGATGGAGGTACGCGTCCAACCAGTCTTCGGACTGAAATCTTTATGATGAAGGGTGAAAATTTATAATTGCTTTCTTTCAAGCTTTCTAGCGGCTTGTACCACCGTTCAATGATAAGGAATGTATTTTTGTACTCAGCAGGTTCATCATAATCAAATTCTTGAATGCCATTCATAAACTTATGATTTTTTTTCGTAAGTTTTTTTTTTACAAAATGTTGCGTCTCTAGTGCCCCCCCTGTACCAATTTTTTTATCGGCAACGGTGAATACTCGACTTTTGTGATTAAAATAACTTGTCTCCAAGTTTTGAAGAGTAAACTTATGATTTTTTTTACCTGAGTGAATTTACAAAATGTCGGGAGAGTGGCACCTCTTTGTACCAACCAAAAGAATGGGAGTTGAGATTCATGATGTTTGGGGGTAAATTAGGAGGTCCCTCCAATCCCCATGCGTAAACCTATAATTTTTTTGGGGCTGTTTTATTTACACAATTTGACCCCTGTAGCGGGTCAGTGTCCCAGAATTCACAACAAGCGAACCGCGTCCGCTGGATTACTTTTCATTATTTAGCGCTTCCCACAAACCCCAGTCCTAAACCTATAATACTTTTTTAAGCAATTTTTTTACACATTTACAGGTCTGCCACACATCACTGTACCAAAAACAAAAACTGGCACGGGCATTTCTGTGCTCCACGACCCAAAAATCACAACATCTCAGGCATTTTTGGAGTAAACCTATTATGCACAATTTTTGGTCTATGGGCTCCTGGTCTAAAATTGTTATTGTTCCGTGTGACTCACGTCCTTGGTTTGTTGGTAAAATGCTTTCATCCATCTCGTTCGTCCGCACGAATACAATTTCTTATTGTACGCAAGCGGGATTGTGTTGTTTGATTAAAATTTCGTATTTCCTAAGATCTTATAACTATTTTCATTGGATTTACTGCTACGATTGTGTATATATGTATCTCCGCTGTGAAGAATGCAAAATTTGATATTTTATTATCAGCATTTTCTTGCTGAAGAATTTATAAATATTTCAGTTTGCATAATAAGTGTTTCAATAAATCAGTCCCCTGATTCAGAGCGCCACTGAACAAAAAGGGGAAACGGGGCAATGAATACATTATCTGTTAACACTCACTGTAATTGTTCAACTGTTCAGTTGTTCTGGACCCCAGACGTTTCAATTAACTAAAATGTTCCGCGATTTACCTACTGGCATTCTCTATCTCTTGCCCGCCGTTTGTCTATAGGCAATCATCGTTTTAAAACGCACGGACTTAATCTAAATGGTAATTTATGCGTTAATCGGCGAGGGGTCCTTTTAGGAAAAATTTGAATTTTTTTCAGTTATCGTAAATTTCAGTATGAATCTACGATCCAACCGGTAACTATGAAAACGAAGAAAAATGATTCAAAATTAAAACGCAGCATCAAAATAAGAATGATATAAATCAAACGCTAACCGTTTTGTCATTCTCGTATTTTATTTTGCGCCACTTTATCTTTCTTATATGTCCTCGTTTACTCCCTTAACTGTCTCGGGATCTCTCCCCTGGCTCCGTCGAAACCTTCACATAAAATCAACCCCGGAGAACATAACTGAAAATAACCGGGATTTCTTATTTTTTTATGTGAAAAAGTGATTTATTTCAGCCATATTTTACGGTCTTGCTTTCGTGGTCGATCGTATTAAGAAAATTGAATTGATGAATTTCAGGGACATGGATTTAATCATTTTAAACAGTTACTTTAATTTTCAGAAGTCAAAACCTATTAATTGTAAGTAAATAATATTTAGTTAGTGGTTTTTTGGTACTGAAAAGTGGAGGATAATGTTCCAAATGGGGAAAAATGGAACTAGCCCCAATATTACCTCAAACTAAATTTAAAAATACTGTATGCTTGATCGGGTTGAATTCTATCGAAGCCACCGTAATATATTACGGTGGCTTCGATTCTATGGCACTAAAATTTTTCCATTGTACCTGCATTCTGCATTCTGCATTCTGTCATACGCCACTGGCTATTTATAGAGTCGACAAACTTTAGGAATAGTTAGAATTCTTCAAAATAAAAGGGTTTGTCTTATAAGCTATACTTGGGCCGCCGAACAGACGGAGTGATCACCCTGCAAGAACGTGCTCTAGCTGGACCAATAGTAATTTATGACGACCGTATTGGAGTGATGCGACTTCGTTGGGTCTAAAGAAAGCGCATCACTGCGGTTCGGTTGTCCTAAATTGATAGTGGTCCCGCCTAGAGCACGTTCTTGCAGGGTGATCACTCCGTCTGTTGGGCGGCCCAAGTATATTATCATCAAGTATTGATTTGATTAAAAACTGGACCCCCTGTATATTCCTCAAATAAATCCTCAAGTAAATCAGCATTATAATAATTGCACCACATAAGAAATTGTTAACTCTTGCAATCTAGAAAGACCGCAAAAAATAAATATTAGGTAGTGACTTTGACAACGTTCTTGACAGACATTTTAGGAAACCTAAAACACAAAATGTCCTACCTAAATAATTAGAGTTTACTCCTTAAGAATCGATTTTCAGTTATAGCCCGCGGTACGGAAATTTTATGAGGAGTAAAATCAAGCGTTACGTTATCTGTCACATTGAAATTATTACGCATGAATCTATGAATACGGCTATTTATGTCTGACTGCATAGAGCATGGAAATAGTGAAAATAGAGTGGCATAGAGTAGATATGACAGTTGGCGTTGTAAAGTCAGCATTTGCAGTGGTTGTTCGTTCCTAAATTTGTTGAATCTTTTGATTGAATATGGAAAAACCTAATATTAAATAGGTACTCCAAATATTGCTTAATGCCGAAATGTGAATCAACGCCTATTCGAACACCAGGAAAAGTATTTATTTCATTGCCAGTGGGATCGACGTTTAGCAGATTGTCACTCAATTACTGAATTTATAAACAATTTATATTTTGATGTAGTTGGACATCTGACACACACAAGTTTTTTGTTTATGAAAGTTAAATCAAAGAAATTTATTGTTATCCAGCTGTCTTGCAGTGCCGTTAAAGCAAGCTAAAATTTCACCGACGTATCTCTGTACCAAAAGAAAATAGGTATGTTGGTTTCCTAGATCTGAATAATTTTTTCTTCGATATTAGACATAATAACGGGCTTATAGGTGATCCCATTGCTAGACCTGAATTTTGACAGTGATATTTATTATTAAATTGAAAATAATTTCGTTCAATACAAATTTCAAGTACAGTTTCTAATTCATTTTTAATTACAATATTTGTATGAGGTTTTTCTAAAATATCAGCTGACAATTTTAAGCATTCTTTAGGTGGAACGTTAGGAGACATATTTGTTTCATTAAAAGAAACTAAAAATGACCTAATTGGTACAGTTTTATCTCTTATTTTATCTATAGGATCTAATGAATTTTTTAGACTAAATTTGGGAATAAAATTTGTAAAATTTTAAATATATTATTAATATTTATAGCTAAATTTCTTGTAGGAGTATTAATATATGATAATTTATGATTTTCAATTAGACCATATAATTTAGTGATTGTGCTAACAACTTGAATAGGTATACCTACGTAGGTTAAAATGCCGTAGAGGCGAATTTCGTTCTTAGTTGGCTGGTTTTCTTAGATAGCATTTAATCCAAAATTTATTGCGTTTTGTGCTGTTTCCTATAGGGTTGATTATAGTATTCGTAATACAGTGTGTCCACGGATGGACTTAACTATACTTGTAAAAACTTTTATTTTCAGTTTTTCGAGAAAAAGTCATTCTTTATAATTTCTTTTGCTTGTTATATAAATACGATTCACGTTGAGAAACTTTGATTTTGTTGTACAGGGTGCGCAGAAAATACAAAAATGTATATTTGTAAAATTAAAAATTTTTGAATCAAGCTTTTTGTAGTCTCAAAATGAAACAGCTTAGAAGGAGAAATCGAAAAGCCAAATAAAGTTTTTCCATAGAAGTTATCCTTAGTTGCTAAGAAATACCGGGTGTCCGGTTAAGGTTGGCGACCGGCTGGCATTTAAACATTCCGGTATAGATTGCGGCACCCGTTGCCATATTATTGGTTAATTTAAACATATTCGTCCAATAGCAAGCGGAATGCCGAAATCGCTACCCGAATGTTGGACGGTGCTGAAACGCAGGTCGGAATGTTGCCGCGCTTCGCTATGGAGCAATTAATTAAGGTCTCAAATAATGTATACAGAGGTAAATTAACAAACGAAGAAGCAGTGCTGCAATGGTTAGTGCAATATGAGGAAAAATCATCTACAACTTGGTGTATTAAATCCAGTGTTAAAAATTGTAGCCGATTTTTATACAGCTAAGCACTTATGTTAGGTAGGTGCCTACCTTCCTACCAACAGCCTTTTTTATATTTTTTATTGCACATGGGTATCTAACAATCTAGGTGCGTGATTCATACAAATAGGTACCTACCTAGTTACCTACCTATACATCTTTACAAAATCAAATGCTAAACACGAACAAAAATTACCAACTTCCCTTACCCCAACGCCCCTTCCTTAAACTTGGTTTCCATGCATCGGTAGGTATTTACCTATATCTGAAGGCAAGAAATCGCAAATTTTTCAGCGCTATACCATAAATGAAAAGTGGGCTTTATAAATGCGCCTTTGGTTATTATTTATTTATATACATATGTTATACACCGAGTCACGCTGATGCTAAATGAAAATAAAATTTTGTAATATACTAGGTACCTAGATAGCAGTTATCTATAAAACATTTCTATATTTCAGAAAGACTTTTGTTTGCCATCATAATGATCAGAAAAGGGTCGCTAAAGAAAAAAACAAAAAAGGAAAATCAAAAAATACAGAATGCCAAGATGAGTTAACGATTACAATAAAATGGACAACGAAGAACACTATATTTTCACATTGGAGTGTCAGTTTAATTTTTGCATACCCTTTCGCGCATGTAGGTATAGTGCTTTTGGTTTGTTGGCATATGCATTGCCGGCATATTTCGCAACATTCCGACCTGCGTTTCAGCACCGTCCAACATTCGGGTAGCGATTTCGGCACTCCGCTTGCTATTGGACGAATATGTTTAAATTGACCAATAATATGGCAACGGGTGCCGAAATGTATACCGGAATGTTTAAATGCGACCGGCTGTATCTTAGGAACTATTCATCCTACAGCTTTCAGAAAAAAATCTTCCTATAAAAGTGGCCATGAAAACTTCATCAAAAATATTTTTAGCTCTCAGTTTTCCCCGCTAGGGGGCACAATTTTAAAAGAAAATAGACAATCCGCATTTTCTTCGAAAATTCAAATGGAAATTTAGGAATCCTTTAGCTTTCTCAAAATCTCCTCGTAATACCCTGCAAATTAGTTTAATAACTTTTTGATCTAGCTTATGAAATAAGGAGTGGGGGAAGGAAAAAATTCCCTTACACCAAAAATGCCATATCTCCGGATTGCTTGAACCAATTTTAATGAATTTGGTCTCGTTGGAAAGGGAATTTATAGCGTAATAGAAATCTGCATTTACATTTGAATTTAATATAACGAGGGAGCCGCCAAATGGTGTTATTTCGAAACTTACAAAATTGTCAAATTTTCTCAAAAATTATAAATGGAATTGTATATTTTTTATAATATGTTGTCATTACGCATAGAATTAAGAACAAGATGCCGCAAACCGGAAGTTTCTATCTTTATCAAATGGAAGTTATCATCTAGAATATCGTTTAATCAAATCCCAGTGCACAGGTACCAAATTTTCTAAACTTTTTTTTGAATGGAATGGTACATTTTCACAACATGCTGTTAGTACACATAACATAAAGAACAGAATGCCGAAAACCGAAAGTTCCTATCTTTTTAAAACGCGAGTTGTGATCAAAAATACTGTTTAATCATATCTTATTGCGTGGGTAAATTTGAGAAAATTTAAATACCTAAATGAATATCAATTTAATTTAGTAAATATTCAATTTTCCTCAAACGCCTTGCCAAGGCTCGGGAGGCAATAACGGCATTTTCTTTATTTTGAAAAACACCGCGAGCTTGTCATACCTACGCTTCAGCAACAGACCTAACATTATTTAAAAAGTTATAATAAATTCTAGCGAAAAAACACTGAAATCGAATTTAAATTAACTAATAATTAATACTTAGTTAAGTTAAACTTAACAATTAGTGACAACACTATGACCAGGTATTTGTTTTTATTTTCCATGGAGTGCTTTTTGTTTGTAATATTTCTTATAATTCTGTCTGATGAGAGATACAAGAATGCCCTAATATTCTTTAAAAAATTTTATTGTCCTAAAATTACCCATGCAATGAAATGTGATTAAAAACAGCATTTTTGATCATAACTTTCGTTTGAAAAAGATAGGAACTTTCGGTTAGCGGCATTCTATTCTTCATGCTATTTGTACTAACAGCATGTTATGAAAATGTACTATTCCATTCAAAAATTTTTGAAAAAATTTGGTACCTATGCGCTGAGATTTGACTAAACCATATTCTTGTTGATAACTTCCGTTTGAAAAAAGATAACAACTTCCGGTTTGAGCCATTTTGTTCTCAATTCTATTTGTAATTACGCCATGTTATAAAAAATATACCATTCCATTTAAAGTTTTTGAGAAAATTTGACATTTTCGCAAGTTTCGAAATAACGCCATTTGGCGGCTCCCTCGTAAAATTAAATTCAAGTGTAAATGCAGATTTCTATTACGCTATAAATTCTTTTTCCAACGAGACCAAATTCATTAAAATTAGTTCAAGCAATCCGGAGACATGGCATTTTTGGTGTAAGGGAATTCTTTCCTCCTCCCAGCCCTTATTTCGTAAGTTAGATCAAAAAGTTATTAAACTAATTTGCTGGATATTAGGATGAGATTTTGAGAAAGATAAAAGCTACCTACATTTCCATTTGAATTTTTGAAGAAAATGCGGATTGTCTATTTTCTTTTAAAATTGTGCCCCCTAGCGGGGAAAACTGAAAGCTAAAAATATTTTTGATGAAGTTTTCATGGCCACTTTTATAGGAAGATTTTTTTCCGAAATCTGTAGTAAGAATAGTTCCTAAGATAGCCGGTCGCCAACCTTAACCGGACACCCGGTATATCTTAGCAACTAAGTATAACTTGTATGGGAAAACTTTATTTGGCTTTTCGATTTCTCATTCTAAGCTGTTTCATTCTGAGACTTCAAAAAGCTTGATTAAAAAATTTTTAATTTTACAAATATACATTTTTGTATTTTCTGCGCACCCTGTACAACAAAATCAAAGTTTCTCAACGTGAATCGTATTTATATAACAAGCAAAAGAAATTATAAAGAATGACTTTTTCTCGAAAAACTGAAAATAAAAGTTTTTACAAGTATAGTTAAGTCCATCCGTGGACACACTGTATATTTCTTGATTACTTTCAGAATTGCTTGCTATCTTCATAATTGTTTGTATCACTCCACGAATATTGCAATATATTATGTAATAATATTTAGTAATATTTAGTTTCCATAAAATTGGGGAATTATAAGTTATTGAAAATATAGCATCATTACAAGCAGCCCTCTTAAGTTTTAACCCAATAAATAATTAAAATAAATTAATAGTACTAGGCCTGAAATTTTCTATTTACAAAAATCAAATTTATTACTGTTTGCATTAATCGAAAAAACGTAAAAGTCGTAGGATTCTCTGGTGCTATATAAGAATGCATTAATTTGTTATATTGTATTATTAACCACAATACCACAGTTGCTGTTAGTTTATTCTGGTTAAATGTTTATATCTTATACCTAATCCATAAAGGTTGTATTTATTATAATAAAACAGAGCTTGAAGGAAAACCATTAGAATTTATTTTATGTTTGACTTTACTTGGAAAAAGCTTCAAACCAAGCCATCAGTGTCTTAGAACCTAAACCTTTCTTCGCTTTTGACTTTCTATCTAAAGAAAAACAAATTGGAAACTCCAAACGCGTTCTTAAGGTACAAATTTTTTGTTCTAGTGTGTAGAAAATAAAAATAGTAAGAAAGAGGGCCATCTATCAAGCAAGTTACAAACAACAGTAACCACGCACGTCAGAGTCTTTAAAGCTCTGCGATTTCTCACTTAAGGGTCTTTTATGGTCCATAATATAAAATAACATTGTCAAGGGGGTGTAGTAAGTGGAGCTCGAGAGGGCGAAAGAATGCGTCCCGTGACCAAATTACGCAACGAAACCCGTATTTAGCGGCGTGTCTCTCACCCCTAAACCAAAGAACGTGTCATGAATTGATCGCCGGATGCAATAGCAATCACAATTCTGATAAAATCCCATGAATTTAGAACTGCACTTTTCGTACACGTGTTACATATATCCAAGATATCAATTTTTTTTCTAAATTTTAGCGGAAACTTCTACATAAAGATAAAATGTATAGTCATATGACAACTTGATAAAAAATTCTATTCTAATTCTCTAATGCCACATTGTCATTTTCTCGTTTAAACACAACAAAAAGGAACCTCTCCAGAGTCCCCTCATGGTTAATAAAAATATCAATTACAACCGGGTATTAAATTTTCCTTTGAGCTATTATTCTCAGTTATCCTTATTAACATGGAGTTTTTGTAGTAATTAACGAGCTTTTGAGACTTCATTACCTCCCTGGCTCTATTCTGGGAGGGTGATCGTACCAGGAATGCAATATTTGCTGACGGTCGCTACTCTATTGATGATGATAGCAATATAAGCGTAACCCGGTAGTTCTGTAATTAATTCCTGCAAAGGATTTCTGAAATATCATGTTTCAAAAGTTTCTTTTCGGTTTAGATAAATTGGGAATGCATAATTGCAATGACGAATTTATCTAGGATAACATAACAGAACAATGGCCATGAAAAATCCATCAAAAATATTTATGGCTTTCAATATTACCCGCTAGGGGGCACAATTTTGAAAGAAAATGGACAATTCGCTTTTTCTTCAAAAATGCAAATGGAAATGTGGGTATCCTTTAGTTTTTTCAAAATCTCCTCGCAATACCCTGTAAATTAGTTTAATAACTTTTTGATCTAACTTACGAAATAAGGGCTGGGGGGAGGAAAGAATTCCGTTACACCAAAAATGCCATATCTCCGGATTGCTTGAACCAATTTTAATGAATTTGGTCTCGTTGGAAAGGGAATTTATAGTGTAATAGAAATCACTTGAATTTCATTTTACGAGGGAGCCACCAGATGGCGTTATTTCGAAACTTACCTTAATTGCCAAATTTTCTCAAAAATTTTAAACGGAATGATATATTTTTTATAACAGTGTCATTACACACAGAATTAAGAACAAAATGCCGCAAGCAGGAAGTTGTTATCTTTTTTCAAACTGAAGTTATCATCAAGAATATGGTTTAATCAAAAAAATTGGAATGTATGAAAATGTACCATTCATAACATTCTATTATTTCACATAGCACGAAGAATATTATGCCACAAATTTCTACCTTTTTCAAATGAAAGTTATAAGTATTCAAAAATACTGTTTAATCATACCTCATTGCATGGATAATTTTAAGAAAATAAAATTTTTCAAAGAATATTGGTGCGTTCTTGTATCTCTCATCAGACAGAATTATAAGAAATATTACAAACAACGAGCAATCCATGGAAAATAAAAACAAATACCTTGTCATAGCTTTGTTACGTTTAACTTACCTATTAATTATTAGTTAATTTAAATTCGATTTCAGTGTTCTTCTTCGATAGACCTGAGCTGTAGGATGAATAGTTTCTAAGATATAGCCGGTCGCCAACCTTAACTTGACCCGGTATAAGTTTGAAATCTAGAGGCGACAACGTACATTCCGGTCTCACCCCCTTCTGTATATCTACTTCTCTTCGTCCTGTTCAAATTCTATAACTGCCGTTTGCTTTTTATAGAGATTGTGTATTATTTTTTTGTCCCTATATTTCATCCCTACCTTTCTGAACACTTCGAACATCTTCACCCATTTTACGTTGTTACCTGTCTGGTTTGTACAGCTAACTAGTTAAACTCCCGCGTATATAATGAAGCATGGAAATTCATAAAACTTTATCATTTCTAGGCTAGTTCGGCGTCTATATTCAATGGCGCCTGAGCGACTCTGTTTCCCCAAACAAACAACTGATTCTATTTCTTTTGAGACACATAGGAAGCCGGGGTGCACTCTGGCGCCGAAAACTTCCGCTCACAAAAACTATTTTGATGATTTTTGTCTGTCTCGACTGTGGGGGCGGCGGCAGACGAGATCTGGCGGCGGAATAAACTGCATTATATTGATTTTCATCTCGGTCTTCTGTATATCAGTAGTGCATTTGGCTGATTTATAGGGCAATAAAAAATAACAAGATTGCACTAGAAAATGAATTTTTATTGCTTCTGCGAGTTAGAGGAAAATTGCTAATTAATTGTTAACTTCCCTTTTTGCTGTCAAATATTTATATTTTAGTTTTTACGAATTTTGAAGGCACAGTATGTAGGTACCTACTCAATTTCTAAATTAAAGTGAATTTCAGTTTCTTTTTTAATAGCTTTCGGTTGGCAGTTGTGACTAAAGCAGTCAACACTCAGGCGTGACAGTTAAACGTTGAAAATGAAACTTCTTCTGTCAATAGCTCCTTGAGGATATGTTTGCCTCTCCTGTGGCAACAAAAAGAGTTGTAGACGGTCTCTTTGAAGGGCGAAAAGGGAGAGAGGGTGGTCTACACACAGATAAATGTTCTGACCCCGGGGCTGTGATATTGGCGCTTCGCAGCAGAAGGAAGTGCTCGCAAATATTTGAGCAGTCAACACGCGTCCGAGTCAAATCCATCTCGAAAAGTAACAGGGAGTTCATAACTACCTTTTATGAAGGGGAATACTCTCTCTTGAAATTTTGTACCGACAGATAACACTACCTTGTCTAAAAATCTCCTTATACTTCCTAAAACTAAAGTTTTTATTGTTTGTCCTAAATAGTTCTATCCACGTCACAAAGATATACATAGACCTCTTTGAAATTTTGATGGGGAGAGGTTGAAAATAATTCAAACCTACAGTTGTTGTTTCCTACCCAAAGGACTTGTACCTTGACGCAGTTCTAGTAATACTGGGACGGGTGGGATGGCTTGCGCGCTTCAATGATATAAAGAGCCGAACCATAGGTTTAACCATATTGGAGGGGTTTTTATTTGAGAAGCCAGATTAAATCAAGTCCCTGGAAGGGGGCAGCAGCTCTTTCAGTAATCATAGTGGCAGAGATCGTGAGGGTCGGTATGGCACTGTGACACACACTACTGCGATGTGGAAGGCAACGGGGAACCACCACATTATTTTATCCCTAGTACAGCGTACTTTAATTTATGATGATGGCACCTTCTGGAGTAAAATATTCCGGAGGTAAAATAGTCCCACATTCGGATCTCCGGGCGGGGACTGCTTCTGGGGGAGTCATCAGAAATGATAAGTGTAACATCTCACGAGTCGGAGCGTGGAATGTTAGAAGCATAAAACAAGTAGGAAAGTTAGAGAATTTGAAAATTGAGATGGATAGGTTAGCATTAGACGTAGTAGGTATCAGTAATGTGCGATGGCCAGAAGCTGGAGACTTCTGGAGCGGAGATTTTAGAGTAATACACACAGGATCTGTTGGAGGAAATTCGGGAGTAGGAATTGTTATGCGGAAAAAGGTAGGACAGAGTGTAGAAAATTTCTTACAGCAAAGTGACAGGGTAGTTATGGTTAGGTTAGATTCGAAACCTGTAAAAACAGTAATAATACAGGTATATAGGCCCACTTCTAACTACAGTGATGAGGCCGTAGAGGCAGTTTATAGTGATATTGAATATGTGCTAGATTTTGTGAGAGGGCACGAAAATTTAATAATTATAGGAGATTTCAATGCAGTCGTAGGCACAGGGCGAGAGGGCGGAATA
This sequence comes from Xestobium rufovillosum, assembly GCA_963966045.1. Lineage (NCBI taxonomy): Eukaryota > Metazoa > Arthropoda > Insecta > Coleoptera > Ptinidae > Xestobium > Xestobium rufovillosum. The sequence continues at coordinate 48,342,926 of OZ014492.1, read as the reverse complement.
GTTGGCCCCTTTGGATTAGGCAATAGCAACGATAGGGGAGTTAGACTGATAGAGTTCTGCGATAAACATAACTTAACGGTCGCGAACACTCTATTTCACCATCATGTTAGGAGATGCTATACGTGGAAGATGCCAGGAGACTTAGGGAGATATCAAATAGATTACATTCTCGTTAGGCAAAGATTTAGAAATCAAGTTAGGGATTGTAGAAGTTATCCACGAGCAGATATAGATAGTGATCACAACATAGTCGTTATGAAAGCCAATCTTAAATTTAAGATTTTGAAAAAAAGAATCGGAAGGAAGTTATCTTTACCCAGAGAAACTAAAAGATGATGATATGCGCAATAAGTTCGAGAAAAAGACAAACGAAGTACTAAAGGGCGCGGGTGGAAATATTGTTAGGGACATAGAGGCAGAATGGAATTGCATTAAAAATAGTTTAGTTTCCTCAGCTAGGGATATTTTGGGTCATAAACAGAATGAAAGTAGGAAACCCTGGATAACAAAACATATTGTGAGTCTAATAGAGGAAAGGCGAAAATATAAAAATAGGTTAGATGAAATAGGGAAACAAAGATATAATGCGATCAAGTGGGAAATTATTCGGAAATGTAGGAAAGCGAAAGAGCAATGGATCGATAATAAATGCAAAGAAGTGGAAGATAAGTTCGAAGTAGGAAAGACTGATGAAGCATATAAAATAATTAGGAGAAATTTTAGAGAAATTGGATCTAGTACCAAAAACATTAGAAATGAGGCAGGAGATATCCTAATCGGAAGCGGGGAGAAGGCTGATAGGTGGAAAGAATATTTAGGAAACTTATATGCGGGACAGGAAGTGCAAGATATATTAGAAAGCGAAAGCAGTGTAGAGGGGGATAACCTAGGGAGTCCTATAATGAGAGAAGAGTTTGAGATAGCACTAAAAAGTTTAAGGAATAATAAAGCACCAGGTATAGATGGCTTGCAGGCAGAAATCTTAAAGTGCGCAGGTCAAGAGGTAATAGATCGTTTATTTAAATTAGTTAGTCGCATATACCTGACAGGCGAGATTCCAGAAGATTACAAACGGAACATCATAGTAGCTTTGCCAAAAAGAAAAGGCGCGGATAGATGCGAAAATTTTAGAACTATCAGTTTAACTTCCCATGCGTCAAAAATTTTAAATAGAATTGTGCAAAGAAGGATGGAGAAAAAGGCGGAAGAAATATTAGGAGAAGATCAATTCGGATTTAGACGAAATAGAGGAACGCGCGAGGCCATTCTAGCTTTACGAGTAATTATAGAAAAAACGATAGAAAAGAGAAAGAGCGTCTATATAGGATTTGTAGATTTAGAAAAAGCCTTCGACAACGTAAAATTGGGGAAGATGTTCGAAGTGCTGAGAAAGGTAGGGATGAAATACAGGGACAGAAGAATAATACATAATCTCTACAAAGAGCAAAAGGCAGTTATAGAATGTGAGCAGGAACGAAGGGAAGTAGATATCTGGAAGGGAGTGAGACAGGGATGTGCATTGTCACCTCTAGTTTTCAACTTATATATCGAAGATGCGATTAATATTGTTAAGGAAAGAACAGCCTCAGTGATCAATGTACAGGGCCAAACTATTAACATGCTCAGATTTGCGGATGATATAGCAGTGTTAGCATCTAGCAAAGAAGAATTAGGAGCGGCTTTGAATGAAATGGAAGCAGTTTTGACACAGGGCTTCGGCATGAAAATCAATAAAAAGAAAACTAAAATTTTGGTATGTAGGGGATGTGAAAATAGAACTAAAATGGAAATACAAATTGGAAATGAGAAGATAGAGGAGGTCGCGGATTTCTGCTACTTAGGAAGTAAAATAACTCCAGACGGTAGGAGCACTAAAGATATAAAACAAAGAATGGCGCAGGGCCGAGTTGCGTTTAACAAAAAGAAACAACTGTTATGCTCGAGAACGGTTAATATAGAGACTAGGAAGAGACTCTTAACGTCGTATGTATGGAGTACGGCATTATACGGGTGCGAAACTTGGACAATAGGAGAAGCGGATAGAAAAAGAGTAGAAGCGTTTGAAATGTGGTGCTACAGACGCATGATGAAGATACCGTGGATAGATAAGGTTAGCAATAGGGAAGTATTAGAAAGAGTTGGGGAAAAGCGGAAGGTATGGAAAACAATAAAGAGTAGGAGAGATAGGATGGTAGGACACGTTCTAAGACACGAAGGAATAGTTCGTGACATACTAGAGTCAGAGATAGGAATAAAAAGAGGTAGGGGTAGGCCTAGATTGGACTACTGCTCTCAAATAGTTAGGGATGTAGGATGTTCTACTTTTAGGGAAATGCGTAGGTTAGCTCAGGATAGAAAAGAATGGAGGTACGCGTCCAACCAGTCTTCGGACTGAGAACCTTATGATGATGACAGTTGTTTCAGGAAGTGTTCTATAATTAAATTTTTAATCAATATAAGCGTTCCTGAAGTAGATTTTAGCTGCACAAGTCACTAGCAGATTTAAAATCATCTGATGGATAAGGAGAAGTTCAAAATGAGTGATATTACAGGAGGAATTAAAAATGTTGGTCATGGCGGTGATTGACGGAAAGCAGAATCTCTAGTAATCCATCAGGAAATGATGTGAACGGCTCTTTCCGTAACCATTGAAGTGTGACCGCGATAGGCATTCAGTCCAGACCCCTGGGAAATCAGCTAAACCTCCTAAACCCGCCGACAGAGCGACCGACTGCGGTCTCTATCCCACTGCCGTTGATAACTTTTTAAAGAGACACATTTGTGTGTAATGCTATATGGGGTGTCCCACGCAAATCGTCCACTAGAAGTTTGAAGGCTTCCCGTTATAATGGAAATTTCAAAAGCGCAAGGCCGAGTTGCATTTAATAAAAAAAACTGTTATGCTTGGAACTCGGAAGAGTTGAAGAAAAGCCAAATTTATGGAAGGCGGTAAAGAACAGGAGAGGCACGAAGGAATAGTTCGCGACATACTAGAGTCAGAGATAGGAATAAAGAGAGGTAGTAGTAGACCCAGATTAGACTACTGCTCTCAAATAGTTAGGGATGTAGGATGTTCAACTTTTGGGGAAATGCGTTGTACCTTTTCCATGTTCAGTAAGTGTAATTTATTATTCCCATAGAGTACTCTGTAGGTACTTAATGAAACAAATCGTTGGGGTAAAAACGAGGTAAAAAGCATCTTTCTTGTATCACTAACAATCCAACGAAAGCGCCTTCGAACGTTTTGCAAATGGATTAAACGGATTTAAGATATGTATTACAGCTTTTCATCCGCTTAAAAGTGTAATAAAGGCTCAGTCGAGTTGCGTCTAGCCTGCATTCATAGCCTGCTTCAAATTCATCGCTAAGCAACCGCCCGCGCCCGTTCTCTTGTGATGTGTATCATCACCCAGTGGAGCTTTTCGGATTTGTTAGGATCGTCAGTGCAATAAAGAAGATTTTCTTGTTGAGAGGAGTTTCGAGGGCTCTCCGTGACTCATATACTCGTTGTTCTCGGGTTTATAAACTGCAGCAAGCCGACTAAACCTATATCTATACTACATAGATATAACGATGCTTATTGATCTGCAACGAGCTCTTACTATACCTAGAGATAATAAATCAATAGATAGAACCGCAACCGCGTAGATTAGAATAGATTGGTCTGTTAAACCGGACAGTTATTTATAAACTAAAAAAATTAGACAAATTTTGTCCACAGCGGAGGCTCGTAACCACATTTTCATCATCATAAAGTTCTCAGTCCGAAGACATCCTACATCTCCAACTATTTGAGAGCAGCAGTCTGATCTAGGCCTACCCCTACGGACCTCTTTTTATTCCCATCCACCGACTCTGGTATGTCCCGAACTATCCGCTTCTCCTATTGTTCAAGTATCGCACCCATGCCGTACTTCATACATACGTCTTTAAGAGTCTCTCCCAAGCTTCTACATTAACCACTCTTCGGACTGAGAACTTTATGATGATGAATATTTTTTGCTGGTAAGGACCTGCGATTTAAAGGTATGTATATGCCGTGTGACAAACTTCCATGTGTACATGGGGAAATAACATGGGCAATTACATTTTTGGGGATTCCTGCTCCCCATGTGTAGTTACAGTGGTCGTAAAGGTAGCAATCGAAAGATTATTTTTTTCTGCGTATGAGGATATCAAAAACTCTACAACTTTCCAATTTATTAAAGCATTAAAAGCAAAAATTACACTAATAATTTTCTAACTAAAACACAGAAATTTATCAGATTATCCATGACAACTTAATTTATTCTAATCACGGACGTCTTTGATTTTTATGGATTTTCTGAACTGTCAACATTTAAAAATGAACAAAAATATTTATTCAGTTCAAGAAAAGGTTTTCATTGTGAAAATATTTTACGGCGGCAATAGTTTGCGCGTAGTCCGTGCCTTATTTTCTGTAAAATTCAATAACGGTCCTATTCCTTCGGTATAACAACAAATAATTTAGTAAGAAATTTGATGGCTGGGAATCTTTCATTTAGATAATTCTCATTCACATTATTATTGTCATTACCTATAGTTGGCAATTAATTGATTACTGGTGTGGATGTTTCGTTGGTGAATGCTGGTCCATAGTTTAGGGTAAATTGTAGGTGTCGTCTAACCCACTAAAAAGTTTTTGGGGAAATGTTAAAGCAGTAAAATGAAATAATAAAAATTAAATTAGTTTAATTTTACTGCAATTATGAAAAATTTAACAAGCGGCAACATTTGTTTATTTTGCTCTAATGAATTTTGTAATCTGGCAATTTAATACTTATTTATTTCATATCTAGGTAAGTACAAAAACTTATTAATATACAATGAAATTAAAGTAACGTAAAAAAGAAAAATAACTATAACAAATATTCAAATAAACCCCCATTCTGTATCAGACAGTATCCCAGCCTATTATAGAAAGAATTTCTCACATTCGCAAGTTGCCGATCGTTTATTAAGTTGCATTCCGCAAAAATAGCATTCCTTAAAGAATCAATATTTGGGTGACGAGTTTTATAAATCTTATTTTTTAAATGCTGAAACCAGACCTCCCGATTCGCATGTGTAACTTCTTCTAATGCAGGCCCCAATATGGTTAATTAAAAGATCTAAATAAGCTTCTGAATTTAAATTTCCCTGTATTTCAAATGGTCCTATAATGCGATTATTAAAAATTCCTGCCCAAATATTGATTTTTTGAGGGTATTGCGTTGTAGTGGCTAGATTTTTATTCTGGGATTTTCCTGGGCTCAATGCCTAACGTTTTGTGAATTTTGCTCTTGATTTAAAGTGAAGGTACACTCATCGGTAAAACAAATTGATGAGAGGAAGCTGCGATCCCGATTAGCCCGTTCTTGCATTTCTTCACAGAAAGTTTGCCTTGATTCTTCGTCAAAAGGAAGTAACTCTTGGTGACATTGAAATTTAAAGGGATGATATTTGTTTTTTTTTTAATATGTTACGGACAGTTTCTCTTGAAACATTACATTCTAGGGCAATAGACCTTAAACTAGATGTTGGACTAGCAGTTATCAGGCCTATTATCATTTCTTCTACCTCAACATTTAGATTTCTTGGAACGACTAAAAAAATAAATGATAAGATTAATTTTAGTTTTGTTTTACTCCACGTTATCACTTGTTAAATTTCTCATAATCCTAGTAAAAAATTATTAGTGTAATTTTTGCTTTTAATGCTTCAATAAATTGGAAAATTGCAGAGTTTTTGATATCCTCATACGCAGAAAAAATAGTCTTTCGATTGCTACCTTTACCACCACTGTAACTACACATGGGGAGCAGGAATCCCCAAAAATGTAATTGCCCATGTTATTTCCCCATGTACACATGGAAGTTTGTCACACGGTAGGTATAAGAAAAAGCATAAAACAAAGGTTGCCATCTTCTTTAACCGTTTGAAGTCGTACAAAAAGCCGTTAAAGACCCCTGTCTTGCTGCAAAATAGACGCAACAATCGTATCTGGTTAGAAGGATCAAAAATGAGACACGGTCTTTTTAACTCGACACACATCATCCAGTTAGTTATCTCTGGCGCGTGCATTCAAAAGGAAATCAATAGCACCGAGAAAAATACTACAAAACACAGTCACCCCACGTCTATTCATTTGCGAAAATCCCCTTAATAACCAGCGGCTTCTAAAAACTTCTAAAAACATTCATAATAAGCCGGATGCAGACTAAAAGTTTGCCCTTTTCAGGAGAAATAGTATCGAGACATGCAGTGTATAAATAAAACGTTTAACGAATGCATGAACTGGTAGCAGAATAATGTAAAAATCGTAAGCGGTGGTGTCTGCATCCGCATGCATAGTGACTGACGACAGGGTGATAGGGAGGAGTAATATTATAACAGGCTTTATTACTAAAACTGCTTGCCGGAGCAGATCCTCTCTAATGGACTGATTAAGAGATTTTCAAGCGACTAATGGACGTTTCCTTTGTCTTCTAATTGTCGAGGATATTCAGCAAGTAATATGAGACCTATAAAAACATAATTGACGTAGAAAATGGCGATAACGTAATATGTGTATGATTATAAAGACTTTCAGTGTATTGGTAAAATGATTACAAAGCTGCCAGCCATGTTTGAATTAGTAGGTACGTAAACTTATTATAAGGTGCATAATTTCATATTGCCGTTCTCGACTTACCACTCATAAACTGCGAAAATAGCTTATCCTCTCTTATTTTGCTACCTACTTTAGATTTCGTCCTTTGCTATTGATATAATAATATTATTTCTGAAAGTCAGTAGGTATACACTCAAATATTTATAAACGTATGCGATACGATGCTTTTCACGGTCTTGACCACCACGCACAATAACGGCATACACTTTATGTTGAAGCTTGAAGCCTGTGTTGAAAGCCACCATCAAGGGGTAGATCTGCGCTCTTGAAAGAGAGACTAATGGAAAGAGAAGCCCCCCCAAAGATGCAAACTAATGCCGCCGTTGAGTAGCAAATTGAGTTACATTTATACAATGCGCTGTTTACATCAGGGGTTTTTAGTCGGGCAAAATCGTTCTCCGCAGTAAACCAAGTAATTGACTTGTTAAATGTAATGAAACCCTACGTTTAGTATTTGATTAAAATATTTTTATTTACGGAGGTTTTAGGGCTGTTTTAATACACGATGACGCAACGTTCAAGCGACAAAAATGGAAAAGAAGTCCAATAGTACCTATTCCTTGATTTTTGTTGATTCCGAATAATTTCCCATTTATCTAGCCTATTTTTATATTTTCGCCTCTACAGCCTCATGACAAAAGATATAAATTTACCAACTATTTTTCGTGTCCACATGAAAATGACACTCAGTATACTTACCCCTTATTTTGCAATCATTAGTGTTTCTATGTCGCAACGTCAGTGACAAATGCATCAGTGAGAGATTACGGGAGCAAGAGTTCCGGTTAAATTCAGGGTAATCCTCATGAAGGCATTGACAGTCACATAGGGGAAAATGAATAACTCGAAATAAGGGATAATGCGTGAGTGACAACAGAGAGAATAACTTTTGATTTTACCAACTTACTATTTTAGAAGTTATTTACGACAAGGGTCATGATGGATAAAGTCGAAATGATTGTAAATAAGTTCAGTACAATAGAATTTTTTAGATACTATAGTCTATTACTTTGTATAGTAGGCAGAGTAATATACTTAGTAAGTGAGTATAAAAAATGGGAGTTTCCTACGCCATTGACGATAATTTCCACAGCGACGTGCCCAATTAGTAACTTGGCCATTAAGAAATTATAACCTAGTGTCTCCAATTATACCAGTCTCTCTGTGATTGATTGATGAAGAACTTAGTACACTGCTCTAGAAATTTGCTAATGCACTTCGCAAACAACATTATCTGTACAGGAACATTTTTAAAATTAAGTCAATTCCATTTTTACAGGATGCTTTGACGCATCCTGTAAGTTATGGCTAAATTAAGGACTAGCAGAAAATGTTTCAAATGTAAAATGAACATAGTAAGTATTACTTTGTCCAATCCTGTCATAGAAACATGGTGGTTCACCGTTAGATACTATGTGAGAAAGCATTACTTTTGTTCACTCACTTCGTTTCTTTGGCAACGGGTGGGCGAAAGCAGTGAGCGAAAGTACTTTCGTTCGCTCTTATTAATCAGGAGTGAAGCGTAGCGGAGCGAGTGTTTAATAAAATGAGTGACTAACAAGTTTATAAAACGAGTTGCACACTATACTTTTTCTACGTCAGCAAATATGTAAATAAAAAATTTGGAAATTATTTTCTTATTTTATTTATTATCATATCAATAAACATGGTGAAAGTACAAAATTATTAAATTATTGTTCTACTTTTTATACACATTGATGGTCACATTTGTTCACCATTAAAAAATTTAGAACTTCAATCCGTAACTAAAATGCCCGTTGCTAAGTTCACCCCGTGACTAAAACGCACGAAGCCACGACTTGTCAAGGTGTATTTAGCGACATGGAAACATATACGATAAATGACATTTTAAAGATGGGAGCAGAAAAAGAAAATTATTAGCGTTTGACACATTTTTTTAAGTACCAACTTGCACAGAATATTTGAAAAATGCTATACTCCACTATGGGAGTGCTTCTTTCCGACGTGAATTATTAACGTAGCCTCACTTCCTCGTATCTCCCCCGCATGACCCTACAAAATCCCGAAAAAATGACATCTGCTTCTCGACCAGTCAAAAAGAATAAAAGTAAAAACATTAATCTATTTCTAATTTCATCTTTTCTAATTGCGGTATTTTTCCCTACCTCCCATACAATTTTCAGCGAACCTTTTTAAAGCCGGTTCTCATTACTTCGATATCCCGTATGAACCACCATGAATGTGTTGATCCTAACTGATCCCAGCTTTCTTTCACACGGTCGCTGATATCGTATCTTTTCCATCGTACACAATGCACAATTCACGCGTTTTCTCGACTTCAGCTCACATCACTTCCGATACATTTCATTCCACTGATTTCCGGGATTTACAATATAAGATGGACGGAATCTTTCAGGAAATTTCTATTGCCAGTAAGAGGGGACGCAAAATAATGGAGTATTTTTGATGCCGCGTGAAGGGTATAAGTTGGAACTTGTAATTCATGGAACTGTTTAACGTTTAGCTTCATCATTACCAACTGTCTCATAGTCTCGAGTGAGTCTCACGATTTTCTAGTTTACTCGTAATATCCATCGGTACCTACGCCTATGAAAATTCAAATAGAGCCGTAAGCGTTGGCGCAGATATATTTTGCGAACTTTAGCGTGTTTTTAAAACGGATGTCATTAGCATAGCTTTCCAAAACATTTTGTATTCTGCACTTAGATCAAACTTTCGAACATATAGAAAGCTCCGAACAAATAATGCTTTGGAAATCTTGTTTCCACAGAGGGTGGTTTTGCCGTAGGGTCAGAATGATACTAACAGTCTCTGATTGATGACGCAGTGGCCTGGCGAGTGACCAAGCGACTCACATTTGTTTTCTTTCTAAACGACGAAGTGCAAGAATGCGTAAAGTACTCCCAAAGAACACAAAAAATGCATTTTGGCCTCATTTTTCTTATTTCCTTTTAGTGGTAGAAGAAAAGTCTTAACCTAATAATAGAGCATGGAATTTGCAGTTTCTTGAGTGAATTGAAGCAATTTTACTTACTGTACATCAATTATTATCCTTTAAAACATTATTTTATACTAAAACAAATTGTACAATTAAATTAAACTCAGAAAATATCAAAGGTTCCGTCACGGAGTTTCTAAACCAATTTTATTTTACCACAAAAGAGTATAACTCCTTAAAAACATTTGTTCAGTCGTTGGTTTCTTCTTTACAAGGATATGTCGTCCATTAACATGATTAAACCGGCACGGGGTAGCGACAGAGCCATTGTGTCGGTTTTCAGCGCGTGTAGGACATCATAATAATACACTGGTTGTATTGTTTGAATCTCATTTTAGAGAAACCGTATCGCTTACACTAAATTAAAATAGGATATGGTACGGAAGGCACCTGCTGCTAAAATATTTCACGTTAATTAGCATTTTTGCGTAGAATTTAACCTCCGAACGAAACTCATTTGACATTTTGTTGTTATTTCATACGTGTAAGTATTTTATGGTAGCTATTTCCATTTTGTTCCTCCACTGAAAGGGAGACCTCATTTAGAATGACTTAAACATACTTTTGCGCATGTTACTGCGCACTATCGATTTTGACATATTTTAGCGCGCAATTCAAATAAATTGATTTGTAATAGCGACTGCTTGGAAATTATTTTTTGACATTTATCTAATGACTCAATTGAAATAAAACTTGTGTGGATGATAATGTAAGGCAAATTTACGGTAACATACATCAGCAGGTATAGGTACATTCATAGAATTGTTCACATATTTTCTACCCCTCGCATGTACCTCCATAATGAAATCAAATGCAATGCGATATGAACGATTTGTCGTGATATTAGATTCCCGAATAATAAAGTTAAGGGGTAGGCCGGTTGATTTGATTTCTACATGAAATGTAATCATCTATGTCGTCCATTCGATCAAGGGACGTAGCGACTAGATGTAACTCAATTGTTCGTCCCTATAGCATCCTCCACTAACAATATGCTTTCTTATAGCATTTTGACAAATATCCTGCTTGGAATGCGATACATTTCCCCCCAAAAAAGGCTGATATACATGAGCAATTCTAATATTATTGTCATTTACATAGAAGGCGTTGATTTAAATGTTCTTACGATAATAACAAGAAATATCCAAAAAAGACTATAATAATAGTAATATTACAGTATCAACACATACTAAACTTCTAAATCATTTAAATATCATCGTTTTTTGACATTAAATTAACTGAATATGAAAGAATATTTCTGGTGATAAAATATGTCTGGTAGTCAGTTGGAGTACACAATACACTCAAGCAGAACTCTCCGAGACTCCAGAGAAAACGGTAGAAAATTTTATTCCAAGTTTATTACATAATTCATACTACATACTTAAGTATAAAATAAAAGAAGTTAGGAATGACCTTTGCAAACTTTTTAAAAGTTAGCAATTGACTTATTACTAACCGATTGTGAATAAACATATACTTTCAGTCTTGTACGAGATTTAGTGATTTCCCTCTCATCTGACGTTAAAGTTTATAGCAATTTTACTTGAATTCTTCACCATCCAGGTAAATATTTTAAACGTTCCTGATTTTTAATTACATCCCTCAGAGTTTAGCGCCCCTGAAGAGGGGTCTGTGCACAGTGATAATTGAAACCGTGGAAGTTAAAGGCAGAAGCGGAAATGGATTTAGAATGGGGGTGAGCTTATCTGAGCTCCCAGTTGAGCTTGGCACAGAAGTGTAACTGTGATAGAATGATACTGTCACCATTAATGAACATTAGAGAGGTTATCCTTGGATAAGGCCCTCGCAGGCTTTATCTGGAATCTCACAACTGGGCATCGAAAGAAGGAATAGTATTCGATTTTTTAATTATATTTCGCTTCAACTTCAAAGTATGATATTGTTGATTTAAGACAAATTTTAACAGTTTGAACAAATCTATTGTATTTCCGGATAATTTTTCCCTAATAATTCCTCTCTCTCTGTAAACTGGTGCTGTCCTGTATCTGAAAGAAACATTTTTATTACGAAGGTTGCAATTTGCATGCAACTGCTATCGAACTCAATATGCATTGTTCGGCTGACAAGGAAAGAGCGTGGCTTTTAGACTAGAATCATTTTAAAGCACTCCACTTTACCAAACGTTTCTTTTACTGCTTTCCCGGGGTTCTCTCACCCTTCCGACTATCAAATAAATGCGATACAATTTCAATTTCGGTTTAAAAGTATCCCTTGCAGCATGAAAGGTTTGCCAGATATTTTTAGGCAACAAAATGTATATCCCTAAAAGACCCAGGCCTCTGGATAGAAAATTTCAAGAGTAACCACTCCAACCCCCATTAAAAATCGTTTAAGGCTTTGATTTATCAGCTGTTAGTCTATAAAGTGCTGCCACCTATCGCCCAAAAGTGTGATTAGGATTATACAAAATATACTCACAATCTATCATGATTGGTTTCTATCACAGCTGCAAAAATTCAAACGGAACCCCTACAGCTTGGAATTTTCAAGATTTTTTGTTTTAGCGGCAACCGAATAATTCTGTGAGGATTTTAGTCAGCGGTCCTATCTTTGAATTATTATTTTCTAGTTAGAAATAAGAGAATAAGCTGAAGGGCCAGCGCCATCTGTATTTCAACGGCCACACTACTACTACTGTTAAATGTACAGTTTACTGTGCACCTCGGCTAAATATGCATAAGATGGAGAGATTGCAATATAATTTTCATTCCAACACCGCCGTTCAACCATCCTCCATGACGCTTTAAAGCTGTGATGTCCGCACCTGTGTCCACCAAAATCGTGGGTGAGGACCTTCTTAGGCAATGGCCAGTGTAAGCAGCAGGGTCAGGCAATTTTAAAAATTTTGCTACTACGCTAGAGAGGCTGCCAAATTTATTAATTCCAATGGGCTGCTTTGTACATTTTTCTCGCTGGTAGTTTAAGAAAAATCTGATATTATTTGTCAGGATTGGAGGTCGAAATTTTATGTATTTCTTGCAGGTATTGTAGAAATTACCTCTAATAACAAACTGACGTTCCGTTATTGTTTTCGTATCAGGATTGTGAACTGAAAGGGCAGTGTTGAGGTCTTCAATGTGACTTGTTTGAATTTTCATCAATTCTTCCCGCCGACAAGCTCCCATTAAGCCAAAAATTAATCCTATCTAAGATATTTATATATTTTTTTATTTTTATTTAATTTGGTTTTATACTTTACCTTTGCAAATAGGTATTCTGTGTCTGGAGCAGATGATAACAATTCTCTAATTTGCTGTGGGTGTCAATATTTTCGACTTTTTAGGTCTGTAACCGTCTGATTTACGTTTCAGAAACGCACACAATTTGGGGTATTCGCTTATATTAATATTGTTTTTTATATTAATTGTCATACGCAGCATTGAATAGATTGTCCACAAAGAGGACGGTTTCATCTTTTTCGAAAGATTTTGGAAATAAGCAAGTAACTCACTCTCAGATAATGAATTTGTTTGGCTTTCTTGACGCCAATCTTGGAAAAGTTTATATGCACGTTCGTACTGACTTTTTGATTTCTCCGGCTGCAAACAAATATGTATATTCTGTTATAACGCCTATAAATCTGTTAGAAAAGTCTTGTTGAAACTTCATAAAAAGTACTATTGCAAAGTCTTGGGGGAGTTGCCACTATTTGGATGCATCACATCACCCCTTTGTAGACCGAGTGTCGACTCTTCCAAAGTATAATATAGTAGCTTCGCTCCCCTAAATACCCTTGCGGTCTATTTACAGTACTTTTTATTATATCTTTTCTAATAAACTCCTTTTACGGATATTAATTTTAAACTTTATTGCTCTCTGCTTGGAGATAGGAAAGGGGTCTTTGATAAAATTACTTATAACTTAATATGGTGCTTTATACAGGGTGTGTTTTTTAAGCGTCCGCGGAAGATTATGCCTAAATGACGGAAAAATATAAAGAAAATATTTTAACTAACCCCACCTCATTTTTTACGCTCTATAATCTAAAAATGTTTTTACTTATACCAGGTTAGTCCAAATAGTTGGAATGATGGTCAACTTTGTTTTTTCTTATGGTATGTGCATTATTTAATTTTTTACTTGATTCAGAACAATATTTTAATGGCACTTTCTTAACATAATATTATAGTAATTTTCTTTCTTTTTTGAGATATTATTTTTTTTCTCGATATTTTGACAGTTACATCATACATTTTAAAAATTCATATTTCTGCACTGGTTGAAGATGGAATAATGATATTTTTGACAGCGGTCCTCATGATAATCATGATTAACACTGTTTTCTCAAATTTTGTATAAAATATACGAGGAGCATTCAATAATTTATCAAATAAAAATCAGAGAAAACCATCAAGAAGTCAGTTTTTTCAAATGACACGGTATATTTTTTATTGCTCCAATGGAAAGAGCAAAAAATTTCGCTTGGGCTCACCCAATAAAACAATATTGTTCCATGAGCATAATTTTTAAATATTTACAATATTGAAATTTTCATTTCAAAAATCAAAAATAAAGTTAGCCTTGTAAAAATACAGCCACAGAATATAAAACCCTATAGTAAAACAACAACAAAACTGTAGACATTCCAAAGCTACTTTATTTTTGATTTTTGAAGTGAAAATTTTAATATTGTAAATATTTAAAAATTATAGTTATGTAACAATATTGTTTTATTGGGTCAGCCCATGCGAAATTTTCCGCTCTTTCAAATGGAGTAATAAAAAATATACCATGTCATTTGAAAAAGCTGACTTTTTTCTGGTGTTTTGTCGCTTTCATATGATAAATTTTTGAATGCTCCTCGTATATTTTATACAAAATTTGAGCAAACAGTGTTAATCATGATTATCATGAGGACCGCTGTTAAAAATATCATTACTTCATCTTCAACCAGTGCAGAAATATGAATTTTTAAAATGTATGATATAACTGCCAAAATATCGAGAAAAATAATTTTATCTCAAAAAAGAAAGAAAATTACTATACTATTATGTTATGAAAGTGCTATTAAAATATTGTTCTCAATCAAGTAAAAAATTAAATAATGCACATTCCATAAGAAAAAACAAAGTTGAGCATCATTCCAACTATTTGGACTAACCTGGTATAAGTAAAAACATTTTTAGATTATAGAGCGTAAAAAATGAGGTGAGGTTAGTTAAAATGTTTTCTTGATATTTTTCGTCATTTAGGCATAATCTTCCGCGGACGCTTAAAAATCACACCCTGTAGAGCATTTACTTACAAGAGTTTTTGTTCTCGGTATTGATCTGGTTCAGTATGTTATAACTTAATAAAATATATGCAGAATTAGAAGTTTTCTTTTGCTGATCTTTATTGTTTTTTAACATTTTTTTAGCCATGTACTGGTTAGC
The DNA here is from genome assembly GCA_963966045.1 of Xestobium rufovillosum. Lineage (NCBI taxonomy): Eukaryota > Metazoa > Arthropoda > Insecta > Coleoptera > Ptinidae > Xestobium > Xestobium rufovillosum. The sequence goes on along the minus strand of OZ014492.1, from coordinate 48,327,853 downwards.
GAATTCCCCTATTCCCTAACACATAAATTGATGCTTTTGCTGCATCTGGTTCATTTGAAAACCACGTGCTTTGAAGAACCCATTCGTACATCCCTTAAATTCTTTTCCCACCGTTTTTCTTAGTTTTTCTTTTCCCGAGGGAATAAACAAGAGCAATGATTTAAGCTAGTTGTATAATGCTTTTTTTACTTACTCCCGTAAATCACATAGCTCCACATTAATGTCACTGGTTAGGTAACCAATTTTCTTCAATTAGAATTTCCAGTCTAGTCGCTGTCATTTGCACAGCTCCTCTTAATATCAACGTAAGTAATTAAATCATCCATGGAAATACAGATCTATATGGAACGTGACAAGCGGCTCCGAGGAGTCTGGAATATTATTCTCGCGGCATCAGTCTGTTCCTTCGTCTAACTGAGAGACCATCGGGTCAACGCGCACCGCACAACCCTCATAAGGGGCTCGATGTTATTTAAAGTGTTGGAAATTGACGATGGGTATGTTTCTTCTTATATCACAATCTTTAATATCTATGACCTTCTTCTTGTAAATCTCGAATGTTCTATTTGACCTGCCTGTGTTAATAATGTCGATTATAACATTAAGAGGACACTGAAATAGAAAATGGCAAAACTTTGACATTAAATTCATGAGACACCTTTACATTCTTAGAGTGAAAAGTTTGCCGAATTAAGTTTCGTGGTCAGAGAATTACCTACCCAAATAATTTACAATAATTTAAACAGATTATAATTATGTCGAATTAAATCATTTTTCGATAAGTAAGTTACATATTTTATGATGTTTGAGTATTGAAAATACTTCTGGGCGCGTGTATACGGGACTCATCTTACGAAAAATGTATCGACAGGCGACAGATTCTGTCGTAGTGCAGCGATATTCAGCAAATACTAAAATTTTAACTTTGAGTGATCCCAAAGTATAACCAGATAAAACTCTCACAGATGATTTTACAAGTCTTTTGGCACCTAAAAAATGGCAATTACGACTTTTTTGGGTGGTAGCGAAAAAAATTAGGGGTGAAAAAGCAGTAAATCTATCCCACCGTGCGCCGGGAGACTCTCGGGCATCTTACGCGAAAATTACAAGTCGTAGAACTTTGCGTTTTCTTTTTAATTGTTGAAGAAATATTGACGTTTTTAATGGTGTAAATTTTGTGTAAATACAAGAAACCAAACAAATTTTATTGCATCGTATCTAAAATATGTCGCCACATCGGTAACAATACGTTCCACTTTGAACCTGGATAACTTTTTTTTCACGATATAGATTTTGTTTTTTCTTACATAGAAAACTTCCTTATGGTATAACGAAGTTATGATTTCGAATAATGTATGGTCGCGTTTCAAAAATAAGTCCGCTATAACACTTTCTTCTTCTTCTTCTTTCAATGCATTTTCAAAACTCTCTTTCTGTAATAGCCACGAAATGAATGCTAGTAAATGAGGTAGGTACTTGTTTAGCGAAACTTTTACTGTTTATATCATCTGGGGAAGGATAACTTTTATTGGGCATTGCAAAATATTCCATACATTTTCTTAAAATTGCAGCAACTCTGTGAGGAATTTGCAAATCTGATAATGTATCACCCGTTGTTTCCAGATTAAAATCAGACGATTCGTCTGTCGAGCTTGCGTCCTCATTTACATGCTTGATTTTTTTGTCAAAAGTTCTTTGCCAGAACACAACAAATCACCTGACCTGACCTGGTCTACGAATAAATTGAATAGAGCCTTTAAATCTTTTCGACAATTTCATTTTCAGTTTCGCGGATTGTATTGGGGATCTTTCTGCATTACGTAACATAGAATTATATTTTTGTGTTACTGCAGGTACTTAATGGCAGCTTTTCTTTATTATCTAAGATGTGTTCTTGAATCCAAGAAGAAAATGTTGATTACAAGCGATCGGTACTTGTTGTATTTCTGTCAGTTTCATTTTTGTGGGAATGATCTTGCAGCATTTTTATGCGAGTGGAATCACCCGTACCTATAGTAACAAGGACAAACAATACATAATTAACCAAATAAAACATTTAGTACTACGATGCCAGTTTGAATTGAAGTAAGTGATTTCCTTTTTCTTTTGCCAGATCCTCCACAAATTAAGGCAGTGGATAGTAGTCCGCAAGTTACGGAATCCCATCAAGTGTACTACAGTTCCGCAAGTTATGCGTTATACTTTCGTATAAGTACTTCGTTTGTTCAATCCCCACTCAACAGCGTTTGTGGGTAGGTAGGTTATCGTAGAAAGCTAGTGGTTTGTTACTCTCGGCCCGGGTAGGATCGGCTCCCGTAAACGCTATTTTTTTCTCACGTTTCCACATTATCTTTTTCGCATAAAACGCGTGTGTCTGGTGCGAGGACAAGTAAAGGGTATGTCTAAAATGCGTTGATACACAATATTTAACACCTGTTCGCATGCCCACAACTTGCGGAACCGTAATGACAAATGATAGTGATCCGTAACTTGCGGACTACTATCCACGGCCACAAATTAAACACATGGTTCTAACGTTAAATTGATCCTGTCTTCTAGGTATTTAAAAGCGTATTGCTATTAGAGGCCGCAGAACCATTGTTGTGTGAGGGTTCACGATTTTTAGTATTGAAAATACTTCTGGGCTCGTGTATATGGGACTCATCTTACGAAAAATGTATCGACACGCGACAGATTCTGTTGGCGGCGCGCGCAGTCGAGGCCGCTAATAAATTGGATGGAGGCGGCTACCGGCTAGCCAGATCGCCAGATGTAAACTAAGGTACGACGAGGGCGAGTACCGTTTAAGAGGGATATCGCGTTGCAATAAAAGTCCAAACTGTACAACACGGATGCGCTAATATTTTGTTACGTATTGCGTCAGTTTGACTATGTGCCTTGTGCTTGTTACAAATCATTTATTTTATTGTATCAATAATATACCAACTTGAAACGGCACAGATCACTTTTGTTGGACATCTTAGAAACCGAGCAGAATTTTTGCTTATAAATTTCTGTAGATTCTAAAATATCTAATTGATAGCCTTTCTCTAACTTATACAGTAATTTGGTATTTTCAGAAGACGTTTCTATTATTTAAAATAAATAACAGAATTCCAGCAGAATCCAGACAACTTCAAAAACAAACCAAGTCATGCTTGCATTCGAATTTTCGGGACTCATAAACAGACGACAAGGTGTCAACGCCATAATAAACAACTGCTGACAAACAGCGTGACTCAAAACCATGAGCGTCGTTTCCGGGGAAAAATTCGTATCAATATAATAAATCTTGAGCCTATATTGTTAAATAGGAACCTACGTCAACAAGCATTCATTCGTCATTCATTTGGAAATCATCTTGTTAAAGTTTTAGGACTCATTGCAACCTCTTTTCAATCTGTTGCCAGAAATAGTAACCGATAATAATAATAATAATAGGGGTTTAAAATTACCAACAAGAGATTCGTCGAGACTTGTAACAATAAATATTTTTTCAAGTTCAAATTCTATGGATTAGTTAGTGTATGTGCTATACGTCACCAAAGTAATCATCGTTGTTCGGTTTAGGAATAAAAGGGGGTGTTCCGACTGAAATTCGTCAAATTGTCACGACACAGTTATTAATGGGTGCCCATTTCCATCTCCTTGCTAACATTATTCTCTTCCTTTCTCCGTCCAACCCTATGATAACGATCTGCACTCTTTCTACTGATGAGCAAAACGCATTAATATGGTTCCCTTCACAATGCTGAGCTAGTCATTACATGTTATGAAAGCCAGCGTTAAAATGCATTATACAAGTCTTTTAGGGGAGACATTCATCACGAAAACTGTTTTACGCGACAGAAAGTGTAATCTGTATGTTGGTTTTTATATCTTTATTGCATGTTATTGCTTTATCTGTAATTTGGGATCAGAGGAAATTATACGTTTAAAAATACCATTGTTGTCGGCGCACAGCATGGAAATAATTTAACTTAAGCAAAAAATTTCATCATCTGTCGTCAATAACCATTTTATATGTGCAGCTTAATACATTTTTTAATTGAAATCGATCCCGGTTTCTTTATTTGGAGCGTGGAATCGCGAGCTGAATTGTGCATTGCATCCTAGAGCTTGGAGCTTCCCACTTACGTTATGAATACGAAGCAGAAGCCGGCAATTGACGTGAAGTGTTCCAAAATATTCTGTTCTGCTGCTTCATCTTGAGGGGCATCCACAAACACTCCCTTCGGGTAAATGGAACAGACATCTACAGTAGTACAACCCCAGCAACGCGAATTTCATAAATTTAAAAGCTTTTATTTTCGCGAACTGCAGCTATCATTTTAGTGGACGCTCAGATTTCTTGAAAGTAAATGAAACTACCTGGAGAAGTTGCTAGAATTTTAGATTGGACAATATAGTACAAACCCAGTTATGGCGCTATTATTAAAGGGGATGTAGCGTCAGCCATTAAGCACTATACGAATTCTGTAAACACAATGCTCTCTTGTTACCCTCTAAAGTACTGTGACGTGATAATTTCTGCTGATGACACTATCTCTTACAAGTGCTCTTTACGAACCCCCAGGAATTTCACACACTTGATCCAGCGTTTCTCCAACTACTCGATGCTCTCCCGGAAGAGGCCTTCTTCGAGATTCCCAAAATATTCGTCTACATTTTCTTTGCCTCTTCATTCGATCGAAATCCCTCCCGATCCAGGAATATTTTGAGTTTTGGGAGCCAAATCAGACGAATGCGGAGGATTCAAAATGATTTCTAACTTCAATTTTGACAATTTAAACTGAGCGAGTGCACTTGAATGAGCGGGTACATTGTCTTAATGAAACAACACTTTTCTTGACCCAAAAGTGTTGTGTAGTATTGGACAGTAACAATTTTACTTTTTTCAAGATAGTCAATCAATAGAATTCCTTTAACGCCCCAAGAAACTGACGCCATCACTTTTTCAGCCGACTGAATAGTCTTTGCCTTCTTCGGAGACGATTCAGCATGTCTAATCTACTGTTTTGATTGCCTTTTTGTTTCTGGAGTATAATGGTGAATCCAAGTTTCATCCATGGTCACGAATCATCTCTTGAAAAAAATTTGATAACCGCCAGTAGCGATTCAGGAAACTTGTGAATCTATTCTCATAAGTATATCATACAAATTTTGATTCTATTATCGTGATATTGACTTTATAGCCTTTATCTATTGACAATAAATAGAACTTTCTTGATGAGAATCTTTTGACAAAATTGCCACTGAAAAGTCTATTCCGTGACACTTATCAGATCCTTCCAAAATGATTTACTTTTTTGTATCTTGCTCTACCAACAATTTAGCTACCAACAGAGAATCATCCGATTTCTATAATTCCAATAAACATCCAAAAACTGCATTGTTTCAGAAAGTTCAATAATGAAAAAATACATTCTATTACTTCACAAATCATTAAAATTCGTTAACCATCCATAATTCCCGTCCTAACTCATATTAATAATTTTTGTTTGAAAAATAATGTCTATCCTGCTTGATGAAAGGAAGGAAGTATGTAATACCAATTCCCAATTTATTTATCCTGGCGAATGAAAATTGTATTAATTGGCGATAAAAAATCAAAGACACGGACCCTGCTTTCTGGTGTTCCCCAGGGATCCATGCATGACCCTCTTCTCTTCACTATTACGTAACATTAAGTTATGACGGTCTCAACGACATATTATTGAGCACCAAATGTATACTTACACCTGGACTTACAATGTACAAGGTGTATCAAACTGGACGCGTTCTTATGGGAACACCCCTTATTTGAAGAGATAGAAAAAAATTAACCAAGGTGTCCGGAGCTCAAATTTAATGAGAAAACCACTGGCGCAAACAAAACTTTGCTATCTCTTATCGTTTGGCCGCTAGAGGGCGATTCTCAAATTTCGTCGATTTCTTTTATGTCCTATAACTTGTTTATTAATAAAGATAATTAATTTTGGTAAAAACTTTCTTAAGGCACTTTTTTCCGTAAAATCCATTGCAATAGGCAGTTTTTTTACAGGGCGTTTAGATTTTCGTGCACCACCCCAAACTCATTTTTTTTTATATAGACCACCCTATATATTATGAGATTTTTGAAAAGCTCGTTAAATTTACTAAATTTTGATGTATCACTTGTCATGTTTATATTAAAAACCATTAGCAACATTACGATTTAAAAATTAAAATATTGTGCCTACAGAAATCAAGATTGCCGTGACTAATAAAATGACATAGGATGCTAACATGTTATGATTAAAATCACAGATCTAAAGTTTCATGATAAGATTACTCATAGTTATTATATTAAATTAATAATTCTTTAAATGGTTTTTAAGATAAACATGACAAGTGATACATCAAAATTTAGGAAATTTTACGAGCTTTTCAAAAATCTCATAATATATATAAAAAAAAATAGTTTGGGGTGGTGCACGAAAATCTAAACGCCCTGTAAAAAACTGCCTATTGCAATGGATTCTACGGAAAATAGTGCCTCAAGAAAGTTTTTACCAAAATTAATTATCTTTATTAATAATTAATAATTAATAATTAATAATTAGATGAAATAGGGAAACAAAGATATAAGGCGATCAAGTGGGAAATTATTCGGAAATGTAGGAAAGCGAAAGAGCAATGGATCGATGATAAGTGCAAAGAAGTGGAAAATAAGTTCGAAATAGGAAAGACTGATGAAGCATATAAAACAATTAGGAGAAATTTTAGAGAAATTGGATCTAGTACAAAAAGCATTAGGAATGAGGCAGGAGATATCCTAATCGAAAGCGGGGAGAAGGCAGATAGGTGGAAAGAATATTTAGGAAACTTATATGCGGGACAGGAAGTGCAAGATATATTAGAAAGTGAAAGCAGTGTAGAAGGGGATAACCTAGGGAGTCCTATAATGAGAGAAGAGTTTGAGCTAGCACTAAAAAGTTTAAGGAATAATAAAGCACCAGGTATAGATGGCTTGCAGGCAGAAATCTTAAAGTGCGCAGGTCAAGAGGTAATAGATCGTTTATTTAAATTGGTTAGTCGCATATACCTGACAGGCGAGATTCCAGAGGATTACAAACTGAACATCATGGTAGCTTTGCCAAAAAGGAAAGGCGCGGATAGATGCGAAAATTTTAGAACTATCAGTTTAACTTCCCATGCGTCAAAAATTTTAACTAGAATTGTGCAAAGAAGGATGGAGAAAAAGGCGGAAGAAATATTAGGAGAAGATCAGTTCGGATTTAGACGAAATAGAGGAACGCGTGAGGCCATTCTAGCTTTACGAGTAATTATAGAAAAAACGATAGAAAAGAGAAAGAGCGTATATATAGGATTTGTAGATTTAGAAAAAGCCTTCGACAACGTAAAATGGGGGAAGATGTTCGAAGTGCTGAGAAAGGTAGGGATGAAATACAGGGACAGAAGAATAATGCATAATCTCTACAAAGAGCAAAAGGCAGTTATAGAATGTGAGCAGGAACGAAGGGAAGTAGATATCCGGAAAGGAGTGAGACAGGGATGTGCATTGTCACCTCTAGTTTTCAACTTATATATCGAAGATGCGATTAATATTGTTAAGGAAAGAACAGCCTCAGGGATCAATGTACAGGGCCAAACTATTAACATGCTCAGATTTGCGGATGATATAGCAGTGTTAGCATCTAGCAAAGAAGAATTAGGAGCGGCTTTGAATGAAATGGAAGCAGTTTTGACACAGGGCTACGGCATGAAAATCAATAAAAAGAAAACTAAAATTTTGGTATGTAGATGGAGTGAAAATAGAACTAAAATTGAAATACGAATAGGAAATGAGAAGATAGAGGAGGTCGCGGATTTCTGCTACTTAGGAAGTAAAATAACCCAAGACGGTAGGAGCACTAAAGATATAACACAAAGAATGGCGCAGGGACGAGTTGCGTTTAACAAAAAGAAACAACTGTTATGTTCGAGAACGGTTAATATAGAGACTAGGAAGAGACTCTTAAAGTCGTATGTATGGAGTACGGCATTATACGGGTGCGAAACTTGGACAATAGGAGAAGCGGATAGAAAAAGAGTAGAAGCGTTTGAACTGTGGTGTTACAGACGCATGATGAAGATACCGTGGATAGATAAGGTTAGCAATAGGGAAGTATTAGAAAGAGTTGGGGAAAGGCGAAAGGTATGGAAAACAATAAAGAGTAGGAGAGATAGGATGGTAGGACACCTTCTAAGACACGAAGGAATAGTTCGCGACATACTAGAGTCAGAGATAGGAATAAAAAGAGGTAGGGGTAGGCCTAGATTAGACTACTGCTCTCAAATAGTTAGGGATGTAGGATGTTCTACTTTTAGGGAAATGCGTAGGTTAGCTCAGGATAGAAAAGAATGGAGGTACGCGTCCAACCAGTCTTCGGACTGAGAACCTTATGATGATGATTAATAAACAAGTTATAGGACATAAAAGAAATCGACGAAATTTGAGAATCGCCCTCTAGCGGCGAAACGATAAGAGATAGAAAAGTTTTGTTTGCGCCAGTGGTTTTCTCCTTAAATTTGAGCTCAGGACACCTTGGTTAATTTTTTTCTATCTCTTCAAATAAGGGGTGTTCCCATAAGAACGCGTCCAGTTTGGGACACCTTGTACCTATTGGTACCTATTGGTATCTATGTACCATTCAGTTGTAAGCAGAAAATTTTTGAGAATAAAGATAAAATGAATTTGACGAAAGTGTGATGTCTGTGTACGTAGGTTCACTAAAAACATCGAAATTTTATTTTATTAATTAATTATTATTAAAAATTAATTTTGACAATAATATTTATTATTAAATTGAAAATAATTTTGGTCAATACAAATTTCAAATGAGATTGCTAATTCATTTTAATCACAATATTTGTATGAAATACCTAACAATTTTAAACATTTTTCAAGTGGATCATATTTGTTCCATCAAAAGAAACTAAAAATGAACCTATTGATACAGTTTTATCTTTTATTTTATCTATAAGATCTAATGAAATTTTTATATCAAATTTGGGAGTAAAATTTGTCATATTTTTAAATATATTATTATGTTTAGCTAAATTTCTAGTAGGGGCATTAATATATGAAACTACGTATCTTTTTTGAGTTTCCCCTTTCCTGTGAACTAACTATACCTGATGGGCTGCTTCATCGTTATGGAGTTTCAGTTTTATTATTATACTGATTTACATTGTTAAAAGTTTTTCGCTTTCAAAATGGTACGATACATTTCCAACGAAAAATTGAAATAGTGTTGAAGCCAAGCGAAAAATAGCAGATATCGTTGCTTTGTTGAACTCCATAGGCAAAGCCGTGGAGCAGAAACTCGGCTGAATGCATTATCTGGTGGCAACGTGACGCAAACCGGGGTAAATAATATATGCGGTGAAACAGGTGTATTTAGATGCCCTAAATAATGAATAAACCAAATTCAACCTGTTGAATTGCGTTGATAATTTCTGGGAGAACGCCGCAGGTGGCCGTGCGTTTAGAAATTTAATTACACACTTTGCGGAGCTGTTGAAGAAATTAAGATAAAGTTGTTCAAATCGAGTCCCCCACAAACTTGTTTAATTTGTTTTTATGTCCGAAAATAAATCTTTTTATTCAATCTTGATTTAGGCCGGGGCGGTCGATCTCTCCTCACGCTGTAAAAGCACGTTACTTCAGCCAGTGATAGCAATTTAAACAGTTGAGTTGATGCAAAGGTTGATGTACCTAAATTAATGCAGTCACAGTACTTTGTGGTTTTGTAAGGATTTCAAAATGATACGAGCCCAAATTTATTGTAGTAACAAAGTACCGCGTGTCCAAATAAGAAAGGATGCCGGTCATATCTAAGGAACCGTTCATGGTACAGCTATGGGAAAGAAAAAATAATAATAAAAGTGGCCAAGAGAAATCGCTGGAAATTATTTTCAAGTTTCTCAGTTTGCTACTAGAGGGCGTAATAGCCATAGTCGACAAAAAACATGGTTTTCTCTAAAATATACCCAGATAAAGTAGATCAAAAATACGAATATTGCAATATTCAATATATTTTGTATAATTTTGGTTTACCACTTCTTGCTCTAGCTCATCAAATAGCTGCGGAGGGGGAAGGGGAGCATCTGGTTGTGGAGATGCTTGTAACTTCGATTTGATTTAACCGAATTTAGCAAACTTAGTCTTGTTGAAAAGAGCTATCTTCCTTTAATCAGATACTTTTATAATTTAAGTTATTTTTGTTCTGTAGTGATCGTTAGAGGGCGTTGTTTGAAAGATCAGCACTCTTCAGATTTTATTAAAAATTTTAAATGGAACGGTATAATAATTATAAATTAATTAAAAAGAGGACAAAAGAACGAGGGAAACAGTGAAAACCGCACATTGATATCTTTTTTCTAAACGGAGATCTGGACAAAAGAGTTTTAGGAGTGGGAGGACGGGTTAATTACTAACCTTTATACGTGCCACCGAATATAAAAGACATTTTGAAAATATCATAATCATTAAAATGATCAGTTGCTTCTTCGTGGCCGTTTTAAATGTGGAAATTACCATTTTTTAAAGCAAAAACCTATGTTTTAGGTTTAAAAAATTAATATACTCTTGTAAATTTCAAAATTTATTATAAGCTAAAAGGAAAAGTTGGAAGGAGTTTGGAAAGGAGCTCGATCAAACATACGAAATAAACAACAGAAAATTCTGGAATACCATAAGAAAACTGAAAGGGAGCAAGAAGAAAACGTTAAGAGGAATAAGGAAAACAAAGAATGAATTTAAATCAGAATTACAAGACATATTGGAGGTTTGGGCAGAGTACTACTCAAAGAAAGGGAAAGGGAATACGAGAGCCGAAGTGTAACCGACAACGAGGAAGGTGGAGAAACGACAGGAAGAGATGAGAAACTTGAAGAGATAAACAAAGAAGAAGTGGATGAAGCAATACAAGGCATGAAACTGGGAAAAGCAAGTGGACAAGATAAGATCGAACCAGAGATGATAAAGTATTTAGGGGAGAAAGGAAAAGAATGGCTCCTAAACATATACAGAGATGCATGGCGGACAGAAAAAATTCCAGAAGATTGGCAGGAAAACATAATAGTCCCGATACACAAGAAAGGAGAAACTGCAAGCTGCGAAAACTATAGGGCAATATGCCTCTCATCTACCAGCTCCAAATTGTACACGAAAATAATAGAAAAGAGACTAAGAACAATCATTGATAATAATTTGGAAGAGGAACAAGCAGCATATAGGAGAGGTAGACAAACAAATGACAATATACACATATTAAGAAACCTAATTGAAAAGAAAGAAGAAAAGGGAGAAGAACTATTCCTAACCTTCATAGACATACGAGCTGCCTTCGACTCAATTCGGAGAACAGTAATATGGGAATGTCTGGAACAACTTGGGGTGCCAAAGAAACTCATAAGAGTCATAAAAAGTATTTATGTTAAAGTTAAGGGAGTGGTCAAGATATGTGGAAAAGCATCAAGAGAATTTAGTATGGACCTAGGAATAAAACAGGGAGATAGTCTGAGCCCGCTGCTATTCATAGTTGTGATGGACAGACTATTAAAAAATACTAGACTGAATACGGGACAATACCAGACAATAATAGGTTACAATAGACTGATACCAATAAAAATGGATTGCCTCATGTACGCTGATAATATAGTCCTGGTCGCTGACACGCACAGAAAAATGAAACAACTAATGAAAATATGGATGGAAAAAATTGGAAAACTTGAAATGGAGATAAACCACAGCAAATGCAAGGCTATGATAATTAATAACAAAGCGAAAGAGGAAGCAAGAGAAATTGACATTGAAGGGAATAACTTGGAAAAAGTAACAGCATATGAATACCTTGGGAGTGTAGTATCTGAAGATGGGAAAATAGATATAGATATAGCTAATAGAATTAATAAGAGCGTAAAGTTATATTACGCACTGAATAAGACAGTATTTGGAAAGAGAGAGATAGATATGAAAACGAAATTAAGGGTATATAATGCAATAGTGGTCCCAACACTGACATATGCAAGTGAGCCATGGGCAATACAAGATAAGCACGAAGGAAGAATCATAGCGGCAGAAATGAGGTAATATAGAAAAATCACTGGGAAGACAAAGATGGATAGAGAAAGGAACGAACTGATAAGGCAAATAGTCCAACAAGAGTCAATTACGGAAAAGATTGAGAGGAAGCAATTGAACTGGTATGGCCACATAATGCGAATGGATCGGGGGAGATTGGTGAGGAAGATATGGAGATGGGCAGAATAGGAAAGAGAAGAAGTGGAAGACCCCGAAAAAGCTGGTTACATAGAATAGAGGAATTGGGCAGACAGAGAGGGAAGAAGAAGGAGGATATGAAACTATTGGCAATGGACCGGGAGGGATGGAGAAATTGGGTTAATGCACAATAATCCGACACCCTATATGGGTATAAGGATTTCAGAAGAAGAAGAAGAAGAAGATAACCCCACACGCAAAAAGACAGTGACACAGTCATTAAACTCGACACATATTTCGCTGACAAAGTCAGCGTCCTCAGGGGTGTGCTGTGTAACTGTCTTTTGGCGTGTGAGTTTAACTTATTAAGAATTCATAGTGAATTTACGCCAAAGTTACTGATCCAACCACTGTGTGCGCAATATATTTATAAAACAAGTTGGCGTTGAAACAAAAAAATTCAACACAATGTCAATTGTTTGATATCTACAAATATCTTAAATTTCCGGAAGATGGGAGACTTTCTCCTAACTATAGTAAAAGCTATTTTATCATATTTGTATAATTTTTATATTGGCAACAAAGCATACACAAGTTTATCACTACTACACAATAATTGCAAATGTTGAACCGGGTGTTACCAACAATTTTTGCCCCCATCCTCCCAATCCTAACACTAATTTGTTTATATCTCCGGTTAGAAAAAAAGATACCAATGCGAGGTTTTCACTATTCCTTTCATCATTCTATCCTCTTCTTAACTAGGTTATAATTATTATATCATTCCATTTAAAATTTTCAAGAAATTTTGAAAAGTTTGCTGGCCTTTCAAACAGCGCACCCTAGCGATCACTACAGAACTAAAAGAACCTAGCTCATATAAGATGTTACAAGCATCTTCACAATCAGTCGTTCCCCTTCCCCCCCCCGCTGCTATTTGATGAGCTAAAGTAAGAAGTGGTAAACCAAAATTATACAAAACATATCCAAGATTGCAATATTCGTATTTTTGATCTAATTTATCTGGGTATATTTTAGAGAAAACCATGTTTTTTGCCGACTATTACGACCTCTAGCAGCAAACTTAGAAACTTGAAAATAATTTCCAGAGATTTCTCTTGTCCACTTTTGGAATAAGTTCATTTTTGCCAGTCTTAGAAACAGCAGTTGCAAATACTAACTGAACATAAAATACGCCTCAGAAGACAGACTTTGTAAGTGGCATGTTTCTGTGTTGATACGGAATACGTGCCGAACTACTGACAGAGCTTCTTATATGTAATCCTCCTTGGATTTCGTTGTTCGTTCGACAATAGATGCAATCATTTTTATTCGCATTTATGTCCCAAGGAGAAAATGATTCAGTCACAGACGCATAGCTGGATATGATACTCTGTGCCATTCTCGATATAGGATCTTGAAAATTTTAAATCTGTATATTGTACCACTTACGCATCACTAGTTACATTTTCCGAAGAATTCCCTATTTATTTAGCAGCCAGTTCGCGTATTCAATTTAATGCGATTTAAGCTCCGATACCAATTGTATTACTACTACACTAATTTAACAAGAACAATTTCATTTGAAACAGAGGCAGTAAAGACACAAAAGAAGTATCGCCTTAATTTTCCAAGCCCATTATTTATTCCCGATGCATCTTTAGATATTCATCCCTATTTTTGTCTCTCCCCTTGCCCAGCTGTGTGAATATTAAGTTAGTTGGAGCGCTGCAATTTACGAATAAGTTCTTATCAGTTTTTTGTGTTCACGCTTTTGTGAGTGGAAGTTGCTTCATAAGGACAATAAAGCAATAATGGTCTTAGTCAAATCGATATTTTGGATTAGTTTGTTTGTTATGAAAAAATCGTCCCGGATAATATAATTTCTTCCATGATTTTATTTCTTACAGGAACAGATACGAAGAATTTACACCGTCAAAACACGCGGGCGATCCAAATTATCCAGCAGGTGACATCAGTTCCCCAGACAGTTTCCAATCCGTGGAAAGACCGCCACTTCGAAATGTGGATAAATACATTAAACCGGAATTGCCGTGTCTTACGAAACGGATGACAGTAGCCCTACTTAGTTGCATAGGATTTACAATAATGTTTGGGATGAGAACCAGCATGAGCATAGTCAATTTAAAGAGAAAGGTAAGAAAATCTGGGCCTTCCATAATGTCCATAATTCTTATATCAAAATAATTTAAGGAATTGTTCCCGAATGACCCAGGTGTTCCCTCTCGCGTGGAAAGTGCAATCTTGATGGGTTATTTTATTACTCAAGTACCGGGCGGCTTCTTCGCCTCAAAATATCCAGCGAATAAACTTTTTGGGTGTGCCATTGGCTTCTCCGCTTTCCTCAATTTATTCATTCATCCAGCGTATGAGAACCACAACGTTTTATTTATTATTAGATTTGCTCAGGGCCTTTCAGAGGTAAGTTATTCCAGCGAGGAGATACAAAGCACAGTCCAACAGTTTTAAGTTGGCGAGCGGTAGAGGCGTATTAAGAAAATTATTAGTACCAAAGGTAATCAGTCGTTAAGGAACTCTTCCTTATACGCTTCTTTCCTGGTGTTCTAACGGTCGCTTTGCCATTATTCTCCGATGAGCCAGTGTTGCCATTACTAACTATTCTCTCTATAGATCTAAGAGACACGCCCGTTGCAACAGACGTCTTCATTTTCGCACTTTTCAATGTTTCTGTTTCCCTCTTCTCACTTTTAAATTAATAAAACACTCTGTACACTATTTCCCGTGTTTGACTACGTAAAACACCTTTCTGTTCGCAATCCGCCATCTTATCTTTTCCAAAGCTCACCGGTAACTGAAAATTTTACCTGCACCATTGCAGCAAGACATCCCCAAGAAGCCCAAGATAGTTTTATAAGTATCTTAAAAGCACGTACGTACATGGAGACAAATTAGGATTGTTTCAAAGCCATCTTAGATGGGGTAGCAGTCTGAAACGTCTCGTAGTACAAAAAATCTGGATTTAGTTCTATAATTCAACGCCTGGCGGGGTATTTGCCCGAGGAGTAGTTGTTCGAACGGTCCAGTATCACTAATTAAGTATCTTAAGAACATTTATAAAAATTTTTACAAAAGCCTTAGCTGCAGAAATTTGCTTTAAAAACGTTATCTAGATACCTATATAGCAACTGTTGTGTAACTACATATAGGGAGACTTATAAAACTCATAAATAGCAGTTTCATGGGGCTTATCGTACGATTATAGTTTTTATTAAAGCCTTAGAGTGAGTTTTATAAAACTGATTTGTTACTGTTACTTAAAAGTCTCATACAAGCTGCCTGTATTCCCTATAAAATCATTTGCGCCCTTTCTACCTGCAAAACTGCTTTGTTACTCGTAGTAGCATTGGTAATTTTTGATTTACCAAGTATTATATTTTGTTCAAGATGGCCGTCGAAAACTGCATCCATATTTCTGTTAAAATATGGCCGCTTTGCTAGAAAGCATTAATAGCAATTATAAAATCGCATTGGAACATTTTTGTCTTGCAAATGAAACGCATAGCATTCAATAGACGTCCGCAGTAATTGACAAAAGGCATATTAATATAACTATATGCTATGTAAGAATTATAAAATCACTCTTATAAAACTGTTATTGAGCAGATTTGCTGTCAGAATCATCATTAAAGCAACTGAAGAACAAAAACGCTTTATAAAAGCTTAGCGTAGCAGTTATAAAGCAGTCCCCACTTAAGCAAGTTTCCCGCGCAGAACGCGCGATTGTTCCCAACAAGCACAGTTCTCTTATAAATTTAAATTAAATAACTAAACCTTCATATAGATGATTTGTAGTAGCTTTTCAATTTGCAAATTTGTTTTTTTAAAACTTTTATGAAGACCATAAATGTCTACTGCAAATGTGTTGCAATTTATATCTGTAAGAACGTTCCGTACACAAAATACAAAAACAGTTTCATAGTTATTCCAAACTTTAGTTGCAAGAACGTTTTAACAGCTTTACTAAGAAAATATTTTTGTTGCAAAGCACTATTTGCCCTATAAGTTATTTATAACAGCTGTGGAAAACCTTTATGAGACTTTTATAATACTAACGATGCATGTTTTGTAGCTATCGTATTATTATGTCTATTAATTGTCTATATGGCAAAATCAGAGTAAATGAAATAGAGACAGATAAGTACGATGGAAGTATAGAAGACCTTTGGAAAATCTTCAAGGAAATAATAATAAGTGCAGCTGCTGATACATGTGGAACCTACAGGAAAACGAATAATAAGAGACAAACAGTTTGGTGGAATTATGGCATAAAAGAAGAAGTGAAGAAAAAGAAAGTGATGTGGAAAGAATACCTAAACAGCAAAACGCAGGAAAGCTATAACATATACAGAATACAGAGAAACAAAGTTAAGGTTTTGGTGTTAGAGGAGAAAAAGAACGCATGGGAACAGTTTGGTAGAAAATTAGACGAAGATGCGAAATCTAATCAGAAATTATTCTATAGGTCATTAAAGAACCTAAAGAACGAAAACCATGATAAGATAAATTTTATTAAGAACAAAGATGGGAAACTAATAAAAAAGGGACATGACATAATGGAACGATGGAGAGACTATTTTAGTGAATTGTTAGGAGGAGAGAGGGTAGAGAAAGAAGAGATAGATCAAGAAGAAAGAGAAGAACAAGAGGAAATAAAAATGGAAGAATTAGAAGATTCAATAAAAAAGCTGAAAAATGGCAAGGCGGCTGGGCACGACAAGATAACAACAGAAATGATAAAGAACATGGGACGAAACGGAATTATGCTGTTAAAGAGGATCATTGACAAAGCATGGAAAGAGGGAAGAGCGCCTAGTGATTGGGAAGTGGGGATAGTCATGCCAGTACATAAAAAAGGCGATAAGATGACATGTGACAACTATAGAGGGATAATTTTACAATAACAAAAGTTTATGAAAGAATCCTGAACACTAGGTTGCAAACGTACATCGAATCGCAAATGGAAGAAACGCAATCAGGTTTTAGAAAAGGAAGAAGCATTCAGGATAATGTATTCACAACAAAACAAATAATTGAGAAGCTGCTAAAGCAAAGCAGACAAGGGTACACGGTTTTCTTAGATCTGGAGAAAGCTTTTGATAAAGCTCCAAGGGAATTAGTATGGAACAGCTTGAGGAAAAGAGGAGTAGACCAACAACTCAGGAAAGCTATACAAAGTATGTACAGAAACAATAGCAACTATGTAAGAACAGCAGACATGGTGTCTCGACAGTTTGATGCTAGAGAAGGCTTGAGGCAGGGTGGAGTACTGAGCCCTACGCTTTTTACGATGTTGATGGATGACATAACAAAAGAAGTAAAAAAGAAGGTAAAAGCTTTACATGTGGGACACTATAGATTGAAGCAAACAGTGCTTAGTGTGTGTGCATTCGCGGATGATGTGGTGATTTTCGCTAACACAGAGACGGAGTTGCAGCAAAATATAAATGAGTGGAATGACGTATTCAAGAGGAAAAAATTGACAATAAACAAGGTAAAGACAAAGGTGATGGTTCTAGGGAGGATACAGGAAAATATAAGAATAGAGATCGAAGGAGTGCAATTGGAGCAGGTCAACTCTTTCAAATATTTGGGAGTGCAGATTGATAATCGAGCAAGTTGTGAAACTGAAGTTAAAGCAAGAATTGAAGCAGCTGCTAAGATGTACCATGCATTGAACAGAACATTTCTGAATCAGAAGGTTATTTCTAGAAAGACGAAGATGTCTGTATTCAAATCTGTGTTTAGGCCGATATTAACTTTTGGTAACGAAAGCAGGATTTTGTCAAGTGCCTTAAAAAGTAGTGTACAAGCCATGGAAATGAAATACTTGAGGAAGGTGATAGGAATAACCAGAAGGGATAGAGTAAGAAACGAAAAAGTGAGAGAGGAACTAGAAGTCGATTCAGTCTTGGAAAAAATAGAGCAACACCAGCTAAGATGGTTTGGACATTTGTTGAGAATGAGAGACAAGCGAATGGCAAAATGTGTCTGGCAAACGCGAGTTCAAGTCAAAAGAGGAAGAGGTCGACCACCAGAGACATGGGATGGAACTATCTGTAAAATATTGTCAAGAAGGGGTCAAACGTGGGAAAGCGCGAGGGAGATGGCAAAAAACAAGAAAGAGTGGGTGAAATTTGTTTATGGACGTTAGATAAGGGAATTTATTATTTTGTTTTATTCTTGTATTTTTATGGTATGTACTACCTTTATACTCTTACACCTACGGGTAGATAGAGTTTTGATTATATATATATATATATATATATATATATATATATATATATATATATATTATAAGAACGTTCCGTACACAAAATACAAAAACAGTTTCATAGTTATTCCAAACTTTAGTTGCAAGAACGTTTTGACAGCTTTACTAAGAAAATATTTTTGTTGCAAAGCACTATTTGCCCTATAAGTTATTTATAACAGCTGTGGAAAACCTTTATGAGACTTTTACAATACTAACGATGCATGTTTTGTAGCTATCGTATTATTATGTCTATTAATTGTCTATATGGCAAAATTATAGTGCAACTTTATCCTCGGTGCCAGATTTGTACTACTAAAAGCTTTAAAGAAAATGTTTTATTGCCGCTGAATGGAGTAAATTGTGCATAATATAATAATTGCTGTCAAAAGACATAAGCTTTAAAAAGTTTTCTGCATAGCCCTTATGAAGAAAAAAGTTTTTTAATTGTTATATTATAGTTTTTTCATATAACATTCATAAAGCAGTTTTATAATGGTTATATTGCGGTTCTTTGAACTGTATTTTACTTCTAACGGACAGCTTTATAACTGTTTACAAAGCATAATTATAAAACTGCAAATGGTTTCTTTGTAGCAGCATTCGACAGCAAATATAACACCGTTATAAAACAATATTGCACAGGAAATCAATTATGCTATGTAGCATAGCCTCAAAGAACATTCTTGGGACTTGATATAAATCACTAATACAGCAGCTTTATTGAAAGTTTTGTAAATGTTCTTAAAACGAAAAATGTGCAACTATTAGCATCTCACAACCAAATAGTGGAAATGAAAGCTTTCATACGAGACATAGTTAAGGTTGCAACCTCTATAAATCAATAAAAAACATCTCTGTTTTTTAAATTTCAATTACACAGCAAGTGTGCTACTTGGGATTGTAATGTATCCGTAAAGTATGCTAATGCGCAACCCATCCGCTCGCCAACTTAAATATGTTGAACTGTAGCTATTATTGAAAATGTAACTTCATTCACAGGGTGTTACGTATCCTGCTTGTCACGGTATTTGGAGGTACTGGGCACCACCTCTGGAACGGTCTCGGCTAGCTACGCTAGCTTTCAGCGGCTGCTACGCGGGTTTAATGTTTGGCATGCCTATATGTGGGGAACTGATTAAAAGAATTCATATTTTCGCTCCATTTTACTTTTATGGGGTAGTGGGATTATTGTGGTATACGGCGTGGTTGTGGTTAGTTTTCGAAAAACCGAAGTACCACCCATCAATAGATCATCAAGAATTAATGTACATAGAGAATTCCCTGGAACAGCACGGGAAGATTAGCGTGATCATGCCGACGATATCGAATACTCCGTGGTCCAAGTTCGGTACGTCGATGCCGTGCTATGCCATTTTTGTGGCAAATATATGCAGGTCATGGAACTTTTATCTGCTAGTCTTATTCCAATCGGCTTATTTTAAGGACTCTTTTGATGCAGAGATTGAAGAAGTACGGCTACTTTTGTTGTTGTTGCAATTAATTTTTTGACGATGTTTCATTCTTTAGAACACTTGGTTAGGAGGCCTTCCCCACTTAATAATGACAATAATAGTGCCCAGTGGTGGCGTGCTCGCCGATTATCTACGAAAGAGAGCCATATTAACGACGGTTCAAGTACGGAAACTATTTAATTGCGGAGGATTTGGAATGGAAGCGACATTCTTCGTAATAGTAGCTTTCTCTCAAGAGTATTGGCAAGGAGTGACAGCTTTAACTCTCGGAGTTGCCTTTAGCGGATTTGCCATTTCTGGATTTAATGTAAATCATTTAGACATAGCTCCGAAATACGCCAGTATATTAATGGGATTATCTAACGGCTTGGGTACAATTGCTGGAACCGCTTGTGATTATTCAGTCAACGCAATCATAAGTAAAGCAAAGGTGAGTAGGTACTTATACACCACATCAGGGTATATGAGGAGTATTAGCTAACGTAACATAATTTTTAACATCGAAAGTCTTTCACAGAGTTTTCAAAAATATAAGGTAAGCAATAGGGAGGCATTAGAAAGAGTTGGTGAAAAGCGTAAGGTATGGAAGACAATACAGAATAGGAGGGATAGGATGGTAGGACACCTTCTTAGACACGAAGGAATAGTTCGCGACATACTAGAGTCGGAGTTAGGGATAAAAAGAGGTAGGGGTAGGCCCAGATTAGAGTACGGCTCTCAAATAGTTTGGGGTGTAGGAGGTTCTACTTTTAGGGAAATGCGTAGGTTAGCTCAGGATAGAAAAGGATGGAGGTACGCGTCAAACCAATCTTCGGACTGAGAACCTCATGATGGTGATGGCAGGTATAAATGTTTTTGTTGAACTGAAAATAATTTTGCAGAATTAATATTGGTTCTAATTAATACATTTTCTACTCATTCTAAAATATATTTAGGTGTAATACTTAGGAATACATTTTGCATTACAAATGATAACATTTTAGAGTTATTGGGTAACGGTATATTTTTTAAGTTTTCTATTAAAGTGATGGTATTTTTTAATTTAATATTTTGATTTGAATTTGCAATGTTCTGTTAGTAATGGAATTAGATTTTTGGATAGTTTAGCAGATGGTGCACTTAAAAATGATACTGTGGATCTAATAGGATAATTTTCATTGTGTAATTTAATTAATGAATATAATTTTTGTGTTTTGGGTTTCATAATGGTTAGCCTGAATTTTTCATTATCTTTAAACAAGTTACTGTTTTTGACTTCTTTTTGAAATTTCTCTGTAGGGTGTAGGATTTTTATTTAATGTTTTGTACTTGGTAGGGTTTAAGAAGCTAATAGTTTTATTAATATAATCACCTTTATTGATAGCAATCAATATTTTTTCTTTATCGGCTTTTGTAGGTGTAACGTTTTTATTCTTGAGTTTGGTTTTAATTGATTTAATATACTTATATTGTTGCTTATTGAATTTAGAAGTGTGTAACTGACTTATGATTAATTTTGAAGTACTTACCATGTTTGGTATGTGTTTGAGTGATAGTTCAGTTTCTACGCCTAGCAATTCTAACTGTTTTTTCAGTATTGGTTCATGCAAGTTGTGACTTAAATCTTCTTCCAATAATTTTGTTTCATTAACTGAAAATTCTATTGTGCTTAAATTGATGAATCTATTTGTAAAATTATGCTTGGGAATTGCTTGGGAATTTTGTGTTGGTTTCTGTTTTTTTGAAAGCAAGCAAGGTTTCCGACGCATTCCCGTTCGAGAAAATCCATGTTTCGTACTAAAAACCTTTATACATTTTTAATTTAAATTTAACACCTGATAAGGGCCTGTTCTATTTTCCTTTGGTAGTGTAACAGATTTGGCAAATTCTTTGGGCAAGTTCCTAGGGGAACTCTTCTTCTTCACTCTTTATAAATTGGAAGAAAGAGTATTCAAGTACATCTGATTTAACTCAAACGTCTATGTAGTTTTCCTTTACGGAAGAAATACTTTGTGGAGCGGCCACAGCATGATTTATTTCAATATTTCCAGTTCGAAAGTGACAGTTCCAGGTTTAATCTGGAAATTCCAGAATTAAAGTGAAATTTCCAAAATAAAGGTAGAAATTCCAGAACTTAATAGGATATTTCAGGTTTAAACCGGAAATTCAAAATACGAACTGGATAATCCACAGTTAAAGTGGAAATTCCAGAATTAAAGTGGAAATTCCAGAAATAAAAAAGTGGAAATTCAAAAATTAAACTGGAAATTCCAGAATTAAAGTGGAATTTTCAGAAGAAAGGTAGAAATTCCAGAACTTAATTGGATATTTCAGGTTCAAACTGGAAATTCTAAATACGAACTGGATAATCCACAGTTAAAGTGGAACTTCCAGAATTAAAGTGCAAATTCCAGAATTAAAGTGGATATTCCAGAATTAAAGTGGAAATTCCAGAATTAAAGTGAATATTCCAAAATTAAAGTGGCAATTCCAGAAATAAAGTGGAAAATCCAAAATTAAACTGGAAATTCCAGAATTAAAGTGGAATTTCCAGAATAAAGGTAGAAATTCCAGAACTTAATAGGATATTTCAGGTTTACACAGGAAATTCAAAATGCGAACTGGATAATCCACAGTTAAAGTGAAAATTCCAGAATTAAAGTGGAAATTCCAAAATTAAAGTGGAAATTCCAGAAATAAAGTGGAAATTCCAGAAATAAAGTGGAAATTCCAAATTTAAACTGGAAATTCCAAAACTAAAGTTGAAATTTCAGTATTAAAGTGGATATTCCAGAATTAAAGTAGAAATTCTAGAATTAAAGCGGAAATTCCAAAATTAAACTGGAAATTCCAGAATTAAAGTGGAAATTCCAGAATAAAACTAGAAATTTCAGAATTAAAGTGGAACTTTCAAAATTAAAGTGGAAATTCCAGAATTATAGCGGTTATTTTTTGACGTTTCTATTTTCCAATAAATAAACAGTAGTTTTGATCACGCGTTTAAGTCTGACCAATTAAATCATTATTATAGTGAGAATTTTTTACCTAACTTATCCCAGCGGGAATTTTTTTTAGTATTTTGTTTTTGTTGATAAAACGCCATTCGGCAATAGCCACTCGAGCCCTACGGGCTCTCGTGTCTATTGCCTGGCGACAAGTTTTCGAAAATCTGTCGAATTATTTTCAAGTTATTCTCACTCTCTTGTGATATTACATACGGAAATTCCAGATTTTAATTGAATATTTCAAGCCCGGATAGTGGAAGTTACCGAATCTGTATAACAGTGCCTGCTTCTAGTTTAATTCTAGAATTTTTACTTTAATTCTGGAATTTTCACTTTAATTCTGGAATTTTCACTATAATTTTGGAAATTTCAATTTAGTTCTGGAATTCTCACTTTAGTTCGGGAATTTCCAGTTTAATTTTGGAATTTCCACTTTATTTCTGGAATTTCCACTTTTTTTGAAATATCCACTTTAATTCTGGAATTTCCGCTTTAATTCTGAGAATTACACTTTCATTTTGGAATTTCCACTTTAACTGTGGATTATCCAGTTCGTATTTGGAATTTCCATTTTAAACCTGAAATATCCAGTTCTGGAATTTTCACCCTTATTCTGGAAATTCCACTTTAATTCTGGAATTTCTAGATTAAACCTGGAACTGTCACTTTCGAACTGGAAATATTGAAATAAATCATGCTGTGGCCGCTCCAAAAACCGTCGAACTTTATAACACAGCCATCTTATAGGAAAAGATAGAGACGTTTTTCAGTTATCAATGATGCCATGAAATACACATGAGTAATAAATTTAGATTCTTTTTAGAACGATAGCTTGTGCCGTCAGTTCCAAGCACCTTTCTTGCATTTTTTTTGAAGTTATTGGTCTGAATGTCGTTTGTAAGAAAGACCGGCCTCCCACGCCGTACCCTAGCAAACAAATCAGAGCTCACTTAAACATTAATTTGCATGTCATACAGTTGTGAAGAGTAAGTTAGAATTCCATCCCTGCCGAGCAATATATCATAAATACACCCTCCTTTTTCCGCACGACTGGCTTGGCGGCGGCGTTCGCTAAAATGAACTTTCTGTATGCCGCCGCCGTCCGTCATCCCTCCGCGATTCGGATATTATATCATTGTTCTGCTATCCTGAAAGCGTCCATGCGTGACACCTTCGTTGTTGTTCAGTTGCTAATCGACGAAACCATGAATACCAGTGAAAAACTGAAGAAATACATATGAAATGCACTGAATTCACTCATTATGTTACCAATGCATCATATTTTAGGGGCAGCCTATGGAAGTCAAGCGGGAATACTGGAGAACGGTGTTCTTACTGTCGGCTTCAATTCATTATATGGGGATTATTTTTTATGCACTTTTTGCGTCGGGGGAGCTACAACCTTGGGCTGACGAAAACTTGGAAGACGAGAAACAGTGGAATCAAATGAACGAGAACCTTGCACTAAAAAAAAACTCAATGGTTAGTAATTTAATAACTTAAACATGAGGGTGTGTTATTAATAAGATTATTTTTTTCATAGTAAAATTGACCAATGGGTCTAGAAGCGTGTATTATTTCGGTTAATACACGCCTATTCTAAGAGCCAATGAGATTTCTTCAATTTCTTAAAATCGACCAATCAACTGTCATTGTAAACGATAAAACCCTACCTAGCTTTCCCAATAACTGATAAATATGCGCCTTGCTTTTAATCAACTATGCTGTGAATGATAGTTTTGAAATTTCTACCTTGGCAACTGTCAGTCATATTATTTTCGAGTTTTCTTGCAACGTCGTTTTAAATTGTCCGTATATAATGTAGTTGTGTATTAACCTCCCTAAAATACATTCGAGATCATTTTTTATAAGATAAATACATTTCAAATTGTATTCAAATTTTATTGCCATTCGGCAAAAAATCTCGAATCAAGGGAAGTAGAAAAAATCGCTCGAGTAAGCTCTCGCGATTTTTTCACTACCTTGATTCTCGATTATTTGCCATGACAATAAAACTTTCATACAATTAAACATGTATTTATCGATAAAAAATGATCTCTTATGTATTTACCTACGGTAATTTTTTCGATAATTTTGCTTGTTGATAAGTTGCCATAGTTTCGAATTTGTAGGTGCATTTATAATGTATAATCTAGTTACTTTAGTACCTGCCAAACGTCAAATATTCCCAACACACTTCTTTGTATGTGAATTAATTGAAATAAAATTTCGTTTTGAACTACCTTGCTTCGATTCAAAAAATAATCTTGTCAAATATAATTCGTGGTCTGGAATTTTTAGGTAATTTTACTCAAGCTGTTGCTTTTACGAGCCACTCGTGTAAATTTGACAGAAGATCACTCGCGCAAGCGCACGTGATCTTTTAACTGTCAAATTTACACTCGTGGCTACCAAGCAACGCAACAGCTTTCGTAAAATTTCCGACAATTCCAGACCACTTATTGTATTACTACAGAAAATATTATAAAATTCCTGTTTTAGACGAGCAACGGCATTCTTCAGAGAAAACTCAGCGGCAAAATAAACTATGGGTCAGTTGATACCCCTTTGCCGACAAGACCACCACCTCCAGTGGCTACAACAAACATAGATGAAACCTCAGTTCCATCAGTTGTACCAAGTGGAAATCCTTTTAGAACTGGCAACACGAATCCCTTTCGGCAAGAAGCGATACAGCCCAAACCAATTGATAGTTACATGCATGGGTCTCTGGATGACAGGACGTATTAAAATATGGTTCTAGGCAACTATCTGATGCGGATAATGTATATTTTTAGGTAATGAGCCCTACCCTATTCAATTACTGACCTTTGTTATATTTTGGTTTCTTTTATTTTCGACATTGTTAGGAATTTAATTTTTTACATCCATAAAGTCGTGCCTATCTTTTTCTTATTAAATATATAGTTAATAAAAACTTAAGAGTTTGAAATTAAAATTGGGCAATCTAGAACAAATTTGTTTGGATTCTTGGAAACATTATTTAATAATTTGTACTTAATTCCACCGGTACAATAGAACAGTGCAATTTTACTATTTTTATTAGAACTTCTAAAATTTTTCTACTGAAAATTTCAAGAATTTTGGCGAATTTGTTCGCCTTAATTGAAATATTTTACTAAGGCGTATTTTAATAACTTTAGAGAATAAAACTCAGCAATTGTTAGTCGAGGCACTTTTTTATTGAAATTGTATTAAGATAAGTTTCCAAAGGGTCAATTTGTATAGAATTTGTTATTTCTAAATTAAATCTGTATTGTTGTAGATTAGATCCAATATAGCAAATCTTTGTTAACAACTAAACTAATTAGTATAAGAATCGACTGCATCGTTCAAATGACAGTTACTTTAAAGGATAATATATTTTTGTTGAAGTATCAATAAGAAGCAAATTCTCAACTACTTGGCTTCGTTAAATCTTAAATGCAGAATCTCTACTGAAGTGTATTACTAATTTCTTAGCAATGATTTTAACACAATACCGCGTTAATTCATATGCGATATTGTGTTTACTTATACAAAAATAGGTGTGTTAAAATTTGAGGACATTTTAACCCTCAAGGCTGTGTTGACAATAAATTGGACGTGGTTTTTGAACCGCGTCCGCAATCGTTGATAATAAGATGATAATAATTAGAATAGATAGCTGTATGAAAGTGTGGGTATTTATTAGTGTATTTTGCATATACATTTAGTTCAAATACGATTATCTGGATCACACCATATATCAGAAGAATTGCCTATTAACTTATTTTTCCCTATTCTTCAAACCGGTTCTTCTATTTTGAAAATGGTTGGGTGTTTTCCAAATTGCTAAAAGCCATTGTATTAAAGTGTGGAAAATCACATATAGAAAGAATTCAAAAGGCATAAGCTTATACACTTAATTCTCGATAATGTTCTTGAGTTATCGATAAATTTCTTGAATTCTCAATAAAGTTATGGAATTCTCGATAAAGTTCTCCAGTTCTCGATAAATTTCTTGAATTCTCAATAAAGTTATGGAATTCTCGATAAAGTTCTTGAGTTCTCGATAAATTTCTTGAAGACTAAATAAAGTAATGGAATTCTCGATAAATTTCTTGAATTCTGAGTAAAGTTATGGAATTTTCGATAAAGTTCTTGAGTTCTCGATAAATTTTTGAATTCTCAATAAAGTTATGGAATTCTCGATAAAGTTCTTTGAGTTCTCGATAAATTTCTTGAATTCTCAATAATGTTATGGAATTTTCGATAAAGTTCACGAGTTCTCGATACATTTCTTGAATTCTCAATAAAATTATGGAATTTTCGATAAAGTTCTTGAGTTCTCGATAAGTTTCTTGAATTCTCAACAAAGTTATGAAATTCTCGATAAAGTTCTTGAGTTCTCCATAAATTTTTTGAAGACTTAATAAAGTTCTGGAATTATCGATAAATCTCTTGAATTCTGAGTAAAGTTATGGAATTCTCGATAAAGTTCTTGAGTTCTCGATAAATTTCTTGAATTCTCAATAAAGTCATGAAATTCTCGATAAAGTTCTTTGCGCTTTCGATAAATTTCTTGAATTCTCAATAAAGTTATGGAATTCTCGATAAACTTTCCGAGTTCTCGATAAATGTCTTGAATTCTCAACAAAATTATGGAATTCTCGATAAAGTTCTTGAGTTCTCGATAAATTTATTGAATTCTCAATAAAATTATGGAATTTCCGATAAAGTTCTTAAGTTCTCCATAAATTTCTTGAATTTTCAATAAATTTATGGAATTCTCGATAAAGTTCTTGAGTTCTCGATAAATTTCTTGAATTCTCAATAAAGTTATGGAATTCTCGATAAAGTTCTGGAATTCCTGATAAAGGTTTTGCGTACCTAAAATCAATAATTACTTTTACTGCAGTGTTTACTTCAACTTCGGTACGTTTATTTTAGTAAAACTACTCTAAAGACCAGATAGTTTGTGTAATCCATCAAAATTTTGGCAAATTATACTAATAAGAAAAACTGTAAGAATATAGCTTTAGTGTAAATTTGTTAAAATTGAGTTCGGTTGTGCACAACGGGATAAAAATCGATATAATTTACTTTCGCACTGTAGCAGTTAAATAATGGAAAAATCGTTGGAAGTCAGAACTGCCGTTTGAACCGAAGATACTACTTTTCAGTGCAGCCTTGTATAGCTTACTTCCGATCCCAATTCTTTAAGCTTTCAAAGTTTTTAACCCGCTGTGTATCAAAAATTATTAACCCTTTTGTGTTATTTTAGTTGTAAATATATGTGAAAATATTATTTCCAAATGATTTTATAATATTTATAGACTTGAAACTGATATCTAAGCTCGTTTTCACACGTTACATACAGTGTGATCTTTAAAAACGAGCCACCTCAAATATGTAAAATTTCACGAAAGTCAAAATGTTGCTGAATATTGTGAGAACCAATTCTGGGCCCAAGGCAAACCGCCACAACAGGATTGATCATAAATAAGTCTCTTATAATACATGCCTGTCTATTTTTGAACATTTGAAATTTTGAAGCAGATCGGTAACGTGACATGCTGAACAGATTCGGTTGGCGCACGTGACCAATCTGGCGCAACTAAAGGTACCGAAATGTGTGAAGCCCTTGCAACGTAACGTGTGAAAGGGAACTTACTAAAGGAGTTTTTGCGTATAAATCATAAAC
Organism: Xestobium rufovillosum; assembly: GCA_963966045.1. Taxonomy (NCBI): domain Eukaryota; kingdom Metazoa; phylum Arthropoda; class Insecta; order Coleoptera; family Ptinidae; genus Xestobium; species Xestobium rufovillosum. Next base: position 48,299,166 of record OZ014492.1, on the reverse strand, counting down.
ATATATGTAGTTTTATTTACAAAATGTACTAACTATTTTGCGTAACCTGATGTAGATTTGTAAATAATTACATACTATAATAGAAACAATTCATACATGTTTTGTATGTGACGTAACACAAGTTACTATTGTTGACTTATTTGTATTAGGAAATTCAATGTCATTTTCTTGTTTTCCGGTATAGTAATAGCAGGGGACGGCTAACATACCTATTTGACAAATACGCAATTTTATGTTTGACATGTGTGACTTAGAATTGGGCTAATGAAAGCTGAAGTTTAAAGGGAGTGGCTACTGCACCGTTCACCTAAAATTTTGTTCGAACACGGTCCAGCTTGCACATTACAGAATGTCAACACAGTCCACTTAGCTGACGGGGCACCAGACACACGTATTTTTTTGGGGAAAAAAGATTCACCACCATAAGGTTCTCAGTCCGAAGACTGGTTGGACGCGTACCTCCATTCTTTTCTATCCTGAGCTAACCTACGCATTTCCCTAAAAGTAGAACATCCTACATCCCTAACTATTTGAGAGCAGTAGTCTAATCTAGGCCTACCCCTACCTCTTTTTATTCCTATCTCTGACTCTAGTATGTCACGAACTATTCCCTCGTGTCTTAGAAGGTGTCCTACCATCCTATCTCTCCTACTCTTTATTGTTTTCCATACCTTTCGCTTTTCCCCAACTCTTTCTAATACTTCCCTATTGCTAACCTTATCTATCCACGGTATCTTCATCATGCGTCTGTAGCACCACATTTCAAACGCTTCTACTCTTTTTCTATCCGCTTCTCCTATTGTCCAAGTTTCGCACCCGTATAATACCGTACTCCATACATACGACGTTAAGAGTCTCTTCCTAGTCTCTATATTAACCGTTCTCGAGCATAACAGTTGTTTCTTTTTGTTAAACGCAACTCGGCCCTGCGCCATTCTTTGTTTTATATCTTTAGTGCTCCTACCGTCTTGAGTTATTTTACTTCCTAAGTAGCAGAAATCCGCGACCTCCTCTATCTTCTCATTTCCAATTTGTATTTCCATTTTAGTTCTATTTTCATATCCCCTACATACCAAAATTTTAGTTTTCTTTTTATTGATTTTCATGCCGAAGCCCTGTGTCAAAACTGCTTCCATTTCATTCAAAGCCGCTCCTAATTCTTCTTTGCTAGATGCTAACACTGCTATATCATCCGCAAATCTGAGCATGTTAATAGTTTGGCCCTGTACATTGATCCCTGAGGCTGTTCTTTCCTTAACAATATTAATCGCATCTTCGATATATAAGTTGAAAACTAGAGGTGACAATGCACATCCCTGTCTCACTCCCTTCCGGATATCTACTTCCCTTTGTTCCTGCTCACATTCTATAACTGCCTTTTGCTCTTTGTAGAGATTATGTATTATTCTTCTGTCCCTGTATTTCATCCCTACCTTTCTCAGCACTTCGAACATCTTCCCCCATTTTACGTTGTCGAAGGCTTTTTCTAAATCTACAAATCCTATATAGACGCTCTTTCTCTTTTCTATCGTTTTTTCTATAATTACTCGTAAAGCTAGAATGGCCTCGCGCGTTCCTCTATTTCGTCTAAATCCGAACTGATCTTCTCCTAATATTTCTTCCGCCTTTTTCTCCATCCTTCTTTGCACAATTCTAGTTAAAATTTTTGACGCATGGGAAGTTAAACTGATAGTTCTAAAATTTTCGCATCTATCCGCGCCTTTTCTTTTTGGCAAAGCTACTATGATGTTCCGTTTGTAATCTTCTGGAATCTCGCCTGTCAGGTATATGCGACTAACTAATTTAAATAAACGATCTATTACCTCTTGACCTGCGCACTTTAAGATTTCTGCCTGCAAGCCATCTATACCTGGTGCTTTATTATTCCTTAAACTTTTTAGTGCTATCTCAAACTCTTCTCTCATTATAGGACTCCCTAGGTTATCCCCCTCTACACTGCTTTCGCTTTCTAATATATCTTGCACTTCCTGTCCCGCATATAAGTTTCCTAAATATTCTTTCCACCTATCTGCCTTCTCCCCACTTCCGATTAGGATATCTCCTGCCTCATTTCTAATGTTTTTGGTACTAGATCCAATTTCTCTAAAATTTCTCCTAATTATTTTATATGCTTCATCAGTCTTTCCTACTTCGAATTTATCTTCCACTTCTTTGCATTTATTATCGATCCATTGCTCTTTCGCTTTCCTACATTTCCGAATAATTTCCCACTTGATCGCCTTATATCTTTGTTTCCCTGTTTCATCTAACCTATTTTTATATTTTCGCCTTTCCTCTATTAGACTCACAATATGTTTTGTTATCCAGGGTTTCCTACTTTCATTCTGTTTATGACCCAAAATATCCCTAGCCGAGGAAACTAAACTATTTTTAATGCAATTCCATTCTGCCTCTATGTCCCTAACAATATTTCCACCCGTGCCCTTTAGTGCTTCGTTTGTCTTTTTCTCGAACTTATTGCGCATATCATCATCTTTTAGTTTCTCTGGGTCAAGATACCTTCATCCGCTTCTTTTTTTCAAAATCTTAAATTTAAGATTGGCTTTCATAACGACTATGTTGTGATCACTATCTATATCTGCTCCTGGATAACTTCTACAATCCCTAACTTGATTTCTAAATCTTTGCCTAACGAGAATGTAATCTATTTGATATCTCCCTAAGTCTCCTGGCATCTTCCACGTATAGCATCTCCTAACATGATGGTGAAATAGAGTGTTCGCGACGGTTAAGTTATGTTTATCGCAGAACTCTATCAGTCTAACTCCCCTATCGTTCCTATTGCCTAATCCAAAGGGGCCAACTATTCCGCCCTCTCGCCCTGTGCCTACGACTGCATTGAAATCTCCTGTAATTATTAAATTTTCGTGCCCTCTCACAAAATGTAGCACATATTCAATATCACTATAAACTGCCTCTACGGCCTCATCACTGTAGTTAGAAGTGGGCATGTATACCTGTATTATTACTGTTTTTACAGGTTTCGAATCTAACCTAACCATAACTACCCTGTCACTTTGCTGTAAGAAATTTTCTACACTCTGTCCTACTTTTTTCCGCATAACAATTCCTACTCCCGAATTTCCTCCTACAGATCCTGTGTGTATTACTCTAAAATCTCCGCTCCAGAAGTCTCCAGCTTCTGGCCATCGCACTTCACTGATACCTACTACGTCTAATGCTAACCTATCCATCTCAATTTTCAAATTCTCTAACTTCCCTACTTGTTTCATGCTTCTAACATTCCACGCTCCGACTCGTGAGATGTTACACTTATCATTTCTGATGACTCCCCCCGAAGCAGTCCCCGCCCGGAGATCCGAATGTGGGACTATTTTACCTCCGGAATATTTTACTCCAGAAGGTGCCATCATCATAAATTAAAGTACGCTGTACTAGGGATAAAATAATGTGGTGGTTTCCCGTTGCCTTCCACATCGCAGTAGTGTGTATCACAGTGCCATACCGACCCTCACGATCTCTGCCACTATGATTACTGAAAGAGCTGCTGCCCCCTTCCAGGGACTTGATTTAGTCTGGCTTCTCAAATAAAAACCCCTCCAATATGGTTAAACCTATGGTTCGGCTCTTTATATCATTGAAGCGCGCAAGCCATCCCACCCGTCCCAGTATTACTAGAACTGCGTCAAGGTACAAGTCCTTTGGGAGATTATGTAAAAATATAAACTAGAGCACCTAGAAACACCAGGCATGATCAACCGCCATTTTGTGTCCTACTGACAGCCTTTACCCGACCCGAGTAGACTGGGTTCCGTATAAAGCTGGAACCAATATGGCGGTCGATCATGCTCAGTACTTCCAGTTGTCTATACAAGCAAAAAAATCAATCAATTTTATTGATATGCGCACGTCCGACCGTGTTGGAACAAAATTTAATGTAACGATCGGACGGTGCAGTAGTCACTCCCAAGTTTAAAACACCGATTTATTTTGAGGTTAGGGTCGTTTCCGATGTTATTCTCTGCTGTTCCAACACCTATCGCTTTTTAGCTACTATTGCATATCATTTTCGGTCTTCTTTCCTCTCTAACTTGTCAATAAAAAGGTAGCATGTATTTGTTGAATTCAAGTATCTTCTTTAATGAAAAAGGAAGATAATTGATATTTAGTCATATAAAATTAATAGATTATTATTAGTTATTATGTGTTGAATTTTATGAAAACTCGTTAATATATTTTGAAAAATAGCATATATTAGTGTAGATGCAATAAAGATGCAATTTAGAACTTTTTTGACATATCCGTTTCCGTGTAATAATGTGAATTTCTTCTCAGAAAATTTAAATACAGTATCGTCATTGTGTACGGCATGCATCATTTTACAGTGTGATCTTAAAAATAGAGATACTTTTGTCAATGTACTGTATTTAATACATTAATAATACAAATTCCTGTTAATGCGAGTTTTAATAAGCACCAGTGAATAAGTATATTTTTGGATGAGCTACCAGATATCGCTATATCTGGTAGCTCATCCAAAAATATCTTCGATTGCCCCACATTTTGACAATTTACGAGTAGAATACGTATCGAAGATATTTTTGGATGAGCTACCAGATATAGCGATATCTGGTAGCTCATTCAAAAATCTTCGATTGCCTCACATTTTGACAATTTACGAGTAGAATACGTATCGAAGATATTTTTGGATGAGCTACCAAATATCGCTATATCTGGTAGCTCATCCAAAAATATCTTCGATTGCCCCACATTTTGATAATTTACGAGTAGAATACGTATCAGCATAAATGGAACGACACATTTTTCTAAAAAAATATATTACTCAGAATATTATAATATAAGAAGGCATAATCGAATTAAGTTAAAAATAAATAACATCCTTTTAAAAATTAAAAATATTAGCAATTATGTCACAGCCTGTTAGGATTTCGTTTTGGATATTTTCGAGCTTCCTTAATTTTCTCCAACAGTTTTTCCGGTGGTCCTTTGGCGAAGGGAGGAAATGGATCAGTTGTTACATAGTAAATGCCCCTCGCTCTGCAAGGCACTTATCAATTTATATCATAATTAATTAATTTCTTCTTGAGTTACCTATGAGTTACGTGCTCGCCCATCAATACATACTCTTCTTTATCTGGATCACATATGCCAAGCATATAACTGAGTAAAGTTGGGCAAGGATACGCAAAGAACCCCTTCTTCGTTACTATAGATTCTATAAAGTATGGAGTTACCTTTGTATGGTCACATGCCAGCGTCTCTGGAATGGAAAATCGAAAGAAATTATAGAATCCTTTGATAACCAAAAAACTAAGTGATATATACGTATTTACAGGTACTTTTTGACACAAAATGATATTGATGACGAAATAATAGCAATAATAATAATAATATAATGGTATTTTGTTCTGCGTAGATATTGAATACTCTTTAATACCATCTTAAAATACGACAGACATTTATTATAAAAAAATTGTTAAATCGTACGCGAAACACCGTTAGCTTTTAAGTGTAAATTTATTCACAAAGGTTCAACGTTATACAACAACTATTCTTTTCTCAATTCGTTAAATTTGATGTATGTCATTAATTATTTTTTCTATAAACTGCCCGCTTAGATTCATTATTCTCATAATTTTCTACATCCTCCCGCGCGGGGACGGCGGCGGCGTCGCTGGTCTGTATTATCCAATAACGTTTTCTATCTTTAGACAGAGTTAAATATATTCCACTGTGAAAATAATTATTGTGAATTTTCCATATCAACTTTTCTGCAAGTAGCGATTTTTTCGGTAAAATCATAGGATTTGCGATATCTTGTGGAAAATCTTGAAGACGACTTTTCATCCTTAATATTCCATTTTCGTCTAAAAATGGGTTTAGTTTATAAATTGACGAACGTGTATCGACCATACCATTCTTCTTAAGATTTTCAATTTCTTGACTAAAGAATTTCCCTTGAGTTACCTTAACCCAATAAATTTCAGTATCTTCTAGTTCATTGGACGTTAACGTCAGGGAAGAACTTTTGTTTCGCTGAAATATTTTGTTCACGTAGGCCGTTACACGTAAACATTTCTCAAAATGCTCATACTTTTCTAGATTAAAAATCGATTCCGTTTTCGGCGTTTCAATTACTTCGCTCGAACTAGCGGCACAAAGTACTGATGCGTTTATAACATAATCACTTTGTTCTCTATCAATAAACCAGTCTTCGTCACCCGAACGCAATAAGAATTCTGGCCCGTTAATCCAATGTTCGTTTTCCACAAATTCATTACTCCTCACCCCGCGCGTTAAAAAATCTGCTGGATTCATGTCACCAGGGCAATGCCGCCATACAGAGTCTTTTGTTAATTTTTGCATTTCGGCTACACGATTATAAACATACGTCTTCCATTTCGTGACATTACCGGTAATCGAGTAGAGCGCTATCCTCGAATCAATCCATAAATTAACATTTCGAAATTTTAAGTTCACATTTTCAACGATATAGTCCTTTAATCTTGACGGGCACAATGCGGCAGTTAATTCTAGCTTCGGCAACGTCAAGTCTGCATCAGAATTCTGCCCTTTTAGTGGCGCAACACGATTTTTTGCAATTAGAAAATTTGCTCGAACGTTATTTGACAAGATTTCTCGTATGTAAGCGACAGCACCGTATGCCACTTTACTGGCATCCGAAAAGATATGAAGCTCGATTTCTAATGTCGCGCTAGTTGTAACATTTCTTGGAATACTGTAGGAAACTAGGTTCGTTAAATCATTACACCATTTGTTCCAAATAGTCAAATGTTCTGACGGTAATTCAGCATCCCAATAAACTTTTAGTTTCCAGATGTCTTGTAAAAGAATCTTTGCCCTTATGGTGAATGGTCCAAAAACACATAAGGGATCATAAATTCTACCAACAGCTTGTAAAATGTAAAATCATTCTTTTCGTACAGCATCTGTTTTTATTAACAAACGAAATTATCGAAGATAAATCTACACCTAATTCATCGTTAGATGTGACCCAAAGTCTTTGGACTTTCTTGAACATTATTCGTTACTTCTTTCTCGTCAATGTCCAAGAATGCATTTGGATTCGTTATATACTTTAAATGCTTCTTCAAGGGAATCTAACGTTAAAACTAAGTCATCCACGTAAAATGAATTCATTAAGCGATACGCAGAGTATGGATAATAAGCAAACTCAGTAGAAAATAGTTTCCTTAATGTGGCCGTTAACAAGAAAGGGCTAATTGTTACGTCAAAAGTTACCCTTGTCATTCGATATTCTTGTATAGGTGGTAGACAATTTATATTAGTAATAGTATTTTTATACCACAAGAAACGATGACAATCACGATCGAGTTCGTTAAATTTTATTTGTAAAAACGCCTTTTCAATGTCGGCGGTAATAGCTATAATTCCGACACGAAAGTTCATCATAATCTTTACAAGATCTTGCACTAGATTTTCACCAGGGTGAAGAAGTTCATTTAAAGATGGAAACCCACTCGCGTGAGCTGACGCGTCGAACACTACCCGAATTTTAGTCGTTGTTTTGTCCTCGCGGTATATAGGTCGATGCGGCATGTAATATGTCTTTTCCACATGAGCGTTAGGAAGAACTTCTTCCGCGATATTGTTGTCCAAAAGCTCCCGCACTGCGTTATCATACTCAATTAATCGAGAGTTTTTCAAAAGTCTGAAAGTTAGGCTTTTCATTCGAGAGTACGCACCCTCATAGTTATTGTCCAAAGCGCACTTGTTTTTCCACGGAAGCGATACTTCAAACCGACCGTCTCTCATTCTTATTTTATTGTCGACGAAATCAGCCGTAAAGTTATTTTGCGTTTCTTTATATTTAATTCCGATTGACTCTAAGTCCCAGAACTGTTTTATGTTTACGTTATCTTCATTATCATCAACTTGGGCATGTAATGCAGACACAATACTTAAGTTTACGTTTGTTGTATCGCCCATACCAATATCAGGGCCTTGAAGGGTCCAGCCTAATTTTGTATTTACCGCCGTTAAATCTTCTGTTATGCGAATAAATTCACCGGTTACTACTTTCCAATAATAATTTGATCCAATTAACAATGAGATTTCACCTTCTGTAGGTACATTTCCAATTGAAATATCGGCCATATTCAAAGTATTTATCGTTGGATGGCTAATACCGGGCGTTATAAAAGAATCAAGACAAATATCCGGTACTACAAACGTTTTTAAGTAAATTTGCTCGTTTTCATATTGAGAAGTTATTTTTAATTCAACTTTGTTATACCATTTGGGTTTGTTTCTTTCTTTACTGCCGAATGCCATGAGTGCTAAATTACGACCTCCGATAACTTTTAAACCCAGCTTACGCGACAATTCTTCACTTATATACGATAAATGAGATCCTCCATCAAGAATTAATCGAATAAATACTTCTTTGTTTGGAGCATTACAATTAAAAGCATAAGCCTTGACCGTTTGCAAATATATTTGTTCGTTATCTTCATCTTTCGAAACTAAATTATTTGATGTTGTAAAAGCTTCTTTTTTATCTCGTTTAAAATCCGGGTCGCACATTGAAGTTACATGCCTAAATTTGCAATTATCGCAACTAACTTTGTTTCTGCAAAATTTGGCATTATGATACGGTTTTGTGCACCGAAAACACCGATTATTTTTCTTTAAGATGTCTTTCTTTTGGTGGAGCGTTATGTTTACGTTATTACATTTCTCAGAATTATTTTCCTGTGATTTACAAAATAAGCATTCATTAAAAGTGGTCAGTAAACCTGCAGCGGTATATGCGTCATCTTTCGATTTGCGATTGTTGTGGTTTTTCTCACTTTTTCGGTGCCTATCTGTAGTGATAGCGTTTAATTTTACATTTGGCGACTGTGAAACTTCGATTGACTCAACCTCAACCTTCAAGTAATTTAACAAAACATTTATTTGTTCTGCGATATCTACCGGGTGTTCCGTGGGATGTTGCTTGTGATATCCAATTTTCATGCTGTACGGCATGCAATTGAGGATCACGGATTTAACCATCATTCCATATTCCATTGCGTTTACTCCTAGGGACGTTAGACTACGAGTAATAGAAGATGTTATGTTGAACAAATGACGTAATCCTGCGGCATCAATTCTGTGTTTGACTGGCGTTATCGATAGCAGTTTCTGCACGTGACTATCAATTATGCGTTGTTTATTCCCATATTCGTGCTTCAATAAATCGATCGCGTCTTTATACGATCTTTCCGATGGTGTTAGACCACTAATTGTTGCAGCAGCCTTACCTATAAGCGACTGTTCTAAATAGTTAAATTTAGCAACAGCATCCAAAGAATCATTTTCATGAACCGTGGTTCGGAACTGCTCCCAAAACAAAGTCCATTCTGCTAATTCTCCCTTGAATTTTCGGAGTTCCAATTTATGTAATTTAACGTTACTCTTACGTGTTATGTTCTCAGGTAAATTTCTGGCTGGTACCTGTCGTACATTAAGATTACTGCAGATGCTACGACCACCTTCTTGCCCAGATGCTTCGTTAATTCGGATTTGCAACCTGGACAGCATATCCGTTACTTGATCTGCGTACTCTAAAACTTTATTGAAGTTTTCTTCATATTCTTCTTCTTGCAACACAGACACCATTTTATCGTCAGCACGTTCTAATAGTTCGTTAGCGGATTTTATTCTATCGCGAATCACTATTAGTTCGTTAATGTCTTCATTTTCGTTCGATAGTTTATCATTCGCAGCTTTTAACAGCTTTGTAATTTGCATACGGCAACTTTTTCTCGCGGCGCGTTCCATTGTTCGTTAGTTTTTTAATATCTTTATGAATCACGTTCCGATTTTCCCGAAATTGTTCCGAAATTTTACTTTCTGAACACTTTCACGTTATTTCACCGATTCCCGTGGCACGATTCACTCTTCCCGGGTTTCGGCAGAATATAAAAAAATTGTTAAATCGTACGTGAAACACCGTTAGTTTTTAAGTGTAAATTTATTCACAAAGGTTCAACGTTATACAACAACTATTCTTTTCTTAATTCGTTAAATTTGATGTATGTCATTAATTATTTTTTCTATAAACTGCCCGCTTAGATTCATTATTCTCATAATTTTCTACATTTATGGTTGTTAAATTGAGTGAAAAACTTCATATAACATATTCATTCTATACCTACTGAAAATTGTGTCACTAGCACATCCTGGTTGACTAGATCCACCGTTTATATAAAAATCTGCATGCCCAGTAGGTCCCCATTGCCCTAAGATTCCAGCTCCAGTGTGGAGAACGTCTACGAAGTGTGCATCTGAATCATCTAAGTCTCTTGATCTATTATTTGCCATGTAGAAAACTATAGTTGGATCAAGACCTAGAAAAATATCTTAAAGTAATTAAAGAAAAGTTAAACTGTATGTGTAGAAACCTGTAATTCTGCCTATTTTCCCATGTTTAGCGGTGTCTAAATAATTGGCGACTAAACCAGAGATATGTGCTCCGACGCTGTACCCAATCAAATGGAGAAAATCAGCTTTTACTCCTCTGGGATGCAGCGTTATATAATTCACCAGGTGAGCGATGCATTTGGCACAGAACCTCGGAGCCCATTCCATTTGTTTCAAGCACGGTTCCCGAACCAATGTACCATAATCGACGATGATAATATTATAATTGCCTATACTGAAGAAAGCATCACGCATATCTGTGCTTGGAGATAAATTACGACCGCCTCCGAAGCCGTGTATAACGATCTTTGTTGGATTGGCACGATTGAATTGAGTGTTGTATAATGACTCTTCTTTTGAGGTATCTAGAAGTTCTGGAGTCTTTTGGGTCCGTCTGGAAATTTCGTTTCTCTTGCACATATTTGCAGTTTCAAGGTAACAAATTTCTGAATAAATAGTAGATTTTATACAGGTGTTTATTAATTGGGCAACTAATAATTAGAACAAATAAAATTTCTAAGTGATAATGTGAAATTGGATTTCTATACGACATTTAAAAAAATGAATTTTTTGTACAATTATACGTAATTCTATTTACCAGTACATATTTCTATTAGCACCTACATAACTTAGCATTTTTTCTCTACAAGTAATATAAAAAACCCATTAGCTACATTCAAACAAACAATATCGCCTTCACTAGCTAGTAGCTACCTATTACAACTTTCCCATCGTCATATGCTGATAAAATGAACAAACAGTATAGTATAGTGTTCTTTCCCGTTTCCTTAGAATACGAACTTCCTTATAATTTTGCTTCAAATTGCTTCATATCTCGTAGGAGGTATAACTTACAAAAACTAGTAATTGACCCAAAAAAAAAAACGGACAGTAATTATTATTACCAGTAAGCAAGATGATTATATACTATTACGTACCCGTTATTGATTTCAGTGGCGTACAAAGTGGGTATAAAATAAAGAGTGCAATAAACGCCAAGGCTTAATTCAGATCTCGAAAAACAACATTTTTTTTCTTTTGGTACAGAAACGTGGATGACAATTTAGTTTGTCTTAAAGGCGCTGCAAGGCAGCAAGGCAGTAGTTGCACATTTTTTTAAATTTTTTAAATAATATTCGTCCAAAATTAAAATTTGAAAATGATCATAATAAACGAAACCCACTTTTCAACTGAAACGTCTCGTAGTACAAAAAATCTGGATTTAATTCTATAATTCAATGCCTGGCGGGGTATTTGCCCGAGGAGTAGTTGTTCGAACGGTCCAGTACCACTAATTAATACCAGATAATCACTCAAAGTAGTTGTCACTTGCTGATATCTGTCCAGAGAGCGGCAGCATATATAGCAAGTTAAATTGCATGGTTTGAGTGTGTAGGGGAAAGAACCGTACTGATGAGTCCCGGAAGGACGAAACCAGTTGGTCTGCGGTTTTCCATACACATTCAAAACATGCACTATTTGAACAAAGACCTGCTTAAAAACACGTTCGTACATGGAGACAAATTAGGATTGTTTCAAAGCCACCTTAGGTGGGGTAGCAGTCTGAAACGTCTCGTAGTACAAAAAATCTGGATTTAGTTCTATAATTCAATGCCTGGCGGGGTATTTGCCCGAGGCGTAGTTGTTCGAACGGTCCAGTACCACTAATTAATATATTTACCTGGTGTATAAATAATATTGTATCTTGGGATGGGGACACTTGTATGGTCTCGGAATGCAAGAGCTGGTATTGAACAAGTCCTTGACTGTCTCTGGTCTTTTTGGTTCTTTCTCCTTTTGCCCGTGAATCTCTTAAAAGTGAAATAAAACATGATTAGCATCCTAGTCGTACTATATCGATGAATGGCAATATCATTGTACTTGACCCCAAAAATTAACTACAAGCGTCACAGTTTGGTGATCGCAATAGAGAAAAGACAAGAAAAAACGTAAACATTCGGCTATCGGCGCCTAGTTAAAACTTCGAATATTGCCTTGTAGAAATGATTTTAAATTTTAGTCACGCACTGAGTGAAGTAATTTATAAGCAAACATCACAATCCGCGCTATATGCGCATGAAATTCCAAGAGGGAGATTTCCATAGTTGCTTATGGACCAGAGTTCCGAAATTTTTACCTCTAGGTAAGAAAAGTACCAAAATTCATCAAATTTTTACCCTCAAGTCCTTGTGATTACAAATTTGGTAAACAAAGTATAGATAAAGAAGATCAAAAACAATATAATTTATAAATGTTTAAAACAAGCCTTCAAACACCAGAGCAATAGATATTTCGTATAATTATGATCGAACTTCACAAAGGTAAGTTCGTTTAATCATAAATTATTAATTTTAAAGTCAACAAATTAATGTATTGCTATGAATTGAACTATTTCGTACTTATTAGTTTTTTCGAATGTACTTACCGCCAAATGAGAACAATAACAAATAAAACCAAAACAACACAAAACCGTCCCTTCTGATTAGGTCTATGACAAAGTAAAAACCCGCATCGGAAGACTTTTGCGCCATCTTCATCGTCTTAAGTCCACTGGCACTGCTCTTGTTTGACACTGAATTTCCTTTTCTGGTTCAGTCGTAGATGGTGAAAGTTCGCGTATGTTCTGAACAGATTATAATACCACCTTCACTTTTTTGACATTATATTTCTCGTACCTAGCCACCACTCTTCGAAGAAGACTCTCACTTAAAAGCGTGTATATAATATGAATAATCGCCCAAGTATTTAGGTAATGGATTAACTCATAATTCAGTTCTGGAATCTTCTTTTGATTTGTTTGTTGCTAAACTACAAGTTTCAATTTGCAGTTTGATTTGTATGTTATATCCAAGATGCTATCGGCATTTTTAAGGAAGAAAGTTCTAGCAGAGAAAGTTGTGAAATACCCAGCCTCTCCATTCACAAATATCTATTCATTATCCATATATTCTTGAATTTAAAATCCGGAAGCATTAAATACATTTTTAAATAAGTGACTGATTTTTTTGTGTATTGAAGTTATGAAAAGCAAAGCATAAAATAATACTAATTTAATTGAAAACAATAAATTTTGTGAAATTCTGGCAATAAATAATTGTATATAATATATCGACGTTTATTTATTATAAAATATTAAAAATTGAACTGGTACAAATCAAACAAGAATTTGAAGAAATCATATAACGGACAAGAGCAACCAAGAAACTTTTACCAAGAGATTATGGGAGATTCGATTTTTAAACATTTTACAATCAAAAATACGAAATATGCAACGTCGTCATGGTAGCAAAAGGTAAATAACATAATTATCTGTAGTAATATGGAAAAAATGAACTATATAGGCGCTGTAATCGTTTCAATTATGGCGGCGAAGAAAAGTATATTATGTAAACAACCTTCTTTTCTTGTCACGATTTACTTGGCTACAATCTTCTTCCCAAAATGGATTTCGTGTTAAGAATTGGTTAAAAAACTGAATATTTCGATTTTCTATTGCATTTTTTTCTGATGTTATTTTTATAGGTGGAGCAAAAAAGAGCACTTCCTCACATATATATCAGTTTTGTCGCCCAACGTTTCGTTTACAAAAAATCATCATCAACTTCATTTTTTAAATACGGCCCTGTTTTTCCGAATATCTATTTTTAAAGTATTTTCAAATCTACGTACACTGATACATCGCTTGTGAGACACGGCCGTTTTTAAAAAAAAATGAAGTTGATGATGATTTTTTGAGAACGAAACGTCGGGCGGCAAAACTGATATTTCCTTGAGATAGTCTGTAAAAAGTTGCTGTGAGGAAGTACTCTTTTTTTGCTCCACCTATAACAATAACATCAGAAAAAAATGTAATAGAAAATAGAAATATTCAGTTTTTGAGTGTTCTTGAAAACCAAAAAAAAATATTGAAATTTTTTCGCTTGCAAAATAATGTCCTTTTAATTACGCAACTTTTTGCCCATTTAACCAAATGTGTAACTATTACCATTGTCGAAATTTCCATGATAGACATCTTTATCTTGGACACGTACAAAGAAAGATGTTGGGAATATTTGACGTTTGGCCAGGTACTAAAGTAACTAGATTATAAATTATAAATGCACCCACAAATTCGCAACTATGACAACTTATCAACAAGAAAAATAATTATCGAAAAAATTAATACATAGTCGGGGAGCAGCTTGCTTAAATTCAAAGGGGCGTCCGAAGTCGAGGACACACTTGTTTTGAAGACTGTTTTCTATGTAAAATCACCCGCTGAATCCGAATCCGGAGGGCGCCAGTTCATTTGGGACGGCCTTGACCGTGAAAAATGCATTTTTACGTAAAATTTTGAAAAATTGAAAACTCGGAACATTTCAGTTTACATCGCGATATCTTCGTTCTGGAGACAGCTAGGAAGCTAAATTTTTTTTTGAAATGTTCTCCAGGCATTTTTGATTGCAAACCTCTATACACAATTAACTTTCGAAAAATAACTACGTCAGAAATTTGTAATTTTGTACACCGCGTCATTTTTGTGCACCTTAATTTTCACCACGCGAGAAAGTTTTTTATTGTAAAAGATAGATACCTATTCAATCGAAATAATATGTCGTGAAAAGTATGCAGAAGTTTTTAGTAAAAAAATCATCTCGATATCTGCAATACTGACCGAGTTACAGCGATTAACAAAATATTGCTTTTTGCGTGTTCTATCTCTACTCTACGCATCTACCTACTCCGTGCATCTGCGCCTGCGGGCGGCTAATCTCCGTCATATGCGGGAAACTCGTGCAAATACCTATTACTTTTCTTTGGCAAAAAGTGATAAAACAGTTTCCGATGTAATGAAGTTTATGTTTAAGTTTAATTGTTTACAAATAACATATCATAACTATAAAACTGCTCTTAATTTTTCAAATTCTGCGACAGACATACCTACACTAATTCTATCTGTTTTTGTACCTGCCGCCAGGGCCGTTTCTAGTGAGCGGGGAATGCGTGTCAAACACACAGGCGGCCAATTTTTGAGGCGGCGCGGCGGGCTGTATAGTATACACCCGCCGAAAAAACGAAATCGGATTACCGAATGCCTCCTTTAAAAGTTAAAGGTGGCATGCACTTTAAGGCGGCACGCACGGAGAACAGGAGAACTTCATATTATGCAGTTACTTCTTACTTACATTGTATTTTTTATGCATTTCGATGTAGATCTTATATCAAATTTATGTTACGCTCATGTATGGAGTTCAAATTTTTATATATTCCTATTTTGAGAACAAATATAAAAACTTTTTAAAAAATGAATCTCTTTCTTCGAATGAGGAACGGTATAGGTTAGATTGAGGGCAGCAATCCGGCTATACGTAACTTGACACGCAGGCAGCACAAAGACTTCTAGTCTTTGAGGCAGCCAAGGGGTCAGAAACGGCCTGCCTGCCGCCTTGAACAACGCGTTATATCCATTTTCAGTTACAGCTTGAACTGTTTCTGCTGAATCATTCATCTGACAAATTATGCACAAATTGTAATTGATTTCCATTTTCACTAATAGTAAACTTAACCTCAGTCTTCAATCAAAATCGCACGAACAGTGATTCCAAAACAATTCCACATATACCTACTACTCGCACCGACTCGCACATAGTTATTGTTATTTGTAAACAATTAAACATAAACTTGATTATATCGGAAACTGTTTTATCACTTTGTCAAAGAAAAGTAATAGGTATTTGCACGAGTTTCCCGCATATGACGGAGATTAGCCGCCCGCAGGCGTAGATGCATCACGGAGTAGGTAGATGCGCAGAGTAGAGATAGAACACTATGCCGCAGCGCAAAAAGCAATATTTTGTTAATTGCTGTAACTCTGTCAGTATTGCAGATATCGAGATGATTTTTTCACTAAAAACTTCTGCATACTTTTCACGACATATTGTTTCGAATGAATAGGTATCTATCTTTTACAATAAAAATTTTTCTCGCGTGGTGAAAATTAAGGTGCACAAAAATGACGCGGTGTACAAAAATACAAATTTCTGACGTAGTTATTTTTTAACAGTTAATTGTGTATAGAGGTTTGCAATCAAAAATGCCTGGAGAACATTTCAAAGAAAAATTTAGCTTCCTAGCTGTCTCCAGAACGAAGATATAACGATGTAAACTGAAATGTTCAGAGTTTTCAATTTTTCGAAATTTTACGTAAAACTGCATTTTTCAGGGCCAAGGCCGTCCCAAATGAACGGGCGCCCTCCGGATTCGGATTCAGCGGGTGATTTTACATCGAAAACAGTCTTCAAAACAAGTTAGTGTGTCCTCGACTTCGGACTAACTCTTTAAATAAGCGCTTTTTGAGATGGCTGCTCCCCGACTAACATGCCACGGGACCAAATGAAATGTTTCAATTGGCCAATTTGACGATGAAAAAAATAATCGCTGCAATACTTAGGGCTAACTTTTCTCACTGCCATTCTGACAAAAACATCACAGTTTGTGAGAGGTTATACATATGAAATTATCTTAATTATTTGAGTGAAAGAAATTACCAAGAAATTGCAGATCACGTCTGAAAATGTTTTTTTTGTTTAAACAATTTTAGTCGTAGGTCTAATAATAACGAAACAACCTGTATATAATTTTCTTTTATCGTAATTTCTTAAAAATCAACTGATTTTAAACATAACTGGCTAAGTATTTAGTGCGTACCTAGAACATAATATCTAAAAAAACTGGAGCTATTGCGCATTTCATTTCCAATAAGATACACGCTGGTACCGATGTAATAATTTAGTAACCTTAACCTTGACCAACAATTAAAATATAAAGATTATTTAATTTGCAGACATGGTTTGTGCAAATTGAATTGGGGAAAACTGCAAATTCACTCTATTCACCAACTTTATCGAGGAAGTCTAAGACCAAAAACTTTCTGAATTGTTTTGAATAAATGTAATAAAATACAGCCTGATGTTCCTTTTACAACAAAAATTTGATCAGGTGCGTTGTTATAACTAGAAATATTTTATTGTGTTATCAAGATTTTGTATTATGCATAGGTACTTTTATAACAAGTATTCTTTGTTTTCTTTTAAATTATGCTCATTATTCTTGTTTGATTATAATTAATTGCTTTGCAAGAGTGCTATTATAATAATAGGTATTTAAATATAACATTTCCATTTTGAAATGGTAATTGGATTAGTGAATAACATGAAGGCAAAACTAACAGGGAAATTTCTAATTCATTCTGTAAAAATCATACACAGCTTTTGGGCAAACCGAAAAGTGTCTTGTCCTGTACCTGTAGTTTAACACCTGTAGAGCCTAGCCAGTTTCTAAATTATCATTTCATTTCGTAATTTTCTTAGTTCCACATTCTACACTTATTAATTTTCAATCAGAAGCTCTATGCTCTAGATTATGTAAAATAAACCTATGAAAACTAGAAATATTCACATTACCAATTAAGATATTATTTATATTACGTAATAATAATTTATGTAATTCAAATTAGGTACTACAGCGGTCATAAAACACAATATTGCAGCATATTCACATACTCTTATTAAATTATTCGGTATGTCCACACTCGGTTCTGATGAGAATTTTTACGCGTTTTACTCTAAGCCAAAACAATGTAAAACAAACAAAAACACAAACTAATGAGAATTGAGAAAGTCAGGATAGGTACATCAGTTATCTTTTTAGAGTTGCTTATCAGTTTTCGTGACGTAGGCGTGAGATTTTTTTAAATTTGAAATAGATGGTGGTAAATTCGCTTAAAACTGCAGATGCAGGTAAGTACGTATTTTACGTTTCGAATATTTTGTGTATAAATTCGCTTTTCTTTTGATGCAGCATGAAACTACTGCAATCTTGCATCACATTAAACGCCAGTTTATCAAGAACCATGGCTACAGCTACCGTGGACCTAAAATCAATATTTTTATCTGCTGTATCAGCTGTAGAACCTAGGAAACTTATTAGAGAAAGGTTGCGACTCGTCGACCGCCATCTACTGGTAAGTGGAGTACCTTACCAGTTGGACAAACCCTACTACTTAGTGGGATTCGGTAAAGCAGTTCTCAGTATGGCGCTGGAGGTAGAAACCATCTTGGGCCACAATCTAATGAAAGGAATAGTAACTATACCCAAAGGTATATTAGGGAGTAACACACCTCATCAGACTAGAATACGATTCATAGAGGGCGCTGAGAACAATTTGCCTGATTCGGATGCTATGGAAGGAGCCAAGGAAATAAAAGAATTGGTTCAAAGTTTAACAGCAAACGAGTTGGTGATAGTACTGATATCTGGAGGAGGATCCGCTTTGCTTCCGCTGCCCTTAGATGGTATTACTTTGGAAGAAAAATTAAGAACAACAAAATTATTGGCGAAAAAGGGAGCTGATATTTTAGAACTAAATACCGTCAGAAAAAGAATGTCTCAGTTAAAAGGAGGAGGCTTAGCTAAATTGGCATATCCAGCAAAGGTTGTATCCTTAATTATTTCTGATGTAATCGGCGATCCTGTCGACTTTATCGCAAGTGGTCCTACGGCTGTCAATACTGATGATAACAAGGCTGCAATGAACATTATTATAAAGTACGGCCTCTATAACGAAATTTCTTCTAGTGTTAGAGATTGTTTAGAAGAACATAGAGTTGATGAAGTACCAGTTGTGAACGGAAAATTCCGACATGTTGATAATTACTTAATAGGCAGTAACAGGATAGCAGCTGAAGCAGCAGTGGAAGCAGCATATGAATTAGGATGGAATTCTCTGCTTTTGTCAACGACGGTTAATAGGGATGTGATGGAAGTAGCTCAAATATATTCCCAATTAGTGGCATATTGTACGACATTCATAAACGGCAAAATAAGCAACAACTCTTTTGTCCTGTATCTACAAGACTTGGGATCTAAATTGGTAGATTTTGAATACAATAATGCCTTGAAAGGACTTTGCCTGGTGGCAGGTGGAGAACCTACAGTTGTAGTTAAAGGAAAAGGAAAAGGCGGCAGAAACCAACAACTGGCCTTATCTTTCTCAAAAGCTCTCCATGATCTGGGTCCTATATCAGCTGATGTTTGGTTTCTGAGCTGCGGAACTGATGGAATAGATGGTCCAACAGATGCTGCTGGTGCTATAGGGGGTTCTGGTTTCATAACTCAAAGTAAATTAGAAGCCATAGACCCTGAAAACTATTTAGAAGATAATGATTCGTATGGCTTTTACACAAGATATAACGGCGGCAAAAACTTGATTAAAATTGGTCACACAGGAACCAATGTTATGGATATTCACATTATATTTATTGTCCCTAAGAAATAAGAAATAAAAATCTGCCCTAATTTGCACTTTTCATTTGAACCTTCTTCTTAGTAAATTTATTGAGGATAAACATCCCAGACTTTTTGGCGCGTTCAAATTTAATTTGAGCGAAATGTACCGGAGAGATCCGAATCAATAGTTCCCATGTGCTGTGGACAGCTGCGCATGCGCACTGCGCGTCGAGTCTGTCTGCTTCACAGAAGCCATAATTCGCGCGTTGCGGCTTCGTGTGCTGGTCGTCCAAAGTGCGAGTGGTGGAGCCAGAATCAGCTGATCGTGATGTCGATGTTTTGACTCTTTCGTGCTGAAAACAGCCCTAAAATGACTCACAGATGTAACACTGGTGGTTGTTTAGAGTTTCTAGTGCTAGTGGTGTTGGTTTTGATTGATTTTTGTGGGCCTCAATTAGTAATAAACGTCAGAAACCAGGTATGGTATCAAAGACATGTGCATAACCTTAATTTTTGTTATTCTTCCGTATGTCAAACGTAGACATTTTAGATAACCCTTGTTTTGTAGTGTAACTAAAAATGTATTCGTTAATATTAATATATAACTTAATCTTT
Source organism: Xestobium rufovillosum (assembly GCA_963966045.1). Lineage (NCBI taxonomy): Eukaryota > Metazoa > Arthropoda > Insecta > Coleoptera > Ptinidae > Xestobium > Xestobium rufovillosum. The sequence goes on along the minus strand of OZ014492.1, from coordinate 48,278,832 downwards.
CGGCGAAATATAAGAGCAATATGTAATTAATCATGACACTATCATCGTTTGTTGTGTTTTCCTTTCGTAATCGTTCAACGGGACTTTTATACGTCGTGTTTTAGACTCTACTTGTTGCATGATGAGGTTACTAATGTGTAAAAAGGCAAGTAGGTATCTCGATAGTAATAGAAATATAAATAAACATCTAAAAAATCACGTAAACACCAAAATGAATTTTTTATAAATTTACCGCAAATGCCAAAACAGTGACAGTAATTTAAACTCGACGCGTGTTTCGCTCAAGCAACCTCAAGAGTATGTAGGTAACTTCATACTCCTGATCCTGAGGGTTGTTTACCAGTTGCCATCCAAGTTAACAGAGGAAGTAAGCGTATGACATTTAACGGGGTGAGGGGAGTAGTTTTTAATGTTATATGATTTATTTTTTATATATTGTATTGAAATACAATTTGTATCTTACTTTAATTTTTAATTGTATTATTATTATTATAGGTAATTGTGATTTATTCTGTTATTTATAATTTTCATGATAAAATCTTCAGGGTCCATTATTTTTTATCTCGATTTTCATTGAGCATTGCAGATTTTCCAAACTGTGTTTGTTTGTAAGTTTTGTTAATTTGCGTTGTTTCTTTTTCTTTTATGTTGGTAAATTTGGTATGAAATTTTTGAATTTTGTGAATGATAGAAAAAATTGCTGTAAGTTTGTGGTAGGATTTTGTTAATTTTAAATTCTAGATTTTTAAGTTTTATAAATATTACTACAATAATTAGAAATGAGAGCATATATATTGGCAAATAAAATACTATACATGTATAAAATATCAACGTTTCGGCCCTGTCCAGGGCACTTGTCAAGATTTATTTAAAAAGGAAAAGTATAAAAAAAATACAATAATTTTTTTAAATAAAATTATTAAACAATAACGTAGGTAACTATGTTTCTAAAATTTAAAATATAAATTATATACATACCGTGTGACAAACTTCCATGTGTACATGGGGAAATAACATGGGCAATTACATTTTTGGGGACTCCTGCTTCCCATGTGTAGTTACAGTGGTGGTAAAGGTAGCAATTTTTTCTGATGCGTATGAGGATATCAAAAACTACAACTTTCCAATTTATTAAAGCATTAAAAGCAAAAATTACATTAATAATTTTCTAACTAAAACACAGAATTTATTCTAATCACGGACGTCTTTAATTTTTATGATTTTCTGAACTGTCAACATTCAAAAATGAACAAAAATATTTATTCAGTTCAAGAAAAGCTTTTCATTGTGAAAATATTTTACGGCGGCAATAGTTTGCGCGTAGTCCGTGCCTTATTTTCTGTAAAATTCAATAACGGTCCTATTCCTTCGGTATAACAACAAATAATTTCGTAAGAAATTTGAAGGCTGGGAATCTTTCATCCAAGGAAGTTAATTTTTACTAATACATAAACTTGTTTTTTTATTTAGATAATTCTCATCACATTATTATTGTCATTACCTATAGTTGACAATTAATTGATTACTGGTGTGGATGTTTCGTTGGTGAATGCTGGTCCATAGTTTAGGGTAAATTGTAGGTGTCGTCTAACCTATTAAAAAGTTTTTTGGAAAATGTTAAAGCAGTAAAATGAAATAATAAAAATTAAATTACTTTAATTTTACTGCAATTATGAAAAATTTAACAAGCGGCAACATTTGTTTATTTTGCTCTAATGAATTTTGTAATCTGGCAATTTAATACTTATTTATTTCATATCTAGGTAAGGACAAAAACTTATTAATATACAATGAAATTAAAGTACCATAAAAAAAGAAAAATAACTATAACAAATATTCAAATAAACCCCCATTCTTTATCAGACAGTATCCCAGCCTATTATTAGAAAGAATTTCTCACATTCGCAAGTTGCCGATCGTTTATTAAGTTACATTCCGCAAAAATAGCATTCCTTAAAGAATCAATATTTGGGTGACAAGTTTTATAAATCTTATTTTTTAAATGACCCCACAAGAAAAAGTCACACGGTGCCAAATCGGGAGATCTAGCTGGCCAGTTTATAGCACCACCTCGACCAATCCAGCTCTCTGGAAATATTTCATTTAATAATTCCCTCACTTGTGCTCCAAAATGTGCTGGGCATCCGTCATGCTGAAACCAGACCTCCCGATTCGCATGTGCAACTTCTTCTAATGCAGGGCCAATATGGTTAATTAAAAGACCTAAATAAGCTTCTGAATTTAAATTTCCTTGCATTTCAAATGGTCCTAGAATGCGATTATTAAAAATGCCTGCCCAAATATTGATTTTTTGAGGGTATTGCGTTGTAGTGGCTAGATTTATTCTGGGATTTTCCTGGGCCCAATGCCTAACGTTTTGTGAATTTGGCTCTTGATTTAAAGTGAAGGTACACTCATCAGGCCTATTACCATTTCCTCTACCTCAACATTTAGATTTCTTGGAACGACTAAAAAAATAAATGATAAGATTAATTTTAGTTTTGTTTCACTCCACGTTATCACTTGTTAAATTTCTCATAATCCCAGTAAAATTTAAGTTAGCGAACAATAAGGAATTGTCAACTAGGTAATAATAATAAGCGAATCAGAATTATCTAAATAAAAACCAAGTAAATTTATTGGTAAAAATTACCTTCTTTCAATGAAAGATTCCCAGTATCTTCAAATTTCTGAACTAAATTTTTTATTGTTGGTACCGAAGGAATAGGACTGTTATTGAATTTTACAGAAAATAAGTCACGGACTACCCGCAGACTATTGCCGCCGTAAAATGTTTTCACAATGAAAACCTTTTCTTCAACTGAATAAATATTTTTGTTCATTTTGAAACCCAAATTTTAAATTGTCGATAAATAATGTTGACAGTTCAGACGAATTAGAAATTAGAATCAAGGGAGTCTTTGATTAGAATAAATTAAATTGTCATAGGTACCTATAATCTGATGAATATCGGTGTTTTAATTTGAAAATATGATTAGTGTAATTTTTGCTTTTAATGCTTTAACAAATTGGAAAATTGCAGAGTTTTTGATATGCTCATACGTAGAAAAAAATAGTCTTTCGATTGCTATGTACCTTTACCACCACTGTAACTACACATGGGGAGCAGGAATCCCCAAAAATGTAATTGCCCATGTTATTTCCCTATGTACACATGGAAGTTTGTCACACGGTATACATAGTAGGTACTTACTTTTTATAAAATTATGAAATCGGAAATAAACGTACATAATGTTAAATTAATGTCGAGATGAATGTCAAGTTAATGTCAAGTTAATGTCAAGATTAATGTTTGATGTCTTTTATAATATGTAGTGATACTATGATACTAGTTTAAGAATTTTGGAATAATATTATGCTCTCTGCCAGAAATTCATAAAACTCGGGATAAAACTGGAATACTACTTAAAATGTTAAAGCGAAGGTCGTGGTGAAGGAATAGAAAATTACTTACCGCTAAGTAATTTAATACATAATTCAAAAAACTAACCAGATTAATTTTAGTCTTCTAAAAGGTGAACGATCTGCCTGATAACTACGTTACTGAAAAATTAACACCCAGTAGTTTGACTCAAGAAAAAAGATTTGTGGCTTTCTATTAATTGTCCTAGAGAATCTACCATACCATTTTGGTACATTCCGTATTTTAGATATTCCTAATGTGAATATTTTGTTAAATCTTGCGAAGAAAAAATTAAGTTCTAATATCAGGATGCAAATTTAGTAAAATTTTAATTATCCCTAATATCTAGGTTCCCGAGGCGTTATCTCGTCTCTCCAGAATAACTTAAATAATTTACAAAACAAGTACCGTTAAGAAATTAGTATTACCAGGTGCGCAGAGCCAGTAAAACTCTTCGGGGAATACTAAGGACGATTAGCGTCGACCGTAAAATGTAAACACGACTAAAGAAAAGGGTAGAGGGAGACGATCCTCATGGAGGTGTGAAGCAACCTGCTTCGCAGTAGGATAGTCGAGGGACTGTCTAAATGTGTACATAAGCTTCTCGGGAAACTGAACCCCAATTTAAAACTCTTTCGGGATAGTCTTTCCTTTTGGGTTTATCGCGGACGAAATTGACTATAATGCTTGCGAAAATTGTATACTGGAACGCAGTTTGCGGTATGCCGGAGATACAAAGTAAAAGATAAAACCTTAGAAAAGTGGCATTTAAGGTAGTCTTATAGAGTTTGATTCTGTTAATGAAGTGGGACACGTATAATACATATACCGTGTGACAAACTTCCATGTGTACATGGGGAAATAACATGGGCAATTACATTTTTGAGGATTCCTGCCCCCCATGTGTAGTTACAGTGGTGGTAAAGGTAGCAATCGAAAGACTATTTTTTTCTGCGTATGAGGATATCAACAACTCTGCAATTTTCCAGTTTATTAAAGCATTAAAAGCAAAAATTACACTAATAATTTTCAAATTAAAACACGGATATTCATCAGATTACCTATGACAATTTAATTTAGCCTAATCAAAGACTCCCTTGATTATAATTTCTAATTCGTCTGAACTGTCAACTTTATTTATCGACAATTTAAAATTTGGGTTTCAAAATGAACAAAAATATTTATTCAGTTGAAGAAAAGGTTTTCATTGTGAAAACATTTTACGGCGGCAATAGTCTGCGGGTAGTCCGTGACTTATTTTCTGTAAAATTCAATAACAGTCCTATTCCTTCGGTAACAACAATAAAAAATTTAGTTAAGAAATTTGAAGATACTGGTAATCTTTCATTGAAAGAAGGTAATTTTTACTAATAAATTTACTTGGTTTTTATTTAGATAATTCTGATTCGCTTATTATTATTACCTAGTTGCTAATTCCTTATTGTTCGCTAACTTAAATTTTACTGGGATTATGAGAAATGATGATTATGAGAAGTGATAACGTGGAGTGAAACAAAACTAAAATTAATCTTATCACTTATTTTTTTAGTAGTTCCAAGAAATCTAAATGTTGAGGTAGAGGAAATGGTAATAGGCCTGATAACTGCTAGTCCAACATCTAGTTTAAGGTCTATTGCCCTAGAATGTAATGTTTCAAGAGAAACTGTCCGTAACATATTAAAAAAAACAAATATCATCCCTTTAAATTCCAATGTCACCAAGAGTTACTTCCTTTTGACGAAGAATCAAGGCAAACTTTCTATGAAGAAATGCAAGAACGGGCTAATCGAGATCGCAGCTTCCTCTCATCAATTTGTACCTTCACTTTAAATCGAGCCAAATTCACAAAACGTTAGGTATTAGACCCAGGAAAATCCCAGAATAAATCTAGCCACTACAACGCAAAACCCTCAAAAAATCAATATTTGGGCAGGCATTTTTAATAATCGCCTTGTAGGACCATTTGAAATACAGGGAAATTTAAATTCAGAAGCTTATTTAGATCTTTTAATTAACCATATTGGCCCTGCATTAGAAGAAGTTGCACATGCGAATCGGGAGACCTGGTTTCAGCATGACGGATGCCCAGCACATTTTGGAGCACAAGTTTTTGTCCTTACCTAGATAGGAAATAAATAAGTATTAAATTGCCAGATTACAAAATTCATTAGAGCAAAATAAACAAATGTTGCCGCTTGTTAAATTTTTCATAATTGCAGTAAAATTAAAGTAATTTAATTTTTATTATTTCATTTTACTGCTTTAACATTTTCCCAAAAACTTTTTAATAGGTTAGACGACACCTACAATTTACCCTAAACTATGGACCAGCATTCACCAACGAAACATCCACACCAGTAATCAATTAATTGTCAACTATAGGTAATGACAATAATAATGTGAATGAGAATTATCTAAATAAAAAAACAAGTTTATGTATTAGTAAAAATTAACTTCTTTCCATGAAAGATTCCCAGCCTTCAAATTTCTTACTAAATTATTTGTTGTTATACCGAAGGAATAGGACCGTTATTGAATTTTACAGAAAATAAGGCACGGACTACGCGCAAACTATTGCCGCCGTAAAATATTTTCGCAATGAAAACCTTTTCTTGAACTGAATAAATATTTTTGTTCATTTTTGTGCAAAGAAGGATGGAGAAAAAGGCGGAAGAAATATTAGGAGAAGATCAGTTCGGATTTAGACGAAATAGAGGAACGCGCGAGGCCATTCTAGCTTTACGAGTAATTATAGAAAAAACGATAGAAAAGAGAAAGAGCGTCTATATAGGATTTGTAGATTTAGAAAAAGCCTTCGACAACGTAAAATGGGGGAAGATGTTCGAAGTGCTGAGAAAGGTAGGGATGAAATACAGGGACAGAAGAATAATACATAATCTCTACAAAGAGCAAAAGGCAGTTATAGAATGTGAGCAGGAACAAAGGGAAGTAGATATCCGGAAGGGAGTGAGACAGGGATGTGCATTGTCACCTCTAGTTTTCAACTTATATATCGAAGATGCGATTAATATTGTTAAGGAAAGAACAGCCTCAGGGATCAATGTACAGGGCCAAACTATTAACATGCTCAGATTTGCGGATGATATAGCAGTGTTAGCATCTAGCAAAGAAGAATTAGGAGCGGCTCTGAATGAAATGGAAGCAGTTTTGACACAGGGCTTCGGCATGAAAATCAATAAAAAGAAAACTAAAATTTTGGTATGTAGGGGATGTGAAAATAGAACTAAAATGGAAATACAAATTGGAAATGAGAAGATAGAGGAGGTCGCGGATTTCTGCTACTTAGGAAGTAAAATAACTCAAGACGGTAGGAGCACTAAAGATATAAAACAAAGAATGGCGCAGGGCCGAGTTGCGTTTAACAAAAAGAAACAACTGTTATGCTCGAGAACGGTTAATATAGAGACTAGGAAGAGACTCTTAACGTCGTATGTATGGAGTACGGCATTATACGGGTGCGAAACTTGGACAATAGGAGAAGCGGATAGAAAAAGAGTAGAAGCGTTTGAAATGTGGTGCTACAGACGCATGATGAAGATACCGTGGATAGATAAGGTTAGCAATAGGGAAGTATTAGAAAGAGTTGGGGAAAAGCGAAAGGTATGGAAAACAATAAAGAGTAGGAGAGATAGGATGGTAGGACACCTTCTAAGACACGAAGGAATAGTTCGTGACATACTAGAGTCAGAGATAGGAATAAAAAGAGGTAGGGGTAGGCCTAGATTAGACTACTGCTCTCAAATAGTTAGGGATGTAGGATGTTCTACTTTTAGGGAAATGCGTAGGTTAGCTCAGGATAGAAAAGAATGGAGGTACGCGTCCAACCAGTCTTCGGACTGAGAACCTTATGATGATGGCAGTTCAGAAAATCCATAAAAATCAAAGACGTCCGTGATTAGAATAAATTAAGTTGTCATGGATAATCTGATAAATTTCTGTGTTTTAGTTAGAAAATTATTAATGTAATTTTTGCTTTTACTGCTTTAATAAATTGGAAAGTTGTAGAGTTTTTGATATCCTCATACGCAGAAAAAAATAATCTTTCGATTGCTACCTTTACCACCACTGTAACTACACATGGGGAGCATGAATCCCCAAAAATGTAATTGCCCATGTTATTTCCCCATGTACACATGGAAGTTTGTCACACGGTATATGCTTTCTGACAAAACTAAGTAGGCATGGAAGTTGACAATTACATTCACCCGTGTGCTATGCTCCATGAATTGAACATGTTTTCCATGTAACATTGAATTCCATGTAACATTTTTCAGCAAAGTTAGTAAAGTTGAGACTCCTTTAATCAAAAAACAATTACCTTATTCCTGATCGCGGCTGCGATAAAGCACAATTCCGAAAATACCTCACGATCCCGAGCCAAATTAACGACATATTTGTAGATTGATTCGAGCGTTGCGTGTCTACCCAGCATCGAATCGACCATGTCGCGTCCCCAATGAGGTAAATAGCTTCCGACAGCTTGATCCGCGAGGTTATGATAAAATCGCTCAATTATCGCCTGTTTAAATTTCAATTTTTCTCGATTACATTACACTTTGGGTCAAGCGATAGTGAGTGATCGGTTTGGCCGAAAAAAACCATCAATCAAACACTCTTGTGTGAGGTGCCGGAAAAAGTGGCGAAGTTGATGCGAGTTGGCTGTTCACCTGCCATAACAGCACCTGTTGTAACTTGTAAGTTCGATCTTAAAGAAAAATCTAACCGTCACTAATTCCATAGATATTTCGCATTTCTATACGATTCAAAAAGGGCCACCAGCAAATACCACACCATATTAATCAGACTATTCATTTGTGGAATTCCTACTAAACATGTTCAATTACATTGGCTACGCAAACCCTGCAACATTAGTTTATAAATAACAATTTGAACGTGTCTGTTATATTAGCAGATGAGGGTTCTGAAGCGTTGAACTGGCTCAAAAACACAGGCTCTACAATATAGAATTTAAAGCAATTAATGGATGGATGACGGGGACGGGGATGCCAATCGTACAGCTTTATGGACCGATCGATAGAATTTGCTGAAATCATGTAGGTATAAAATGCGGGCCATTGTAAATTCTGAAACGTTGAAAATTAAGGGGGGCTACCCAGCATGCCATTTTACATGACCTAGACCTAGACTAGAACTAGAATTGTGCGTAGAATGATGGAGAAAAGGGCCGAAGAAATATTAGTACAGTTCGAATCGAGGTTCGAATTTAGAAGAAATAGGGGAACGCTCTAGGCCATTCTACTTTTATGAGTAATGATAGAAAAAACAAACGATGACCTTACACGATCTGTATATAGCAAAGTATATAGGTATAGTAGAATTACACAAATTTGCACAAACAGGTAATCGAGGATGCTCAATTCTACTAAAATATATTTAACTTTCTGCGACTTCCGGTTATACCGGAAATAGACACCGACTTCCTTATTATAAACGGAATGCCCACATTTTTATTACGGATTTAGATTTTCGGTCGAATTTTCGCTCGGCTGACTGAACGGACGTCTGTGCTAGCTGCTCCGTATTATATTAAAAACTCGTGAAATCTTTTATTAAAATAATGCCGGTTGATAAAGTGACTCGGTCTCAATCGAAATTGCGGGATGACGATGAAATTATAGTAAAAAATGTTGTGGAAATGATCCTAAATTCAGAAACATTTTTGTCTAATTTAACTGACAAAATTTGCGAGAAAATTGATGCTAAGATGGAGCAGAAGATCAAGGGCTTAGAGGCAAAGGTGAGTGCTCTAGAGAAGAAACTTCTTGTAGCCGATGATGAATTGGAGCAGTATTCCCGACGAAACAATCTCAGATTTTTCGGTGTCCCGGAAACTGAGAAGGACGATGCAGCTGGGCATATCATCGATATATGTAATGCTAAATTGGGTATACAAGTTGATGAGAGAGATATCGATGTTTGTCACCGATTGCCTAGTGGTAATGATGCAGCAGTTCGTCCAATAATTGTAAGGTTTTGTAGAGGTTCCATGAGGCAAGTCATTTTTAATAACAAAAGGAAGTTGAAGAACAATGGAGTGGTGATAAGAGAAGACCTCACTGCTGCGCGATTGAGTACCTATAAGTCTGCAATTAAATCTTTTGGATCGGGGAGTGTGTGGACTGCCTATGGGAAGATTGTAATAAAAGTAGACGGTAAAAATATTGTGAGGGTTGTTACATTGGAACAGTTGCGAGAGGTCATTAATCGGGAGGCGTCTACTGCACGGGTTTGATAATATAGTTATAATACAGAATTGTGCAGTGGGTCCACTTTTCGTTTGTACCTTGGATAGTTTGTTTATTTTCGAATTTTCTTTGCGCGACGTTTTGTGAATTGTTTTTACGGGTTTATTTCTTTTTGTTTCTGTGTGCTTCTTTTGAATCAATTTCAATATAAAAATAGTCTTACTCCTAGTATGATTGGCTGATTATTGTCTTATTACATGTATTTTCATTTCAGGCAAATTCTGTTTCTTTCAAGTTGATAGTTTATAGCACTTCATATTAAAATTATTGTTATCATTAATGATTTGCTTCTAGTGTGTCTGACTGATTATTAATCGTCTTATTGCATATATTTATTTTTCAGGCAAATTCTGTTTTTTCAAATAAATACTTTTTAGCACTTTATATCAATATCTTTAGTATTAGTAATGAGAAGCTTGTTGGTGGCACATTTGAATATTAGATCGTTATTGCCGAAGTTGACTGGTTTCAGACGAATTATTGTTGAAAAGGAATATGATGTTATAGCGCTGAGCGAAACATGGCTGACGAGTTTTGTTTCGGATGATCTGTAATTATTGATGGATACAATATATGTCGTAGGGATAGAGTGGGTAGAGGGGGAGGTGTGGCTTTCTTTGTTTCAAATAAATTAAAATACAGTGTAGTTCCGAGTGGGGATGGAGTTGAGCAATTGTGGATATCAGTGGTGGCAGAGAAGACAAATGTAATTTTTGGTGTAGGTTATAGACCTCCGGGCATGGACCATAAGTATTTTTTAGATCTTTTTGAGTGTTCCTTGTCTTATTGTTTGTCTTTGTCTGATTTAGTGTTTTGTTTGGGTGATTTCAATATAGATTTGCTAAAGCCACAAAATAGAGATGTCAAGTATTTTGTTTCTTTGTTTGAATCATTTGGACTGCATCAGATTATTGATGAACCGACAAGAATTTCAATGACATGCACCTCTCTTCTTGACGTCATTTTGGTTTCTGATAGGTCATCTGTACTGGCCTCGGGTGTTGTGGATGTGGGCATATCTGACCATGATTTAGTTTTTTGTAAAATAAAATTGCTATCTTCCACGTTTGAGCCTTTCTTCTACGTGTATCGTGATTTCAAAAACTTTGACTTCGTACTTTTTTATCGTGACTTGCAGAAGCTTCCACTTCCTGAAATTTATTACATGCCTGATGTTGATCATAAGGTTGATTTTTTTACTCGTTGCATATTGTCCGTATTTGATTTTCATGCACCAGTTAGGGAAGCTAAAATAAACCACAGGAAGCGTCCTCCGTGGATTACTAGTAACGTGAGATTTCTCATTTCTCTTCGTGATAAGGCAAGGGCTAGGTTTAAGAGGACTGGGCTTCAGGTCCATTGGAGTTATTATAAAGATTTAAGGAAGTTCACTGAGGTTGCAGTCATAAATGAAAAGAAGGCTTATTTTCGCCACAAATTGCGATTTTGCGGTACGGGGGAACTATGGAAAGAACTTGAGTCGCTTCAAATAAATTATAAAAATAAAAAGTATGCTCTGCCCGATAATCTTCGAAATGTGAATGACATCAATGACTATTTTGTTGACTGTGTACCCCATGCTCAAGTGGATTCTGGTCGGTTGGTGGATTACTACAGTCGTAATACTCTGCACAATATCCAGAACATATTTGATTTTAGTCTTGTCACCGAGCGGCACATCTCTGATATTGTCTCCAGGATGAAGTCTAGGGCGACTGGGGTTGATGGTGTTAATAGTTTTATGTTGAAGTTGTGTTGTCCTTATGTAATTCCGTTTATAACCAATATCGTAAATACTTGTTTACTTGAGGGCTTGGTCCCTGTATTATGGAAGCAGGCTTGGGTCACACCCTTACCTAAGGTTTCTGATCCCAGGGAATACAGAGACCTGTGGCCTATCAGCATCTTGCCTTGCGTGTCGAAGATTTTGGAGAGGGTCATGAGTGATCAGCTGAATGCGCATTTATCACTCAATAACTTATTGCCTGCAAATCAGTCAGGTTTTCGGAAAAATCATAGCTGCACTACTGCTCTTTTAAAATTGACGGATGATATCCTTAAGGCCTGTGATTTAAATAAGTTAACTCTTTTAGTATTACTTGACTTTACCAAGGCCTTTGATACTATTGACCATTCAATACTTACCTCTGTTCTTCATTATGTTGGGATGTCTCCACAGTCGGTTAAATTAATCTCAAGCTATTTGGGCGGTAGGTTTCAGGCAGTGCGCTTGAATGGTCTGGTTTCAAGCCCTAGAGAGCTCAGTTCTGGGGTGCCGCAAGGTTCAATTTTAGGTCCCCTATTGTTTTCTATTTATACCTCTCGTCTCTGTTCTTCTTTGCAGTTCTGTTCTTCGCAGGTTTACGCTGATGATACGCAAATATACCTTTCCTTCGACCGCATTGATTTAAAACAGTCTATTAATTCTATAAATTCCGACCTATCTCTTTTACATCGTCTTAGTGGTGAACACAGTCTTTTCCTCAACCCGGGAAAATGCAAGTATATCTTGTTTGGTCGTCAGAGCGTGGTCGATAGTGTAGATATTGATGAGATTTCGTTAATGATTAACTCAATTCCTGTTCCTGTGGTACAGGATCTAAAAACTTTGGGTTTATATATGGATAATACTTTTCGTTACAAAATGCACGTGTCTGTGTGCATTCGGAGGGCTCTCATCGGTTTGAAACTACTGTATCCTCATAGAAGCTACTTACCGCAGAACGTTAAGGCGATTTTATGTGAATCTTTAGTATTGTCTCATTTTAGGTTTTGTGCACCTGTGGTCTGGACCTGTTTTGACGCCGTCTCCTCGGGGCGAATACAAAGAATACAAAATTCTTGTATGAGATACATTTTCGGCATTAGGAAATATGAACATATTTCCCACAAACTGATAGATTTGCGATGGCTGAAAATGCAAAATCGTTTCAAACTTCAATCTTTGTGTTTGTATCATTCTATTCTTCTTAATAAATCACCTTCCTATCTTTTTGAGAAAATTCAATTTAGAACGGACGTTCATCACATTAACGTGAGAAGTAGGGGGCTTATTACTCCTCCCTTTCATAGGACTGCACTGTATGAAAGAAGTTTTACCTATAATTTTGCAAAACTCTATAATGATGTTCCGTCCCATATAAAACAATTAAATCTGAAGCAGTTCAAGAACGCCTTGTTTCGACTTTATTTTAATGACCAGTCGGGTTCGGTGGGTGATTGAGGTTCTGTATACATTTTTAACTGTCAATTTGGATATGTTTTAATTGTTTGTGCTTGTCTTGAGCGAATTGCATGCTAGGAGTAATAGCTTAATAGCTTGATAGCGAGATAGATGATGGTTGCGGGCGGAAACAAATAATTGTTAATAAAATTTTGTTTGTAGTTTTAAGGTAGTTGTAGGAATCTGCTTTACTTATGTTTTTCACGCTAACAAGGAGTGGGTGGTAGAGCGGGGGGTGATTTATTTTACTGCCCTGAATCCACTCCTTGGGGTTTTTCCTTTTTTTATATACAGGTTTTAACTGGATCCATTATATTTTGTATTACTTAATTTTGTATCAATTATTGTGTATTTGTGAAATTAAGAACTTTGTGGAGAGGAGAAATAAATTATATTATTATTATTATTATTATTATTACTTTATGCAAAACATCATATGCGTAAAGTGCACCCTCTTGGAGATATTAGACGTTAAAAATCGTAATTTTTCAAATTTCATCAATTACAACTTGGAAACGGTACGAGATAAAGAAAAATGATTTACATGTCCCTATCCTAGCTTTTAATTCTCTATCTAATGGATCTGGAAAATACTGCTTCCCGATTGGCAACTTTTTTTTTGACCAATCAGGAGACAGTATTTTCCACACTCAATAGATAGAGAATTAAAAACTAGGATAGGGACATGTGAGTCATTTTTCTTTATCTCGTACCGTTTCCAAGCTATAATTGATGAAATTTGAAAAATTACGATTTTTAACGTCCAATATCTCGAAGAGGGTGCACTTTACACATATGGTGTTTTGCATAAGGTGACCTTAAAATTCGACCAAAAATCTAAATCCGTAATAAAAATGTGGGCATTCCATTTAAAATAAGGAAGTTGGTGTCTATTTCCGGTATAACCGGAAGTCGCAGAAAGTCAAAAATATTTTAGTCGAATTGAGCATCCTCGTGTGCAAATTTGTGTAACTCTACTAAACCCACTTTTCCATATACAGATCGTGTAAGGTCGTCGTGGGATACCCTGTACACGACGACTTTACACGGTGATCTGTATATAGAAAAGTATATATGTATAGTAGAATTACACAAATTTGCACAAATAGGTAATCGAGGATGCTCAATTCTACTAAAATATTTTTGACTTTCTGCGACTTCCGGTTATACCGGAAATAGACACCAACTTCCTTATTTTAAATGGAATGCCCACATTTTTATTACGGATTTAGATTTTTGGTCGAATTTTAAGGTCACCTTATGCAAAACATCATGTATAAAGTGCACCCTCTTCGAGATATTAGACGTTAAAAATCGTAATTTTTCAAATTTCATCAATTATAGCTTTAAAACTGTTCGAGATAAAGAAAAATGACTTACATGTCCCTATCCGAGTTTTTAATTCTCTATCTAAAGGGCCTGGAAAATACTGCCTCCTGATTGGTCAAAAAATGACAAAAAGTTGCCAATCAGGAAGCAGTATTTTCCAGACCCACTAGATATAGAATTAAAAACTAGGATAGGGACATGTAAGTCATTTTTATTTATCTCGTACCGTTTCCAATTTATAATTGATGAAATTTGAAAAATGATGATTTCTCACGTCTAATATCTCGAAGAGGGTGCACTTTACACATATCATGTTTTGCATAAGGTGACCTTAAAATTCGACCAAAATGTTTGCATTCCATTTAAAATAAGGAAGTTGGTGTCTATTTCCGGTATAACCGGAAGTCGCAGAAAGTCAAAAATATTTTAGTCGAAATGAGCATCCTCGATTACTTACCTGTTTGTGCAAATTTGTGTAATTCTACTGTATATACTTTTCTATATACAGATCGTGTAAGGTCGTCGTGGGATACCCTGTATAGGATTTGTAGATTTGGAAAAAGCCTTCGACAATGTAAAATGGAAGAAGATGTTCGAAGTGCTCAAAAATGTAGGGATGAAGTAAAGGGATAGAAGAATAATTCGTAATCTACAGTATGTCCACGGATCGAGTTGAAAAGAGGAAAAACTGTTTTATTTTTAATTTTACAAGAAAAATGTATTCTTGATCAAAGTTTTTGCATGTCCCAGAACGGCCAATTCAGTTTTAATCTTTTCAAATTTTCTTTTAGTTTCAGAGAAAATTCGAAAATAGGTCGATTTAGTTGAAAATTTTTCCCAAAAAATAAGTTCGCGTTGTCATAGCAATTGACGTTATTTATTTATTTTCATTGACTGTCAGTTAGGAAAATCTGCCCTGAACGTTGAAAATGTTGTCGAAAGACCAACTCTTCTTGTAATGGGCTCGGTACTGAACTATCCAAAAATTTCTTTGCGGCTAAGATCGCTCCACTTGGGAATTAGTAAATCGCTCATTCAAAAGATTTTGAAACAATGGAAGTTCCATCCATACAAGCCCATTTTCAATCAAGCATTAGAACCCGGAGATCCTGCGAAACGTTTGTATTTTTGTCTGTGGATGAGCGCTCAAATCATGGATAATCAATACTTTTACCGAAATATTATTTTCTCTGATGAGGCCACGTTTTCTACTAATGTACTAATGGTACTGTTGCATCTAAACATGTGAGATATTGGAGCGATTACAATCCGAATTTCCGAATTCCTCGTAATAGACAATATTCGGCAAAAGATAATGTGTGGTGTGCAATTTCTTACCATGGTATCATTGGACCATATTTTTTTGATGATACTGTCAATCAGCATACGTACTTGGATATGCTGCAAAATTTTCTTGTTGAAAGGTTGGACGATTTACCGATTAAGAGGATTAGAGACGCTGTGACGTCTTTAACTCTCGAAGAAATTCGAAGAAGGTATAGGGAATTGCGTCGAAGAGTAGAATTGTGCGTTGAAAAAGGCGGCGAATGGATTGAATAGAATAGTTATAGTGTAGGCCCAGATTAGACTACTGCTCTCAAATAATTAGGGATGTAGGATGTTCAACTTTTGGGGAAATGCGTAGGTTAGGTCAGGATAAGATGGAGGTACGCGTTCATGTATTAAGAAAAGTAAGTTCAGACGTAACGGCCATGGTCATAATATAATGCAATAAGACAACGTCTCCATACGTCGTATAAATCACGGGTGGATCGGGTGCGGTGGCGTCGTCGTATAGAAAAGATAGACGCTGGCCGGCGCCGGTGCCAGCGACGCTGCCGCTGCCTCAACCCTTCCCCCACATTACACGTCTCCACAATCTAGACGTTACATTAGCTGAAGCCGTTCCCAGCTCTCTGCGATAAATCGAATTTTCAGTTTTATTTGATTCAACACTTGGAAATGTAAATAGAAGACCTCACGTCATTAAAAGCAACTGTCGAACGACTATGGCTTCGGCGAATCTCACGTGACAGTTAGAAATCCCGATATTCCATTCAGATTGTATTCGAAATATGCAGAACTTTGTTGCTATGATTGTAGTGACCTCATTTCTCTACAGAAGGGAAGACACTAACGTTTATATTTTAAAATTGGTGGTATTAGAAAGAGTTGGGGAAAAGCGAAAGGTATGGAAAACAATAAAGAGTAGGAGAGATAGGATGGTAGGACACCTTCTAAGACACGAAGGAATAGTTCGTGACATACTAGAGTCAGAGATAGGAATAAAAAGAGGTAGGGGTAGGCCTAGATTAGACTACTGCTCTCAAATAGTTAGGGATGTAGGATATTCTACTTTTAGGGAAATGCGTAGGTTAGCTCAGGATAGAAAAGAATGGAGGTACGCGTCCAACCAGTCTTCGGACTGAGAACCTTATGATGATGATGATGACCCCGCCGTTCCGGCGATACCGATGTCCCGACAAATTCATTGTTGTATAAATACGTATGCGTCTGAAAAAATTCTGTAAATTTAGGAATTTAATTTATACCCAACAGTTTGAAAAGGACTGCGTAATAACGACGGGTTTGCTTGAAATATTTTTATATTTCTGTGAGAGTCGCGGATGTAATTAAACGAAGCGGATGGACTGGGGAGTCTTCCAAACATTTCGCCGGGTCAGAAAACGCGCAACGGACTAAACCGACCGTCAAATTTCAAGCGAGCTAATGAAAAATGTAAACTTTGATAAAATTAAATTATCTTCAAAAGGCATTTAATTAAACTCCACTTCAGGACGAAGAAAAGTTCAAGTTTGTGTTTTGAAATTGTACAGTCATACGAAGATAAACGGACACGTATAAAAAGCTGGATAAAAGAATATTTCAGACGGCTCATCTCATGGTATTTGAGCAATATTTTTTTTAGATTTAACTTTAATAAATGAATATAATAAAATAAATTTCGATATTTTTGGGAAACCAACATATAGAATAGAATCGTTAACAATAAAAAATTTAAAATTGCCTGTAACAGCATATATGATGTATCCTATCTAATAAAAGTGATGTTAGTCGTGGAGAATGCGCAATAGACATGTATCGTTTCGATCTAGCGAGGTCAGATTTTTCATTTCCGTTTCTTTTTAAAAGTACGGCAGCCGATCGCCAAAAGTGCGTACGTCTGAACTATCACAGGCAGGTATCATGTTTGTTGTCGTTGTAAAAGTATACGCCGTCAGAAACGATTCAAAGTTATTGGACGCATGTACTCCGTAAGCCCCAGCCAAATTGAACTATTTCATTTTCGATTATTATTACTTCATATTAAAGGAGCAAACAGATTTGAAGATCTGAAAACAGTAAACGGAGAAATACAGGAATCTTATGTAGCAGCGTGTTTAAAATTAGGTCTTATTTAAGATCATCACGAGTGGAAAAGAGCCATGAATGAAGCTGAAATTTGGATGATGCCCAGACAGCTGAGATATTTATTCATCCGTATTTTAATGCATTGCCGACCAATTTATCAGGAAGAATTGTGGGAAGAATTTAAAGAAGCAATGTCACAAGATTATGAAAGACGTTACAGCAATACTGAAGTACAAAAAAGCCTATATCCAAATTAGTTCCATGCTTTCTGCGGAAGGTTACAATCTTTCAATGTTTCCTACCATGCCACGACATTGAATATGCAAATGAAGAACAAGCAATAGAAATAGGATCACGACAATATAAACACCTAAATGAAAAGCAGAAAGAAATTGTAGATATTATTTTGGGTAAATGTGATGCTAACATAAATGAATCAATTTCTGAATCTTCATGTTTTTATATAGACGGTCCAGGAGGCTCCTGTAAGACTTATGTTTATACAACCCTTTACAGCTTACTGAAGAGTAAGAATAAAATTATAGACAGAACCTTCAGAGACTTTATGAATTCTGATGTTCCGTTTGGTGGAAAAATTATGGTGTTGCGAGGAGATTTTTGACAATTGCTACCAGTTAAAATAAATGCTACCCGCTGTGAAACAGTGAATTTAAGTATCAAATTTAGTTCTCTTTGGAGTTATTTCCGTAAATTTTCTTAAACACAAAATATGCGGGCTCTACCACAGGAACAAGAATTCACCAAGTTTTTATTGGATGTTGATGGAGTTTTGAACGATATGAATAGCAATTTAGAATTGCCACAGGGATGTATTTATAATTCGGATATCGTTGAACGTATATATGGAGGAATCAATTAGAGAAAAGCGATTCATAGATATGACCTAATCAGCTATTCTGATGTTGAAGACATTAACAAAAAAGTGGTAGAACTGTTAGATATAAAAGCAGAAAAAATATATACAAACTTGGATAGTGTTGAAAATTGTGATAATGGAGGTTTAAACGATGCTATTCTTCCTGAATATTTAAATACTTTAAACCTGCCAAATTTTCCTCCGCATGAATTGAAGTTGAGAGTATATTGTATTGTGATGTTGGTTAGAAATCTCAGCATTAATGAAGGCTTATGTAATGGTACGAGATTGTCAATTTTACAATTGGGGGACAATATCCTACAGGGCAAAATTTTAACCGTATAGCGTTGTACTGTGAAAATGTTTATCCTTTTACTTTTAAAAGTCATCATCATAAGGTTCTCAGTCCGAAGACTGGTTGGACGCGTACCTCCATTCTTTTCTATCCTGAGCTAACCTACGCATTTCCCTAAAAGTAGAACATCCTACATCCCTAACTATTTGAGAGCAGTAGTCTAATCTAGGCCTACCCCTACCTCTTTTTATTCCTATCTCTGACTCTAGTATGTCACGAACTATTCCTTCGTGTCTTAGAAGGTGTCCTACCATCCTATCTCTCCTACTCTTTATTGTTTTCCATACCTTTCGCTTTTCCCCAACTCTTTCTAATACTTCCCTATTGCTAACCTTATCTATCCACGGTATCTTCATCATGCGTCTGTAGCACCACATTTCAAACGCTTCTACTCTTTTTCGATCCGCTTCTCCTATTGTCCAAGTTTCGCACCCGTATAATGCCGTACTCCATACATACGACGTTAAGAGTCTCTTCCTAGTCTCTATATTAACCGTTCTCGAGCATAACAGTTGTTTCTTTTTGTTAAACGCGACTCGGCCCTGCGCCATTCTTTGTTTTATATCTTTAGTGCTCCTACCGTCTTGAGTTATTTTACTTCCTAAGTAGCAGAAATCCGCGACCTCCTCTATCTTCTCATTTCCAATTTGTATTTCCATTTTAGTTCTATTTTCACATCCCCTACATACCAAATTTTAGTTTTCTTTTTATTGATTTTCATGCCGAAGCCCTGTGTCAAAACTGCTTCCATTTCATTCAAAGCCGCTCCTAATTCTTCTTTGCTAGATGCTAACACTGCTATATCATCCGCAAATCTGAGCATGTTAATAGTTTGGCCCTGTACATTGATCCCTGAGGCTGTTCTTTCCTTAACAATATTAATCGCATCTTCGATATATAAGTTGAAAACTAGAGGTGACAATGCACATCCCTGTCTCACTCCCTTCCGGATATCTACTTCCCTTTGTTCCTGCTCACATTCTATAACTGCCTTTTGCTCTTTGTAGAGATTATGTATTATTCTTCTGTCCCTGTATTTCATCCCTACCTTTCTCAGCACTTCGAACATCTTCCCCCATTTTACGTTGTCGAAGGCTTTTTCTAAATCTACAAATCCTATATAGACGCTCTTTCTCTTTTCTATCGTTTTTTCTATAATTACTCGTAAAGCTAGAATGGCCTCGCGCGTTCCTCTATTTCGTCTAAATCCGAACTGATCTTCTCCTAATATTTCTTCCGCCTTTTTCTCCATCCTTCTTTGCACAATTCTAGTTAAAATTTTTGACGCATGGGAAGTTAAACTGATAGTTCTAAAATTTTCGCATCTATCCGCGCCTTTTCTTTTTGGCAAAGCTACTATGATGTTCCGTTTGTAATCTTCTGGAATCTCGCCTGTCAGGTATATGCGACTAACTAATTTAAATAAACGATCTATTACCTCTTGACCTGCGCACTTTAAGATTTCTGCCTGCAAGCCATCTATACCTGGTGCTTTATTATTCCTTAAACTTTTTAGTGCTATCTCAAACTCTTCTCTCATTATAGGACTCCCTAGGTTATCCCCCTCTACACTGCTTTCGCTTTCTAATATATCTTGCACTTCCTGTCCCGCATATAAGTTTCCTAAATATTCTTTCCACCTATCTGCCTTCTCCCCACTTCCGATTAGGATATCTCCTGCCTCATTTCTAATGTTTTTGGTACTAGATCCAATTTCTCTAAAATTTCTCCTAATTATTTTATATGCTTCATCAGTCTTTCCTACTTCGAATTTATCTTCCACTTCTTTGCATTTATTATCGATCCATTGTTCTTTCGCTTTCCTACATTTCCGAATAATTTCCCACTTGATCGCCTTATATCTTTGTTTCCCTGTTTCATCTAACCTATTTTTATATTTTCGCCTTTCCTCTATTAGACTCACAATATGTTTTGTTATCCAGGGTTTCCTACTTTCATTCTGTTTATGACCCAAAATATCCCTAGCTGAGGAAACTAAACTATTTTTAATGCAATTCCATTCTGCCTCTATGTCCCTAACAATATTTCCACCCGTGCCCTTTAGTGCTTCGTTTGTCTTTTTCTCGAACTTTTAAAAGACGACAATAATTTCCCATTAAACTAGCGTTTGCAATGACTTAACAAATCACAAGGCCAAACATTTGATCAAATAGGAATTGATCTCCGAAAAGAAATATTTACTCACGGACAATTATGCGTGGCTTTTTCAAGAGTTCGTTCTTGGGAAGGTTTGATAATTTATTTAGGAAATCAAAGAAATAGCCGTATAGTTCAAAACTACGTTTTCAGGGAATTATATCAGATGTAAATTATTCTGTAATCAGGCAATAATGCGTTTCTTTGAAGTCATGATTCGACTAGGTCATCTAATGATAAAGTTACCAAATTTTGCAGAATTACTTATTTTGGGAATATTTCTGAAAATATTGCCAGTATTTGAAGAAAAAACAAAATACAAGTCACATTTAAACTTTTAAAATTTATTATCACATATTTTATTTAACATAAACTTGACCACACAGGCATTTATCAACTAAATTGTTTAAACTGTAACAGCATATATATACCTATCGGACAAACTGGCAGATCTATACGTAATAGGTATAATGAACATTTAAGATCATTTCGTTTAAAAAATGATCATTCAAGTTTTGCTTTATTTTGGTTTTTTATAAATGTAAAATAACATCAATCATATCAACGTAGATTTGCCCACACATACGAAGTTTTTCGTTTTTCCCCAACACGTATGAATAGTAAGTCATTGAAAATAATTTTATTTTCGTAGCCCGACATCATTTACATTTGTGAAGCTACAAGAAATCTTGGGAGAAACAGAATTTTTCCGTCTTAAAATACACAAAAAAATACGGTACACTGCACAATAGGGGATAAAAAATAGACGTATTTCTCTCGAGTGATGATGAAAGGAAAAATTTAATAGCACCAAGAGTGAAAGGAAAGCCTGTCATTTAGCATACCACCCCTGCTCTCGCCAGCCAAAATGCGAATATCTGGAAGGACGTCTTATCGTGCCTGTTAGCGGTAAAGGAGGAAGCCGACTGAAAATTACAAAACATTGCCCACGAATTGTATGTTTCAGAAAGTAAAACAGATCCGACTACATGCCTGGGATTTGTAACCTAGAATAATCCAAATAACATTATACACAATGTCACCATCATATAGCAAGGTATTTGTTACTTATTTGATCTAAAACGCGTAAATATGTCTATGTTGGAGCGCGTGTCAATGGATTGGGTTGGCAGGGACACCCCTGTTACAGCAATAAGTCACCTGACGAGCGCTTTGTAACCCGCAGCGATGCATTGATCTAACACAATGGCCACCGATCCCGATCAAACCGACGACGTCGGAACCAATACATCACAGCCGAAGTTGGTAGAAAAATCGGAAAATCCTGACTGACCGCAGTTTCCTCATCCTGATTCTTTTCTTTGCGAATAGTAGTATATTTAGAGCAGGTAAACGGTTATTTATCAAAAGTCTTCTTCGAAGTTATTTATCGTTAGGTCATGAAATAGATTTTATTTTCACTTTAGGGAAACAACTATATTTGGTTTTTGGTTATGTCTCTGTGCACGCTTCATAGACATATAAAATATGGAAGAAACTTGAAACCTGCTGGAGGACAGAAGGAACTCTCTGCTCTTAAGGAAACAGTCGTACGCAAGTTAAATTGTTTGCAGAAAACTGAAGGAATGGACATAAGATATCTGGTGAAGGGATACCTTGATCGATCAGGTAAGTAATGCTTTGGTTAATACAATCAATGAAATGTTGCAAGATGTTCGATAAACTGAAAAACCAAAGCTATCGCGAGAAAAGAAGATGACAGTTGCTGCTGGAAAAAGTGTGTCATCTGCAGACTTAGAAGCAGAAAATATTGCATCAACTTCTACTGGTTTCAATAATATACAACACAAGAAATCAAGAAAAAACAAGCTTCAATTGGTTGAAGAAGACAGTGAAGAGGAAATGATAGAATCTGAGATATACGACGAGGACGGGACAGGCATCACCAGAAGAATCCAACAAAGAGGACCCATCGCTTGAAGGTTATCCAGATTACGCTTTTTCTTCAAATGGTATTAACGTAGAAGATTTTGTGGGAGTTCCAAGTCAAAAAATGCGAAAAATATTATATAGGACAAATTACAAATATTGAAGACGAAGGCGTTATTACAGTCAATTTCATGCGACCAAGCAGGAAAATTAAAAATGGTTTCGTTTTCCCTCCAAAATCGGACATTGGAGACATTGAAAATGCCAAATAATTAAAACTAAACTTCGATGGGGAGGATTCCAGTTTCTGTCGGAAGACTGCTCTCGTACCTACCTGTAATGTTCAATTAGTTTGAAAATTTATTGCCAAATATTTTAGTATTAGTTTATTATTGCTAAATTTTGTTTTATTTTCAGTTTAATAGGAATAACAAGTTACTAATTATTATTATTTATTATAATTACTATTATTATTATGTGCAATTTTAGTTTGTTTCTAACAAAGTGTAACTTATTTTAAAGATTCTTAAAGTTTCTCTATGTAGTTTTTTAAAATGTTGTTTTCTGTCCCGTAGTAGGGTAAGGTCGGGTATATCGTACTTCCTCGTAAATCGTACCACCACCATCTTACTCGGAATAAAAATCTTTCTGTTACATCATTTAAAGGAAATTAAAAGCACGATTTTCTGTAGAACGTGAGTGTAAGGTTATGTTACGAATTTTCTTAAATTTGGTAAGTAAACGTATTATGATATTGCGACCTAATTTTTTATTTAGTGTTTGTGGCTGTTAGATGTTCAGAAATGTTCATTTTCGAGTTCGATTTAAGTTGAAAATAAAAATGAGTTCTTGGCGGGTAAATCGTACCTCTAATGGTTTGGTAAATCGTACCAGGAAAGGGGAAGAAATTTAAAAATTTTTCTGTGAAAACTACTATTAAAACGTAGTTAATATTTTCTGATTTTACTATTTGGTAGAAATTCATGATGAATTGAAAAATTACTACGCGTACTACCAATATAACGATTTATTATTATAACTTGACCGGTTTCAGAATTCACAATGATTCCATCATCAGAAATTTATAAATAAAAATTATTGTAAACAAATTATTATGACAGTTGACAAGGAAACTAAAATTGACAGAACAATACAAATAATAATGATATCCATGAAATAAGACAACTAGATAACTGAATTTCAGTATTTACCTACGAGGTATAAGAAAAACACAAAGGAAAATCGAATACCTCGTAGCTTGAAGGGAAAAAACATTGAATTTAAAGAAAACCATAATAGGAAAAAAACAATAAATTCAAAACCTTCAAGTGAAATATCAGAACTAAATAAATAAAATATCCATGGAATCTTGACAACTGCCAACTGCTAATCTTGTAATGAACTGTGTGGTCAAGTCTATGTGTTCTGTCTTGACAACTGCCAACTGCTATTATTAATTGTAATAAACTAAAAGAGAGAAATAAGTCAATAAATGTCATAATGGCAAAAAAGGAAATAAGTCAAGGATTAAGATGTTAGAGACTGTGGCTGAATAATTAATTCAAGAATCAATCATAATAATAACAATGATAATAGTAATATTGATGATGATGATGATGAAAACGATGATAATGTAAAAATTAAAAATAAAACAAAAAGGAAGAAACTAAATCCCATATTGCCAAATAACCTCGAAGGTCCATGGTTTATATGGGCAGCAAATAAACTGCAATTGATTCTTGAATTAATGTCATAATGGCAAAAATAGAACCTGTCCCATAGACACATGAGAATCATTTACAAAAGTTTAAATAAACTAGATTGTATTAAATCGACTTGGTCATTAAGTAAGTTACAATTTTTATCATTTTTATGTTTATAAATTTCTATAGACTAATATATCTAACTGATAACTCTTTACAAAATTAAACAATAATTTAGTATTCTCCGGAGGAGGGAATTGATGATTGTTATCAAAGAAATGATTAGCAAAACTTGAATGATCATTTTTTAAACGAAATGATCTTAAATGTTCATTATACCTAATACGTATAGATCTGCCAGTTTGTCCGATATATATGCTGTTACAGTCTAAGCAATTTAGTTGATAAACACCTGTGTGGTCAAGTTTATGTGTTTTGTCTTTACTGTTAAATAAAATATGTGATAATATATTTGATGGTTTAAATGTGGCTTGTATGTTGTTTTTTTCTTAAAATACTGGCAATCTTTTCAGAAATATTTCCGAAATAAGTAATTCTGCAAAATTTGGTAACTTTATCATTACATAATTTAGGATATATGTTGTTACAAGCAATTTTAAATTTTTTATTGTTAATGATTCTATTGATGGTTTCAATCTTAAATCCGTTATTTATTGCAATTGTTCTAATTATGTTTAGTTCTTTATTCAATTTATCCAAAGATAGCGGTACTGTAAAGGCCCTGTGTATCATAGAATTATAAGCAGAATTTTTTTGACAAAAGGGGTGAAATGAATTTGATGAAAGAGTAATATCTGTATATGTTGGTTTCCTAAAAATATCGAAATTTATTGTATTACATTCATTTATTAAAGTTAAATCTAAGAAATTAATTTTGTGTTCAGTTTCTATTTCTTTTGTAAATTTAATTTTTGGATGAATACTGTTCAAAAATTTTTGAAAATTGTCTAATTGTCTTGTTGTTCCTTTAAAACAAGCAATAATATCATCTACATATCTATACCAAAATAGAATATGTTTTTTGCCTAATTCTGAATTCATAATTTTATCTTCAATATTTGACATGAAAATATCTGCTAATAAAGGACTAATTGGTGAACCCATAGCAAGACCTAAGTTTTGAGTATAATATTTATTATTGAACTGGAGATAATTTTGTTCAATACAAAGTTGGAAAGCAGTAATAATATCATTTTTTATAACAATATTAGTATGAGTTTTATCTAAAATATTTTCAATTAATTTTAAGCATTCATTAGGAGGAATATTAGGGAACATATTTGTAACGTCAAAAGAAACCAAAAAAGACCCTGTTGGAATATTTTTATATTTGATATTGTTAATTAATTCTAAAGAATTTTTTAAACTAAATTTGGATTTAAAATTTGTTGTATTTTTGAATATATTATTAATGTTTTTAGCTAAATTTCTTGTGGGAGCATTAATATATGATACTACTGGTCTTATAGGTGCATTAATTTTATGGTTTTTGATAAGTCCGTATAATTTAGGGGCACAAGCATTCATATTAATTAATCTCAATTTTTCAAAATTATTATTAAAAATACTGTTGCAATTTTTTAACCAATCTTTTAGTTTTGT
Source organism: Xestobium rufovillosum (assembly GCA_963966045.1). Lineage (NCBI taxonomy): Eukaryota > Metazoa > Arthropoda > Insecta > Coleoptera > Ptinidae > Xestobium > Xestobium rufovillosum. The sequence goes on along the minus strand of OZ014492.1, from coordinate 48,252,592 downwards.
TTGAAAATGTTTTGTTGGATCTTTTTTCAGTTCAGTTAATTTTTCATTTTTAATAAAATTTTGCATCTTTGTTATATATTCATCTTTAGGTAAAATTACTATAGCATTGGATTTGTCTGCTTTCGAAACTATCAAATTATATTTATTAACTTTTTCTTTAATAGAATTGATTGTAATATTATCAGTTTTATTAATTTTATTATTGATTAAGATTTTGTACTGAAATGTATTATGAATTTTATTTCTAATATTCTGAGAATCATCGTCCTTTTTCAAAATTACTTCAATTTCTGAAATTAAAATTTCGGTTCTATTTATATTGTTTATATTGGGGGCAAATTTTGGACCTTTTGTTAGTAATTCTGTTTCATTTTTATCAAAAATTGTATTACTGTAATTGATAAATTTGGAACTAAATATTGGTTTCTTAGAATTGTTATTATAGATGTCAGTTTTATTATAATTTTGGATATAGTTCAAACTATCTAACTTCTTTCGTTGTGTAAGGTATTTTTTATGTATGATTTTACTAATATTGTCTCTGATCATGTCATCTAAACTGTCAAACTCTATAGCGTGTAATTTGTATGAAAGTTCAGAGTGTAAAACCTTGATGTAGTGATTTAATACGCATCTTTGTTTATATTGGCTTCTACATTCTTCTTTCAGCCAAACTCTCTGGGCAGCTTTAATTGCCTTCTCTTCATTCTTAAACATTCTTGATTGAACCAAATGTTTTGACTTATTTTTCTCTTTTTCAGTTTAAGCTTTTTGTATAGTCTTTCTTGAATTGCCGTGCTGGCATTTTTTATGTAGTTAATATTTTCTGATTTTACTATTTGGTAGAAATTCATGATGAATTGAAAAATTACTACGCGTACTACCAATATAACGATTTATTATTATAACTTGACCGGTTTCAGAATTCACAATGATTCCATCATCAGAAATGTATAAATAAAAATTATTGTAAACAAATTATTATGACAGTTGACAAGGAAACTAAAATTGACAGAACAATTCAATGTTTTTTCCCTTCAAGCTACGAGGTATTCGATTTTCCTTTGTGTTTTTCTTATACCCCGTAGGTAAATACTGAAATTCAGTGATCTAGTTGTCTTATTTCATGGATATCATTATTATTTGTATTGTTCTGTCAATTTTAGTTTCCTTGTCAACTGTCATAATAATTTGTTTACAATAATTTTTATTTATACATTTCTGATGATGGAATCATTGTGAATTCTGAAACCGGTCAAGTTATAATAATAAATCGTTATATTGGTAGTACGCGTAGTAATTTTTCAATTCATCATTACTATTAATACATTAACGGTACGATTTAAAAACCACCGGTACGATTTAGCCGACGACTTGACTAATGCAATGTTTTTTATTTTTTAGTTTTTACATAAGTATTCATTTGTCTGTGAAGTGTAATTATGTTTATAAGCTAAGTATTTGTCTCTTTATTTCCAATAAATAATATCTATAAATATAGCGCTTAAAAAACTAAAAATCGGTACGATATACCCGAGCTTACCCTACACCATAATTGGAGTGATTCTGGAAATAATGTAAAATACAAGAATCAGTCAGCGGATTTTTCCGATGTCCTTAATCGAGATGATTGCATGCCGTTACACGCGACTTTAGTTAGCAATTGCATTGTTAAATCAAGTCGACCTTTGCGTTGCTCTACCATTCTACTCCAACGGCAGTATTTTCTGAAACCGTTTCCCTAATCTGCTTCAGTCCGATACGGGCAATAAATTTGCCTTTATCTCCAGAATTTTAGTCATTGTAAACAGATAGTTTGTATGCTACAATTGAGCAGCAATTATCCGAGCGAACACTCATGCCTGATTAATTCTGCGGGACGCGTACCACTAAATATTCCAAGAGCCATTTGCCAATGGCATAAACGTCCAGGGTATTTTCCCGCAGCGCAAAAACCAGTGCTACAAGTCGCTGGAAGCGGGTTGCTAGTCGTGTGCAAAGTTAAAGATTCCGAAGGGTGAAATCATTTATTAGAATATAGAACGTTTAGTATCCGTTGACTTAATGTTCCGAATTTGAAGTTCAAAAGTTTTAGAAAACAAATTAACCATAATAAAAATGATTTTACATAGTACAGCTGTATTTCTTGTCAGGATCTTCCGAAATTATAAGAAAAGTAACCGTGGCGCGAAACAAGTCGCGCTGTATGAATTTATAAGCACTTCATTAAAGCGGGGATTGACGGTTCCGAATGAACACGCTCGAGAAGCACCCTCGTCATATCAAGTACGCAAACTGAAAGTAAATGAGCCCGCCTGCCGCTTGAATCTGGCGTAGTTTGGAAAGCACTAAAGAACTACGTGGCACAACATTAGCTAATTTTAAAGTCCTTTTCGCGGTGTTCCACCCAGCGAATGGGGTAGTTTTCGGGTCTCTACGAAGACGCGGCGTACATAGTAATTTTGTTGTGTCTTTTATCTTGTCAGAGGATTTAAGATTACTCAGAGTGGCTTTTATTTATAAAGTTCGGTTCTTCGACAAAATAAGATGCTCAAAGGAAAATACAGTTACAATGCTTTTCCGATAATATATCGTGTATGCATTGACGAAGGTATACTATGAGGCGCCGTTTGTGCCGTAAATATTTGTAGTAAAATAATTAAAAAGATGACAAAGAAAGAAGAAAAATGTACATGAAAAAAAAAGAAAATGTGTATTAAGGAAATATTTTTCAGGAATAAAAAAAAATCGTGGAAATATTTTTTTCACTCTCTGACAAAAAAAGATTTCACGGAAATTAATATTTTTTCTCTGGGAAAATTTTTGTCACTGGAAATATTTTTCTTAAGGAAAGATTCTTGCGCGCAAGGAAAAAAAATATTTTGTTGGCTGTGTAGATTTCATGGGCTGGTGAAATATTTTTTTCAGCTTTCGTTTACTCACGCATGATGGCGCTAATGTCTATCAGAGATCGCAATGCAGCAATGTTGCCACATTTGCTGGTACTTTTAATGCGATCTACTGTTATAAAATTTAAATGTTCTGGGTTGTAAATAGTTCAAGTGATTCAGATGATTCACGTAAGTACGTCTCATAACTAGGTATGTAAGACAAACATACCTACCAAAATCTGTGTTGTTTTTTTTTCAGTTACGGTGTATTCAGTTTAGTTCGTAAGTACGACATGTGCAACTTAGCTACTAAGGCAACTAGTAAGTTGCTCTATTAATAATGCACCTATCGCGTTTATATCCCAACTAGGTTTTGCCAATGCACAAATTTAAAGCGTTCTGATTGGTCAGCTGCATACGTAGAATGATTAAAAAAAAATGGAATTGAGCTGCGTTTAAAGGTTTCTAAAAATGTTAATGAGAAACTATACAAACCGTTAAAAAAGCAATAATACTATTTTTAATCATCATTCTACTTATTTTTTTTTTAACTTTACTTTGTCCAAATTCATCACAACAAACTGTAGTGGTAAAATTGGCACTTAGTTCTTAGTACCCAATGTAAATCCTCTTAACTACTTAAGTAGGTAGGTATTATTAATTTATTTTAGCATGTTAAAAATGGGTAATTTATAGAAACAGTAGAGAGTTCGCACTATGTGAGAATATATTTTTGTTCTTTAATTTAAAAATTTAGTTTATTGTGAAAATGTCTTTCATTCAAAATATCAAAATATGGTAGGTAATTTGGTAAAATTATTGCAATATTCCAGAGATTGGCAAAAACCAACCGTCCTTTATCTCATTTTAGAAAAAAAATATACAGAAAATTTGTTCCTAATTAAGAGTTATGCTAAAATTTCAATGAAAAGCACAATCTAAAAAACACAAAATAAGTAATTGTATTATTTTCTCATTAAGCAAATACGAAATATTAAAATTGTGGAGGTGTCAATTAAGCAGATATGTATTTTAAAATGAACAAAAATGAATAGAATTAATTACTTTTTATTTGAATTATAGTTGTTGTCAATAGAAGTTTGAAGTGAATGGGGACGTTTTCTCTTTGCCTCTCCTTTCTTCTTAAAATACGAATGATCATAGGATTTCTTGACAGGTCGACCACTCTGCAGACATTTTCTTCCACCGCACTTTATCCTTCTTCGTATCGTAATATGATATTTTGGATGAAGGACATTTTTACAATAAAATAAATTTTTAAATTAAAGAACAGAAAAATATTCCCACGTGGTGTGAACTTTCATATATGTGTTTCCATATGAGTGAATTTCCAGTCAGTTCCTGACGGTCCTTTTCCGAAAAAAACGGCTATTTCCAAATGTTTTTTTACTAGGTATGTTTTTACTTATGAATAATCTCTTGCATGCAGATGCAGCTGACCAATCAGAATGCTTTAAATTTGTGCATTGGCAAAACTTAGTTAAGATACAAATAAACGCGTACCTATCGGCAATCGAACGTGTTCGGTGCTCCATTCCATTCCATTCCATACCTTTATCTTGATTGCTTCATTGCTTATATTTTGTGTTCCCTGGTGCTGGTACATTAAACCTACAGAACAAAGCACTGCGCAACTGCGCTTATGAACTAAACTGAATACACTATAACTACTAAACAAATCCAACGTAGACGTTGGTATTTCTGTCATACCTAGTTAATGCGATGTACGTGAATTATCTAGTACATACCACCTAGATTATTTACAACACAGTAAAAATTTTGAATTTTACAGATTACAGTCCCACCCATCAGAAAATAATGGCAACATTGCTGGATAGCGATCCCTGAGTCACGTTAGCGCCATCATACGTAGGTAAACGAAAGCTGAAAAAAATATTTCACCAGCCCATGAAATCTACACAGCCAAGGAAATATTTTTTTCTTGCGCGCAAGAATCTTTCCTTAAGAAAAATATTTCCAGCGACAAAAATTTTCACAGAGAAAAAAATTAATTTCCGCGAAATCTTTTTTTTGTCAGGGTGAAAAAAATATTTCCGCGTGATTTTTTTTTTATTCCTGAAAAATATTTCTTTAATACACATTTTCTTTTTCATGTACATTTTTTTTTCTTTGTCGTCTTTGTCGTGCTACAGACGCATGATGAAGATACCGTGGATAGATAAGGTTAGCAATAGGGAAGTATTAGAAAGAGTTGGGGAAAAGCGAGAGGTATGGAAAACAATAAAGAGTAGGAGAGATAGGATGGTAGGACACCTTCTAAGACACGAAGGAATAGTTCGTGACATACTAGAGTCAGAGATAGGAATAAAAAGAGGTAGGGGTAGGCCTAGATTAGACTACTGCTCTCAAATAGTTAGGGATGTAGGATGTTCTACTTTTAGGGAAATGCGTAGGTTAGCTCAGGATAGAAAAGAATGGAGGTACGCGTCCAACCAGTCTTCGGACTGAGAACCTTATGATGATGATGATGATGATGTCTTTTTAGTTATTTTACTACAAATACTTATGACACAAACGGCGCCTCATAGTATACAGTGTAAACGGATTAAATATTTGAGTGCATCATGAATTTTTACATCAGACTTCTGGTCTTTTAAAGAAAAAACTAAAAATGTTTATATCGCCGAAAATTTCAATTTAATTTCTACTCTAACAACTACATATTTCAAATTCAAAGATTCAGTTTTCAAACTAATTTAAATTTTTTATCTGTTTTGTCTTTGTTGTTTTTAATGATTTTTCCTAAGAAATTATTTGTTTTCAAAGCTAGTTTGTAGTTGAATTTTTTGAAAAGTGGGTTTAGTTGATTAATTTTTGGTCCGGAATATGTCAGAGATTTATAATTATTATTGGTTGAGTTATCGAAAATTGGATAAACTCATTTTATTGCATTATATTTTCTTTTCTTTGATAAAATGCCATTGACCATGTCCAAATTATAGCCGTTGTTGACTGCAATTTGCTTAATCACATTCAATTCTTTTTCACATTTATTAGGTTTAAGTGGGATATTTGTTAATCTATGTATCATACTTTTGTAAGCAGCTAATTTGTGTTGGACAGGGTGGTTTGAGTTATAATGAATTGTTACATCGGTGTGCGAAGGTTTGTGAAAAATTGAAAACTTATGTCTATTGTTTACTTTGTTAATTGTTAGATCTAGGAAATTTATCGCATTATCTTTTTCTAATTCCATTGTGAAATTTATATTGGGATTTATGTTATTCATGAAATCTAAGAATGAATTTAATTGTCTGTCCGTTCCTGTAAAACAGGCTATTATATCGTCCACATACCTAAACCAATACAAGAATTGTTTACTAAGTTTATTGTTATGAATATGGGTTTCTATCTGGTCTATAAATATCTCGGCTAATGAGGGACTCTGAGGGTTTCCCATAATAAGACCTGCTTTGCAGCTGTAGAAATTGTTATCAAATTGAAAATAATTTTGTTCTAAACAAGTGGATAACAGATTTAAAATTTCCAAATTTTGTACTACGTTTTGGTTTTTTATTTTCTAATAATTTAAAAAAATAAATTACATCAGGTGCTGCCCGGAAGAAATTGGACAGCCTGTATAACCGGAAATAATCTTAATTGCACCCCATTGACAAAGCATTCTAAAAGCACCGGAAAATAAGCAGACATACTCTGTAATACATAAAGTGTAGATACAGTTTTTAAAATTGATTTTTAAAGACACACTTGACATATTCAAATGCAGAGAGCACGTGACTTGATTTTCCGATATTTTAGCATTTCCACTTCTTTTCGTAAATATGTATAAGTGCAGCAGTATAAGGATAAGCGAATAGCTTACGATTCGCGAGCGTGCATCTTTGAAAATTTAAAGTAAAATATGTAGAAACGACGCTTCACGCTTCTTGAGCAGCTTCGCGGAGGTGCGAATTTGGTCTCTGTATTCCTTGAAATATTTAAATCTGATCTCTGAATCCAGGTTTGCTTTATTTATATTTCGGCTGCAGAATCGAAATTGGCGGAGCCATCTACCGGGGAGCGGGTAAAAGGCGATCGTTAATTATAACGAACGGATCTATAATATTGTTAAAAAGTTGATAGTGGTTTTTAAATTTTTGCACCTTACGTTTTTTATTAAATATATTTGATAAACTCGTATTAGGCAATGTTTATTTTTTTTAATGATTCTTTTTGCTGCTCGTGTACTCTGAATTATTGTAATTTTTGAGCTGCGGGGTTCAAGTTACGAACGCCCTGTTTTATCCTTAATTCTCGCTTGCGATTCGCAATAAGTCCCGCATACCTCCTCGACGGCTCCCCGTAAGAAATCCGGGTCCTGTCTGATTATAAATACCATTAATTCCTGAAAATTTCTCCGCAATACACTCCCTTAATTAATCTCAAACTTTTCCCGCCGCCAGAATAAATGGTTACATTAATTCTTGTTTGGAAGTGATAGATACGTATTTGATATAAACTCTGGCGGACAAAACGAAGTTGAGCAAAAGGAAACAGGAGGGGCAAATTTCAGATATCAAAGAGTAAACTAAGAAGTAAATCTCGTACATCTAAATCCGACAAGAGACGCCGGTGAATGTAAGAAGGCGTCGAGTCGGCTACGCTGTTGGAAATAAAACTATTCGCTTGGGAGATTTCGCATACTGAGAACCGAGGAATGCTCGAATTCGATGGACAACTTTAATGCCGCGGCGTCGAAATCGAAAGGCCCCAGGTCAATAATTGTAAAATGTACCGTGGCCAAGCTTCTACGAAGATTAATTTAACATACATACTAGAAATACAGCAGTTTATTTTCTCTACACAAGTTATGGTGGATTCTATATTAATGTGGAATGCTTCGCTTGCGTGTCCGGTTCAGTGCCTCAGGTTTACCCGCTTCCATTGTTGAAGGTAGCCGATACACAGCAATCTGAAGACTATAAAATCACATCATTGTTCAACCATCATCATCATAAGGTTCTCAGTCCGAAGACTGGTTGGACGCGTACCTCCATTCTTTTCTATCCTGAGCTAACCTACGCATTTCCCTAAAAGTAGAACATCCTACATCCCTAACTATTTGAGAGCAGTAGTCTAATCTAGGCCTACCCCTACCTCTTTTTATTCCTATCTCTGACTCTAGTATGTCGCGAACTATTCCTTCGTGTCTTAGAAGGTGTCCTACCATCCTATCTCTCCTACTCTTTATTGTTTTCCATGCCTTTCCCCAACTCTTTCTAATACTTCCCTATTGCTAACCTTATCTATCCACGGTATCTTCATCATGCGTCTGTAACACCACAGTTCAAACGCTTCTACTCTTTTTCTATCCGCTTCTCCTATTGTCCAAGTTTCGCACCCGTATAATGCCGTACTCCATACATACGACTTTAAGAGTCTCTTCCTAGTCTCTATATTAACCGTTCTCGAACATAACAGTTGTTTCTTTTTGTTAAATGCAACTCGTCCCTGCGCCATTCTTCGTTTTATATCTTTAGTGCTCCTACCGTCTTGGGTTATTTTACTTCCTAAGTAGCAGAAATCCGCGACCTCCTCTATCTTCTCATTTCCTATTTGTATTTCAATTTTAGTTCTATTTTCACTCCATCTACATACCAAAATTTTAGTTTTCTTTTTATTGATTTTCATGCCGTAGCCCTGTGTCAAAACTGCTTCCATTTCATTCAAAGCCGCTCCTAATTCTTCTTTGCTAGATGCTAACACTGCTATATCATCCGCAAATCTGAGCATGTTAATAGTTTGGCCCTGTACATTGATCCCTGAGGCTGTTCTTTCCTTAACAATATTAATCGCATCTTCGATATATAAGTTGAAAACTAGAGGTGACAATGCACATCCCTGTCTCACTCCCTTCCGGATATCTACTTCCCTTCGTTCCTGCTCACATTCTATAACTGCCTTTTGCTCTTTGTAGAGATTATGTATTATTCTTCTGTCCCTGTATTTCATCCCTACCTTTCTCAGCACTTCGAACATCTTCCCCCATTTTACGTTGTCGAAGGCTTTTTCTAAATCTACAAATCCTATATATACGCTCTTTCTCTTTTCTATCGTTTTTTCTATAATTACTCGTAAAGCTAGAATGGCCTCGCGCGTTCCTCTATTTCGTCTAAATCCGAACTGATCTTCTCCTAATATTTCTTCCGCCTTTTTCTCCATCCTTCTTTGCACAATTCTAGTTAAAATTTTTGACGCATGGGAAGTTAAACTGATAGTTCTAAAATTTTCACATCTATCCGCGCCTTTCCTTTTTGGCAAAGCTACCATGATGTTCAGTTTGTAATCCTCTGGAATCTCGCCTGTCAGGTATATGCGACTAACTAATTTAAATAAACGATCTATTACCTCTTGACCTGCGCACTTTAAGATTTCTGCCTGCAAGCCATCTATACCTGGTGCTTTATTATTCCTTAAACTTTTTAGTGCTATCTCAAACTCTTCTCTCATTATAGGACTCCCTAGGTTATCCCCTTCTACACTGCTTTCACTTTCTAATATATCTTGCACTTCCTGTCCCGCATATAAGTTTCCTAAATATTCTTTCCACCTATCTGCCTTCTCCCCGCTTTCGATTAGGATATCTCCTGCCTCATTCCTAATGCTTTTGGTACTAGATCCAATTTCTCTAAAATTTCTCCTAATTATTTTATATGCTTCATCAGTCTTTCCTATTTCGAACTTATTTTCCACTTCTTTGCACTTATCATCGATCCATTGCTCTTTCGCTTTCCTACATTTCCGAATAATTTCCCACTTGATCGCCTTATATCTTTGTTTCCCTATTTCATCTAACCTATTTTTATATTTGCGCCTTTCCTCTATTAGACTCACAATATGTTTTGTTATCCAGGGTTTCCTACTTTCATTCTGTTTATGACCCAAAATATCCCTAGCTGAGGAAACTAAACTATTTTTAATGCAATTCCATTCTTCCTCTATGTCCCTAACAATATTTTCGCCCGCGCCCTTTAGTACTTCGTTTGTCTTTTTCTCGAACTTATCGCGCGTATCATCATCTTTTAGTTTCTCTGGGCCAAGATACCTTCTTCCGCTTCGTTTTTTCAAAATCTTAAATTTAAGATTGGCCTTCATAACGACTATATTGTGATCACTATCTATATCTGCTCCTGGATAACTTCTACAATCCCTAACTTGATTTCTAAATCTTTGCCTAACAAGAATGTAATCTATTTGATATCTCCCTAGGTCTCCTGGCATCTTCCACGTGTAGCGTCTCCTAACATGATGGTGAAATAGAGTGTTCGCGACCGTTAAGTTATGTTTATCGCAGAACTCTATCAGTCTCACTCCCCTATCGTTCCTATTGCCTAATCCAAAGGGACCAACTATTCCGCCGTCTCGCCCTGTGCCTACGACTGCATTGAAATCTCCTATAATTATTAAATTTTCGTGTCCTCTCACAAAATCTAGCACATGTTCAATATCACTATAAACTGCCTCTACGACCTCATCACTGTAGTTAGAAGTGGGCATATATACCTGTATTATTACTGTTTTTACAGGTTTCGAATCTAACCTAACCATAACTACCCTGTCACTTTGCTGTAAGAAATTTTCCACACTCTGCCCTACTTTTTTCCGCATAACAATTCCTACTCCCGAATTTCCTCCTACAGATCCTGTGTGTATTACTCTAAAATCTCCGCTCCAGAAGTCTCCGGCTTCTGGCCATCGCACTTCACTAATACCTACTACGTCTAATGCTAACCTATCCATCTCAATTTTCAAATTCTCTAACTTTCCTACTTGTTTCATGCTTCTAACATTCCACGCTCCGACTCGTGAGATGTTACACTTATCATTTCTGATGACTCCCCCCGAAGCAGTCCCCGCCCGGAGATCCGAATGTGGGACTATTTTACCTCCGGAATATTTTACTCCAGAAAGTGCCATCATCATAAATTCGAAGTACGCTGTACCAGGGATATAATAATGTGGTGGTTTCCCGTTGCCTTCCACATCGCAGTAGTGTGTATCACAGTGCCATACCGACCCTCACGATCTCTGCCACTATGATTACTGAAAGAGCTGCTGCCCCCTTTCAGGGACTTGATTTAGTCTGGCTTCTCAAATAAAAACCCCTCCAATATGGTTAAACCTATGGTTCGGCTCTTTAGATCATTGAAGCGCGCAAGCCATCCCACCCGTCCCAGTATTACTAGAACTGCGTCAAGGTACAAGTCCTGTTCAACCAGTTCGCCTAAATTTTAGGGTAGCGTTATGTTGGTTTTATCAAGTGCTTTGCTATACCTAGGTTTTGGAAGAAAAGTCAATGAAAAAAGACGGCATTACAGAGTCGTATTATTATTTATTTCGAGATTTATTTAGGTTTCCTAAAATTTCTGTCAATAATAATGCCAAAGTCACTAATATTTTTGGATTGCAAGGATGCCTTTGTTCATTTTTTGAAGTTTTTAAATTGTCTGGGTTCAACTAGAATTCTGTTATTAATTTTAAATAATGAAAACCTTCTCTGACGTCACAATTGAAAATTAATACTTCCTGAACTAGCTAAATTATCAGTATTTAACATAAATCTTTGGTATTATTTACCCGCGAATTGTAGGCTAGGATTTGATTTAATAATTTATTATTTTATTAAAAATTTGCCCCTAAATAATGCATTACAATTATATTATAAATTTTCCGATATAAGATTTAGCACGCCTCGATAGTACATTAATTTCCTTTAAAATAAAGAACATGCGAAAACGCGCTTGCCATAAAGTTTCAGGTGAACACGCGAGGACTGTTCAAGGGAACCAACATTAATAAAAAATGCAAACGTGCCATCATGAAACGTGTTTTATCGCTGTGCTTTTGTTTAGCTAAAGAATAATTGCGGCCTCGTTTTTTGTGAAAAATTATGTTTACTTTATATTCTGGGGTGCGACTCTCGGGAGAAAATTGACCCCAGGAGCGCGGACAGCTACTCTGTAAACAATTTGGGGCAATTCTTTACGTTCTGTTACAACTTAGGTACAGGATTGGTAACATAAATTTTGAGAGGAGGCTGTTGTTTGAGAAAGGGCTTCATAATTGTTTGTGTAATGTAATTTTTGCTGGAAAAATTCTCACGTCTTGACCCTTGAAGAGGGTATAATATTTAAAATACTTTCTACTATTATTCATAATTGATTGCATTTATTACATGGAATAAAATTACGTGCCAATTTGTACTGTTAATTAATTTGTTAGTTTTAGCCTTGCGACAGTCTTGTTTTCGGCTCCTGCACATTTCCCAATAATAATGAGTGCACGTACCGAAAACAAGACTCTCGCCTAATGCATAAATTATGTATGCATTGGGGAGAGTCTTGTTTTCGGTACGTGCACGCGTTGTTATTAGGAAATGCGTGCACGTACCGAAAACAAGACTGTCACCAGAATGGAACTAACAAATTAATTAACAGTACAAATGGACGTAATTTTATTCCATGTACCTACCTAATAAATTTTTGTGCCATGTTTCATACAAAATTTAAATTCCCGACGCACCGTGTATTTCAATACAATACGCAACAACAGAAAACCTTCAAAAGCAATAGGCGATGTAGAAAAATGATTGAAAGCTTGACAGACTGGGAGTAATTGCAAATGAAATACAGCTGAACATCTGCCTACACAAAGTACGTAACTGATAAGTACGATATTGAAACAAATGTAGGTAATGAAATATGAAGACTTATGGAATATTAATTGTGAGTTACAACCACGAACTTCCTTGGTTTATTTGAATTATTGGAGAAGCAATAATTATAATATATTTGTTATGTATTCAGTTTACCTGTTTACAGTTCCATTCAATAGTATTTAAACATTTAAAGTATAATTAAAGAATATGCCCTATAAACTGAGGTACCTATTCTAATTTTCTTACCCATTTTCTGTCCGATTCAACTCGACCGTAAAATTTTTGCAGACAAAAAGACGGCAGCCGAACCGGAAGACATTATGAAGACAGTAAATTTTTCAGGGAAACTGGCAAAAACTTAATTTCTTGCCGCCCTCACAGAGGGCTGTTTCGGTAGCGGTAAGAGACGAAACAAGCCGCACCCTCCTTTAAATGCAGAAAGGAATAACAATAAATAATCGTTTTTTATCGCGAATTCCGACGTTTAAGATTTAGGAGCTACATTCCGTTTTTAATTCAGACGTCAGTATTGCGCGAGGAAAGGACGGCTCGTTTTCATTTAATTTTAATCTTTTAATCAGGAAAGTGTTTGACGTTTATTATGTTAAACCCATCGGGGGCACGCTCGACGAGAGACAGCCGGATTTATTGCGAAGAAGCTGTTTTTCTTCTCGCTAATTATAATTTTATGCGGCTTAGAAATTAAAAAGGCTGAATTTCGAGAGTCAGTTAGTAGTGGAGTAAATAATGAGTAAAATTGTGTCGTTTTTTTTGATGAGCTTAGAACAAGATCAGACCCAGTGGGTATTGTCAACAACAGCATTATACACATAGGAATTCAAAATACGACACTTTTTAGCGGTCACCACATTTTTTATTTTTAAAAAACTATAAAATTGTTAATTTTTTAAAAGTCATGCTTTTTTGCATATCTACTGGCATATCTCAAAAACGAATTGAGCTATCGACGTAATCTTTTTTTTTTGTTTTAAAGCACACACCTATGCTTCTTTAGATGTATAATAATAATGGTATTGTTTTTTAAATAAATGATAAAAACGCCGATGATCTTGGACGTTCAGAAACTATGCAGGTAAATTTTCATTAATCGAGAAACTTTTTTGTTTTGAAAATTTTTATATAACATGATGCGAAGGAAATATAGCCAAAAGGCCGAAAAAGTTTTTATAAAAAAATCTCGGAATATTTTCAATAGTTTTTATAATATGATTTTTTTAGTTTGGAGGGTAATATCTAAGTTTGCGCGCACGGAGCAATAATAGTGGGTAATGGTTCGGCACCTTTAATTTTGTTGTGTTTATTGCCTATTTTCGGTTATTGATCTGAAATGCTTGGGCATCTCAGATACAAATTATTAAAGCCTGACCAAGTTAAAAATGGACTAGTGCCTTTAAAATATTGAAAGAGTTTCCATGTCAAGTTTATTTTTGTAAATATTTCATCGTTTTTTTGTTAAACTCAAAGGACGACTCTGGTCGTTCCGGAGGGCTAAAAAAGGGCAATATGTGTCGAAAGGGAAAATCATGATCTTCTAAGCTTCATGAATAAGGACGTTTTCTAGGTATATTTTCACCTATAAATGTAATGTTTTCTAAACGTTGCTGAAATACCACCATACCCACGCAATGAGTAGTATTTTTTCCTTGGATTGTGTCCTCATTTAAATCAAAATTATCTATACTCGCGTGTGTGTAATTTCGGATTCTATTACCAACAACTTCTACCTGGACGTACATAAATTTTGTCATTACTAATTCTTTGTTTGGCAATGTTGATTGTTAAAAATTGTCTAATATCGTTATAAGTACAACTAATAACAATTTCAGATAGGAAGTTAAAAAGTTGTCTACTTCGTAGTAAATGGTGTACACATAAGCCTAATCCAAATTTAATTTTTTTTTATATAACTTGACGAACAATGCCATAATAAGATTGCAAGGAATAACAGCTTTTTGATTTATATTTTTTTCTAACGTTATAACTATCATCGTCGATAAGCCAAGATATAAATTGTAGCAACATATTTGGTACTTGCTTTGTAAACTCATTTTGATTAATATCATGAGGAGTTGAGGAACAGGAAAATTTGTTCGTGAAGAACTGAAATTGTGTTTTTTAAGAATTCCAGCTGCTTGATGCAAAATTTCGTATTCATTTTGATAAACTTTTTCCTTACAGACATCATTATTAGCAGTTTCAGATACACTTTGCAACCATTCCAATATCGCCCCTCTTTTTGGCCGCTTTGATTATATATACATAAGTACTTTTTCCTGTCCTCTCAAGAGATTAAGATAAATTGGCTATTAGTACATATTCTTAAAAGTTTCTATAATTTTTTATTGTACGCTATCCGGTTTCCTATTTTTATATTTTAAGTGTATTTTATCCAAATATAAGTCAGCAAACAAAAGTGTAGACTGTAGGCACCTCAGTAATTTTTTATTCTGAGGTAGGCACTCACAACCTCACTCTCGACCTAACCCAAAAAAATGATCAGTTTGGAACTTTTTTATTTCATATATCAGTGGTATATTTTTATGCAAATTAATGTTTAATTTAAATCAGAATTTTTCGAGTTTTATTTTTGTTTATCTTTTGACTGACGAAACCCCTAAAATAATAAAAATAAATAAAAATAAATACGATCTGCAAACTTGTTTGTATAAATGTTAATTTTTGCCTTTTCTTTGTCCCTTTTTGATTGCAAATAAGGCACGTTTCACGTATTTTAAATGGTTCCATGTTACCCCTACTTTTTGAAGAACCCCGAATGTCTCGCGGAATGTTTCTGTCTCCGTCCGAGCTATTACTAATTTAGCAAACCATCTCAATGTTGTCCTTGCTGGTATAGCCCTTTCTGCAGCCTTTATGATATTTTACTTTAATTTTTCCGTTTAAAATATCATTCTTGATTGCTAAAATTTTCTGTCCAAAATCATCTTTTCTCAGTTCCGCAGCCCTATATTATTGTCTCTAAACCCCACTTCCAAGGCTTATGCACAACAAGTTTATCTTTTTCCTCCACAACTTCACCACATATTAATAAGCACTTCATTTTAATATTTAGCTCATATATCTTAAATATTTTTAAGCAGTAAAAATGAAAGAACTCGCCACTAACAATACGAGCTACATGTGTAAATAAATAGTATATTATACACGGATGATTACAAAACTCGCTCGCTTCGCTCGCTCGTGTTGTAAACTTCATCCTCGGTAATAATAGCATCATTATAACGAGTTGTATACTATACTTTGTCCACGACTATCAAAACAGATTCCCAGAAAGAATTTACCTTCATTTCCCTTCTCCAGTGTAAGAAAGATTCATACATATGCTCTTAGGTATAATTTTCTTGGTTTTTTGGGCAATGAATCTAATGAGGCAAGTTCTGCAGCTTCTTTTATTGCTGGTGCTGTTAAAGAAATCTTGTTTTCACTCTCAATACTCATTATATCTTCTTTTTTAGAATATGCATTTCAAATTAAAAGCAAATCATGCTGATTTGACGTTTCAATTTGAACTGACACATATCGCGATCGCGGCCTACTAAATAAATGTAAAAAAGGGTCAAAGCGATGTTCCTATTGGTTTAGTGAATAATATTAATTATTCACTGCAGTGATTAATGTATCTAATTATGATTAAAGAAACACAAGTATAAAGAGTATGTTGTAAGATAGTCGTGGACAAAGACTATTTATTTCTTTCATGTTATATCTCGCACGCGTCGATATTGTCATCGGTCGCTCCTTATTATTAGCCGATATAAAAAATCATAGCGCCTAAACTGCAAGTTACAACAACAATAAATTATGCTGCCAAAAACTTTTTTGGTCTTTTGGCGGCATTTCCTTCGCAGCATGTTATATAAAAATTTCCAAAACAAAAAAGTTTCTCGATTAGTGAAAATTTGCCTGCGAAATTTCTGAACTTCCTAGGCTATCGACGTTTTGGGCATATTAAAACAAAAAACAACAACCAATACTATGCTTAGAAAGATCGCCTAAGTGTGTGTTGTAAAACAAAGAAAAGATCATGTCGATAGCTCAATTAGATACCTAGATATTAGAGTAGATATATAAAAAGCAAGGTTTATAAAAAAGGTACGTATCCACACTTTTTTGGGAATAAAAAATTTCGTGACCACAAAAAATGTCTTGTATCTTGTGATTTCTCATAAACAATGACCTAACTAATAAAATGAGATATGTCTCAGTTTGTTCTAAGATAAAAAAATAAAATCGAGAAGGAAGCGACTTTTTTTCCTTGGTTTTTACTCCACTATAACGACGATGAACGTTTGTAAACCAATTTTCATCTGCCAGAAAACGCCGAATTAAACAGAAAAAAATTATAATCGTAAAAAAATTTGAATTATTTGCGAGGTAAGTATGGCACATAATTTAGAAGTTTCGTGAATGTGATAGACATTTGCAGATGTCGGTGAGCTATTTTGTCGGTGTACAAGGGTAATAAGGAATTATTTTATTTTTAATACCACAGTTTAGTTTGTATACGTATATATTTACAATTGGTACGTGGTTACATTACCATGAAACTATTTTCTGTTTAATTTCTGCCGTGCACTTACTACGATTACCGCTTTAATTATTGAGCCAACTATCTGCTATCGTTCTAAAAGTTAATTTCAGATTTTGATCGCGCCAGCACATTTTCCATATAAATTAACAGGGTGTTTCTGCATTAGCCAGCCATATGCACACCTCGACGCGCCAATGTTTCAGGCAACTTCCCCTACGTGTGAACGATGACAGATGGGGAACGGAAATTACGTTGCCACTGTACCGAAGCACAAAGTGATCGCTTTTTATATATTGTTGATAAACATGGAGCTTTTGTTTCAGGGCGGCGATGTCGTTCAGGAGAACATATCGGCGAACGTTACGGACGACACAGTCAGTTTAGAGTTTCAAAGGTCCGACGGAACTCTCGTTACACAAGTGATCGATTTCAGAAATGTGAGTAAAGTTTTGATGCTACATCTCAGTTGAGTTCTTGTTGTTGCGAGAGTGATTGAGTACTATGAAACTATTCCGGGTTTCGTTTGTACTCGCCACAAATACATTAATTTTAATCAATAAATTCCGTTTTCATTGACAATTTTTATTAGTGAAATTATCGCTGTAATTCGGTGATAATTGCATTTCTCTTTTTGTACAGGAGGGAAATATTCGAAATAATGACGCTTCATTGCCCAATTTATACTTATGCTGAGGTTATCATGATTTATTCGTCTTACAACAAAGTGGCAATTTTTCAGGGTGCTTTAGGTGATACCGACTGCAACAATATTTGTATACAACACACCCCGATAGATGTACGTGCTTTTATATTAAGTTTTATTTCGCAGGAAGGATAAAATTTGCATAATCAGGTTAGTGGAAGTGTTCAGAGTTATTTGGTTATCGTGAGAGCATGTTATGCGGAAGTCTGCACGTTGTAGATATCCTGAAATTAATTTACGAGTAGGTTCGTAGATGGTGTATTGGAGCCCAGGAATTATGTAGGATTTATTAAAAAGGACAGGATTGGATGCATTGGGAGAATACATAAGAAGATACGTCATATTTTGTATTTCTGTTTCGAATTCTGCATTACTAATTATATCTGGTAAAATCTGTTAAATTGTTGAGTGCATATTTGTTTAGGTATCAAGAAGGGTGGAAACCTGTAGCATCTACCTCCAACTCAAGATATCATCATAAGACGATCGATTGATTAAACAAACATTTCACTTACAGTTGCCTTTCGACAATTTACCAATTCCTAGTAAGAATATCGTCACCTTGTGTCAAAGAAAAGCATAGTACTCAACTGAAGGAGAAATAGTTGCACTAATTCCTATCTCCAATATCAGCTTGAAATTCAGGAACTTTGATGCCCTGAAACCACCATAGGAATTCAAGTTTAGGATCGATTTCGCTACCTTTCGGCCCTTACAAACCACATTCAAGTAGTTAACTAAAACATTTTGATTAAAATTTATTGATTTATTACAGTAAATTCATATTTTTTGCTTTGGCCACATATAAAAATAAGAGCATTATATTTTCAACTCGCTATCCAGTAAAGGATGCGAAAATAAAACCTGGAAAAACCAGGTTGAAACGTAATACATTAAAATGATAAATAACACAAACTCAAAGTTAATAATTCAAAATTAAACTGGTTGAGAAGCAGGCGCGCACTGCCAGCTAGGATGTATATAAATCACATCAAACGGCAGAAATATTTCTTTTTTGTTATCCGACCGTTTGAACATCCAAATAAAACAAAATGTGTTTTCGGGATCGTAAAGTATTGTGGGTATACGCAAAATTGCTCGCAGGGGGGAGATGGTGGAAAACAGAAAATTTATGGGGTTATAAGGACTTGCTCGATTTTTGTGCTACATAAAATAAGGTTTTAGATTTCGTAGTAAAAAAGGTGGCAGTAACTTGTCACTGGTAGAATCAGTAGTATAAAATTGTTTGATACGAAAATCACTTTGAAATTGTACTAAATGTATTGTACAAATACACAAATACATCTAGGTATACCTACTTTAAATAGTAGATACCCAAAAAGAAGACGACCAAACAAAATGATGTTTTCTAGATTAAAATCAAATTTAGTTCACTATGGGTCATTCAATAAAACTAGAAACAAAATTTATAATAAATAAAATAGGGAAGAGGAAGAAACTGGTGTTTCCAAAACAAAAGTTTAAAAAATATGAAAAAAGGCAAATATAGGCCTATAAAATTCAAATTATTCACCATCTCTTCCCGGGAGATCAAGAAAGAAGGCTTAATTTTTGTAGGTGGTACCTAAATAAAATTCAAGAAAATCCAGAATTTGAGAGGTCTGTAATTTGGATAGATGGAACTCACATAAGCAGCGTAGGATTATTTAACAGGCATAATGTGCGTCACTGGTCTGATACAAATCAGCATCAAACTTTTGAACGTCAGAGGCAAGGACGTTTTGGATTTAACGTTTCGTGTTTTATTTTGGGTGGTCAACTAGCAAACCAAATTTTTGACGGAAACTTAAAGGGATTGAGATACATTAATTTATTGAATATTAACTCGGAGGCGATAATGGAAAATGTTCCGTTAATAAACATAAACAGGGTATATTTCCAACAAGATGGTGCCCCTACACACAATTCTGCAATAGTTAGAAATTATTGTGGCCTGCAAGATCACCGGATCTGAGTATATTAGACTTTATTGTTTGGGCATTTTTAAAAGAAAAGATATACATACAAAGATACAACAATCAAGCCGAGCTAGCAGAGGCAACACATGCAGCTTTCCGATGTTTGCAAGCCCATCATATTTTTAGCTTCCTAGCCGAGCTAGGTAGCTATTATGATAGTCGTTTTTTGACCATGGTGTTTTTTCATCAAATGTGGACGTTTCAGGTCATTCTAAGACTTTTTGGCAAGGGGGCACATTTCCGTCCGTATGTATGTATGGGTGTGTGTGTGTGTGTATGTATATATGTCTGTTGGCACTTTTGCGGAAAAACGGCTCCACAGATTTTGCTGAAATTTTGCATACGTATATCAGAGATGGTCCATAGGAAACTGACGGAGTGGTTTTTTTAAAGCACTTTTGAGCCAAGATATGGCGTCATCGAACTTTTTTTTCAATGAGACCGTATATATTTTTGTATGGCATCGGATAGAGGGTATTTTTCGCTACACGATGTGCGAAAATCGTAATAGGTTGTATAAGGAAAAAATTGAGAAAAAAAATAGTTCAGTTGTCGCTGTGGCTAGGAAGCTGTTCTGTCAATGCATTGACAACTAGTTTAAATTAATGCCATCAATCTATTAACTAAAAGATGTAGATTATGTGTTGAAAAACATGGCAATCAATTTGAGCAGTTCCTATAACGTTAGTTTTTCCATTCTCACAAAATAAAATGACACTTTTAACACTAACATCATAAATAACTATTAGGTATGTACCTACATCGGGGGGGTAATCACTTATGCAATATGCGGGACACTTGTGAATGCAATAAGTTGTAATAAGTTGCAATAAGTATGCAATAGGCTGCACTAAGCATGCAATAGGTTGCAATAACTTGCAATAAGTGTGCAATAGGTTGTAATAAGTATGCAATAGTTTGCAATACGTATGCAATAAGAATGCAATATGTGGGAAATGCCGTGTACTCTGCATCCAATAACGTGCTAATGTCCTAATTAGAGATTTTGAAAATTTTATTGAAATTTTTCATTGAATTTTTTCGAGAATTCTTACGATTGGAAAATATATGAATATTTAAGTATTGATTGAATGTAATACCTGCTGGCCTACTTACAGACAAAATAAGAACCTTTTACATCCAGCACCGAAGAGGTATTTATATTATTGTTGCCCCATTATTGCTGGCTACAGGGGAATACCCTAAAATGTAACGTATTTCAAAATTGAACAAGTTTATTCGTGACTAAAATTACAAATGACTATGCACCGATTTTTACAGCAGTGAACAAATAATTAAGATTACATTAAACAGTAGGTAATAAACAAAAAATAATAAGTTTAAACATATATAGTAATAACGGATTTTCTTTAAACAAATCCCTTTTGTGACGAAGACCATACAAATGCATCCAAAGTAAAATTATTTAATCTACAATAAACTTTAGAATAAAAAAAACTGGGTGCGTGGTCGCCACATGGGATAGAAGTGAAACTTCAACGTTATTAGAGGAATGAAAAATTTGTAGGGTAAACAGATGATTGGAGTGTATGCATTTATGGTTTCAAATATATCTTTATTCATCAACTACCATGTCTTCACTCAAATCTAAAACTCATTAATTCATAGACTATCAATCGCACTTCAAATACACAAAAGATCGATAATAAATATTGTCCGTATCAAAATAATAATAATGAAAGAATAAATGGAATTTTAATGCTTCTAACCAAGCGCTTTGTGGCGTCACGAGAACTGAAACGCTGTGTCCTCGCTTTACTGACACTAACTTGCCTGAGAGAAACAGCGCGAAACATGAGACAGAGCGTGGCTAAAGAGTGGGGCGTTCGATATTCCCTTTCTCCTCTACCCGTCTTCTCAGACTGCTCCCCTCCATTCGCTTCACTTTTCGTGACGCTCGCATTTGCCAACACAGGAACTTACTCTACCGAGACAAAAGAAGTTTCACTTCAAAAAACGGCAGCAAGCTGCGGATATCTCGAGTACAGAGCCGGCGCGTTAGCCATCCGAAGACGGAGGGAGTTGCCTGACACCTTAGAATTAACGTAGAAATAGTTAACAACACGTGTTGCAATAAAAGAATTAGCCCGAATTTAGCCAAGCAAAGCCCCATAACGCATACTGGTTACACAAAGAAATTATACACTCTAAACGGCACTATCATAGTCGTCCCAACAGGGGTATTCCCGAGGGTATTCCTCTGGGTATTCGGTATTCCGTAACAATATTTTGCTATATCGGGTGATATAATAATTATCAAGTGTCGAGTAGTCCGCTCGGTAGTTCGAGCGTAGTGCGTAGTCGCGTTTGGTATGAGTTGGGGTATGATTTAGCTGGATACATCTAAATTAGATTGCTATTAGTAAATTTTATTCGACTCATGAAATTTGGAGTCAGCAATACCTGTACGCAGGCCAATTTGGGTGCGTGTATCCGAGACATTTTCGGAGAAGCGCGTTAAGAAATGGAGGACGAAGATGAATTACGACTAGACCGAGAAAATGATAACTGCAGCACAGCAGCAACTGTACTGAATATGGTCAAAACAAACAAGATTTGGCCGAAAATCCACGAAGAAATTGAAGTGAAAATCCTCGTGAAAATCCCTATGCATACCAAAGTTTGATTGCAATTTTTCATTTTTGGGCTATGAATCAGCAGTAGCCTTAAAAAATTTGACTTTTGGTTATTTACTTGCACAATTTATAATTTTCACAATTCCGCCGAACATTCCACTGGAAGATGCACGTGTATTTATTTTTCACTTCCTGTAAATTGTATGCAGGGTGTTTCAGATCGAATAAGACGAGCAATAAAATTCGATAATTATTTACAGGGCTTTGAAAATTATTTGCGAATTATTTGAAATACATTAAATATTTATAGTTAAAATACAATTTTGATGGATTTGTTATGTTAATAGGTAAATGTATCTCATTGGTCAACTTCATACCTAGGTACCTCTTTTATGTTTTATGTTTTTCAAATTCTCTTATTCTCTCTTATTAATAATACACAGATTAATGATTGTAAAAAAAATTCGACCTACCTATGTTCAAAGCAACTTTTTTTATTGTAATGTATGTAATAAAGTTAAGTTAAATTCTTTAAAGTAATGTGTACCTGCGCACAATAGGTATCAAGTGTGCAGTCAGTCGGAAGTAGTTTAAGTGAATATATGTGGTGTTGGTTAATGGGGAAATAAAGTTGGTAAAACCATAAGTGTTGTGGGTTATTTCTAACCAATATACCACAAAGTGGCGACGAGGATTTTAATAAGTGTTTTCCAAATGAAGAATCACACGTAAACATTAAAAATTCACGCTAAAAAGTCATCTCTAATAAGTAGGTACCCGCGTTATAGATTCGAAATTCAAGCATTAAAATATACCTACTAAGGTAGCGAAACTAAAATCAAAGTTCCAAAAAAAAAAAAAAACGGACAAAAACGCGCGCTCTTAAAAACTGGTAAATATACAGGTACGTCTTGTTTACTCTAAATAAAATGCCGAATAATGCAAATAATGCTGCAAACCCGGCTGGAGGAGAGAGAACAGAATCATCTGGATTTATTGGGTATTTACGGGAATTTAATGAAAATTCGGACTGGACTGTTTTTAAAGCCCGTTTAGAACAATTTTTTATAGCTAATAATATCATGAATGCTGATCGCAAACGTGCAATCTTATTAAATTCATTTGGTGAAACTTGCTATAAACTAGTATTTAATTTATGTGTTCCGACCCAACCAGAAACTAAAGCGTACCCCGAGTATTTTTACCCCTCAGGTTCTTGAACGTCCAAAAAGAGATAGGAAACCACCTGATCGTTTAGAGTATAGTTCTGTGTAACCTTATGTTAAGGGGGGAGAGATGTAATGTATGTAATAAAGTTAAGTTAAATTCTTTAAAGTAATGTGTACCTGCGCACAATAGGTATCAAGTGTGCAGTCAGTCGGAAGTAGTTTAAGTGAATATATGTGGTGTTGGTTAATGGGGAAATAAAGTTGGTAAAACCATAAGTGTTGTGGGTTGTGGGTTGTGGGTGTTTCAGATCGAATAAGACGAGCAATAAAATTCGATAATTATTTACAGGGCTTTGAAAATTATTTGCGAATTATTTGAAATACATTAAATATTTATAGTTAAAATACAATTTTGATGGATTTGTTATGTTAATAGGTAAATGTATCTCATTGGTCAACTTCATACCTAGGTACCTCTTTTATGTTTTATGTTTTTCAAATTCTCTTATTCTCTCTTATTAATAATACACAGATTAATGATTGTAAAAAAAATTCGACCTACCTATGTTCATAGCAACTTTTTTTATATTTGGACTTTTTCTATCTCAGTTTATAATTTACCATTGGAATAAAATAATTGTAGGTAAGCACGAGGAAAACCAACACTCATTGCCTATGTAATGTCCGTAAAGTGTTGATGCAATACACTTGCAATAAGTTGCAATAAGTACGCAATGGACTACAATAAGCTGCAATAAGTACGCAATAGGTTGCAATAAGTGTGCAATGTATTGCAATAAGTATGCAATAAGTGCAATAAGTTGCAATAAGTATGCAATAAGTTGCAATAAGTATGCAATACGTGCAATATTGCACGTGTGGGACGCCAAAATCTTAAGTGATTACCCCTCGACCTACATTGTTTTCAGGATAAGCAACAAATGACGTACTGCCATTTTATATCATTGTGCCAGATGCAATTTTAAAATTTTCGTAAAATCTGTCAAAATATAATTTAGATTTAAATATTTTAGGCAATGATATAACTTAACTGAATATTCTTTCAAACCTCTACGCTATAAAGTTTGAGAGGGAGATGGTTAAAAATAAGGAACCAAAGCGACTGCGATTTGTTTAATTGATAGAAAGTCTCGAATCGATGCATTCGTGACTTTCTTTCTAAATTGAAATTAATCGAACCGTAGATTTCCGAAGTTTCTTGAACATCCGCAGCCAACCGAAGTTTCACGAAAACTACAATGAAAAACACTTCTTCTTAGGCACTTTTTTGCGTTGAAATGCAAATGCCTCGCGCCTGCTGTATTTAATGTTCCAAAAAAGTTTTTACAATCCACCTTTTTCCATCTGGTTGGTAGCCCCTGCACTTTTTTGTGCACTAATTTCAATTACCTCACACCCCTAACGGCCGCGTGCAAAATATCGATTCCGGAAACTTCAGTAGCTTTTTTGCACCTGTGTTCCTTTTAGGTAATTACTAGTCAGCGTGAAGGCGGCGCACTCGAGACGCCGCTGAAAATAGTTCGTGTTACCAGATAGAGTGTATTTTAAGCACAGTTGGAGCGAATTTGAATTAGGGCCAGCGAGTAGCTCTTGAGAAATTATTCAGCTACGCGTTGAATGCCTACTTGGAACTATTCACTATCCATATGACATTCTTAAGTTGTGGTACTTTAGAATAAATTGAATTCAAAAGGACAAAATAGCACTTACTTACGTAGGCACCTACAATAAGTCTGCGGTGAAGACATTCTTTAAAAAAGTGTCGCCTGCGCGATCGTAACTGAGTATAAAAGCATACCTAGATTGTGGACTGTGCTTTTTGTTTGCATTTGTACCATTGAAAGAAAATGGACGCGGCGAGCGTTCTAATGACTAAATCAACATTCGACTAAGTGGTGTTTGAAGTGGGAAAATATGACCGAAGCTGACATAGGGTATATAACAAACACGTCGATAGTTACACATGTCTTTCCTAGATTTTTCAGAACCATTTTTCAGACACTCGTTAAAAGCTTCTAGTTTGTGCAGTTCGATAAGAGAAGTCAATCTGGTGATATTTTCACGTCTGCACACGAACATTGTTACTGTATATTACATTCAGACTATTCCACTATTCTTTACATATGTAAATATCCTTGCGCACGGTTTTTGTGCAAAGGCGATATCTTTGGGCTTGCAGAAGGGAGTCGAACATCATTGATTCGTAATACAATATGCTAAACGTGAAAGCGAATTCACAAAAAGGGGTTCCTTAGTTCTTGTGCGAGGAACATGGTGTGCTATTCACCAAAGTTCATTAATTTAAAAAACATGTTAGTATACCAGATTGTTTTTGTGTAAGTAGACATCTGAAGAATGAATGATGCGTATGCAAAGAAGGGAAAATGATATAAAAGTCAGATCCCTGATAAAAGCACAGGCGTGTTTTTTAAGTTATTAATGTAAGTATATAAGCTTCAATGCTAAATGTCACATTTATGTGAAAGTAAACATTAATAGATGAATACATAAAATGTGACTCAAAGCTCTATGGAAGAGTGTATTTATGTGTTTCTGCTTTTGTGGGGTACCTACATCATAAAATATTATCGACCGTTGTCTGCTATTGATTTGACAATAAAGTATGATTAGAGTGATGCACTATTTCCATATTAAGGATAATTTCTGAAATAAAACTAAACAACTTTAAATTTGAAATAGATATGTAAGTAAGCTGCGCATTTTTAATAACATCATAATATCGTCATTTTTTGTTAATTGTATTTTAATTTTAGTTCTATTTTCACGCCCCCTACATACCAAAATTTAGGTTTTCTTTTTATTGATTCTCATACCGTAGCCTCCTGTCAAAACTGCTTCCATTTCATTCAGAGCCATTCCTAATTCTTTTTAATCTTAATCTTAATAGTTTGGCCATATATTTAGGGAGAATATTCCTCCAATGAAAATACTGAAAACACAAAAAATGGTAATATTTATTTATTAAAGGGAGTGACTACTGCTCCGGTCGACAGACGGTCCCCTGAAATTTTGTTCCAATACGGTCGGACGTGCGCATTACTTAATGTCGGTAAAATAACGTTTAAGGACATCGTTATCGGCTAGTGACGCTAACGGTCTTCGTGGGTGTGCGGGTATCGTACAGAACTTTCATTTTGTTCTCCTACGGCAAGAAGAGTTCTGGTCCCGTAGGGGTTTGATATATTTTGCTTGTTTTTATAATATCATCTTTTTCCAAAAAATATGTGTGTCTGGTACGAGGAGAAATAAATGGTCTGTTTCTAAAATGCGTTCTCTCAACTTCAGTTTTTTTGCACTTCCAAAATACAAATTGTGTTGACATTCTGTAATGCGCATGCCCGACCGTGTTCGAACAAAATTTCAGGGGACCGTCGGCCGGAGAAGTAGTCACTTAACAATAAATACAATAATCAAAACCAAATTATTTATTTATTGAATAATAAAAATTGCAGTTTTGATAATTATTGTTAACAACACTTTTATTTTGTGAAGACATAGAACCGCTAGTGCTTGGCATAGGAAGAGACATTTGTTGAAGTTTATGATATTTCGTGTTCCCTCATTTTTTCAATTCTCTTTTTGTGGTGATCTTCATCCATTTGCACATAGCTGGATATCAAGAAATATCATAAGCTTCAACAGATGTATCTTTCTTTTCTCCAGTTTTGATACGGCAGTGACTCTAAGTGAATGATTTGTTATCTTGTTATCTTGTTAAGTCCTGATTGTTTTGCTTGGGTTTTTGCCCATGCTGATATCGTATTGGCCAACCAGTTTCCAGAGATTTTCCAATTTGGATTTGGAGTCAAAAATAGTCGGATGTTGATAATGGCTTTTCCTCTTTTATTTTGGAGTTTTAAAAACAGTCTGACTGGGCAGAAGCTACGATTTTATCAATTTTTAATAAGCTTTTATTTTAACTTGCAATGTATGTTAGTTAGTTAGTTTAGGTCAAATCTTGCAAGCTGGAATAGAACCATTTCTTGTCATCCGATTGAGCTGAAATTTTGCATACACCTTTAGTTCTGGTGACAATACAATATGCAATATGTAATACGTTCTAAATGGCCGTCGCCACAAAATGGCGGATGATGCATTTTTTGTTAACCCCCATAATATGGGTATCAAATGAAAGGGCTTGAAGAGTAGAAAACGATAAAGTTAGTGACATCACACTAAATTCAATATGGTCACAGCTCCAAGATGGCGGATTAATTTTCTTGCTTTCTGATGGCTGCTGCACTCAGGGTATTAACAGGCAAGCGACCGTGCAACAATGACGCATTAATTGAAATAAACAGAAAACTAAAAAGAGAATAAATAAATTAATAGTAATTTTTTTTAAACAAGCTTTGATTTAAATGCGCTGAGAAGAAAATAAACTTTGAAATAAATCAAACCAAAGCAAACCCATAATTATAGTATATGATATAATGTAACAAAATTATGGGTTTGCTTTGGTTTGATTTATTTCAAAGTTTAGTTTCTTCTTTTCAGAGCATTTAAATAAAAGCTTGTTTTAAAAATATTTGTTTACTATTAATTTATTTACAAGCCATTTTGAATCAGCTAGTTTTCGGCTACCGCCTTGCGTAGTATTTGAAAACACATGATTATATTCAATTTTACCTGTCTTCTCGCCTGTCTTGGTGGTTTCTTCTTTAAAAAAAGTTATTTCTGCTCTTGTGCCTTTACCACCTCTCCAAGCAAGTTCATTAGACAGCAGAAAAAACTTTTTTCTATGGACCTGGAGATTGTTCATCATAAGAGTTGACACGTTAGTTCATTGTACGTCAAACAAGTCGTTTATCAACAAAAACAACATACTAAAAAATTCTCGCTGTGACAAGTTAAGTAAATTATCCTCACTATAATTATGATTAGTTGAACATAATTAAACACGTGATCAAAAATACTGTTAAATGATTGGGATATAGAAACGTCAAAAAATAATCAATAATGTTTTCAGATACCATTTCTGAGAAACTGAATATTTGTTGTATCGGGAACTTTAGCCTAAATTCACTATGAATTCTTAGTAAGTTTGTCTCACCTCTTGAGTATGTTTAATAAAAAGGAGAAAACAAACCGAGAAAAATGATTGGAACGCGAAATACGTTTAGTAATGCGAAACCGAGTATTCGCCAATATATCTGCATTTCTGTCAGAAAACTGAGATTTATAGCATTCCCTTTACGCAGCGGAGCGTCACAGGAGATAGAGCAACCCAAAGGGAGAACGGGTACTTTATGAACTGTGTCCGCGAAGTTGGCAACTGCATTTGGACGCGTCCCTGTTCTCGTCCCATGTGCTGCCACAATGAGATTAACCGACTACAAACTTAGGAATTAACGCTCTACTTGGGAAGCTCTTCCATAATTTATTTCACTGCGTTACTAATTCAGGTTCTCGGTGTCGGCTCAAATAACGGATTCCTCTCGAGGACACCACACCAAACTAAAACTTTATTCTTGTCCGATGCGAGTAATTCCTCTAAATAATGCTCTGCGGGATTTTCGCCATGTTTAGCGAAGTCTGGTTTCTTTTATTCATGAGAAATAAATTAAATGTGTTATGTTATTTTGCCAACTGTTTGTATTTTTTAATAAGCTCAGCCCCAAATTTGTGAATTGCTATTGGAACGAAAATTCCGGTGGGTAATTCTTCATCGGGCGGGCTCGCCCCTACCTACGATTAACATTGTTTTCCACTTAGTAATTCAGATCCCGCAATTCAATTCTTAAAGTTTCCGGGGCATTAACTTCGGTTTTATTAGTAGACCATTTTTCAAATTACACTCTCCGACTATTAACTTTCGGCCGTCCTCGCGAAATCGCTCCCTGAAGTAATTGAATTAAGTGCCCGCCTTAAAATATATATTGCGTTTTATTACAGTACACCAGAGAGCGTTGCCTGAATATTAATTTCTTTAATAAGGGTCCAATATTGTTTTCGTACTTTGTGTATTTTACGTTTTAATGTTATTACATTGCGTCCCAGCTGGTGGAACATCATTATTTTTATTAACTGCCTGAATTTCGGAGCTAATTTAGGCTAATAACTTTGCTTCCGGGGCTTACACATTGTGTATAGTGCGCTGCAGAATATAATAAGTGTTTTGTGTTAAAAATTTATTAAATTGGAAGTAGAAATGTACAATGTCTGACTTTTTTAAAAGTCATGCTTTTTTGCATATCTACTGGCATATCTCAAAAACGAATTGAGCTATCGACGTAATCTTTTTTTTTGCTTTAAAGCACACACCTATGCGCTTCTTTAGATGTATAATAATAATGGTATTGTTTTTTAAATAAATGATAAAAACGCCGATGATCTTGGACATTCAAAAACTATGCAGGTAAATTTTCAATAATCGAGAAACTTTTTTATTTTGGACATTTTTATATAACATGATGCGAAGAAAATATAGCCAAAAGACCAAAAAAGTTTTTAGAAAAAAATCTCTGGATATTTTCAATAGTTTTTATAATATGATTTTTTTAGTTTGGAGGGTAATATCTAAGTTTGCGCGCACGGTGCAATAATAGTGGGTAATGGTTCGGCACCTTTAATTTTGCTGTGTTTATTGCCTATGTTCAGTATTTTCGGTTATTGATCTGCAATGCTTGGGCATCTCAGATACAAATTATTAAAGCCTGACCAAGTTAAAAATGGACTAGTGCCTTTAAAATATTGAAAGAGTTTCCATGTCAAGTTTATTTTTGTAAATATTTCATCGTTTTTTCGTTAAACTCAAGTACTTAAAGGGTAAAGGCTCTGGTCGTTTTGGAGGGCTAAAAAATGACAATATGTGTCGAAAGGGAAAATCAAGATCTTCTAAGCTTAATGAATAAGGACCTTTTCTAGGTATATTTTCACCTATAAATGTAATGTTTTCTAAACGTTGCTGAAATACCACCATACCCATGCAATGAGTAGTATTTTTTCCGTGGATTGTGTCCTCAATTAAATCAAAATTATCTATACTCGCGTGTGTGTAATTTTTGATTGTATTACCAACAGCTTTTACCTGGAGGTACATAAATTTTGTCATTACTAATTCTTTGTTTGGCAATGTTGGTTGTTAATATGTAATTGTTTAATATCGTTATAAGTACAGCTAATACCAATTTCAGATAGAAAGTCAAAAAGTTGTCTACTTCGTAGTAAATGGTGTACACATAAGCCTAATCCAAATTTAAAAAGTTTTTTTTATATAACTTGACGAACAACGCCATAATAAGATTGCAAGGAATAACAGCTACTGGATTCATATTTTTTTCTAACGTTATAACTATCATCGTCGATAAGCCAAGATATAAATTGTAGCAACATATTTGGTACTTGCTTTGTAAACTCATTTTGATTAATATCATGAGGAGTTGAGGAACAGGAAAAATTTTTCGTGGAGAACTGAAGTTGTGTGTTTTTTAAAAATTGCAGCTGTTTGATGCAAAATTTCATATTCATTTTGATAAACTTCTTCCTTACACACATCATTATTAGCAGTTTCAGATACAAAGGAAGAACTTGAATCTGATTCTCTCGTTGATTCTATTTTATCAGAGTTTGATGAAAAAGTTGGGACTTGGGCTAATTTTTTGTTAATTTTCAATTTATTTAAAAATGCTTGTATGTTATACATAATTTCGAAATGTAATGGCTATAACACGACCTATGATATTTCGCATCATGCTCAAACAAATCGTCATAACCGGTGAACTTTGCAACCATTCCAATATCGCCCCTCTTTTTGGTCGCTTTGATTATTTATACATAAGTACTTTTTCCTGTTCCCTCAAGAGATTAAGATAAATTGGCTATTGTAGTACATATTCTTAAAAGTTTCTATAATTTTTTATTGTACGCTATCCGGTTTCCTATTTTTATATTTTAAGTGTATTTTATCCAAATGTAAGTCAGCAAACAAAAGTGTAGACTGTAGGTGTGTTTTTTTATTTTGAAGTAGGCACTTACAACCTCACTCTCGGCCTAACCCCAAAAAATGATCAGTTTTGAACTTTTTTATTTCATATGTTTGTTTATTTTGTTTATATTTTGACTTACGAAACAACTAAAATAATAAATAGAAATGGGTAGGTACCTAATACAATCTGCAAACTTGTTTGTATGAAAATGTTAATTTTTGCTTTTTCTTTGTCCCTTTTTGATTGCAAATAAGGCACATTTCACGTATGATTCCATGTTACTCCTACTTTTTGAAGAACCTGAAATATCTCGCGGAATGTTTCTGTCTCCGTCCGAGCTATTACTAATTTAGCAAACTATCTCAATATTGTCCTTGCTGGTATAGACCTTTCTGCAGTCTTTATGATATTTTACTTTAATTTTTCCGTTTAAAATATCATTCTTGATTGCTAAAATTTTCTGTCCAAAATCATCTTTTCTCAGTTCCGCAGCCCTAATTATTGTCTCTAAACCCCACTTCCAAGGCTTATGCACAACAAGTTTATCTTTTTCCTCCACAACTTCACCACATAATAAGCACTTCATTTTAATATTTAGCTCATCTATCTTAAATATTTTTAAGCAGTAAAAATTAAAGAACTCGCCACTAACAATACGAACTACATGTGTAAATAAAAGACTATTTATTTCTTTCACGTTATATCTCGCACGCGTCGATATTGTCATCGGTCGCTCCTTATTATTAGCCGATATAAAAAATCATAGCGCCTAAACCACAAAAGTCAAAAACTGCCAAAAACTTTTTTGGTCTTTTGGCGGCATTTCCTTCGCAGCATGTTATATAAAAATTTCCAAAACAAAAAAGTTTCTCGATTAGTGAAAATTTGCCTGCGTAATTTCTGAACTTCCTAGGTTATCGACGTTTTAAGGATATTAAAACAAAAAACACCAACCAATACTATGTTTAGAAAGAAGCGCCTAAGTGTGTGTTGTAAAACAAAAAAAAGGTCATGTCGATAGCTCCATTAGATAGGTTTTTAAAAAACGTACATATCCACACTTTTTTGGAAATAAAAAAATTCGTGACCACAAAAAATGTCGTATCTTGTGATTTCTCATAAACAATGACCTAACTAATAAAATGAGATATTATGTCTCAGTTTGTTCTAAGATAAAAAAAATTAAATCGAGAAGGAAGCGACTTTTGCCTTGGTTTTTACTCCACTATATTTCAATAAATAAATCTTTTCTTGAACGCACGGACCGATAACAGAGCGCATCTCTATGGGACGCCGTTTGGGTCTTTAATCGTCTATTTAAGGATATGTTACAGATGTCTGTAAATCGGGAATTATGGATATCCCACAGATATTTTTAAATATTTAAAAATATCTCACAGATATTTTTAAATCATTTTGGATATCAAACAGTGAACAATGATTATTTTTATCTGCGAGATATCTTTAAATATTTAAAAATATCTCACAGATATTTTTAATTCTATAATTACGGATATCTACTAAGCATTTTGATATCCAAAATTGTGGCGCCACCTATAAGGCGAAAGATGTAATTATTATTTTCTTTTGGGCTGGTGTAAATCGGTCGCGCGGCTCCACAGTGTTGCCAACCCTACCGAAATTTCGGTAGATCTACCGATTTTATATGTTATCTACCGATCTACCGAAATGATACATAATTCTACCGAAATTTCATATTTTAATTATGCAATAGAGTCCATTAGTGTAACGGCAAAATCAGAGCGCGAAATTTAAAACGCTATCGGCTGTCCTAAGAGAAAAGTAGGATAAAATTTTTCAATGCATTTTAAATGGAGCTTAGATGACCTTGCACTTCACATTCTATTTTTACCTTTCATCCTGATTTCTTAACATTAAATCAATATATGGCGATTACTATGAAGCTTTTTCGGTGTTTGTCTTGTAAAAGCATTTATTTATGCAGTCATTTTGTTTAAAACCAAAATGCAACAAACTACTGCAATTTACGGCGCTAGAACCGGCGCAATAGATGGTTTAAATCGTCCATAGAAGTCCTTAATAACACTAATTTTTAACACTTTCTTTTCCATTTTACACTTTTTAAATATAAATAAATTCTTAAACCCCCTATAAAATAAAGATTAAACAATAAATTAGCCGGAGAAATAAACAACTTAACCTCAAACCCTGTGCAGCAAACGTCAAAATAATAATGATCTGGACTAAACAAGACATAAGTTCTTTTATTATATGTACTGTACTCATCCGTTTTAAAATATTTCTGAAATTAAGTTGTATTTTAAGTTGTTTTTGAAAATGTAACAGCTGGAAAGAGCAGTCTATTTGTCACTTGCAGAATCCCTGTGAACAGCAAACCGTTGTTAATATTGAAGTGGCGTGTAAATACTGTGAAAATATTGTGAAAATCCCTAATGAATATGTGTCCAAAAATGGCTACAAAAATAGATACAGGATGTTGAAATTTCTTACAAAAATGTAATATCTGCTTGTATCGTTACCTACTATTTTCAGCTGTTTTGTGCTATTCTCGAGTATTTACACGCCAATTCGATATTTACAACACTTTACTATTAGAAAGAATGGATTGACAATTTCGTTTTTAAAATCTCGGACTAATGCACCGTGTTACACAAAATTATTTCTCTCTGAAACTATGCCTCGAACGCAAAAAACAAAAGAGATATTTTTTCTTGCAAATAAAACAAAGATTCTAATATTTTGCAACATATCTATGTAAGTCAGTAGCGTAACATAGTTTCGGTAATAAATGTGGTCTCCCCACCTCGTAGTGACGCCACTGGTGAGAGTACAAAACTCAAAATTTATAAATTAGTAAATAACTTCAAGGAATTATTATGCCCAAAATTCCAAATGAATAGGTCCGGTAGTTTTCCAGATATTAAAAAAATAACATTTTTGAAAGAAATTTCAACACCTTGTATCTCGCTTAGCCGGCATTTTTGGACATTGCCGAACACGAACACAAAAGTTTCACCAATCAGAGTGCTACCGAGGCACAAGTCCTGGGGAAACAGAAAACTCGACCGCGCGCAGGCTGGAGATTTAAAGCGGGAGAGCGCGTAAGTCAGATTTACACTAGACCATAAATACAACCAAGCTTACTTCCTGGAAATTAGAGGGCGCTGCAATTTTGGATATCAAAACTGGCAAGTGATATTCATAAATAATTAATTCTATCTTACAGATAATTCTAAATATTTAAAAATTACCGCCCCATATCTAAAATTGTTGATTTAAAAATATCTGTCGGATAAAAATAATTGTTTGTGGATATCTCACTGATAGCATTAAATATTTGAAAATATCTGTGGGATATCCTGAAACCAATACTATTTTTGCTCACTTTGGATTCGTATGTAATTCTTTAAGCAATACTTACGTGCTAAAGTCAAAGCTAAGCAAAAATTGATTTGATTTAAAAATATGCTATAGATATTTTCAAATATTTAAAACTATGAGTGAGATATGCATTAATAAATATTTATATCTCGCTGATATTTTTAAATAATGAATTATGGATATCTCCGAGATATTTATGTCGGTTTAACAATATCTGGTAGATAGAAATAATTATTTATGGATATTACTTGCATGGTTTGATATAAAAAATGTAGCCTTCCACTTGCTACTCTAAATTGGATAATAATTACAACATGTAAAGGATGGTGTAATTGAATTATTGAATCTTTCGCCTTATAGGTGGCGCCACAATTTTGGATATCAAAATGCTTAGTAGATATCCGTAATTATAGAATTAAAAATATCTGTGAGATATTTTTAAATATTTAAAGATATCTCGCAGATAAAAATAATCATTCTTCACTGTTTGATATCCAAAATGATTTAAAAATATCTGTGAGATATTTTTAAATATTTAAAAATATCTGTGGGATATCCATAATTCCCGATTTAAAAACATCTGTAGGATATCCTTAAATGGACGATTAAAGACCCAAACGGCGTCCCATACATCTCGACGGTTTTTTTCTATACATATTATTATTTTAATATTAATTTATTAGCTAATTTTGTTTATTCATAATTCTAGTTACTAGTTTTCTTTGTTCAAACTCCTTATTGTAGACGTTGTACATAGAATTTGTCAGCGACGTTTGTTTGAGTTAAAGCACCTCACGTAAACATCCACGTTTTGAATTCTAGTGCCGGTTGGTACAATAGAATTTGGGGTTCAAGACCGCCGCCTACAATCATGAAAGAACCTTATATAGCTTCAGAATAAAAAAAACCTACGTCTGAAATAGCTCGGGAGACACGAAATTTACAATCTAATGGGCGCTTAAGGAACAATACACATAAAGCCATTACATCTATCCCTTGTCGCAGGTTTGAGATCGAAAAAGGGAATCTTCGCTGTCTGGTTCGTTCCGAGCGAACGGAGAATGCCGTATTTTTTGAGCGTCAAGTTAACATACAGTGACATCTCATTTTAGGGAGACTTTTATCCTGTGTAAGGAATTATCTATTAATCCCTTTTCACTGTTTGTGTAAAAGTGCCATCACAACGTAATGTCAGCAGGCTTAATATTTTTCGTTGCAGGCAGCCACTGAATATTTACGCGCGCTCTTTGTGAAATAGAAATATTATTGATTCTGAGATGGAAGATTGTTGTTCAATTTGTGGCAATCTATTTTGAATATTATTCTAATTTTGTGAATTTCTGGCTTGTATAAAATACAATAATATTGAAAATTCTTACCATAAATTTAGTATTACTAATTGAAGAAAATGCTCGCAATAGATACGGCAATGTTGTTATGCGGTTATTTGAAAATTAAACGCACTGTTTAATAACAACACAAAAATTTAATAAAATACGTACAAATAATGTTTATAACTTAGTCTACTGTGTGCCGGCTGGATCAAGAATAATCTGTTCGGCCTGCAAAAGGAATTTATATAAGCCCAGGAAAACAGGGTTGTAAAGTTTATAACTTGGCCAGGTAGTAAGTACCCAACACTAATGTTGTTTTTAAAATGTTCTCATTTCTAATTGTTACAGTAATTGACCTGTTACGTAGATGATTGTCTCACTGCAGTTCCTCCTGACAAATATAATGAAATTCTTAATTATTTTAATAACTACCACCCCAAATTACTATTTACTAGTAAAATTAAAAAAAACAATCGGTGTTGTACAAATAAAAAAGACAAAAATTCTGTGAACCATGCTAATATTTAATCCAATTCGAGAACCTATTTCCTCGTCTCGCCACGTGCCATACACAGCCATAAATTCCTTTACCGCACATCCGTATCTATGTCCGACTCTTAGTATTATTGGATTAGATTCTCTACATGTTCATACACGGCCATTTTCTTCCTGATCACGTACATCGTTGAATCTTACTGAATCCCGATGTTCAACTGTTGAAAACAGCTGTCTGCGGCTAGGTCCTGTGCGGCCCCAAAACTGCAAATGTCATATTACCCCCTGGCTTAGGGATGGCAAAAATAAATGTATCGATTCACATGATACGAGTATGTTGCTTACAAAAACGTCGCAATTTAGAGGTTCACTGACGTAAATGTTTTCAATTGGACTTTTCTGGAGCACTACACTGATAATCTAGGTAGTTAACAGGGGATCTAGTAAAATAATTAACGGAGTTAAATACCGAAGAGCACAGTGAGCTAATTTGACGTGGCACGGACGTGCATGCATAACCGGAATTGAGAAGGCTGGAAATCAATTTTGTTGCTCCGGTAGGCTCCTTGTTTTTGTAATGGTAATGAGAAGGATAAGCGGAACGGTTTAACACGCAAACTGGATAGATAAGGTCTAATGTGGGAACCTAGTGCATCCCGTCGAGAATCCACGTGAGGGGTTTGTTTATCAGGTGGCGGTTTATTCAAGCACTTCTACTTGAAAGCGTCAGTTAATCATTTTACGATTAATTAAAATGTGCATCCAGGAGGAAAGTAATGCTCTGTTGGAGCTCTTGCTAAAGAATGCTGTAATTAAAATACTTCGGAAAACTTCGAAATATTAATATTAACTAATTGTTTATGTGCAATCGAAGTAAGCCAAGCGTTTAAATTCTAAATGTGCGTTTCATATTATTTAATACAGGTTTTGGTTATTGTAATGGAAATGGCGGCATGGCAGAACGTGAACATCGTGTACGTTATCCAAATCGGAGGCATCCTAAAGCAAATGTATTTATCAAAGGATAAACTAATTTTA
The DNA here is from genome assembly GCA_963966045.1 of Xestobium rufovillosum. Classification (NCBI taxonomy): domain Eukaryota; kingdom Metazoa; phylum Arthropoda; class Insecta; order Coleoptera; family Ptinidae; genus Xestobium; species Xestobium rufovillosum. Next base: position 48,214,762 of record OZ014492.1, on the reverse strand, counting down.
TTTTCTGTCTAATTTGCCAACATGTTATCAACCATATCCAATTCATAGCCGTTATTGATTAAAATTTGTCTAGTAATGTTGAGTTCTTGTTATTTTTGCTGACTGAAAATTTTATGTTTGGATGGATGCTATTGATAAAATCTAGTAATAAGTTTAATTGTCTATTCAAATATAAGAATTGTTTACTTAAATTATTACTGTGGATGTTGGTTTCTAAACCATGACACCTCGACCTCCATACCGACAAACTTCTTGAACCCGAACAGGCTGAACTCGTCCTCCAGGTTCTCTCCAAACTATCACTCGTCGTGAATCACCGTGAAGACACACTCTTGGCTAGTCTGTAAACATCACATTGTCCCATTCAGCATTTCAGCCTATTCTTTCACGACACCAAGCTAAGCGATTTTGGCGGCGTAGAAGGTTAAGAGGTACGGAGCGCCATGGTCTTCTTCACACTATGTAGGCCAGGCCCGTGCAACCTGCGGCCCGCGGGCCGCATGCGGCCTCTCTGACAATTTTATGCGGCCCGCGTGGCACAGAACTGAATACCTATTTAAAGAAAAGCAAAGTGATGTCTATTAAAAATGTGACGTCTCTGTCAACAAGGAACACAAAATGCACCGTTTCATGTACAAGGTGTCCCAAACTGGACGCGTTCTTATGGGAACACCCCTTATTTGAAGAGATAGAAAAAAATTAACCAAGGTGTCCGGAGCTCAAATTTAATGAGAAAACCACTGGCGCAAACAAAACTTTGCTATCTCTTATCGTTTGGCCGCTAGAGGGCGATTCTCAAATTTCGTCGATTTCTTTTATGTCCTATAACTTGTTTATTAATAAAGATAATTAATTTTGGTAAAAACTTTCTTAATGCACTTTTTTCCGTAGAATCCATTGCAATAGGCAGTTTTTTTACAGGGCGTTTAGATTTTCGTGCACCACCCCAAACTCATTTTTTTATATAGACCACCCTATATATTATGAGATTTTTGCAAAGCTCGTAAAATTTCCTAAATTTTGATGTATCACTTGTCATGTTTATATTAAAAACCATTAGCAACATTACGATTTAAAAATTAAAATATTGTGCCTACAGAAATCAAGATTGCCATGACTAATAAAATGACATAGGATGCTAACATGTTATGATTAAAACGACAGATCTAAAGTTTCATGATAAGATTACTCATAGTTATTATATTAAATTATTAATTTTTTAAATGTTGCTAATGGTTTTTAAGATAAACATGACAAGTGATACATCAAAATTTAGGAAATTTTACGAGCTTTTCAAAAATCTCATAACATAGAGGGTGATCTATATAAAAAAATTAGTTTGGGGTGGTGCACGAAAATCTAAACGCCCTGTAAAAAAACTGCCTATTGCAATGGATTCTACGGAAAAAAGTGCCTTCAGAAAGTTTTTACCAAAATTAATTCTCTTTATTAATAAACAAGTTATGGGACATAAAAGAAATCGACGAAATTTGAGAATCGCCCTCTAGCGGCCAAACGATAAGAGATAGCAAAGTTTTGTTTGCGCCAGTGGTTTTCTCATTAAATTTGAGCTCCGGACACCGTGGTTAATTTTTTTCTATCTCTTCAAATAAGGGGTGTTCCCATAAGAACGCGTCCAGTTTGGGACACCTTGTACAGTAAAATTTAAATTCGTCTGTGTCGGCACATATACGCATACGTGTGATCGTGTGAACAATTCTTTTCTTTGAGGAAATTGACAAATTCGCTTATATTACCGTCAACCAACATTCGCCCGAATATTGCTCAAATTGTGGACAAACACCAGTGCCAAAAATCACATTGTTTTATTATTAATAGGTATTATTTTATTAAAGTAACCTAAAAGTTGTTAAAAATTCATTTAAAAATGGGAGCGACTACTGCACCATCCGACCGTCACCTAAGATTTAGTTCGAAAACGGTCGGTCATGCGCATTACTGAATGTCAATACATTGAAAGTGTAAAAACTAATTATAATTATGAAACGAAAGCTGACAGAATGCATTTTTGAAACAGACCACTTAGCTGACGGGGCACCAGACACACGCATTTTTTGAGAAAAAATATAATGTAGAAACATAAGCGAAACGAATCAACCCGTACGGGGGTAGAACTCATCCAGCGCTAGGTTGAGACGATACCCGTACCCCCACCGAGACCGTTGGCGTATTTTATTGTCATTGCGTAATGCGCACGTTCGACCGTGTTGGAACAAAATTTAATGTAACGGTCGGACGATGCAGTAGTCACTCCCTTTAAAAATTGTTTGAAGAATAAGATGTTTATCTTTTTGCATTTTTTTCTCAATAATTTGTGTTTTGATGGTACATAAATATTTTTTTTTATTTTTACACATGCAAATGTAAAAGGGTTCCTAACGTTTTTCTTTCTACCAAAAAAGTGTTCTTTGTTAACTTTTTCTACTATCCACAGTGGTTGGATCGAGAACTTTGACATGCCAAGACTCCTCAAGATGCTGACGTTGTCAGCGAAACACGTGTCGAGTTTAATTACTGTGTCACTGTTTTTTTTTCGCATGTGGGGTTAACTTATTAAGAATTCACAGTGTTTTTCTATTATAAAATTATAAATCTCAATATTTAACGTGTTTGTTTTTAATTATTCAAAATACTCTGAACCCATCACACCTAGGCAACACTTGATAGACAATAGTGCGGCCCGCTAAGATTTCATAAAACTTGCAAATGGCCCTTTCGCTTAAAAGGTTGCACGGGCCTGATGTAGGCGATTAATAATCGTTCTGTAGGTAATCCGAACCCCGCTGACTCTTCTCAAATCATCAGCTATCCTCGATGCTGGTCTGGTCACATTTCTTCGTGCGCTCTGATGGTAATGTAACGGTCTTGTCTTCTGGTAGTAGACCTTGGTCTTCCAGTCCGAGGTCTTTCAAAAACATCGCCTATTTCCCGAAATTTACTATTCAGCCTACTAATCACACTTTGAGACACACGTAGTGCATACCCGGCCTGCAGCATAGCAATAGCTCTGTTAGCGTTTGCCATAGTGCACTAGTTCCATGTTGAAAAATTACTAAAACGCTCCGATAAACATTAAAACATACGATAAATGCCTTGTTCAAGGATAAAAAGTCATGGACAAAAAACTTAAAGAAACAAAAACATAAATTTTACTTTTTTAGTGTGTGGCACGATACAATGTTGTACTATATTGGTACGTTCTTTGAACAAGGAATCATTTATAATTGATTTAATTATTTTTTGAAAATTGTCTGTTGGATCTGGTAATAATTTCAGAAAAGCTAACAGAAATAATTATTTAGCGTTGGGTTGTTCTGTTTTAGTAAGTGCTATAGCTGAACTATTTTTCTCGCTCATAACTGAATTAGCAACACCTGGTGTGCATATACAGTCCCCTCTTGTTCTGATTACCAACATTAATCCACGTAGTCCCCAGGTTTGTTTTCACCATTTTGTAGAAGCAAATGCGAGTAACAGTTTATCAAAACAACCGGTAAAGGCCTGGAATTGAAAACAGCGATGCGTTATTGTCCACTGCAAGAGCATTATTTCGTAATTACGGTATATGTGCATTATCTCGTTTCAATTTGATGCTGGGATATTTCAGTGCAAATGGCCGCGCGTTCGGAAATTGCGAACGCCATAAATCACTACGTGCCTTCGACAAATAACGCCAATAATTAATGGCGGCTTGCTTTCGAAAAGCCGCTAGCTGTTTGACACTCTGTTATGAAATAATTCCCCCCGACATGTTTTATATTTATAGTTTTGTCCCCCGATTCGAGCACATAGCGAAGGATCATTGAACCTTTTTTATATCGTGACCACCAAGAGGTCGGCATCAAATGGGGAAAAAATGCATTTTTGATTGTTTATTTAAATTTTCACCAAAGGGAACTGATTCGACTATTTAAATTATTTTTTGAATAGATGCCTAGTACTTAAAGTAACAGCTAAAATTACTAATTTTTAAGTTTTTTTATAATTTAGTATTTTTTCAAAATGTTGAGTTAAAATTTCCTATTTTCTTGCTAAATTGAATTATTTGTTTTATAAATAAATCCAAGAATACAAATATTCAGATGTATGGTATTGAAGTGAGTCGGTAGCGTCTTCCTTTCATAGGAAATGGTACAGTATTAGTACACACGTTGCATCTTGCAATTATTTTTTGAGCTGTTGCGTGCGATTGATTCGTTGATGCGCCTGCGCGATCAGAGCTGCTGCCACGCATGAGCTCCAATGAGCTGGAAAGCAAATGAGAACACTACAAAATAGCCAACTTATTATATTCACAATAGGTGCGGCGCGCTCAAAATGTATCATGTCATAATTCCCTCAAAAATTGTTTTATCGAGTTGCAATTTCTTTAAAATTATTTCTTAAACTTTCAGGATGCTCACGAAATCTTTCAAATTGCAAATACATAATTACTTTTCATTCCGCTTTGCGGTTTTCGAGACGTTGTCTTTTTGGTGCAGTGGAATTTTCACCTATCGAGGAACTATGCTCATTTTTAGAATTTGGACAAACTTCCGGCGGCAAAGTGGTAGAGAAAGGATTGAGTTTTATTTTACACCAAGATTCAATTCATTAACTCGCATAGAAAAAAAGTTATTGCGATTTGAACACGATAATCGTTCTGAGCGCGTAACTCTTGAACGGTGACAGCATCAATCTTTAAGACTGTACATGTATGCAGACGTATTCGCCGCGTGATGAAAATATCAAAATGGGACGAAAATGTGTAGTATCTAATTGTGTTTCGGGTTATGCAACGTGCAAGGACAAGGTTGCCACTGATAGGTATACGATTTCAAGAGTTACGCGCTCAGAACGATTATCGTGTTCAAATCGCCATAACTTTTTTTCTATGCGAGATAATGAATTGAATCTTGGTGTAAAATAAAATTCAATTCTTTCTCTATAACTTTGTCGCCGGAAGTTTGTCCAAATTCTAAAAATGAGCATAGTTCCTCGATAGGTGAAAATTCCGCTGCACAAAAAAGACAACGTCTCGAAAATCGCAAAGCGGAATGAAAAGTAATTATGTAATAGCAATTTGAAAGATTTCGTGAACATCCTGAGAGTTTAAGAAATTATTTTAAAAAAATTGCAGCTCGATAAGACAATTTTTGTAATACGTTTTATCGACTGTTAGCGCACCCCCACGTTTTCCAACTTATTATTAATTCGTTCGAAATCAATATTTTATTTAAATCGTACGCAGCGAGTGGGACGTCTGAATCTCGACCGAAAAGTCAATTTCTGGACGGATCTAATTTTTCCATTCCGGACATGTACGGGAATTACGTCTTGCCAATTGCCATCACGATTCACGGGGCCGGTCTTAATGGAATCTCTTGTTTCCTTTCATCTACCCTCTTCTCTGCTATAACTCCTACTGCGGCCTGCTTGCATTAAATTCTATTTTATTTCCCCCTAAGTTCTCGTTTCACTCTTATTTAATACTCTTGGTATATAGGTCAATTCCTCTGAGGGGCTACGGCGGCAAGCTTCTTAGAAAATCAGTAAATCAACGGGCGATGTTAGATTATCATTGTTATAATTTATTTATTTACTTAAAGAGCATACGAAAAGAAAAAGAAACGGAAAAAAAGAAAGTTAACTGATACGCCAAAGACATTCTACTATCATATCAGCGTGCTCTGAAATTTAATGTTTCATTTGTCATAATGAAACAATTACCTCTCCCGTATTTACCCACACTAATTTGCACGTTCTAAAAGCTACTAAAATTCAGGTGAAGAGGGTTGTCGCGCTTTAATGAACAAGTTGTAATTCAAAGGTTACTGTCTGAATATTTCATAAAATTGTAATAATACAATAACCCAACTTCCATTCACCGGAAATTCCGCTCGTAATACACAATCCCTTTCCAAATATACAGGATTGCTTCCCGGAAATACTTCCATGAAAGGCGTTCAGAATGGTGCACTCAGTAGCGGCTCGTAACTTGAATATTATGGGGACCAGTGAACTTTATTGTGACTCTAATAGATGAGTATATAGAATTAGGCTCGATGAAGAAGGAAAACAAAGATTTAAGGCTGTCAAGTGGGAAATTTTTCGGAAATGTAGGAAAGCGAAAGAGCAGTGGATTGATGATAAAAGCAAAGAAGTGGAAGATAAGTTCGAAGTAGGAAAATTGACGAGGCGTATAAAATAATTAGGAGAAATTTCAGATAAATTTGATCTAGTCGCAAGGACATCAGGAAGAAGGCAGGAAGCATCCCAATCGGAACAGAGGAAAAGGCAGATAGATGGAATAAGCGGGAGCCGATTACAGATTCTTTCATTCGTTCCTTAATGTTTTACTATAGCAAGAAATGAGTAGATAGATAAGTACATGAGTAGATAAGCTATGAGAGAACGGGACCACGATTAACATTGGTTGTGCCATAAGAGCCTGAATCACTGCTTTTTTGCCCCCCCCAATCGGTTCTTATAGCACAACCCATGTTAGACGTAAAGCTGTATGCCTTACTTTATCGGAGCGTGTATAATCGGACGGGCTTTTCGTCCACCAAGCAGCGTGGTACATGGGCCTTTATGGCCGCGATTACTATTGGTTGTGCCGTAAGAGCCGTAATTGAGTGTCAGCTGTCAGCTGACGCCCCCGTCGGCCCTAATGTTCGTGTCAAATAGGCATTAACTAACGTAAGTGTGGATTTTCGTCCACCAAGCAGCGTGGGCCCTTATGGCCGCGATTACTATTGGTTGTGCCGTAAGAGCTGTAATCACCGGCCGATCCTAACGTTAGCGTTAACGCTAGCGCGAGCGCCAGCGCTAACGCGGCCCTAACGCGGCCCTAACGCTTGTGTCAAATGGGCATTAACTGACGTAATTACTATTGGTTGTGCCATAAGAGCTGTCAAACACAGACAGCCGGCGCACCCAAGCCACTGCTACGTCATCCAAGATGGCCGCCACCGAGCAGTCAAGATGTAACGTACAATGCACCGCGATTACTATTGTTTGTGCCATAAGAACTGTTAAACGCAGACAGCCGGCTCCTACGTCAGAGCTGTAGTCCCCCTCAACCCCCCTGCCTACACCCACGATGATTTGAGTATGGCGTAACCAAGATGGCGGCGCAGCCCTGATGTTAGCATCCAACTCGCGGGTGCTTTCGCGATGCACACCCAAGCCACTGCTACGTCATCCAAGATGGCCGCCACCGAGCAGTCAAGATGTAACATACAATGCACCGCGATTACTATTGTTTGTGCCATAAGAACTGTTAAACGCAGACAGCCGGCTCCTACGTTAGAGCTCTAGCTCCCCTCAACCCCCCTGCCTACATCTACGATGATTTGAGTATGGCGTAACGAAGATGGCGGCGCAGCCCTGACGTCAGCATCCAACTTAAGGCTCACGCGGACACCCAAGTCACTGCTACGTTACCCAAGATGGCAGCCATCAAGATGGCGCCAACGTTTAGCCATAAGCCGGCGCCAGCGTTCAGCATTTGTGCATGTGAGAAGGTTAAATGAAACACTGTTGCGTATTATCTTTATTGGAACATATTGCACAACAGACCCTGTATGTCCTGACATGATGAAATTATATTAAAAATGTTTACGGGAATATAACACCCTGTATGTACTTACACAACGATGACATTTTATCGAACAAAGTTGTATTGGACTATAATTAACTAACACCCTGTATGTACGTTATACGACTAGCCAACTTGCGGGGGTGAATCTGTTGGCGATAATTTGCAGATTAACGATGGCGGACAGCGCCCAGTCTGCAACACATAAATATAAATTAAATAAAAAATAATAATAAAAGGGAAAAACTTTCCGATGCACGAAGGAATATTTCGCAACGTACTAGAGTCTGATATAGGAATAAAAAGAGGGATAGGTAGGCCCAGATTAGACTACTGCTTGGGGATGTACGATGTTCTACTTGCAGAGTACCGACAGCGTGACAAAATAAAAGTACATACCAGAATTTCGAGCCTGAAACTCTTCCAAAAACATTTGCTTCACCATGGGATAAATAAGTTTCTGTTTCAAAGTTGGTGAATTAACGTAAGTACCTGAGGATCCGTGCGGGGGCGGCATAGAAAATTTCCACAATGCATTTTCACTACAAAATAACCTCTATAAGTTAATTGCAATGCGTAGAAATGAATAAAAAAATACATATTCAATTAGTAAGACTAGGTGAGAAACATATCAATAAACCCTCGTATTTAATAAATGTAAATTATATTTTCCACCAAATTCATTCGGATATACGTCGTGTAAACATTTGACAATCCTCACTGCTCAAAAATTATTACGATCGTGTATAACATATGCAAATAGGAACTTACCTGTGTAAAGCGTCGTCTAATTATTTCGGGGATCACTCATGCGAAATTTGGGGCACAAAATTTGCCATGTTCTACGATGTCGTAACAAATTCCAAAAACATTTGCTTCGCGATGGGATAAATACGTTTCTGTTTTAAAGTTGGTGAATTAACGTAAGTACCTGAGGATCCGTGCGGGGCGGCATAGAAAATTTCCACAATGCATTTTCCCTACAAAATAACCTCTGTTAGTTAATTGCAATATGTAGAAATGAATAAAAAAATACAACTTAAATTAGTAAAACTAGGTGAGAAACATATCAATAAACCCTGGTATTTAATAAATGTAAATTATATTTTCCACCAATTAGTTAATTACAAATATGTAGATATGAATCAAAAAATACAACTTCAATTAGGTAGTAATACTAGGTGGGAAACATATCAGCAAACCCTGGTATTCCATATAAGTACCTGAGGATCCGTGCGGGGCGGCATAGTAAATTTTCACAATGCATTTTCCCTACAAAATAACCTCTGTTAGTTAATTGCAATATGTAGAAATGAATAAAAAAATACAACTTAAATTAGTAAAACTAGGTGAGAAACATATCAATAAACCCTGGTATTTAATAAATGTAAATTATATTTTCCACCAATTAGTTAATTGCAATATGTAGATATGAATCAAAAATACAACTTCAATTAGGTAGTAAGACTAGGTGGGAAACATATCAGCAAACCCTGGTATTCCATAAATGTAAATTATAATTTATTATTTTCCACCAAATTCATTCGGATATACGTCCAACAAACATTTGACAATCCTCACTACCCAAAAATTATTACGATCGTGTATAATATTTATAAATAGGAACTTACCTGTGTCTAATTATTTCGGGGGATCACTCATGTAAAATTTTGGGCACGATATATTGCCATGTTCTACTTGTACGAGTAGATTAACGATGACGTAACAGTAAATAAAAAAAAACTTTCGGAGACACGAAGGAATATTTTGTCACTATAGATTGCCTCATGTAACCACTGACCACCACTAAATCGAATCTCGTGAGTTACTCTCCGAATATTCATATTAGCACATCAGTTGGTATCATTTGTGAAAACTAGGTGCAGAATGTTAAAAATTTACTAATCTGGACGTTCTTTTATAACGTATTCTTGCGCAAGTTCGGCGTCTGCAAAGCCATAAATTACACATGGGAATGCTATTCTTTGATATAGGTACATGATGCAATGTCGCCAAATTAGTAGAATCAACGCGTTATTATTTTAATGAAACATAAACAATAATAAATTCATGTCCGAATTGAAAGTCTTATCAAAACAAATCATTATTTAGATTACCGAAGACACGCTGTGGGTAATAAAAATTACAATTTATAATGCTGACTCAATAAATAATTTCTGCTTAGGTATTTTATGTATGTCAGATCGAAAATTAATTCTGGAACATCATGAATCAAATAATGTTAAAATACGACAAGATCGTGTACTTCAATTCGGTGCGAAATAATAATAAGAAATTTCCAGAAAGTTATTAATATATGGAAGGAATGGGGTGCGAGGGGTTAAACGATTACTATAAGTACGACAATACAGTGTACTGGAATTCAATTAAGTTCTTCCATTGTGCGCGAATATATTTCTCTTTTCTCTGTTCATGTAAGGACGCGGCCAAGTACGGAGATACTAATAGATACTTCTATAAATAAAGTGTGTCCTTGTTGGAAGTCGGTACGTAAAACATGTGGCTAGCTTATAGACAACAAAACTGGCCCCAATCTGTGGACCTGAGTAGCGCCATACAACGGTTAGAATGCCAGTCTACCGATTTATCCTTCGAGGCGAGTCACGAAGCAGTGTATGGAAAAGGTGATCGGTATTCGGAACAAGATCTAAAAGAGCTGGCTGAACAGTACGATAAAATTGTGGCATGCTGTCACAAGTATTCAAATGGTGAATACTCGCTGGATACATTTTTAAATACCATGGTCACTGAGGGCAACGAGCATTTCTTAGAAGACATTGTCAAATATCTGCCGGGCGAAGTTATTGTAAAACATAATTTGATCAGTTTGCTGAAGCCGCAGGAATAATCTTATGTAAATGAAATATATGTATACCTGCTGTATGTTTGTACAAATAAAAGTAACTGCTAGTAAGTACCTACCGTGTATAATTCCCGCTTTACTTCTGATACACGAGGCACGAGGGCATAAATATTTCGCAACATACTAGAGAACCTCTATTAGATCATTGCAAATACATACATGTAGATATGAGTCAAAAATGCAACTTCAATTTATTAGTATGACTAGGTAAGAAACATGTCAGAAAACCCTGGTATTCAATACATGTATTTTATTTCGATCAAATTCATTCGGATATACGTCCTATATAAACATTCGACAATCCTCACTGCCCTATGACGTAACAACATTTCTTAGAAGACATTGTCAATTATCTGACGGGTGAAGTTATTGTAAAACATAATTTGATCCGTTTGCTGAAGCCGCAGGAATAATCTTATGTAAATAAAATATATTATGTATACCTGCTGTATGTTTGTAACAAATAAAAGTAACTGCTAGTAAGTACCTACCGTGTATAATATTTTATTTTGCATTTTTAAATTGACCCCAAGAGATTAGTATAATAACCACTATACACACATACACATCCCACGCAATGGCTCTAAAGTAAAGTAAATAAATAAGGACGCCGAACTTGTATCTGTAGGTACGAGGTACCTACCTTAAGTTTGTCAACTCAAAAGAACCTCATAAAAATTAATTGTGTATAAACAGATCGGGAAATGCATAGTCTTATGTGTATATACAACTAAATATTCCCGCTTTATCTCTGTTACTTAATGAAGCCTGCGAAAATCTAAACAGAAAAATTCTTACGTTCACGTACCTCTATCTACTTACCTTAGCATCAAACCCAGAGAGATACTTGAAGATTGTGTTGAATAGTCTCCATGCTTGCTAAAGGGATATCTATTTATTGCAAAGACTGGTTCGACGTACCCCACACATTTTTTAGGTGGGTACATAGTTTTATAAACCGAAATTGCATTTTTTCTACTTACTAATAACTGAATATGAGTGTGCTTTTCTTCTTCTTATACAGGTAAATTCTAGGGAGCCGTCAAAGAAGTCGCTCGCATGTGCTAGTGGGAAGTTTTAAAATTTGTGATTAGGACCCAATGAACTATACAGTTTCATAATATTATTCCTTTGCGAACTAATGTTTGTTTTGATAAAAATCGCCAAATACAAACATGATTAGGCATATCAATATAAGTAATTATTCTGTATCTGCTCATATGGTAATTTAAAGAATTCCCGGACCTTTCGCTTGACCACGTACGAAGTGTAATTAACATCCACTTACCACAGTGGACTATGGTAATTATTTTGGTACCTATATACTAAGTAACGCTATTCTTGTGTCAAATCGATAATTTTAGAACATTATAAATAATTGTCAGAAGTTTTCATATGACAAATATTAAGAGTTTCCACCAACAGCAGACGCCACCGTCGCGTCGGGGCGAACGACCGTGACAAACGGGCGTTAACCCATAAGGATAGTAAAACAATGTCATGTGGGGTTTCAAATTATAGAACTCAACGAGGAGAATCGGAATAAACAGTTATTTCGCCGCAAAATGGACGCCCACCCATAAGCCCTGTTTTGGTCAAACGTAGATCATCATCATCATCACACCGCTCCGTCACTCTTATTCCCTTATGGTCGACTGACGTCATGGGTTGAGATGTCACTTCCGGCCAAACCGTATCTGCGGTTTTGCCAATGCACTTTACTTGCGGTTCCCAACTGGGTTTTACCAATTACTTGCAGATCCCAACTAGGTTTTGTCAACGCACTTTACTTGCTGTTCCCAACTAGGTTTTGCCAATACGCTGAGAGGGCTTTTGCCCTGTGTACTGGAATCTACAATATTACCAAGCGGACTTCTGTAACACATTGTATGTGTATACAGGTGTAGCACGAACATCCTGTATATACTGACAGATGTAACACAAAGGCCTTGTATATACGAGCAGATAAAACACAAGTGTCCTTTATGTACCATGCTATGTGCCCCTCCGGAATCGCATTACATGATTGACGCAACTTTTGTTCCCAACCGCTGGACCAATCAGAAGACAGGAACAAGATGGCCGCCATTGCAACGTGACGTCAGCGCCCGACGTGTTCCCAACCGCTGGACCAATCAGAAGACAGAAACAAGATGGCCGCCATTGCAACGTGACGTCAGCGCCCGGCCGCCATTGCAACGTGACGTCAGCGCCCGACGTCAACGTCCACGGGGCGTTCAGTGCAGCGACAAGTTTAGACAAGGCTTAAAGCCCGCGTGGACGTTGACGTCGGGCGCTGACGTCACGTTGCAATGGCGGCCGGGCGCTGACGTCACGTTGCAATGGCGGCCATCTTGTTTCTGTCTTCTGATTGGTCCAGCGGTTGGGAACACGTCGGGCGCTGACGTCACGTTGCAATGGCGGCCATCTTGTTCCTGTCTTCTGATTGGTCCAGCGGTTGGGAACAAAAGTTGCGTCAATCATGTAATGCGATTCCGGAGGGGCACATAGCATGGTACATAAAGGACACTTGTGTTTTATCTGCTCGTATATACAAGGCCTTTGTGTTACATCTGTCAGTATATACAGGATGTTCGTGCTACACCTGTATACACATACAATGTGTTACAGAAGTCCGCTTGGTAATATTGTAGATTCCAGTACACAGGGCAAAAGCCCTCTCAGCGTATTGGCAAAACCTAGTTGGGAACAGCAAGTAAAGTGCGTTGACAAAACCTAGTTGGGATCTGCAAGTAATTGGTAAAACCCAGTTGGGAACCGCAAGTAAAGTGCATTGGCAAAACCGCAGATACGGTTTGGCCGGAAGTGACATCTCAACCCATGACGTCAGTCGACCATAAGGGAATAAGAGTGACGGAGCGGTGTGATGATGATGATGATCTACGTTTGACCAAAACAGGGCTTATGGGTGGGCGTCCATTTTGCGGCGAAATAACTGTTTATTCCGATTCTCCTCGTTGAGTTCTATAATTTGAAACCCCACATGACATTGTTTTACTATCCTTATGGGTTAACGCCCGTTTGTCACGGTCGTTCGCCCCGACGCGACGGTGGCGTCTGCTGTTGGTGGAAACTCTTAATATTTGTCATATGAAAACTTCTGACAATTATTTATAATGTTCTAAAATTATCGATTTGACACAAGAATAGCGTTACTTAGTATATAGGTACCAAAATAATTACCATAGTCCACTGTGGTAAGTGGATGTTAATTACACTTCGTACGTGGTCAAGCGAAAGGTCCGGGAATTCTTTAAATTACCATATGAGCAGATACAGAATAATTACTTATATTGATATGCCTAATCATGTTTGTATTTGGCGATTTTTATCAAAACAAACATTAGTTCGCAAAGGAATAATATTATGAAACTGTATAGTTCATTGGGTCCTAATCACAAATTTTAAAACTTCCCACTAGCACATGCGAGCGACTTCTTTGACGGCTCCCTAGAATTTACCTGTATAAGAAGAAGAAAAGCACACTCATATTCAGTTATTAGTAAGTAGAAAAAATGCAATTTCGGTTTATAAAACTATGTACCCACCTAAAAAATGTGTGGGGTACGTCGAACCAGTCTTTGCAATAAATAGATATCCCTTTAGCAAGCATGGAGACTATTCAACACAATCTTCAAGTATCTCTCTGGGTTTGATGCTAAGGTAAGTAGATAGAGGTACGTGAACGTAAGAATTTTTCTGTTTAGATTTTCGCAGGCTTCATTAAGTAACAGAGATAAAGCGGGAATATTTAGTTGTATATACACATAAGACTATGCATTTCCCGATCTGTTTATACACAATTAATTTTTATGAGGTTCTTTTGAGTTGACAAACTTAAGGTAGGTACCTCGTACCTACAGATACAAGTTCGGCGTCCTTATTTATTTACTTTACTTTAGAGCCATTGCGTGGGATGTGTATGTGTGTATAGTGGTTATTATACTAATCTCTTGGGGTCAATTTAAAAATGCAAAATAAAATATTATACACGGTAGGTACTTACTAGCAGTTACTTTTATTTGTTACAAACATACAGCAGGTATACATAATATATTTTATTTACATAAGATTATTCCTGCGGCTTCAGCAAACGGATCAAATTATGTTTTACAATAACTTCACCCGTCAGATAATTGACAATGTCTTCTAAGAAATGTTGTTACGTCATAGGGCAGTGAGGATTGTCGAATGTTTATATAGGACGTATATCCGAATGAATTTGATCGAAATAAAATACATGTATTGAATACCAGGGTTTTCTGACATGTTTCTTACCTAGTCATACTAATAAATTGAAGTTGCATTTTTGACTCATATCTACATGTATGTATTTGCAATGATCTAATAGAGGTTCTCTAGTATGTTGCGAAATATTTATGCCCTCGTGCCTCGTGTATCAGAAGTAAAGCGGGAATTATACACGGTAGGTACTTACTAGCAGTTACTTTTATTTGTACAAACATACAGCAGGTATACATATATTTCATTTACATAAGATTATTCCTGCGGCTTCAGCAAACTGATCAAATTATGTTTTACAATAACTTCGCCCGGCAGATATTTGACAATGTCTTCTAAGAAATGCTCGTTGCCCTCAGTGACCATGGTATTTAAAAATGTATCCAGCGAGTATTCACCATTTGAATACTTGTGACAGCATGCCACAATTTTATCGTACTGTTCAGCCAGCTCTTTTAGATCTTGTTCCGAATACCGATCACCTTTTCCATACACTGCTTCGTGACTCGCCTCGAAGGATAAATCGGTAGACTGGCATTCTAACCGTTGTATGGCGCTACTCAGGTCCACAGATTGGGGCCAGTTTTGTTGTCTATAAGCTAGCCACATGTTTTACGTACCGACTTCCAACAAGGACACACTTTATTTATAGAAGTATCTATTAGTATCTCCGTACTTGGCCGCGTCCTTACATGAACAGAGAAAAGAGAAATATATTCGCGCACAATGGAAGAACTTAATTGAATTCCAGTACACTGTATTGTCGTACTTATAGTAATCGTTTAACCCCTCGCACCCCATTCCTTCCATATATTAATAACTTTCTGGAAATTTCTTATTATTATTTCGCACCGAATTGAAGTACACGATCTTGTCGTATTTTAACATTATTTGATTCATGATGTTCCAGAATTAATTTTCGATCTGACATACATAAAATACCTAAGCAGAAATTATTTATTGAGTCAGCATTATAAATTGTAATTTTTATTACCCACAGCGTGTCTTCGGTAATCTAAATAATGATTTGTTTTGATAAGACTTTCAATTCGGACATGAATTTATTATTGTTTATGTTTCATTAAAATAATAACGCGTTGATTCTACTAATTTGGCGACATTGCATCATGTACCTATATCAAAGAATAGCATTCCCATGTGTAATTTATGGCTTTGCAGACGCCGAACTTGCGCAAGAATACGTTATAAAAGAACGTCCAGATTAGTAAATTTTTAACATTCTGCACCTAGTTTTCACAAATGATACCAACTGATGTGCTAATATGAATATTCGGAGAGTAACTCACGAGATTCGATTTAGTGGTGGTCAGTGGTTACATGAGGCAATCTATAGTGACAAAATATTCCTTCGTGTCTCCGAAAGTTTTTTTTTATTTACTGTTACGTCATCGTTAATCTACTCGTACAAGTAGAACATGGCAATATATCGTGCCCAAAATTTTACATGAGTGATCCCCCGAAATAATTAGACACAGGTAAGTTCCTATTTATAAATATTATACACGATCGTAATAATTTTTGGGTAGTGAGGATTGTCAAATGTTTGTTGGACGTATATCCGAATGAATTTGGTGGAAAATAATAAATTATAATTTACATTTATGGAATACCAGGGTTTGCTGATATGTTTCCCACCTAGTCTTACTACCTAATTGAAGTTGTATTTTTGATTCATATCTACATATTGCAATTAACTAATTGGTGGAAAATATAATTTACATTTATTAAATACCAGGGTTTATTGATATGTTTCTCACCTAGTTTTACTAATTTAAGTTGTATTTTTTTATTCATTTCTACATATTGCAATTAACTAACAGAGGTTATTTTGTAGGGAAAATGCATTGTGAAAATTTACTATGCCGCCCCGCACGGATCCTCAGGTACTTATATGGAATACCAGGGTTTGCTGATATGTTTCCCACCTAGTATTACTACCTAATTGAAGTTGTATTTTTTGATTCATATCTACATATTTGTAATTAACTAATTGGTGGAAAATATAATTTACATTTATTAAATACCAGGGTTTATTGATATGTTTCTCACCTAGTTTTACTAATTTAAGTTGTATTTTTTTATTCATTTCTACATATTGCAATTAACTAACAGAGGTTATTTTGTAGGGAAAATGCATTGTGGAAATTTTCTATGCCGCCCCGCACGGATCCTCAGGTACTTACGTTAATTCACCAACTTTAAAACAGAAACGTATTTATCCCATCGCGAAGCAAATGTTTTTGGAATTTGTTACGACATCGTAGAACATGGCAAATTTTGTGCCCCAAATTTCGCATGAGTGATCCCCGAAATAATTAGACGACGCTTTACACAGGTAAGTTCCTATTTGCATATGTTATACACGATCGTAATAATTTTTGAGCAGTGAGGATTGTCAAATGTTTACACGACGTATATCCGAATGAATTTGGTGGAAAATATAATTTACATTTATTAAATACGAGGGTTTATTGATATGTTTCTCACCTAGTCTTACTAATTGAATATGTATTTTTTTATTCATTTCTACGCATTGCAATTAACTTATAGAGGTTATTTTGTAGTGAAAATGCATTGTGGAAATTTTCTATGCCGCCCCCGCACGGATCCTCAGGTACTTACGTTAATTCACCAACTTTGAAACAGAAACTTATTTATCCCATGGTGAAGCAAATGTTTTTGGAAGAGTTTCAGGCTCGAAATTCTGGTATGTACTTTTATTTTGTCACGCTGTCGGTACTCTGCAAGTAGAACATCGTACATCCCCAAGCAGTAGTCTAATCTGGGCCTACCTATCCCTCTTTTTATTCCTATATCAGACTCTAGTACGTTGCGAAATATTCCTTCGTGCATCGGAAAGTTTTTCCCTTTTATTATTATTTTTTATTTAATTTATATTTATGTGTTGCAGACTGGGCGCTGTCCGCCATCGTTAATCTGCAAATTATCGCCAACAGATTCACCCCCGCAAGTTGGCTAGTCGTATAACGTACATACAGGGTGTTAGTTAATTATAGTCCAATACAACTTTGTTCGATAAAATGTCATCGTTGTGTAAGTACATACAGGGTGTTATATTCCCGTAAACATTTTTAATATAATTTCATCATGTCAGGACATACAGGGTCTGTTGTGCAATATGTTCCAATAAAGATAATACGCAACAGTGTTTCATTTAACCTTCTCACATGCACAAATGCTGAACGCTGGCGCCGGCTTATGGCTAAACGTTGGCGCCATCTTGATGGCTGCCATCTTGGGTAACGTAGCAGTGACTTGGGTGTCCGCGTGAGCCTTAAGTTGGATGCTGACGTCAGGGCTGCGCCGCCATCTTCGTTACGCCATACTCAAATCATCGTAGATGTAGGCAGGGGGGTTGAGGGGAGCTAGAGCTCTAACGTAGGAGCCGGCTGTCTGCGTTTAACAGTTCTTATGGCACAAACAATAGTAATCGCGGTGCATTGTATGTTACATCTTGACTGCTCGGTGGCGGCCATCTTGGATGACGTAGCAGTGGCTTGGGTGTGCATCGCGAAAGCACCCGCGAGTTGGATGCTAACATCAGGGCTGCGCCGCCATCTTGGTTACGCCATACTCAAATCATCGTGGGTGTAGGCAGGGGGGTTGAGGGGGACTACAGCTCTGACGTAGGAGCCGGCTGTCTGCGTTTAACAGTTCTTATGGCACAAACAATAGTAATCGCGGTGCATTGTACGTTACATCTTGACTGCTCGGTGGCGGCCATCTTGGATGACGTAGCAGTGGCTTGGGTGCGCCGGCTGTCTGTGTTTGACAGCTCTTATGGCACAACCAATAGTAATTACGTCAGTTAATGCCCATTTGACACAAGCGTTAGGGCCGCGTTAGGGCCGCGTTAGCGCTGGCGCTCGCGCTAGCGTTAACGCTAACGTTAGGATCGGCCGGTGATTACAGCTCTTACGGCACAACCAATAGTAATCGCGGCCATAAGGGCCCACGCTGCTTGGTGGACGAAAATCCACACTTACGTTAGTTAATGCCTATTTGACACGAACATTAGGGCCGACGGGGGCGTCAGCTGACAGCTGACACTCAATTACGGCTCTTACGGCACAACCAATAGTAATCGCGGCCATAAAGGCCCATGTACCACGCTGCTTGGTGGACGAAAAGCCCGTCCGATTATACACGCTCCGATAAAGTAAGGCATACAGCTTTACGTCTAACATGGGTTGTGCTATAAGAACCGATTGGGGGGGGCAAAAAAGCAGTGATTCAGGCTCTTATGGCACAACCAATGTTAATCGTGGTCCCGTTCTCTCATAGCTTATCTACTTACATGATTATTAAGAGGTAACCGTGCATATTTTTCCATATTTCTTTCGGCGATGTGTTTATTTGAAAATCTACCCGGAAAGCTCTACGCGACGTTTTAATTTTAAGAGCCCCCCTTTGTTAAAAGTGTGATTAATTTCCGCGGAGGAAAATCTGTGCTTTCATTTTGATGTTATAAGTGAATTTTGATGGGACCAATTCATAAGAAATCGATAGTCGCGTGTGCGTCTGCGAATGCCATCGAAATCCTAAAATATACCTTATCCTGATATAAGATAAGAACCTGCGGGATTGATTTATGGAAATTATGATTTATAATGTTTATTTCTGAGGACGGTCGCGTGCGTCGAACAAACATGCACCCTTTTAGGCAGTAAAAGGATAAATATATCACCGTTGCATGAGTTGTCGATATGCAAATAAATATAACAGAAAACTGGATTTAGGACATACTGTAACAATGTTGTAAACTAGTGTAAAAGTTCAAGGTTTTCGTAGATTTATTATTAATTAAACATGACAATAGGGAGGTTCGGAGAAAAATAAGATATCTATTTTTCGCATGAAAATGACAGAAAATTGTTATTGTAATTGATTTACGGCGAATTTTTTTTTCTAAAAAATTTTTTTGCTGCGTAATAAGCGCAAGAAATTAGCTTATCACTCCCACATGCTAGTTCGCTTTGTTATTGGTTTGACGTCAGAGATTCGTAAGGCGCTCCTCCCACTTCTCTTGAAGTGCCCGTGAAGCGGTACCTATCTCATAACATACTTATTGGGACTATTTCGAGCGTGAATTTTTAAAGTAAGGTGTCAAGGAAACATAAAACAAAGACAACATAATCGATATAATGATGAAGATAGACAAGTTAGCAATAAGGAGGAATTAGAAAGAGTTGGGGAAAAGAGAAAAGCATGGAAGACAATAAAGAATAGGGGATAGGATCGTAGGATGGTAGGACACCTTCTGAGACACAAAGGAATAGTTGGCGACATACTAGAGTCAGAGATAGGAATAAAGAGGTAGAGGTTGGAGCAGATTAGACTACTGCTCTCAAATATTTGGGGATGTAGAATGTTCTACTTTTACAGAAATGCGTAGATTAGCTCAGGGAAAGGATGGAGGTACGCGTCCTACCAGTCTTCAAAAGAGAACTTTACGATGACGTACTATTTAATTATTATTGTAAAATAGTTAATAAAATTTCCTTTTTTAGTTCAGGGAGGGAACGCTACGGCGATTCAGTATTTGGCTCCGTCATGCTCCTAGCATCCTGTTTCAAATTATGCTAACCGTAACACGTTACCAAGTACCAAGGGGTCGCAGAAAACTGTCGATAAATTACATTATGCTCGATTTTATTTAGAGTGGCTGCAATGGGGCAGTCGATAATTTTATAAACTTTTGCAATGATAAACTAACTCGCGAAAATATCGATAATGCTGACCGATTTTCCTTCTGGCTCCAAAGAACCACTTTTTCCGTTTTATTGGTGTGCTGTACGATATATTAGTCTGGGTACAAAACAGAAAACACCAGTTAGAACCAGTTAATAATATTTAAAAATTTAACTACACATGCATATGCATAATACTTATGAGACTGCTGCGGGCTGAAGCTGGGACTTGTACGTTATACTAAGTTCTGACGTCACGCGGCCTACTCTCGCTGCAAGGTACGATTTCTAGCCTCGCACCGACGGAAAACTTTGCAACGGCTTCACAGGCGAAGGAATTTTTTTTAACAAAAATTAACAACATAACTGCCTTCAGTATAATAAACTCTATCAATTTTAATGAAATTTGAAAATTACCGAACCTGCCTATTGTCATGTTTAATTATATAATAAATCTACGGAAACCTAGACAACTTTGTCTCATTTAAATTAGAATTACCAATTATTTGATATTTACCATGTTCTGTTTCATTTTTATATATTACAGCACAATAGATAGAAATCCAAATTTAATATGCATTATCTAATGTCCATTCAGTCACAAGTACGTGTGCACGGACTGAAAACGCAGCAGCGATTAGGACATTTTCGTTTGATCGCCTAACCATTCCGTCCAATATATCGCTAGCTACTCTTTGGTAGTATATGTACATAATAGTACAATCTTTTAATTTTAATTGAAACTGTTTTGTTGGACCTTTACGAAATTCTATTTATTTTGCATTACTGCTTTATAAACAACTAGATTACCTTTAATAACCTTTTCTTTTATAGAATTTAGTGTAAGTCTATCTATATTATTCAAATTATGAGTTACCTGTCGTTTGCTTTCTAAAATTTGGTTATTTTATTTCTGATTTGTAATAATAATAATAATAAATGAACTTTATTAGGGATACTCCCCAAGGGCTATCGACCGAAGTCCTTCTGCCCGTTCTGATTTGTATTTTTATAAGTAATTTATTGGGACATATGCTTTTGAAGTTCAAAAGAAGTGTTTTATGGCTAGAATTGGGACAGCCCATCGCAAATTTTAGCAAGTGACGATGGAAGTTATGCCTTTAATTAATTAGTTCTAATAATTTTCCCGTTGCACAGAGAGGGCGTAATATATGAATTGCTAGACCAGCCGGTAACGTTAAGTCTAATTTATGGCCCTCCAGGAACCACCCCCATGGGGTGTAACGAGCAAACATTAAAGGCTTATACGCACACTAAATAACGTGAAAATATGGTAGAATCCCACTAGGGTGTGGAACCTCGAAATTGGTTTTAGGATACGTAAATTAAATATTTGGAGAGCTTTGTTTTAAATTTTAATTTCTACCCCGGAAGCAGTCCTGACAAAGACGAGGGTGTGAAGGGAAATGCTGAAAGGGATGCTAGACTGACAGGGAGAGAGAATTTTTGGCGTTTATTTGAATGAAATTGTCAGTCTCGAAGAAGTAAAAAGATGTGAAGTTTGTTTTTTATTATTTTTTAAATAATAATAATAATAATAATAATAATAATAAAAGAAAAACGAAGAAGGAAATACACGAAAACTAAGGATTTAAGTGATACCGAAAAAATGGAAGTAAGAAATGTTATTTATAATTTATATGAAGCAAAAGTGAATGTTACTCTAGTATGTTTACAGAAAACCTTAAGAAAAAAGGGATTTTTGTAAATTGGATTACGTTCTTTGTCAAAATTAATGAATATACTGGGTTTCCGATATAAAAAAGATTGCAATAGGAGATTCCTTTGTGAACAGACGCACATACACTGCCGGACAAAAAAAACCGGACACTCAGAATTACTATTTCAGTGAATAAAAAACAACGGACGGTTTGAAATGATATTTAACTATATTCTTTTCATCTTAACAATAAATAAAAAACAAGAAACAAAATGATTCGTCAACAAAAACCTAACAAAAGTATTTTTTAGAGATCAACCTGTTACTTAAGAACTTGAAAAGACAAACAAAAAACAATATTAAAAGGAAAAGCGCACTAGTAGAACCAAATTAATAATGGGTGTTACCACCACGAACTCTTATTACTTCCCTTAAACGTTGTGGCATGCCCTAAATGAGGCGATCAATAGATTCTTGGGGTATTTGTTCACACTCTTCTTGAAGCGCCATTTAATGTTTCTGGTAGGGGTTGGCGACGTCTAATCCTTTTCCCAAGCTGATCCCACAGATGTTCAGTGGGATTCAGGTCTGGACTATTGGCTGACCATGGGAGACATCCAATACCAACCTCTTCACGGTACTCGGTAACAATTCTTGCTGTGTGTGGGTGGGCGTTGTCATCCATAAACACATAATTGTCCGCTATAAATGGCATATATGGTGTGACATGGGGTTCCAGGCACTCAACAATGTATCGGTGTGCAGTCATTGTTCCATTCTAAATGAAAATCAATTCTGTGTGAGCCCTCAGAGATATTCCGGCCCACACCGTAATGCTACCACCATTGAAACTGACCCTGGGAGATATACAACATTGACTGCACCGCTCCCCTGGTCTTCGCCACACCTTTTTACGTCGATCTGGTGACCTGACACTAAATCTTGACTCGTCCGAGAAGAGCACGTTCCTCCATTGATGTTCGTCCCAATTTACGTATTGCCGCGCAAATGCAAGTCATGCTCTGCGATGTTCTACGGTCTACAGGGGACCCGTAGCTGGCTTTCTTGAAGTCAAAACATATTCGTTTAGCCTTTTCCGAACTGTTCTGGCTGAAACTGCCACTCCTCGAACTTCGGATAACCGTCCAGCAAGAATAGATGATGACATTGCTCAATCGGGCAGCGCAGCAACGTGGAGAAAACGGACATCTTGATGGTTCGCAGTCCGTGGACGACCAGATCCGACCTTCTTTATAAAGCCATGAGATTCACGAAATCGCAAGAGTACATTTTGCACTGTGTTTCGGGGTATATTCAGCACTTGAGCAATATACCGCACTCTTCGGCCATCGTGGCTTAAAGTAACAATTTGTGAACAAATTTCGGGGTGCATTGTGTGGAAAATGTTAAAAGCTGACATTTACAAATGAAATTTCACCAAAAAACCAATAGAAAATAGAGAGCAGCTCAATAAGGTAAAAAATTTTGATGTTTCAATAAAGATGCATGAAGAGTCAAAATGCTGATTTGGCTGTTTAGGCTTACGAAAGATGCAATATTCAGCTAAAACTTTCTTTTTCCTCACTAGTAGGGCAATCGTTAATTATTTGCGTAAGTTAAGTAACATAAAAATAAAAACATGTGTCCGATTTTCTTTGTCCGGCAGTGTAGTTCACCAAAGAGTTAAATTTTTAAAGAAATATGCCGAAAATCTTAATTAAAAATTTAGGAAAGTGATTTTTTTGGACGAGGCGTGGATATTTTCGAACGGCAGTGTGTCAAAGTCTTGACAAGATGATTCGGTGAAGTCAGTAAAGAGAAATGAAGTGTGTGGATCGGGAAAACGTTTTATAATTTTGCACGCAGGATCTAGTTCCGGATTTGTACCTGGTGCTAGTTTAATGTTTTCGTCCAAATCAAAAAGTATGGACTACCACGATAATATGAACAAAGATTTATTTGAAAATTGGTTAACAGAACAGCTAATTCCAAATTTAGATGAACCTTCTTTAATTGTTCTTGACAACGCATCATATTCTAGAATATTAAATAAGCAACCAAATTCTTTTAGGAAAAAAGTGAAATATTTGAGTGGTTACTAAAACAAAATTCAAACCCTTCGCCGAATTTGTTAAAATCAGATATTACAATAGTTTCATGAATTTAATTATAGCGAGCCTAGAAAGAGTTCCCTCATTTTCCGGGCACGTTTATTCGGAGTTGTATACGTGACTTTCGCTAATCGTCGTGTAATATTAACAAAATACGCGCCCCCGAATTCCACTCTTTCGCACTCGCGTTGTTCGTATTATCTGACTCGAAACATAGAGCGCGGACACGATTCAGCAATTTGCTGGGGTCTAAAGTAAAGCCTCCTGAAGCAGACGATCATAATCCTGCAGAAGAGTGACACGATATATGCCGTTATCACCGAAAAACACCCAGCGGTGCCGCGTCCCTTCGCGAGCGTCTAGGAAATTCCAATGTAAAACAGCAGAATGAAAGTTTCATAAAAGGAAACGGTAACAATAAGCAAGCTAAATTCCGCAGTCTAATGCTTCCAAAACAACAGTTATCTCGGTAGAACATTGCGTATATTTCGCCCTACTCGAACCTCTGGAAATAAAAGGGGCTTGGAGGTTTAGAGAGCGGCTTCGCAGCGGAGGTTTAAAAAACTCTGTATGTAAATCAATCCTGGGGTTTTCTGAAAACGTCTTTAGTAATAAGATCGGGATGACGTGCTAGTGTAGCTAGTCTAATAAGTTGGGATGAATAATTTTCCAGTAAGGAATTATGTATGCTAATATTAATAATCAAGCTTTGGGAACAAATCCACACGTCCCATTAAATTTATAAATGATTGCGTTCGCATGTGGGCCCATTTGCAATTTAAATTGCCCGGCAAGTTTAACAGTCACATACATAATAATTACACTGGCAACAATTCTAGAGGGCAAAACGACGACATAAATAGTTTTTATCTCTTGTAGCTGGAAGGTTTTCGTTTTAAAATAAAAGTGTGCAGTTTATGTGTTATACTGGGAGCCGGAACACAACAAGTTTCTATCTTCTCTCCCTGTTAGTAGAGTGCTGGCGCGTCCGAAATGTGCTTAAAAATGAAGTTATTGGGCATTTCGAGGTTAAAATGTTTGACCTATCCGGTATTACAGCTTAGGTCCTATGGAACTAATATTCGAAAGTCGTCAAAAAATTGTCCTGTGCAAAAGGGCGCAATTTAAAAGTTTCAAGTTATGTATACGAGCCGAAAGGTGAAATCATATTCTAAAAGCAAAAAAAAATTGAAGAGATTTCTGTAGAATTTATATGTTTTATAAATTATACAAGTTTTTAAATCACGTAGCATCTTACGGAACTCGAAGACGTTCGCAGGCGTTTTTCTCCGTTCGAAGTGAACAAAAATCTAATTATTTTATGCTTTCTTTATTTTGAAACTCTATTATCTCTTACGCCGTTGCATTTAGCGAAATTATCCTCTATTGATAAATTATTTCCCAAATCTTGTAGAATATGATGGTTTTTAATTCATAATTTTTGAATTAATATTAAGAAAGTTAGGCCATTAAATATAACATGGTGCATAATCTAGAGGCTCGCCACCGCTGCGTGAATCACTGGATACATCGCATTGCACCGCACCCCGCAGTCCATACGCCCGACCTTCTTCTCTTTACTTGTCTCACTCCCTCCTTATAAACCTATGCTATTTAGCTTCTGGCATACCTACACTATTCCTTATATATTAATCATTATTGCAGGACCTTTTTAATACAGTACCTACCTAGTAGAAGTACATACCATAAGAAAGGGACAATTTATTAACAACGTAAAATTTAACTTGAATCTCTATTTCCTATTTGACACTGCGTTTTTACACGACTTTTGGCCCATGCAAAAACATGAACCAATGCAGGATATTCCATTCTTTCTGCAGCTGCATCCTTTTGTCGTACAATCTATTAGAAATTACCCCTATTTAGAACAACATCTATGGCACTAACATCACTAACATCAAATGGAATGTTAGCAACACCATCGAATAAAAAGTGCACTAGTTAACGTAATAGAAATCTACAAAAGTTCCATTAAAGTCTTGCCATCAATTAACTCCGGTGAAACATGTTATATTTTTGACGGAATGTCTGTGGTTCAAGTTCTTGGAAAACCGACCAAAGCAAAAACTTTCGGAGACTACCTACGCGAAAATATTCCAATCTATTATTTTTTAAAACCAATACGACGCTAAAAGGATCGACCTAGTTTTTGATTATTATTATGAAAATTCAATTAAGGATTCAACTCGTTTAAAGAGAAGTAAGGAAACGCCAATAAGCAGATTGATAGATAGCATAGATACACCACTACCTCAACAATGGCACCTGTTTATCCACTCATCTTTCAATAAAGGTCAATTAATGGTACTGGACCGTTCGAACAACTACTCCTCGGGCAAATACCCCGCCGGGCATTGAATTATAGAACTAAATCCAGATTTTTTGTATTACGAGACGTTTCAGACTGCTACCCCACCTAAGGTGGCTTTGAAACAATCCTAATTTGTCTCCATGTACGTACGTGCTTTTAAGATGATCTTTGTTCAAATATTGCATGTTTTGAATGTGTATGGAAAACCACAGACCAACTGGTTTCGTCCTTCTGGGACTCATCAGTACGGTGCTTTCCCCTACACACTCAAACCATGCAATTTAACGTGCTATATATGCTGCCGCGCTCTGGACAGATATCAGCAAGTGACAACTACCTTAGGTGGGGTAGCAGTCTGAAACGTCTCGTAGTACAAAAAAATCTGGATTTAGTTCTATAATTCAATGACTGGCGGGGTATTTGCCCGAGGAGTAGTTGTTCGAACGGTCCAGTACTATTAATTAATACCAGATAATTACTCAAAGTAGTTGATAGTAGCTGATATCTGTCCAGAGCGCGGCAGCATAATTATATAGCAAGTTAAATTGCATGGTTTGAGTGTGTAGGGGAAAGCACCGTACTGATGAGTCCCAAAAGGACGAAACCAGTTGATCTGGGGTTTTCCATACACATTCAAAACATGCAATATTTGAACAAAGGTCAATTGACAATTTTTTTGTCTCAGCAATTGGTACTTGCTTCAAAGAACTACCCTATTCAGTTTGCGACCAGCGGGGGATTTAGTAATGTCTTGGATTATAAGCAAATCTAATTTTGAACTTGCTGATAATATCTTAGAATCCAGACACGAGGAAGCTGACACAAAAGAATCCTCCTACATATTTTATCTGCAAAGAGATCCGGATATACTAGATGCGTAGTAGACTGCAAAGACACAGATGTCCTAGTTCTTCTTGCCCATTTCAAGGAATTGTTAAGACAGGAAGTTTGGATGAAAGTGGGAAATCAAAGTTCACAGAGATTTATTGCAATACATGAAATAAATATGGAACCCATTGCATTTTATTGAAAAATTTACTGGCATTTCATGCGTCAACAGTGTCAAATAGGAAATAGAGATTCAAGTTAAATTTTACGTTGTTAATAAATTGTCCCTTTCTTATGGTATGTACTTCTACTAGGTACTGTATTAAAAAGGTTCTGCAATAATGATTAATAAATTCATCCCTATAAGCCAGAAATAAGGAATAGTGTAGGTATGCCAGAAGCTAAATAGCATAGGTTTATAAGGAGGGAGTGAGACAAGTAAAGAGAAGAAGGTCGCGCGTGTGGACTGCGGGGTGCGGTGCAATGCAATGTATCCAGTGATTCACGCAGCGGTGGCGAGCCTCTAGATGTCTAGATTATGCACAATGTTATATTTAATGGCATAACTTTCTTAATATTCATTCAAAAATTATAAATCAAAAACCATCATATTCTACAAGATTTGGGCAATAATTTATCAATAGAGGATAATTTCGCTAAATGCAACGGCGTAAGAGATAATAAAGTTTCAAAATAAAGAAAGCATAAAATAATTAGATTTTTGTTCATTTCGAACGGAGAAAAACGCCTGTAAACGTCTTCGAGTTCCGTAAGACGCTATACGTAATTCAAAAACTTGTATAATTTATAAAACATATAAATTCTACAGAAATCTCTTCAATTTTCTTTTTGCTTTTAGAATATGATTTCACCTTTCGGCTCGTATACATAACTTGAAAATTTTAAATTGCGCCCTTTTGCACAGGACAATTTTTTGACGACTTTCGGATTTTAGTTCCATAGGGCCTATACTTGGGCCGCCCAACAGACGGAGTGATCACCCTGCAAGAACGTGCTCTAGCGGGGCCAATAGTAATTTATGGCGGCCGAATTGGAGTGATGCGACTTCGTTGGGTCTAAAGAAAGCGCATCACTGCGGTTCTCTCGTCCTAAATTGATAGTGGTCCCGCCTAGAGCACGTTCTTGCAGGGTGATCACTCCGTCTGTTGGGCGGTCCAAGTATAAGCTACAATACTGAGCAAGTCATATATTTTAACCTCAAAATGCCCAATGATGTCGAAATAAAATTTGCTTGGCACTCTACTATGTACCTGCAAGTGTACTAAAATCTCCTACGATTATTAAATTTTCGTGTACGTTCTTTATCACTTCTACAAGAAGCCCATATTTTTGGAGGAAAAACAGAATCATCAGATATACAGGATGATCAGCTACATCTCGGAAACCGTTTATGGTACAATTTTGGGGTAAAGAATTTATTGACAAATATGGAGAAAATAATTTGACGAAAAATATTTTTAAGTTCCTAACTTCATCCCTTGAGGGCGCATTTGATATGGCATTACAAAAAATCTTTAATTTCTCCAAATATCTTAGATAAAATATAGGCCGGAAATACGATTTTTAAAATGTCTGCTCAATCATCTATAAATTTTGTTTAAACATTTTACCTCTATTTACCATGGCAGCGTCAGGGTGAAGAACAACAATTTAAAATATTTTAAATGCTGTGACTTGGATTTGTCTTAACAGAATTAAACAAACGACGGCTCATTTTAAAGGTCCCTTTAATCTGATTGAATTTTATTGCGAAAAAATTAAAAGTTAATTTGTATGCTCGACGATATTTTTTGACTCCATCCAAAAAATGTCATTCTCCATCCGATTTCTTAAAAAAATTAAATGCAACCCTACAGCTTTCCTCACTCTATTTGGTATGCCATTAGTTGAGAGAAATAAATATAAAACCCGAAGATTGATATCTATTTTCAAACAATTGCAAAAATAGTAGATGAGGGTCGAAGGATCCCGTCTTTATTTAATTTATGTAGCTTAGGTACGAAAAATACGGCACAATTTGCGTAACAATAATTAAAACAAAATTAACTGAAATACAACAAAATTACTTACAAAATTAACAAATTTATTGGAAATGTTCAAATTGTCTTCCACCGTTTTGAATGCTGCAATTTAGCTGCCTCCCGAATGGAAAATACAGCCACTTTGATTTCCGCTCTAGATATGCTATTTTATTGAAATAGATCACGGCCCGCTTCGCTATTATAGGGTATTTATATTTAAATAAATAATGCTACGATGCCCTTTTTAATAAAAATTAAACAATAAAACACTCTAATTAGGTACTTAAAGATACTCATACGAGAAAGAATAATCACTTTTTTATAAATTTGGATAAAGTTTTAACATTTATTTGTAAGGGGGCCTTGCGGATGGGGCATTAAAATAAACTTTATCCCGCCATTTTATATAATTTTATTGATAACGAGTAACGACGTACATGTTCTCTCTAGGCTAGTCAGTGCAATAATCATGGCGCATCATGTCGGTCTCCCTCGCTTCCTTTTCCCGCACTTCCGGAAGACTATACCGGCATTACAGAAAACACTGCGCGCGAAATTTGAATATGTAAAGGTAGATTCCCACATATTGTTCATTTAGAACAAGTTAATTTTATTTAGGGAATTAAAAAAGACGGCCCCTCCGATCCTCATCTACTATTTTTGCAATAATTTTAAAACTAAAAAAAAATGCACTTCTGATTTTCAAATTTGTTTATCTCAACTAATGGCCTATCACACAGAGTAAAAAAAGCTGTAGGATTGCATTTAATTTTTTGAATAGATCAGATGAAGTATGACATATTTTTAATAGCGCCAATTATCATTTAGCTTACAAATTAATTTTTAAAGTGCTTATAACAAAAGTAAATCGGCTTAAAGAGTCCTTCAAAATGAGCTAAGTTTGTTAAATTCGGTTAAGCCAAACGCAAATTACACCATTTAAAAAAAAATTAATTGTGTGTATCATAGTGCCATACCGACCCCCACAGTCTCTGCCACTCTGATTACTGAAAGAGCTGCTGCCCTCTTTCAGTATTAAATACTAGAAGTATGTGTTCCCGATAGGATATAACGGGTCTTAAACTAACATTTAAAGCTTTCAAACGTATTACGAGCCCGTGAACAAATCCGAACCCATTAAAGTACTTATCTAACAAATTTCCAATGCAAATTTTAATTACGTTTTCGATAAATACGAGCGAAATTACGGAGATTACAGAGATTTAATCGGACGATGAGAGACTGTTCGAATCGTTTCTGCCCTGTAATGCAATCGAAAGCAATTATTACCCATATAACTGCACTGGCAAGAACTTTTTCTTCTTTTACAACTTGCATTCAACTCAAGTTTTAACTGTTTACGTAAAGGTGCTGTTCAAATTAAGCTCGACGTCCAAACTAATCCAAGAAGTTTCGAGCGGGTCTAAGCAGGGCAACAAGTGGTTGTGTAAATCTGAAAACTGAAATTTGCTAAACAACTATTTATCTGTATATTATCTGCGTTTACTTATACAATCCGCACTATTTAAGCATGACTTAAAAATAAGAATAAAGTTAAGCCGTCATGACTAATCACTTAACATAATTAAGATCGAACTTAACCGAGGTAAGTTCGTTTGATCTATTGATTCTGCGTTTTGAGTATAAACCCATCTTTTATAAGTTCGAAGAAGTAAAGGTGGCTGTAATACAATTTTGCATGTTCCATTTTTATTAGACGCGACATGTGGAAATGGAAAAACTTAGTTATGTTTATTGACTTATACGTGAGCGCCGTTTTGGATCTTTGAATAATGTACGGGAAGTGCAGTTCCCCAGTGTAAGCAGAGTAGAAAGTTCAACTCATGCTGGATTTTATTTACTTATCTAGGCTCAAATAAATATCGATTTGTTCATTGTAGGGAAAATCACTTATATTTTAAATATGCGAGTATATGTTGGTATATTGCGCAGTTTAATAGTAACTTATTTTTGGATACTTGTTGCAATATGGAACTATTTTCTAGTCACGAAGAACTCTGCAGGAAAACATTACGTGTTGAATATAAAATTCAGAAGAAACCGCACTGTAAAAGTTTGCGTTTAGATGGCATGTCGTGACGAATAGCATTTCCTGAAAAGCTCGTATTTATATTTTCCAACTGCAAAATATAAAAATCCAGACTGCGAAACTCTAGATTAGCAAATAAAAGAATTTTGTTTGGCTTTCGCACGGACGTAAAAGCTTTTATTACTTGTTTGTAGAAAAGTTACTTATTAAGTTCAGACCATAAGGTTTTAAGTCTTCTTTCGTGAAAATAAAACAGCATATTATACGTAAAATGGGGGGGTTAGGTGTTCGAAGTGCTCAGAAATGTATGGATGAAAAAGGGACAGAAGAATAATACACAATCTCTACAAAGAACAAGTAACAGTTATAGAATTGGAGCAGGAACGAAGAGAAGTAGATATCCGGAAGGGAATGAGACATGGATGTGCGTTACCATCTCTAGTTTTCAATTTACGTTTCGAAGATGCGATTAATATTGTTAAGGGCAGAACAGCTTCAGGGATTAATGTACAGGGCCAAACTAATAACATGCTCAGATTCGGAACGGTTGATGTAGAAACTAATCACTTATTGTTTAATTTGCTATTGTTGTTTATACTTTTTGAACTGAAATTATTAAAATGTTAATAGAGTTCAATGCTTATACCCAGAGTAATATGAACCAACCAGAGATAACAAATATTTATTCACATATATGTACAGAAATTCAAATGCGGAAGCCGTCGCACATAGCAGTGTCAACAAACAACGAATAAACACGACCGCACTAGTCATGTAAATATCCAGGAATAGTTGGAGTTAATATAGCTCGTAATATAACAGAGAGAAGATAGGTAGGCTGTCGGTATGATGACAGGTCCCGCAGGAGTCGACGACAAGCTGGCTTATGTCGTGGCGCAGCGACCCGGCCCCCAGGGACTTTGCAGAGCGTTAGAGCTAGTACTGCGCTGGCCTTTTCGTTAGAAATGTCACAGTAGTGTGCTTCTCTTTGCTGCGTTTTCAGTTACCGTCGCTTTCAGGAGCGGCCGCCAGGAGGCAATGGTCTCTGCGTCTGCCAGGTCATTAAGTGATTGTAGGGTGACCACGCTTTTAGAATATTGATTTGCTTCCTGTTGAATTTGTTTGGCTTCATTTGCGTCTTCGCAATTAACTGCTAGATGCTGTACCTCACTATGTCAGTACTAATTATCCTCTGAAAGAATGACTTTAAGAGTTCGCTTGGTGACCTACAAGATTCACAAACGCCATCAACACCATAAAAAGTAGGGTTATATTTGCAATCAAAGTCGCCTATCAATAATTGCCATTTGTCAAGGTATAGCACTATATTAACTGAGAATCATCAAGTCGTGAACAGTTTTGTTCATGTTCTCGCCGTGAGATGGCCTATCGACGCGCCACTAGCGGCTGAAACATTTTACAAGCACAATGTTTGCAGTATAGTTGCGCTTCTTCTCTTAAACGTAACTTTCGATAAATTTCCTTCATTCTGTATCTTCTGGAATGAATAGCCCACGAATAATTTACAATTACAAATCCCCTGTATTAAACGTTCCCAAACAATGGTAAATGAAGGTGATTTAAATAGGTACTCGGCCACCTTTACCACTTTGTACCTGTTTCTCCGTCGAAATGAAAAACGCTGTAACGATGAGGGATTTATCGGATCCATTATACTAATTTATTGCATTATTCAACAAGTAGGGGCTCGAATTAGATAACCCGCTGAATAATAAACGGGCATTTGCATTTATATTATTATGAGAGTGCGCGGATACAAAAAGTTTGTTGGAGTACGTCCATGTCCTTTTTCAATTGACTTGGATCAATGCACGTTGCGGATAATGAAGCAACTGTTTCTTTCCCGAATGTTTAAAAATGTTTAAAATCTGAATCTACTGTTGAGTTAGTTGAAGGTCGGCATTACCCTAAGTTTACTTGCAAATTTGTTTTGATTATACATTTTTCTAGTTTTCTAGTAAAAATTATAAATTTGCAATTATCCTGTCATTATACGTAGTCTTTATCTATTATCGAAACGAGCAAGTTGTAATTTGTCAAAATAAAAGTTTTTAACAAGTTTAATCTAAAATCTTTTTTTCAAAAGTGGCGCTTTTTGTGATTTTCTTATTTCAATTTGCATCTACAAAATCGAGAGATATCTATCTGTTTTTTCACAATTCCAAAAATAACGATGATAAGAGGAGTGTTAACTTTAAGTGATACATCTTGTGTGCACCTACTCACTTAAACAGTTGGAACAAATGATGAGTAGCAGTTCTATTTTAGTAATATAACGTAAGAAGATAAGGAAACAATCAACTCTTAGTAGAACTACAGAAAATTGAGAATTTAGGGTCTGCTCAGTGTATTGGATCGCGTGATTCAATCAAATAAAAGGAAATCTATCCATCCATACCGAAAGAACTTTCTGAATCAGAAATGAAAATGCTCCCAGGCGAATTATTGTACATATTTGTCTGCAAAGTACGATTAGGTCTCACAAACATCACATTACGTAGGTATTAAAAAGGGAAAAACTGAAAGGGAGACGGTAATACCGCGGTGATAATAGGGATAAGCTTGCCGAAGCCATAAATTTTCTTCGATAATTTCATTAAACCGGGCGGAATTTGCTCTCTGCTGTTTTATGCTGTATATGATTATAATTTATTTATATTGTATCTGCATTAGTAGTAGAATTTTGGTATAGTACCTTAAAAAGCTTTTTGTTGTCTCTTCATAAAATAACTGCGTCGACGAAGTGTAACTAAATTATTTCTCTCCGTTTCAGGCTCGGCCTGTTCTGGTTGTGACCTGTTTCAATATTTTACGAAGCAAGACACTCCAGAATTTTTAAAACCGCTTTACCCAGACCCTTTAAATGTAAATATGCGCGATTTGGTGCGCTCTTCCCGTCCGGTACACATATAAGGGTAGGTAAATAATATTGTATGCGGCAGCAAAGACTGTAGAAGCCGGGGAGCTTCCCTCCACTGATTTATAAAAGAAACATTTTCTAAGGGTGTCTACCGAGACGTATTGCAACGTTTAACGTAGGTGATAAAAATATATCCTGAATTTTAAGAGATCTTTCAGGTGTATTTCAGGTATTCGTCTTCCTTCCTGATTTATCTGAGAAAACGTATTTTTATTCATTTTAAATAGGAAGTTTCACCCTATAATAAATTAAATGATACGAATAAGAGAATGAAGTTTTTTGGTGTCCATCTTTTCGTGCAATTACATAATTACTTTTCATTTTGCTTTGCGATTTTCGAGACCTTGTCTTTTTGGTGCAGTGGAATTTTCAACTATCGAGGAACTATGCTCATTTTTAAAATTTGGACAAACTTCCGGCGGCAAAGTTATAGAGAAAGTATTTAATTTTATTTTACACCAAGATTCAATTCATTATCTCGCATAGAAAAAAAGTTATGGCGATTTGAACACGATAATCGTTCTGAGCGCCTAACTCTTGAAATCGTATACCTGTCAGTGGCAACCTTTTCCTTGCACGTTGTATAACCCGAAACACAATTAGGCACCACACATTTTCGTCCCATTTTGATATTTTCATCACATGGCGAATACTTATAAAATAAAATCAAATACGTCTGCACACATGTACAGTCTCCTAAAGATTGATGCTGTAACCGTTTCGTTATCGCACGCTACTAACGTCAAGAGTTACGCGCTCAGAACGATTATCGTGTTCAAATCGCCATAACTTTTTTTCTATGCGAGATAATGAATTGAATCTTGGTGTAAAATAAAATTCAATCCTTTCTCTATAAATTTGCCGCTGGAAGTTTGTCCAAATTCTAAAAATGAGCATAGTTCCTCGATAGGTGAAAATTCCACTGCACCAAAAAGACAACGTCTCGAAAATCGCAAAGCGGAATGAAAAGTAATGATGTAATTGCAATTTGAAAGATTTCGTGAGCATCCTGAAAGTTTAAGAAATAATTTAAAAAAAATTGCAACTCGATAAGACAATTTTTGAGGGAGTTATGACATGATACATTTTGAGCGCGCCGCATTTCCTACGCGCGAAATTTGGAAAATCGGCCCGATTCCCCTCTCGCACTTCCCTTCTCTTGCCTATAAGCACGGACAAATACTACTTACCTATTCCTCTACTGTATGTATGGGAGTCGCTACACTTGTCTTATCCACTTTGGCCTCAAAGTTAAAGCTAGATTTAATATTGCATGATAATATTAGTACATTCCTAGTAGAATGTAGAGAATCAATAATTAGGATAGAGCGAATTATTTCATTGATTGAGAAATTAAAGCATATTATGTGTATTTGTTTCTAGTAAGTAATTGAATGACCGAAAGATGAAACTGACGTAACGTATACGATTTTGAAAGGTATAGAACACTTGGAAGCTACCTGACATGAAATATTTAAAATTTAATTTAACAGAAGCTACACTTTCCCTTTCGCGTGTGCACTCTGACCCCATTCAAACCTACATCCAATTTATGGGTTAATCCCTGTCAAGATCCCCAACTGGAAGCAATATCCAACTCAGAGCCACAAATTTCAGTAACCCTTTCTACATGCGTAAAGCACTGCTATGTATTAATATCCAATGTGTGGCTTCTCCCGGTTTGTTCCCTCTTATCAAATCATCTAGGAAGTTGTAACTGAATTTAGAGGGTGGGATCGACGAAACGTTCTGTTTGCCGTTTGGTGAGATGTATTGCCGGTGGAGCTACGACCCCTTAGGAGCGTTTATTATTACACTGCTGCTACCGGCCTGAATGCCGCTTCAAATGTAGTTGATCATATTTTAAAATTGATAAGCGAGCGCGCTGTGTACGCTGTGACATATTGCTTCTTTATTGAGATGTTATCGTCCTGGTGTTTCAACAAGTAAAGCGTATGAATAGTGCAGGACTACAGTTACCAGCCTGGAAAATACGACGTAATATTCGTAGTTTCATTTTGCAGAGAATGGTATAGAAGTTTTAAATTGAGCTTGATTCAACGTGCACTGATCATAGGACTTACGAAGTGGTTTAGGAACCGTACTCAACAAAATCTTTTAATTAATATATTGATGCCTCTGCTAGCTCGGCTTGATTGTTGTATCTTCGTCTGTATATTTTTTCATTTAAAAGTGCCCAAACAAAAAAATTTAATATACTCAGATCCGGTGATCTTGCAGGCCACAAAATAGGTCCATTTGTACCCAACCATCTACCCGGAAAATGATTTTCTAAATAATTTCTAACTATTGCAGAATTGTGTGCAGGGGCACCATCTTGTTGGAGATATACCCTGTTTATGTTTATTAGCGGAACATTTTCCATTATCGCCTCTGCGTTAATGTTCAATAAATTAATGTATCTCAATCCCGTTAAGTTTCCATCAAAAATTTAGTATGCAAATTGAACACCCAAAATAAAACACGAAACGTTAAATCCAAAACGTCCTTGCCTCTGACGTTCAAAAGTTTGATGCTGATTTGTATCAGACCAGTGACGCGCATTATGCCTGTTAAATAATCCTACGCTGCTTATGTGAGTTCCATCTGTCCAAATGACAGACCGCCTAAATTCTGGATTTTCTTGAATTTTATTTAAGTACCAGCTACAAAAATTAAGCCTTCTTTCTTGATCTCCCGGCAAAAGATGATGAATAATTTGAATTTTATATGGCCTATATTGAACGAAATTTTGTTGTCAGGCAATTTGGCGAATAAAACTGACAGCCAGTAAGAGCGCGAAGGCGCAAATTCTTTAATGCAAGTCGGTCATTTTCTAGCTATACTGTGTTTCAAAAGAAGTACGTCCAATTCTTTTGTTCAAAATAAAAGCACCCCTACATCCTTTTAGTTATAGGAAAATTCTCAAAATGCATTATATCCTACATGGATTTTTTGCGAATTCTTAGAATTCCTTACCTGAAAAAATAGTCGCAGATTCAGTACCTTGATATGCGAATGAACGAATGGTATGTTACAGTTTAAAATTAGGGCACATCCGTATAATTAAAATGAAGTAAAATGTTGCCTGATATATTCCTAATTAGCAACGAGAGGGCGCAATTTCTGAATCCTATTATAAACTCATGTACGGCTTTCAATCTTGTTTCAGCAAGTAGGATCTTTCAGTGGCAACGTAATATGTTTACGTGGAGGCGATTACCTTGTATATTATTAGAGTATTCATGTAGATACAATGGATACAATGCGGTGGCGTTCTGGCGAACATATTTCGTCTTATGGAAGCTATTATAGCCGTGCATGAATAACTTGCCGATACAATAAACTTCCTTTTCCCTATTTGAATAAACGGCACACGAAAGCTTCAAGTTTCGGGCCTGTAGAAATTTCTGAGTGACGCAAGACTGGCATGTTTAGAGTCTTAGATGATTTACTCCTAGCAAGACGTTATTCATTAGTAATGGTAGTTTCCAATATTAATTTATTGTTTATTTATGTCAAAACTAAAGAAGAAGCGGATTATTACCTTCGAACAGAAATTGTTTCAGATATCTAACGCAAATTCGAAATTCGTATTTTGAAAAATCGGGTTAGCACCAAAATTTGAACACAAAGAAATATTTTCAAAAAACGGCGAAAATAAACAAAAGAAATTTGAAATTGCAGTTAAAAAGGACAAAAAGGACTACCTATTTTCATAGTGTACGTACTTTATGTCTCCAAATTAAAAAGAACCACGAGTACCGCGTTTAATTAATAAAATAAATCGCAGGTTTGATCAATTTCCGAGGGGCCGTTGGATTACATCTGCTATTAATTGAGTTGTTGTTATATCGCGGGTCGATAACGGGTAGGGAATTGTGAAGGGTCTAAAGGAAATATGACAAAAGGACTCGACGATTTTCCATCAAAACGTATTTACCGGTCCAGAAATTTCGTAATAATTGGAAACGAAACGAGAGTGCGTCGCAGTGATCCATTTTTTCCACCAATTACCAATAACAGAAAGCAACTAATTGATTGCAATTATCAAATAATTGTATGTTACGCCGACAAAATGAACTTCATCATTTTAGATCAGAAATGTACTTGCCAGTTTGCAGCAATCTGACCAAACTATAATGTTGTTACTTCAATCAAAAAATATAAGCGGATTAGGTGCCCGCTTTCAATTCGATGCGGATGTGTAAATAGCTGACCTGCACCTGAAACATCAAATCGCATGTTTGAGTAGCGATGTAAACTTTTTCCAATTAACTTGGCTGCGGATTTTTACACGGCATGTCGCGCAGGGAGGGCCGTATTAGATTCAAACATCATCGATGATAAATAAAATTCGTAAAGCCCAAATTGCAGCAACATTTATCCATCAAAAATTTGGTATGCTAGTTGATCAACCAAAATAAAACACGAAACGTTAAATGCAAAACGTCCTTGCCTCTGACGTTCAAAAGTTTGGTGCTGATTTGTATCAGACCAGTGACGCACATTATGCCTGTTAAATAATCCTACGCTGCTTATGTGAGTTTCATCTGTCCAAATGACAGACTGCCCAAATTCTGGATTTTCTTGAATTTCATTTAAGTACATACCACCTATACAATAATTAAGCCTTCTTTCTTGATCTCCCGGGAAGAGATGGTGAATAATTTGAATTTTATATTACCTATATTTGCCTTTTTTAATATTTTTTGAACTTTTGTTTTGAATACAATGGATGCAATGGATACTTCCACTCTAACCAGACCGTACACAACTGCAGACATGATAGCAATCATGCTTTGCAGCGCGATTTTTATACTACAGTATTTCTTTGAAACATGGATTCAATTAATGGCATTAACATAACCGTAAAAATGGTTGTTACAGAGTTCTGCATGACCGATATTTATTGATACCAAAATTCTTATACTCGGCGATATCGTAAAACTTTATCGGCCTCCGGGAATAATGTTTTTATGAGATGCACAGAAAATACCAGAAAATAACCATAAAATAAGAGAAAAATTGATTTAAAATTGAGTTTATCACTACTCTGCGCGCTACCAATAATTATTATATCATTTCTTTTCATCGTCAGAAGACATGTTTCTATTATTTATTATTTTTTTCATCGTCAAATTTACCAACAGGAACATTTCATTTGGGTCTATTCTAAGAGCTAATGATATTTCTTCAATTTCTTAAAATCGACCAATCAACTGTCATTGTAAACGATAAAAACCTACCTAGCTTTCCCAATAACTGATAAATATGCGCCTTGCTTTTAATCAACTATGCTGTGAATGATAGTTTTGAAATTTCTACCTTGGCAACTGTCACTGTCATATTATTTTCGAGTTTTCTTGCAACATCGTCGTTTTGAAATGGCAAGATTTGGCCAAGAAACTTTGGAAGATATTCAAAAAACTGTACAGAGTGTTACTCCGAGGAGTACAGTTAAAAATCAAAAGTCAATATGGAAACAGTTCGAAATATTTTTAAAAGAGAAGCATTATGAACTTCTAGAAATTACTTCAAATCAAGAGCTTGGACTGATAATGAATGATTGGGCTTTTAATATGAAGAGAGCTGATGGTGAAGATTATAAAGAATGCGTTATAAAGACCATGTGGAATGTTACTGCAAAACTCCTTCAAGCAAAAAAACTACAAAGAGTACGCCCGAAAATTTAATCCATTTACAGACATTGAATTCAAACAAGCAAGGGATGCAAAAAATGCGAAACGAAAGCAGCTTCAGTCTATTCTCGGAAAGAGGAAGCAAAGTTCGACTGCTCTGAGTAAGAAAGAAATATATACAATAATGAATCTGTGGAACGAAAATTGTCCAGAAGGACTTCAAAAAAACTGTATCATATAATAGCATTCGAATTAGCCTGGAGAGGGAGAGAGGCAGTAAAATGCAAAGTGCATTTTTTTAAAAAGGAAAAGAAATCAAATGGTAACGTAACCGGAAGAATTGAATACAACCCGATTTTTTCAAAAAACATGCCAGGGTGGAGCTCAAAAATTATCAGACAGTAAGTGGTTAGTGCCTAATTACAATAATCTCTATATGTGCCCGGTAAGGTTATTTAAAAAGCTTATTTCTAAACGCACTAATAGAATTACGTCAGATCGACTATTTCTGACTGTAAATCCTTACTGGAATAAAAGCAATTCTGAATGGTACAAAAATATGCCTTATGAAGTAAATGAGATTGGAAAATGGACCAAACAGTCTGCTGAAAGAATAGGGCTTGATACTCTGACAAACAAAATCACGAATCATTCAAATCGATCAAGTGATGTATCAAATCTTGCTAAATCAGGTGTCCCGGAAGAACAGCTCATCAAAATGACTGGACATGCAAATGCTAAGTTATTAGGCCCTTATTTACAGTTAGACGAGGAACATCATGCTAGTTTAATAAACAACCTGAGACCACGACCTTCTGGAATCTAAACTACAAGAGATATAAACATAAGGCAAGAAAATTTTACCACTGAAAACATTAATAATAATAATAATATGCAAAAAATCTGGTCATAATATAACATATAACCATTGCACTTTCAATGTTCAAAATATGTATGTAAGTAAAGATCAGTCAAACTCTACAAAATATATTTAAATATTTTAATATGTTCTGTTAATTTAAAATGTTTATTGTTCCAATTGTTAAATGTTTCCAATTAAATTGTCCGTATAATGTAGTTGTGTATTAACCTCCCTAAAATACATTAGAGATCATTTTTTATAAGATAAATACATTTCAAATTGTATTCAAATTTTATTGCCATTCGGCAAAAAATCTCGAATCAAAGGAAGTAGAAAAAATCGCTCGAGCAAGCTCTCGCGATTTTTTCGCTACCTCGTTTCTCGATTATTTGCCATGACAATAAAACTTTCATACAATTAAAAATGTATTTATCGATAAAAAAATGATCTCTTATGTATTTTTATATATTTTTTTATGTATTTTTAGGTAATTTTACTCAAGCTGTTGCTTTTACTAGCCACTCGTGCAAATTTGACAGTAGATCACTCGCGCAAGCGCTCGTAATCTTTTAACTGTCAAATTTACACTCGTGGCTACCAAGCAACGCAACAGCTTTCGTAAAATTTCCGACAATTCCAGACCACTTATTGTATTACTACAGAAAATAAATAACAGAATTCCAGTAGAACTCAGACAACTTCAAAAACTAACCAAGGCACACTTGCAATCCAGAAAGATTGCAAAAAAGTAATTATTGAATAAAGTCAAATGTCATTGAATTGATGGAATTAACTACTGGAAGAAGACATTTCATCTATATTTTATTGGCAATAAGTGTTCGTTAGATTACTTCGATGTATTTTATTGTAGTACACTCGAATATAATTAAAACGAATCGCATCACTTAGCAGTTCACCCAATTCCATTAACTTGTGCAAAGTAACGTCTGGCATATACCGTTGATTTTATCCTGTTCCTCCCAGGGTTTTGTTTCTAATTTTAAAGTCAATAAACGTTGGATTTTGCCGTGTTTATGGGCGCTATTTAACGAAGCAGTTCACTGGTTTTAATATCGTGAGGGGGTGAGTAAATTCAATTGATTTTACAAATTGATAGCCGCCGTATTTCAAATCCTATATCCATGATTGCTATCGTAATGTTTTTAGCTAACAGTGAGATTGCTCACACTGAAAGAAACATGCTGTTAAAGCTTTACAACCAAGCCTGTGTCAACCCCATGTTGACGTGCACATTACCGTCTTTCGGGTACTGCATCTATAGCAATCTATAGCTGCCATTGAAATGCACCGTACGCTAGAACATAATTAACTAAAATGAAGTTTTAATAGAAATAATTTAAAGTTATGTACAGAATAAAGGGAAGTGAAGGATATTCACAAGCATGTTGAAATAAACCTGGAGTATAAACTTTGTTAGTTCCGGTTTAAGGATAGAAGTGTTGCTCATGTATACGTCACACACACACTCACACACAATTTAAAGTTTGTTATGGAAGGCTCCACAAGCTAGGTGGAAAGATGAAAGCACAATTTTGGACGATATGCTACCCCTAATAATTTTTTTAATTTATGACGGCGGGTTCATTTTATGCGTTGAGAGAAGTAACGATACACGTCCCACTGCATCAGTAGGACATCAACGATTACACTGTGTTACACCTGGTCCAGTAGGTGGGAGCTGTGTCCATTGATATACCATGAGCTCGGTGAGCGGAGAAAGAGGCTATCTCTATAAACGGAATTTTAAACGTTTTGCGAGGTAAACTTTTCTCCGTCTTAACCTGCTTCCAAAAATGCCATGTAATTTTTGTCTGTTATACAACACAAAAGTGGAAACTTATCAGACTACAGGTAATAAAAATGATTTATGGAATATTAAGTCCCTTTCTTGCGTGCAAATTGTGCCAGGGTCGTTATAAAATTACGTTGTTAAAGACTACATTTATACTCCTGTGAAATATGTCTCAAACTAAATATTTCACGTGCCACATTTTAAATTCTGCATAAATTTACATAAACGGTGAAAAAATATGAATCCAGTCTAACGAGGCGTGTCCCAATTTTACATTATTCATTAGAAGTTTTCACAAAACACCACATCGATCCAGGGTTTAAGTGCAACCCTTTTGATATGCATATGCTGCTGTTACATACAGGTCGCGTCGTAATGAAACATAAAATTAATTGAAAGCCTGGTGAAATTGCTCCCAACAAATGTAAATTAGACTGGTTGTACGATCAGATGCAGTCCCTTTCCGATTATTCGAAAATTACTGTTAAAATGGGGTAGTATGTACTTTGCTTCAGAATTTGACTTAAATGTAAATAATTGCAGCCCGTACGGGTACCCAAGTTCGTAATTTAATTTGTAGAAATTAGGTCACTCAGTTTGCTTAGTGTCTGACATGACCTGGTGCTTTTATACAACGTGTCCAAGATAAGGAGGGCCAGTATGGGGATATTGGAAATGACAAGAGATACGGATTTGGTTAAATGGGAAAAAAGTTGTGTAATTGAAGGATCAATAAAATGGCGCCTAGAAATCCTTGATATAATTTTCCGTTTTTGAGTTATTTTGAAAAAACTGAATTTATGTATTTTTAACTATATTTTTTTCTGACTTTAATATTAAAATTAGGGCGAAACTAACAAAACTTCTTCGTAGCAATTTTTGATGAAATTAAAGATTTCATTGCCAATTTTTTTATTCTACGTTTCGTCTTCGAGCAACCATCATCAACTTCATTTTTTAAAATACGGTCCTGATTTTCTGATGTCAAATTTTATGAGCCCTTTTTATTCTCAATTCAACAATGTACAACACATTATGGTTTAATTACGTTTCGACCCTTTTTTGGCCATCATCAAAGAATTTTTAAGATACGGACCTGTATGTCTCACAGTTTTGTAAAAAATATGTACATACAGTATAAGTTGGGCAATTTTTAAGTGCACCACAAGAGTTTTACGAATCTGTTAGATGATACTAGCGATAAGCACCTACCCTACTCTAAGCATAGCGCATCTTGCAGTTTTGGAAAATCTTGTTCGTTTCTGATATCAGAAGAAAGCCCAACTAACCGTATTTCTCATAATTTTTAGAAAATTAAGAGAAATGCAGGTCCGCATCCTAAAAATTTCTTGATGATGGTCAAAAACGGGTCGAAACGTAATTAAACCATAATGTGTGGTACATTGTTGAATTCAGAATAAGAAGGGCTCATAAAATTTGACATCAGAAAATTAGGACCGTATTTAAAAAATGAAGTTGATGATGGTTGCCCGAAGACGAAACGTAGAATAAAAAAATTGGCAATGAAATCTTTAATTTCATCAAAAGTTCCTACAAAGAAGTTTTGTTAGTTTCGCTCTAATTTTAATATTAAAGTCAGAAAAAATATAGTTAAAAATCCATAAATTCAGTTTTTTCAAAATAACTCAAAAACGGAAAATTATATCAAGGATTTCTAGGCGCCATTTTATTGATCCTTTAATTACGCAACTTTTTTCCCATTTAACCAAATCCGTATCTCTTGTCATTTCCAATATCCCCATACTGGCCCTCCTTATCTTGGACACCTGCAAAATGGTAGTATAAGATCTCCGAAAACCAGATTGTCTGATTGGAAGTAGATTATTCAGAGTTACATTTTGGAGAATCTACTACCCCTAATAATTTTGAAAACCCATGACGACGGATTCATTTTATGCGTCGAGAGAAGTAGCAGTACACGTCCCACTGCATCGCTAGGGCATCAACTATTACACTGTGTTACACCTGGTCCAGAAGTTGGGAGCTCTGTCCATTGATATACCGTGAACTTGGTGAACGAAGAAAGACGATATCTCTATTACAAAACCAACACATTCCGAATGAACGACGCTCTGATATGATTTCACCGAGTATTTAATAGATTTTTCGGATTATTTATCTTGGAGAACTAAAAATAAGGAGTCTCTCATATAACTTTTCACTC
This sequence comes from Xestobium rufovillosum, assembly GCA_963966045.1. Lineage (NCBI taxonomy): Eukaryota > Metazoa > Arthropoda > Insecta > Coleoptera > Ptinidae > Xestobium > Xestobium rufovillosum. The sequence goes on along the minus strand of OZ014492.1, from coordinate 48,169,793 downwards.
TAAAATGCATAATAATGGCGCAAAACTATTGGAATACCCCGTATATTTAATAATCTTTTAATCCGAGTTCAAAACAAATGGTACATATTATTTATTCACTTGTGTTAATTTTGCCGCTTCATCCGAAAGTTGTGTGAAATTGCATTTATAAAACTTTCTGAATCAGGATTGTCAGTTGTACAGAACAATGATTAAAATTGCTTTCGTTAATTAAAATGTCTTTTAGGAGGCCGTGGATTATAATTTAAATGAGAATAACGAGAATTTCCCAGAAACCGTTGATACAGAATAATGTACGTAGGTTAGGATGATTTAAACTTCGCTAAGGGGGTCCTTGTTCTCAACTTCCAGATTGAGATTGCGAATCTATTAAGTTTCAATTAAAGGTGAAGCAGATTAATGTTAAACGATTACATCAAAATAGATACAATGGATATTATTAAGTATACAAGCTTAGAAATATATACTTTACATGCACAGTGTATATTTTTTATTATTACATACCTCCAACACTTCGAATTTTAGGAAATTTAATGCATTCACTTTTTTCCCGCTTCCACTGACTTGGAGGTCAAAGTTTTTAGGATGGGTAGTAAATGCAGTTGTTGCTACAGTTTTCACGCAGAGTGACATCTATGACAGAATAGACTAACTATTAACTTAACAGAAATTTCATATATTTATGGATATAACTTTTATCTTTTCAGGAAGTGCAGATCCTTAAAGCCCTAGTTCTTGGAGAGGAAGAGAGGGGCCAGAGTCAGTACCAAGTGATGTGTTTCATCTTTCACTTCCCCAAAGACTCGTTTATCTCTTCTGACGCCATGTCAAAATTGCGGCAGAAAAATCCCGGTACTGTCAGAACTCCCGAAGAAGACAGAGGGCGGGTTAATTTCACCATGGATTATACCGTGGACATCTCAAAATCTTCTTTTATATCGCCCCACATAGCTGGAATTTGTACGGAAGCAGCTGATGCTACTTATGCGAGGCACGACGATGTTATCGTGTGGGCCCAAGCTCAAGGTAAGGTATCACCGTATTAATGGCTTAACGCAACAATAATGGACCCAGGACTTTACCTTGGGTAATCAAAATTAGGTCTTGTGAAATTCTCCTGAAGCACTTTTTTTCCATGGATGTCCGAAGAAATACAACTGGTTTCGGTAACCTTAATATAAAGTTGTTATAGTCCTGACGTTCGAAAATCCTTTAATAATAAATTTACAAACTGTTTTAATATTTACGGAGCAAAAGAATTCTTGGGAACAAATAATTTCTGAAAGCACTAGTGTTAGAGTGTTTCGTTGTCAAAAGTTGCTACAATAGAACTGACAATTTACCTGCTGATGCGTTTCCGTTTTGATACTGTAGCCAGCAGATTTTTGCACTTAACTTTTATCTATAATGCAACACTGAGAACTATATTCTGCACGTTACCAAATTCACTTTGACTCCCATTCAACTTTTCAATATAAATAACATTTGCATTACCTTTATCCATAAAATCTGAATCCTGATCCTTATGCATTTTCTTTGTGGATTTGCTATGAACTCCCTAGAGCTCACCAAAGCTACATCGTCTTTTGTCTCGACTCCCACTCAGTCGAATTACGATAAAGGTGAAGACAAAAGTCTAATGCATATAGCACATTCGACGTCAGTAGTTTGAAACTTTGCAAAGTACTAACCCTTAGTCAAGACTGTTACAACGTAATTAAATTTGAAAGTTTGTCTCCGGCACGTCAGTAATATTTAAATGGAACTGGATACGAGGGTGATACGTCTGCAGTTTTAATGGCTAAGACCCTTGAGCCACATCCGGAATTTTCGTTCACTTATACTTAAAGTTCGAAAATAAATTCAATGGAGCAGACATTTTCTTTTCCAGGAATTTATTCCAGTCGATCAAATCACACACAAGACATAAATTACAATCTTGCTCTATGATTGTTCACTGATTAACCGGTGTTCAAGCGGAAATGGACCTGTAGCAGTCGGTCATCTGAGCAGTAAAGCACAGATAGATCGGAAACAGGATTACTGCAATACATCACCGGTTATCCCATGCAAGTCGTTTGTAATCGAGATAGCGCGTGACTTGATCAGGCGCTCGCCAGTATTCTACCCCACACCCATACACTGTAAGCATCGTGACAGTGGATAGTTGAAAAACTTTATTTGCATAAAGGCAACCTTCGTACGGCTAAAATAGTTTTGCCTGGTTTATTAATTCCACAAATTAGCCGCTTAGACTGTGATGCAATCCGAGCGTCAGTTACAGACGTAAATGACTGGATCCATTCTTTTTAAGTCCATGGTGTACCTAATTTTTGCGTACGCGAATCTCAGAGGTATCTATCTAGTTTAAGCTACTCTTAAAGGAAGGGGAAGATCGTCGTTTCTTCTATTTTCATTACTTTATCGGGAAATTTCATAAGGTAATCGATTTCAAACATAATATTTAGCAATTGGGAGTTTTTAATCGAAAAGTCATGTACTATAAACTCCAAAAGTGGTGTTCCAGTTTGCGACGCGAATCGTTTATGCCGGACGTTGCTATGTTTACGTCAGCCCCGCCCACCCATAGACGATGTGATTTTTCGTTTAAAGAACATGATTATTTATTTATTTTTTTACTGCCCTTTGTTTACTAGTGCAAGGCTAACACGTTTGTTGTCATTCAGATAAAATCGTTTAGATCCACCTTCAAAACTTTAATTGGCGGGTAATTGCTAAGGTTTTTTTACCTCAGAATGTAATTGGTTATGGCATTTTAAGCGGAATTGAACCGTAAAGTGGAACAGCAATTTTGGCGTTTATAGTACATACATAAATTCGTAGTCATTAAATATAGTGGAATATACGAACAAAACTTTTAGTAACAAAACACAATTTACCACTTTTCGATGAATAGCTTACACGGAAAATGTGTATCGGGCTTCTAAAGAGTACGAGGTCTTTATGAAAAGTATAAATAGTTCTCGTGGCAGCTTTATACGTTATAGCTACATAATGGAATTCATTAGGTGTTTCATTAAAAATTTTGTTCTCCTCGTTTTAATGAAATGATTTATAATACAGTGGAGAGAAAAGAAAGGGCTCTTTAATACAATATTTTAAGTAAAGAAGAACATCTATGATTTTACCGCTATGAATGTTTGTCAAAATAAACACTAACATTTCATACCCGCTATGAAATTTACTAGAGGGCAGCTGGGGGGGGATCTATGTGGTAATCGCCAACGGAACAAGAGACACAGAAAACAACTCATTACAAGCGCTGAATATTTGTGGAAAGCCAATCCAATTTGTGTATGTACTGTATTGCTCCCCGAGGCCGCATTACTACATTACATTGCCGCAGTTATGGGGTTGATAGCAGTAGCGACGTATTCACTCTGAAAACAAATAAATTTTATTGGCTGGGAAATGAATTTTATTTGTTTTCAGTGAATATGCCAAGGTTTTCCATTCCAAAACTAACTCAAATTTGGTTAGGTACTTGATTAAAAGGAAGTTTCAACTTCGAAGGATTTGGCATCGGAATAAACTACATAGGTACTGCAATTAATAGCCCGTCCCTTTAATGATTTAATTTAATTCAAAATTTATTTCTATTTAATAAATAAACTACATGAACTAATCAACGATATATTGTTTGCGATTGCCTCCCAACGATTTGGCAGTTGAAGTAGCCAAGCCAATATTTTATAAGTTGAAAACGCACATCCCTGTCTCACTCCCTTCCAGATATCTACTTCTCTTCGTTCCTGCTCAAATTCTAGCTGCCATTTGCTCTTTGGTAGGGATTGTGTAATGTGTATTACTCGTCTGTCCCTATATTTCATCCCTACCTTTCTGAGGACTTCGAACGTCTTCCTCCATTTTACGTTGTCGAAGGCTTTTTCTAAATCTATGAATCCTATATGGGCGCTCTTTCCCTCGTTTCCCTTGTTTTTTCTCGAGCTCAAGGTGTCTTCTAACGTAATTTATTTGATATCTTCCTAGGTCCCCTGACATCTTCCATGTACTATATATATATATATTTGTTCTCCCTACAATCGTGCGTCCCTATATTGTGCAATTACATGCAATCCTGCGTCCACCGTAATTCTGCGTCCATATACGGACGCAGGATTGCCTGCCCATAGTAAACGTTGGCGGGGAGGGGTAGCAGCCTGTAGAAACAAAATCAGATGGACGTCAAATTGTCGGTATAATAAAATTGATCAGTATAATGAAGTTCACAAAATTTCCGCTGCGAGGCGCTGCGGAATTTTTCTATATACACGATTCCGTATATACATAATTTATGCTTCCGCGTATTCTGCGTCCGATCGATATACTTACTTTCACGATGTGGTGGTTACTGCTACCGAAGAGAGTGGCAACAGGGTTTTTATTCTTTATCATCTGTCTATGAGGAGCTGGTGGAAAAAGTCTTTTAATAATCTTGCCTCAGCCGCGCGCAACTAAATTTCAGAAATATGTAAATCTAATATTAAATAATGAATTTATTGCTTCCCATTTGGGATTACAATTTAAAATAAAGAAACAAATGGAACAAATAAAAGTAAAATAAAATTATTCTCACAATTCATTTCAGCATATCTCAACTCCCATTCATGTGTAATTCACCCTCCATCTCCTTTCTTCCCCTCTGTATCAATTCCATCCACTTCTCCCCTCCGCTTTCCTCCAGTATCATCTCCACTCTCACTTCTTCGGAGTTCTCTCTCCACCAGCACCTCTCTAACACATGTTCCCATGTCTCCTCCGCCTCGTATACCCTACACATTCTTCTGTCTTCGCTTTTCAAATACCTTCCATCTCCCATCTCATTATATAGATATTCGACCCGGATTTGCTCCAACAATTATTTCCCGGGCAAGTGCCCCGACAGGCATTGAATTACAGAGCAAATTCAATGCATGTAGAGGTATTTGCCCGGGAAATAGTTGTTGGAGCAAATCCGGGTAGAATTTTTATATTTTTGCTCTTCGACTTTGAATAGTAATATATTAAGAGTTGGCTCTCGCTTACCGCTCGGATTTAAGAATAGATGCTGGTTTGGTTTGTTTGTACATAGCTGCTCCATACTGATGAGCTCTAATAAGAGTGAAATCATGATAAGCGGTTGCTGTATGCAAACAAACCAAACAGTTTCTATTCTTCCTTTGTTCTCATCTCATTTCCCAGCCTAAACCTCGCCACCCTTATTATCCTCTCCTCCCTTCCGCTTCTTTGTAAATTAATATCCTGGCAGTCCCTCTGCTCTTATCTCATTGTATTTATTGTTGTATCTTGATCGTCTTCTCTTCTTTATCCTGTTCTTGTATTTGCCTGTCTCTCTCCTCTACCTCTCTCACTATGTTCCATCCTGATGTTCTAAAGTTCCCCACTTCTGCTGATGTCTACCCTCTCTCCTGGTAAAAATATTCTTGCTTCTCTTCCCATTTCGATCTTTCATTTCCTCTCTTCCGTACCTCTTCCTAACACTGCCTGGCTAACTCGTTACAGCACCCATCTTAACTTTTCTTCGTATTTCATTGTTCTCGTCCCTGCCCTGATTCTCAATTTATCTCTGTTTGTCTCCTCTCTTATCATGTACCCTGTCGTTATCCAATTTAAATCCAGTGTCGATCTTTATCTATCCCAAAGGACTTGTACCTTGACGCAGTTCTAGTAATACTGGGACGGGTGGGATGGCTTGCGCGCTTCAATGATATAAAGAGACGAACCATAGGTTTAACCATATTGGAGGGGTTTTTATTTGAGAAGCCAGACTAAATCAAGTCCCTGGAAGGGGGCAGCAGCTCTTTCAGTAATCATAGTGGCAGAGATCGTGAGGGTTGGTATGGCACTGTGATACACACTACTGCGATGTGGAAGGCAACGGGAAACCACCACATTATTTTATCCCTAGTACAGCGTACTTTAATTTATGATGATGGCACCTTCTGGAGTAAAATATTCCGGAGGTAAAATAGTCCCACATTCGGATCTCCGGGCGGGGACTGCTTCGGGGGGAGTCATCAGAAATGATAAGTGTAACATCTCACGAGTCGGAGCGTGGAATGTTAGAAGCATGAAACAAGAAGGGAAGTTAGAGAATTTGAAAATTGAGATGGATAGGTTAGCATTAGACGTAGTAGGTATCAGTGAAGTGCGATGGCCAGAAGCTGGAGACTTCTGGAGCGGAGATTTTAGAGTAATACACACAGGATCTGTAGGAGGAAATTCGGGAGTAGGAATTGTTATGCGGAAAAAAGTAGGACAGAGTGTAGAAAATTTCTTACAGCAAAGTGACAGGGTAGTTATGGTTAGGTTAGATTCGAAACCTGTAAAAACAGTAATAATACAGGTATATATGCCCACTTCTAACTACAGTGATGAGGCCGTAGAGGCAGTTTATAGTGATATTGAATATGTGCTAGATTTTGTGAGAGGGCACGAAAATTTAATAATTACAGGAGATTTCAATGCAGTCGTAGGCACAGGGCGAGAGGGCGGAATAGTTGGCCCCTTTGGATTAGGCAATAGGAACGATAGGGGAGTTAGACTGATAGAGTTCTGCGATAAACATAACTTAACGGTCGCGAACACTCTATTTCACCATCATGTTAGGAGATGCTATACGTGGAAGATGCCAGGAGACTTAGGGAGATATCAAATAGATTACATTCTCGTTAGGCAAAGATTTAGAAATCAAGTTAGGGATTGTAGAAGTTATCCAGGAGCAGATATAGATAGTGATCACAACATAGTCGTTATGAAAGCCAATCTTAAATTTAAGATTTTGAAAAAAAGAAGCGGAAGAAGGTATCTTGACCCAGAGAAACTAAAAGATGATGATATGCGCAATAAGTTCGAGAAAAAGACAAACGAAGCACTAAAGGGCACGGGTGGAAATATTGTTAGGGACATAGAGGCAGAATGGAATTGCATTAAAAATAGTTTAGTTTCCTCAGCTAGGGATATTTTGGGTCATAAACAGAATGAAAGTAGGAAACCCTGGATAACAAAACATATTGTGAGTCTAATAGAGGAAAGGCGAAAATATAAAAATAGGTTAGATGAAACAGGGAAACAAAGATATAAGGCGATCAAGTGGGAAATTATTCGGGAATGTAGGAAAGCGAAAGAGCAATGGATCGATAATAAATGCAAAGAAGTGGAAGATAAATTCGAAGTAGGAAAGACTGATGAAGCATATAAAATAATTAGGAGAAATTTTAGAGAAATTGGATCTAGTACCAAAAACATTAGAAATGAGGCAGGAGATATCCTAATCGGAAGTGGGGAGAAGGCAGATAGGTGGAAAGAATATTTAGGAAACTTATATGCGGGACAGGAAGTGCAAGATATATTAGAAAGCGAAAGCAGTGTAGAGGGGGATAACCTAGGGAGTCCTATAATGAGAGAAGAGTTTGAGATAGCACTAAAAAGTTTAAGGAATAATAAAGCACCAGGTATAGATGGCTTGCAGGCAGAAATCTTAAAGTGCGCAGGTCAAGAGGTAATAGATCGTTTATTTAAACTAGTTAGTCGCATATACCTGACAGGCGAGATTCCAGAAGATTACAAACGGAACATCATAGTAGCTTTGCCAAAAAGAAAAGGCGCGGATAGATGCGAAAATTTTAGAACTATCAGTTTAACTTCCCATGCGTCAAAAATTTTAACTAGAATTGTGCAAAGAAGGATGGAGAAAAAGGCGGAAGAAATATTAGGAGAAGATCAGTTCGGATTTAGACGAAATAGAGGAACGCGCGAGGCCATTCTAGCTTTACGAGTAATTATAGAAAAAACGATAGAAAAGAGAAAGAGCGTCTATATAGGATTTGTAGATTTAGAAAAAGCCTTCGACAACGTAAAATGGGGGAAGATGTTCGAAGTGCTGAGAAAGGTAGGGATGGAATACAGGGACAGAAGAATAATACATAATCTCTACAAAGAGCAAAAGGCAGTTATAGAATGTGAGCAGGAACAAAGGGAAGTAGATATCCGGAAGGGAGTGAGACAGGGATGTGCATTGTCACCTCTAGTTTTCAACTTATATATGGAAGATGCGATTAATATTGTTAAGGAAAGAACAGCCTCAGGGATCAATGTACAGGGCCAAACTATTAACATGCTCAGATTTGCGGATGATATAGCAGTGTTAGCATCTAGCAAAGAAGAATTAGGAGCGGCTCTGAATGAAATGGAAGCAGTTTTGACACAGGGCTTCGGCATGAAAATCAATAAAAAGAAAACTAAAATTTTGGCATGTAGGGGATGTGAAAATAGAACTAAAATGGAAATACAAATTGGAAATGAGAAGATAGAGGAGGTCGCGGATTTCTGCTACTTAGGAAGTAAAATAACTCAAGACGGTAGGAGCACTAAAGATATAAAATAAAGAATGGCGCAGGGCCGAGTTGCGTTTAACAAAAAGAAACAACTGTTATGCTCGAGAACGGTTAATATAGAGACTAGGAAGAGACTCTTAACGTCGTATGTATGGAGTACGGCATTATACGGGTGCGAAACTTGGACAATAGGAGAAGCGGATAGAAAAAGAGTAGAAGCGTTTGAAATGTGGTGCTACAGACGCATGATGAAGATACCGTGGATAGATAAGGTTAGCAATAGGGAAGTATTAGAAAGAGTTGGGGAAAAGCGAAAGGTATGGAAAACAATAAAGAGTAGGAGAGATAGGATGGTAGGACACCTTCTAAGACACGAAGGAATAGTTCGTGACATACTAGAGTCAGAGATAGGAATAAAAAGAGGTAGGGGTAGGCCTAGATTAGACTACTGCTCTCAAATAGTTAGGGATGTAGGATGTTCTACTTTTAGGGAAATGCGTAGGTTAGCTCAGGATAGAAAAGAATGGAGGTACGCGTCCAACCAGTCTTCGGACTGAGAACCTTATGATGATGTCGATCTTTATGTACTTCTCATGGAGCCACTCTATTTTCTCTCTCTCTCTCTCTCTCTCCTCACCCCCAAATTTCCGCTCCATACATTCCTACACTCCTCACTAATGCGTCAATCCACTTTACTATTCTCTTCCAGTCCCTCAAACATTCCTCTTTCCCAATCCCCATACCTACCTGTTTCATCGCTATTGTTGTCTTTCTTGCTACATCTCTTACATGCTTCTTTTGTCGCCCACTTTGTAAGGTGAATCCAAGGTATTTAAACTCTCATTTCTTCCAACTCTTCCCACTTCCAATTCTCTATGCGACTTCTTCCTGAATCTCATAATTTAGTCTTCTCCGTGTTCAATGCTAGTTCTTTCCTCTCCAAACATTCCATTCTTATCAGCATCTAATTGAGTTCTTTCTCTTCCTTTGCCAAGAGGACTATATCATCCGCATATGCTGGTGCCTAATATTCCTTTTTCCCTATCATCACTCCTCCCGCCTGCCCCTCATTACCTCTTCTAAATATGACAGCAAAATGTTCAATAAATATGAGCTCAAGGGACACCCCTCTCTGACTTCTCTATCTATCCGTCCAAAATACTTCACTTAGCCGTCTTCCCACCCTTACTATGTTTCTTGCTCTATATGTTTCTTGCCCTGTATTCCCTCTTAATTACTCTCTTTCTCTCCAACAATTTTTTTCCTGTTAATTTTGGCAAATGCTACCGTCAGATCCACTAAGTATGTCATTATTTTCCCTCCCTTCCTTTTCGTTTCTATCCCTATTACATGATTCAGTGCGTAAATATTTTCAATCGTACCTCCCTCTCCCTTTCCTGAATCCTGATTGCCCTTCTTCTCCTCTAACTTTTCTTCCAGTATATTTGCCAGTACTGGTGCATATTTTTTGTATATGTTTGCGTCAGTCTCACTCCTCCGTAATCTGCCGTTTCCCTCCCATCTCCTTTCTTTCTTATTGGCAGTATCAGTCCCTCCCTTCACATTCCCATATTCCTCTGCATATCTTCCTTATCATCTCCAGTGTTTCCTCAACTTCATGTGTCCTTACTTCATTTTGTAGTTCGTCCACTCCTGCAGCTTTTCCTAATTTCAATTTATGTATTCTTAATAAGTTAACCCCACACGCTAAAAGACAGTAAGGATTAATCTTCAACTCCTAAGGATGCTGACGTTGTCAGCGAAACACGTGTCGGGTTTCATTACTGTGTCACTGTATTTTGGCGTGTGAGGTTAACTTATTAAGAATTTATAGTGAATTTACGTCAAAGTTCTCGATTCAACCACTCTGTGCTCTTTCAATCTGTTTACCACGTCTCCGACTTCCTCCAGTTTATTGTCTCTACTTGTACCTCTTTACTTGTTTCTTCGTTCATGTCATTCTCATAATTTTCTCTCTCTCCCCCTCCGCCCCCTCCCCCGTACTTTTATAAAGTGCCTCTTCCAATCACCCATTGTAATTCTTTAATCTATCTCTCTTCCTCGTTTCCTCTCTCTACTTATTATATTCCATACTTCTTTTTCTGACTTCACTTTTCCTATTTTTTGCAATAGCTTGATACTTGCCCCTTCCTTTTCTTTCGGCATAAGTTCTTGTAGGCATTTTTAGCTTCCTAGTCTAAGCTAGGTAGCTATTGTGATAGTCGTTTTTTGACCATGGTGTTTTTTCATCAAATGTGGACGTTTCAGGTCATTCTAAGACTTTTTGGCAAGGTGGCACATTTCCGTCCGTATGTATGTGTGTATGTCTGTTGGCACTTTTACGGGAAAACGGCTCCACAGATTTTGCTGAATTTTTGCATACATATATCAGAGATGGTTCATAGGAAACTGACGGGGCGGGTTTTTTTTAAACACTTTTGAGCCGAGATATGATGTCATAGAACATTTTTTTCAATGAGACCGTATATATTTTTGTATTGCATCGGCTAGAGGGTATTTTGCTCTACACGATGTGCGAAAATCGTAATAGGTTGTATAAGGGAAAAAATTGAGAAAAAAATTACGAAAAGGCGCGCGCGCGCCAAACGCGCCCTCCAGTTCAGTTGTGGCTGTGGCTAGGAAGCTGTTCTGTCAATGCGTTGACAACTAGTTTTCTGACCTACCTATACTCTTCCAGGCTCATCTCCTCTTCGACATCTCATTGCTTTCCTTACTTCTCTATATCTCCCCACTCCCTGTCCCTCCAATTATTTGTCCTTCCTCCCCCCTTACATCCTTTTGGATAGTTTTCCATCTTGGTGCTCCCCTTATTATCTGTTCTATCTCCTCCACCATCTCATCTGTATTTTCTTCTCTGACTTCTTTTCCTCTGATGTTCTTCTTGTACTCCTCTAATCCTTCCTCCGACCAACCTACCACTGCTTTTTCCTCTTGATCTCATTTTTTTTCTTTTCGCCATGTTGCATTCTTTTTTTAGTTCTGCAATTGTCGGACAGTGGTCCGAGTCCACGCTGTCTCCCACCTTCAGACTATCTTTACCAAGCTTCCATATTTCTAATGACATAATCAGTTACAGAGGTTCCTCTTCCTCCCACATAATAAGTTTTCCCTCCATACCTCCTCTGTTCATTCCATTCATTATTCCCCAACCTTCCTCTTCCACTAATTCCAGCACTAACTTTTCGTCTTTGTTTATGTTTTTCTTGGATTCCCGCCCCCCAGTACTTTTATAAAGTGCCTCTTCCAATCAGCCATTGTAATTCTTTCATCTATCTCTCTTCCTCGTTTCCTCTCTCTACTTATTATATTCCATACTTCTTTTTCTGACTTCACTTTTCCTATTTTTTGCAATAACTTGATACTTGCCCCTTCCTTTTCTTTCGGCATAAGTTCTTGTAGGCATTTTTTTCTGACCTACCTATACCTACTCTTCCAGGCTCATCTCCTCTTCGACATCTCATTGCTTTCCTTACTTCTCTATATATCCCCACTCCCTGTCCCTCCACTTATTTATCCTTCCTCCCCCCTTACATCCTTTTGGATAGTTTTCCATCTTGGTGCTCCCCTTATTATCTGTTCTATCTCCTCCACCATCTCATCTGTATTTTCTTCTCTGACTTCTTTTCCTCTGATGTTCTTCTTGTACTCCTCTAATCCTTCCTCCGACCAACCTATCACTGCTTTTTCCTCTTGATCTCATTTTTTTCATTTCGTCATGTTGCATTCTTCTTTTAATTCTGCAATTGTCGGACAGTGGTCCGAGTCCACGCTGTCTCCCACCTTCAGACTCTATCTTTACCAAGCTTCCATATTTCCAATGACATAATCAGTTACAGAGGTTCCTCTTCCTTCCACATAATAAATTTTCCCTCCATATCTCCTCTGTTCATTCCATTCATTATTCCCCAACCTTCCTCTTCCACTAATTCCAGCACTAACTTTTCGTCTTTGTTTATGTTTTTCTTGGATTTCCTTGCTGTTTCTTCCTCTTCGTCAACTGTTGCCATCATTCCTCCTCTTTCACCTGTTCTTGTATTGAAATGGCCTCCTATTAATATGTTCTTCACCACCTCTTCCCCGCCTCTTATTTATTTTAACACTCTTATCTTCTCCTGCATATTATTAGTCACATTAATAAATTACGCACTGGGTTTACCCTACGGGAAAAATTTAAGAAACCTGAAATAGAAAATGCGTGGCAAAAAGCATTTAAAAAATACATTTTTCGTTTTTATTCAAAGAAGAAGAACTTTTGCGAGTTCCAATTGTCCTATCATTGGCACCACTTCGCAGAGGAGTAGACAAAAAAGTTACTTATACTTACCTGCGTTGGAATTCTGGATTAGAATCTTCGACGGCTTCCCCAACAATTATTCATATCCCTACATATCTTTCTCTTGCTTCTCCAGCGATCATCCGTTCGAAAGCGCTGAAGATTCAACCTCTCACTTTACTTAACCCAATCGATGAGCTTAAGTTTAATAACTGGTGAATATTTAAATGGCAACGTCGCGGAGTTCAGCTGCGCCATTAAGTAAAACTGAATATACAATCGGACGCTCAAAGAGGTGGACGGTGAACTGGAATATACGGAGGACGCCTTAAAACCCTACTCATAAAAGGACGTCTTACTACATGAATAGTAAACTTTCCGTTATCTGACAGATTTTGAAATATCTTTGGCGGTTTTCCTTTTCTCCAGTGGTATGTGACTCTCTATCCTTGTTTAAAATTGTATATACACCATTAGTTCATGTGGACGCGGGATTGGGGAGGTAGTGAAAGGACGCGGCAATGATAGAGAGATGTATATATATATATATATATATATATATATATATATATATATATATATATATATATATATACAAGCGTTCACAGGCCATTCAGGCCCATAGCTTAACGATCTCCTTCCATCGCTTTCTGTCCATCGCTTTAGCACTCCATTCTGTCACATTTCGTTCTCTCAGATCCTCCGTCACAGATTCTGCCCACTTTTTTCTGGGACGGCCCACTCTCCTTGTGCCTACCATCTCCCCTCTCATCATACTCTTTGAAATTCTGCCCTCTTCAAGTCTTTCCAGGAGTCCAAGCCATCGGATTCGCTGTGCCCTTATTATCAGTGAGATATTAGGTTGATCATATAGGCGCATAACTTCATCGTTCGTTCTCCTTTCCCAGAGTTCCCCAGTTTTCTTTCCTCCAAATATCCTTCTCAGTATCTTTCGCTCCCAGGCTTCAGTTCTTTCTTGCTCACTCTTGTTATACACCCATGTTTCACAAGCATAAGTAACTGTAGGTCGTATCACCGTTTTGTAAATCCTCAACTTTGCACTGCGTGAGACAAGCCTGGATCTGAGAACACTGTTCAGAGCACCCGCACACCTATCACCTTTAATTAAACGTGCTTCAATTTCATCTTTTTCTATGCCTCGTTCGGTTATCAGTGCCCCCAGGAACACAAAGCTGTCCACTCTTTCAACTTCCATTACTTCACCATTATTTAACTCTACTGCAATACTGTTACTTGTAGGTCTTTCCTGTTTTCTTCCTAATATCATGTATTTTGTCTTCTGGGCATTTATACGAAGACCTCTCTTTCTTGCCTGCTTCTCTAACTCGCTTGTTATTCTCTGTAATTCTCTTTCTGATCTAGCCATTATTGTTAAATCATCGGCATAAGCTAATATTTGATGACTTTTGGTCCTTATAGTTCCTGTAGTAGTAATACCACTATCCCTTATTACTTTTTCCAGAGTTAAGTTAAACAGCACAGTCGACAATGGGTCACCTTGCCGAACACCCCTTTGCACTTCAAAGCTATCTGATAGTTCTCCATTTAACCTAACCTTGTTTCTTGTGTGATCCAATGTTACTTTCACCAGTCTTACTAAATTGTGGGGTATTTGCAGGTCGTTCATCTTCGTAAAGTTTACATCTTTTGATGGAGTCATATGCTTGCCTAAAGTCTATAAACATCGTGTATATCTCTATGTTATGGTCGTAACAGCTGGCTAATATCTGTTTAATCGTAAAAATCTGGTCTGTGACTGATCGACCCTTTCTAAAGCCGCACTGATATTCTCCAAGAGCAGCTTCCGAATACTCTTCTAAATTCTGTTTTATGAGGGTTGCCATTATTTTATATATATCGTGTCCAGCAGGGCTATTCCTCTGTAATTGTGGCACTCAGTTTTATCCCCCTTCTTGTGAATTAGTACCAGTATTGAACCCCTCCAATCGTCCGGGATTTGTTCTGTTTCCCATGCTTTCTTAATAAGTTCATAAATTTTTGTCTGGAGACCCTCACCTCCATACTTCAAGAATTCCACATGTATTCCATTTTCACCTGGCGACTTTTTATTCTTCTTCCATCACCTCTTCCCTTGTTGGTGTAGCAATTTCTTCTCTGGGCTGTCCAATATATTTCCTCTGTACGTCTTCTTCTTCTTCTACAGAGTTTAGATCATCATTCAAAACTTCCTCAAAATGTTCTTTCCATCTTCTCATTATTTGTTGACCATCTCCAATTAGATTTCCTTCTTTGTCCTTGTAGTAGTTTGTTCTGTAATTGAAACCTTTCTTGTTCTTTTTAACTTCCTGGTAAAAAATTTTTATCTCTTTGTCTATGTATCTTTGTTCTAATTCATAGATTTCCTGTTCTTTAAACTGTCTCTTAGCTCTTCTGCACATCTCTTTTGCTTTCCTCCTTTGCTCTCTATATTGTACCACATCACTATCTGCTCCAGTCTTTAACAACTTTATTCTTGCCTCTCTCTTTTTCTCTAATTCTTCTTTACATCTCTCATCGAACCAATTTGCCTTCTTTTTTCGTGTCCATTGTTTTGGTAATGTTTCCTCTGCAGTAGTCTTTATTATGTTTTTTAACTGAAACCAGATTTCTTCTAATTCCTCTGCTCCACTTATATTCCTGCAGCCCCTGTCTATGTTCTTTTGAAACTCCCTCTGTTTAGTTATGTCAAATAGTTCTTCAATTTGATATTTGCATTTATTTTCTTTATACTTCGACTTCTTTGGCGGTCCATTAATTTTGGATTTCATTTCTATCCGTACCATAAAATGGTCTAAATTTGCTTCGGCTCCCCTCTGAGTTCTCACGTTGGTTATCAGACTGGCCTGTTGTTCTTCAATAAGAACATGGTCTATTTAGTTTATGACTTTCCTATTTGGTGACACCCACGTCCCCTTATATATATCTTTCTTCTGGAAATAAGTACTCATGACTTTTAGTCTTTTCGTTGCTGCGAAGCTGATAAGGCATTTACCATTACCATTCGTAACATCATGTTTACTATATCTTCCTATAGTTGAGGTATACACCTCTTCCTTTCCAATTTTTGCATTACAGTCACCTATGATTATTTTAGTGTCTCTGCATGGTAGCCTGTCGTACAATTTTTCTAAGTCCTCGTAAAACATATTTTTGTCTTCTTCCTCTCTTTCTTCTGTTAATGCATGTATGTTCACTATACTAAAATTATTATTTGCAAGCTTGATTCTTATGTAACACATTCTCTCTGACACTGCCTCAAATTTAATTACTTTAGTCCTAATTTCTTTGCTTATCAGTCCCAATCTCCTTGTTTCGCCACCACTGTTGAAAAATAGATATTCTTCAACTTCCATTATTATATTTTCTTTTTGTTTTGTCTCCTGTATAGCCAATTCCCCTATTTGGTATCTTTTTGCCTCCATTACTAAGTTTCGCAATGTACCTTCATAATATGTTCCTCTTACGTTCCAAGTTGCCACAATTAGATTATTTCCTTTTTGATTGTTTGATAGGTTTTTTGATGCTGCTTCCTTTGAGTTTTTATTATTTTTATTATTATCGTTTTGAGTATCATTGTTCGTTAACCATGTCCCCGCCGTAATAGTTGCTGCAGTAGTCGTTTCCTGCAGATGCGGTAACCTTTGTCGTTGCCTTGCCTGTTCCGCTGTCCCCTGTTTTTCTGAAGTAGCTGATTGGGACCTTTCAGCTACCCCGTTTCTCTCTTTTATTAGTTTTTTGGAAACGATGAGGGGTCTTCTCTTAGCTTCAGATTGTTTGTTTTTCTGTCCCAAACATAAACCGCCTTCCCTTCTTGAACTATAAACGCCAAAATTCCTGTTCCACTTTACGGTTCAATTCCGCTTAAAATACCATAAACCATAACCAATTAGCAATTACATTCTGAGGTAAAAAAAACCTTAGCAACTGTCCGCCAATTAAAGTTTTGAAGGCGGATCTAAACGATTTTATTTGAATGACAACAAACGTGTTAGCCTTGCACTAGTAAACAAAGGGCAGCAAAAAATAGATAAATAGATAAATAATCATGTTCTTTTAACGAAAAATCACATCGTCTATGGGGATGCTGACGAAAACATAGCAACGTCCGGCATAAACGATTCGCGTCGCAAACTGAACCACCACTTTTGGAGTTTATAGTACCTATAGCGTTTTCTAACATGATGTTGAAATATAGTATTCGCGACGGTTAGATTATGTTTATCGCAAAAATCTATCAGTCTAGGTAACTCCCCTGCCGTTCCTATTCGAAAACTATTCAATTAAACAATAATATGACATTAAAACAACTTTGACGTATGTCTAACAAATTTGTTTCCAAGGCACTCTTGCCCTGGAAACTAAAAAGACTGTGAACTTATGCATCAACCCAATACCTATACGTGAAATCTGTATCGCTGGTGTCTTCCCGCTTGCATATAAATTTTCGCCATAAATCTTAAAATTCACCGGCAAATGACAAAGAACTGAGGGAACGGAAGCGTGGTGGGTGAAAGGCATCGTTTCTCGAAAAGGTAGGAGATAAAGTTAAGAAAGTTCGAACGCAAAAACAGCAGAAATTGAGGAAAATCCATCATTTAGCGAACAGCTTGAGTTATGAGTGTTGCCAGAACTAATTCCAAGTTGTCTTTTACTAACTTGCTTTTGGAGTATGACGTATGATGGCGTACCCTCCAATTCACTATGTGCAGGTGAATACGGGAGACAGACGAATAAAAGCGAATGCGTATACGGTTAAATAAAAATGGAAATTTTGAAAATATCATATAAATATAAAATATAAATTATTTTCAGGGTTTGACCGTCTCATATTAACAAATCGGCCAAAGAAAACATGATCTGAAAATTTAGTTTTATGAGCTTCAAGCGTTTTTTGTTTTTCTTTGAAATAAGCACTTCTAATTGTTATTTTTGTGTGAGTATTTTTCGCAAACCTTCTCATACAGACGTAACAACATTAACATTAACGTATCAACATTAACATTGTCCAAAACGGTTAATAAGGGTGGACCCAAATTTTGTCACTTTTCAAACGCCGCATTATTCAGATGGTGGAAAGTTTGTTTGCGTAGCTCAATAAAATATAATTTCATAATCGCGAAAATTCAATTTCTTCTTAAAATTAAATTTAAAATAATCCCATGATATTTCTGTCACGTGCTATGTGTAACTCAATCACTCCATGTAATTCAATGAAGAAACCCCGCAAAACAAAAGTTAATGGAAAATATTTAGTTTCATCATAAATTATATTTCCACCGTTTCACTTAAATATTTATTTACGCTGTGGTGCCGTTCAAATTTTAGGGTCAGTTACTGTCATCGACAAAATTCAAACCGAGAACAGGATGCTATGATATGATGATATGATATGATATATGATATGATATGATATGATATGATATGATATGATATGATATATGATATATGATATGATATATGATATGATATGATATGATATATGATATGATATGATATGATATGATATGATACGATACGATACGATACGATACGATACGATACGATACGATATGATATGATCATCATAAGGTTCTCAGTCCGAAGACTGGTTGGACGCGTACCTCCATTCTTTTCTATCCTGAGCTAACCTACGCATTTCCCTAAAAGTAGAACATCCTACATCCCTAACTATTTGAGAGCAGTAGTCTAATCTAGGCCTACCCCTACCTCTTTTTATTCCTATCTCTGACTCTAGTATGTCACGAACTATTCCTTCGTGTCTTAGAAGGTGTCCTACCATCCTATCTCTCCTACTCTTTATTGTTTTCCGTACCTTTCGCTTTTCCCCAACTCTTCCTAATACTTCCCTATTGCTAACCTTATCTATCCACGGTATCTTCATCATGCGTCTGTAGCACCACATTTCAAACGCTTCTACTCTTTTTCTATCTGCTTCTCCTATTGTCCAAGTTTCGCACCCGTATAATGCCGTACTCCATACATACGACTTTAAGAGTCTCTTCCTAGTCTCTATATTAACCGTTCTCGAACATAACAGTTGTTTCTTTTTGTTAAACGCAACTCGGCCCTGCGCCATTCTTTGTTTTATATCTTTAGTGCTCCTACCGTCTTGGGTTATTTTACTTCCTAAGTAGCAGAAATCCGCGACCTCCTCTATCTTCTCATTTCCTATTTGTATTTCAATTTTAGTTCTATTTTCACTCCATCTACATACCAAAATTTTAGTTTTCTTTTTATTGATTTTCATGCCGTAGCCCTGTGTCAAAACTGTTTCCATTTCATTCAAAGCCGCTCCTAATTCTTCTTTGCTAGATGCTAACACTGCTATATCATCCGCAAATCTGAGCATATTAATAGTTTGGCCCTGTACATTGATCCCTGAGGCTGTTCTTTCCTTAACAATATTAATCGCATCTTCGATATACAGGGTGTCTTGAAACGAATGTTACATACTTCAATGGTGGGTTCTAGGGAACAAATAAAAGTGATTTAACCTATTTTGCTCCAGTAAAAAGTGACTTATTAAAAAGTTATGTGCCTTCAAAGTTTCTTTTTTTATTTTTAATTTTTGCATTAATTCTGAACGTGCTGAACCGATTTCTATAAAATTTGGCACCTAAGAGATTCGATTAAATGCGAATACGATGGCAAGGTCCATTTTAAATTATAATGTAGAGGGCGCTGTTTTAACCTGGTAAGTAAAATACTTTTTCACTGTATCTTTTTTGTTCAGAAATTTTTGAAAATTTCGCTATCAAAAACAAATAAGGAATTTAATTCTACACAAAAAAGGCATACCTGTTGAATATCGAAAATATGTTTCATTTAAGAGATATTTATCAAATAAATTGTTGAAAAAAATAATATATCATAATTAAAAGCAAAACTTAACATGGCCAAAATTTAACATAACTAAAAACTAAAAAAATAACGTTAATAACAAAATTTCTTATAATAAATGTTCAATAATATGCTCCCCATTCATTTCAGTGCACTTCCTTAAGCGTTTAACGAAAGATGGCAGCACGGAAAAAGAATTATTATAGTTATTTCTAATTTGCTGCCCGGCATTTTGTATTCTCTCCCATAGTACTTCTCTTGTATTAGGATATAGGAGGTACGTTGTCATATACCATTTCTTTCATATGTCGCCAAAGATAAAAGTCCAGGAGATTTAGGTCTGGACTACGTGAGGGCCATGGCGAGGCATTTTGATAATATTAAACCGAGTAATTTTTTGACAAAGTAATAAATTGGAAATAAGTAGATAACAAATTTAATACGCAAAGAATACTCGGAACATTTTTGCAGATTATTCCAAAACCTTAAAACCTATTTTTTGCAATATCTCTTAAATGAAGCATATTTTCGATATTCAACAGGTATGTCTTTTTTGTGTAGAATTAAATTCCTTATTTATTTTTTATGGCGAAATTTTCAAAAATTTCTGAACAAAAAAGATACAGTGAAAAAGTATTTTGCCTACCAGGTTAAAACAGCGCCCTCTACATTATAATTTAAAATGGACCTTGCCATCATATTCGCCTTCAATTGAATCTCTTAGGTGCCAAATTTTATAGAAATCGGTTCAGCACGTTCAGAACTAATTCAAAAATTAAAAATAAAAAAATAAACTTTGAAGGCCCATAACTTTTTAGTGAGACACTTTTTACTTGAGAAAAATAGGTTGAATCACTTTTATTTGTTCCCTAGAACCTACCATTGAAGTATGTAACATTCGTTTCAAGACACCCTGTATAAGTTGAAAACTAGAGGTGACAATGCACATCCCTGTCTCACTCCCTTCCGGATATCTACTTCCCTTCGTTCCTGCTCACATTCTATAACTGCCTTTTGCTCTTTGTAGAGATTATGTATTATTCTTCTGTCCCTGTATTTCATCCCTACCTTTCTCAGCACTTCGAACATCTTCCCCCATTTTACGTTGTCGAAGGCTTTTTCTAAATCTACAAATCCTATATATACGCTCTTTCTCTTTTCTATCGTTTTTTCTATAATTACTCGTAAAGCTAGAATGGCCTCGCGCGTTCCTCTATTTCGTCTAAATCCGAACTGATCTTCTCCTAATATTTCTTCCGCCTTTTTCTCCATCCTTCTTTGCACAATTCTAGTTAAAATTTTTGACGCATGGGAAGTTAAACTGATAGTTCTAAAATTTTCGCATCTATCCGCGCCTTTCCTTTTTGGCAAAGCTACTATGATGTTCCGTTTGTAATCTTCTGGAATCTCGCCTGTCAGGTATATGTGACTAACTAATTTAAATAAACGATCTATTACCTCTTGACCTGCGCACTTTAAGATTTCTGCCTGCAAGCCATCTATACCTGGTGCTTTATTATTCCTTAAACTTTTTAGTGCTAGCTCAAACTCTTCTCTCATTATAGGACTCCCTAGGTTATCCCCTTCTACACTGCTTTCACTTGATATGATTTGATATATGATAGGATACGTTATGAAGATATGATTGCCGCTCAACAGGAGTCTGCGATGGATTTTTCAGGTTAGACTTAATGCAATGTAAATTCCAATAATTGTCTTGATTAGAGAGGCGCTCGCCAGCAGAGGACGCAAATGATGAATACAAATTGTGTCCGGAATAGCACAAGTGGATCGTAAATCACCCTTAGGTTGGCCGCGTGTTTCTCCTGCGAGACACGGATTTACTCAATAATCCTTACACTATATTATATTAGTTAATGCCGGGACACTGCGTCCTCGCAATCTCGGGGACTTATAAAACTCAATTATATCGGGCTCGGCGGCAGAGCGCGAACACGACCTCTTTTTGCGGTTCGGACGTTCAGGAAAATTTTTCACTTGTCATGACACTTCATCTGCGAATTAAAAGCTTTCTAAAAAGATCGAAACTGGGTATGAAACGCTATTACTTTAACTAGTAGAACTATGTCAGTGGCACAGCGACACATGGTATGTAGGGTACAGTGATTTTCACAATACATTGGTGATGAACAATACCCCTGCATTTCTGAGGGAAACACTTAAGATGTGAGCACAACCGTAACTTTTACGGTTTCCAGTAAAATTCGTCAAGATGAAATTGAACGCTGACAAACAGTAAAAGGTCAAATTTCTCTATTAAAAGCAGGACTCGTCTGTTTTCGAAATCATAAATGTTCTACGAACGTTTTTAGAAAATTGTTTTGCCTCTGAGGGTGAATTCATTATTCAGAATTGCGTATGCACCGTATCGACAGATGTTCAGCAATAATCGCAACAAACCGGGAAGAATTTGAAACGTGGGAGGGTTTGGTAACAGCCGTAGACAATAACAACGCGGATTGGGTTCACCATGAAAGCCCCAGTGTCAAAGTTCATGCAGCTGCCCACGATACGTCAATATCTGAATTCCCGGTTTTTCAATCCCGCAGAAATACTAAATATGCTTCCTAATAATAATTGTTCTGTATGAAGGATTGTGTAATAGGGTTCTTGCAATATTTTTTTTATACTTTCAATCGATTCTCGGGGTGTCACAATTGTTTTTGCTTAAATATTATTCACCATACCATCTGCGACGTCATCCGACTGTAGGCGGGAAGCGGCCGTTTCCAGTTTACGATTGTCCCAGTAGCCAGCATGGATTATCGAAGATTTAGTTTGTGGTCTGACCAGTAAAATATTAACAATGAGTACTTATTGTTGTTGTTTTGTGCCTATGTGTCAAAATACCAGCATCAAGATACCAAACAAAACTTTTATTCGCGTTCCTACTGACGAAAAACGTAGGAAACGTTGGTTAAATGCTGCAAGACGTGACTACAAATCCGTTTCTAAAAACAGTACCTATTATTTAAGCTTGTAAAAATCATTATGTATTTTAAAATTTGTACGCTTTTAATGTAAACGATGAACTTATAATCTAGTTAAAATTCTTAAAATACAAAAATACGGTCTTATGAGCTCGACACACAGGAATTTTGGGAGCACGGTAGAAGTTTGCCTCTCTCAAGGCTTCCTCGACAGGCTTGTTATTGCAGCTAACCAGTAATCCGCCGGGCCCGGGGTCATTTCTCGGTCGCTGCGAGTCCTTTTTATCGTGTTTATTCTGGTTTAATTGTCTTAAACTGCGCAGTAGGTAATCTGTTTGTCAGTGTGTTCAGTTTTCGTAAATTGAAGCCTGGATCATACAATTTTCAACTACTACAATACACAATTACAATTTCCAGAGTGTTGTACACTGTGCATCAAATAAATGGAATTCTCAATGTATTATGCATATCCTTATCAATTGATGCGTTTACTGTTGCTCATATCTAGCATCGCTACATAAAGTTAGTGTGAGACTTGTAGGATACTTTGAATTTTCGAAGTTCTAAGTGTGACGGTGAAAGTGACAGTTTGCGAGAACTTGGGATTAGCGAGATACGTGGAGACTTAATTATGCACATATTTGTGGTAAAATGAAACGTTCTATCTAGTACTACAAAACCGTAGAGAACTTTATTTTAAGATTGCTCGTAGCAGGAAGTCTTATTTTCCAATTTAAGTTTTGTAGCGTAATTTCGTTTTTATAAACTTTGTTGTTAGTTTTCTCGGATGCTCTCGAAAACTATGAGAAAGAAGAGTTCCTAATTTATAATAGTTAAGCCCACAAACCAAACAGAAAATAGTAAGTTTTGCTTTTGGGATATTTTGTATTCTACTTCAAAAACAGACTCTACAATAGAACCTGAACTCCATAGGATAATTTTCCATTACGTGTAAAATTCTTGAGGCTCGGACGTTTAATTAAATCGCAGTTAAATTTGGAACAAACGCAAATTGCTCTGCAAAAAAGCTCCTAGCCGTACTTCCGCTCAAGAGAGCGCCATACATCAAGCGCATTTAGGGACATTTTAAAATGAAACTTCAAATTGAATCAAGAACTCCACGCCAACTCAATTTACCACTGTTTCAAACAATGGTTTAGTTTCTAATTCCTCAATTAGTAAACTTTGCTAGTCAACTTTCCTAGAGTGCCGACGATTATGTCAAAATATGTGAAGGAGGACAGGGGCATTAACTCGGGGAAATTTAGTTCTGAACCGGTCGCATGAGGCGGGGTTCATTTTCCAGTCTCGGCACCAGTGGCGTGTTCTTTGTGCTACACCGAATTGTTTTCGTCGTCGGTAAATCGCAGCAGTGATTACGGTGGACGATAATTATCAATATAATAATAATAATAATAGTGTCTTTATTGAGTCAGTTACAATTGCATTTTATAAATTAAACTATGTAAATAAACAATAATTAAAGTGTATGCAATTCCCACAGATAACTTAAAGAAAGGCTAGCTTAGGGCGAAGTTCAGATGGATGCCAAAGCACCCCCTGCTCTTCCACTTAACCCTACAGATCACATTAAATTAAATTAAATTAAATATTATAATAAACTATACCATTCGGAACAGACGACACCTGATACCAGGAATAAGAGTCGCCAAGGGCAAAAGCGATAAAATACTCCGTGATAGCAACCGTACCAACATCGCAGACCACAGAGTGTACCACACAAAATTACAATAAACAATTTTGGTTTTGTAACAGAAACCTATGTAAATGATTTTTAAAGTGAAGATAGGATAAATTTTTTAGATTTTCGGGCAATTCGTTATAGATTTTACAAAAGTAAACAGAGAAGCATCTACTGCACAAAGCAGTTCTGTATTGAGGAGGAGACAATCTGCCCTTAAATCTCACATTAATGTTATGTACATCAGTTCTAAATTTTAGTTTCTCAAATAAATATGGTGGTGTTTTAAATAAAATAATTTTATTAACAAAGATACATGAAAGCTTAAGGAATCTGTGTTCCACATTTAGCCAACCACTAGTAATTAATTTATGTGATATATGGTCAAACTTTCTAATGCCATATATGTATCTCAAACAGGAATTTTGCATTTTTTGAATTTTATATTTGGTGGCTTGATCCAAACATGGAGAAAACACCTCAGAACAAAAATTGAAATGTGAAAGCACAAGTGAGTTACAAAGTAATTTTTTTATTCCAATGGAAATAATATTTTTGTAAGAGTAAATAAGTTTTAGGTTGGCTAATGCTCGTCTCATGCACAGAGCAATATGTTCCCTATAGCGAAAGCTGTTGTCAAGCACCAGTCCCAGGTCTCTCACTCTTTCAACCACAGGTATGTCAGTATCGTTAATTCTTAACTGAATAGAAGGTAATACACTTTTACAAAAATTCTTATTGCCATGTGTTTTACCCGGATTAATCAACAAAGAATGCCTTGCTGACGTGGTCGCAATATTCTGCAAATCTTGGTTTAAATTTTTTATTGCTTCTCGAAAATCATTTACAGGAAAACTGGAATAAATTTGGGTATCGTCTGCATACATGTGGTAGTCAGAATATTTTATGCAATTCACTATGCTACTTGTATACATTGAAAAGAGAAGAGGTCCCAAAATCGACCCTTGCGGAACTCCCGATGTAACCAAGGCACTCCTAGACATCTGATTGTCTACCCTGGCAGTTATTTCCCTTTCATATAAATAGCTAGTTAGAAGTTGTTTAGCATTTTCACTAAAACCGACGTAATGAAATATAGATTTCAAAATATTAAAGTTAATAGTACCAAACGCTTTGCTAAAGTCAAGTAAGAGAAGGATGGTCAATAAACCCTTATCCGTGGCTCTCATAATATCATCAGTGATATTTGCTAACGCAGTTGTACAACTAAAGTTTCGTCTAAATCCAGACTGTTTTAGAGGTAGAATCTGATAATGGTTCAGATGTTCTTCAATTTGGTAAAACATAATTTTTTCCATTATTTTGGAGAAACATGGCAAAATACTAATAGGTCTGAAGTGCCCCAGCTCCAACGGATTACGCACCTTGGGGACCGGCGTGACAACAGCATGCTTCCATGTGATAGGAAAATAGTTTTGCATCAGGCAGCTATTTATAATATGAACAAGAAACTGCAACAAATACGGGCAACACGCCTTTATCATTACAAGGGTTGTGCCCCGCCGAGGTCGTGACGCCACTGGCGGGCGTATGCGCAGATGGGGAGAAAAAAAGAAAAAAGAAGATGGTGGCTGGATGAGCAATCGGTGGTGTGTGAAAGCAATGTCCGATACAAAAAGTTGTTCAGAAGAAATTGTGCTGGTAGAAAGGTGTTAAGTCCGGTAGCAGAGACGGGCCTGGTCCGTCTAGCCAGCTAAGTACCTACTTTTAACATTTTGCGATACGTCTAAAGTAGCTCCGGTTAGTGAACAATTTCGATGGTGGCAGTTTCCACCTTGGTTCGCGGGTTACCCGTTATTTCTAGGAAATAGATCTTGTTAATTTAGGCGTTGGTTATTGTATGTACACAAACTACAAAGAAATAAAGAATTATGTTCTGTCCGTCAGAGTGCTCATAATTGAAGTACCTTTTGACAGAAGAGTACAGGGTGATGTCATCTAGCCCAGGTGCTTTCGATTTTATTTCAGTTAAACATTTCATCACTGCGCTAGAATCGACCAATTTGAATTCAAAAAACGAGTCAAAGGAGGTCGTAGTGTCTACTAATAATAAAGAATTTTTGAGAGCAAATATACTTGAAATCAAATAGGTTTTTTAACCTAGCCTTGAAGGAATTCATAAAACTCTATAATAAATATACTTGAATTTCATTTAGTAAAAACCTCATTCATTGCTCGACACGCCAAAGACATTAATAGATATCTATATGTCAGTAAACGCCACTTCCTCATCCATATTGCTTGGCTCACGATTCCATTTGCTCTATCGGAATTGATGTCGAGCAAATCAGGTAATTTACGAATTGATTTCTGGATTGCACTATATCTAATACGCCTTAGTACATTTCCGTGTCGGGAAAGCATAACTCACCCACTCACATTTGTTTCGTGTAAAATCGGGTCATGCAGTTTTTAGTTTTAATTTACTAACATCAGATTGGATTGGATTTATTATTATTATACGACGCATACATCAGTGGCTTCCTAAATACCTAGAAAGTAAAAGCAAATTTGGCTTTAAGTAGAAGAAAATGAACAGTTCTGGATCACTCCCAACACTCAACCTTGACCTTGAACTTAACTCTTGTTTTCTCCTCTATGACATTCCTCAATTCTATGCCTTTCCGGGTGCGTCTAAAACAGGTTCGGTAAGTGGGATACCTGTCACATTTGTCCTGTCGTCTCCAAATATTTTTTTTGCTTTATTTTTACACCCAATCTCCAACTGCCCTATTGAACTGTAAAAATTCGAGTTTCAAATGAACGTTTCCAATTTACGTTAGATTTGCCCAATTACTTTTCAAACCTTTAGAAATCGAATTGTTCGCAGATATCCAATTACTGGCACCACAGAAAAACTACTTTCAAGCCACTTCTTTGCGGAAGTAACCTCGTTTTTAATGAGAACCGTGTCGGCTACGTCTGCTGCAACGACTGCGCCCGGAAATTAAATGAACTTTTGTTTTTAAACGACACTGTGGCACGTTATTTCTCCACATATTAGAAGTTGCGTTCCCCCACAGACGCCTGTCAAGAAAATCATGACGTTGTGTGGGGTGTTATTGAATACGAAAGATGAAAATTAAACGTAAATGTGTGCTTGTAGTTTAGAGTTCTATTTTATATGCTGTGCGTTCTCTTCTAGACCATATCTGAATTAATTTTTGATAAATGATAATCTAGCTAAAGTTCGTACCTGATGTCATCGTCTGGATCGGTATCGCTGTTTATTTATGTTGATTTATGTATTCCTTTTAAGTATAAGCTGTAAGCTAGAACGCGAGGCATACGGGGGTAATAGGGACAGAGCGGACTGGGAGTCCTTCACTTGAGGGCGGCTTTTGTACCAACTAGACTACCGACTCTCGCAAAATCAACGCGATGTGAAACATTGCAGCATGATTATGTGTATTCGAAGGCATACGATACTTTCATTTCATTTGATAATTTCGAATGAATTGTAAACGATGCTGTCGACATTCTGCGTCACTATCAAGAGTAAAAACCTAGTAAAAGTTTTACTGTATTTCCAAAGTAGCATTCACACACGCGAAGGGCGACAGCCATAAACGTATCGTAAACTTTACGTCCACTAAAATGTGCTATTAAGAAACCAACTTCTAGGCCCGTAATTTTTTTAATAAAATTATTTATGACCCCGAGAACACGACTTTTCACCGTTCCATGAAAAGGACATGTTTGCGCAGTCATATGGTGTATTTATGTTGATGGGGAACATTAATCACAAAAAAGTAACGGCAACGTGGCGGGACACGATGCAGCCAGTGACGCATCGAGGGCTATCCATCAAGTAGAATGTCATGTCGATTTCAACAGCACGTGCTTACATAAACTAACGCGTACGATAAAAATGTAAATTGAAGGTGATTTTCCTAGAAAACTTTCGTCGAATCGATATTTTTTTAGAAATGAATACATACGTTTTTCAGTCCCACTACATGGCTGTTTATGTTATGTTATTAACAAGAGACAGCATGGATGTGGATTACTTTTATGAAGTTATTCTGAAAAGGGAGTACCCACCCCAAAATTATACGTATCATGCCTACTAAATAGGGAGGTTCGGAGAAAAATAAGATATCTATTTTTGGCATGAAAATGACAGAAATTTGTTATTGTAATTGATTTACGGCGAAATTTTTTTTCTAAAAAATTTTTTTGCTGCGTAATAAGCGAAAGAAATTAGCTTATCACGCCCACATGCTAGTTCGCTTTGTTATTGGTTTGACGTCAGAGATTCGTAAGACGCTCCTCCCACTTCTCTTGAAGTGCCCGTGAAGCGGTACCTATCTCGTAACATACTTATTGGGACTATTTTGAACGTGAATTTTTAAAGTAAGGTATCAATTAAACATAAAACAAAGACAACATAATCGATATAATGATGCAACAAGGGTATCGAAAGTCCGATTCACATAATTTGCCATATTTATGTAGTAGGTAGGTAAATGTCCCGGTAAATGTGGAAATGGTGTGTGATTCTTGCATCTAACCCCAATTTCATTCAACCTCAAAACAGTAGTGTAAAGGCAGACCGGTATAAGTAACAAAGTCAACAATTTATTAACTGTACATGCCTTTTATAATTCAGTATAAGTAGGTATGTAGATTGTAGATACCTGCTTACTTCTGTTTGTAAAATAGGTACCTACCTATATTCTCTAATACATTACAATACATACCTACTCATTTATGTAGGTATGTATACCTAAGTGATTGACAAGTTATCAAGTTAACAGTTTTATAACGGATTGGAATTTTTTTTAAAAAACGGAAACAAATACAACTCACGCGAATCAAAAAACTACGCTACGTAGGTACTAGGTACTTGTTTAACAAAAAGAAACAACTACTATATTCTGGAACGGTTAATGTAGAAACTCGGAAGAGACTCTTAAAGACGCATGTATGGAGTACGAAATTATACCTATGGGTGCGAAACTTGGACAATGGGAGAAGCGGATTGAAAAAGAGTAGAAGCGTTTGAAATGTGATACTACAGACGGGTGTTGAAGATACCGTGGATAGACAAGTTAGCAATAAGGAGGAATTAGAAAGAGTTGGGGAAAAGAGAAAAGTATGGAAGACAATAAAGAATAGGGGATAGGATCGTAGGATGGTAGGACACCTTCTGAGACACAAAAGAATAGTTCGCGACATACTAGAGTCAGAGATAGGAATAAAGAGGTAGAGGTTGGAGCAGATTAGACTACTGCTCTCAAATAGTTGGGAATGTAGAATGTTCTACTTTTACGGAAATGCGTAGGCTAGCTCAGGGAAAGGATGGAGGTACGCGTCCTACCAGTCTTCAAAAGAGAACTTTATGATGATGTACTATTTAATTATTATTGTAAAATAGTTAATAAAATTTCCTTTTTTAGTTCAGGGAGGGAACGCTACGGCGATTCAGTATTTGGCTCCGTCATGCTCCTAGCATCCTGTTTCAAATTATGCTAACCGTAACACGTTAACAAGTACCAAGGGGTCCCAGAAAACTGTCGATAAATTACATTATGTTCGATTTTATTTAGAGTGGCTGCAATGGGGCAGCCGATAATTTTATAAACATTTGCAATGATAAACTAACTCGCGAAAATATCGATAATGCTGACCGATTTTCCTTCTGGCTCCAACGAACCACTTTTTCTGATTTATTGGTGTGCTGTACGATGTATTAGTCTGGGTACAAAACAGAAAGCACCAGTTAGAACCAGTTAATAATATTTAACAATTTAACTACACATGCATATGCATAATACTTATGGGACTGCTGCGCGCTGAAGCTGGGACTTGTACGTTATACTAAGTTCTGACGTCACGCGGCCTACTCTCGCTGCAAGGTACGATTTCTAGCCTCGCACCGACGGAAAACTTTGCAACGGCTTCACAGGCGAAGGAATTTTTTTAACAAAAATTAACAACATAACTGCCTTCAGTATAATAAACTCATCAATTTTAATGAAATTTGACAATTACCGAACCTGCCTATTGATAATAGATATCATGGGCTACTAGAAATAAACTGAACATGCTCCCCACCTTGAAATACCGAATTTCAAACAAGTATATAAATGTAACCAGTGTAAAGACACTAAACAATTGCAAACATAAATAGGTAAGCATAAATATTAATAATAATGTAAGATAGGTACATATAATATCGAATTGTTCGTCTTATGCCTTTCAAGGCATACATTTTATCGTCAATATCAATCACTTTTTTTCTCTTCTGTAGAAAGAACCGAAAGAGGACACAACTTTGTAACAGCTAGTTTGAAGATTCCTGTTGAAGACCTGACTGATGCAACTCTTACAATTCCATCTGTCCCAGGATGAACAGTAACGATTCATATTAATAAGGAATATTAAATAATACAGAATATAAGACTTTTCTCTCCGTGTACTATTTTTAATATTAACCCAGACTGATATAATTTTTGACGACAATAAAAGTTGCATAGGATCGATGCGATTAGAATGCTGAAATACTATTCGTTATGCGTCGCCATTCTGAAACGAAATCCTCACATTTTCCTGCGAATTATTCCAGTTTTGCACCGGGCCGATAAAAACTTCCATTATAAGCGGATTTAAACTAAATCTTCTAGAAGCTGCAGGGATTTGCAAACATTTGCGAAATCCCCACTTAGCAGAGTTATATCAGAAGTCATCCGATCCTACTCATAATTCGAAAACTCTTTCGCCGTTTGGGATCAGCTGCCATATACCTTCCGGAAAACTAAAGTACATGCTCTGTGGTCGGATGCTACCTCATTTTCCTGGTGCCAGGGGCGAATTAATTAATCTGGGGGATTCCACCCCTTATTTCTCATTAAATAACTTTGTTGTAAATGAAATCCGACACACCTAACGGCGCGTAATGAGGTGTGCCACTAATTGTTGCCAGTAGGATGTTCACTTGCCAGCGGATTACGTACCACACGTTTTTCGCAGCCCTGCAGCGCTCACTTTTACGCAGTACCTGCCATAATAGTACGTCTCAGCTGAAGAATTTCAAGAAGTTCTCACAGATACAAAATAAAACAACAGTGAGCTTAGACAACATGGAAGCACCAGAATCTGGCTATATTATGGTCCTTCAGCATGCTATCTGAGAAAACAGAACGTTTTGAAACATGCCAAACAAATAACATATTCTTGTCATCTTTTAATTATCCGAATATGTCACCATCAGATTTCAGGAAATACAATTTATTTAAAGCCGCCACGACAAATTCATAATAACTTCAGCGGACGATTTAATCATAGCCTGCGCCAGATGTTCGTACATTTCGCCTCCATGTCGGTTCGGGCACTTTAAATCACCGTCATTACTCTGCCCAAATAATATTATTTCAATTTCGGATGTTACAAATTCGGGAGTCAGAAAAGTGGATGATAGATGACCGCAAATACAGGAATCTTCGGCAATTTCCCATGAGTTTCAAATCAAATCGTGGTTTACGCAAAATGGGACGCGAGAAAATGGATTTGAACTAAGTACTAGAAAAGAAGTGTCATAGTTTTTGAACTACTTGGCTGTGAAATTATGATCACTTTGGGACGACGCTGATGACAGTTTGGAGCTGTTACAGGCATATCATTCGCAGAAAAAACAACAAATATTTTGTAAGGATTTGATTAAAATCTGAATAGGTGTCTATTCCCGACAGACCTTGAGTTCGTCTCTTCGGTGTTTAAGACAAACCGCTGTTCATAAGCAGTAGAATCCCTATTTATTTTACTGTCCTTTGTACATTGTAGGGAATTACAGCGTTTTACTGCCAGAGGAAATGGAACTTTAGATCCCAGTTCTGACGTTAATTTCCGGCCTGTATATGGAATCAGCCTGTCCCATAGTCCGCGTCTCCTTGTTTCGCTAATGCATTCGTCTATTTTTACTGGCACGGACTCGTATTCTAAGTTTTAATTCGCAAGAGTGTTTTAAATTCTCTTTTAGAGCATGCAATACCAATTTACACGTAACAGGAAGACAGCGTTTTTGTTGGATTCGATGACTATAGGGTCTGAAGTGATTGTGAGATGGTCGAGTGTCTAGTCTGTGGCGACGCCAAGACTCCGTATTTCTTCGAACTTGACAGTTGTAATCCTATCTAATAAAAGTGATGTTAGTCGTGGAGAATGCGCCATAGACACGTATCGTTTCGATCTAGCGAGGTCAGATTTTTCGTTTCAGTCTCTTTTTAATACGTACGGGAGCCGATCGCCAAAAGTGCGTACGTCTGAACTATCACAGGTAGGTATCATGTTTGTTGTCGTTGTAAAAGTATACGCCGTCAGAAACAATTCAAAGTTATTGGATGCATGTACTCCGTAAGCCCCAGCCAAATTGAACTATTTCATTTTCTATTATTATTACTTCATATTAAAGGAGCAAACAGATTTGAAGATCTGAAAACAGTAAACGGAGAAATACAGGAATCTTGTGTAGCAGCGTGTTTAAAATTAGGTCTTATTTAAGATCATCACGAGTGGAAAAGAGCCATGAATGAAGCTGAAATTTGGATGATGCCCAGACAGCTGAGATATTTATTCATTCGTATTTTCATGCACTGCCGACCAATTTATCAGGAAGAATTGTGGGAAGAATTTAAAGAAGCAATGTCACAAGATTATGAAAGACGTTACAGCAATACTGAAGGACAAGAAAGCCTATAATCAAATTAGTTCCATGCTTTCTGCAGAAGGTTACAATCTTTCAATGTTTCCTACCATGCCACGACACCGAGTATGCAAATGAAGATCAAGCAATAGAAATAGGATCACGACAATATAAACACCTAAATGAAAAGCAGAAAGAAATTGTAGATATTATTTTGGGTAAATGTGATGCTAACATAAGTGAATCAATTTCTGAATCTTCATGTTTTTATATAAACGGTCCAGGAGACTCCTGTAAGACTTATGTTTATACAACCCTTTACAGCTTACTGAAGAGTAAGAATAAAATTGTTTGTACCATGGCCTTGACGGGCATAACAGCAACACTACTTCCTCATGGTAGAACAGTTCATAAAACATTTGGGTTACCTGTTCCTCTGTTTTTAGATTCATCTTCCAACTTTAAGAAAAATTCAAAAGAAGCAGATTATTTAAGGAGTGTAGATGTTTTTATTTGGGATGAAGCTCCTGTGGCGCCAAGGTTTGCTTTAGACATTATAGACAGAACCTTACGAGACTTTATGAATTGTGATGTTCCGTTTGGTGAAAAAATTATGGTGTTGCGAGGAGATTTTTGACAATAGTTACCAGTTAAAATAAATTCTACCCGCTGTGAAACAGTGAATTTAAGTATCAAATTTAGTTCTGTTTGGAGTTATTTCCGTAAATTTTCTTAAACACAAAATATGCGGGCTCTACCACAGGAACAAGAATTCACCAAGTTTTTATTGGATGTTGGAGATATGAATAGCAATTTAGAATTGCCACAGAGATGTATTTATAATTCGGATATCGTTGAACGTATATATGGAGGCATCAATTAGAGAAAAGCGATTCATAGATATGACCTAATCAGCTATTCTGATGTTGAACAAAAAAGTGGTAGAACTGTTAGATACAAAAACAGAAAAAATATATACAAACTTGGATAGTGTTGAAAATTGTGATAATGGAGATTTAAACGATGCTATTCTTCCTGAATATTTAAATACTTTAAACCCGCCAAATTTTCCTCCGCATGAATTGAAGTTGAGAGTATATTGTATTGTGATGTTGGTTAGAAATCTCAGCATTAATGAATGCTTAGGTAATGGTACGAGATTGTTAATTTTACAATTGGGAGACAATATCCTACAGTGCAAAATTTTAACAGGCGATAAACATGGAGATATAGTTTTCGTTAACCGTATAACGTTGTACTGTGAAAATGTTTATCCTTTTACTTTTAAAAGACGACAATAATTTCCCATTAAACTAGCGTTTGCAATGACTATTAATAAATCACAAGGCCAAACATTTGATCAAATAGGAATTGATCTCCGAAAAGAAATATTTACTCACGGACAATTATGCGTGGCTATTTCAAGAGTTCGTTCTTGGGAAGGTTTGATAATTTATTTAGGAAATCAAAGAAATAGCCGTATAGTTCAAAACTACGTTTTCAGGGAATTATATCAGATGTAAATTATTCTGTAATCAGGCAATAATGCGTTTCTTTGAAGTCATGCTTCGACTAGATGACCAAGTTATTGTAAATGAAGTGTGTAAATAGACAACAAAAGTCCTTTTGCTTTGGTGTTCCTGACAAAACATATCAGTAGTTGTTATCACATAAAAATACAACACTTAAATCAATGTGCCATTCTCTGTATTGAACCTTCAAAACGTAGTTTCTCTATGAAAAGACTGCTTGTTTCTTTTCTTTTAAAAATATTTACGATCTTGTCTCACCGTCTAAACCGCCTTAGTCAAACAGTTGGATTATTGACAACAAGCAAAAACTCCGAGTACTTCTCGTTTTCAGTAAACTGCTCGTCCCTCCAGCGCCCGAGGCTGCGATTGGAATCAGGCTCCATCCATCTGAACGGGACAAATAAAACAAGAAGCTTTAAGCAAGTGAGCTTTAGCAGACAGAATATATTCAGTAATCTTGGGAAGTTTTGGAGAAACGCCAAATCTGCAGATCTGCACCTTAAGACATGAATGCCTCCAAGAATATTGTATTATCTAGTTACATGTTGTGCCTGCACGATTCATGTGGCAGCAAGCGGTTCTCTTGATAATATGATTAGTGCAATCAAGCTAACATGCGCTCCGGTGTCTGCACAAACTTTGCAGTTCGAATGTAATTAATTAGTTGTAATTATACCCAAATAGGGGTAGTAGTATTAATTTGCTGGCGAGTTTTTAATCAGCAGTCGAATTACGAGTCTAAATTGGCGTTTTAGCAGAATGCTGCAGAGCCAAAAAATCAAATTAAACCTGTCTGTTTATTGGACGCCTCGGTTCTAAATAACTGTAGTATATTATTCCGAATGCTTTGACAGAAGTGTTATAAATGCACAGGCCCTGTCACACGCAAACTAATTAGTCTTTCCCAGTGCGTGTACATCAAAATATTGTTCCGTCATTTACTCACGCACACACGGAAAATTTTTGAATGCGCCCTTTGACCCATGCAGGAAAAAACGATTTTTCATCCCGGATTTGTTTGTACCTTGCAAATCCTTATTTAATATTTTATTGTAACTTGAACGCTTGTTTGAACAGCGGACATATTCTCCATGGGGAATTTACGAACATTAATGCATCTATAAATCAATCCAATAATTGCATTTATTTGTAAATGTCTGCTATGTTTATGCACTTAACGACAATCGATCGTTAGTCGGGATGAATTATTCATTCGCGTAAATCACGTCATATGGAAATTATGATACCACCTTTAGTTGGAAATGTAGACCCTGTTTCCAAAGATCCCGTTATTTGAAATTTGCCCATCAAGCAAGACGATATTTCTTATCTTACTAAATATACTGCATGTCTAAGGCCAGGAATGGTGCACTGGCTGTATACCAGAGTAGTCAGACCAGGAATAATGTATGCAGCTTTGGCATGGTGGCCCAAAGTCAAACAGGTAACTACTAGGCTAAGACTTAGCATAATTCAGAGGCTTGCCTGCCTAGGGATAACAGGGGCGATGCGGACTTCGCCAACTGCAGCCATAGAGACTCTTCTGAACCTTCCCCCTCACCACTTCGTGATACAGGGGGAGGCGAGACCGGCACTATACAGACTGCAAAATTCTTTTTACCGTGTCCGTCTGGGTACAGAGCACACTAGCATTATTGAGGACGGATTACATGGTCCCCAAGAACACCACACAACCACTCTTTCAGGTCACAATCGACGACCCTAGAGTGGAGAACCAAATTCTGAACAGCACACCTTCCGACACAGGTGCTGGGTCAGGACTGTTTGGAGATAAACCAAGAATGAAACTCAGCTCCTCTCTGGGAAAATATGCCTCTATCTTTCAAGCAGAGGTCTACGCGATACTTCAATGTGCGCGGGAAAACATTAAGAGGCAGCTTTGAAGGCTCTTATGAGCCCAAAGATGTCTTCCAGACTGGTGTAGGAATGCTTCGAGCAACTTAATATCCTAGCCATGCGGAACGCAATGAGACTGCTTTGGATTCGAGGTCACTGTGGGCTGATAGGGAACGAGAAAGCTGATAAACTAGCAAAGCGGGGCTCCAACGATCCTTTCGTTGGACCGGAACCTGCCCTAGGCATAACTAAGAGTGCCGTCAGACACCAAGTAAACGGATGGGTTCGCGCTCAACATCACAATTACTGGAGCATGATTCAAGGACACGGCACAGCAAGTCGTATATAAAGGAACCTTGCAGGAAAAGATGCTCAGAACTACTTTGCCTTAGTAGGATGCAAATTAGAATCGTAACAGGCTTCCTAACGGGACACACGACCGTTAAAGAACACCTGTGGAAGATTGGCAAATATTACGGAGACCTAAACTGCCGGTTGTGTAATAAGGAACGGGAGACAGCTATGCACATCTTGTGCAGATGTGAAGCTCTAGACCAAAAGAGGCAGCGAATTTTCGGGCGATGTCTGATGGAACCGGAAGAATTTTCCCCGCATTCAATGTTTGACTTGTTCCGTTTGGTCCAAGGCACCAAGATCATGGAATGGGTGTGATTAAGAATTAGAGTGAGCACAATAGGCCCATTTTGTGGCTGAGGTTTGGGTATTGTGCTGGTTTGCATTATAATTAGTAGAACGTGCTGGTATCGCGTATGGTTCTCCCGCTGCACAGTGACGAAAGAATGAAAGCGTGTCTTCTGCTGGTGTTAAGCATATTTAGTAAATACGCAACTTTTCCTTGATTCGTAAAATTGTCCATGTATCTACAGAGTTTATTTTTAAAAAAATACGATTTAAAAGGACCGATGTCGCTTTGCCTCCGTCGCGTCGTCTGGCAACGATCGCAGCAATCTATCGGTGAATTTACGGTCCTCGTTGCAGTTGACAGACAAATTATACAATTCATTACAGACTTACTTGAGTGTTAAACGTGAACGGGTCACTATCGATTAACTTTGCTGATAGAAGACTCCGATGGATTCTAACCATATAATCTTGCTCTTAGCAACTAGTCGAAGTTATTATAATGGTGTATGGTGGACGGTACGTTCCAAAAACAGCATAGTTGTTAAACTGCTCTGTTCTCGATAAAATATACGCATTAAGGCATCCGACCGGATCGGGGCCGACTCCCGGAAGTTCATCGCGTATTTCCTCAGGGATTCCGCTTCCTGTTCTCCATCGTTTACGATATAGAACTGCTAAATTCATTACAAATGGTGTCGGGTCTTTGTATTCGAAATTAAATGCAAACAGTCGGCATTGCAGGAGCGTTGCAAGTGGTTGCGGTTTTAGGTTAACACGCTTATTTACAGTTTTGGTCGGATGTTATTTCCCGCTTTGAATTTCGGTGGTCCGCGTTCTGGAATAACAATGTCCTGAGGCAGGTGATTCGACTAGCAGTTATCAACTTCCAGGCCACATTATTCAGACGTTTGATACAAAGAAGAGGTAACGGAATTTCGAACATTCTGGCTGCGATTTAACTTTGAAATTTCATTTACTCCCGTTGACTCTATATCTGCTGTCCACGAGTTAAAAACATAAAATGTAGGGACAGAAATAATAGTTCTCTAATGGTGTTGCAATCAAAAAGACGACGTTTGGAAAATAAGCTTGTTCAATCTAATTTTAACTGGAACTTCATTCCAGCCTATTCTCCACATTTCGGGGGAGTTTGGGAGGCTGGTGCGAAATCTACGAAACAGCTTCTATGAAGAGTTATGCGTAACTTTTGCTTAACTTTTGAACAGTATTCAACATTGCTTGCACAAATTGAAGTTATATTAAATTGGAGACCTTTGCGATAGATTAGTGTTGAACATCGATTTCCGGTATGAAATATTTCCCCCCTTTATTATTTTTATTCTTCCTCCACTAAAGCCATTGTGCTTTTTAGTGTATGCTCGACCTCCTCTTTTCATGGAATTTTTTCTAGGGGTATTCGCGGTCAAGCTAATTTTAATATATGGCAGCGATATCTCACTCGATCTTTGTTCGGCTTGATTTATCGCCGTCCATATACGGATTTATCTGCAGGAGCAAACGAGAGAATGAACCGCACAATGTAAGAATACTAAAATGCTAATAAATCAGGAATCAAGGAGCGGTCCGAACGTCCCTCGATACGTAACTTACCGTCATTAATCATGAAGATTTTGAATGTCAACGAGACGGTTCCTTTAAGACCCTGTCAACTAGCGGACATTTTCCTGTGCGTCTTACATGGCACTTACGGAATTCTGAGCAGGTCTAAATTGGAAGGGACGATTCCGTGTCCCTTCAAAGGCCTGGATCGCGCCAGCAAATCCAATACCTCCTTTTCAGGGCACGTACGCGGTGATTCTGTAACTATCTTGATGAAGTTTCTCTAATTCGAAATCGACAATCCGCCCAGTGACGTGAAATACGTTATCTACAGTGTTCACGCACAAGATTGAACCAGTATGTGTGGCACGTAAGCTGATACGATACTAATCGAAATATGGACTTTTATTTAACAACGGCAGTATCCTTAATACCTACTTATTTCATATCAATGATCTGTACCACATTGCAGTAGTGCGAATTTCATTACACAATAATTAAACATGCAAATTTCATGTAAACCTGTAAACCTAGTAAGATTAGACCTTAATTTGGAATGTAAAAAATAAATTAGCAATTAAATTAAAACGTCAGGTAATTTACGTCTGTGCACAATCTAATCTTCACTTACCTCAGTGGGGTCTTGGTATGCTGTCATCTATAACGGCTACCACTGATCTTAGTCGTTGCATCTTTTACTTTAGGGCTAGAGATAATTTACATCCATTTAAAATAAAATATGTACGGGTATCCTTGAACCCCAAACATTATTCCTGCATGTCTCTACAATTTACCTTTTAATGTTAGTTGAAGTACATAAAATATGATTTCCTACATCTACCCAACGTACCGACAAAACTTAGGAACATAGAGGTAGAATGGAATTGCATTAAAAATAGTTTAGATTCCGCAGCTAGAGATATTTTGGGTCATAAACAGAATGAAAGTAGAAGACCCTGGATAACAAAGCATATTGTGAGTCTAATAGAGGAAAGGCGAAATAATAAAAATAGGTTAGACGAATGAGGGAAACAAAGATATAAGGCGATCAAGTGGGAAATTATTCGGAAATGTAGGAAAGCGAAAGAGCGATGGATTCATATTAAATGCAAAGAAGTGGAAGATAAGTTGAAAGTAGGAAAGACTGATGAAGCATATAAAATAATTAGGAGAAATTTAAGAGAAATTGGATCTAATAGCAAAAACATTAGACGCGAGGCAGGAGTTATCCTAATCGGAAGCGGAAAGAAGGCAGATAGGTGGAAAAAATATTTGGGAAACTTATATGCGGGACAGGAAGTACGAGATATATTAGAAAGGGAAAGCAGTGTAGAGGGGAACAACGTAGGCTGCAGCTGTTTGATTATTTTCATATTTTATGGTTGATTACTTTTCTTGCTTGATTCAAATAAGTCAGATGATGATTTACTATTCCATTTTCCAAACGAATAGGCAGGTTCGGTAATTTTCAAATTTCATTAAAATTGATAGAGTTTATTATACTGAAGGCAGTTATGTTGTTAATTTTTGTTAAAAAAAATTCCTTCGCCTGTGAAGCCGTTGCAAAGTTTTCCGTCGGTGCGAGGCTAAAAATCGTACCTTGCAGCGAGAGTAGGCCGCGTGACGTCAGAACTTAGTATAACGTACAAGTCCCAGCTTCAGCGCGCAGCAGTCCCATAAGTATTATGCATATGCATGTGTAGTTAAATTGTTAATATATTTTTAGATTTAGTGAATTTTCTGGCAATAATAATAATACTTGTATACTTGTATATTCGACGTTTCGCCCCCGTTTGGGGGCTTTGTCAAGAATGGTTTATTAAAGTTTGTAAAAATATATAACATGAAAATATTTGACAAGATTTTTTATAAACAGTCAAAACTTAAAAGGTAACTATGATAGAAATATACAATTTTAGCACATTTGATTTGGATTTATAAAAGAGAAAAATGTATTGTGTGTAATTTAACAGAAATATAGATTAGTAAGTAAGATGCAGAGAGGATGGTTATTTTATTATATTATATTACAGTAAATTTGACTTAAATTTTGAATATAATATAATAATATAATATAATATAATAAAATAACCATCCTCTCTGCATCTTACTTACTAATCTATATTTCTGTTAAATTACACACAATACATTTTTCTCTTTTATAAATCCAAAATCAAATGTGCTAAAATTGTATATTTCTATCATAGTTACCTTTTAAGTTTTGACTGTTTATAAAAAAATTTGTCAAATATTTTCATGTTATATATTTTTACAAACTTTAATAAACCATTCTTGACAAAGCCCCCAAACGGGGGCGAAACGTCGAATATACAAGTATACAAGTATTATTATTATTGCCAGAAAATTCACTAAATCTAAAAATATATAAAATTTTTAAACTGGCACAAACCGAAGAAGAATTTATATGAACACATGAAGAAAAAGTGCATAAATTAGAATAAATTTTATTAACTAGAAGAAATTAGAAGAAATTAGAAGAAAACCATTTGAAACATACAAGAAATTCAAAAGAAAATGAACAACGTTGGACAGAATCAACATAAAAACTTTTATAAAGAAGTTACAAATAACTTTGGTATGCGAATTACTGATACTTTAAAACTTTTCTCAAAATTAAACATTAAATTAACACATCTAGAAAATAATAAAATATTTTTGTTAAAATGCAGAGAGAATGACGTTATTCCAAAATTTTTTAATTATATAAATCCTAAACAAATCAATATTGAAAATTTTTATTATAAATCTAAAATTAATAGAATTTTTGAAAAATGCCAAAAATCATGTTTAAACATTCTCATTTCTAATTGTTACAGTGACATTTATAAGACAAAAAATGAATTACAAAACATAGAATTCAAAATTAATAATATCCTACCACAAAATTACATAAATTTTTTCTATAATTCTCAACACCAAAAATTCAATAATACGTTCATGAAGATAAAAGAAAAACAACAACACAAATTAACAAAACTTACAGAAAAACAAGAAAATAACAATCCAATTAACACTGAATGGCTACATAATA
Organism: Xestobium rufovillosum; assembly: GCA_963966045.1. Classification (NCBI taxonomy): domain Eukaryota; kingdom Metazoa; phylum Arthropoda; class Insecta; order Coleoptera; family Ptinidae; genus Xestobium; species Xestobium rufovillosum. The sequence continues at coordinate 48,128,317 of OZ014492.1, read as the reverse complement.
TATCCACCACGAATATTCCAACAAATATTCAAAAAATTTTACAATTAGGTCCTGACTTTTGTATAAATACAAATAAACACTTTCCAATCAACAACATCATCGCATGTATAGAAAGTGGTATATCCATACTTCCACCTGATGAAATAAACTCAATTAGGAATCGAATTTGTCAAATTATTAGTAAATACACAAATACTAATTCAAAAACAAATAAAAAAGAAAAAGAAATTTTAAATAACATTAATATTACAAAAACTTTCCTAAAAAATAACCCACAAATTATTATATTAAAACCAGATAAAAGCAATAAGACAGTAATTATGAATTCCATTGATTATGAAAATAAAATGTATGAACTATTAAATGATCAATTGACATATACAATTGTCCTTAAAGATCCTACTATTAACTTACAAAATAAAAACAATAATTTTATTTCTAAATTACTTGATGGAGGTAACATCACCCCCAACCTAAGCAACAAACTTAAAATTCAAAATTCTCTACCTCCTAGGATATATGGCTTACCAAAATTACACAAAACTAATATTCCGCTCAGACCAATTGTTTCTTGTATTCAAAGTCCGTTTTATAAATTATCAAAATTTTTAGCTAACATTCTGTCTAACATCATAGGAGAAAATGAATTTTACATTAAAGACTCCTGGTCATTTAAAGAAAAAACCAAAAATTTTTATATCCCTGACAATTTCAATTTAAATTCCCTTGATGTAGTATCACTCTACACAAATATACCAATAGATCTTGCAATTTCCATTGTCAAAAAGAATTGGAACAGAATCGAACCTTACACATCTCTCACATTAAATAATTTCATTACTGCAATTGAACTTACTTTAACGACTACATATTTCAAATTTAAAAATTCAGTTTATAAACAAACAAACGGCTGTGCCATGGGCTCTCCAATTTCTAGCCCCATTGCTCAGTTAGTTTTAGAAGATTTAGAAACGACTATTATTCCTAAATTATCTTTCAATTTACCATTTTTTGTAAGATATGTAGATGATTGTTTAACCGCTGTTCCACCTAACAAATATGATGAAATTCTTAATCAATTCAATAGCTACCACCCTAAATTGCAATTCACCATTGAAATTTCAACAAAAGATCAAATAAATTTTTTAGACTTAACTTTATATAAAACGAAAAATTCAATAGAAACCGAATGGTACATGGTCTGGACGTTACATTTGTTTTAACTCTGAACAACCCAATTGCCACAAAAAGAGTATTGTTATATGTCTGGCTGACAGAGCAATTAAACTCTCAAGCCCACAATACAGAAAATCTGCAATAGAAAAAGTATTACATTGTTTATTAAAAAATAACTATCCTAAAAATTTCATTATGAGAATAATAAAAAATAGAATCCATAAATTTTACAATAATAATTCTGACAATAAAAAACCAAAAGAAAATAAAAACTACATTTCATTACCATATGTTAAAGGTATGTCACACAATTTAAGTAAATTATTAATAAAATATAATTTACAAGTATCACACAAAAATTATAACAACTTAAAATTTTTGTATTCTAATTTAAAAACACCAATTCCAAAACTTATGAAAACACATACTGTATACAAAATTAAATGTAAAGACTGTGAAAAAACATATATTGGACAATCTAAAAACCATTTAGAAACAAGACTTAAACAACACAAATATAAAAATAGTAATTCTGCTATAAGTAAACACATGAAAAACAACAACCATACTTTTGAATTTAATGATACCAAAATTCTAGAACAAGAAAAGAATTTAAAATCTCGACTATTTTTAGAAATGATTTACATAAAAAAAGATGAAAACTCTATTAATGATAGAATTGATATTCAAAATTTAAGTCAAATTTACTGTAATATAATATAATAAAATAACCATCCTCTCTGCATCTTACTTACTAATCTATATTTCTGTTAAATTACACACAATACATTTTTCTCTTTTATAAATCCAAAATCAAATGTGCTAAAATTGTATATTTCTATCATAGTTACCTTTTAAGTTTTGACTGTTTATAAAAAATTTTGTCAAATATTTTCATGTTATATATTTTTACAAACTTTAATAAACCATTCTTGACAAAGCCCCCAAACGGGGGCGAAACGTCGAATATACAAGTATACAAGTATTATTATTATTGCCAGAAAATCACTAAATCTAAAAATATATAAAATTTTTAAACTGGCACAAACCGAAGAAGAATTTAAATTGTTAAATATTATTAACTGGTTCTAACTGGTGTTTTCTGTTTTGTACCCAGACTAACACACCGTACAGCACACCAATAAAACGGAAAAAGTGGTTCGTTGGAGCCAGAAGGAAAATCGGTCAGCATTATCGATATTTTCACGAGTTAGTTTATCATTGCAAAAGTTTATAAAATTATCGGCTGCCCCATTGCAGCCACTCTAAATAAAATCGAACATAATGTAATTTATCGACAGTTTTCTGGGACCCCTTGGTACTTGGTAACGTGTTACGGTTAGCATAATTTGAAACAGAATGCTAGGAGCATGACGGAGCCAAATACTGAATCGCCGTAGTGTTCCCTCCCTGAACTAAAAAAGGAAATTTTATTAACTATTTTACAATAATAATTAAATAGTACGTCATCATAAAGTTCTCTTTTGAAGACTGGTAGGACGCGTACCTCCATCCTTTCCCTGAGCTAGCCTACGCATTTCCGTAAAAGTAGAACATTCTACATCCCTAACTATTTGAGAGAAGTAGTCTAATCTGCTCCAACCTCTACCTCTTTATTCCTATCTCTGACTCTAGTATGTCGCGAACTATTCCTTTGTGTCTCAGAAGGTGTCCTACCATCCTACGATCCTATGCCCTATTCTTTATTGTCTTCCATACTTTTCTCTTTTCCCCAACTCTTTCTAATTCCTCCTTATTGCTAACTTGTCTATCCACGGTATCTTCAACACCCGTCTGTAGCATCACATTTCAAACGCTTCTACTCTTTTTCAATCCGCTTCTCCCATTGTCCAAGTTTCGCACCCATAGGTATAATTTCGTACTCCATACATGCGTCTTTAAGAGTCTCTTCCGAGTTTCTACATTAACCGTTCCAGAATATAGCAGTTGTTTATTTTTGGTAAACAAGTACCTAGTACCTACGTAGCGTAGTTTTTTGATTCGCGTGAGTTGTATTTGTTTTAGTTTTTTTAAAAAAATTCCAATCCGTTATAAAACTGTTAACTTGATAACTTGTCAATCACTTAGGTATACGTACCTACATAAATGAGTAGGTATGTATTGTATTGTATTAGAGAATATAGGTATGTACCTATTTTACAAACAGAAGTAAGCAGGTATCTACAATCTACATACCTACTTATACTGAATTATAAAAGGCATGTACAGTTAATATATTGTTGACTTTGTTTGAATGAAATTGGGGTTAGATGCAAGAATCACACACCATTTCCACATTTACCGGGACATTTACCTACTACATAAATATGGCAAATTATGTGAATCGGACTTTTGATACCCTTGTTGCATCATTATATCGATTATGTTGTCTTTGTTTTATGTTTCCTTGACACCTTACTTTAAAAATTCACGCTCGAAATAGTCCCAGTAAGTATGTTATGAGATAGGTACCGCTTCACGGGCACTTCAAGAGAAGTGGGAGGAGCACCTTACGAATCTCTGACGTCAAACCAATAACAAAGCGAACTAGCATGTAAGCGTGATAAGCTAATTTCTTTCGCTTATTACGCCGCAAAAAATTTTTTTTGAAAAAAAATTTCGCCGTAAATCAATTACAATAACAATTTTCTGTCATTTTCATGCCAAAAATAGATATCTTATTTTTCTCCGAACCTCCCTATTTCGTAAAGGAAGCTATTCGCCATAAATTAATGAAAACGGTGCTCTCTTCCAATTATCTGGCAGATTTATTTCAATTATCTATCGCTAGATGTGTTTTAGTAATTAACAGCTGAAAATTAATAAGTCATATAACATTAATCAAACGGATCGAAGCGGGCCTAATTAGAGCGCGCCTCGCGGAGCGACATTTGTAAGTTCAAATATTATTAAACTGAATTTAAGGATCACAGTAATTGCTGGCGTGAATCGTAAATACTTACTTAAATTTGTTGGACTGTAAGTAACTATCAAAAATTCTTTTGGCGCCCCAAAGGTCTTAAGATCTCAACTTCATATCCTGATTTGAATCCTAAAAACGTAAGAACTTCGGTAAAGAAAGTTAAAAAATCTCGGTTGGCGACGCAGCAGCCTTGAAAGCATTCAAAAAACACCCCCCTTTTGCGGATGTAATTTGCCCTGTTACTTTTCCAAGATGATGCTCTGGCATATACCTATAAATACTGACAACAAAAAGTGTTTACTTTCACAAACACAATAGAGGAGAGAGCGCATTTATCTTTTCGTTTCTTTACACAACAGACGTCTTCTTCTTAAGGGAAGTCATTTCAGCATGTATAGAATTCCAAGTGAAAGGTCAAAGGAGTTTACTTGTTCCATTCCTCCAATTTACTTTTTTCGTTCGAACTGTTTTGTTTCTAAAAGCTAATGAAGTCCGTAACGTATAGAATTCAAAAATAATTCTGTCTCAATTCAGTATTTATTTAATATTAATAATTTTTCGTCTGATGTCAATAACAGGCCTCGTTTAGCTTGTAGATTGAAACTTGCTGATTAATCAGCGTGTTGTTTTTGATGCCATAACATTGATTGATTATATCGGTTTACACGTCATCCAAAGACGCTCCGAAACTATCAGTTTTTATTTTTCTTTGTTCAAACGCGCCGAATTTCTTAAACATATCTGCAGGTGAATTACTCAAAGTAAATGGATTACTAAGAACCCCTTTTAAGGGTAGGGGTATCGTCCACACGGGAATCGGATTTCTCGTTGGATCAACAAAGTTCGGGAACTGGAAATTTGCTGAAAAGTAAACGTACACGTAGGTGGATGCGAACTTGGCAAACAGAATCAATCGGAATATATCTGTTGCAGGAGTTTGAGGACCCGATTTTACCCTCTTCGAAATCTGCAGGAAAATTTGAAATTCAACTAGGGTAGACACAGAGAAAATTGTATTGGTCTACACAAATTACATTATCTTGAGTATGGAAAGTTATATTATATTTATTGTTGCAGGTCTTCCAGAAGCGACATTTCTGGCAGCCATGAAGCGATTTCCAACGGTGATGGACCCTCTCCTCGGCAACGACCTTCGCCTGTCTTCAGACACAGCCTTCGAGCAAAGTTGCACGGACACAAAAAAAGTGTGGAAATCGTGTCAGTGTCATTTAGAACTGTGTATAGGTTGGTACCCTTGCGGATTAAAATACTGCAAGGGGAAGGGCGAGGCGAAAAACTCGTCCATGACTTACAGATGTGGTATAAAGACTTGTAGAAAGTGCCATTTATTTTCTTATTATGTATCTCAGAAACAGGCCTGCCTGTGGGATGAATGACTATGATACGGGTGATGTTGAGTATAGTGTTTGCCTTATTCGCTTTTGACAAGAATTTGGACCAAAATGCCTTAGAATACGCTCCCTCTTTTCTCAGGAGTGCACTTTTGCACATCATGGTTGCTTTAGTAAGAAAAGGCGAAATCTTTGATAATTTTACGACAGTAATTCTCTGAATTAACACAACCTTGATGTGTGAAACAGCTCTTTGATATTAATTAATTACGATGCTCTTGCAGGGTAATTTCTTTCCGTTTTATATAATAACCAATTTTAATTGCATTTTTTAAAAATTTAAATGTGCATATTAAAGTTATTTTTGCTTTAATATCGACCCATCTCTGTTCTCAATTTAGAAGTGAGCAGTTTTAATAAAAGCGTTCGTTTTCATGAAAATATTTTTGTCGATTAACGTTCTCATGACTGGGGACATTGATATCTTCATGTTACAGTTAATGTCCTGTTCTGCATATACTATTTTGAAGCAAAATGCGCGAGACTATAAGTGCTTTGAAAGACTGTTTTCTAAAATTGTGCAAGAGTTCATGAAAGTATACAGAGTAAAATGGGAACCCTTGGTAACAATGTAATGTAATATAACTTTCGTGTCATATTACACTGCACGTAATATTACATGTCGTAATATTACTTGCAGTTTCAATTTTGTTTTGCATTATTTATACGTCGACTGTTGGCAGGCCTGCAAAATTTCAGTGATGGGCATAATCAAATTATTCAATTATCGAATTCTTTCTTACATGTAACGCTCCACGTAAAATTGAATCTTACATTACACAACGTAATTTCACAAGGAACATTGTAACATTGTAACATTGGATTGTAATATTACCCAAAAACAGTATTAAAACACAACTGATACTTACAAAGTTTAAAATAAACTAGAATTTCTTCAAGAAAAAGTGTAAAATCCCGCATTGACGAACAATAATTTGTTGGCGTCGAGCTTCCTGGATGCGAGGAATCCGCTCTGGTGAAAAGGGAAGTCCTCGAACCGTTGATGATGCAATACAGCCCAAATAATCCCTCAAATATAAAATGTTTCGCCATTATCTTTGTTCGTATTCATTAAATTGAACAGATCCGCCATTTGCGCGCCGAATAGTAATTTTTCAAAACGGGCGCATATAATTCAGTTGAGGAATTGGTCGATTTGCGCAAAAAAGCTCCGGCTTCGTGAATGTATTTTTTAATGCAGGCTGCCGCGTTTCGAACGTGCTTTTTTCAGCGGATTTACTGAATAATAGATAAATGAAATGTATATGTCTGCCAGGTTTCATTTTAAACCGGCTTTGAGAACTGGTGCTTTCATATTTGTACTAAAAATCAGAACCTGCCTGTTTTCGTATTCACTGTTTATTGTTCTGCTTCTGTTTTTTATATTCAAAACCTCGATACGTTATGACTTTTTAATGAGTCATGGAAACAATGCTACTTCGTGAAATATAAAGGTTTCTGAACGAATCATTCTGAAATATAATTTTGTATTTCTGTATGTGATGCTGCGTCAGTTCGAAATCGAAAATTACGTTTGTTTGGTATTTGGTTTCTATTTTATTATTTTTTTATGCTTTGTTCTAGTCTGGTTTTGCCTGTACTTGGTCCTGTTTGTTTTACTGCCCACAAATGGTTTATAAGTGGGCGTATCAACAGAAGTTGTAACTAAAACATTTACAAAATAACAAACTTAATAACGCAGGCAAAAATAATTAATTACCCTAAATAGGTCAAACATAAACATGAAACTAGACTTGGAGTTTTTTATTTTTCAGCATAGTCCCCTAAAGCTTTGGAACACTTGGTATAACCATGGTCAAGAGCTTTAACACACTCAGAAAAAATGTTTTTCCTTCCTCGTTCACCTATATCGTTACCCTGACTTTATGTGACTTATCACAAATAATTGACAATTGTCAGGGAGAATAATATTTGAATTTCCCGCGTATATCAGCTATCAAGGGTGAAAATTCGACGATCAATCCCCATTTTATGTATAGGTGACATTTTCATTGAAAAAACGCTATTGTATAATTGACAATGACTAATAATAGTATATATATGTGAGAATTTCCCACTAATGGGCCATTAGGCAGATATGAACCAATTAACGAACAAAGGGATCGCATTATTTTCTGTACCGTTGAAGAATTACATTACTAACCCTAATGACATTGTACTTCCATAACACTTTGCTCAACTACACACAAATATTGTATATTTTATTTCAAATAATAATTAGTTAGCTTGTAATTCCATTTATCCTTTATTATCATGTTTTGTTATGCACTTATAAAAATGTAAAAAAAAGATTTACTTAATTTTGTAAGTATGTTAAATCTGGTGTATCTAATTTGTCCCCAATTCCGAAACAAATTGTTAGAACACAATGAATAAAAGGGAATCTTCCATGTTTGTAATAATTGTGAAATATTTTTGCTCGCACTATCAGATAATACGTGTATAAAAAATTTTGTATTTATCGTTTTTAATAAAAGTTCAGCCAATGTGATACTTTATTAATATCCTTTATAGAAAGGGAGTGACTACTGCTCCGGCGGACGATTACTTTAAATTTTATTCGAACACGGTCGGGCATGCGCATTACAGAATGTCAATACATTTTGCATTTTGGAAGTGTAAAAAACTAAAGCTGAGAGAACGCATTTTTGAAACAGACCATAGTTGTCCTTGCACCAGACGCACGCATTTTTTGGAAAAAGGATGATGTAGAAACAAGCAAATAAATCAAACCTGTACGGGAGCAGAACTCGTCTAGCCCTGAGACAACAAGACGGTAGCTCTGTACGATATCCCAACACGGTGTTTTCCGATAACGAATTACTTAAACGTCATTTAACTGATATTGTGTAATACGCATGCCCGACCGTGTTCGAATAAAATTTAAAGTAATCATCCGCCGGAGCAGTAGTCACTCCCTTATAAAAAAGCCTCTTTAATTTATCGGCATACGCCAATATGGGACATGAAGGAACTAATTATTGGTAGGTATTTAAAATTAAGATCGTGTATTTGCTTTCAGATGAAAATAACACACTCCAAAGCAGCTAATGCATCATTTTGTACTATTAAAAAGTATTCCTTACAGTCATTGGGTCTTTAATTTTATAACAAAAATATCGAACATAAAATATCTGGCGTAAAGCTTATTTTCGCTTAGATGTCGGCGTTCCTATTGTATTTTCGAAATGGGTTTACTCCGAATACCTCATTTGTTTGCGGAAATATATTCCAGCATCGATTTTATTTTGATGCAATAAAAGAACGTGGATATTAGTTGAATTGTGAATTTTAATGGGGACAGATTTAAAATTCTACAGACGCAAAAATGCTATGCTTACTCGATACTTCACGCCGATGATGAGATTCCTATCATCGAAGTTAACGTCAGTTCATATTTGTGCAATGTCCATTTTTGGATCATAGACAGCGGCGGCTCCTTAATAAGTGCGCTCGTGCGCGCGCACTGCCTACAAAAATATGGTTTTAATCTTTTTTGATAAAAGGTTCAAACCTTATAATTATAAACTAATAAGTTTAAAACTTTTTGAATCTCTGCCGCAATATATATATATATATATATATATATTAATTATTATGCGAGATAATAAATAGTACGCGCTCTAAACATTCCGCGTCGTCTTTCAAAATGCCTACCACACACACAAGCAGCCGTCCGAGTACTGAGGTGTGGCACTCTAAGGCAAATGCATATTCGATATGGGAGCGAGATCGGCGCGACTCGGAAAAATTTCGTCGTATGTGCTTTTAGGTGGTAGAATTATAGCTCGTCTTAGAGCGCTGTTTGAGCGCACACTTACTGTTGGGCGAAGCACGGGACGCGGGAATTTGTACTTCTGCGGCAGTGTTTATTGTTTTTGTTTACCATATTTAGGTCTGAGATAGCTCGTTGCTTTGCTTATAACGTGAGTAATTAGCCGCATTATCGTGTTTATTTTTAAATATTGAAATTTCCAATACTTAGCATGGCTAAAGGTAGTGGTTTCGTTAAAGTCAACACTTAAACATTGTGCAGTGAACTTTAACAAAGTGGTCGCCTAATTTGTGCAATTTTCAAAATTATTATTGTGTTGTAATACTCCATTCAGTTAAAAATGAATATTTTATCTAAATATAGACTTTTGACGAAAAACTTGAAATAAAATGAAATGGACGTCCTAAGGCTGTGCGAAGTATCAAATGCTTTTCGAAAAGTCGCCGTAAAAGTTGTGTGCGAAAGTTTAACCTTTTGGATTTGGGTTTTTCGTTAAATATTGCGGTGAGTGAAATTTCTTGTTTGAAAATGTTTGAAAATGGCTTCTAAAGCACTTCATTTCAAAAAACTACGGGGGAGAAACCGCCAGACCCCCCCATCCCTGAGCGGTGATTTCATTCTAGAGCACTGCCAAGTTCTAAAGACAGGAGCGGCCACTGACCATAGACATTAAGGAAGAATGTCAAGAATTAAAAAAGTTAATTTAGTCAGATGGAAATGATAAAAAAGAAGCCTTTTTCAAGTTTTTTTCATCCGCAAGTTAAAAATATAGTACTAAACCTTGTTGAATATTTTAAAAATGAAGAAAAAGAAGCAGACATCAACACAAAAAATATACATGAAACAGTTTCTGAAGCGCTAGGAGTTGGTTTAAGAACAGTAGAAAGGATTGTACATAGTAGAGTTAACGTGAAAGTTTATCTTGATGTTCGCTGTACATTGAAAGGTAAAAATGTATCAAGTACGTTTTCGGATGTTATTTGGGGTGCATAATTACCCCCTAAATTCGTCTGGCGATATCGATGTCCAAGACACCCCCAGGGGGTAAAAACTGAAAAAATGAGAAATTTAGAATATTTCATTTGCTATCCGGCCGTAAAAAAGTTTTTCTGTTCCGTCAAGCAATAAGCGAGTTATAACTAATTTCCGTTCAAAGTTTAACATTAGATGAACAGAAGAATATTTACTAAAATCGCTTGTAGTTCCATTATTATTCGTATTTCGATTTCTGACAAAATTGAAAAATTTCTAAACTGCGATAACTTTTTAACGACACAAGATATCGAAAAAATTCAAAAAGTAAATGTTGCAGTCTGATACTTTTGCAAAGCAATGGTTTTTGAAATTTTGAAATCGAACAATAAATAAGGAAGATATTGCCAATTTACTCCAGGGATGTAAAGGTCGCCGCCGGGAAGCGCGCGCTCTGTCTCTACTTCCACCCGTTTCCCATCTCATTCTGACGGGCTCCTCCGTGCCTCACCATGGCCCGCAAGCCTCCTAGTATCGTACTCGCCCATACCCGGCGCCGGCATTGTTTGTATTAGTGAATGGTGAATAATAATTAATAATCAATTATCAATAATTATTTTCCAGCAATTTTCGTGAATTTGGCATCAGAATGGAGAGTTCTTCAAGTGTTACAACAGACGATGAACTATTACATAAATTTAAGTCAAAAACAAAACAATTAACGCGTGATGATAACAAATGTGTAATATGCAAAAAAGGTGAAAAACTGGAGGAATTTACTCTAAATACTATGGAAACCATTAACAGGTCAATGAAAATGAGACTTGATGTGCAAACTTACAATAAAGACCTGAGGGTGCTTAATGATAAAATAAAAATTAAATAATTCGTGTAAGTTAAGGTGGCACAGAAACTGTTACTCCTCGTTTACAAGCTTGAAAAACATTTCCACGAAAATGAAATTAAAAGCACAAAGTAGTCAATGTATAGGAAATGAAGATGTAACCGAAAGCAAGACAGAAAGAAAGCCAATAAATTGCGATACCACAAACCGAATTTTAATATCAATTTATGTGTTTTCTGTCAAAAATTGAAGAAGGGTAAATCTGTGAGCCAGGTGTTGACAACTAATTTCAGTAATAAACTTCACGACATATATAGCTACCGGCAATTATAACTTTTTTAAGAATTAACACATTAGATTTAATTGATGCTGAAGTCAAATACCATAGTAATTGTTTCGCGGTAGAGTGGAAAAAATACAGTAGCAAATCTGAATCTAAGGTAGCTTCTATGGATGACTGTGCAAGTCAAAACAATAAAGGGAGCGAGACCTGGCAAAAAATTGTTGCGGAAATAAAGCAAGGCATATCCAAAGGAAAAGTAAATAATTCCGCTGATTCCTTAAACATTCAACTTCGTTATAAGTATTATTTTGTAATTTTGGGTACATTAAAGTACCCTCATTACTTTTATAAGATTCGACAAAATCGACATCCTCCTTAAAACAAATTTTCAGTTTCATTAGGAAATACTGCGGATTCAAGCTACCACCCACCCATTAGCGCATATCGGTCGTAAACTGCAGCGAAATTACATACTTTTCCTTTGGATATGCCGTGCTTTATTTCCGCAATAACTTTTTGCCAGGTCTGGTCTACCTAACTCCCTTTATCGTTTTGACTTGCACAGTCACCCATAGAAGATACATTAGATTCAGATTTGCTACTCTACCGAGAAACAATTACTATGGTATTTGACTTCAGCATCAATTAAATCTAATGTGTTAATTTTTTAAAAATGTTATAATTAAGCACCCTCAGGTCTTTATTAAGTTTGCACATCAAGTCTCATTTTCATTGACCTGTTAATGGTTTCCATAGTTTTTAGAGTAGATTCCTCCAGTTTTCCGCCTTTTTTACATATTACACATTTGTTATCATCACGCGTTAATTGTTTTGTTTTTAACTTAAATTTATGTAATAGTTCATCGTCTGTTGTAACACATGAAGAACTCTCCATTCTGATACCAAATTCACGAAAATTGCACGAAAATAATTGATAATTGAACATTAATTATTATTCACCATTTCACCAATACAAATAATGCCGGCGCTGGGTATGGGCGAGTACGATACTAGGAGGCTTGCGGGCCATGGTGGGGCACGGAGGAGCCCGTCAGAATGAGATGGGAAACCGGCGAAAGTAGAGACAGAGCGCGCGCTTCCCGGCGGCGACCTTTACATCCCTGGTGTAAATTGGCAATATCTTCCTTATTTATTGTTCGATTTCAAAATTTCAAAAACCATTGCTTTGCAAAAGTATCAGACTGCAACATTTACTTTTTGATTTTTTTCGATATCTTGTGTCGTTAAAAAGTTATCGCGGTTTAGAAATTTTTCAATTTTGTCAGAAATGGAAATACGAATAATAATGGAACTACAAGCGATTTTAGTAAATATTCTTCTGTTCATCTAATGTTAAACTTTGAACGGAAATTAGTTATAACTCGCTTATAACTTGACGGAACAGAAAAACTTTTTTACGGCCGGATAGAAAATGAAATATTCTAAATATCTCGTTTTTTCAGTTTTTACCCCCTGGGGGTGTGTTGGACATCGATATCGCCAGACGAATTTAGGGGGTCGTTATGCACCCCAAATAGCAACCGAAAACGTACTCGATACATTTTTACCTTTCAATGTACAGCGAACATGATTTCTAGACGAGTTTTTCAAGCACGCGAACTCTACTAACATGGAAAGAGGATGAAAGAGCCAGAAAAAGAAAAAAGAAAAACGAAGAAGGAAATACACGAAAACTAAGGATTTAAGTGATACTGAAAAAATTGAAGCAAGAAATGTTATTTATAATTTATATGAAGCAAAAGTGAATTTTTACAAAAAACCTTAAGAGAAAATGGTGTTTTGGAAATTGGATTACGTTCCTTGTCAAAATTAATGAATATACTGGGTTTTCGGTATAAAAAAGATTGCAATAGGAGATTCCTCTGTGAACAGCCGCACATAGTTCACCAAAGAGTTAAATTTTTAAAGAAATTTGCCGAAAATCTTAATTCAAAATTTAGGAAAGTGATTTTTTGGACGAGACGTGGATATTTTCGAACGGCAGTGGGTCAAAGTCTTGGCAAGATGACTCGGCGAAGTCAGTAAAGAAAGAGAAAGGATGTGGATCGGGAAAACCTTTGATAATTTTGTACGCAGGATCTAGTTCCGGATTTGCACCTGGTGCTAGTTTAATTTTTTCGTCAAAATCAAAAAGTATGGAGTACCACGATAATATGGACGAAGATTTATTCGAAAAATGATTAACAGAACAGCTAATTCCAAATTTAGATGAACATTCTTTAATTGTTCTTGACAACGCAACATATCATTCTAGAATATTAAAAAAGCAACCAAATTCGTCATGACTTCCTCTCGTAATTAAAAAATCGCAGCAACGCTCTACTTATAATTCGATGGGAATTGTTCAATTACTGAAAATGCGACCCAGTAAAGTGAAACAATAGCTTAATTTCCCCATGGACTGTATATAAACATCATAAGAGTGAAATTCGTATATTTTCATAACCGTTGCCGTTTATAAATAAATAATTTTTATTAGCCAGTATTTCTCTAGTGCCTCGCTTTGTTCTGCTCTGAAATTGTACCTGCACAGAATCAGTCGCAGTGAAAGAGCTAATTACATTCAAGTACAAAGAGTTCCTGAAGGTGTATTTTCATTTGTTATGGAAATATTGCTATTCGAACAGTCTTGTTTATCTATAGCACACAAACGCATCCTGGAATTAATTTTCATTTCTGCAATACAGCTTGTTGTACATATACCTTACATTTCTTACTTTAGACTAATAACTACCCTTGTCTATCTTATTAATATTACCCGAGGCGCATGTTTGCTTATAGCATGGAACTACAATCAATAGAAAGTTTTACCGTGTAGTCGATATCTCTCAAGTTGTTTACTTGCTTGTGGTGGTTTTTGGGGGAAGCAGGGTAAGCAAGGGGTGCTAGAGATGATGAAACGATCCGTTCCCTGACGTGCAAGCCAATCTGGCGGGGCAATTATACAATCGAAGGCGATAGAGGCACATCAGTAGATCACGCTGGGTAGTAGATCAATTTGTTGCGTTACTATAGTTAGGGAAAGATTAATTGAAACGCGAAAAGTTATTATTTGTATCCGAGTTAAGGGAAGCAATTAAACTCAGCTACAGCTCGACATTTATTAAATGTTTCTGGTTGAGATGAACGCCTTCATCGTTCTGTGGCAGAATGATCTAGTTTACTAGATGAAAATAAAGAACGCCTTGTATAATATTCCATCAAATTATTAGACTTAAAAAGAGACGCGACAGAATATTCATTCAGTAAGCGTCAAGATCTCAAAGCTGCCTACAAAATTTGAATGAACCTGTTCGATGCAATTGTCAAGTTTTCGACCTACTGTGCTGTATGCAAAGTGCCGCTTTCGTAGGGGGTCGTGGGAAAGCCCTTTTCGCAACCGGCATTTACAATAATTAATCTCTCTGACCTTCAGAGATATTTGCAAATAGTGACTTCCATTTAAATTAAGTGTGCGTGCTAAATTGCTTGTTGTTTCTATCATTATATGCTTCATGTTGTAGAAAATGCATAAAACTCCTCATCAAAGAAACATATATAGGATACGGAAAATTGCTTTCCTTATAAATTATTTTTGTTGTGACAGTGTGTGTACCTAGAAGTGTATCAGTATTCGCCAGTGAAGCCATAAAACATACTACAATTTTTTGTTGGGAACATTCATTTTCTCTATGGATGTAGCAGCGTGATGAAAACCCCACAAAGAAATAAAACAACCTACGAGAGTCGGCGAAAGGATTGATCCAGCGACCTCTGGCGAGCCAACCAAATCGTCGCGCTGTTGACTGTTGAATTCCCACGCAACTTAACACGTTACGCAAAAAATGAAATTTTCTGTTCGCAAATTAAGTGAATATTTTCATTCAACAAGCGCTACGTCCCTAATTCACCCCTCGTGTAGTATTAATGTTATATGAAAATTGATAAAACCCAATAATACAGGGTGCGTATAAATTTCTAAAAATTAGCATATTACGTTAGCTTTTTACCTTTTAGCTGGTGAAAATATAAAATTAATTAAAGATTCCTGTGAAAAGACATCTTTTGATATCCAACTCTTGACTCTGTCAAAATTAATACAACAAATTTATCCCACGCAGCGAGTTCCGAAGCAGCACTTAACAATACATAAAAAATCACTGAAAGGCCCTTTCCTTTCAATAAAAAAATATCAATGAGGCTGCGAACGTGACAAATTGAATTTAAATGTAAATTAAGCTATAACAGGAAATCAAATACGCTTTATATCGACGTAATCAGAGAATCAACTTTACCTCCCTCTTCTCTGCGGATTTTCTCCAGATTTTCCCAATAAATGTCGTGGATGCAACTAAAGACGAGATGGAAAAGTATTATCGGAATAGAATTCAGTTTGGAACCGCGTAGCGTGGACATGGCCGGCGATGCCTGACGCTGAAATTAGGGACTCGCTTCTCTACCCTATAAGGTTTCCCATATTGCTTTTGTCGCAAATGAAATTCAGCAGACGAATTGGTTTTATCGCTCGTCACTTATTGATATTTTCGGAGAATTGACCGTATGTTAGTAGCTTCTACGAAAATTCTTTGGGGCACATTTGCTATAATCCAATCGATTGTAAATACCTTGGATTAATAAAACTTTAATTTCTTAGAACTCAGGGGTATTCCCAAGAAGATTTTATAATTTATTGGTGATTGAGGTTTGAACATATGAACAACTTTCAAGCAAACCGAGCTAATTCCCTATTAAACATTACCTAATCGAATGGATTATAGTACTAGGTACTAAGCTCAATTTGTCAACTCTTAGAAAGCATAATTTACTTAGCCAATTATAGACATAACGAGATTCCGAATAATCCTGAACATAATTTATCATTTCAATTTCCTAACATAGGCTAATACAGTCACTTTAGTTTGACGTTGGACCTTATAGCAGTTATACGATCTTTGAAATAAACGTTGCAAATGTGAGGTGGATTGCCGTTAATTAAAGTAACGATCTGAGCTTAAAATTCTTGTGGGAATTTCGAGACTAACATTAAGTTCTAACTACGGTTTGTTCGACGTTCCGAAGGATGATCCCTAAAATAATTGCAGTTGGTTGTAATATCCTGTAAGTATAGCAAAGAGGACGACGGAACAAACAAAAGAATGTAATAGAACTTCTCAGTACAATCCCCCAGACTGATCTAAAAGGAAAATAGTTTACTGCACCTAAACTTGTTTTGAATAATAAGCGCCATGAAAATCAATTCTGTAGCAGTTTTGCAGCAAAAAGTTAAGTTAGTTACTATAGTTAGTCCAGTGGCGGTTTCTCCTTAAGGTCAATTGGTCAATGACCCTCCTAAAATATTCTAATCAAAACCATAATTTTAATAAAAATATTTTTTGTCTAACAGTCTCAAATTTAAAATCTTCAGCGGTCTGCATTCGCAGCAATACTAGAAATAGCCAAGCGTCAAGCCGCGCTGCGCGCTCGCTAGCAAGCCGGGACATTATTCAAATTGACCCTGCACAGCTCTTATGGCTTATGGAGAAATGCATGTAAAGAAGAATAGTGACAGCAGATGGCGAATTCTTGAGTGGAAGTGAGAGTCACCTTTTACTCCTATATCTCCAACGCGGTCAATGTCCCGATTACAACTGCGCAGAATCGAGTTTAGTTCTACAGTATTCAGTTATATTTTCTCTGGACTCTGGATCTCAGTTCTTCTTAGATAGCAGGCGGGAAACCTTTCTTTGTTGTTGCGTGTTGCGGATGTGAACTGTGATCGTTGTGAAGTTCTGATCGTTGAGAAATTTTGTGTGTTTAGCAAAACAAGATGAGTGTTGTTGAGGATATATTTGCCTTAAAGTCAGCTGGAACATTAAATTATGAACGCCGGCTTGAAAAGAGGGAAAGTGGACGGCCGAAACCAAAACTGAATTTGAAGCAGACAACAAAGGATAAAGGTAAAAATGTCCAAAGATATTTTAAAGAATCGATGTACAATTTGTGCGACTGGATTTGTGGATGCAGTGTTAAAAATGCGTTCTTTTGCTATCCGTGCTTATTATTTTCAAATGATGCTATATGGGCTAAAAATGGAGTAACCGATATTAAACATTTAAAAGACAAAATTAAAAAGCATGCTTCTTTTGCTTCTCATATAAATTGTTCAATGAGTTACGCCAGTTTAGGACGTGTAGACATAAGACAGCAACTTGATAGTGCGTATCGCAAATCAGTGCACGACTTTAATGAATCGGTTTCTAAAAATAGGTATATTTTAAACAAAATAATTGATTGTGTAAAATTTTGTGGAGTCTTTGAAATTGCATTGCGCGGTCATGACGAAAGTGACATGTCCAATAATCCTGGGATTTTTCGTGGCCTTATAGATTTTGTCTCTGAACTAGACTTATATTTAAAGAGCACCTTGAAAAAAATACAGTATTCAAAGGAATATCAAAAACAATTCAAAACGAAATTTTAGATTCAATGTTGGCCGTTGTACACACACATATAATAAAGGAAATTGACCAGACAAATTTTGTGGCAATTCAAGTTGATGAGAGCACAGATAGCTCCAATAAAACGCAAATGATTTTTATCTTTCGATATGTATTAGATGGTATTGTGCATGAAAGATTTTGGAAATTTGTCAACCCTCCAGGTACCACAGCACAACATTTATCCGATGCAATAATGGAAGAACTCCAATTATTAAAAATTAATGAAGCACCCCGTAAATTGATTGCTCAAAGTTACGATGGTGCATCAGTCATGAGCGGTAAGCTGGGAGGAGTACAAACAAAAATTAAAGAAATGTCCCCAAATGCACACTTTATTCATTGTTATGCCCATCAACTTAATCTTATCCTCCAAAAAGCGGCGAGTCAACACAAACCGATAAAAATATTTTTTGCAAATTTACATGCATTTTCGTCTTTTTTCGGACGATCCCCAAAACGTACGGCGGTATTGGATAGGGTGGTTAAGTTGAGATTACCTAAAGCTGCACCCACTCGATGGGCTTTCAATACAAAGTGTGTTGAAACTGTACACACTTATAAAGATGATTTAATATGTTGTTTGGAGCAAATCATTGATGAGGAGGAAGACGGAAATAATATAAATCAAGCAACTGGTTTAAAAAGGCATTTGGAAGATGAACTTTTTTTATTTTGGTTAAATTTTTTTCATAAAATAATGCCTCATGTAGACATATTGTTCAAACAATTACAAATGCGAGATATTGATGTTATATCAGTCAAAAACTACATAATGTCTTTCAACAGCAATATCCAAAAAGTGAGAAGTGCTATTTTAGAATCGGAAGAACCAAGCACATCATCAGCGAAAAGAAGAAAAGTTAATGCAGGGGATCCTAAACGACTAACTGCACTTGAAATTTGCGACATTATTATGTCTGAAATTCATCATAGATTTGGATTCAATGATCATCTCATGATTTCACAGTTATTTCAGACGGAGAAATTTGAAGCATACACTACCAATTTTCCCCAAAATATTTTAAATATGGTGAAGGCTAAAATCAGAACTTGAAGTAATATATTGTCGTGAGGATTTTCGTAACAGTGCCGGTGCAGTCGCCATTCTTCAACTTTTTATTAACATGAATTTGTCCGAAACATTTTCTGAAGCAGTGAACTTGTTAAATATCTTGTGTACACTACCAATGACAACAGTGGAAAGTGAGAGATGTTTTTCAACTTTGAAACTGATAAAAACATTTTTACGCAATACAATGGGACAGTCTAGACTTAGTGCCTTGTCTATGTTGAGCATCGAGAAAACGCTTGTCAAGAGCATTCCAAACTTCAACGAGAAAGTCATATACCATTTTGCGGAACAGAAGGAGAGGAGAATTGACTTGAAATATAAGCACGTTTAAGGTATGTTTTATTTTAACAATATGTCCCCTTATATTTTTGAAGATTTGGACATACAACGTGTCCTATAAAGTTCTCTACATATGGGAAACTTTTTTATTATCCGTTTGTGAAACAATAATATTCTTCATAAAAAGCTCTGAATTGCTCAAAAATCAAAATGCACTCGCAACATTCCAAAAATATCGGATACTATACAAGGGAGATAAAAAATAATAATTTGACTGAAGAGTAAAGTACCCTTATTTTTGAAAATAATGAAAAATGTTATTCGGGAAAGTTATTCAGCATAAAAAGTTATGGACTATTATGAAATAACAGCCACCTATGATCAAATTTATGTTTCGTGAATTTAAAGCAAGAACAGCAATTTGCATTGAGAGAAAAGGTGGATATTTTGAGGAAATAGTTTAGGAAGTGCTCTAATTTAAATTTAAGTTAATTTAAAATAATTTTAGTTCTTTATTAGATATTAACACGTTTGTAATTTAGAAAAATAAATTTGATCATAGGTGGCTGTTATTTCATAATAGTCCATAACTTTTTATACTGAATAACTTTCCCGAATAACATTTTTCATTATTTTCAAAAATAAGGGTACTTTACTGTTTAGTCAAATTATTATTTTTTGATATCTCCTGCATATTATCCGATATTTTTGGAATGTTGCGAGTGCATTTTGATTTTTGAGCAATTCAGAGCTTTTTATGAAGAATATTTTTTTAATAAACGGATAATAAAAAAGTTTCCCATATGTAGAGAACTTTATAGGACACGTTGTATATGTATATATTTTTAGTATTAATTGTAAGTTCCAAAACCAAAATGACCCCACTGGTTATTAACCCACGAGCCGCCACTGAGTTAGTCTCTTAAACGAAGGATAGGGTACAAGGATAACTGGATTTCATTTCATATAAGGAAAATTACCTCTAGGCCACGTTTGAAATTCAACAAAAATTGTTATGATACCTGTTACGAAGACAGGATATCAAGAACTCATTGAGGTAAGTCAAGATCTCAGTGTGCACAAACAAAATCACCTGGCTGGTGTCATCCCAACGTTTCATATTTTCACATTATAAATAGGGTTTTGTCGGTGACCCCCGTCTGGAGTCACAAAGGTAACAGCCTCATAAAAGTATTTTTTTTCGTTTTTCTATCTAGTGAAACAAATTAGGCAACCCTAGATACGCCCCTAACGTTAGATATGCAACCGAATATACACCAGTAGAGAATATTTTTATTCTCTTCAATAAATCTAACGAATCTTTACAAGCTATACAAAACAAATTTTAAAAGACGTGTAGTATATTTTACATTATAATTATTATATAACCGCGAAACAAAAAAAGGCAAAGAGTTCAACTTCGCGAGTACCTGCCACAGTTTAATACTAGTAACGTAATCATTTCTTATCATTGATCGTAAATAACCTAGCTTAAGCTGATTGAGTGTAGTGCCTACATTCGGTTTATGAAACGGCAATGCCTGCCTCGATTACAAAATATTTTATTGTTACACATTTGTCAAGAATGTCAAAGTAAAACCAGAGTAAAACTAAGTGATTTCCGTGTAAAACTTTTCTTATTAAGTACATGAACGAATGTTATGTGTACCACTTGAAAATGGCAACCCAAATCCGCTGGAAATACATAAGAATAGCGGCGATATTGTACGCGTTGCTTCTAATTTATTTAATAGTGACGTTGTGGAGAAATCATTCTTATAATGCAGAAGAAGCGTTTCGACGCAAATTTCCGGGAAATGTGGTACCCGTACTTCAAAGAGGATTAGGTAATTTTGAACCGAAAAACGAGGATAGTAGACCAGGTCCTGGTGAAAACGGCGAGGCTCACCATTTGAGGAAGGATCAGAAATTCAAAGCCGACAAATCAGTTGCTGAGTACGGGATCAATGTAGTTTGTTCGGACGAAATTTCGTTAAACAGGTACCTCTTATAATAAATACACTGCCGGACAAAAAATACAGGCCCCATGTTTTTACTTTTATTTTGAGGCCCTGCAATATTTTTATGTTACTTAACTTACGCAAATAATTAACGATTGCCCTACTAGTGAGGAAAAAGAAAGTTTTAGCTGAATATTGCACCTTTCGTAAGCCTAAACAGCCAAATCAGCATTTTGACTCTTCATGCATCTTTATTGAAACATCAAAATCTTTTACCTTATTGGGCTGCTCTCTATTTTCTATTGGTTTTTTGGTGAAATTCCATTTGTAAATCTCAGCTTTTAACATTTTCCATACAATGCACCCCGAAATTTGTTCACAAATTGTTGCTTCAAGCCACGATGGCCAAAGAGTGCGGTATATTGCTCAAGTGTTGAATATACCCCATAACACAGTGCAAATGTACTCTTGCGATTTCATGAAACTCATGGGTTTGCAAAGAAGGTCGGATCTGGTCGTCCACGGATTGCGAACCATCAAGATGTCCGTTTTCTCCATGTTGCTGCGCTGCCCGATCGAACATTGCCATCACTTATTCTTGCTGGACGGTTAGCCGAAGTTCGAGGAGTGGCAGTTTCAGCCAGAACAGTTCGGAAAAGGCTAAACGAATATGTTTTGACTTCAAGAAAACCAGCTACGGGTCCCCTGTAGACCGCAGAAGATCGCAGAGCATGACTTGCATTTGCGCGGCAATACGTAAATTGGGACGAACATCAATGGAGGAACGTGCTCTTCTCGGACGAGTCAAGATTTAGTGTCAGGTCACCAGATGGACGTGAAAAGGTGTAGCGAAGACCAGGGGAGCGGTACAGTCAATGTTGTATATCTCCCAGGGTCAGTTTCAATGGTGTGGGCCGGAATATCTCTGAGGGCTCACACAGAATTGATTTTCATTTAGAATGGAACAATGACTGCACACCGATACATTGTTGAGTGCCTGGAATCCCATGTCACACCATATATGCCATTTATAGCGGACAATTTTGTGTTTATGGATGACAACGCCCACCCACACACAGCAAGAATTGTTACCGAGTACCGTGAAGAGGTTGGTATTGGATGTCTCCCATGGTCAGCCAATAGTCCAGACCTGAATCCCATTGAACATAATATATGTGGAGTCAGCTTGGGAAAAGGATTAGACGTCGCCAACCCCTACCAGAAACATGAAATGGCGCTTCAAGAAGAATGTGAACAAATACCCCAAGAATCTATTGATAGCCTCATTTAGGGCATGCCACAACGTTTAAGGGAAGTAATAAGAGTTCGTGGTGGTAACACCCATTATTAATTTGGTTCTACTAGTGTGCTTTTCCTTTTAATATTTTTTTTGTTTGTCTTTTCAAATTCTTTCTTAAGTAACAGGTTGATCTCTAAAAAATACGTTTGTTAGATTTTTGTTGACGAATCATTTTGTTTCTTGTTTTTTATTTATTGTTAAGATTGTGACGTTTTGGGTTGTCATTATTAACATTTTTGTCATTATTATTAGATTTCAAGTTCACCGCATTTTATTCATCTTTTCAACAAAAATCTGTACGAGAGCAAAACAATTTTTACTTATATTTTCTTCTTTCATTTCTTGTATTGAGCATAGATTCTCGGCAGTAGCGTTTTGCGAGATATAAAATTCAATTTTCATTCGTTTGATAGTCTTTTGCTGGAGTAGAAGCGACTATTGTTAATATTATATTTTATTATAATACCAAATTGTTGGATTACGGTCAATTCTACTTTATTGGGAATTCGTTTGAATAGTTTGAAATTTTAAGTAGACGAATTCCTCATTAATTGGATTATTAGCAAAGAATATTGAACGATTGCTATATTCCGTATTTTCCATTTAAATTTTGTCCCTTAATAAAGGTAAAGTGATACTTTATTTATAATATTTCTATTTTATACATTTATTAAATAATTTTAGGGTCCAAGTGTCCAATTGTTCAGTTATTCAGTGGACAGTCGTACCGATTTTGAAAGCAACCAATCATATGAAATATATATATAACATCTAAATTTGTTTCATCAGCATTTCATTTATTGAAGTTGTGCAGAAAATATCCGTCACCTGTGGATCCGAAAGATAAGCTACCTATTTGTTTTCGTTTTCTTTCGCTAGAACTTTTTGCACTATAGTAGTAATAAAAATACGTTTGTTCGTTTTGAATTTAGAATATATTTTCTCCGTACTATATTTGAGTCTGAATTGATTTGATTTTTGATGCAATACCGTATGGTCATTGTCATTAATTAACCAACATCAATCAGTCTCTTTAGCTTTTCAGTCACCTCAGTCATTATTTTTTTTTTTGTTATGAACTTTGTGAACCGTGGTGCACCTGGGGAATTATTTTGAATCATTTATTTGCAGGCAGATATTTACAGAAAATATATTAGGTATAATAGTTCGAATAGGTACTTGCTTTTAGAGCCTATTCTTTTTACTTTCGTTTAATTTAGATTGTTGTATTAAATTGAGTACTTATTTTTGATTATAGTTGAGTGGGTACCGATTACTTATACCCACATTTTCTTTATTTCACCGTTATTGGTTGTATTTACGAGTTTGTACGATATCGTCGAGAACATTTTTGTGTATATTAAATTGTATGCTCCCGTACAGTTATTTCACTAGTTTCATTTTTTTTGTGCTTTTCTTTATCCTTCGTAATTTAGATATTTTTAAGTGTTTAACATCTCTGGCAGATTTCTGTTTAAATTACGTGGCGCCTAGGCTTTTATTTACTTATTTGGACCGCACACCAGCTCCGCTGAGTAGGTTTGGGTCAGAGTCTGCCAGAGTACTGGTAACTTTGGGAAATTACTTTTTTTTTTAATTGCTTCGTTAGTTTGATTATAAGTGGGCGTCGCAAGATGAAAAGAATATAGTTAAATATCATTTCAAACCGTCCGTTGTTTTTTATTCACTAAAATAGTAATTCTGAGAGTGTCCGGTTTTTTTTGTTCGGTAGTGTATGTACATACTTTATTATAACAATTATTATATTTCTGCTTCTGAGGATGCTGACGTTGTCAACGAAACACGTGTCGAGTTTAATTACTGTATCACCGTTTTGGCATATGGGTTAAACGTACTGTAAATTCTTGAGAAGTTCCTGAGCATCAAACTTTGGTTTTTCCAAACACCTAGATCTATTAAGGCACCGGCAATGCCACCTTAGGATCTTACCGAGACATGTGCTAAAAACAAATTTTTGCGTTTCAGGACAATCCCCGATTCACGGATGGAAGAGTGCAGACACTGGAACTACCCAACTAATCTGCCAACAGCAAGTGTTGTCATTGTTTTTCGTAATGAACCTTGGTCTGTACTATTAAGAACGGTGTATTCGGTAATAAACCGCTCGCCTGGGTACATTTTAGAAGAAGTAGTGCTAGTTGATGACTTTAGTGATAAAACCGACTTAAAGAAGAAGTTAGAAATTTATATAACACGTTTCAACGGTAGAGTACGTTTGGTACGTAACGAAGAACGGGAGGGTTTGATCAGAGCTCGTAGTCGTGGAGCTAGGGAAGCTGTAGGTGAGGTTGTAATATTTTTAGACGCTCATTGTGAGGTTAATAAAAATTGGTTGGCACCTTTGCTTGCACCCATATACAGAAACAAGCGGGTACTCACTGTGCCCATAATAGACGGAATTGACTACGACACGTTGAAGTATGCTCTTGTTTACCGAAAAGATAATCTTCCCAAAGGAATATTCGAATGGGGTTTGCTTTATAAAGAAATAAACATGCTGGACAGTGAGGTGTGGACGAGAAAATACAAAAGTGAACCGTACATGAGCCCTACGCACGCAGGAGGTTTATTTGCGATTAATAGAGAGTATTTTTTGGAATTAGGAGCCTACGATCCGGGTTTATTGATATGGGGTGGCGAAAACTACGAACTGAGTTTCAAGGTGTGGCAGTGCGGTGGCAGAGTTGAGTGGGTTCCTTGCTCGCGCGTTGGGCATATTTATAGAGGCCCACGCACCGCTCCTGATCCGTTGCCTCGCAAATTTAAGGGCCAACTGACTTTAATTAACTACAAAAGGGTCGTCGAAACCTGGTTCGACGACAAATATAAAGAGTTTTTCTACACCAGAAGACCGTCCGTTCGATCCCTTGACATGGGCGATATATCCGAACAGTTGGCTATAAAACAACGAATGCATTGCAAAAATTTTACTTGGTATATGGAAAACGTGGCTTATGACGTATTACGTCGTTTTCCAGAACTCCCCCCGAACGCTTATTTCGGAGCACTTAGGTGCATCGCCACAAAGCAATGTTTAGATCCTGGCGGGCAGTCACCACCTTCTCCAGTGGGTTTGTACTCTTGCCACGGATACGAACATCAGATCATTCGTTTGAATACCGAGGGGCAGTTAGGTTCGGGTGAATGGTGCCTGGACGAAGATTCATCAAACAAATTAATAAGTTTACAACAATGCGAATCTGGAACTGTAAATGGTTCGTGGGTGTATCAAGCAAAAACATTAATGATGTACCATAAGACAAGCAAGAGGTGCATGACGTTGCTTCCGCAAACATCCCAGCTTAGGCTTATGCCTTGTGATAATAACAATAACTACCAAAAATGGAGCTTCAACTTATAAGTGTAATAATACTACTCTTGGTGCTTATTTATGTGGTTCTATCAATATTCTGAATTATCTTGTTTTAATGTAGAAGCTCTGCAGCATTTACTTTATTTTTTGTTCCGTGGTATGTTTAAATTAATGTTATTTATTGTGTGCCTTATTTTTTCCCTGGCATTAACTGTAAATAAATCAAATTATAATTTATTATAATATTAAACGTAATAAGTAGACGAATTTGTCAAATCTGTTTGAATTGATTACAATTTTTAGTTCCGGTGTCATTTATACAGGGTGTTTCAGGATTAACTGGACAAACTTAAAATCTGAATTCAGGATCCCAAAATGAGAAAAAAAGTTCCTATGAGAGTATGTCCGGAAACGCTTCATTAAAGAGTTCCCTCCCTCCAAAGACATAGGCTAAAGTTAGGCTTTTATTTTCTTTCTCAAACTTGGTGAAAGATGAAAAAATTAATTTTGATGAAGATTTTCTACCATCGAAAACGCTTGCAAGGGACACTTTTTCAACCATCCCTTATCATTTAAATCGGTGAAAACAGCAACCCCCCATTATATTTTTTTATTAAAATTTTTTTCGGAAACGAATTTTATCATATGAAAATGTGGCTTGCAAAGCCTGATTCATTTAGAAACTTTTTTGTGTCTCTTATTTTTTCACGAACAAAAAAAGTAAATATGTTGTCACGACCCATACGGTTATTTGAGAAATTTAAGACAACGGAAAATGCTTAATATGCTGATGTCAAATAATTGATTTTGTCCACGACTATCTTATAATATACTCTTTATACTTGTGTTTCTTCAATCATAATTAGATACATTCATCACTGCAGTAATTGATGAATATTATTCACTACACCAATAGGAACATCGCTTTGACCCTTTTTTACATTTATTTAGTAGGCCGCGATCGCGATGTGTCAGTTCAAATTGAAACGTCAAATCAGCATGGTTTGCTTTTAATTTGAAATGCATATTCTAAAAAAGAAGATATAATGAGTAGTGAGAGTGAAAACGAGATTTCTTTAACAGCACCAGCAATAAAAGAAGCTGCAGAACTTGCCTCATTAGATTCATTGCCCAAAAAACCAAGAAAATTATACCTGAGAGCATATGTATAAATCTTTCTTACACTGGAGAAGGGAAATGAAGGTAAATTCGTTCTGGGAATCTGTTTTGATAGTCGTGGACAAAGTATAGTATACAACTCGTTATAATGATGCTATTATTACCTCGGATGATTACAAAACTCGCTCGCTTCGCTCGCTCGTGTTGTAAACTTCATCTCGGTAATAATAGCATTCATTATAAACTCGTGTATAATAATAGAAATTTGTGAAAGTTTTAATACGTAAAATATGTAATTACATAAACAAACAATGAATTCTAAAATAGTTGAGGTTAGTTATGATTATGACAATTGACATTAAGTGATGCCAAACATTAAAATAGTATAATACCTGAATACATGATGGGATGATGCCAACTTAAAAATGAATAAGAAACCATTGATAAAATAAATGTGTATTAGAAGAAGAATTAATAAGTACCGACTTCAAAAAATTGACAATCTACATAAAATTAAGCCACAAACATTGTTACGTAAAGTAGGGCAATCGTGAAAATCAAAATACCGAACATTTGGTGGTTTAATCTATTTATCACCCGGACACCGAACAAGAGTTCAAAATACAGAACTGTCCGGGTGAAAACCGAACGGGTGGCAACCCTACAACACGAGCGAGTGAATCGAGCGAATTTTGTAATCATCCGAGGTAATAATAGCATCATTATAACGAGTTATATACTATACTTTGTCCACCACTATCAAAAGAGATTCCCAGAAAGAATTTGCCTTCATTTCCCTTCTCCAGTGTAAGAAAGATTCATACATACGCTCTCAGGTATAATTTTTTTGGTTTTTTGGGCAATGGATCTAATGAGGCAAGTTCTGCAGCTTCTTTTATTGCTGGTGCTGTTAAAGAAACCTCGTTTCCACTCTCACTACTCATTATATCTCTTTTTTAGAATATGCATTTCAAATTAAAAGCAAACCATGCTGATTTGACGTTTCAATTTGAACTGACACATCGCGATCGCGGCCTACTAAATAAATGTAAAAAAGGGTCAAAGCGATGTTCCTATTGGTGTAGTGAATAATATTCATTAATCACTGCAGTGATTAATGTATCTAATTATGATTGAAGAAACACAAGTATAAAGAGTATATTATAAGATAGGCGTGGACAAAACTATTAACTCTAGAGTTATGGAAGTTTCTACATAACAGAAAGAGAATTTGTAATGCCAACTGTAACATAAAAATTATATGGTCCCGTTTAAAAACATTCGTTATGGAGTTTTGAAATTTCTTAATTTGGCCATGGAACTACACAAACCCTATACAATATTCCCATTATTTAACTATTGAGCATGTCAGTGTTGCTCAGTTAGAAGATATTTAAGTTTCAAAATTCCTCTACTGATATGATACAATAGGCATTTTTTGATTGGCGACAGCCCGTTGAATAATAATATGATGCGGTGGTAACTGGTAACT
Source organism: Xestobium rufovillosum (assembly GCA_963966045.1). NCBI lineage: Eukaryota > Metazoa > Arthropoda > Insecta > Coleoptera > Ptinidae > Xestobium > Xestobium rufovillosum. The sequence goes on along the minus strand of OZ014492.1, from coordinate 48,099,854 downwards.
TTTCAGGCCGTTGAAAATAGTAGCATAGGTACCTACCTATGACAGCTTAGCAGTTTCTTCTATTGTGCTACAGGTGTACATTTACAGATGGCGCATGCATCCACGATAGCACTGCTTTCAAAGCAGTGAACTGTATATTCGCTGTTGGAATTATTACTTGGCGAGTCCTCTTCACTAGAATGGATACATTAAATTCATATTTTCCAGCAAAAGAAAACTGATTTTGTTTGCAGAGAGCAAGTACAAGTGAAAATACAGAGTTTTTAAATTCTGGAAGTTATCATCGACGACGCTAGTGAAGTCGAATATTATGTTAAGTGTTCTATGGTTGCGAATTCTTGTTGTCGATTTTTTTCTTTTCTGTGGTATTTCGTCAGTTGTCATGAAAATGTCAAAATGTGAATGAACTCAAGAAACTGCGGTAAAATCTCCGGGAGATTTTTAAATGAAATATGTGCAAAATACGGACGAAAACAATACAAACTTTTGAGTTTCACCAGTAGTTACGGTTTTCCGCTGATTACAATTCGAAGAGATTATTTTAATGTGTGTAATATGGCCACCTTGACATTTGTTTATTGACACGTTGTAGGAAAACGGGTTCTGTTTTAAGTGATACATATTTTGTTGAAAGTGGAATATCTATTTGAACGACTTTTACTAATGTATTTTATTTAAAAATGGTGTTTTGGCGTACTTTTATAGGTCGAAAATCTAGATACGTAAGAATAGCAGCTGTTCTCTTATTTTTGTTACCTGTAGTATATTTATTGTCAACTTGGTCGGATCAGCAAAACGTTGGACACTCGGTAGTATCTAGAAAGGCATCGCAAAAAATTCGACCGAAACTTGTTAAAGGATTGGGGAACTTCGAGCCGAAGAATGACGAAGCTAGAGATGGGCCAGGAGAAGGAGGTCAAGCTCACCATTTGACGCAGGATCAGCAGAACGATGCCGATCAGTCAGAATCTGAGTACGGCATGAATGCCGCATGCTCTGACGAAATCTCATTAGACAGGTACCGTATTCTAGTATTAAACTGGAACTATTTGTTCCGAAATGCCCTTGCTGAACTAAATTATGGTCGTGGCTAATCGTCGGACGTCCCGATATAATATATTTAAAAGACCATTCAAAAATAAAATTCTTGTGTGTTTTAGGTCAGTTCTGGATACAAGATTAGAAGAATGCAAACACTGGGACTACCCAGTAGACCTGCCATCAACAAGTGTTATTATTGTTTTCCATAACGAGGGTTGGTCTGTTCTTTTAAGAACGGTCCATTCGGTTATAAACCGATCCCCAGAAGGCGTGTTAAAAGAGGTGTTGCTTGTCGATGATTTTAGCGACAAGGAGAATCTGAAAAGTGATCTGGATAACTATATAGAGCGTTTTGAAGGTAAAGTGCGTTTAATAAGGAACACCGAGAGGGAGGGTTTAATAAGGACCCGGTCGAGGGGTGCTAAAGAAGCTCGAGGTGAAGTTATAGTGTTCCTGGATGCACATTGCGAGGTTAATAAAAATTGGTTGCCTCCGTTACTTGCGCCGATTTATAGAGACAGTCATGTGCTTACCGTGCCTGTAATAGATGGAATCGATCATAAAACGTTTGAGTATAGGCCGGTTTACGGAGATGATAGGCATTTCAGAGGCATATTTGAATGGGGTATGTTGTACAAGGAAAATGAGGTACCTCAAAGAGAATTATCGACTAGGAAACATAACAGTGAACCGTATAAAAGTCCCACGCACGCTGGTGGTTTATTTGCGATTAATAGGAAATATTTCCTGGAGTTGGGAGCTTATGACCCTGGTTTATTAGTTTGGGGCGGAGAGAATTTCGAGTTAAGTTTTAAAATATGGCAGTGTGGGGGTAGTATCGAATGGGTGCCTTGCTCGCGTGTTGGCCATGTTTACAGAAGTTTTATGCCGTATAATTTCGGAAAGTTAGCCCAAAAAAAGAAGGGCTCCTTAATAACGATAAATTATAAGAGAGTAATTGAAACTTGGTTCGATGATAGATATAAAGAATTCTTTTATACAAGGGAGCCTATGGCGCGTTTCTTAGATATGGGCGATATATCGGATCAGCTGGCACTTAAGAAGCGGCTGCAATGCAAAAGTTTCGAGTGGTTCATGGAAAATGTGGCTTACGACGTGTTAGATAAATATCCGGAGCTCCCTCCGAACATTCATTACGGTGAACTGCGATCTGCAGCTGTCAGTAAATGTCTGGATACTCTCGGACATGGCCCGCCTGCTCTTATGTCTATCCAGCATTGCCACGGTTTTGGGAGCAATCAGCTGATACGTTTGAACGCAAAGGGACAGCTGGGAGTCGGAGAGAGGTGTATCGAAGCCGATGCACAAGGCATTAAGTTGGCTTTCTGCAGGTTGGGAACTGTGGATGGTCCGTGGCTTTACGATGAAGTTACTCACACGTTGCTCCATAGACTGCATAAGAAGTGCATGGCTCTCCACCCTCAGACATCCCATCTCTCTTTAATGCCCTGTGATATTAATAACGCGTATCAGCAATGGACTTTTAAGAAGCTACAGCCTAAATTTTAATATGTAATTTTGTTAACTCTATTAATTGATACCCACGACTTATAATAAAACTATTTTTGTATGAAATGAATGTGTTTAAATAACTTTTGATTGTTTTCGATTTTAATTTTATAGTTTGTTTTTGAGGTCGTTTACAATAATTTTTCAATAAAAGTATTTATGTTGTATTTTTTAGTATAGATTTCTATGGACTCACCAATAGTCCAAAATTTAAACAATGACCTGCCCTGGTTACGTTATTAGTTTAGAAGCGCTTGTGATTGGCCATCTGAATTGATGTTTTGATAACCAGAAAGCTAACGTTACGTGGAGTTTGAGTCGGTAAAGTAGGGAGCAATAATGTTAAGAATAATCAGAATTTGACATCTGGAAATTTATTATTTTTATTTCTATTTTGGGTGTATAAATAGTTCTCTGCCGTTTATTTATGTGCTTTTATTCCTATTTATTGTGTCAATTAGTATATTTGTGTACGGAAAATAGAGCAAGGTTTCGTTAAAGCCGGTAGTTAGTGAAATGATTGACAATTATTATTTATCCAATTTGGACTATTTCATTACTGAAATGAAAAATATTAAAACGAAACGGTGAGTACTTCGTTTATTTGGGAACTAGACAAACTGAAAAACAACACTGGACACTATCTGTCAAACGACTAGACCGCCATGATTGTTCAGTTTACGTTTGACGCGATTGACAAACAACGGTTGTACTTTCCGGCTAATATCGACAATTCTCGGCATTTGCGATTTATCAGCTGTTCTATAGTCTATAAAGTGCTGCCACCTGTCGCCCAAAAGTGTGTTTAGGATTATGCAAAATAATAGTCACAATCTATTATGATTGGTTTAAATCACAGCTGCAAATTCTTCACACGGACCCTTTACAACTTGGAATTTTCCAGGTTTTTTGCTTTAGCGGCAACCGAATAAATCTGGGAGGATTAGTCGGCGGTCCTATCTTTAAATTATTACTTTCTAGTTAGAAATATTAGAATAAACTGAAGCGCCATCTGCATTGCAGCGGCCACACTACCACTACTGTCAAACGTCCAGTTTACTGTGCAACTCGTCTAAATATTCACAAACTGGAGAGATTGCAATATAAATTTCATTCCAATACGCCGTTTTAACGAAGTAACGTATCAAGACGTTCTTGGTCGAAAATTAATAAGGAATAATTAACTTAGACAACCCTACTTTCTAATTGTGATAAATATGTGTACAAATAGTAAAAAAGGTGTCTAGTTTATGGCGGTTTTATGACAGATTTTTCAACAATTTGAGGCGAACGAAAAATATTACAATACAAGTTGTGGGAGTCTCTAAGTTGATCCTTTATTGATAAATATTTTTTTTATTTAACGCCCTATCTACTTTAATTTCGGAATGGTGTTGGAATAAAAATGTGTCTACATGTCGCATTTTTAGTGCTCAAATTCCGCACCCTTCTTTGATGCTGGTTTAGATGCCTAACCTAAAACGTTCGCGGTGAGAAAAATAAAAAAAATACGGGTCAATTTACGAGAATCTTCGGAAAAATATGATTTTTAAAAATTGTGTAACGACCCCTTTTAGTAGTGATGGGAATAATCGAGATATTTTAATAATCGAGATATCAGTAATCGAGAGAATTTAATAATCGAGATATTAGTAACTACTAATATTAGTAGGAGTAGTTTTTAAGTCTAATCACTGATTGAGGGTTCCGACTTTCTATTTCTTGTTTATTTTATACCAATAAAATTTATGTTCACATTTGCTCGGGCATTTGCTATATCTGTAGTGTTCTTTATATTGATACAGAAAAAACGCTATAAATCAGGGCTTTGTTATTTGCCGGCGTCGGCGTCTATTGAATATTATTAAAATTCTAAATAAGTATATAGTTTTATTATGGACAATCCAGTAGATAAAACATGAAACGTTGGTAAATAGCATGTACCTATTTTGTAATTTTCCCACTACGGCACTATACCTAAAGTTCAAATCCACTTGCCCACCTACAAAACAAAAACCATCCTTTTAAACGTCTAGCAGTCCCTGAATACTGAATATGTTATTCGATTTATGTCAGCAGCACTGAAATGCTTTAAATAATATTTTGAGACGCAATATTTTTCAAGTTGATTGGTAACAAACCAAACTATACTTGGGCCTCCCAACATACGGAGTGATCACTCTGCAATCATGAGCTCTAGGCAAGACCACTATCATATTAGGACGACCGAACCGCAGTGATGCGCTTTCTTTAGACCCAACGAAGTCGCATGACTCCAATTAGGTCGTCATAAATTAATATTGGCCCCGCTAGAGCACGTTCTTGCAGGGTGATCACTCCGTCTGTTCGGCGGCCCAAGTATAGTTGTCAACGCATTGACAGAACAGCTTCCTAGCCACAGCCACAACTGAACTGGAGGGCGCGTTTGGCGCGCGTCTTCTTTTCGTATTTTTTTTCTCAATTTTTTCCTTATACAACCTATTACGATTTTCGCACATCGTGTAGAGAAAAATACTCTCTATCCGATGCAATACAAAAATATATACGGTCTCATTGAAAAAAATGTTCGATGACGCCCCATATCTCGGCCCAAAAGTGCTTTAAAAAAACCGCCCCGTCAGTTTCCTATGGACCATTTCTGATATACGTATGCAAAATTTCAGCAAAATCTGTGGAGCCGTTTTCCCGCAAAAGTGCCAACAGACATATATACATACACACACACATACATACATACGGACAGAAATGTGCCACCTTGCCAAAAAGTCTTAGAATGACCTGAAACGTCCACATTTGATGAAAAAACACCATGGTCAAAAAACGACTATCACAATAGCTACCTAGCTTAGGCTAGGAAGCTAAAAACTTCAAATAATAATAGAAACATCTACTTACTATCAAATAGAATAAATTTATGAAGTGGATAATACAAATTGTGCAAATTTCTGGTATCATATATTCAGATTGATGCTCCATAATCTAGATATTTATTGAAAAATGTTTACTTCTTTACACAAAATGGGCAAGCAAAAATTCCAGCAAGTGAAAACAAGGTATTTCGTCTAGAATGTTTTATGCACGATTCCCCGACTCTCAAATTGGCTAGGATACTTCTGATAACGATAATATCACCCATAATTATGTCAGCCCAAATAAATTATAACAATGAAAAAGCATTGAATAGAACTGCCCGTAATAAGTTGCAAGCAGAGTACCGAGATCTAGAGTTTCCTTAATCTGTAGAAGACTTTACTTTTTGGCATAAATTTTTGGTTCTTGGGTCGTTTTATCTGAAATAAAAATATAAAAATATAATTTGTGAAGAACAGGTAAAGGAAAACCGAGGAGAAAATATTATTTCAGAATTTTTAAAGCTTTGTTCAGGTTATTTGGCATTGCCCACCCTCTTGAACAAGTCACGAGCCGCCACTGGTAAATACCTACTATACAAACATGTTGGATACATTTCACCTTTTTTAGATTATTTGTTTTTCTATTTTTTAATTCACGATATTATTCCTACAACTGACTGAATAAATAAATAAATGTTCAGTCCGTGTGAAAATTGAAATGTCAAAGAGTGGGAATAACCACAATTTTCAGTTTTCGTATGCTGTGCTCAGGCTTACTTTATCTATCGTACCAAAGATGTCGCACCCAATTCAGTTAGGTAGAGTAGTACCAAATAGGCTGGTAAAAACTCCGCGCAGCTTTAGCTCCTCTCCAGACCTCTTCCAATTTTAATACCGCTCTAGATACGTACCCTAATTTCTTATTTACCTAGGTACCAAACCTTCAAAATTAATTTATAAGTTTGTAAACTTTTAAAGAGATCCTGTGTTTTAACAAAACGCCAACCGTTATTCTGTTACTTCAAAAATATGGTAAATATATTGTGTACAAACAGAAGATACAAAAAGGATACATTACGCATTACATCTAACCTTTTTGCTCATCAATAATTCAAACCATTCACAAAGTACCATAACTGCGCATGTGCACTACGAGTCACCCCTGACGTCACGGCGTCAAGTCAATGGCGCACATTTTTAAATGCACCGTTTTCGTCAATTCAAATGGTTCTTAATACACGCATATTAAAAATAGATAATAGATAATAGATACTGAATAGTAGCCTCGATATTAAGCAAATGTTTCAATTTATTTTTTAGATTATCTACTGATTGTTCTAAAGTTAAATCAAATTTCGTTTATAAATATGGTTTCTGAAATATTTTAGTTTACCAACTAAGTAAGTACCTACATACTTTTAATTGTAGGTAACTGTTGTAGCGGTATTCTTGGCTTGTGCACCAACACTTGAAAATTTGTTTATTGCTGCCATAAAACACCCCAAACTCGAGACTTTCATAAAATTCACAACTGAGGTACCTATACCGGAAATGGTTATTATTTTTAACAATAAAAGTATAAGATAGGCAAACACTTCAGGTGTAATATAGCAGGTTGCTTGTTGCTTTCAAGTTGTTTCCTACTACTTGGAACTTTCTGAATTTCAAGGAAGCATACTATTTACGATTTTGTCATAGGCGTCCACAAGGATTTTAATTTCGCTGTAAAATATTTACAGTTGACAAACACCTAATAACCCTTAACAAAATTTTGAGCAGGTATATCATTTCTACTAAAATACAATAATACATTAAGAAATGATTTGAAATTAATTTTTACGTTTGAAAATTCCGCAATTTGCGTTTCTTTCGGCAACATTCTTTCTTAGAACGTGACTGACCCTTTATGGAAAAAGTGGAACGCCCATGGCCCAACAAAGTAGGTAACTTTTTGACTTGTAAAGTGTAAATCCTTGCTCTAAGTATTTATTTACCATTTCCGGCCAGGTTGATTATTCTTTATCTACTGGAAGTCGTAAACCAATATTTTGGCTAAAATACTTGTGAATGGTGAAGGGCAATTGACAGGTATGTGATTGTTTACAGATGAAGCTCTGTTACAGTTCGGAGCTTTTTGAACATTCGGGTTACTTTCTACTGGCCAAGACACTCAGGAGGGTAGTGTAAATACTTTGAATTGCATTTTTGTTTGTACATATAAATAGAAAATGGAAACAATATCAATAAATATCATTTGTTTTCTTGCCCAAAGAAATTTTATAAAGCAAGAAAACTTTTTGTTATTATAAGTAAGTAAAACTCATTATCTATGTTTGATTGTTGTTGTATTGTTGTATAATGAAGTCTTTTGTGCTTCTCCAATTTCAACCAATTCAATAAGACTTATTTGTGCATCTGTCTATAAACATAGCTCCAAAACTTGTACGTCTAACTGTTGCAAAAGCAGAACAATCACATGGTATGCGAATGAGGGTTTTCTCCTCTTTTCCACACATGCTGCCCATCTCAGCTCATTTCTACCCAATTTTAACAATTCTCCAACTCTCTTGCTGGATGGTCCGCTAATGAACATCCACGAATGCTTCAATCCAGGAGTTTCCTTTCAGTAAGGGCTATGTTTTTGTCCTACTAGGTTCTTTACACCCAGTTGGCTGTCTCATATACCAGATAACTGGATTCCCGTTCTATCAACACGGTTGCACGGTAAGGTTTGCGAAAGTTTAGGATTGAGGCGGTTCCTTCCAACTGCATGGTAAGCATAAGCATGTTCCCTTTCTCCACTTTGGCCAATACTGATCCCCGGTGTTTTAATCGTTGTGCCTTATTCCCAGATCCTCCGGCACTCTCTTGTCGCTGAAGTTTTTCATTTTGGAGTGTCCTTCTAGCGGCACCTGAAAGCTTCTTGGGTGGGTCCTTCTTTTGAGAGTCCCCTTCTCCAGAGAGTATTTTTAAAATTGATTTTGCTCTGGTCCATTTAAGTCCCACGAGTAAAGAGGAAGGAAGATCATCATGCACAGAGCCTCCAAGGCTCACATGGAAGGCTACATACAAATAGGTGCTTCTGGTGCCTCAAGGTCGGTTCCAGTGTTGACTGGTCTTCTATGCAGCCCACACATCTCTCAGCCTGGACCTCTCCACCTTAGCATTTAGGTTTTCTACTGAGGTTGTTTCCTCTCAACCCACGTCCAGTTTAGTGGCTGTGCAGTGCAGGCTTCTCTGACGTATCATCGCAGAAGACAAGTTATCAACTCCAATTTGTATTTTGTGTATGACCCGAGTAATTTCTGAATGTTACAAATTTTTGACAATTTTTAATAGCAGCCACATCAAGAACACAATACACCATGGTCTTTTTTTAAGTCGATGGGTAGAGTACCTGACCCCAGAATAGAATTGCCATAATTTCCAAATATGGGGTCGGGTGGGTAGGCTCATTAAGAGTCTGAACAAAATTTAATAAAACGACTAGATACATGATTATTAACATTGAATAAATCACTCTAATTATCTCAGAAAATACAGGATCAACATTAAACAGAAAATTGCCTCAGCCAGTGCCACTTTTCAGCAGTCGGTAATGGATCAGATCATAGTCTCTGGATGAACGTCAAAAATAATGTGCACATAACTCGAAACGTGATCTTCACAATAAATTTATAGTCTTGCAACTCAATAAAGGCTATCAAAAACTTTGAAAATGGCGATCAAGTCCGCCATCTCGCGCTGCTACTAGCCAATCAAACATTTAAGAGATTGGCTTACCAATAGGATCATGATTTAACAGACGGCAGATTATGTATGCAAATAATCTACTACGGTATAGATTAATTGGAAAAAAACGGACTAGTCTACTTAACGCCATGTTACTATTCATTCTGGTTTGTGGTTGATCCAGTAACCAGCAAACTGGTCATCAGAGAGCTGCTACTCCGTCGCGAAAATAAAAATATCCTGTTGCGCTAGTGTTTTGTGCTCGATTAGTCTGTTTTGGCAGTTTTACTCTTAGATACATTTGTTATAGTCTAATATCAGTAACTGGAAAAATAATTAAATATAAGCTAAACGTGATGCTTCATAAAATCGAATAAAATTAACACGAGAATGCGGCTACGTTCTTCAAATCTTTACTGACCTTGAGGAATTCTGTCAGTCGTCAAAAAGAAACTGGCACGTGAAGATTGTTGCAATAACACAATCAGAAACAAATTATTTTAAACCGATCTACTCTAACATTTTTTACAGTTTGACTTGAAGGCGTCCAATTTGCTTTACGGGGTGTGGTTCATCGAATTTTCTTTTATTACTTAGATACTTTAGTAGATAAAGTTGTAGTCTAATTTCAAGAAAATTTCGAGAAAGGCAAGGGCAGTTCATTGCCTTTCTGGGAGAGAAAATATGTGCATAAGCAAAACTTAGAAGCCAAGGAGTACTCTCCTCTTGATCTTCGATCGATTGCGTTGATTACCAATTATTTGAGTGTGTTAAAACCAGGACTAATCCTGAGACTTAAGTCGCGTCGCCAAGTCTGGTCTTCAGTCTGTTCCAAGACACTGCCGCCAACACACCGCGGAGAATAATTAACAAATCGTGTTCAGTGCAAACTCGGACTCTTACTAAAGTAATAAAAACTGATGGTCGTGTAGGCGTTATTTCCTAATTTACGGCAGCCAGCCGGTCTAGAATATTACGCATCCGAACGCACCAATTTTCTTTATAGTGCTCTTGTGTTTTGTGATATGCGCGAAAGCGGCCTCCGTCCGCCTCTGGAGACTTCAGGAGATGCAGCCACGAAGCGAATCCAACCCCGCTGCAGAATAAGCTTCTAGTGGAATACTTGAAGGTAAATTTTGTTTACCTATAAGGATAAATTACAGCGTTGTTAAAACAAACAAGTGGGCCCTGTTTTCATTGGACTTCTCTTATATTAAGCAGATACGGGAGTTTCACAACTTCGAGCTGACACCGTGGCATGAAATTAATCGCAAAAGGTACTCGCTGTTCAGAATTTTTCGCATTATCACAAACCACCATGAACATGAATTCTAAAAGAAGTTTCCAACCATTACCTAACCTTTTAATTATCGTCGTTATTCTGTTGCGTATTGGGTAACATTTATTTTGCAGGAGACATTTTTGAATTTTTCACCAAATGATTCTCCGATGAGAATTGGAGCTTATGAAATTTCCATCGATTTAAAAAGTATTCTATATTTTTGTGCTGATCAACGAAGAGCAATCTGGTTTTTCAGGAACTAAGCAGTTCGTGTGGAAATTTAACTTTAATTCTAGGTAAACAACTACTCACGTGATAAAAGTTTGCGTAAATAAAATATTCGCAAATGAATATCCAGAGACACAATACGTATTTTACGTGGGTTCAGAAAAACATGTAAAATGCGGTTGTATGTGTGGTATTTATATTAATTTATTCGAATACTTTTACTGTCTAAAATTCACAGTTAAAATATTTGCTCTTTCAATTCTCACGTTGGTGTAGAAAACACAATCATGATTCTTGGTCGAATACTATCAATATACACCACGATGCTAATTGCGCATGCAGTTTTGCAAATAAAAACGTACTGAACTCTAGTTCTTATTTCATTCTATGCCCCTATTGAATAATACCCTTATCCACCAAAAATAGGTTTGAAAGTGTCTACTAGTAGTTCTTCAACAGAAATTATGGTGTCCTGACACAGAAAAATCGCCAACTCAAAGTATAAAGAACAAATTAAAAACCTAGGGAGCGTATTTCTTGAGTTATGACATAAAATTGATTTTTTTCAATGGAAACCACAGCAGGCTTTGGTCAAGTTCGAAAGGTCTTTTTTTAACCTATCAAAATATACCGTGTGACAAACTTCCATGTGTACATGGGGAAATAAATGGGCAATTACATTTTTGGGGATTCCTGCTCCCCATGTGTAGTTACAGTGGTGGTAAAGGTAGCAATCGAAAGATTTTTTTTTCCTGCGTATGAGGATATCAAAAACTCTACAACTTTCCAATTTATTAAAGCATTAAAAGCAAAAATTACATTAATAATTTTCTGACTAAAACACAGAAATTTATCAGATTATCCATGACAACTTAATTTATTCTAATCACGGACGTCTTTGATTTTTATGGATTTTCTGAACTGTCAACATTTAAAAATTAACAAAAATATTTATTCAGTCCAAGAAAAGGTTTTCATTGTGAAAATATTTTACGGCGGCAATAGTTAATTTTTACTAGTACATAAACTTGTTTTTTTATTTAGATAATTCTCGTTCACATTATTATCTATTGTCATTACCTATAGTTCACAATTAATTGATTACTGGTGTGGATGTTTCGTTGGTGAATGCTGGTCCATAGTTTAGGGTAAATTGTAGGTGTCGTCTAACATATTAAAAAAGTTTTTGGGAAAATGTTAAAGCAGTAAAATGAAATAATAAAAATTAAATTACTTTAATTTTACTGCAATTATGAAAAATTTTACAAACGACAACATTTGTTTATTTTGCTCTAATGAATTTTGTAATCTGGCAATTTAATACTTATTTATTTCATATCTAGGTAAGGACAAAAACTTATTAATATACAATGAAATGAAAGTAACATAAAAAAAGAAAAATAACTATAACAAATATTCAAATAAAAAGAATCAATATTTGGGTGACGAGTTTTATAAATCTTATTTTTTAAATGACCCCACACGAAAAAGTCACACGGTGCCAAATCGGGAGATCTAGCTGGCCAGTTTATAGCACTACCTCGACCAATTCAGCTCTCTGGAAATATTTCATTTAATAATTCCCTCACTTGTGCTCCAAAATGTGCTGGGCATCCATCATGCTGAAACCAGACCTCCCGAATCGCATATGCAACTTCTTCTAATGCAGGCCCAATATGGTTAATTAAAAGATCTAAATAAGCTTCTGAATTTAAATTTCCCTGTATTTCAAATGGTCCTATAATGCGATTATTAAAAATTCCTGCCCAAATATTGATTTTTTGAGGGTATTGCGTTGTAGTGGCTAGATTTATTCTGGGATTTTCCTGGGCCCAATGCCTAACGTTTTGTGAATTTGGCTCTTGATTTAAAGTGAAGGTACACTCATCGGTAAAACAAATTGATGAGAGGAAGCTGCGATCCCGATTAGCCCGTTCTTGCATTTCTTCACAGAAAGTTTACCTTGGTTCTTCGTCAAAAGGAAGTAACTCTTGGTGACATTGGAATTTAAAGGGATGATATTTGTTTTTTTTAATATGTTACGGACAGTTTCTCTTGAAACATTACATTCTAGGGCAATAGACCTTAAACTAGATGTTGGACTAGCAGTTATCAGGCCTATTACCATTTCCTCTACCTCAACATTTAGATTTCTTGGAACGACTAAAAAAATAAATGATAATATTAATTTTAGTTTTGTTTCACTCCACGTTATCACTTGTTAAATTTCTCATAATCCCAGTAAAATTTAAGTTAGCGAACAATAAGCAACTAGGTAATAATAAATAATAAGCGAATCAGAATTGTCTAAATAAAAACCAAGTAAATTTATTAGTAAAAATTACCTTCTTTCAATGAAAGATTCCCAGTATCTTCAAATTTCTTAACTAAATTTTTTATTGTTGTACCGAAGGAATAGGACTGTTACTGAATTTTACAGAAAATAAGTCACGGACTACCCGCAGACTATTGCCGCCGTAAAATGTTTTCGCAATGAAAACCTTTTCTTCAACTGAATAAATATTTTTGTTCATTTTTAAACCCAAATTTTAAATTGTCGATAAATAATGTTGACAGTTCAGACGAATTAGAAATTAGAATCAAGGGAGTCTTTGATTATAGAATAAATTAAATTGTCATAGGTAATCTTATGAATATCAGTGTTTTAATTTGAAAATTATTAGTGTAATTTTTGCTTTTAATGCTTTAATAAATTGGAAAATTGCAGAGTTTTTGATATCCTCATACGCAGAAAAAAATAGTCTTTCGATTGCTACCTTTACCACCACTGTAACTACACATGGGGAGCAGGAATCCCCAAAAATGTAATTGCCCATGTTATTTCCCCATGTACACATGGAAGTTTGTCACACGGTATATACCTGTATTATTACTGTTACAGGTTTCTTATCTAACCTAACCATATCTACCCTGTCACTTTGTTGTAAGAAATTTTCTATACTCTAATAATATAATTTTTGATTAACGTTATCCATAACTATAGTTCAGCAAAATCCAAGTAAATAGCAACAGACAAGATGTTTTTGAACCAAGGAGGTACGTACTCAAATTGCTTTTGTCATAAAAGCAGCAAGTCTCTAAAGTTTAATGAATAACTTGACCTTAATCGTCGTTTGCATTACACTACGTTGTTTATGGCTATGCCTGCTAATTGAAATATTTGGAACGTACAATAGTGGCTTGATAAATTCCCATAGCAAAAGTCAATATTTTCTCTGTGCAGGAAATTTTCCTCACTTTGTGCGTTTGTTAACAGATGTTCATTTTCTTTGCTTCTACAGAACCCATCACTTCGCAATTACATAACGTGAAACGCTCAGAAGTCGAATACAACAGATTCTCACAACATGTTAAATATGTAAATGTCTTCGCAAATATTTTGTTTTCGCTAAGGACACACAAGCAGGCATGAGGCATCTCGGTAATAAGTAAATTATACAAATTTAAGAAGCTTTAGTATGTTGACGACCTCAGATAAATAATAGGCATTTTCTTCTTACCAGACAGCATGACGCTTTGTGGTGAGCCCATAACCAGTGGCGTACTCTTCGCGTATATGGCAATATTGTTGGTAGAAATTATTTTATTAGTCAAAAACGCCTCACTTTCTCAGGGACGGTTATAAGCTCCAAGCGAAAGGCATGTATTCCTCCATATTCGACGTCTTTGCTTGGACAAGTATCATAAAGTGTCAGTAATTTCTTAAGAGCACTTAAGGCAAGCGTGAGATTGCACAATATTGTCGCTATCTTTGGGAGACATCTACAAGTACTGGCTTTTTGTTGCTTTTATGATATTTGTTTTAATAATAAATGTACGGGTTTGTTTTATTCGATTTCCCTCCATGGAATTGTGGATAGGAACTTTCAAACACTTCAGGACCTTCACTGAACCAGTTTATGTAGGAAAAGAAACACATTCGTGCTGGGGCAAGTCTTGCAGGTACGCTACTGGTATTACTCTTAAATTTTCCTTCGACGTTAAAGAAGATTGGTTTTTACCTAGCAAAACTAGAAATTCCTGGAAAGCCAGCTTTTCGTATAGCTACAAATTAGATATAGGCATATTCCTCTTACTACTGTTCTGTTAGAAAAAAAGTTAACACAATAAGCACAGTAGGATTATTCCCAAGTCCTTAAATATTCATTCATAAAATCACTCTTTATGAAAAAAGTTTGTGACGTTTAGTGACATTTGTGACAAATTGCTTTTCGGCTTAGAGTTAAGTCGGGAAGAGATGCTTCCGTTATTGCTACTATCTTTGTTTTGCTAATTTTTGTTTATTCTCACGTTTCTTTCTTCCGGTTCATCAATTTCTCTTGCCTAATATGTTTCTGCTTATTTCAGCTTTTAAATCAGCTTAGCCCTCGTAGCTAATTGTCAATTTTCGTTATTATAATGAAGATTATAGATTAATAATTCCGAGAATAATTTCTATCTCTGCGTGACATTTTGCTGTCGTTCCAAAGTTCGAATTCAAATAGAGGACAATCGCAATCACAATTTTAAAGTGTAGTAAAACTGTACCTATAGTAACGAATCGATCAATCATTCATAAGTGTTTATGGGACTGATTTATTCAAACATGCAAGACTACTTTATGCTAAACTTTAATATACATATGTGCCCATAACATGGGAAGGGTATAGATTTCCTTGTAATGTGTTACATATACATACCACTCCTAGAATCATTTAAATGAGGCTGATTGTGCGCTGATTGCGTTTTCGGGCGCACGATCATTCATATCATCATCATCTTTTGATAATATGGGGAGGATTTGAAGAGCGTTTTTTATGTTGTAATAGAAAATGAAGAGGAAGAAAAAACTTCCTTGATGGAACTTGGTAAACTAATCACAAATTAGTGTACAGGGTGTCCTATTTTCGTTGTGATTTGGGGGTTTCTCATAGAAGCAGCAGAGATAGAGCCTTGGGGTTTTCGCACCATCTTGTTGGAAATATACCCTGTTTATGTTTATTAACGGAACATTTTCCATTATCGCTTCTGCATTGATATTGTCGCGGACTACCGCTTTGAAAACACAGCTTTTGACCGTTTATGCCTTTTACTTCGGTTTTCTTTACAAAACTTTTCACATCTGTTTTTTTTTCTGACAGCCTTTTTTTTGTTTTTCCTCGCTAACTTACAAAATTAATTTATATCATCAACTCTATCCTATGAATGTCAAAACTACTGTAACCTATAAATGCCAAAGCAACTAACAAACAAATAACTTGACACATTGTCCGTCACACTATCCCCTCCTTAGAGTCAATCGACTCGATCAGACTCTAACTGTGATCTATAGGACATCAGCCTATCCAGATGCACCACTTTCATTTTCCCACGTCCCTTATGGATCCGATATACCACGTCATTGAGTCTCTTGATCACGCTGTAAGGGCCGTCCCAATTCTTTTGTAGCTTCAAGGATCTACCTTTCTTTCTGACCGGATTGTACAACCATACGGTGTCACCTTCTTGAAAACCGGCACTGTTAGCTCGTAAGTCGTATCTTGTCTTCATTTTATCGCTTTCTAGTTTAATACGCCGACGTACAAATTTGTAAACATGCTCCAAGCGATCTTCAAGACTCTGAACATAGTCTTGAACAGTTCTGGGGTGATCCTCCGGTGGGGGATACATCAGGTCCACAGGTAAACGTAACTCCCTTCCAAATAAAATTCTCGCAGGCGTCTTGCCGGTTGTCTGATGTTCAGCAGCCCGATAGGCCAAGAGAAACATGGAAAGATGTTGATCCCAGTCAGCCTGGTGTTCTTGCACAAATATTTTTAAGTGATTTTCCAGTGTCTTATTGAATCGTTCCACCATACCGTCGGATTGCGGGTGCAATGGAGTTGTTCTGGTTTTTTGAACACCCATCAACTCACATGTTTTCCGAAATACTGCTGATTCGAAGTTCCTCCCCTGGTCAGAATGCAATTCCCGGGGAACACCAAACCTACAGAAAACATTTTTCACTAAAACCTCGGCGCTCGGCTTTTGTTGTTGCTTCTTGATTTGGTAGAGCAAACGCTTCCGGCCACTTACTGAAATAATCCATTGCAATCAACACATATTTATTTCCTTCCACACTTTTTGGAAATGGCCCAGCCACGTCGATTGCAACTCTCTCAAATGGCATGCCAACATTATACTGTTGCATACAACCTCTAGTTCGAATTTGGGGTCCTTTACTGGATTTACATTCCGCATATCTGCGACACTATTCCTCAACATCAGCTCGGCTTTGCAACCAGTAAAACCTTTCACGCAGTTTGGCAAATGTTTTCTTCGTTCCAAAGTGACCCCCTCTAGCACCACCATGCACCTCTCGGAGTATTTCCACGATCTTTGACTTGGGAACAATAACTTGATGGCGTATTTCACTTCCATCTGCACTTTCCCACACTCGTGTCAGTAAATTTTCCCTCATCTCAAGAGAGTTCCAAAGTGCCCAATACCCCTTAAAGTTGGCACTCTTGGTAGAGATATCTCTCCACTCTGGGCGTGGTAGGTTATTTTCTTTGAGATGTATTAGTTCAGCTAAATCTTCGTCTCCCCTTTGAGCCTCTGACAAACCATCGCTCTGCGTCACGGTTCTCTTACAAACCACATGGCTGCTCTCTTTTTTTTCAGCGTTATTGCAATTCTTACAACTTGCAGCACAAGGTTTTCGTGATAAAGCATCCGCATTAGTGTGTTGCCGACCACTTCTATGCTCGATATTAAAATCGTACTCCTGCAGTCTTTCGATCCATCGAGCCATTTGACCCTCTGGGTTCTTAAAATTGAGTAACCAGCGAAGAGAGGCATGATCTGTACGCAGTGTGAACTTTTGGCCATAGAGATACTTATGGAAATGTTCTACGGTTTTTACTATGGCCAGTAATTCTTTACGAGTGACACAATAATTTCTTTCTGGTTTCGATAAAGTTTTACTAAAGTACGCCACAACTTTCTCATGACCATCTTCTTCCTGCGAAAGAACTCCACCAATACCAGTATTACTAGCATCAGTATCCACAACAAATTTCTTGCCGACCTTTGGAAATATCAGTACCGGAGACGTACAGAGTGTCTCTTTCAATTTTTCAAATGCTCCTTCGCATTTTTCATTCCATTCAAAAGGACGTCCATCTTCAGTCTATCTATGGAGTGGTCTTGCGATATCTGCAAACCCTTGCACAAATCGCCTATAGTAAGTGCAAAGACCCAAGAAACTCCTTAGCTCGTGAACGTTCTTTGGAACAGGCCAGTTCTTCACCACTTCAGTCTTTTCTGGATCGGTACATACTCTATCAGCTCCAATAATGTGGCCCAAATACTTAACTTTTTGCTGAAATAAATAACATTTCTTGGGACTTAATTTCAAATTTGCTACCCGAAGTTGCCGAAACACATTTTCTAAGTTGTTCATTTGGTCTTGAACAGATTTCCCCAATACAATAATGTCATCCAAATAGACCAAACAGGTTTTCCAGTTGAAACTTTGGAGTACAGTTTCCATCAGACGCTCAAACGTGGCTGGTGCATTGCACAATCCAAACGGCATCACGTTGAATTGCCACAAACCATTTCCAGTAGTGAATGCCGTCTTTTCCTTATCCTCTCCAGCTACCTCTACTTGCCAATACCCACTCTTCAGGTCTAACGTAGAAAACCACTTCGATCCGGCAACAGTGTCCAAAGTATCGTCTATTCTAGGAAGAGGATAACTGTCCTTCTTCGTAATGTCGTTGAGTTTCCGATAATCCACACAAAACCTCGTTGACCCGTCTTTTTTTTTAACCAAAACCACAGGTGATGCCCATGGCCTCTGTGATGGTTCTATGATGCCATCTTTTTTCATATCTTTTATCATCTGATCCACTTCAGTTTGCTTGGCAAGGGGCACTCTCCTCGGACACTGCTTAATGGGTGAATTATTTCCGGTGTTGATGTTATGTTTCACAATATTTGTGCGTCCATAATCACAGCTGGACAACGAAAAGATATCTTGATAATCGTACAATAATTTACGAATTTTAGTTTGCTCACTTAGATCCAATAATGACTTATCTATTTGTTCAAATAGTGATTGCAGAGCTGTTGGAAGTTTAGTGACTCTGTTTGATGTCATTTTTGTTTCTCCCGTCGATTTAATCATTTCAACTGGCTCACAATTACCAATAAATGTACCTCCTGAGATTTTTCTTTCAAAACTATTTAAATTTGCAACTCGAACTGCTACTTCTTTTGATCCTTTTTTAATTTTAATTACAGTTCTCGCAATCAGGACACCTTTGTTCGCCAGATCAGTATATATCGTATTACACCAACAAAGCTTCCCAATCCATTATATTCGACAGAGACAGGTATAGTAACTTCGGTCTTCGCAGGTATGACTCTCCCTTGCTTCACAACTGCTCTATATGAGGCACTTTCTACTCCTGGAGACATCATAACAACTTCATCCTGACCCATACGAATAGTTCCAGCTGCCACGTCAACCACAGCTCCATTCCTCTTCATGAAGTCAATTCCGAGAATCAAGTCATCCATGATATCTGCCACCAATATTTCATGCCTTACAGTCTTGCCACCCAGGCACAAATCTGCTTCAATAAACCCATGAACCATGGAAACTTCTCCAGTAGCAGTTATTAAATCATGTTTTCTTTTTAAAGGTTTAACCCTCCATGGAGCCACCAGACGGGAATTTGCAATTGTTCTGGTTGCTCCAGTATCAATCACCATTTTGCATTTTTTTTTATTAATTTCACCGTAAATCAGAAGACTGCTGGTGTTGCTATGGATTCTCGATACTTCAACTTTAATGGATGGGGCTTTGGATGTAGCAGCAGTCAGTTTTCGCCCCGTGAAACTGACTAGTTGGAGTTTTCCTGCTCTCTAGATGTAGAAGCAGGAGAAGGGACAACAGGAACAGAGCAATGACTTCTCAGGTGACCTATTTTTCCACAACCCCAGCATCGAAGAAATCGTCCACGTGATGTTCGGTTTTCGACGCCGCCAACATTCAATTTTTTTAGCACTTTCTCCACGAGATCTTCACTCATCTTCATTATTCGATCCTCTTCCTCGTCTACTACAGTTCTTCGAATGCGAACACTTCCCCTTGTGGCTTCTTTAGCAGCTTCGAATTCGAGAGCATACGCCAAAGCATTCTTCAAGTTTGTATGCTTTGCCATCCTAAGCGCCTGCTGGATCTCGTGATCGCGTACTCCTTTCACAAATGTTTGGATGGCAAGATGATCTAGAAATTCAACTGGAGCAGTAGGGTACGCAGCGCGCACCAACTTGGAGACATCAGTTTCAAATTCTTGCAACGTCTCCGATGATTGCTGCTTACGACCATCAATTTGGGCCTGGTAAACTTGTTGTAGGTGTTTGTCGCCAAATCGCATTTCCAAATGAGCCATAATCGTGTTGTAATCTTGGTGTTTATCACTTGGAATAGTTTGCAACACATCAACAGCTTCAACTCTCAGTGATACAATTAGCGTGACTGCCTTTTCTTGGTCGTTCCATTTGTTTGCTGTTGCTGCTGCTTCAAATTGTTTCAGATACACGCTCCATGATATCGTTTTGTTATCAAAACAGGGTGGCTTAATCTTCAAAATATTCAGAGGTTCCGTTTCCCCCCTAACTACACCACGTTGCAAAATTTGATCATATTTTTGATAAACTTCCTCACGAATTTTTAAGCATTCCTCTTCTACCTCATGAATAGATTTCATTCCAGCTTCTAATTCCAAACATTTGTTTTCCGCTTGATTAACCTTTTGTTCTACATCACGACACGCACGTTTTATGTCTTGATATCCCATTTTCATTTCCTCTAACGTTTCATCCATCTTCTTACTCTGCTCGTCCCATTTCTTTTCCATTTTCATTCCCTGTTCATCTAATTTACCTTTCATTTCCTCCATGAACTCTACCATAGCTTGTAACTTCTCCTCCATCGCAATCAATTTACCTCTCGTCTCCACAGGCATAAACTATTCCACACAATTTTTTTTCTCTGTTCCTGTCCCAGTTCTGACACCAAATGTCGCGGACTACCGCTTTGAAAACACAGATTTTGACCGTTTATGCCTTTTACTTCGGTTTTCTTTACAAAACTTTTCACATCTGTTTTTTTTTCTGACAGCCTTTTTTTTTGTTTTTCCTCGCTAACTTACAAAATTAATTTATATCATCAACTCTATCCTATGAATGTCAAAACTACTGTAACCTATAAATGCCAAAGCAACTAACAAACAAATAACTTGACACATTGTCCGTCACAATATTCAATAAATTAATGTATCTCAATCCCGTTAAGTTTCCATCAAAAATTTGGTATGCTAGTTGACCACCCAAAATAAATCACGAAACGTTAAATCCAAAACGTCCTTGCCTCTGACGTTCAAAAGTTTGGTGCTGATTTGTATCAGACCAGTGACGCACATTATGCCTGTTAAATAATCCTACGCTGCTTATGTGAGTTTCATCTGTCCAAATGACAGACCTCTGCTGCTTCTATGAGAAACCCCCAAATCACAACGAAAATAGGACAGCCCGTATTGGAGTTTTGCTTTGACAACGAAGACCTTTATTTTTACCACAATTTGTAGATATTCACGTAAAGGTGAGATTGAGCAATACTCACTTAAAATTTACTTTTTTAAGGTCACATATAAGTTATATTGATTTAAGTTATTTTATTCTCAACACATTTTTGTGTGTGTATCTATTATACATGCAATTAAATTTAATAAATCTATACTACTGTCTTCATATTATCTCTCCTAATTTGGGCAAACATTTACTTTTGTTTGCGAAGTCGTTAATAGCTTCTAACATATTGTAATTATCATTTTTTGTAATAATGAAAATATGAGTAAATTTTCTTAGTAATATTTTTGTTTGACATGAAAGTGCAAGCTAGAACTAATTGATGTTTTTAATTAGAAAATAAACGGCCAAGTACCAACAGCGTTCATCCGTAGACAAAAATGTAGGCAAATTTTACACTGAAATATTAGTCAAGCAACAGCAGTGCTGTACATACCATTAAACCCAATCAATTTATCTTGATCCACAGAAATAGGCACAAGAGAGTGCCTTGGCTAGAAACAACTCCTTCGCTTAATAGACCATTTCAGTTTTATCTGGTGTGCGCGCGCATATGGTAGAAATTGTGAGCGATTCTAAGCTCTAGTATGAACAATAATTAATATTTTAAAAAGCGCACATTTGTCATTATCATTGAAATTTTAAACATTTAGGTATTAAACTTTGCTCCGACATTTTTAATTAAATTATAGGTAAAGCTAAAATGATAATATGGAAAAGCTGAAATTTTATTAAAATGAATCTGGAAAAGAAATTGAGAAAAATAAAAGGTAGTGTCCGAACTGTTTCCGAAGTTTGTCCGAACTGTTTACGGACTGTTTGTGTCATTCCTGTGTTTTGAATGCCCGACTTGTGTCCGGACTGTTTACGACTTGTGTCAAACAATCACTGTTTCTGAACTGTGTTCGAACTGTTTCTGAACAGTGTCCTGACTGTTTCCGAACAATCCTGACAGTTATTGGAAGAGCAGGTATTGCAGTAACTTATTCTGACCCGAAACATGTGGGGCCTCTAACTCGAAAGAATGGTCGCCTTAATTTTCTTTAATAAAATGTTGGGAGAACGGCGCCCCCGTGCCTTCGTTGCGAGTCGCTACTGGTTCCGCAGATGTTGGAGAGGCCCTTGACTCGCGCTGCGCCGCGATGTCTCTCGCGGAGAAGGCCCCATCAGTGCAGCAGCATTTCTTCCACACTTGAGGCCCCGGCACACCTGTGCTGAAGATCACCTGTGCCGCAATCAGGAGCACAGGATCGCAGTGGCGGTGCCCCGCGATTCAATACGGAGATAAATAGCTCCGATGTGGACGCATGAGTTTTTTACGTTTTGGTCCTGGGGATTATTTATTATGCTGGGGTTTTGCTTGTTTTTGTTAATTAATGGTTACATGTACAGGCTTTAAGCCATTCTTAAATGTTAATTGGGATTTGAGTGTTTATTTTTCTTTAATTAACGGTAGTAACGTGCCTCTGCAAAGATGTCTGAAAGCGAGTTTGCTATTTTTTTAATTTATTGGATTATATGATGCAGTTTTGCAGTTGTTTGTTATAATAATTGGAAATCATACTTTATCTTCTATTAAAAAATATTGTTTTGCCCAAACCGGTTAACAACAGTACTTAACTGCAAAAGGACAATCTTATTAGTTTCTTATATTAAAATGTTACTACTTGATTACTTCAGATTCTTTGAAAGTTTAAATCTTGAAATCCTTCAAGAAGATATGGATAAAAGTTATTAACGCAATCACTATTTACTATTTGGTAGTGTATACAGGGTGGCCCATTAGTGCGAGGACGGTCTATATCTCTTGAATCATTCAAGGCATCAGAATGAAATTTTGCTTAGGAAACCCTATGCCGCATATTGTAAAATTATTTTGGTGTATACAGGGTCTTCACATTTTGCGTAACAAACCAAAGTTATATTTTTAAAATGGAAACCCCCAATTTTGTTGCATATTCCAGCAGGGGATGTTAAGTTATTGCCATTTTAGTGCAAACCTGGAACCATTTTTGTGGCACTACTGACGCCTACTTACAGAAGCTGTCTACGATTTCGTTATCGAACTAGATTCGCAGACTATTCTATTTGCAAATTCTGTTAATACCTTTGCTACAGTACTTTGTATTATACAGGGTGGTCAACATACGCATAATTGAATTTTTCTCAAGAATTTTAAATGGAACACCCTGTATATTAATTGCACATTTAATAGCCAGTTTACTAAGCTCTGTGGCTGACAGTTTCTACGGAAATTGAAATTGAAACTTAAAAATTTTCAATTTCACTGTTATTTTTTACTATTTTATTCGGACCTGTCCCGTTTTAAATCGATTTAGTTAGGCAACTTTGCGCGTACATATTTTGAATTCCTTGTTTTGAAATTTCGAGTTACTTCAGGACAGATAAATGGTTAAAAGTAGATACAAATTATTAATAAGCTAAATATGACTTTGTAAAGGAAATGTAATTTAAACGAAAAGCTGGACGGAGAACAAATTTATAATGTAAATAATGTTTATTAACAGTGCCACTTTTATGGAAAGTAATTCGAAAACATTGCTTTCCCGAGATAACTGTTTTATTCTCACTTTTCATAGAAGAATCATATTTTGTAATCAAAATGCAAATCGCGTTGAAATCATGTTACCTGTGATAAACAAAACAGCTCCAACTCGCATCTGAAATTGGAAATTTGTAAGTTTCAATCTTAATTTCTGTAGAAACTGTCAGTCGCAGACCTGGCAATACCTGTATCAATCAGAAGCTTAGTAAACTGGCTATTAAATGTGCATTTAATACACAGAGTGTACCATTTGAAATTCTTGGGAAAAATTCAATTATGCGTATGTTTACCACCCTGTATAATGTAAAGCACTGTGACAAAGGTATTATCAGAATTTACATCTCTCACAACCGGCGTGCCCCAAGGCAACATTTTTCGACCACTTTTCTACACGCTCTACAATACTTCTTGGCAGTGTAATTTCTTTTCATTCCTTAGTTATCAAATGTATGCAGATAGTCCTTCGGTTTCGTCTTTTGTCGATCTTTTGCTTTGGCAAACTAATAAATTCAGACCTCTCTGAAATCCACAGGTTATACCGTTTAGTGACTAAGCTAAAAATCTTGACTTCTCCTTAGAGAACACGGGAATGGATTGTTATGGAGGACGTTGAGATTGGAATATTGCGCTGGCTATCACGGAAATAAGTCTATAGGATATTTGTCCTGTATCAATTTTATTGAATCACGGATTGTTGCAGTAGGTGATGATTTTATCTGGCCAAATCGATTAATCGATCGAATAAATATTTCTATTATTTTTTGTTTCTGCATTTTCTTTTAAATTTGTAGCTTTCCTGCAATTTCTGCACCGAGAACACAAGTACCTGGATCTACTATAACTTCTTTGGATTATAGACACTTCCAAGCTGCCGAAAGACGGTTTAATTGTTGCGCGCTTAATACTGTTATGCCCCGGAGCTGCAATAACTGGTGTTAAATCAAAATAAAACAAAAAGTAAGAATTTACACATAATAAAACCCGAATTAGTCTTGCAGAGCAAAAATGAGGTTAATATTTAAATGATTAACATGCCTGAGTAAATAAAATCCTGCACCGCAGTATTTAACAGTAAACAAATTAAAATTCCTGCCAGGATTACATAATGGAATGGAGATTAATTTATTTCAAGCTCACAAGGTTACCAATTTCTTCCTTGGATCGAGAAATCGTCTGACGCATATTATGAAAAGTTGCAATTAGTACATGGTTCCGAAATCCCCGCTGCGATCAAAAGAAAATCTATAAACACGCAATTTATAAGTCTGCATCAGAACAGAGCAAAATAAATTTTTGGTAATTAATCCGTTTTCCATTATCAGGTAATGTTTACAGCGGCGTAGAACTGATAAGTACCTACAACATGCGTTTAAGTTTAAAATTGAAGTAATTTATTCCTATTTGCCAGGTACGATAACAGTTTATTCCCGCTTGCGCTGAAAATTAATCTTAAATTTTTATTTAATCTTTCTGGCCCAATGATACATCATCATCACAAACTTCTCGGTACTTCTCGCTTCCGAAGCATAACACTTGTTTCTTTTTTAGTCTTAGCGGTTAACGACAATTCTAGCCAAAACCCTACAAATTGTGTTAAAAGCATGAAACTTGGTCGGCCGAAGTACCCTAAAAAAATACCCCTAAGGAGCAGCTCAGGTACGGAATATATTCCAAGTGGTTTGAATTTCAAAAATAATTAAATAATAACCAATGTGGGAAAGTAATATGTCATTTTATATTGATTTGATATCGCTGAACTCAATTTAAACCATATTTTTTTATAACTATAAAATTTACAAAATGGCGGCCAAATTTCCAATTTTAATGCAAAATTTTGTTAAATTCGCTAATATTAAAAAAATTGTAAAATATAAATAACATTTTTATTTAAATTGCAATCTCTTAACCTATTCTAATGATAGGTATTTTTTGGTATCCCCAAAAATTTCAAAATGGTTGCCATTTTTGAAAGTAAAATTTATTTTCAGTATACCTTGTTGGATATGGATGGACGAACTGAGAGTATTATAGATATTTTATTTTTTGTTTCTCTTTTTATTGAACACGTCAAAAAAATTGTTTTTGAAGATAACTATACATGCATACAGGGTGTGTCACGACGAGTTCCTATTAGACGTTTGTGGAGAAGCGCTCACAATAGAATTCTAAAAATTTGTAAAATCACTTTTTCAAATATTCTCTATTCAATGAAAATAATGGCAACTTAATCCAACTTCCGCTTATACCGGAAGTGGCACCTAACTTCGTTATTTTAAATAGAACTACCTATTTTTTACACTTTCGCGTTCTCCATAAAATTTTAGATGGACTTTATGTAACATAAATAACCTCTAAATGTCAAACTTTCCAAGATTTACGCGAGTTTTCACATTTTTTTACAGCTGCAGGGTACTTTGGCGTCTGCGTCAAAAGAAACAAATTCAAATCGAAACAATTGCCGGCGGCAGCATTAATGGCAAAGATCTAAATAATTAAAGTTCAGTATAGGTACTCAAAGTTTCAAAATACTGCGCACAGTGATTAGGATGCGACATTAAACTGAGAAATCAAGATATTGCCAGAACTCAACAGAATTAAATGGGGCGCCCCCTTATACTACGATGCTTAAATACCTTCCCCATTACCCAATATACAGTGTGTCCACGGATGGACTTAACTATACTTGTAAAAACTTTTATTTTCAATTTTTCGAAAAAAAGTCATTCTTTGTAATTTCTTTTGCTTATTATGTAAATACGATTCACGTTGAGAAACTTTGATTTTGTTGTACAGGGGACGCAAAAAGTACAAAAATGTATATTTGCAAAATTAAACATTTTTGAATCAAGCTTGTTGAAGTCTCAGAATGAAACAGCTTATAAGGAGAAATCGAAAAGCCAAATAAAGTTTTCCCATGGAAGTTATACTTAGTTGCTAAGATACACCGGGTGTCCGGTTAAGGTTGGCGACTGGCTATCTTAGGAACTATTCTTCCTACAGATTTCGGAAAAGAATCTTCTTACAAAAGTGACCATAAAAATTCATCAAAAATGTTTTTAGCTTTCAATTTTCCCCGCTAGAGGGCCCAATTTTAAAAGAATAGACAATCCACATTTTCTTCAAAAATTCAAATAGAAATGTAGGTATCCTTTATCTTTCTCAAAATGTCATTGTAATATCCAGCGAATTAGTTTAATAACTTTTTGATCTAACTTACGAAATAAGGACTGGAAGGAGGAAAGAATTCTCTTATACCAAAAGTGCCATGTCTTCGGATTGCTTGAACCAATTTTAATGAATTTGGTCTCGTTGGAAAAGGAATTTATAGCGTAATAGAAATCTGCATTTACGCTTGAATTTAATTTTATGAGGGAGCCGCCAGATGGCATTATTTAGAAAATTGCGAAAATGCCAAATTTTCTCAAAAACTTTAAATGGAATGGTATATTTTTTATAACATGGCGTCATTACAAATAGAATTGAGAACTAAATAGCTCAAACCGGAAGTTGTTATCTTTTTTCAAACGGAAGTTATCATCAAGAATATGGTCTAATCAAAATCTCAGCGCACAGGTATCAAATTTTTCGGAAATTTTTGAATGGAATGGTACATTTTCATAACATGCTGTTAGTACAAATAGCATGAGGAATAGAAAGTTATGATCAAAAATGCTGTTTAATCCCATTTCATTGCATGGGTAATTTTAGGAAAATCAATTTTTTTAAAGAATATTAGGGCATTCTTGTATCTCTCATCAGACAGAATTATAAGAAATATTACAAACAAAACGCACTCCATGGAAAATAAAAACAAATACCTGGTCAAAGTATTGCCACTAATTGTTAAATTTAACTTAACTAAGTATTAATTATTAGTTAATTTAAATTCGATTTCAGTGTCTTTTCGCTAGAATTTATTATAACTTTAACTAATTACTAATTAACTAACTAAGCTCTGTTGCTGAAGCGTATGACAAGCTCGTGGTGTTTTTCAAAATGAAGAAAATGCCGTTATTGCCTCCCGAGCCTTGGCAAGGCGTTTGAGAAAAATTGAATAGTTACTAAATTAAATTGATATTCATTTAGGTATTTCATTTTTCTCAAATTTACCCACGCAATGAGATATGATTAAACAGTATTTTTGATCACAACTCTCGTTTGAAAAAGATAGGAACTTTCGGTTTGCGGCATCTGTTCTTTATGTTATGTGTACTAATAGCATGTTTTGAAAATGTACCATTCCATTCAAAAAAATTTGAAAAATTTGTGCACTGGAATTTGATTAAACGATATTCTTGATGGTAACTTCCATTTGATAAAGATAAAAACTTCCAGTTTGCGGCATCTTGTTCTTAATTCTATGCTTAATGACAACATATTATAAAAAATATACCATTCCATTTATAATTTTTGAGAAAATTTTGTAAGTTTCGAAATAACACCATATGGCGGCTCCCTCGTAAAATTAAATTCAAATGTAAATGCAGACTTCTATTACTCTATAGATTCCCTTTCCAACAATACCGTATTCATTAAAATTGGTTCAAGCAATCCGGAGATATGGCATTTTTGGTGTAAGGGAATTTTTTCCTTCCTCCACTCCTTATTTCATAAGCTAGATCAAAAAGTTATTAAACTAATTTGCAGGGTATTACGAGATTTTGAGAAAGCTAAAGGATTCCTAAATTCCCATTTGAATTTTCGAAGAAAATGCGGATTGTCTATTTTCTTCTAAAATTGTGCCCCCTAGCGGCGAAAACTGAAAGCTAAAAATATTTTTGATGAAGTTTTCATGGCCACTTTTATAAGAAGATTTTTTTCTGAAAGCTGTAGAATGAATAGTTCCTAAGATATAGCCGGTCGCCAACCTTAACCGGACACCCGGTATTTCTTAGCAACTAAGTATAACTTCTATGAAAAAACTTTATTGGGCTTTTCGATTTCTCCTTCTAAGTTGTTTCATTTTGAGACTTCAGAAAGCTTGATTCGAAAATTTTTAATTTTGCATTTATACATTTTTGTATTTTCTGCGCACCCTGTACAACAAAATCAAAGTTTCTCAACGTGAATCGTACTTATATAACAAGCAAAAGAAATTATAAAGAATGACTTTTTATCGAAAAACTGAAAATAAAAGTTTTTACAAGTATAGTTAAGTCCATCCGTGGACACACTGTATACACATAAATACATATGGTCACATTTGTAATGAACCTCATGCTCCTTAAAACGAGTTAAAATAGATCGAGATGATTGCCCGATGTATTTTAGTCACAATTTCACCCTGCTGTTTAATTTAATCATTGGTATTGTTGCTAAAGGTGCGAAGCACCTTGAATATCAACATAAGTACGCCACTGTTAAAGTTGGCTTCAGTTTCAAGATTTCTGCAAACCAATATTAATAAAGTAGTGCTGTTTATTTCTTTAGTTGTGCATTTTCCTTGAAATCGAAACTTACATGCTGGAAACCTTGAAAGTCAGTTTACATGTAGAATAATCAATCTTAGCTGTATGTTTTTAGAAATTAATACTGAGAGGAGCCTGAACAAACTGAAAATATTGACATAATCTATAGAACAGGTGTATAGGTACTAGCAAGATTGTGTATAGTACCTACTTGTTTGTTTGTTGTTTTTTCATTACTTTTCTAAAGTCAAGTTTGAATTTTATTTCGATCAACAAAAATTATACTGAATACAGGGTATCCCATCCTCGAATTTGTTCATTCTCTTAATAAATATCTGCATTCAATTTACTTTTCCATCACAAAAAAAAATTCTGGTGGCTGCCAAATTTTCAGCCAAACAACTGCGTCCATTTGTGTCTTCATGCATAGCCGAAAAAAGAGGAAACTGTAAATATTATCCATTAGTTATGTAATTTATCAATATCCACCAATCAATCAACAACTTCTCATCGTGTTTGCGATGATTATATTACAGTATTGATTTTCCAAACAAAATTTTGTTTCCGAGAAAACTCACTTTTGTTTGTGCTGGCACTAAATTGGCTTTCATTTTTCTTTTCAACAAATCGGTAAAGTAAGGCTACTAAGCTACCTTCCAACATGATTATTTTAGTTAAACTTTACACAAATCATCCGAGCAAAAATAATTGAAAAAATATTAACCAGATTTCCGTTACCGAAATTATTTAAAACTTCAAGATTTTGTAGCAAGAGGAAGTATATGACGCCAGGGTACATATACAGCAAGGTTAAAAAACATCTCATGTACCTATTGAAATAATAGGGGGCAGCAGCTCTTTCAGTAATCAGAGTGGCAGAGATAGTGAGGGTCGGTATGGCACTGTTACACACAATACTGCATTAAAAATATACAGAATGAAAGTAGAAAACCGTAGATAACAAAACGTATTGTGAGTCTAATAGATGAAAGGCGAAAATATAAAAATAGGCGGAATAAACAGCAAAACAAACAAAAACAAGAGAAACAACAAACAACAAAATTTAAGGAACTGCTCAAATTGATTGCCATGTTTTTCAACACATAATCTACATCTTTTAGTTAGTAGATTGATGGCATTAATTTAAAAAATAGGATATGCTTGCAAATATCGGAAAGCTGCATGTGTTGCCTCTGCTAGCTCGGCTTGATTGTTGTATCTTCGTATGTATATTTTTTCTTTTAACAGGCCACAATATAGGTCCATTTGTACCCAACCATCTACCCGGAAAATGATTTTTTAAATAATTTCTAACTATTGCAGAATTGTGATGGTGCCCCTGATCTTGTTGGAAATATACCTACCCTGTTTATGTTTATTAACGGAACATTTTCCATTATCGCCTCTGCGTTAATATTCAATAAATTAATGTATCTCAATCCCGTTAAGTTTCCATCAAAAATTTTGTATGCTAGTTGACCACCCAAAATAAAACACGAAACGTTAAATCCAAAACGCCTTTGCCTCTGGACGTTCAAAAGTTTGGTGCTGATTTGTATCAGATCAGTGACGCACATTATTCCTGTTAAATAATCCTACGCTGCTTATGTGAGTTTCATCTGTTCAAATGACACACCGCCCAAATTCTGGATTTTCTTGAATTTTATTTAAGTGCCACCTACAAAAATTAAGCCTTCTTTCTTGATCTCCCGGGAAGAGATGGTGAATAATTTGAATTTTATATGGCCTATATTTGCCTTTTTAAAATATTTTTTGAACTTTTGGTTTGGAAACACCAACTTGTGATTCGATTTAGCGACAAGAAGTTTTTGGTGTCGCCTCAACCAACGATAAAACATTTATTCCTTCATCTTCCTTATTTTCTTTATTATAAATTTTGTTTCTAGGTTTATTGAATCCAAATTCTGGTTTCGGCATTCTATTATACCCAAAATAGTAGCTCAGATTCGGGAAAACCCCGAGGCTCTATCTCTGTTGCTTCTATGAGAAACCCCCAAATCGCAACGTAAATAGGACAGTCTGGAGTCTGTACACTAAGAATTGCAAGTAGGCAGATGATCGGTTATCAGATAATTCAACGTGTTTCAGAGATTTTAAATTACTAGTGGATAAAACAATACAGGTAACCTGATATTTCAATTAATTTTAGAATAGCATACCTTGATTTATGGCCTTGATTTGTGTTGTGTTGGTAGATATGCCCTCAGCCAGGATATAAATTACAAACTTACACGTGTGTTCTCTTCTTCGTCTGACACAATCCCGTTTTCTTATTCAAAATGGAAGACAGAGAAGGAAGATTAGAATTCGTATGTTAACGAGAGTGGAACAGTCTCAGTGGCCACGGTGCCCTCAAGTCTATCTCATGGAACAGGTGGTATTTCATTCAAATTCGTTGTGGTTTATCTTGATCCTTTTTTTTTGGTTCTGTCAGTTTAATGCCAAAGGGCTGGATTTTGTTTATTTTCTCGGGGCTATTCGCTTATTTATTACTATAGATTTGACCGCTAAAACGGTTATAATTAAAGTCATAAATTCTGAATACATCAACAGATTTTGCGTTAAGTTCGGGACGAACACCTAACCGAGCCAACCGGACTTCTTATTAACTTTCTTTCAGAAATTTAATTTCTGTTGAATAATGAACAAAGTTAAGCGTTAGGAAACGCACGTGTAATGACCGCATTATTTGACAAAAGCAGATTCTACGATGATGAACGTTATAACTCGAGGAGCTCCTTGAGCAAAATTCGAATGATACGCCTCTGGGCAAAGTTGACTTCGTCTACTTAACACAGCGGGGCACAGCAGCGCCGTAGGAGGCCTGCATTTCTTTTGTCGAGGTCTCCATGTCATGGTTTTGTTTTTCCTAGGCAGCAATATCCAGCTACCAACCGTAAGATAAATTACAGGTAACCGTTTGTCTCTCTCACAATATAATAAACATGTTCAAAGTTTCATCTCAGGTGTTCCTTTTTATGTGGAATCAGAGATTCCACTTATATTCTAACCTGTTAGTCTTTTTTTATGAATTGTCAATAGGAACACGCATCAGATTGAATTTAATCGAGAATTTAATCTGCTTCTGTGTCTTGCATTATTTATACACAGAAATGTATGGGCGTACGGTTTGTTGGAATTATCATTTTCCGAATTTATTTTAGTTTTTGCATTAATCGAGCATATAAAACGAAGAAGACTAGGTACGGATTTTTCTTAAAAGGTATGACACCATTCTAGGCTTTAAAACACAAACAATACACAACTAATAAATGAAACGGAACACAATAAGTTTAAGAAATATTTCATTCTTTCAGCAGGTACCTATTTATTGCAATCGCTCTTTCCGCGCAATAGAGGATTATTTTTAACCGACTCCGATGCTTATTCTTCTACTTCACGTAATACCACAACCTTGATCCTGGAATAAATTTTGACGGACAAGTATTTCTCAGTTGGCAAGATTCATGTTATAATAATTTTCGGTGAAATTTCACAAGTCTTCCACAATTTTACTGAAAATTCTTATACTATAAATTTAAAATTAATAATATTTGTTTAAAATGCCAAAAATCATGTTTAAATTTCTAATTGTTATAATAATAGGTATTTATAGAACAAAAAAGAACAAAAAAGAACTTAAAATTCTAGAATAATTCTAGAGTTCCACATACTGACGTCAGTATGTCCCATACCAGTGGCCCCCAAAAGCTGCGTAATGGCCACTTAGCCTTTATACTAAACCAAGTGCACGACCACATGCTGCTGCAATTGTAACCCGGTATCTTAATGAAGTGGGAATCCAAAGTTTGGACTGGCCACCATTCAGTCCAGACTTAAACCTAATAGAGCACTTGTGGGATCAACTAAAAATTCGTATTCGAGCCAGGAATCCTGTGACAACGACAAATCAATTGAGATTTCCCGCACATCAGGAGTGGGATGCAATTCCGCAAGAATGAATACAAAATTTAATCTCCAGCATGTCTAGAAGAATGGAAGCCGTAGTCCGCGCTCGGGGAGGCAATACTCGATATTGAGCAACCCATGTTTTGTAACTCGTTTCGTTCTTTTGGTGTTAATGTTTGTCAGACCGTAATTTATCCATTCTATACTTATTCAACTAATTAAGTTTTTGTTATTTGGTGTTTATTGAGGAGTTACTTTACTTGATGAACCGTTGTTATTAGATTACTCTTAAAATAGATAAAGATGACTTGATTCTTTAGTTTTCTATCTTCGTAATCTGTTATTATGAAAATTTAAAACTATTCCATATTTTTGTCCATAAGTGTATAAAATTAAATGTAGCGACGGTGACAAAACATATATTGGGCAAACAGAAAACCATTTAGTAACTAGATTAAAGCAGCACAAATACAAAAGTAGTAATTTTAAATAATATTCTTATTGTCTAAAGATTTTACCTATTAAATTTGTTATTTTTATACTTTTTACAATTTTCAATAAATCTTAACAAAGGCCCCAAAAGGTGCCGAAACCTCGAATATTAAGTATTTATTATCTTTTTAAATGTCAAAATTGCACAAAATTGGAATAATACATCAATTTAAAGTATAGGGCACAAAATGTTGCAGCAGTGACATTCTGTCGAATTGGTGCAGGTATAGGTACTTGGGTTTTATTGTCTGTTTTTATGTTCTATTTTTAACGTTCGCATTTTTGTATAGCGCGCAATTTTCTTATTCATTTCAAGCTAAGAAATTTGTTTAAAAACATTTTTTTTGGTGGAAATATAGAGTTCACGAAAATTTCAGTGCGACCATTCGTATTTGTTAAACCGCATACTTTTACCTCTAGTAAAGTTCGTATTTACACACGATTCCTTTAAATTTATTGGAAAAAAATTAGAAAATATTCTATATAAGGCGGATGCGTGTAGTTTAAAAAGGCAAAATGGCTATATGATAATAATGCAGGTATAAGCATACAAATAGCGATAAAGGAATAAACTGAAGCACTTGAAATTCTCATGCATATGCAGGTTGATAAACACGCATACATTGAAAAAGTTTCCGCGCAGTGACATTAATACGGCCAGGACAGATGTCCACAACGCAATCCAACCAAACTGGTTGCTGGTCACAGCTCGCGGCATCACATGCCATACACTTGGACATAAGACCTGCCAATAACATGCCATCCTGTAATCAATAATAAATAAGCATGTTTGCTTTTTAGAATCGAATTCCAACACCATTCCTCTCGATGCTGGATTATTATTTTGCATTAAACATGAAAAATTCACTTTGGCTCCTCTTGGCGAATTTCACTGTCACATTCAATGAGCACAATCCTAGTTACCTAAACAGATATCCCATTGCCAGCATCTTTTCAAGGATTTTCACACAAACATGTATTCTGAAAATTAAATGCAGCTGCAATGAGAAATTTAAAATATTAAGCATAAGGCGTCGACGATTCTGTGATTCTGATTTGTAAAGTATTGTGAGAAGATTTTGAAAATTCCTTTCCATTTGAAGTTCCAAAGAAAAAGCTGTTTTTAAATTTCTTTTAAACTGCGCCCCCTAGAGGTGAAAATTTAAAGCTAAAAATATTTTTCGCCAATTTCTCGGACGATTTTTATTAAAAAAAAAAATCTTCCGAAAGCTATAGGACGAATAGTTTTCGAGATATGGCCGGTCTCCAACCTTAACACGACACCCAGTATGCGCAGGCGCCTATTAAGAAATAGGCACTTTAATTTTTTTAAACGCACCGTAATATGCATGTTTGTCACTATGCTCATTTATGAACACTGTCATAATTTCATTCAAATCTGTTTGAAAATAATATTCTTGCCAAAAAAAGAGAAAAAGAATGCGTTTTTAGCTTTTCCATCCGAATTTATCTATAAATATAGAAATTAGTAAAAATATCGATATTGTCGATAACATAGATATTGTCGAATCGATAGTCTCAATATTATCGAAAATATCGATATCGAAAATATGGATATTATAGATTATTTTTCTCATCGTCAAACTGACCAATAGGAACATTTCATTTGGGTCTAGAAGCGTGTATTATTTCGGTTAATACACCCCTATTCTAAGAGCCAATGAGATTTCTTCAATTTCTTAAAATCGACCAATCAACTGTCATTGTAAACGATAAAACCCTACCTAGCTTTCCGAATAACTGATAAATATGCGCCTTGCTTTTAATCAACTATGCTGTGAATGATAGTTTTGAAATTTCTACCTTGGCAACTGTCATATTATTTTCGAGTTTTCTTGCAACATCGTCGTTTTGAAATGGCAAGATTTGGCCAAGAATCTTTGGAAGATATTCAGAAAACTGTACAGAGTGTTACTCCGAGGAGTACAGTTAAAAATCAAAAGTCAATATGGAAACAGTTCGAAATATTTTTAAAAGAGACGCATTATGAACTTCTAGAAATTACTTCAAATCAAGAGCTTGGACTGATAATGAATGATTGGGCTTTTAATATGAAGAGAGCTGATGAAGATTATAAAGAATGCGTTATAAAGACCATGTGGAATGTTACTGCAAAACTCCTTCAAGAAAAATACTACAAAGAGTTCCCCCGAAAATGTAATCCATTTACAGACATTGAATTCAAACAAGCAAGGGGTGCAAAAAATGCGAAACGAAAGCAGCTTCAGTTTATTCTCGGAAAGAGGAAGCAAAGTTCGACTGCTCTGAGTAAGAAAGAAATATATACAATAATGAATCTGTGGAACGAAGATTGTCCAGAAGAACTTCAAAAAAACTGTATCATATCATTCGAACTAGCCTGGAGAGATGGAGAGGCAGAAAAATGCTGCAAAGTGCATTTTTTTAAAGAGGAAAAGAAATGAAATGGTAACGTACCCGGAAGAATTGAATACAACCCGATTTTTCCAAAACATGCCAGAGTGGAGCTCAAAAATTATCAGACAGTAAGTGGTTAGTGCCTAATTACAATAATCTAGATATGTGCCCGGTAAGGTTATTTAAAAAGCTTATTTCTAAACGCACTAATAGAATTACGTCAGATCGACTATTTCTGACTGTAAATCCTTACTGGAATAAAAGCAATTCTGAATGGTACAAAAATATGCCTTATGGAGTAAATGAGATTGGAAAATGGACCAAACAATCTGCTGAAAGAATAGGGCTTGATACTCTGACAAACAAAATCACGAATCATTCAAATCGATCAAGTGCTGTATCAAATCTTGCTAAATCAGGTGTTCCGGAAGAACAGCTCATCAAAATGACTGGACATACAAATGCTAAGTCATTAGGCCCTTATTTACAGTTAGACGAGTTTAATAAACAACCTGAGACCTGGACCTTCTGGAATCCAAACTGCAAGAGATATAAACATAAGGCAAGAAAATTTTACCACTGAAAACATTAATAATAATAATATGCAAAAAAATCTGGTCATAATATAACATATAACCATTGCACTTTCAATGTTCAAAATATGTTTGTAACTAAAGATCAGTCAAACTCTACACAATATATTTAAATATTTTAATATGTTCTGTTAATTTAAAATGTTATTGTTTCATTAAATCTTCTATTTCCAATTAAATTGTCCGTATAATGTAGTTGTGTATATTAACCTCCCTAAAATACATTCGAGATCATTTTTTATAAGATAAATACATTTCAAATTGTATTCAAATTTTATTGCCATTCGGCAAAAAATCTCGAATCAAGGGAAAAAATCGCTCGAGCAAGCACTCGCGATTTTTTCACTATCTTGATTCTCGATTATTTGCCATGACAATAAAACTTTCATACAATTAAACATATATTTATCGATAAAAAATGATCTCTTATGTATTTACCCCCGGTAATTTTTTCGATAATTTTGCTGGTTGATAAGTTGCCATAGTAGCGAATTTGTAGGTGCATTTATAATATATAATCTAGTTACTTTAGTACCTGCCAAACGTCAAAATATTCCCAACACATTAATTTCTTTGTATGTGAATTAATTATGAAATAAAATTTAATTTTGAACTACCTTGCTTCGATACAAAAAATAATCGTGTTAAATACAATTCGTGGTCTGGAATTTTTAGGTAATTTTACTCAAGCTGTTGATGCTTTTACTAACCACTCGGGTAAATTTGACAAAAGATCACTCGCGCTACGCGCTCGTGATCTTTTAACTGTCAAATTTACACTCGTGGCTACCAAGCAACGCAATAGCTTTCGTAAAATTTCCGACAATTCCGGACCACTTATTGTATTACTACAGATTGGAATTTTCACGTAACATGGAAAAATGATCAAGCTTTGAGTTAGTTTTTGAATTTAAAAGAGACACTGGTTTTGGAAGAATTAAAAGTTTAATTCTGGGCAGTATTGGAAGAAGCTTATTAAGTTGTGTTTTGATTTCAAATAAGTAGTAAATGCGGGTTGCTGAAGAAGGGATGTTTGACATCATTAGCAGGATGAGCAAGCAGCGGCCCAAACAAATCTATTTTGTCAGCATAAAAGCCATGAAAACCTTTCATAGTGGTGGCAAAGTAGTCTAAAAGACTACTTGAGGAACACAATGGGCACTCGAGTTATTGTCAGAGTTGTTACCACTCGCACGTGTCCTGTGATCGGATTGGCCCACGAATAGGTGGACCCCACACAAGCGGCACAGGTAGAGGGTGTAATGGCAAACTAGCAGTCCGACCGGCGACTCAGTCCACACCTTGCTCCCGTGGTTAAAGTGAACATTGGTTTTCCAAGTGCTTGTTTGCGTAGTGAAATGTGCAAGACTTTCCCTCATTTGGATTATGACATGACTGTACAGTGATACGAATCCGGTCCACGTGTGTGCCGACAATTTCACTTCTTGTAGGATGCAAATCACACGGTGCGTTCGTTTAAGACATTGTAAAAGTACTGGAGAACGCAGGTTTACTACTGTTGTTAATTGCTAAGAAACCTCTTCAGGTGTACACTGAGGTAAAATCCCTTGAAGTTGTTTGCACAAGACCTGTTTACCTCACCCTTTTTACCATAAATCTTGTGGAATTTTCAAACTTTCGCAGGCTATGCTAGTTGCGTTTTCAAGAGAAACACTCAATTGTTATGGCAGGCCGCGGTATGGGAGTCGTTTGTTGTGTGCCACAGACAGCGCGGCGCTCTCCCATACATGGAGATCAACTTACCATAAAAAGGCCTACACGATTGTTTCTTTATAGACAAATTGGACACTATTGACTTCTAATTCACATCACCTAAAGATGTTCCATTACCATTATGCGAAACTGTAACGCTAAACATTTTCATTATAATAAGAATATCGAAAAATAAATCGGTGATTAATTTTTAAAAATTAAAAGTTTAAAATTGATTTCAAACATCGTGCTAGTGGCGTCTTGACTCTTGCTGTGTTGATACAGTAGTCATTTCTAAGAATTTTCGTTCCAACTATCCCCTCCCCAAACATTAAAATCCGAGATTGATTTTTTGAATTTATTTATTTAAAAAAAATCGCCCCTGCGCTTTATCATGTGTATACTCTATTCTGTGTTCTAGCAGAGTAGGTATATATGTAAGTATACAATATTTAGTCAATATTAAGAGCAATAATATTAATAATAATTATTAATGATTTTGTCATAGACAGTTAACCTCAATTTTTAACATTGGAAATATTTTTAGTATCTTAGTATGCGGATCATATTCACAGAAAATATTCTGTTGCATTTGCCACATACGTCACGCGTGAGAGCTGAGCCCTAGCGTTCAAAGTGGAGCGCCTGGAGGCGCGCTAAGACGGCTAGATCTAGACCGCTCAGTCTGAATGAAACCTTCATTCAGAGTGCGACCGTCTAGCGTCGCAAATTATTATTATTAGTTTTGAGTTTCCTAAATAATTGCAAATACTTAATTTGCCCTCAGATGATTTTGGACAGCTTAAATGATGTTAAAAGTTGGTCCCTATTCTCTTTGCCTACATGGCTGAACTTTTTTTTTAAATTCAATGCGTTTTGGCCGATCCAAAAATAATCGCAAACACAGGGTGATTGAGAATGGGTACGCCAAACTTCAAGTGATTATAGAGCAGCTCAAAATAAACAGACAAGTTCTTATGAACATGTGTTCAAAACTTACTACTAACAAAGCTACAGGGTGTTGAAGTTTCTCGAAAAAAATTATCACATTTTCTCTGAAACTACGAAACTCATGGAATTAAAATTTTGGTGGCGATTGTCACTTTGAGATACTTCTTGGAAACAATTCTTGGATTATTACGATATACAGGGTGTCTCTAAAAGGTCTGTACAAAACGATACCATATATTTCTGTAGCCAAAAAAGAGTGATTTAACCAAGCTACCTCTATCCAAAGTAATTTATTGAAGTTAGTAGGCTATGTTCACTAGCATAAACAAATAAATAATAGGTACGAAGCTGCTACTTCATTTGGAAATTCCGCCGCAAAATGAACGCCCTAGACACGTCTGGCATAAACAGTGACAATTTCCACTTTCTCTTCTGTCGTACAAAATTTCATTTTCACGTTTTACTTACTTATACCTTCGCTTTCAAGGAAATTTAAAAAAAAATTAAATGAACTGAAATTATCTAATTATTTTCTTTTCTAATTTCATCACTTGGTAGTAAATTCTTGGGGATGGTTTAATTGATGTAATCCCAACATGTTTTAAGATCAAATAAGCAAAATAGATGCTCCTTCATTAGAGCAAGAAAAAATATTTACGGAGGGCTAGACAAAAAATAATCGGGAGTTTGAAATTTATTTGCAATAGGAAAAATAAAACAGCTCTGGCAAATCTGCTGACAGGTTGCTTAGCAGATTCCTCGCGGCCGAGAAAATCGGAGTCGGTTCTAAAATTATCGCGTGGTGTAAAATTTTCGTATATATTTTAGCCTTGCCGGTGAATCGCGAAATACTTACGATAAACGCTAAAATTTATGGGATTATTAATAATAAGTAAAGTAAATAATGTAGCGGGCTATATAAACACATTTTATTTCGCTAAAAGCGTTACATTTTCTCCTCCGAATCCTTATTTATTTGTTTATTGTAAGTGTGCCGAAAGTTGTTATGAAATTAACCATCTTTTTGTAAATAATTATCTATATTTTCTTGCTGGACTAAGTGCAGCAGAAATATAAATATTGTGTTAACTGGAGCCGTGTATATTTTCCTGGGCTCAGAATTGATTTCAATTTCCAAGAAGATTAAAAATACAATTCGGAAAATATTTTTCCTTATCTACTACGCTTCGAGATTATTCTTTTTTTGCGTCTTTAGTTACTTGAAAGCATAACCTATTATTTGAGTTTATTACCCACAGTTCTACTCATAACAGAATGATGTCCCACAAGGTTTCATACTTCGACCAATGTTATAATATTACTTGGAACTTTGTATACATATAAGGAATCACTGTAGACTTCATATTTAGTTCAAAACAACATTATTTATTTCCAGGAAGAGAGCATGGGTACATTATAAAGGAAATCTTAGAATTTGCATACGCGTAATAACATTCGCTGATGCTGTAGAATATTTTCTTATTTTTCCCATTAACCAATGAATTATTAATGTACCCATTGCTTCCTTGAACTTTATTTGCATTTTCAAGCGACTTAAAATGTATTCTTTGACAAAATTTATCATCTCTGAATAGATTCAATAGTAATTAGAAAAAATCTACACGCAGAGGCATAATTTCAACTGTTATTGAGTTGCACCGATGCTTAATACGTCACTACTCACTACTAATGGTAGTGCTAGTAACATGGCAGTGGAGAGGTCAAACAGCTGGACTTGTTCACCTCAAAGCGGAGAAAGCTGTTACATGTTCCGAAGAAACATCCAAAACTTTTTCACGTTTAATCCGTTGCCAGTGACATCACTGTGACGTACCGTAAGCGAGCACTGAATTCGAAAGACTGAAGCTTAGGATAAACTCAACTATGAAGACGAGCTGTCAATTTCGCTGTGAATCAAAGTTCGTCAAAATTATTACTGATGCTATGAGTCACTAAAGTGTAAATTCTCTGACCTAAATTAGGTACCTAGTTAGATTGTCATTTATTTCATGCAGTAAGCTGACATGTTGGTATTTTTATTTTGGCATTGTCAAGTTTATTTCATCGAGTAAAGGTTAAAGTCACTTTTGACAAGAAATACAGTCAGCTACAAGCTCAAGGCTGCGAAGACCTCAGTCCTATGAGCACTTATGACCTATTGATCGTCAAAAGATTAGCATGAACAGAGGACGTTTGTTTGTGGCGCTTTCAGATTCCTGAAACTCGATGTCTCACCAAGAAGTTGACCATCTAGATGTCGAGTTGTTACACACTTCGGAGGAGACCAACTGGTACACCACGGCGACCCCTAGTGTCCAAATCTCGTCTGATATGTCTTCGTTTCTTATTTGTAGCCAATCTTAACATTTCTTAGGAACTTCATTTGTGTTGTTGATATCCAGCTTCCTCGTTTTCACGAAGGATGGACAAGACAATGACAAGATTATTTTTTGAATCGAAGCAAGGTAGTTCAAAACGAAATTTTAATTCAAATAATTCACATTCAAAGAAATGTGTTGGGAATATTTGACGTTTGGCGGGT
The DNA here is from genome assembly GCA_963966045.1 of Xestobium rufovillosum. Classification (NCBI taxonomy): domain Eukaryota; kingdom Metazoa; phylum Arthropoda; class Insecta; order Coleoptera; family Ptinidae; genus Xestobium; species Xestobium rufovillosum. The sequence goes on along the minus strand of OZ014492.1, from coordinate 48,057,953 downwards.
ACTAAAGTAACTAGATTATATATTATAAATGCACCTACAAATTCGAAACTATGGCAACTTATCAAAAATCAAAATTATCGAAAAAAATTACCGGGGGTAAATACCTAAGAGATCATTTTTTATCGATAAATACATGTTTTATTGTCATGGCAAATAATCGAGAATCAAGGTAGTGAAAAAATCGCGAGAGCTTACTCGAGCGATTTTTTCTACTTCCCTTGATTCGAGGTTTTTTGCCGAATGACAATAAAATTTGAATACAATTTGAAATGTATTTATCTTATAAAAAATGATCTAGAATGTATTTTAGGGAGGTTAATACACAACTACATTATACGGACAATTTAATTGGGAATAGAAGATTTAATGAAACAATAAACATTTCAAATTAACAGAACATATTAAAATATTTAAATATATTGTGTAGAGTTTGACTGATCTTTAGTTACATACATATTTTGAACATTATTATATAATAATGACATGAATGAAGATACAAATGGAGAGGCACAAGCGAGGGCACAAGTGGAGACGATAAAACTGGAGGAAGTCAGAGAAGTGGTAAACAGATTAAAAGGGGGAAAAGCTGCAGGGGTAGACGATCTACAAAATGAAGTATGGATACATGGAGGTGAGGAGACACTGGAAATGATAAGGAAGATATGCAGTGGGATATGGGAAGGCAAAGGTTTTCCAGAAAGATGGAGGGAGGGACTGATAGTGCCAATAAGAAAGAAAGGAGATGGGAGGGAAACAGCAGATTACAGAGGAGTGACACTGATGCCAACAGCATATAAAATATATGCAGCAGTATTAGCAAACAAGTTAGAAGAAGAATTAGAGGAGAAGAATATAATACCGGAAGGGCAAACGGGATTCAGGAAGGCAAAAGGTACGATGGAAAATATTTACACCTTGAACCACGTAATAGGAAGAGAAACGAAGAAGAAGGGAGGGAAAATAATAGCATGCTTCATAGATCTAGTGACAGCGTTTGACAGGATTAACAGAGAAAAATTATTTGAGATGTTGGAAAGAAAGAATATAACAAGGAACTTGAGAGAAAGAATACAGGAAATATATAGTGGAACAAGAAACAGGGTAAGGGTTGGAGGACGGCTAGGCGAAGTATTTTGGACGGAGAGAGGAGTCAGACAGGGGTGTCCCCTGAGCCCGTACTTGTTTAACATCTTCCTGTCGGATTTAGAAGAAGTAATGAGAAAGGGGCAGGCAGGAGGAGTGATAATAGGGAGAAAGAAATATTGGACACTAGCATATGCAGATGATGTAGTCCTCTTGGCAAAGGAAGAGAAAGAACTAAAGGAGATGCTTAGAAGAATGGAAAGATATTTGGAGAGGAAAGAGTTAGTAGTGAACACAGAGAAGACCAAAATTATGAGATTCAGGAAAGGAGCGGGGAGGAGTCGCATAGAGAAGTGGGAGTGGAAGGGGGAAGAATCGGAGAAGGTGGGGGAGTTTAAATATCTAGGATTCATCTTACAAAAGAATGGGGGTCAAGAGAAGCACGTGAGAGAGAGAGCCAGAAAGGCAACAATAGCGATGAAGCAGGTATGGGGAATAGGGAAGAGAAATTTTGGGGGCGACTGGAAAAGAAGAGTAAAGTTGTTTGACGCTTTAGTGAGCAGCGTAGCCATGTATGGAGCGGAAATTTGGGGGTGGGAAGAGAGAGAGAAGATAGAGGGGATCCAGGAAAAATACATAAGGTGGACACTGGGCTTAGACTGGGTAACGCCAGGGTACATGGTAAGAGACGAAACAAATAGAGAAAAACTAAGAACTAGGGCAGGAAAGAGAGCCATGAAATATGAGGAAAAGTTAAGAGGTGGGGGCGGCAATGAGTTAGCCAGGCAGTGTTGGGAAGAGGTACGGAAGGGAGGAAGAGAAAAATCGAAATGGGAGGAGAGACGAGAGAAATTTTATCAGGAGCGAGGATATGCAGCAGAAGAAGTGGAGAACTTGAGAACAGCAGGGTGGAACATGGTGAGGGAGATAGAGGAGAGAGACAGACAAATACAAGTGCAGGATAAAGAAGAGAAGATAAGAGAGTCAAGATACAACAGCAAATATAAAGAAATAAGGGCAGCGGGACTACCGAGATATCTACGAAGTAGGGGAAGGGAGGAGAAGATAATAAGGGTGGCAAGGTTTAGACTGGGAAATGAGATGAGAGGGGGGAGGTATTGGGAAAGTGAAGACAGAAGAATGTGTAGGGTGTGCAGGGCGGAGGAGGAGACATGGGAACATGTGTTAGAGAGGTGCTGGTGGAGAGAGAACACGGAACATGTCGGGGTGGGGATACTGGAAGAAAGCGGAAGGGGGGAGAAGTGGATGGAAGTGATTCAGAGGGGAAGAAAGGAGAGGGAGGTTTAATTATACTTAAATGGGAATTAGATAGGTGGAAGTTAATTGTGAAAAGGAGTTTATTTATTTATTTATTATTTTGTTTGTTCCATTCATTTATTCGTTTATTTATTGAGTTGTAATCCCAAATGGGAAACAATAAAACCATTATCTATCTATCATATTTTGAACATTGAAAGTGCAATGGTTATATGTTATATTATGACCAGGCTATTATATGATACAGTTTTTTTTTAAGTTCTTCTGGACAATCTTCGTTCCACAGATTCATTATTGTATATATTTCTTTCTTACTCAGAGCAGTCGAACTTTGCTTCCTCTTTCCGAGAATAGACTGAAGCTGCTTTCGTTTCGCATTTTTTTGCATCCCTTGCTTGTTTGAATTCAATGTCTGTAAATGGATTAAATTTTCGGGCGTACTCTTTGTAGTATTTTTCTTGAAGGAGTTTTGCAGTAACATTCCACATGGTCCTTATAACGCATTCTTTATAATCTTCACCATCAGCTCTCTTCATATTAAAAGCCCAATCATTCATTATCAGTCCAAGCTCTTGATTTGAAGTAAGTAATTTCTAGAAGTTCATAATGCTTCTCTTTTAAAAATATTTCGAACTGTTTCCATATTGACTTTTGATTTTTAACTGTACTCCTCGGAGTAACACTCTGTACAGTTTTTTGAATATCTTCCAAAGATTCTTGGCCAAATCTTGCCATTTCAAAACGACGATGTTGCAAGAAAACTCGAAAATAATATGACAGTGACAGTTGCCAAGGTAGAAATTTCAAAACTATCATTCACAGCATAGTTGATTAAAAGCAAGGCGCATATTTATCAGTTATTGGGAAAGCTAGGTAGGTTTTTATCGTTTACAATGACAGTTGATTGGTCGATTTTAAGAAATTGAAGAAATATCATTGGCTCTTAGAATAGGCGTGTATTAACCGAAATAATAACAGGATATTATGTTTTATCATAATTAGCTTATTAACATATCAACACACCCTTTCTCATAAGTAATAACTGATCCAAAAATGAAGCTGTTAAGTAGACAAAAAACGTCGATATCTATTTTTAAAAGCTTAGTCCACGATTCAGAAACTAGTCTAGCAAGATCTGTGAAACATAATAAATACGAGGACAAAATCCACGTATTCAGTTGATACTTTGTGATGAAGAATTATTTTGTTTCCCCATATTTTTTACAATAATGTCCGTACGGTGCTTTTGGCTCTTTTTAGTCTCGAATGAGTATACTTTTCTGTTAGAAACTATTATGTGCAACATTCAGGTTTCTGGGCAGTATATGTACATCTTGCTTCCGTATGGAATTGTAAAGAGAGATAGAGGCATCTCATGAATCTGTTATAAATAGAAACATATTAAGTTACAATAGCAAAAATACCAGAACTAAGTCTTTGCATTATAAATCTAAGCATTCTAATACTTAAATTAGCATACACCTACCGAATTACTTCAAGGTAACATATCCAGTGGATAATTTATGCAAATAGACTAGAACTAAAAACTATAGCAGTTCTCTTTCCGTTTGTTACAGAGTGACCTTTTAACAATGCGCCTCAAACATCCATGGTGGCTTCTGCTTTTAGTCCTGGTGGACTACGTTATATCAACTACAACAATACCAAAAGAGGTGCTCGCCGATGTGGAATCGAATTTATTGAACCTATTCGGAGTCAGGAAAAGGCCGCTTGTTGATAGGACCAAGGTCATCATACCCGAAGCCATGTTGAAACTATACGAAATACAGATTGGGCATCCTTTGGATACGTCATCCATCCATAGGCCGGGGCTTCATGCAAAGACTGCAAATACAGTTCGGAGTTTCACACATATTGGTAGGTAATATATGTTATTTAATTTCCTCTAAAACAGCTACTGTTTTCTCTGGGCCACCTTGTATAATGTATTAAAGACGTCTTAGAAACTCCAGTTTTATAAATCGAGCGCTCGCACCCGGCCCACTTTGCTCTGCCAGCCAACGTAACTGAACCAGCGAAAGTGGGACGATCATATTATACAATATCGCACTCAGTTAAATAATACATAACTTTGTAAAATTAAAATACAAAAAGCGAGATTCAGGAACATCTTCATATTATTAAGTTTCGGCAGTTAAGAATTGGCAGCATTTTCGCCACCAAGGTCAAAAGATTTTGGAACCCTGTTTACCGGTTTTGCAAAACAGTTCTAGGCTATTATTATTTTATTACCTTTTCGTATTTGAAACTCAGTTTCGTGCTGTAGCCCTTGCAGCTGTCTTCGAGTTAAAATGAAAGAGTTAAGAAGATACTATATAATCCTGCCTTTATATTTTATTGCATCCTTGACAGATAGTGCGGATTAAATATTCTTAGAAGATTTACGGTGGGTAGGTGTTACCTTTAATAAGCAAATACTCATGTACAGGTGTCCGTGTTTGCACAAGTTACAAATGGGGAAAACCCGCAAATCTTAAGAAGAGGTTTCATCAATACAACACCCACCCCTTAATTTGCCCTCAAACTTCTCCACTCTTTTGCCTGCTGTTGTTCTCAACTCATCTATTTTTGTTTCTCCTCGATTATCCAATGAAACCTTCCTTCACCAGTGTCCAATTACCACCCTTTTTCCCTACCCCTCTCTCATGACCTTCCTTAACTTCTTGACACTTGACTTCTTTCCAACACATCGAAAAATTTCTTCCATTTACCATGTCAATCTTTTCTTTACTACTAACATTTTATGATGATGGCACCTTCTGGAGTAAAATAATCCGGAGGTAAAATAGTCCCACATTCGGATCTCCGGGCGGGGACTGCTTCATCAGCAATGATAAGTGTAACATTTCACGAGTTGAAACGTGGAATGTTAGAAGCATGAAGCAAGTAGGAAAGTTAGAAAATTTTAGTAGCATTAGATATAGCAGGTATCAGTGAGGTGCGATGGCCAGAACCTGAAGACTTTTGGAGGAGAGCAATATACACAGGGTCGATAGGAGGAAATTCAGGAGTAGGAATTGTTCTGAAGAAAAAAAATAAGCCAGAGTGCAGAAGATTTCTTACAGCAAGAGCCTTCCACAACGTAAAATGGGGGAAGATGTTCGAAGTGCTCTACGAAGAGCAAACGGCAGTTATGTTATTAGGAAGAGTTGGGGAAAAGCGCAAGGTATGGTAGACAATAAAGAATAGGAGAGATAGGATGGTGAGACACGAAGGAATAGTTCGCGACTTACCAGAGTCTGAGATAGGAGTAAGAAGAGGTGGGGGTAGGCCCAGATGAGACTACTGTTATCAAATAGTTGTAGCATTGTTCTGTTACACTTAACTAAGCATTTACAATAATTATTTCCTTATGCTTATACTCCGTTTAAAAACTAGACATTAAGTTTATATAGCTTAATGGAGTGAATCGTGGAATCGTCTACAATTTAACAAGTATTAATGTATAAATTTCAAACGGAGTACATAGAAACTGTAAAATCCTCTAAACAACTTATTTTTACTGAGTAACGACTGAAGTGTTGCAGATGGGTGGTGAGAAAGCCTACAAAGACCAAGTGTTTATTTATACGCGAACATATTGTACCTAATTATAGATGAATGTAATAAATTTCTTTTCCTTAGCAAATTTGGGACGTGTTAGGTAAGGTTAGAGTACAATCTGACACTTCAAAGCCTACATAAATCGAGAAACTTTCAAAACAATTGTTATTTAAAACTTGTTAAGTGTTTAACACTCATAAATCCTGGTAACTGATCAAGCAATATCAATGAATCAATAATTTGTCATTCTTATCCAAACATTCTTTTTCAGAAAGTCCGATAGACTCGAGGTTCCAATCGCATCGCAGATTTCGGCTGAAATTCGACACCAGACATATTCCCAAAAGCGAACAAATAAAAGCTGCGGAATTACTGTTAACCAGAGAAACTGTCGATGAAATCGATGCTGACTTGGAGTTCAAAATGTACATTCAACATATCTTGGTAATGGATATCATCAGGCCAGGAAAGAAAGGTGTCAAAGATCCTATAATGCGGCTGATAGACAACAAATCCATCGATACAAGGAAAGGAGGCAGCGTGAGTTTGGATGTTCTTCCGGCAGTTAGGAGATGGGTGGATGATCCAGCAACAAACCATGGATTATTGATAATAATCAAAGGTGCCACTCCAGTTAGACATATCAGATTACGGAGGGACTTAAATAGTGAGACCCAGGAGAATTGGTCTGCCAAACAACCTCTGCTATTTACCTACACAGATGATGGTAAAAACAAGCAAAGGAGCAGGGAAGAAATGGCCCAGATGAGATCCCGGCGGGCGACGAATAGAAGAAATAGAAGAAAAGACCCGCGAGAGCCTTGCCGCCGCTACAGCATGAAGGTCGATTTCGCGGAGGTCGGCTGGAATGACTGGATAGTTGCTCCACCCGGCTACGATGCGTTCTATTGCCAAGGGGAGTGCAGGTTTCCGTTACCTGAACATCTCAACACCACCAACCACGCGATCGTACAGACATTGGTAAACTCGATAAACCCGGACCAAGTGCCTAGGCCGTGTTGTGTACCCACGCAGTTAAATGCAATTTCAATGTTGTATTTGGACGACAATAACAAAGTTGTTTTAAAAAACTATAGGGACATGGTTGTGGTTGGCTGCGGGTGTCGGTAGTGCAGGTGCGTGGAACTATCCCATAAATCGCTGTCTGTGATCCATTTTTGAAAAGAAACTTTGGAGGCTGCTTTCGAAAGACTTAGTTGAAGAGTGATCCTCCCCTGGGCGGACTGACGGCGTTGACCATCCTCCACGAGCTTGTTAGTCTATTAGCTGGAACAAGTCTGGAGTTGTGTAGTACATTCGTTTTTGGGCAACTATGCAGGTTTCCCAAAAGTCGCGCGCCACCTTGAAGGTACGTTATCTAGGGATAAACTGCTGAAGACATGTTTAAAAAATCTTTGTCCCAATGGGGTGGTTTGAAATAATAATGGGGAATGGTACGTTTTACCTCCACTGGGTACAGTAGTGGATGCGGCATCTAGAAACATTCCCCGTAGGGTTGCGTCTTGCTTGTTTATTTATATCCCAACGGAGTTTTGGCAATGCAACGTTTCAGCGTGCTATTAATGTCGATTCGTTCTTGGGGAGGGCGGGAGACTGAAACGCCCCGCTTGACTGAAACCGAAAATTGTGTAACCCGTCTTTTTTGATCGTATTCAGTGACGGGCGAATGTGAAAGACGAGAATGAAATTGTGATTTTCTCTGGGGATATTGATTTCCAGACAATAACCAGGAGGAAACGGGAAAGAACGCATGAAAGGCAAAATTCCATACCCTCCACCTGTCAACCCTTTATAAACAATTCCACAGCACACAGTTGTTAACAGTTAAAAGAAGTCAACAAAATATAGAATGAACGTCGGTATAAGAAGCACAGCATGTGAGAATGAACTATGTGGGACCAACACGTCAAGCTCATAAGGAAGTGTAGTGGTAACAGAAAAAACATGAAAGTCATGGCTGGGTAGGAGTCTTCTGCAGAGTGGAGGTAAAGCGTACCATACCCAAATAATGATACCCCTAAATTTATAACTCCAATAATGGCAGCATAATTATTGTACATTTTCTTATAGAAAATTTTTCGCTGACTCACAGGTGGTGCGCGATTTTTTGGTACAAACTGTACTAACTTGAAGGTACTGAGCATTTCTAACTCAAATTTCTCAACACAAAATTCTTCTGCGATCGAAATTTGTTTGGTTTTCGAGGTTTTCAAAGGCTTTCTGACAAATACCATCTTCATAATAATTTCCTTTAATTGAAAAATTTTGAGGTACAAAGGAATTGAACCCGTGCTCGCTGAATTTGTAGTCTAGTCCATTCACGAAAAATTTAATATGGAGCCTCAAGTCCTGGGAGTGTTTTCTTATTTATTTTGGGAGGCTGGAATTTCCCAATAGTTAACTAGTGTACCCCAGCAAGCTGCGCGAATTGTACTACAGCCTGTCCCAGTGAAAGTTATACAGACTTATTTTTAAACACTTAACAATCTGACGTTGGCAGTACGAAGTATAGAACTCGTTTTACTGTCTACGTATTTAAAGAATGTTATTATTTTCATCTGTGATCGTAATATTATTTTTGAAATTAGAGGGTTGCAGGACGTTTCGTCCATGTGTGCATTGACATCTAAGCAGTCCAGTCAAATTTGTATATTAAATTCGTTATTCCATAAACGGTACATAACACAATTAATTTATAGATAGACTTTTCTTATCTAGGTATATATGATTTGAATTTCAGAACGGTAAGGAATATAATTTAAATTGGTTTTCCCATTATGAAAAATGAAATTGCATTCGTATTGTCGTAAAAAATTAATTATAATTACCTAAATATGTGCCATACTTTTACCAACTTGGAAGAGCAGAATAATTCGGAATTGACAGCGAATCTATTTATTAGTGCATAAAGTAGTCAAGTTTACGCACGAGTTGCAAACAAACATTTTTCTACATCCGTAAATTATAAATGAACAAACTTTGGAAATTAATTGTTATCAGATCGCATACTTTATGAACGCAGATTAATAAAATAAGTTGCACTTTTTTCACGGACGTAGAAAAAAATTTAATTGATAAATTTTTGCGCGCAAATGATGTTGAATATTTACTGATTTGATTGGACTGCTGCTGGTATATTTGTATTTACTGTGTTCACGTGATCCCAACGTGATTTGCATAGTATGTTAAAAACATTATCTACCTATCTGTTTGTGAAAGTTGGTATTATAAGAACCAAGTTAAATTCGCTTGTATCAGATGTTAAGACACCTACCTATGCAACTGAGTAATATGTTTAGTACCTGTATAAGGAATATTTATTGACTATTTTGTAGAAAAATAATTTGTACAGTGTTATACTTCTTTGTATAAATAATTAGGATTGTATACTAATTTTAAGAATATGTAAGCTTTGTACAGACTGTATATATTATATAAAGTTATTGTAAATTAAATTCTTTTATCCTATTGTGCTGTTTTCTTTTTAACTAATTATTCTTCGCCCACACACGCCAAGAAATACGTGTTTTCATTTTAACTCTTATAGGTAACACATTGTTATTTATATTTCAGTACACATCGTATAAAATAAGGAAAACGCATCTTCACAGACTTCAGGGCCGTAGCCAAGATCAAAAACTAGGGGGATATACTAATAATTCTTAGAAATAAAAGTCCCTTATAATGTTAACAGAAATGTATTGGTTATAATAAAGTACATAAGTACTTTCAATACCACAAAACAAGAAAAAGACGCCATGAAAATCTGGATTTATGAATGTGTTATCTTTGTTTCTGTTGCTCCTTTTAGGCCAGGCATAATAGGACAAAAACAGTTCGAAATCGGAACTAATTAACCTAAAGCTGATTTTTTGGGAAAACGTTGTTTGATATGTGTAAAACGTGTTGTAAAAAAATCCGAGTGTCGGAAGACCTTGAAAATCGGTTGACAATTTGCGCTCTGAAAATGTCGCGCAATGTATCTGAGGTTGTTCAATTCGCTCAGTGCTACTGACAATTTTGTGTGTTAATAGCGTACCTTTGAAAAGGAATTAAAAGAATGTTTCCAATTTAATAATAATAATAATAATAAATGACCTTTATTGTTTCTCAGATACAATACAATATAACTTTTCCAACGACTCTATTTCAGGGCGAATAGTTAAGAAAACTTGATAAATAAATCCTATATAGCTCTTAAAAGTTTATAAGTCCAATACATGAAATTATTGGCAAAATGAATTTAAAATATGTGAAAGATGGAGGAAATCTGCTGCATATATGTAGTTGTATTGCGAACGCCTACCAGTTTTCTAAAATATGCTCTCGGTACGAAACATATGTAAAATCTCATTACTGACAAATTGTTATTGTCGTGTTCCATGACTATCAACGAAAAACTACAAAGTAGCAGGAAAAAATACGACGAGGCTTTGGTAGAGCAGCTGTTGTTAATCTATTGACTATGACTACTGCAACTATCTAGAGCAATCTGAATTTTCTTGAATAAAGATATATTTATCCGCAAAATTAATCAGCCATTTCAAGGACGTTGATATTGCTGCAATTCAAGCACAGGTACGGTAATAGCGAAAACTGCAATTAATATTACCGGGCCTAAGAATACAATAATTGTAGTGAGCGATGGTACTGATCTTCAAGTATGGATGTTTGATTCTTTCGCAAACGAAAAATGGGAAATGATCATCGATTCACCGGTATTGTGAAACCTCAACTTTGCAATGGAAATGTCGAATCGGTACTTGCATTTTATGCTCTGCCTGGATGCGATACCACGTCCGCCTTTAACAAGAACGGAAAATTTGCTTGGTATGCAAGCTTCAAGAGAAACAATTTTTTGAAGAAGAAGCAAGTATATTCTATAAACAGAGTGTGGAAATAACTGGCCTCTGCAGTCGACCATAAATTGAAAGTATATGGTGGAATTAAAAAAAAATAACGACATGAGGTAAGTGTTTGTGCTGGATAGTAAAGCTATAAAGTTGATGTGTTGAAATTTATGGGTACGAGCACCCGATTTGTCCCTAATGCCACTCTTTTGCAACTGCAAGGAAGGCTGTGGAAGTGCGCGTTCCTGCCAGGGGTCGTGCACGGCTCAATCCAATCATCCAATGTGGTCAGTGCAATGAGGTGACGTCTTGCACAAGCAAGGATGCTAATTGCATTTGAGAAGATGAAGATTTAATATTATCGCTACATACAGTGTCATCATAAGGTTCTCAGTCCGAAGACTGGTTGGACGCGTACCTCCATTCTTTTCTATCCTGAGCTAACCTACGCATTTCCCTAAAAGTAGAACATCCTACATCCCTAACTATTTGAGAGCAGTAGTCTAATCTAGGCCTACCTCTTTTTATTCCTATCTCTGACTCTAGTATGTCGCGAACTATTCCTTCGTGTCTTAGAAGGTGTCCTACCATCCTATCTCTCCTACTCTTTATTTTTTTCCATACCTTCCGCCTTTCCCCAACTCTTTCTAATACTTCCCTATTGCTAACCTTATCTATCCACGGTATCTTCATCATGCGTCTGTAACACCACAGTTCAAACGCTTCTACTCTTTTTCTATCCGCTTCTCCTATTGTCCAAGTTTCGCACCCGTATAATGCCGTACTCCATACATACGACTTTAAGAGTCTCTTCCTAGTCTCTATATTAACCGTTCTCGAACATAACAGTTGTTTCTTTTTGTTAAACGCAACTCGTCCCTGCGCGATTCTTTGTTTTATATCTTTAGTGCTCCTACCGTCTTGGGTTATTTTACTTCCTAAGTAGCAGAAATCCGCGACCTCCTCTATCTTCTCATTTCCTATTTGTATTTCAATTTTAGTTCTATTTTCACTCCATCTACATACCAAAATTTTAGTTTTCTTTTTATTGATTTTCATGCCGTAGCCCTGTGTCAAAACTGCTTCCATTTCATTCAAAGCCGCTCCTAATTCTTCTTTGCTATATGCTAACACTGCTATATCATCCGCAAATCTGAGCATGTTAATAGTTTGGCCCTGTACATTGATCCCTGAGGCTGTTCTTTCCTTAACAATATTAATCGCATCTTCGATATATAGGTTGAAAACTAGAGGTGACAATGCACATCCCTGTCTCACTCCCTTCCGGATATCTACTTCCCTTCGTTCCTGCTCACATTCTATAACTGCTCTTTGTAGAGATTATGTATTATTCTTCTGTCCCTGTATTTCATCCCTACCTTTCTCAGCACTTCGAACATCTTCCCCCATTTTACGTTGTCGAAGGCTTTTTCTAAATCTACAAATCCTATATATACGCTCTTTCTCTTTTCTATCGTTTTTTCTATAATTACTCGTAAAGCTAGGATGGCCTCGCGCGTTCCTCTATTTCGTCTAAATCCGAACTGATCTTCTCCTAATATTTCTTCCGCCTTTTTCTCCATCCTTCTTTGCACAATTCTAGTTAAAATTTTTGACGCATGGGAAGTTAAACTGATAGTTCTAAAATTTTCGCATCTATCCGCGCCTTTTCTTTTTGGCAAAGCTACCATGATGTTCAGTTTGTAATCCTCTGGAATCTCGCCTGTCAGGTATATGCGACTAACTAATTTAAATAAACGATCTATTACCTCTTGACCTGCGCACTTTAAGATTTCTGTCTGCAAGCCATCTATACCTGGTGCTTTATTAGTCCTTAAACTTTTTAGTGCTAGCTCAAACTCTTCTCTCATTATAGGACTCCCTAGGTTATCCCCTTCTACACTGCTTTCACTTTCTAATATATCTTGCACTTCCTGTCCCGCATATAAGTTTCCTAAATATTCTTTCCACCTATCTGCCTTCTCCCCGCTTTCGATTAGGATATCTCCTGCCTCATTCCTAATGCTTTTGGTACTAGATCCAATTTCTCTAAAATTTCTCCTAATTATTTTATGTGCTTCATCAGTCTTTCCTATTTCGAACTTATTTTCCACTTCTTTGCACTTATCATCGATCCATTGCTCTTTCGCTTTCCTACATTTCCGAATAATTTCCCACTTGATCGCCTTATATCTTTGTTTCCCTATTTCATCTAACCTATTTTTATATTTGCGCCTTTCCTCTATTAGACTCACAATATGTTTTGTTATCCAGGGTTTCCTACTTTCATTCTGTTTATGACCCAAAATATCCCTAGCTGAGGAAACTAAACTATTTTTAATGCAATTCCATTCTTCCTCTATGTCCCTAACAATATTTTCGCCCGCGCCCTTTAGTACTTCGTTTGTCTTTTTCTCGAACTTATCGCGCGTATCATCATCTTTTAGTTTCTCTGGGTCAAGATACCTTCTTCCGCTTCGTTTTTTCAAAATCTTAAATTTAAGATTGGCCTTCATAACGACTATATTGTGATCACTATCTATATCTGCTCCTGGATAACTTCTACAACCCCTAACTTGATTTCTAAATCTTTGCCTAACAAGAATGTAATCTATTTGATATCTCCCTAGGTCTCCTGGCATCTTCCACGTGTAGCGTCTCCTAACATGATGGTGAAATAGAGTGTTCGCGACCGTTAAGTTATGTTTATCGCAGAACTCTATCAGTCTCACTCCCCTATCGTTCCTATTGCCTAATCCAAAGGGACCAACTATTCCGCCCTCTCGCCCTGTGCCTACGACTGCATTGAAATCTCCTATAATTATTAAATTTTCGTGTCCTCTCACAAAATCTAGCACATGTTCAATATCACTATAAACTGCCTCTACGACCTCATCACTGTAGTTAGAAGTGGGCATATATACCTGTATTATTACTGTTTTTACAGGTTTCGAATCTAACCTAACCATAACTACCCTGTCACTTTGCTGTAAGAAATTTTCTACACTCTGCCCTACTTTTTTCCGCATAACAATTCCTACTCCCGAATTTCCTCCTACAGATCCTGTGTGTATTACTCTAAAATCTCCGCTCCAGAAGTCTCCGGCTTCTGGCCATCGCACTTCACTAATACCTACTAAGTCTAATGCTAACCTATCCATCTCAATTTTCAAATTCTCTAACTTTCCTACTTGTTTCATGCTTCTAACATTCCACGCTCATCCGACTCGTGAGATGTTACACTTATCATTTCTGATGACTCCCCCCGAAGCAGTCCCCGCCCGGAGATCCGAATGTAGGACTATTTTACCTCCGGAATATTTTACTCCAGAAAGTGCCATCATCATAAATTCGAAGTACGCTGTACCAGGGATATAATAATGTGGTGGTTTCCCGTTGCCTTCCACATCGCAGTAGTGTGTATCACAGTGCCATACCGACCCTCACGATCTCTGCCACTATGATTACTGAAAGAGCTGCTGCCCCCTTTCAGGGACTTGATTTAGTCTGGCTTCTCAAATAAAAACCCCTCCAATATGGTTAAACCTATGGTTCGGCTCTTTATATCATTGAAGCGCGCAAGCCATCCCACCCGTCCCAGTATTACTAGAACTGCGTCAAGGTACAAGTCCTTTGGGTAGATAAAACAGTGTCATCGAAATTTAAAGAACAAGGCTTCGGAAATCGATAGCACTCGAAAAAATAATGGGGGTTTTCTTAATAAACTTATACACAATTTCATTTTTCAATTTAGATCCTCAATTTTCTAAATGATATCATTTCAATATTTGGGACACGCGTACCATTTACCCCACCCGCACTTTTTCATACCACGCCATTGACTATAGATTGGAACCTTTGATTCCTTACAAAGCTTTTATCACTTTTTTAAATTTTGCTTGATTTAAAAGATAGTGGCCAGAATTCAATCTCATGACATCCTCCAAATTATTTAAATAATTAGGTACTTTTCCATATTATTTAACAAAGTGACAAATCACAAGAACTTGCTGGTGGGGATTGTGGTGTAACAATGTTATCAAAACTGCTGTTTTAGTGATAACGAATTGTAAAATAATAATAATAATTAGATAAATGCCCTGTATCCCAGAAATTGCGCATTTTTCAAAACATGTTTATTAAGAATATTCCTACGATTTTCTTGAGTTCTATCAATTTCTGAGGTTTTGCTCATTAACATTTCACCACCCTGTATACCAAAATAAACAAAGCATGTACCAAAATAAAGTTATTAAAATGAAACCTAAAATTTCCTTAATAAGAAACACTTTCAGCAATGTTCAAGGTCTTCCGACACTAGGATTTTTGGGGATTTTTCACAGAAGGTATTACATACCACTAACTACATTTCCTGAGAAAATTAGCTTTAGGTTAATTAGTTCCGATTCAAACCCTAATTTGCCTGGCCTATTTGTCAGCTTTGATTAATTGAAATCCAGCAATACCATCCCTAGAACTCCCTTTCCCAATACTCTGATACGCATTACGCTACCTCTATGATAAGTTAGATGTTAGACTAACTAATACCACAAACTTACCTCCAAAAACGTCACGAAAATCATGAAACAAAAATCGACGCACCACCATTAACTACAATGCCCACCTGATTCCTAGCACTGCGCGTTGACGAATAAGAACGAGAGTGACTGTTTACGGCAATCGCCGCTAGAGTGAAGCTCTCTGCAGTCGAAATACTAGCCGTTTCCACATTACCCTCATGTTTCCACATTTGCACCCCCTCCTCTTCCATCTTCACCGAGCTAATAGGTCCAACAATAGCGAAGTTGACGATGATGCGCACTTAGTTTTGGACATCCTGTATAGTTTTACATCGGTAATTATACCTAAAAAGCTGTTTTATCGTCCTTTTTCATAAAATTTTTCGGCTGCATCATCGGCCGCGGCTAAATAAACTGTCAGAAAGGGTCTACTAGACCAATTAGAGAATCGAGTGCGCTTTTTAACGACTCATAGTAATGACATGGTCCGAGCCGCACCGGATGCGTTCGCTGCCTCCCAGGACGAAGAAATCGCCGCTGTCACGGCTATTTGCCACCCGCAGATTGCGGATTGGGTCCTATGCTATTTCACATCTTTAATAAGGATACCGCCCTGTTTTCAAACAGCCGGCTACATATTCGCACAATTTTCAGCGATAACTAGATTCCTGACGGCGCAGTGACGGCTTCAAACGTATGGGACCACCGCTGAAAGCACTAACAAGGACACAATAGGTCGCTTAAAACGCTACTCTTGTTGTGATCCTAATCTTCTGATCATTCAAAATGCGGTGTCTCAAATTGAGACATACATTCAAAACTGTATCAGTGGCGTCACAAACTGTCAACGGAACATCATAGTAGCTTTGCCAAAAAGGAAAGGCGCGGATATGTGTGAAAATTTTAGAACGATCAGTTAACTTCTCACGCGTCATAAATTTTAACTTGAATTGTGCAAAGAAGGGTGGAGAAAAGGGTGGAAGAAATATTAGGAGATCAGTTCGGATTTAGAAGAAATGGGGGAAAAACCGGACAGTTGGTTTTTTACATTTATTCTTCAATATCATCAACATTACACATTTATCTAAGAATGTATTAATTGTGAATTATTTACTAAACATTGTTTAATAAAAAAATCGTAATTTCACAAAGTTAGATGATTTCAAAATCACTATTTTTAAAAGTTTTTAAAACTGTGCGTTTTTCTTTCTTTTCATTTTTGCTGAGGGAGGCCCTCCATATAGTTCTTTGGCGATCTTGGCAATTGTCTTTATTGTTTCTGGCATTGCTGTGATTTTCTATGTATCATTGGTGTATCTCAAGTTGTTTCCAAGTTTTTTATTTTGGAAATGAGACCTGATGAAGTTGCTCAAGTAGTGGCCCTTCGTGATGATGGCCGAAGTGTGCGTTATATTGCCTTAGCACTAAATTTGCCAAAAAGTACAGTTAGTGCTAGTGCTATCAGACGCTTTGATGAAACGAATTCGTTCAATAGAAGACCTGGATCTGGGAGAAAACAATGTACAACAGAAAGAGAAGATCGTCGCATACGTGTAATTGTCCTAAGGAATCGACGACAATCGTCCAGCATTGTAGCCCAAATGTTAGGAAATATTCGAGAAGCCCCTGTTTTATCAAGAACAGTTAGAAGAAGGCTAAATGAACAAAATTTAGCTTCTCGCAGACCAGCTACAGGTCCACAACTCCTGGCGCATCATAGGCAATTAAGGTTAGTTTTTGCAAGGGAACACCTTGATTGGACTGAGGAGCAGTGGGGAAAAGTGTTATTCTCTGATGAGTCAAAACTTAACTTACGATCACCAAACAGACGTGAGTGGATATGGAGAAGACCTGGTGTTGCTTCACTGAGAGAATACCATTTGGAGGCGGCGGTATTATGGTATGGGGAGGCATATCTATAGAGGCTAGTACAGAATTGGTACTCGTGGAAAGAGGAGCAATCGGTACATTACCGAGTGCTTAGCAGACCACGTTGTACCATAAGCGGATTTTATTGGTGGAGATTTTGTTTTTATGGAAGACAACGCGCGCCCACACATTGCCAATATTGTTACGGACTATCTAAATGAAGTTGGTATCACTCGATTGGACTGGCCAGCAAAAAGCCCAGACCTTAATCCAATAGAACATATGTGGGATTACCTGAAAAGGCGAATTAGAAATCGCCAACATGTCCCAGAAGCAATTGAAGAGCTAAGACAAGCAATTCTGGACGAATGGGAACAAATTGACCAAAATGTTATTGTTAACCTCATAAGGAGCATGCCACGGAGGTTGCAGGCTGTAATTGAAGCCCGAGGAGGCAACACTAGTTAAGACATAATAGTCGCTGGAATTAATACACAGGGCCAAACTATTGATATGCTCAGATTCGCGGATGATATAGCAGTATTAACATCGAGCAAAGAAGAATTCGGAAGGGCTCTGAAAGAAATGGATCAATAAAAAGAATAAAAAGAAAACCAAAATTTTGGTATGTAGGGGGGCGTAAAAATAGGACTAAATCTAAAATACAAATTGGAAACGAGAAAATAGAGGAAGTCTTGGATTTCTGATATTTAGGAAGTCAAATAACTCGAACTAACTTGAAATGTGGTGATGAAGATACCTTGGATATAGATAAGGTTATTAGCAACAGAGAGATATTAGAAAAAAGAAAAGCGAAATTTATGGAAGACAGAAAGGAATAGGAGAGATAGGATGGGAGGACATCTTCTGAGGCACGAAGGCTTAGTTCGCGACATACTAGAGTCAGAGATAGGAAGAAAAAGAGGTAGGGGTAGGCCCAGATTAGACTACTGCTTTCAAATAGAGATGTAGGATGTTCAACTTTTGGGGAAATGCGTAGGTTAGCTCAGGATAGAAAAGGATGGAGGTGCGCGTTCAACCAGTCTTCCCCACATTAGTCGTTCCTTATAAAATCCTGTCAAAGAGTGAAACTCGTGTACAATTACAAGCATGCATAAATTGCAGGCATTATTTTAACATATTTTGCTGTACAGTATCCACTCCAGAGCCCACTTAAATTTTATGCATCCAGTTCGTTTACCATGTCCCATTGTTTGGACAAAAACTTGAAGTTATGCAGTTTGAAAAATCACTGTAATTAAAATTTCAAAGATCTACCGAATAAGGTAAAGCATTTAAGCGGTAAGAATTTGACGACGTCACAGCTAAAACGAGACATAGATTAAACTAACGGTAAAATAAAAATTATAACAGGTAAATCTAGAATCGCGCTTAAACAGCTAATGCCAGCAATGGGTAGCAGATAATTTGCGATTATGCTTGAATCAGTTCCGCACTCACTATATAGATGTACCAAAATTCGAGCACCACCTTGAAGAAACGTTTTCTTCATTCATTCATTCTTCAGTATGTTTGACGTTTAACCTTATGTTGACACGTTCACGCATTGAAATTGAATAAAGTGATTAGGTTGCTATAGTTTTGTTGAAGAGGGTTTCTATACCGAAGCCACGCGCGTCATGCACCGTTGATGGAAAAGAATAAAGCCTGAACGTAATAAATTCAGCCCAATAAAAGTCCCATTATAGACCCAAAAAAGAGGTGTAAAATTTCAATTGTTCTGCTTGTCACCGAGTATAAATTTATATCACCAATCCAAAATGTAGGAGTTGCTGAGCGCGACGGACAGTGACGGACTAGGAAATTTATATATAAATTACAGAAAAATTGTCATTAATTTTTATAATAATCAACATTCATTTTATTCAAGGATTTACGTATTGATTTACTGAAAGCAACAGCTTAATTCTTCGTGTTTTCGCAAAGCGCAAATTATTATTAATAATTTCCGACGTCCCATAAATAAACAATTGAAGTTCACGCGAAGCATGGAATATGCCACTCGCATATTCTGCAACAGGTGTGCAGAGCTGACGTAACCATCATATTTCAATTTTTCTCCATAAAAACGTTAATTATTATTAAGTATTTCCTAAGTGTAAAAGCATAAGCGAAAATGTTATTTTTCAGACCAGGTGTTAACTGAAAAAAAAATCCCGTGGTCAAAAAGGTCAAGTTTAAACACATGTCACCAATAACTTTGAGAAATTATGTGTATGATCACTTCAAATGTTCGGATAATAAGTTATGTATGACGAAGTGATGAGTAGCAAGTTTTCCTGACTACATGGCCTCACAATTTTTAAGCTAGACCGGTTGACGCTCAGAAAAGTCGCTGTTCGGTCTAAGGAGACACAAAAATAGATACCTACTATTCAGTGGTACCAAAACATGTTTTTATAGTTTATTACACTAGAAGGTATATATAGGGCGATTTAAGGAAATACAATCAAGTCGCAATCAAGTCAAAACTTTCAACGGCAAATGTAAGCAACCAGACGTTCACGAAATGCGACAACATCTTCTTTTCTCATCTTATACATAAACACAATAGAAATATACGTTTATATTTTGACAACGAAATTTTATTCAAAATGGCCGACGTCATTTCTCCTTCCTTTTTACATAAAAAATGGCCGCTATTCTCATAAATAAAGAGTATTATTAAAACATGGAGAAAATAATAGTGATAAAGGTCACTAGAAGGACCCTTTAAAACTGCACATGAAAGTTATAACAAAACCCTTAAGACTTCGTTTAGCAATTAAAAAACCATACTCTATTTAAGGCAGTCTTAAGATCAATAAACCTTATAATGGTCGTAGTGTCTACTAATAATAAAGAATTCGCTGTATAGTTTCTCCACTTGATATGGCAAGTTTGAGAGTCACTGCTTTAACTTATACACTTGAATTGACAGGTTGCAGATAACACTAGTAGAGAGTTGTCATTATAGAGGTCTTTTAATATCGCCGGGACCCTTAATTACAAAAAAAAAATACTATAAAATCATAAACCAGTCCCCTAATAAAAAAGTCCAAATTATATTTTATGTACCTGAAAACTATTCTCTAAGTGAGGGCATCAATCATTATTAAATCGTCGGAAAATAAGATGTCAGGGATTTATTTCAAAGTGAATATACTTGTTATGGGTATATTAGGCCGTATAAAATAGGTATAATTTTATTTTAAGTAAAATTTTCTGTTCATCAATTACTTTCCGTTACAATTCGGGACATGGGACTTCGGAATAAGTATTACTAAGAGTAACAATATTAATTTGTCAAAGTAACATTCCGAGCATATTTCTGAATTTTCCCCAGAGACGATAATGCTAGTGCTCAATATTTTATAATGGTAAAGTAGTGTCCTGTCCAGCAGATAAATTGTTTAAAGCCGCAGTGTCAGAAATGATGAGGGATACACACTGGTACCACCTGAGGTGACCATCTCTTTGTTTCTATTCCGACTTGTAGTCGTTTTTAATTCAATTTTCGGCGGGTTTTTAAGCGTATGCAGCATTAAAGTCTCCGAACCCGTGGGAAATTGAATTCTGGGATGATTTATATTAGACGAACAACGTACGGTATATTACCTACTGAAATATCTTTTAGAATAAACGTTCAAGCGTACTTTCATTTATTATATTTTACTTGCGCCATTGGTAATGCAAGGCATTTTATTGGATCTGTATAGTATGCTAATGCGCAACCCCACCCCTCGCCAACTTAAATCTGTTTGACTGTTGTAAATGTTAAAAAATAACGATAAATCACTACAGAGTAGAATTTCCGTTGCCGTTTTCTCTTTTTTTGAAACAGTTTCATATAGTCTGATGTACTTTTCAGTGCCTAACCTCACTTTTACTGGATGTAGGATCCTACATCCTACATCCGTGGTGCGGTGGCAGCCATTTTGGAAGAGCTTTGAAAGCAAATCAATTTAACTTGACATCGGGATACAGCGAAAGTTAGAAGAGCTGATTGATTTGTAGAATGGCTATTAGAGGTGGACCGGGCCCGGGGGCCGGTGGCCGCCCACGGCGGTGAAGCTGGCAAAGCGGCCGCCGATCATGGCCACCCCGAAGTCCGATAACCAGCGAGGAATGCACGCTCCCCTCACTTATCATTCAGAACAAAGAGCCAGCCGCCCAACACACTCATCACAGTACACCTCATTAACAAACACAGGAAAAACAAACTCCTCGAGTCATCGCGGCACACCTGGGTGGCTCTCTCTGGTCCTCGCGCGCCCCCGCACCCCAATCCCTCTAATGCAACACAAATAAAGCAGCTCAATTTAAATATGATTCGAGCTGGAATGCGGGCCGCTTCAGACCCGGTGTCTGTGGTCCTCGCGCAGAATTCCCACAGCAGTTAACAAATTATATTGACGTGATCCGCCGATTTCGGAGCGGAGGTCATTCCTATTCAGACCGTCCCTCCGGCAACACACAGAGGGCGAATTCGCCAGGTTCATACATTGCCCATCGGTGCCAATTAATAATATATTCTCATAGTTAAGCTTTTGAAACAGTGGCAGAATTGCCCCCTTTTGAGCTTCCACCAGAGAAGGCAACTTTTCAGTTTGAATAACTGAAAAAGATTTTAAGATATTTAAATAATAATTAAGCATGATTATTATTAAATTAAATTA
The DNA here is from genome assembly GCA_963966045.1 of Xestobium rufovillosum. Taxonomy (NCBI): domain Eukaryota; kingdom Metazoa; phylum Arthropoda; class Insecta; order Coleoptera; family Ptinidae; genus Xestobium; species Xestobium rufovillosum. Next base: position 48,036,089 of record OZ014492.1, on the reverse strand, counting down.
AATTATTATTAAATTATTTACCACCACGAACATCACTTTGGACAAATAATTTCCCTAGAATACCTTGGCCAAATAATTTCTATGTTCTTATTTTTTTGTAACCAAGGAACGCAACGCTTAAAACTTCAAAAGAAATCGGCAGAAATTGAAAGACAAGTTACTCACAGATGAGTAATATTTCGGTATGCACAAAAGCGAGGAGTAAGCTGCAACCAAAATTATGTGGTCTCTACGTATGGCCCGCGCTGATAAAAATCTTTGAGCAAGTGAATTCTCTGAAGCATTTGGTTTCTAATCAAGTGTAAATAGCTAACCTATTTTTTTCTGAACTGGGATGGGAAGGACTTTGATCAACCCTCGCACAGTCTTCATTATCGTCCAAGAAAAATGGAACAATCTGTACAATTGACACAGAGGTAAATATCAGAAAATCTATTCTATCACCCTCTATTTGTGTATTAATTATGTTTAAAAAAGTTGTGTAGGTATTAAATTTCGATAACTGGAGAAGTATTAAGAAAGGAGAGTCCCACCGCGCCGCGTATGCACACATTATCTGTTTATCATCACCAGTTATTGGTGAGCAAACAACGGCAGCCGTGAGAGCGTTTCGCCCTTCTGTTTCGGTTAGCACCCTCGGTGGAGGGGTCCACGAAATGAGCGATAGCCCGCAGTAACAGATAAATACCGTGGGCCAACAAAAGAAGACACAATATCCCGAGATATCTTTGTTCTAAGAGATCGCTGATGGCAAGTCTTAAGGAATGTTAATTGCAGCCTGGCCGTCCGGTCTGGCAGTGTTGCAGGTCTTATGGACGGGTACCCCGGCAGTTGCACTGGGACACGCTGTTGCGTTCCCACAAGTTACACATAACGACTGTAATTTATCTAATTTAAAAGGTGCTTCGCACTTTATATGTGTACTTGAGTGCCATTGAAAGATTTTTAGTTGAACGTCAGATTTAATTCGAATAAAACAAATAATGCTTTCTGGCACACAAAATATTTTTATGTCAGATGAAGTCTCCCGAATAATATTAATCTACCAATACGGCTTACATTAGTCTCCATCATGACGCCAATTTTTTTTGTTAAAAGTTAAGATAGTGAAGTTTTAATTTTCGTTATGGGTTAATAACAAGATCAACTATTTTTTGGTTATTTCCCGAGGCACGAATAATCCAGAATTTCAAATCTGTATCTCGAAAACTGCAAGCAGCTCCTTTTGAACATTTCAGAGGAATGAAAGTAGATCGGGTGGATGCGCCCGTATATTTTCTATCAGCCAACACCCAATTTGCGACTTTAAGTCAATTTGTAGAAATTTTAAAGGGGAAAAACTGAAAGTTGCATTTTTTATCATCTCGCACCCTAGGACGGGGAAGAAAAAATGCTCCCCTCTTACTTTCTTTTACTAACTTTCAAGTTTTTTTGACTGATACTGTCATTCTAAACCTAATTCTTACCATGAAACGTGTGGTACCTCAAACAAGAATGGAAGACGGCCTTAAGAAAATGGGCAGCCTCGTGAAACACGTATACTTTGCTAGTTACAACCCTTGTGCAACTTTTTTTGTGGGAAAACAACCATGCTGTAGATTTTGAAGTATAATCTTTTTGCAAACAATCCAACACCAAGAACAGATTTATGTGAAAATTAAACTAATACTTATATTTTTATTAGTAATTTCTACATACAGGTCCAAGAATAGGATATGCAGATAATTTAGTCATCACAGTCAAGGGAAGATTTAGCAGTACGATTAGGGAACGTATGCAAATGGCCCTGAGTATTGTAGCAGCTTGGACTGAAAAGGAAGGCTTGACCATTAGTCCAGAAAAAACTACAATAGTTCCATTTACGCGAAAGAGAAACATAGAAGCTCTTGGACCTCTATGTCTCCGTGGTAGGAAGATCTCATTGTCAAGGGAGGTCAAGTGTCTTGGGGTTATACTGGACTCAACACTTACCTGGAACCAACAAATCGATAGAATAGTCAGAAAGTCGGAAACTACTCTTGCAGTAGTTAGGCGAACATATAACAAAAAATGGGGTCTAAGGCCAGGAATGGTGCACTGGCTGTACACCAGAGTGGCCAGACCAGGAATAATGTATGCAGCTTTGGCATGGTGGCCCAAAGTCAAACAGGTAATTACTAGGCTAAGGCTAAGCAAAATTCAGAGGCTTGCCTGCCTAGGGATAACAGGGGCGATACGGACTTCGCCAACTGCAGCCATAGAGACTCTTTTGGACCTTCCCCCTCACCACTTCGAGATGCAGGGGGCGGCGAGACTGGCACTATACAGACTGCAAAACTCTTTTTTCCGTGTCCGTCTTTGTACAGAGCACACTGGCATTATTGAGGACATAAAAGATCCCATGAGGACGGATTACATGGTCCCCAAGAACACCACACAGCCACTCTTTCAGGTCACAATCGATCGATGATCCGAGAGTGGAGAACCAAATTCTGAACAGCATACCTTCCGGCAGTCTAATCTGGTACACCGACGGTTCTAAGACCGTCACAGGTGCTGGGTCAGGACTGTTTGGAGATAAACCAAGAGGAAACTCAACTCCTCTCTGGGCAAATATGCCTCTGTCTCTCAAACAGAGGTCTACGCGATATTAATATGTGCGCGGGAAAACATTAAGAGGGTCTACAAAAATCAGACAGCCAGGCAGCTTTGAAGGTTCTTATGAGCCCAAAGACTGGTGTGGGACCTTACAGGAAAAGATGCTCAGAACTACTTTGCCTTAGTAGGATCCAAATTAAAATCGTAACAGGCTTTCTAACGGGACACACGACCGTTAAAGAACACCTGTGGAAGATTGGCAAATATTACGGAGACCTTAACTGCCGGTTGTGTAATAAGGAACGGGGGACAGCTATGCACATCTTGTGCAGATGTGAAGCTCTAGACCAGAAGAGGCAGCGAATTTTCGGGCGATGTCCGATGGAACCGGAAGAATTTTCCACGCATTCAATGTTTGACTTGTACCGTTTGGTCCAAGGCACCAAGATCATGGAATGGGTGTGACTTAGAATTAGGCTGAGCACAATAAGCCCATTTTGTGGCTGCAGTGCATTTGAGCCTTCGGGCAGGCAGGCCCTAAGGGGAGAAAAAGAAAGAATGCGTAATCGGTCCACATATTTGGTTCTAATCAACATGAAATTATATATGTATGTGGAGGACCCCACGAAGCTATATTATCTGTAGATGTGATAGCCAGTTTATTAAGCACATGATTGTTGCAGATATCGGCAGGTCTGAGACTGATAATTTAGGCAGAAATAAAGATTTAACCTTAAGAATTGAGTTTTTTTTTCAGTAATTTTGTTCCATTTTTAGGGATTTTCACCCAAAACTCAGAATGGTCCAATGTTCTCTTTTTCGACGAATCTCTGTTCGGATTTCAACCTGATAGCAGAAGAACGAGCGTGTGGTGAAGAAGCGGAGCCTTGGAGAAGACCAGGAACTTCCAGGAAGTTCACAATTACCGAAGAGGGTCTGTGATGGTAAGGGCTGGAATCGATTTGTACCATAGAACGGATCTCATTTGTCTGGATGGAGCTATGAACCAGCGGCGTTATATTCGATAGTTCTTATACCTGTTGTGCAACCATATTCATATGCTGCTGGTCCAGATTTGGTTTATATGCAGGACAATGCTCGTCCTCACATTGCACATCAGGTACAGAATTGGTTTGAAGAAGAGAACATTGCCCTTTTGCCATTGCCTCCTCAGTTTCCCGACTTCAACCCCATTGACATACTGCAGATACAACTTCTTCCAGTTATGGCAAACATTTAAGGCCGTTTTGCATTTGAAAATGCACTGAGAGAGCAGTGGGCGCTTTTGCCACAAGATGCAATCGATAGGCTGATTTTAAGTATGCCTAGGCGGTGTCGGGCAGTCATTTGCCGGAAGAGGCAATACATCGTATTAAGTACAAAATTTCAAAAAATTATCATTATCAGAAATACACTTTTATTTTAATACACAATGTATTGTTTTTAAATTAAATGTTTATTTTCATTATTAAACAAATAATGCAAAACCTGTATTATTCCAGACACGTAAATTAGAAATTAAACAAAAACATTTGAACTTTGTGGAAAACTTAGTCTCAACTTTGGCATCTCTTCAAATAAATTTTAGCCATTAATTCGTGTAAATAGTGGTACTTCTGGATAATTTTGAATCGATTTTAACAGATGCACATCACACACGGCAATGTGTACAGAAATATATGTACCTAAGTTAAGTAAGTTGATTGCATGAGATGAGTTGAAGGTGTATCGCAATTGGGAGTGGCGGGGGGAAGACAGCAGCCAGGTGCACAGCCCCGGGGCCCGCATTCCGGACAAAACACGAGCTGTTTGCTCATCCTCGCGGTCCTCCGCGCCTTCTTCTCCCGAAACCCCTTGCGCATCTTGGTCACATCACGCTGCTGCCATCAACTTGATAAAATCAATTACCCATTTCAAGCAGCCGGTTGCCAGTTCACATCAATGAAATTTTGTTAGCGGTGGCGCAACACAATGCGATATTTTCATCGAATACCCGCTCAAGAGGCAGGTAGGGCTATTCAAGAAGTGATGGATTAATTTTAGGAAAGCTTGTGCTAGAGTAAACATCAGAAAGATTGAAAATTGCAAGAAATTTTAAATTAGAATAACATGATGGTACAGTTTTTATCCAGTGGAAGGCTAACTTGACAACTTTTAACTTTTGAACCTCTAGGGAAGCAAAATTTTTGAACAGCAGCGCGCAAAATACTGAAAAATTGTTTGGGTGAGTTTTTAGTCAAGCCAGTATTCAATTCCCTTAGAGTGAGGCAGCAACAACTTGCAAAATTTTTGAATAGTGGTGCAAAGTAAGTCAAAACATCGGTATATGTATTTAATTAGCAAAATAACACTTGCTAGAGGGAGAGCTAAGTGAGCCGATTTCTTTACGAACTTAGCGGAATGAAGAAGGAAACCTACAACCTGTATACTACATCCAACAGGTTCTTTATTAACCTACCCAACAAGTATGTACAATAAAATGTTTTATCGGCGATATTTATTCATATATTCAGTATAATGTTTTTAAAGCATATTTTTCTGCTTTAGTACGACTATTACTATATCGTTTAGTAGCATTAGAAGATTCTATATTACCTTGTTAATTTTTAATGTAAATATTTAAACGTATTTTGAACCCAAGTATGCAATAATGTCACTAAAGGATAAATAGCGTGAATTCTCTAAGGTATACGTAACTTAAATACAACTTTTAACCATTTTTAATACCTAACAAACAATGCCATAATCTTTTAAATTGCTCTGTCGTTATACCTAAGTTTAGAAAGAATGAAAAGGTATGTATGTACATACATCAAAATTATGAATAATTGTCATCGGCATGAAATTCCAAGCAGGATAAAAATATGAATTGAGAAGAGAGAATTCCATTAACCAGGTGTGGAAGAGATGAAAGGAAAAACACCTGTTTCTACTGGCAATATGGATTCTGGAAACTGGTTTTTCGACAGCTTCATTTTCATATAAAAACAATCAAAGTAAGTGTTTGATTGTCAAGGGGTACATTACCTTTATATTCGTTGAAGTCAATTAATTACTTTTAAATTTTACAAATACATACAGGGTGTCCCATAATTAATGCGTCAAACTGTGCCAGCAGATTCTATGTTCAAAAGTAACGCAAAAAGTCTGAATAAACATAGGTTGAAAAATGCTTCCCAAGGGAGCTACCGCCCCTGAAATGTGTGACTCTGAAGATGGTTTTTATGTAATATCTCCGCAACTTATGACGATAACAGAGTGAGGTTTGACGAATTTACTAAACGTTTTATTATAAAAAAGAGGGGTTAATAGCAATCTCAAAATTTTACTTAGGGGTGCATGAAATAGGGGTGCGATGAAGTACAAACTACCCCCAACATTACTGTATGTGTCTTTTTCGCGGTTCTGATGTAGAAATATGAAAATTCAGATTTTTTACAACAGAAATGTGCACTTGTTGAAACTCGAAAGGACGAACCGTTTTCGAGTAAAATTTATTTGTTTTCATGCCCTCTACGACCCCTGACAGTTTGGCGCATTAATTGTAATTAATTAATGCGATTAATAAATTAATCATTGCAATAAAACTTTCGAATCAATGTAGTAAATTCCCCAAATTTCACTCTGTTTAGTCATTAGTCGCGGAGATATTACATAAAAACCATCTTCAGAGTCACAATCGTATTTCAGGAGCGATAGCTCCCTTATGACGCATTTTCCAACCTATGTTTATTCAGACTTTTTTCATTACTTTTTAACATAGAATCTGCTGGCACAATTTGACGCATTAATTATGGGACACCCTGTATATACTTATATAAAATAGCGCTACAGGCCCTACAGGAACAAGGCTTGATCAACTATTTTCCTCCACTTAACCTTTTTATTACACTTTTGGAGCCATTTCTTATATGTTTGCTACTATTTATATCAACGTCTGCACTGGTGGTTATTACCATAAAGGCGTAGATTGTTTCTTGCCTGTTGATACCTATATCCCTCATGATTTTTTCAGTGCCAGGTTAAATAAAACTGTCTCAAACTTCGAAGGTTACACATATAGTATTTACAAATATACACATGAAAGGAATTTCGCTGCGATGGCTTCTTGACCAAAGCGTTCCAGATAGCTAAACTGGGTCAGCAGTGTTTCAGAGGCGTAGAGTTTCCACGCTTCTATTTCGGTATTCGTTTCCATGTTTCCATGTCTCTGCCATCCCCTGCCTCATACTCCAGTCCTAATGGCCCTCCTCCATTCAAGAGTTCTTCAAAATACTCTTTCCATATTTCCACACTTCTTGTTCTGTCGCCTATTAAGTTCTCCTCCTTATCTTTGCAGAACTTCATTTTATTTTGATATCCCTTTTTTGTTTTCCGAATCTCATAATAGAAGTTCCTTATTTCTTTGTTCTTAAAATTTTCCTGGATGTCGAATATTAATTTTTCGTTATACATTCTCTTTTTCCTCCTACATACCCTTTTCGCTTCTTTTCTAGCCATATCAAACCTTTTCTTATTCTCTTCCGTAAGTATCTTCTTTCATCTTGTTAATTCTTGCCAATCTTCTTTCCCCAATCAACTTCGTACACTCTTCATCAAACCATCCCTTTTTCTTCAACGGTTTCGTCTTTATAATGGTTTTTTTAACTGCATCAGTGATTGCCACTTTTACTGGTTTCCATCAGTGTTTATGTTGCCAGATTCTGGCATGTCTTTTAGGTTCTCTCTTAGTTCTTCCTGATACTCCTTTCTCACATTTATTTACCTTTTGTAATTCCTTTACTTCGTAGTTGACCCTATTTACTACTTTAGTTCTGCTAACCCATGAACCTACTTCTCTTATTTCCATCACTACCAAATAGTGGTCCGAACCGGCATCGATCCCTCTGTAGCTCCAAACCAGCACAATCTATCTGTTACCGACACGAATTTAATAATAATAATAATAATAATAATAATAAATGGTCTTTATTGCCACAATCAAAGTACAAAATAAACAAAAAAAAAACTAATTGTGGCTGGGCGAAGTTTAGTCTAAGCGACTATTCTACCACTTAACCCAATTACCTAGACAAAATTATCATTTGAGGCACCCGCATGACCGAAAACCCAAAAAAAAAACGAGGAAAAGCAAAGGACAAATTGCAAAACTCACACAACTGCCCTAAGTTACAAAAACTAATCATAATCAAACAAAATAAAGAAAGAAACAAAAATATATATACTTATATCTATCTGTGTATGGGCATCATGATGTAGGATGTGTAACAAATTCTATATCGCTGCTGACTGACGCTTGAAAAAATATTGCTTAGATTTCAACTTAAATTGCCCTGGCGATAAAATCCTCATGTCAGATGGCAAACTATTAAAAAGCTTCACAGAACTGTAAATAAATGACCTCCGGAATAGTGATGTCCGATGTCGAGGCAAATGCAAAGAACAAACATGTCTCAAATTTACACCATGGAGAGATTTGCGAAATGTCAAGCATTCAGCCAGATAAACAGGCGTACCCGTAATTAACAATTTATTCACGAATACAGCCAAATGATGCTTTCTTCTATTAGACATATTCAACCAGAACAACTGAGCAAACTTAGCAGATATGTAATCAAATTTCCTTAAACCAAAAATGAAGCGACAGCAAGCGTTCTGAAGACACTGAATACGCCTGGAATCCAGCGAATCAAGGCAAGGCCCATAAACAAAATCTCCATAATTGAAGTGCGATAGAACTAAAGACTCGCAGAGATGTTTTTTCAATTTTGTGTTAATAATGTCTTTATTGACATATAGTAATTTCAACGATATAAATGCTTTCTGAATTAACTTATTAATATGAGGTGTAAACCTAAGATTCTCATCAATAATGAAACCCAAATCCTTAGCACAATCAACATGAGGCAATACTCCCGAGTTCAATGAGACTGTAAAATTTTGTTTAAGTGAATCAATTTTATTTCTATTACCAAAGAGGATAACTTGAGATTTATCAGAATTCAACTTTAAATTATGAACCTTGGACAGTTGGTGCAATTTTTTTAAATCAGAATTTATTGTACTTAAATTTCGAGACCATCGTTTTCTCTGATTCGTTGAGTAAGCAGTGGCGGCTTCTCCTTAAGGTCAATTGGTCAATGACCCTCCTAAAATATTCTAATCATAATTTTAATAAAAATATGTTTTGCCCAACAATCTCAAACTTAATAGTCATGCTGCGCTCGCCTGCAAGCCGGACCGTAATTCAAATTGACCCTGCACAGCTCTTATGGCTTATGGAGAAATGCATGTAAAGAAGAACAGTGACAGCAGATAGCGAATTCTTGAGTGAAAGTGAGAGTCACCTTTTACTCTTATATCGCTAATACGGTCGACGACCCGATGAATGTTTTGTGACAGATTTGAGTTAATCACACAGGGTAGTTCTTATGTGAGTAATCTTATCCAGTGATTTTTTGTGTACCTATGTGTAATTTGTTACTATCTCTTTTTTATGTTTTTATTTATTATAAAATTTGTATATACTGTGAATTTTTGCTATCTATCTTGTGCTATTAAATGAAAAAACATGAAGCATTTAAGACTATCATTGTTTTTATTTAATAATTCTACAAGAATTGTTAATGTACCTAAAAAATTAATAAAAATGAGGCAAACCAGTAAAATAATAATACTAAAAATATCAATAAAAATGATCTGGAATAAGAAAAATATTAAAAAGGCGATCATCCTTAAGGCATCCAAAAATGTTCCAGTTTAAAAATGTATACTATGCGGCGCTAACAGTGTTGCTTCTCGATTCTTTTTAGTTAATGTTCAATTCATAAATAAAAAATTAAAAGTTGCATTCCTTTCTGCCCTAAAACAGAAAATATTTACATCCGACGTCAAAAAGGAAGTAAGCAATAGGTGTCTTCCAAGCCGGTCTACCACTGATTGATTAGCCGAAGCAGCTTAGATCGAATTAAATGACTTCGTACGTACTAGGGATGCAACGTTTAAACGTTTAACCGCCCGTGTGGACACTACCCGTTTAAGGGAACGTTTAAACGCAAGGCAGATAAAATATAGATATCATTAAATTTCAGATAAACAAAGCCGTGGCTAGTGCTGGGCGCGCACCGCGTATAAGAGCAAAAGCAATGCGGCCCCTTAAATATTGCAAAACCATGATTAAATAAAAAATTACTTCGCGTACTACCAATAAGTATAACAAAATTATTTTATTTAACCGGTTTCAAGATCTACAAACGATCCCATCATCAGAAATGTTTAAGAAAAATTGTAAACAAATTTGTTTACAATTTTTCTGTAGATCTTGAAACCGGTTAAATAAAATAATTTTGTTATACAAACAAATTTGTTTACAATTTTTCTTAAACATTTCTGATGATGGGATCGTTTGTAGATCTTGAAACCGGTTAAATAAAATAATTTTGTTATACTTATTGGTAGTACGCGAAGTAATTTTTTATTTAATCATGGATTTCTACCAAATAGTGAAAAGTGAAAATATTAACTACATATTGCAAAACCGTCATGTACTTTTCAAATTTATTGTTTGCATCCCTTTGAGGACTTTCGCCGCCATCGCCGCCAACATCATTCAACGGAATATGAGTTATTTTATGATTTATAACCCAACTTTCAAACGAAGTTTGATTTTTTTCTAATTATTGAAGTTTCAAAACAATATTGCAATATTAGTAAGTTTCGCGTAGGGTGCGCGTTTAAACACCGTTTAAAAGTTTAATATATATGCGTTTAAACGTTTACGAAAAATTGCTAAACGTTAAACGTTGCATCCCTAGAACGAACCCAACCGAATTAACCAAGTGTTGGCAACCGTGTTTGAAAGCAACCCAGAATTCACTCTTCGTTGGTCTGCTCGGTTTGTCCAGAATTTCTCTGACAAATCGAACAGTCCAGCAAGAACCGCGAGGAGGTCAAGAGTGTTGTCTTGCTGGGGATGGGATGGGGATGGTTTCCAATAACTATGGGAAGGGAAATAATTATTACAAACTTAAGAACTATGCAGGTACCTGCATGCCACTAAAATTAATTAGTCTAAGATACTTAAGCGTTAACTAAAGATAAGAAACTATAGTTAAAAATAATATTAGCCTTGTTTATAGATCTATAAACAAAACACTTAAATAAAAATGGACAGCTGCGTTCTTCTCCTGAAATTTCAAACACAAAACATGAATAAATAAAAGTAAACTGTAATTCTGAAATAAAAAAGAAGATAATTAAACAAACAAATAAAAAAAAGAGATAAACTGAAAGAAAATGCATATAATGCTGAAACAAATAAAAGGTTATTGGATAAAACAACTAAAAGCAATAAAAACGAAAGCAAAACCTCCCTTTTCATAAAGCAGAAGAAGAATATACTAAATAAACCTCTGGAATGAAAGTAAACATTAAAGCTGAAACAAATTAAAGTTAAATGAAATGTATCAGACCCTAGAAGCAAAAACAGATATCTGTATTTTCCTGAAATGAGAAGCGGATTAATTTTTAGTTGTCACAAATTAGGTGGACAACGAGGTGGACAAAGATAGCTGAAAGAAAAGCACATTGTTATTTGTAAATCCATGAAGGTGTTTTTTGGCCATAACTCGTATAAAATTTGAGTGCATGCTGTTAACTTTTCTAATAATTGCGATATCCTTCCCACGATGGCCCTCGAAAAAGAATCGACCCTGTACTTTTATATATCCTCTTAAAACAAAGAAAAACATCAATACTTTTGTAAATATTACACAATAATCCTGAAAAAAATAAAATAGAAAAAAAAAATGCTGAAAACTTCATTAAACGAGAAAAAAGAAAAAACAAGATAATTGCAAGCAACATACCCGTTATTTTCCTGAAACAGAAAAAAATAGGGACATACCTCTGAAATAAATGTAACCTTTAATGCTGATATATAAACAACATAAATACCAAACTTTAGAAATTAAAATAATTTTCCTGAAACAGTAAAATATGTTGATTGATAATGTAACGACTTACTTTTGAAATAAAAATAATTCTTATGTTGAAAAATAAATAAAATAAGTAACAAACTCTAAAAGGGAAAATAAGTACCTATTTGCATCCCCCTGAAACAAAAGGCAGAATTGAGTACCTACTATAGTTTTTGCATGTCATAAACAAACACTGAAAAAAAAGGATAATATTAATTCTGAAACAAACAAAAGTTAATCCAGTGAAATGAATTAATATACAAAAGAAAAATGTACGGAAAAACTATCCTGTTTTCTGAAACAAAAAAATAGATTAATAAAACAAATCCATGCCAAAAATTACTACATGCGTACCTTGAATTTATCCTGAAAGGGTGACACACACTCGAATAACACAACACACATTTAGAATAATTTGGTACCCGATTCACTGAAAAACCGACATTTTTGGAGAGAACATAGTGCATAACATTTTCCCACAATTTTTAATAAATGCGCAATAATAGAAATAAAGAAAAATATTAGCGATACAAAAGAATAATGACTGACCTTACCAGCTACGATCCGACGCTCCGATGAGACAAGCTGAAACAAGAAAAACACAAAATATAATAGGTAAGATATAATATGGCACTTTTTTAAAAAATCAATACAAAAAGTGTTGTAAATATAATACAAAATTTAAGAAGACACTTACATCGTAACCAGCTTACGCTACGATCCAAAATCCAAATCCAGTTCCAGGAGGTGGCACTTAATTTTAAACTAAATCGCGATTTCTCTAATCTCTACGCGAAACCGAGCCGTTTGCTTTCCCGAATACCGGATTCACGCACCCACTTTTGATTTTTAAAATATTTGCATTCATTTCATTTAATATTTACCCGTTTTCTCAGCACTAACTCGTAACACCCACTGTATACTTGATAAATCGATAAATTAGTTATGCCGCAAAAAAATATGAATTTTATATTTTTCATAATAACCCTTTGAGGTGGATTGGTTTTTGCACTGGTACATTAATTAGCATCGATTTTTCAAAATTAAGCAAGATTTTAATGGTGGTCCTCGAATTTGTACCGTGACAAAATTAAATTACAATATTGTAATATTTATGTTAATAAAAAAAAATATCCCTGACCTTGCCAGATATGATCTCATTCCCTCCACGAGATACAGCTGTAACAAAAGAAAAAAAATTAAACATTCGATTAGGGCACTGATGGTGTTTATTCTTAAAGTGCAGTGAATTATAAACAGATGCATTAAAAAGCCACTAAAATACAAATTTGCCCAATATCTAATTTTGAGAATACCTGGCACCTATGTCTTATCGGTTACCTATCAATAAGATAAAATTATTTACATGCAGGTAATTTTCTGTAAAAACAAAGTTTGGGCATTTTTCTAAGTTCTGGAAGGCAAAATAAGAGAAATTCTCTAAAAATGGTATGAAATTACAGCAAAAATCCGAATTTTGAAGGTGGAATATGTAAACAAATGTGGTTTGTGAACGTGAACATCTGTATAGGTACATCAAAATAATTTTATCAGAAGCTTCGCGGGGTTCTCCATAATATACACGTAAAATTTCATGTTTGTTATCTTGAATAGAATCAGAGATATGAACCGACTGAGCATTATATTGGCCCACCCTGTACAGGTCAAAATATTTCTTTTCAGATTATTGAGCTAAATAAAAATACGCAACTTTTATCTAAATTTATTTAGAACTGAAAAAAACGCAATCCTTTCCAGACAAACACAAAAAATTCACATTGGTTATGTGATTTGATGCAAAAAAAATTGAAAATATTTGCTCGAAAAGAATGCGTCATTTTCAAAACAAAAAGTGGCTGATGAGTTTTAGTAGATAAAAATTCTTACATCACACCAAGCCGTATCCTAACTCCATATCCAAATTCCACTCCATTTCGGTCACTAAGATCACTGTCCACACTTAAATAATAAATTATTTCGATTTTCGATACGTAATTTCGTTAGAATCTGGTACCATTATTCACTTTTCGGCAGAAAACTTCGTTTGTAATTTCCGAGCAAACGGCTGTTGATTCGAAAACTTAAATTAATGCACGCAGACGCAAGAACATGCGATCGTTGAAATTTCGCTAGTTATTATTTACAACACACAATAATTATTAATTATTATTTGTTATAATATTATATACAAACTGCATAATGCAGACATCCGCACACAATCACAGTAGACGATAAACTGAAGGTGCATTATGTTTAAAATAAATGAGAACGTTTTTGTATAAAAACAATTGAAAGAATTGGTTGGCTCACTCAGGCAGTTTTTGTACATTTTATGCTAAAAGAAAAGGAAATATTTCTGCCAGTAGTCAAGGAAAAAAATTTACCAACTTGAATACTAATTTAAATTGATAGGCTTTTTATGCCGATTATACCTAGGTACAAGAACACTTCTGGGAGGAAGATTCAGATTTATTCCAAGAACTGGGTGCAAAACATGAAATTATTAGGTTATTAAGTCCCCTTTTCGGAAATTATATTGTTTATGCAAGTAGTCTAAAAAATAGGTACCTGCCTATCCTATACAGGGTGCACCACCTAAACGTATGTATTTCTTCTGTTGCACCTTTTTCCTTTATTATACACTTTACAGAAAAATATTGAATGAGTAACTTCTTGACTTTTGATTCTCTGTTATACGCTTCTCCGATTCAATGAGCTGGAATATTTGTGAACAAACATATTTGTTGAAATCTGGAGCCTTGGATAACAATATTCCCTCGTACTTCGTACAGATACCTAACATAAAATAATAAAACATAAAATTGTTTCAGCAGCATTAAAAATAGTTCAGATGCCGCAGCTAGAGATATTTTGGGTCATAAACAGAATGAAAGTAGAAAACCCTGGAAAGGAAAGGCTAAAATAAAAAATAGGTTAGATGAAAGAGGGAAACAAAGATTTAAGGCGATCAAGTGGGAATTTATTCGGAAATGTAGGAAAGCAAAAGAGCAATGGATCGATAATAAATGCAAAGAAGTGGAAGATATCTTCTAAGTAGGAAAGTCTGATAAAGCATATAAAATATATAATGTAATATAAAATAGATGGCTTGCAGGCAGAAATCTAAAAGTACCCAGGTCAAGAGGTAGTAGATCGTTTATTTAAATTAGTTAGACGCATATACCTGACAGGCGAGATTCCAGAAGATTACAAACGGAACATCATAGTAGCTTTGCCAAAAAGGAAAGGCGCAGATAGGTGCGAAAATTTTAGAACTATCAGTTTAAGTAGAATTGTGCAAAGAAGGATGGAGAAAAGGGGGGAATAAATATTAGGAGAAGATCAGTTCGGATTTCGACGAAATAGAGGAACGCGCGAAGCCATTCTAGCTTTACGAGTAATTATAGAAAAAACAATAGAAAAGGGAAAGATCGTGTATTCAGGATGTCCTAGAACAACGGGGCAATATTTCTGGAGCATAATTTATTTATTATGGTATACTGGTATAACAGTAGAAAGGCAGGCCCAATTATCTTGCAACCTACTATACAGACGTATATATTTTTAGTATTAATTATAAGTTCCAAAATCAAAACGGCCTCCCTGGTTACTGACCCACGAGCCGCCACTGTGAGTAAGAACCCTACCCTCAGCCTCCTATCTTCCTTTCCACTATTAAACAAAGTTAAATTCCCTATTTCCATAATCACATCATCTCTGTGTTTTGTTTCCTGTAAAGCAACTACATCGAGTCCATACTTTTCTGCTTCTGTTTTCATTATTTTCATTGCGTCTTCTGGATAAGTACCCCTGACATTCCAGGTTGCAATTATGAAAGTATTCTTGCTATTACGTCCCCTCGTCCGCTTTTTTCGATTTTTTCAACTTTCATTACCTTCTTCGGTGCCTTGGTTGTACCACATTTCCTTCCTTTTTTGTCACCTTTTTAAAGAAGATTTACTGCTTTTAGGAACTTGCGTCTTCTGCTCTTCCAACTCATTTGTTGTTTTATTCCAAACCCGTTCTTTATTAGTAGTAGTAGGCTACCTTTGTTTTCTTCCCTAGATTCCTTTCTTCCTTTGCTATATCTCTCAGTTTGTTTTGAATGTTTCTTTCACTTACAATATAAATATTCCGTCCCTTCAGTTTGTTTTTGTTTTTCATAATCCCGACTTTATCATCCGTAATATTCAGTTTGGCAATTAGTATCGTCCTCCCGGTTTTTGCGTTAACCTTTCTTACAACTTCTACTTTCGTCATCACTTCTAAGCTTCTTTCTTCATTTACCATTTAACCATCTCTTTAGCTAAAGTAGCTCCGAGCTTTCTGTATTAAGCCTTGAAGAAACTTATGCTGATGCAAGTAACTATAAAGTTCCTATAAAAAACGTCGAGTTGTGTTGACTGCCTTCAAGCATACTGGATACTGACAAAGAATTTCCATGTAAATTCTCTGTATACATAAAAGTCACAACGTAGTGGTCGATAAAAAGCTAATAAAGTATGTTGCCGGGGTACAATTATCCCACCATCTAAATTTTTACGGTTTTATCTCTTCACGAAAGACAGAAAAAAGCTATAGATTACTTGACGGCTTGTTTCTGGATCGGATAAATAGAGCCCTAATTTGAGTGGTCCCAGATAAGAGTTGTGTGAATTATTAGTGAGGACTCTGTGTCCTTACTAATTTGTCTCGCTTGTCTTTCGTCCGGTGGCGCATTCGATTGTTTCTACATGTTTATCAGGAAGGTATTAGTGAGCATTAGAGAGGTTAAAATATTCGAGATGGGACTGAAGATAGACCGGAGGAATGCTATTTTTTGGGACCCCGTAATAACAGAACCGTGTTCGATTGTACTGGCTTTAAATAACATCTCAATAGTACAAAACTGTGTTTCTTGCACTCGTTTCGACATCTGCTCAAAAAGTTTCTTATTTTCAAAAGTTGTTCCATATTCAAATAAATAATAAAACGATCCAATGAACTAAAATTGAAATGAATTAGAAAACCTTTTAGAAGTGCGTAATAATTTTCATTTTGGTCTAACTATTTTGTTTGTTTATTTTCTTAGAAAACCTCACTGAAAACCGTGTAGGCTTTCACAGTATGGTATTCCTAAGCACTTAATATCTTATTAACTCGTACTAGTTTATTATCAAACTGTTTTGAGCTACTTCGTGTTCGGTTTGTATATTTTAACACATTTGGCTGCATTTATTTGGAATGTCGTGTGTACACATAGGTCGTTAATTTTGTTTATTCAGTAGTAACTGCGGTCAACACGGTAAACCGCTACAGTGGCGACCCCTGTGTACTTAAGTAAGTGGTACATCACAAAGACCGCTGCCTAAATATTGCCTAATTACTTCATTTCACATGGAGATGCTTATGCCTATTTTAAACTGGGTATGCAGGATGTTTCACACAGGCCTACCACTTACAAAATATTCCTTCGGATTTGGTATAACATGGTTTCATCGTCATGTGTCTTTGACATAAGTAATAATTTAGGGTTTTATTGAAATTTGTTCAGGTTTGTAGGTATAGATTTCTAATGAAGGGGCGAAATTTTATTTCAATTTTTGTACCTTCAAAAAATTTAATACCTAATTCATTAATTAAAATAGATATCATCATCATAAGGTTCTCAGTCCGAAGACTGGTTGGACGCGTACCTCCATTCTTTTCTATCCTGAGCTAACCTACGCATTTCCCTAAAAGTAGAACATCCTACATCCCTAACTATTTGAGAGCAGTAGTCTAATCTAGGCCTACCCCTACCTCTTTTTATTCCTATCTCTGACTCTAGTATGTCGCGAACTATTCCTTCGTGTCTTAGAAGGTGTCCTACCATCCTATCTCTCCTACTCTTTATTGTTTTCCATACCTTTCGCCTTTCCCCAACTCTTTCTAATACTTCCCTATTGCTAACCTTATCTATCCACGGTATCTTCATCATGCGTCTGTAACACCACAGTTCAGACGCTTCTACTCTTTTTCTATCCGCTTCTCCTATTGTCCAAGTTTCGCACCCGTATAATGCCGTACTCCATACATACGACTTTAAGAGTCTCTTCCTAGTCTCTATATTAACCGTTCTCGAACATAACAGTTGTTTCTTTTTGTTAAACGCAACTCGTCCCTGCGCCATTCTTTGTTTTATATCTTTAGTGCTCCTACCGTCTTGGGTTATTTTACTTCCTAAGTAGCAGAAATCCGCGACCTCCTCTATCTTCTCATTTCCTATTTGTATTTCAATTTTAGTTCTATTTTCACTCCATCTACATACCAAAATTTTAGTTTTCTTTTTATTGATTTTCATGCCGTAGCCCTGTGTCAAAACTGCTTCCATTTCATTCAAAGCCGCTCCTAATTCTTCTTTGCTAGATGCTAACACTGCTATATCATCCGCAAATCTGAGCATGTTAATAGTTTGGCCCTGTACATTGATCCCTGAGGCTGTTCTTTCCTTAACAATATTAATCGCATCTTCGATATATAAGTTGAAAACTAGAGGTGACAATGCACATCCCTGTCTCACTCCCTTCCGGATATCTACTTCCCTTCGTTCCTGCTCACATTCTATAACTGCCTTTTGCTCTTTGTAGAGATTATGTATTATTCTTCAGTCCCTGTATTTCATCCCTACTGTGACATGGGCACAACCGTGCACATGGAGAGCACACCCTTGTGTGGACAGACCTTGAGCAGTGAGTGACGTCAAGCAGCCATATTGGCAAATCACGACTAGAATTAAGAATTGAGTTCATGAGTTGTTGAATCTAATCTATACCAGTAATCAATAAATTATTAAAAAATACAAGATGTAACATGGTGTCAGGTGTGGGGTGTAATGAATAATAAAATAAGATTAAAAAGATAAAATGGACACAAGTTCGGCGTTCAAACCTCCAAAAAACCTAATATTTGACCATAATGTTAATAAAAATTTTGATAAGTTTTTGTCAAGCTTGACAATATACTTAAAGGCAACAGGGCTCGATGATAAAGATGATGAAACAAAAATAGCCATATTTTTAAACCTAGCGGGTGAAGAAGCTCAGGATATTTTTCAGACGTTAAAATTAACAGAAGAACAAAAGGAAGATTATGAAACTGTAATATTGGCGTTTAAAGCATATTGTCGGCCACTACAAAATGAAACGTATGATAGATATAAGTTTTTCGCGAGAGTTCAAGAAGAAGGTGAAGATTTTGACCACTTTCTTACAGAAGTTAAAATGTTAGCAAGAAATTGTAATTTTGATGTTTTGGAAGAATCGCTGATAAGAGATAAAATCGTTGGAGGAATAAGAGATTTGTCTTTGCAAGAGAGACTTCTAAGAATACCAGATTTGACCTTGGCAGTAGCAGAAAACCAATGCAGAGCAGCAGAAGCAAGCAAGTACCAATTAAAAAGTATCCGAAATGAAAGCGTAGATGCACTACACGTCCGTAAAGGAAAACAGGTTAATAGTAATCAGGTAAAAGATGATAAGGTTAATAAAAATGCTTATAATTGTTTCAAATGTGGTAAGATGCATAATAAGGGTCAGTGTTTTGCGTATGGTAAAATATGCTCCAATTGTAATAAGCCGAATCATTTTGCTATCGGGTGTAGATATAAGAAAACTTATAATAATTATAATAGAAATAATAGAGGCAATTTTTATAATAAAAAACATAACGAGTGTCACGAAGTTGGTAATGGTAATAATAATGACGAATGCAGTAGTAACACAGACCCTTATATAGGTACTATTCATCTCGATAACATAAATTGTGATTCGTTATCTAAGAATTTGCTGTGGACGGTAGTTGTCTTCATTAATAAACAACCTGTCAAATTTAAATTAGATACAGGTGCTAGCTGCAATTGTGTACCTCTAAATGTTGTTAAAAATTTAAATCTTTGTAATAATATTGTAAAAGATGAGCTATCAATAATAACGTATGGTAATAATAAAATTAAAACTGTAGGGAGTATACTAATTAAATGTACTGTAAAAGGGGAAAGATGCAACATTAAATTTGTTGTGGTGGATGTCGAAAGCACTCCAATTTTAGGTTTGAATGCATGTATAAAGTTGAATTTGTTGCAAAAAGTTGATGCTGTTCATGTTGCTCTCACAAAAGAAGAATTTATTAAGAGTAATAGCGAATTATTTGAGGGTACTGGACAAGTGCCATTTAAATATAAGATAGTTTTAAAAAAAGATCATGTGCCTTTTGTTAGCTCTTGCCGAAGGATCCCAGAAACCATAAAACCCAGGCTAAAGGAAGCACTAGATGATTTGTTAAGTAGAAAAATAATAAGAAAAGTGGAAGAACCTTGTGAATGGGTAAATAATATTGTCATTGTAGAAAAAGGTAAGGGTAAGCTAAGAATTTGTCTGGACCCGATACACCTCAATAAAGCTGTGTGCACAGATCAATACCCAATTCCTACTATTGAGGAATTGTCTTTAAAATTAAAAGATAAAACAATGTTTACAGTATTGGACTTAAAAGAAGGGTTTTACCATATTCCGTTAGATAAAGAAAGCTCGAAGTACTGTACGTTCATAACCCCCTTTGGTAGGTTTTCCTTCCAAAGACTGCCCTTTGGTCTAAATGTAAGCCCTGAAGTATTCCAACGTGTCAATGAGAAAATGTTTGGGGACTTACCAGTTGGAATATATTTCGATGACTTCATAATAGCTGGAAAGGATGAAATAGAGCATGATAAAGTTTTAAATGAAGTCTTAACTCGAGCAAAACAATATGGAGTAAAATTTAATAAAAATAAGGTGCAATATAAAGTCTCACAGGTAGGATATTTAGGTCAGATATTCTCTGCTAATGGGGTAAGACCAGACTCTCAGTACATAGAAGCCATTTTGTCCCTGGAAGAACCAAAGAATAAAAAAGAAACCTTAAGAGTCTTAGGAATGCTAAATTATTTAAGTAAATATATTCCAGATCTGTCAGAGCTTATTGCACCCTTCAGAAATTTGATAAAAAATAATGTAGAGTGGGTATGGACTGAGAATCATACGCAACAGTTTAATAATTTGAAGAAATTAATTACTAACATCCCGGGATTAAAAATTTTTGATAAGAATCTTCCGATAGAGATACAAACTGATGCAAGTCAAGATGGACTAGGTGGATGTTTATTACAAGGAGGACATCCAGTAGCATTTTGTTCGAAGAGCTTGACAGAAACTGAGTGTCGTTATGCTCAGATTGAAAAAGAAATGTTAAGCATCTGCTTCAGTTTGTCTAAATTCCACCATTATATCTATGGTCGTAAAATAGTTGTAAAATCAGATCACAAACCTTTAGTGTCAATTACCCAGAAAGATATCCACAAAGTTAGTTTAAGATTACAAAAAATGAAGTTGAAGGTACTAAAATATAATTTTACTGTAGAATATCTGCCAGGAAAATTTATGTACATAGCCGATTTATTATCTCGCTCTTATATCAAAACTAATAAACAAACAAAAGAAACAATTGATAATAATGAAGTAATTCATTGTATTGATTTAGACTTACCTGTTTCTGACAAATCTTTATTAAAACTAAAAAATGCTAGCCAAAAAGATCCAATTATCTCAGAAGTCATTAATTACTGTAATAATGGTTGGCCAGAAAATAAAAATGAAATATCAAAACAAGAAGTCAAACTTTATTTTAAACTTCAGAATGATCTTGTTTGTAAAAACAATTTGTTGTTTTATAATGATAAAATTGTTGTTCCTTCAGAATTAAGAAAAGAAATGTTAACAAAATTACATAGTGGTCACTTTGGTATAGAAAAATCTAAGGCTTGAGCTAGGAAAATATTCTATTGGCCAAAATTATCAACTGATGTCTATGAATTTGTAAGTAGTTGCAGTACGTGCTTAAAATATAGCAAAAACCCTGTAAAAGAACCCCTAATACAACACGCTCGACCAAGTTTTCCATTCATGAAAGTAGCTGCTGATATCTTAACTTTTGCTGGAGATGACTACTTAGTTGTGGTAGATTATTTTAGTAATTGGATAGAGTTAATTCCAGTGAAGTATAAAACTGCTTCTGAATTAATAGGAAAATTAAAAATCATTTTTGCTACTCATGGAATTCCAAATACTTTTGTATCAGATAATGTACCGTTTAATAGCTATGAGTTTAGAAATTTTGCAAAACAATGGGATTTTAACCTAATCACATCTAGTCCAAAGTATCCCAAATCAAATGGGATGGCAGAAAAGGCTGTAGGCATTTGTAAAAATATTTTAAAAAAGTGTAAAGATGCAAACGTAGATCTTTATGAAGGACTGTTGGAATACAGAACTTCACCACTTACAGGACTTACAGTGTCTCCCTCAGAACTTCTTTATGGTAGACTTTTAAGGACAAAATTGCCTGTTAGCAGTAAAATTTTGTTTCAAAAACCTAATTATGACTTAAATAAATTAAAGGAAAAGAGAGGAAAAGGTAAGAAATATTATGATCACCAAGCAAGAGAAAGGAAGGAGTTTAATAAAGGGGAAAGCATTATCCTCAAGAAAGATAATTATTGGGTACCGGGACAAATTAAAAGTAAGCTTGAGTATCCAAGATCATATAATGTTTGTGATGATCGTGGTAAAGTGTTTAGAAGAAATTCATCATTTTTGAGACGATCCCCTAATCCTTTAGTAGAGCCAAAAACATATGAGCTTGATGAGCCATTAAGTTTTAGTGCTAGTTCCGAAGATCCTCCACCTGAACTTACAAATACTTTTGTTGCATCTACCCCTTCACGTAGTAATGTTATGTTCCCTGAGAGCAATGATCATAGTATTAGTTTAGATACCAATGTTCGTAGAACCCGCTCTGGTAGAGCTGTTGTTAAACCGCTTAGATATAGGGAGTAAGTGCTTATACATATGTTTAATAAAAGGGGAGATGTGACATGGGCACAACCGTGCACATGGAGAGCACACCCTTGTGTGGACAGACCTTGAGCAGTGAGTGACGTCAAGCAGCCATATTGGCAAATCACGACTAGAATTAAGAATTGAGTTCATGAGTTGTTGAATCTAATCTGTACCAGTAATCAATAAATTATTAAAAAATACAAGATGTAACACCTACCTTTCTCAGCACTTCGAACATCTTCCCCCATTTTACGTTGTCGAAGGCTTTTTCTAAATCTACAAATCCTATATATATGCTCTTTCTCTTTTCTATCGATTTTTCTATAATTACTCGTAAAGCTAGAATGGCCTCGCGCGTTCCTCTATTTCGTCTAAATCCGAACTGATCTTCTCCTAATATTTCTTCCGCCTTTTTCTCCATCCTTCTTTGCACAATTCTAGTTAAAATTTTTGACGCATGGGAAGTTAAAATGATAGTTCTAAAATTTTCGCACCTATCCGCGCCTTTCCTTTTTGGCAAAGCTACCATGATGTTCAGTTTGTAATCCTCTGGAATCTCGCCTGTCAGGTATATGCGACTAACTAATTTAAATAAACGATCTATTACCTCTTGACCTGCGCACTTTAAGATTTCTGCCTGCAAGCCATCTATACCTGGTGCTTTATTATTCCTTAAACTTTTTAGTGCTAGCTCAAACTCTTCTCTCATTATAGGACTCCCTAGGTTATCCCCTTCTACACTGCTTTCACTTTCTAATATATCTTGCACTTCCTGTCCCGCATATAAGTTTCCTAAATATTCTTTCCACCTATCTGCCTTCTCCCCGCTTTCGATTAGGATATCTCCTGCCTCATTCCTAATGCTTTTGGTACTAGATCCAATTTCTCTAAAATTTCTCCTAATTATTTTATATGCTTCATCAGTCTTTCCTATTTCGAACTTATTTTCCACTTCTTTGCACTTATCATCGATCCATTGCTCTTTCGCTTTCCTACATTTCCGAATAATTTCCCACTTGATCGCCTTATATCTTTGTTTCCCTATTTCATCTAACCTATTTTTATATTTGCGCCTTTCCTCTATTAGACTCACAATATGTTTTGTTATCCAGGGTTTCCTACTTTCATTCTGTTTATGACCCAAAATATCCCTAGCTGAGGAAACTAAACTATTTTTAATGCAATTCCATTCTTCCTCTATGTCCCTAACAATATTTTCGCCCGCGCCCTTTAGTACTTCGTTTGTCTTTTTCTCGAACTTATCGCGCGTATCATCATCTTTTAGTTTCTCTGGGTCAAGATACCTTCTTCCGCTTCGTTTTTTCAAAATCTTAAATTTAAGATTGGCCTTCATAACGACTATATTGTGATCACTATCTATATCTGCTCCTGGATAACTTCTACAATCCCTAACTTGATTTCTAAATCTTTGCCTAACAAGAATGTAATCTATTTGATTATTATTATTCTAGGTGCAAGTTATAGTGGTTATTATTAACGAGGATGAAAGTTTAAAGCACGATTTGCTGCCTCCTGATGATTTATATCAATTTTAAATAGTATAAGTATAACCAAACCACGATTGTAAGTAAGTCAAAAATCGGCGTCTCAAAAAGTGCATTTTTGGAACGTTCAAAAGCGAAAATGCACCCCTGTAGTTTTTCTTTAATAACCTTTTCAAATGTTGACCGATTTTAATTTTCTCATCGAATATCGAAAGAGCTAGTTGCGGAGAACATTATTCTTACCACGAAACACGCGCAGCCTCCCGCAGGAAAGGAAGACTGCCTTAAGAAAACGGAAGATTTAGTAAAACACGTACCGTAAACCCGTGTAACTTCGGCAGATTTTGGAAGTTTTTTACGTCTCCCGGTTCTGTGCGATTTTGAATGATTTTTTTTGTATGGATTTGTAACATTATAACCGACAGCTACAAGTATCCCTATCGATTTTACTCAAAATTCTGAAAATACGCCGACGGTAGGTAAGTTAAAGAGGTGCCGAAGTTGGAGTCAATTTCGTGCAACTTCGGCACATCTACAAATTCTGCTTTAAATTGAAATTGAACGCATCCTAAGCCAACTTCGGCACCTTAAAATGTAAAAAAAAATATTTTTCAATATTATTGAAAAAAAAATGTTTCACCTTGCATACACAATGCATACAAACATATACCAGAAAACAAAAAGTAACATCAAAAAGACTAGAAATAAAAGTAAATTCAGTATCTAAAACTTAAAAAACTGGTAGGTTAGGAACTTTAATCTTCATCATTGCACCTCTCGCACACATAAGAGACTTCCTTGCTGCGCTTATTGCATGTGCCGCAAATCCACTTTTTGCACTGGATGCATTGAATCCAGTTCTGTGTGTTTGGAATTCTCCCGGAATAAAAATATGTATTTTCCTTCCTATTCTTTCTTTGCAGTTTTTCACGACACGTTCTGTTTGCTTTTTCTGGCGCTTGCCTGTCTTGTTGTTCTTCAGGAATTTCCTGTGTGTTTATATCAAGCTGCTCAGGCGCTTCTTCGACGGAAATTGCACATCCAGGTATTATTTTTCTCCCACGCTTTCTTGATGTTCTCGCTTCTGTCTGACCTCTTTGTTCCTTCAACAAATCTATGTGGCTTGAGTCAACAGTCAAGAGCTCGCGCAACGCTGGCTGCATCTCTGTCCTCTTCACTTGGAATGACCTTGAGGACTTGGTTTGGATCATAGGGAACCATGCCACATTTTTTGAATCCAGCGCGTGCATTTTGCTCTCCATTATCAGCAATTAATTTTCCGTATAACCGGGCGAGAAGAGTGGGAAATTGCTGCTTTGGAATTGCTCCTTTCAATCTACTTTCCTTTCTACAGGATTCCAACACATTTCGCCAGTGACTTTTCAAGGGTTTAAAGAAAGCAACATCCAAAGGTTGCATGAGGTGTGTTGAGTTCGCAGGAATTGTAAAATAAATGTTGTTTTCTTTACAAAGTCTTACCACATTAGGTGTAAAGTGGGATGTAAGGTTATCACCTATAACAAGTTTCTCCCCTGGCATGTTTTCCACGTAAGGCAGGAATATTTGTCGAAACCATAATTCGAAAGTGCGGGAATCAAACTAGCCTGTTTTGCTGACATCAAACTTACTTCCTGGAGGGCCACCTACACACCAATTTTCGTACAAATTCTCTGCCTTGTACACTACAAATGGCGGTAGAATTTCGCCACTTGCACTTGTACAAAACATCAAAGATACTGCCACCTTTGAATGTTCCATGACACGTTCGACTCTTTTCGTTCCCCTTAAAACCACTACTTTCCTCGCACCGGGGTCGTCCGTCAAGTTTGTCTCGTCAAAGTTAAAAATTTTATCGGGCGATACTTTTTCTAGTTTTTCTCCTCGAGCATTATTAAAAAAATCCCTTGCAATTTCCCTTGAAACTGATGCTCTAGAACGGCTTATATTTGTTGCCAGGTGATGGGAGAGGTTATGGCGGTCCATAAAATACTCTATGAACTCCTTTCCAGGCATGTTTTCTTTGAAATTGGTAATTCTACCTTGTTTTTCGAGGTAACCTTTAATTATTAAACGCACATCCATTTTTGACAACGGGTAAGACCACTTGGCCACTTCATTTAGCCACAATTACGGCCTCCTCCACGCCCGTCAGGACAGTTGGGTGACCAACAGGCTTTATGTGCCTACCATACCACTTGTCCTGAAGGGTACTACGCGGTACCGAATGTCTTCGACTTGCAGCTGCGAATGTAAGGCCATTTGCAATGTCCTCTAACGCCCTCTCTATTTTCTCTGGGTTGTAGCGCTGGTAACTTCTTCCCCCAACAACTTTCCTGTTCCGTCTATACATTATTTTCAACTAACAACACTACTTAACACACTGTGACACATGCCACACTTAACCTCGCTGTCACCTAACCTTAAAAAATTGTAAACAATACAAAATGCGCGGTTGCCGAAGTTACACGCAATGACGAAGTTGCAAGGTTTTACGGTATGTTTTAACCCCCGTGTAACCCTTTTCGGCAAATTCAAATCCACAGATATAAAGTGAACGTAAGGAATCGTCGACCCGTACAAAAATATTCGGCTTACGATTGCATTTCACCTCCAAAAAATTGCATCGAGAAGTGAAAAAGTGAGAAAATTTCCGTAAAATCCCGAAATTTACCTAGATATTTGCACTCGTCCTGGGGTGGAGACACGGGGTGGCGGTGATCAGTATTTCGAAATGTAATCTCGATAGGTTATGTAAACTTCATCGAAAGAGAACGCGCGTCGGGTCGGCCTCTGAAAGTCACCCCGAGCATACGAGTATTGGCAATTTCTACAAAAATTTAACAGTTGTGTATTTCAACTTCGAAGATTTTGCGATCGCCGGAAATTTTTGTTAACCGTTTGCAGATGCAAATCTCTACCCTTACATGTTAACCGGTCGAAATGAAACTTATATTTTTTACCCCATCAGACGAGTTAGATGCCCCTTTTCTGTCTTTGGACTCTAAAATTTGCAAGGTTTCGCGGAGAAAATTAGTTTACTTAGCAACTGCGGTCCAAAAGGGATGATTTTCGGATATTTTCTGTCCGATCAACGAGGCCACAGGAGGAAACCTTTTTAAAAATTACCCGGCGTGCCCCGGGACTCCCACTGCGGTGTAAACTTTTTTAGGTGGAAAGCGGGAGACCGACGACTGATTTTCCGCGCGGCTCGCCGGTTCTTCTGGGTCCGATGGAACATTTTGGCCCAATATAAATACATTTCCCAAATAGTAACAACATATGGACCTAAATCAAAATCTTGGGGATACCCAAATGCTCATTTTGTACTATAATAGCAGATACCCTCTTGTATTAAAATTCCAGATTCTGCACACACATCATCCTGTGTATATGAAATAGACGTTTCAGTTTTTATATTTTTTTACATTGCATTGCTTTCCAGGTATGAATTTTTAAGAGTCACACCCCCACAGCACGATTTTCAAGAATCGCTTCATTCAAAGAAAATTCTTGTCAAAATTTGGGTGGTGCAATAATTACAGAAATATGAAGAAATCGGTCAGGTGAGTTCGGAATGCGGGATGATCTACTGAGCCCTGCAAAGCCCATTGTATTTGGCGCAATAAACTTAAGTGCAAAATCATGCTCGATCCTCCGAATTTACTATGGCGCTTCCGGCCTCTTCCATTCACGGCCTCTGTCAGAAATGCCACCAAGATATCGTAGATAACAGGAGACACATAGAATGCCGCTTTTAAACTAATAATCGCATACAAAACGCATTCCTGATTTTCGTCAACTGCATTCCTCACACAATTACGTTTAAACTGTTTGTTTCACGACCCTTCAGGTGGGTGGTACGTATAGTCCTTGGAAGACTTAGTCACGCTAGTTTCTGGAAAACATTTTTGGAATATCCTTCTTCTGGCCAATAAATTTGAACGCTTTCCCGTATGACACACTGAAAAAAATCCCTTCACGATAACTGGCAATTATTTCACAATTTCATGGTACGTTAATTCTTCTGATGCATGTAAATTTCCACAAAAAAAGTAATTTTCCGTTTACATTACAAAGCAATTTTACATTTAATACTTTTACTTTGTAAATATTACAGTGCAATTTTACTCATTAAGTTTTTTTGCTATACCGTATAAATTTATGATTTGTATTTAATTTGTATACATACTTGCATAAATCTTACACTGTCAGTTTAACCTGTGCCTAAGTATTGTATTCAAATTAAATATTTATATATGTTATACCTACTTACCTGGTGACCGCTGTCTGTTGAATTCCTCCTAAGATTTTTACTTGTTGCTTTGCACTTCGAAATATTTGCATTTGCTTGAAAAAAGTATCAAATCAGGCAAGTAAGTTAAAAAACATCAGTATAGGTACAATATTTTAAATTAAACAATCTCATCATCATAAAGTTTTCAGTCCGAAGACTGGTTGGACGCGTACCTCCATCGTTTCCTATCCTGAGCTAACCTACGCATTTCCATACAAGTTGAACATCCTACATCCCTAACTATCTGAGAGCAGTAGTCTAATTTGGGCCTATACCTCTAACTCTCTTTATTCCTATCTCTGACTCTAGCATGTCGTGAAATATTCCTTCGTGCCTCAGAAGGTGTCCTACCATCCTATCTCTCTTATTCTTTACTGTCTTCCATAAATTTCGCTTTCCTCCAGCTATTTCTAATATACCTCTCTGATGTTCATGACGTTCCATGTTTATTTTGTAGAATTTTTCAGTCTTGCAAATGTTCGTAAAGGACATCATGTAGGTATAGCTGCCAGAAAGCTATGCCACCTTGGATTATTCAATTGTGCCAAAATTATGTTTATACTTAAAAGGCCGTCATTGTAGTCTCTTAGGTAAAACTTTAGTCTCTTCTACTAATTTTGATAAACCTCTAAAATCTGAAGGGCATTATTAACAGACATGGCATCAATAAAAAAAATTACCTGTGCTATGAACAGCAGAATCACAAAATTCCAAAAGGAAACTTTGTTGTCTAATATCTATTAGGAACTAGGTACAATTTGTTTTGAAATATGTGTCGTGTATATCACTTTATGAGACAATATTGAAAATTGTTATAGATCGCTTAAAATTTTAGGTAACGTACTACATTACAGAAATCATATGGAGATTTCAACGGTGGGTTAGAACACGAACCCGGCTAACTCAACGTCTATCGGCTTGTTTTTAGTGAAGTCTATTATGCTTTTATGACGGTATGCAAATATAATACTGAAGAACTGACAGTATCAATCACTTGCACACAAACATCATAAAAAATCTAACATTCAACAGTGCATATAATATTAGTGCGCCATTATTTCCTACTGATGCCTAATACGTGCACTTATATATCGGTTTTGCAATAAGATAAGTATAAAATTAATGTAGGTAAACAAAAGGTTTGTCCTTCTAGTACTGGGCAATGAAAAAAGTAACTAACTAAAGCGTTTGTATTAAAAAGCAACTTATATCTATTCCGAGAAAATTTCTATAGTAACATACCTACTTATAATATAAAAATATGAATTCAATAAAATTTTAATAAGGAAATTGTTTTATTATTAGTAACTAGAAAACGAAGTTTTATACGCTGTGTAAGCATGCATGATGCTTTTTATAGTTGTAGAATATTAGTCACATTATAAGCAGATAGCTATTATTAATAAAAATTATATCCTTATAGTCCAGCAAATTAAATATTAAAATACCTATCTCGATGTCAATTTAGGTTTAATTATGAGCATATTTCATTTCTGATTAATTTATTTACTCATAATGAACAGGTGGGACGTTTTCAACGACAACTTTAACAAAAAATGTTCTTTAATGTTAGGTATGCATTGTGGTTATGTCCATTATTTGGATTTTTGAGGCAATTTTGTTGGCTGTAATAGGTAAGTAGGTACGTACTTACAGGAGGCAATGGCTTATCAGCAATGTTTCAAAAAAAAACGCGACGAATTAGAATATGAAAATAAATTATACCCATATACGCCATACCTATAACGGTTTTGTTATTAATTCTCTCTGAAACTATGCTTTGCAGGGAAAAATCAAAGACATTTTTCTTGCATAAATAAAACAAACATTCATATGTTTGGCAACATACATGTGTAAGCCTGTAGCGTAACATGGTTTCGGTAATAAATGTGGCCTCCCCACCTCGTAGTGACGCCAATGGTAAGAGTACGAAATTCAAAATATATAAATTAATATGGAACTTCAATAAATTAATATACCCCAATTTTCAAATGAGTAGTTTTGGTAGTTTTCCAGATATTAAAAAATAATTTCAACAATCTGTACGTATCTCGCTTAGTTGACATTTTCGGACATACGTTGGTTAGGGCTTTTCGCACTATTTTTAAGCATTATATCTACTCTTGAAGTTTGTTACACTCGTTATTATGGGATTGTTTGAAAGAAGTCTAATTTTATAATTTCGAGCCCTTAGACGCTTTCGTAGATTGCGGTTCTCCGAATTTATGGAACAGATAGAATTTTAATATTGCTGCACAACGCGCGCTCTATCTGGAACTAGCCTAACTAGTCGACTATTCAACGCGAAGTTGGGTTGCCTTACCTGCAATTACTGTGCAACCAATGAAACCTTCAATCTGACGCGCTCCAATTAAATTCCTCGCTCCTATTGGCTTCAATCATGGATATCAACCAACCTTAGCAGAGACTTACTGAGAAAAGTCTGCAGTTATCTAGTTCCTAGTTCGAATTTTTAACATATGAGGTATGCGACATTTGCGAAACGTCAGTGTCATTTTAACTTCGTAGGTGATGAATAAGTAGAAATTTAAATTTTTTATGGGCACCGAGTTAGGAAAGATGTACGAAATTCTTTGTAAATGTGGTGCAACTCAAAGACAATGAGGATATCCAGAACGACTTTGATTATTTTAGTACTAATGCTAATATTCTCTATATTTGTTGCTAATGTGGCAAATATTTTAAACACAGAAGTTGTTTATGATGTAAAGAGTAAAGAAAATTTGACTCGTGTCAGAATTACGGATAAAAATGAGCATTTGCTGTGGTTCCTACAAGTAAGTACCTATGTATTTAAAATTTGTCGAAAATCAGTCACGTTACGAATAATAGTACCTATAAGTCGTACTTAGATGTTTTACTAAAAATGCCAGGGCAAATGGCAGTTTTTAAAAAACCTAGGCTTTTTATAAAGTGAAAGGGAGATATATCGTAAGTCGTTGCCGGAGAAAATGTACATATATGTCCACTTATCTAATTCTGAATTATACAGGTATAGAGCTGCTTGAATTCCATAACAGTAAACAATTAATAAATGTCAATAAGGAAAGATTAAATTCATTTATTAATGATTTTAAGGTAGATACTACAGAATTGTAATAAATTTTCAAAAATTCCACCATTAACGCCCATGCAGTTTGCTATTCTTTCTTCCTGAATCACCCAGTACACTACAAGATACATTTTGTTATATCATCCCAACACACTTTTAAATAATTTTAAAAAATAAATATGTTTTAGATAACTGATCTTCATATAAGTGTGTTTAGAGACCCCACTCGAATAACTGAATTTAAAGAATTTTGTGATTATACAGTAAATACTATTCAGCCCAAAGTTGTTTTAGCATCTGGAGATTTAACAGATGCGAAAACTTTCGACAGCATTGGATCTCAGCAATTTGAAGGAGAGTGGGAGAGCTATCGCAATATACTCAACAAAACGGAAATTCTTAGTAAAACAATCTGGTTAGATATTCGGGGCAACCATGGTAAATTTAAAAAAAAAACAAACTATAAGTTTGTACTCAATTTTATTAGGTTCTCCATCATCAGCCTGCTTTTATTGCCTTTCCAGACAATTTTAACGTGGCTGGTCACAATTCTAAACAAAACTTTTTCACGAACTACTCAGTACAAGGCCGCGAACATCCAAGATCATACATGAAACAAGTGAAAGTGGGAGATGACATTTTTTCCTTTATTGGTGTAGACGCGTGCCTTGAACCAGGTCCACGAAGGCCTTTCAATTTTATAGGCATGTTGGATGACATCGAAATCAAGGAATTGAATCACTTGATACAGAATATCGAGCTGTCGAGTAGTAATTATTCAATATGGTTTGGTCATTTTCCAACATCTTGTATTGTAAGCCCTGGGCAAGGAGTTAGAAAGATAATAGCAAAGGATCCACATAGTATGGTATACGTTTGTGGGCATCTTCATCGACTAGGAGGCTTGGTGCCGAAGATGTACACTATGCAGCAGGAAGGGTTCTTGGAACTTGAGTTGGGAGATTGGAAAGATAACAGGGCGTAAGTTTTAAAAAGCTTTAAAGCTCTGATATTTTAACCAATTTCTTGAAGATATCGATTAATGGCCCTTGATCACGGATTACTGTCTTTTACCGATGTATCACATAGATCATGGCCTGTAGTCCTCATTACTAATCCAAAGGATGCACAATTTGTTATTCCGACTAAAGAATCTCTGACAAGTGTCTCAGAATCTACGCACATTAGGTATGAAGGTTCTTGTAGCATTTGTGAAACCTTAAATTTCGAAGCTGTACGCTGAAAGCCCGTGAATATCAGAATATCTAAAATTTTCAGAATTCTCGCTTTTTCTCTTTCAAAAATTGTCGAAGTGAAAGTAAGAATAAATGGGGAAGAATGGAAGGATTGCAGACACATTAGCGGACCTCTGTATGTAGCCCCATGGAACCCAGAAGAATACAAAACTGGAATTCATCACATAGAGGTAATCTAAAAGACTCCGATAGTTTGTTGTCAATTAGAATTGGGTAGCTAGGTACTTTAATGTATGTTGTGTACAGGTCTTTGTAAAAGATATTGAAGGCAGACAAAAACGAAAGATGCAGCCATTTTCACTAGATAATACGAAGCTTTCTTTTGGTTTGTTGTCTCGAATTGCGCTAATGTCGGACGCCAGTACAATCGTAAGTGGCTTACTAGCGGAGTAAATAATGGGTAAAATTGTGTCGTTTTTTTGATGAGCTTAGAACAATAGCATTATACGCATAGAAACTCAAAATACGACATTTTTTAGCGGTCACATTATTTTTTATTTTTAAAAAACAAATTTTTACTTTTTGAAAAGTCATGCTTTTTTGCATATCTACTGGCATATCTCTAAAACGAATTGAGCCATCGACGTAATCTTTTTTTTGTTTTAAAGCACACACTTATGCGCTTCTTTAGATGTATAATAATAATGGTATTGTTTTTTAAATAAATAATAAAAACGCCGATGATTTTGGACGTTCAGAAACTATGCAGGTAAATTTTCACTGATCGAGAAACTTTTTTGTTTTGGAAATTTTTATATAACATGATGCGAAGGAAATACAGCTAAAAGACCAAAAAAAGTTTTTAGAAAAAAAATCTGGATATTTTCAATAGTTTTTATACCTAATATGATTTTTTTAGTTTGGAGGGTAATATCTAAGTTTGCACGCACGGTGCAATAATAGTGGGTAATGGTTCGGCACCTTTAATTTTGCTGTGTTTATTGCCTATTTTCAGTATTTTTGGTTATTGATCTGCAATGCTTGGGCATCTCAGATACAAATTATTAAAGCCTGGTCAAGTTAAAAATGGAATAGTGCCTTTAAAATATTGAAAGAGTTTCCATGTCAAGTGTATTTTTGTAAATATTTCATCGTTTTTTGTTAAACTCACCCTGGTCGTTTTGGAGGGCTAAAAAGGGCAATAAGTGTCTAAGCTTAATGAATAAGGACCTTTTCTAGAAATATTTTCACCTATAAATGTAATGTTTTCTAAACGTTGCTGAAATACCACCATACCCACGCAATAAGTAGTATTTTTTCCGTGGATTGTGTCTTCATTTAAATCAAAATTATCTATATTCGCGTGTGTGTAATTTTTCACTATGAATTCTTAATAAGTTAACCCCACACGCCAAAAGACAGTGACACAGTCATAGTGAATTTACGTCAAAGTTCTTGATCCATCCACTGTGTGTACGAAATGGCTTCCCGGTCACAGGATCTCAATTTGTATCATAAGGTTAGTACCAAGATTAAATTATTGAGTGCCGATATTCAATTTCTCAAAACTTGCAAATTTAACAGAATATTCCCAAATTTCATTCATGTTAAAATATCGTGTAATAATAAAAGAATTAATGATGTAGTTAATAAAGTTGCAAAAGAGAAATGGTTGAATATGGAACTCAATCATTTTTACGGTAAACGTAGTATGTTAGAATTAGAGGCGTACAATCTGTACCAAAAACTTACATATAAGCTAGACAGTTTAGGAAATCCAGAATGGGATAATTTTTTGAGGAGAATGGAGGTCACAAATACTGCTAAATATCTGAAAAAAGTTATGTCTAATAAGAAGAAGTTAATAAAGTTGGGAATAAACCCCTGTCAGAAATTAGATGCGACTAATTTCCCTCAGAAAAAGATCGACATTGTAGAAAATCTATCTTCTCAAACCTTTGATAAAGCCGAACTTAACTTATTAAATAAAGGCTTGAAGTTTAGCTTGCCAGAATCTCGTCGCGTAGGCACCGAAAATGTAATAGCTAGTATTGAATCCTCAATTCAGTACTTAACTGAATCCAAAAAAAGTATGATTAGGGGAACAGTTGCACAAAAATTATCTGAAAATATTATTAAATATCATGGTTCTCTTCCCCGTCACACAAACCACTCTAAAATTATCAAAGGACTGAGAGAGAAAGATTGTTTTTATCTTAAGGCAGATAAGGGTAACAAGGTTGTTATATTGGATAAATGTGACTATTACGAAAGAGTAAATAATTTAATAGAAAACGGTCCATACGTGAAAATTAACAAAGATCTGTTGCCAAAAATGATTTCAGATACTCAGAAAACATTTAAACTATGTAATAACCTCATTACCGCGGATATCAAACGTAAGCTACATGTGTCTAACCCAAAAGTACCACTCATGTATTGCTTACCGAAGATCCATAAAGTAGGGAAAGCCGTAAGGCCCATAGTTTCAGCTATCGATTCTCCTACTTACAAACTGTCCAAATGGTTAGTCAATGAATTTAATAACCTCGAAATCAAGCAGTCAAGTTTTTCAGTGAAGAACTCTTTAGAGTTTATAAACAAAATTCAACACATCACACTGCATGATAACGAATTATTAATTTCATTCGACGTCAGCTCACTTTTTCCCAGTGTACCTGTACCAAAGGCTTTGGAGTACTTGTATGAACAAACTGCCAAAGAATACATTAATTTAACAAATCTGTGTATGCAGCAGAATTATTTCAAAGTCAGTGGAACATTTTTTCAACAAAGTGAAGGTACAGCCATGGGAAATTGCCTCTCTCCTTTCATTGCAGAAATTTTCATGGGCAAATTTGAAACCCAACTGAAAGATGAGCTCACATATTTTCCAAAGGTGTGGGTGAGATATGTAGACGATATATTTGCCATTTTTGACACTAGTAAATGTAACATTGAAGATTTTTTGAGCGACTTAAATAGTAGATTCAATTCTATCAAATTTACCCATGAAATAGAAAGGGAAGGACAGCTTCCATTTTTGGACATTTTGGTAATTAGGAAAGACAGTAAGTTAGAATTTGACATCTATAGGAAAGAACCAGTACAGCTGGGTATATAACTGCAGATTCGAACCACTGTAGTCAACACAAAGAGGCTAGTTTTGGTTTTTTAGTTAATAGACTGTTGTTGAGTCTACCGTTATCCGTTGAAAGATACCGCAAGGAAGTAAATACAATCAAAGATATAGTGAAATGTAATGGTTTCGATCCAGAGATTGTCAATAGGTTAATTAGGAAACGAAAATTTAAAATGCTATTGCGAAATTCCACCACTTTAAATTGGGATAATAAAATTACTAAATTTATAAAAATACCATACGTACCGCAAATAACTAGAGGTATGAATACTATTTTCGGGAAAGCGGGCTTTAAAGTGGTTCACACTTCGAGCAACAATTTACAAAATCTACTAGGAAATGCGAAAGATAAAACGGAACCCATTCATAAAGCGGGAATTTACGAAATAGCATGTGGAAATTGCGACAAAAAATATATCGGGCAGTCAACTCGGTCTATTTTAACTCGCTTTAAGGAGCATCAAGCTCATTACAAATACGGCCGCACTGATAAGTCTAGCATGGCGTCACACGCGTTGGAAACGGGCCATAAATTCAATAGCAATAATCTCAAACTCTTAAAACCAGGAAATAATAAATTTGATTTAAACGCATTGGAAAGTATAGAGATATATAAAAATAAACGTAGTTGTCTTAACAGTAACTATGGTCCGATTCCGAACTCAACCCTGTATAGATTTATCAGGTAGATAGATTAAGTCTAGCCAAAAATATTTACCCTTCAGACCCTAATTTTATTGCTCTAATAGTTTTAAGAAACCCTATAGGTTATTGATCCCTTTCACTTAAGAATACAATTTTATTGCTCTCATGTTCAAATTAGTTCTGAGAAACCCTATAGGTTTATCAATCCTTTTCACTTCAGTAGTGGAGGGTGGGTGAGTGGGGGTTGGATATTTTTAGCAACGTAATTTAAGTTTAGAATTTAGATTATCTTCTACTCCTGAAGATGCTGACGTTGTCAGCGAAACACGTGTCGAGTTTAATTACTGTGTCACTGTCTTTTGGCGTGTGGGGTTAACTTATTAAGAATTCATAGTGAATTTACGTCAAAGTTCTTGATCCATCCACTGTGTGTGTGTAATTTTTGATTGTATCACCAACAAACAACCAACAATTTTACCTGGAGGTAGGTACATAAATTTTGTCATTACTAATTCTTTGTTTGGCAATGTTGGTTGTTAATAATTGTCTAATATCATTATAAGTACAGCTAATACCAATTTCAAATAGGAAGTCAAAAAGTTGTCTACTTCGTAGTAAATGGTGTACACATAAGCCTAATCCAAATTTAAAACGTTTTTTTTATATAACTTGACGAACAATGCCAAAATAAGATTGCAAGGAATAACAGCTTTTGGATTTATATTTTTTTCTAACTTTATAACTATCATCGTCGATAAGCCAAGATATAAATTGTACTTGGTACTTGCTTTGTAAACTCATTTTGATTAATATCATGAGGAGTTGAGGAACAGGAAAATTTTTTCGTGGAGAACTGAAATTGTGTGTTTTTTAAAAATTCCAGCTGCTTGATGCAAAATTTCATATTCATTTTGATAAACCTCTTCCTTACAGACATCATTATTAGCAGTTTCAGATACAAAGGAAGAACTTGAATCTGATTCTCTCGTTGATTCTATTTTATCAGCGTTTGATGAAAAAGTCGGGACTTGGGCTAATTTTTTGGTAATTTTCAATTTATTTAAAAATGCTTGTATGTCATACATATTTCGAAATGTAATGGCTATAACACGACCTATGATATTTCGCATCATGCGCAAACAAATCGTCATAACTGGTGAACTTTGCAACCATTCCAATATCGCCCCTCTTTTTGGCCGCTTTGATTATATATACATAAGTACTTTTTCCTGTCCCCTCAAGAGATTAAGATAAATTGGCTATTGTAGTACATATTCTTAAAAGTTTCTATAATTTTTTATTGTACGCTATCCGGTTTCCTATTTTTATATTTTAAGTGTATTTTATCCAAATATAAGTCAGCAAACAAAAGTGTAGACTGTAGGTACCTCATTAGTTTTTTATTCTGAGGTAGGCACTTACAACCTCAAAAAAATGATCAGTTTGGAACTTTTTTATTTCATAATTATATCAGTGGTATATTTTTATGCAAATTAATGTTTAATTTAAATCAGAACTTTTCGAGTTTTATTTTTGTTTATCTTTTGACTGACAAAACCCCTAAAATAATAAAAAGAAATGGGTAGGTACCTAATACAATCTGCAAACTTGTTTGTATAAATGTTAATTTTTGCTTTTTCTCTGTTTTTTTTGATTGCAAATAAGGCACATTCCA
Source organism: Xestobium rufovillosum (assembly GCA_963966045.1). Taxonomy (NCBI): domain Eukaryota; kingdom Metazoa; phylum Arthropoda; class Insecta; order Coleoptera; family Ptinidae; genus Xestobium; species Xestobium rufovillosum. The sequence continues at coordinate 47,998,112 of OZ014492.1, read as the reverse complement.
CGTATTTTAAATGATTCCATGTTACCCCTACTTTTTGAAGAACCCCGAATGTCTCGCGAAACGTTTCTGTCTCCGTCCGAGCTATTACTAATTTAGTAAACCATCTCAATATTGTCCTTGCTGGTATAGACCTTTCTGCAGTCTTTATGATATTTCACTTTAATTTTTCCGTTTAAAATATAATTCTTGATTGCTAAAATTTTCTGTCCAAAATCATCTTTTCTCAGTTCCGCAGCCCTAATTATTGTCTCTAAACCCTACTTCCAAGGCTTATGCACAACAAGTTTATCTTTTTCCTCCACAACTTCACCACATAATAAGCACTTCATTTTAATATTTAGCTCATCTATCTTAAATATTTTTAAGCAGTAAAAATTAAAGAACTCTCCACTAACAATACGAACTACATGTGTAAATAAAAGACTATTTATTTCTTTCATGTTATATCTCGCACGCGTCGACATTGTCATCGGTCGCTCCTTATTATTAGCCGATATAAAAAATCATAGCGCCTAAACTACAAAAGTCGCAATAACAATTATGCTGCCAAAAACTTTTTTGGTCTTTTGGCGGCATTTCCTTCGCAGCATGTTATGTAAAAATTTCCAAAACAAAAAAGTTTCTCAATTAGAGAAAATTTGCCTGCGTAATTTCTGAACTTCCTAGGTTATCGACGTTTTGAGCATGTTAAAACAAAAAACAGCAATCAATACTATGCTTAGAAAGAAGCGCCTAAGTGTGTGTTGTAAAACAAAAAAAAGATCATGTCGATAGCTCAATTTCGTGACCACAAAAAAATGTCGTATCTTGTGATTTCTCATAAACAATGACCTAACTAATAAAATAAGATATGTCTAAGATAAAAAAAATAAAATCGATTAGGAAGCGACTTTTGCCTTGGTTTTTACTCCACTATACTGTAAATTTTCGATATGCAACAGTATACCATCGATATTCATTTCAGTTTAAAACTATGTTTGGAATAATGGTTGTCCTAACAGTTTCACCACTATGCGTGTTCCGTTATTTGCACAAACTTGCAAAAGGTAAATCGTAGAAATATTTTTTCGTTTGTGAATCGTTCGTAAATTTTGCTTAGATAAGAAAACGAAACGACCAAATGTGCATGGCAGTTGCCTAAAACTTTGGGCCAGAAAAATGTGGATTTTGTCGACAGTCGATGGATTGTTTTGGCCTTTAGTCGTTTATCCTGTTTATTTAACTTTTGGGCCATGGTCTGTAGGTTATTTAGTGGAAGACCATATTGGAGTGATTTTTGCTTGGGGCATTTTTGTAAATGATACATTTTTGCCTGGGTCTTTTACTTACGCTTATGGATTTGCTCAGGTTTGAATGGTGGTTCAAGTGATTCTATATTTAATATTTTTTTGCTTGTTAGCTGTTGACATTTCATGTACCGCTGATGCTAATTCTCGCCCATGGGGTCGATGTCACGTGCGTATTGCAGATGTCTTTCTAGTATGTATGTCCTATTTTTAATGGTTATTTTGCAGTTTCCAACACAGGGTTCGTAAGTCGGGCAAGCCTCGCAGTTTATTAACAAACGTGTGTATGCATTTGCCATTTTCAATAATAATAGCGATACAGCTACTCATGGCCTACTTCTTTTGGCTGGCGTATGGAATGCTGGCTTTCTTCTTAGGTTTTTTAAGAACTTGGTCTATAATACTCGCTATCGTATTGTGGCATTATACTCTTCATCTGCCAGAAAAATGCGTCAGGTATGTGTTCCATTTTACTTATTAAACCCTACCTGTGGTATCTTTGTAGAGAAGCTGCACACGTTTGGGTAAACACGCCCAGTGAAACCCGAACAGATTAAAATTAAAACACGGAACTGATGTATTTCTTTAGCCTTAGAAAACTATTGTTAGTTTTATTTATTTTCTAATATAAAAAGACGAAACCTCTGTTGATTATAAATTTTACTTTGTTCTTCACCAAATTAGCTATATGTGATATTAAATACTGAGACTCTACATATATATTAATAATTTATACTATACTAAAGAATTTTGTGATCTGTGTTTAGCACTGTACTTATTAAAAACAGTATCTATGTAATATTTATAAGGAAATACATAGATGTATTTATTGTATATTTTTGTTTTAACTTTCTTCTCGATTGAAATAGAATCGGTGTGTAGGTGTTACTGGTGCTGTTTGTTCAGGTGCAAGCCGTTAAATCATGTGCTAAAGAACTCTGCGCCTGATTTAACCCCAAACGAGGCAGGTATGCGCTGCCAGTTAAGTTTAGGTGTATAATTAATTATGCTAGCCCTATGCATTATCATTTATCAGAGTATGTCCCTTCATTTGTGTTCCGGGCCAATTCCAATTTAGTACTAGAATCTGTATAGCCCACGTTATGATGACACACTAGGGCTGGTTTTGGCTGGTAAGTATCAAGTCGGCATTTAATTTCATAAACGTGATTGTCTTTGGTGTCATCCCGAAAGGTAATGCCATATACCAAGATTTTTGAAGCTCAGGTTTAGTTTGCTTGCTTTTAGATTGTATTTAATTAATACTTCGATAGCCACGTTCCTCGAGATCACATATGTAGTTGTTCTCATTATGCTGTTCCAGTGCGAAGTTGAAAAAAGGGTAAACTCCGTCCCTACCTCTCTCCGGCCCGGTATTGTCAGGTACCTATATTAGTCATTATAGTTCTTACGCTTGACCTGTGCAGTTGATTTTGTGCGGTTGTATTAATCATGGCAGTAAAGAAACGAAGGATTGATAGTTTAAAATCGTGAAAGTGCCTTTAATTATTTTTTTTCCAGCTTCATTTTCGTTTCCAACCCGGGAGCGAAATCCTTCAATCATTTCATTCCAAGATAAATGCACGAGCTCTTTTTTCTTTCCGAAAATAACGAGCCGTTTGGTTTTTGAGCGAGAACATCCTGTTTATATAATGGCCTTCAATTCCTCGGCTTTTTTTTGCCCGCTGTGCTTTCTAATAGCTGCGACAAAACTGTTTGTTTTGCTCTACGACGGTTTCACCGATTACTCAGCGTTTCATAATCTTTTTGTTTCGCATTACACGTTCATACCTCGCCATTTCGGGAGGATAAAAGTTTTTATTTATTTACATTTACTTTCATTATACCGGGTTTTCTAAGCAATGATTAATTGGACGACAGTTTGTCCTCTGATACCGCAGATCCCGCATCTACCTCCGATGATGTCGTCGTCGTCTCCCTCTTAGGGACTGTCCTATGTGCGGAAGATCCCTTAGGGCCTCTTATCACAGCGGACGTAGCCACTAGATGGTAGCGTTACCTCACTCTTGGCTTGGAAAACGACGAGTTGCTGAGTCGATGGAAGACATTTAAAACTTGTAATGGACTGAACGTCCCTAAGATCAAACCCAAATTTCAATCTTTTTTATCTCCACTGGATATTAAAAAGAAACATTTTTGCAAATTATTCAGGAAATGTTGGGTAAGGGGCTGACAGCTCTAGCTACTGTCATCTCCGAAGCTTTGCCGTCTGCTAAAAAAGACGACAGCCTTATCTCCACTACGGTGGACTCCGGCAAATTGCTCACCGACACTCATCACACTATATTGTCTCTGACGTCATCAGCTCAAACACCTCAATCCAAAATTCAAAAGATCGTTCACAATCTCCATTTAATCTTCAATCGGACCCACAGACCCACAAGAAGTGGGAATCCAGCCGAAAAGAGGGAGGGGGGAACCAGGAGGGATCGGCTGGTATTCGCTTGCCATTCAGGGAGGCCACCGGGAAAATCCAAAGCCATCAAGAACTGAGGCAGATACTGATCTGAGTATCATCAACATCATAAGGTTCTCAGTCCGAAGACTGGTTGGACGCGTACCTCCATTCTTTTCTATCCTGAGCTAACCTACGCATTTCCCTAAAAGTAGAACATCCTACATCCCTAACTATTTGAGAGCAGTAGTCTAATCTAGGCCTACCCCTACCTCTTTTTATTCCTATCTCTGACTCTAGTATGTCGCGAACTATTCCTTCGTGTCTTAGAAGGTGTCCTACCATCCTATCTCTCCTACTCTTTATTGTTTTCCATACCTTTCGCTTTTCCCCAACTCTTTCTAATACTTCCCTATTGCTAACCTTATCTATCCACGGTATCTTCATCATGCATCTGTAGCACCACATTTCAAACGCTTCTACTCTTTTTCTATCCGCTTCTCCTATTGTCCAAGTTTCGCACCCGTATAATGCCGTACTCCATACATACGACGTTAAGAGTCTCTTCCTAGTCTCTATATTAACCGTTCTCGAGCATAACAGTTGTTTCTTTTTGTTAAACGCAACTCGGCCCTGCGCCATTCTTTGTTTTATATCTTTAGTGCTCCTACCGTCTTGAGTTATTTTACTTCCTAAGTAGCAGAAATCCGCGACCTCCTCTATCTTCTCATTTCCAATTTGTATTTCCATTTTAGTTCTATTTTCACATCCCCTACATACCAAAATTTTAGTTTTCTTTTTATTGATTTTCATGCCGAAGCCCTGTGTCAAAACTGCTTCCATTTCATTCAAAGCCGCTCCTAATTCTTTGCTAGATGCTAACACTGCTATATCATCCGCAAATCTGAGCATGTTAATAGTTTGGCCCTGTACATTGATCCCTGAGGCTGTTCTTTCCTTAACAATATTAATCGCATCTTCGATATATAAGTTGAAAACTAGAGGTGACAATGCACATCCCTGTCTCACTCCCTTCCGGATATCTACTTCCCTTTGTTCCTGCTCACATTCTATAACTGCCTTTTGCTCTTTGTAGAGATTATGTATTATTCTTCTGTCCCTGTATTTCATCCCTACCTTTCTCAGCACTTCGAACATCTTCCCCCATTTTACGTTGTCGAAGGCTTTTTCTAAATCTACAAATCCTATATAGACGCTCTTTCTCTTTTCTATCGTTTTTTCTATAATTACTCGTAAAGCTAGAATGGCCTCGCGCGTTCCTCTATTTCATCTAAATCCGAACTGATCTTCTCCTAATATTTCTTCCGCTTTTTTCTCCATCCTTCTTTGCACAATTCTAGTTAAAATTTTTGACGCATGGGAAGTTAAACTGATAGTTCTAAAATTTTCGCATCTATCCGCGCCTTTTCTTTTTGGCAAAGCTACTATGATGTTCCGTTTGTAATCTTCTGGAATCTCGCCTGTCAGGTATATGCGACTAACTAGTTTAAATAAACGATCTATTACCTCTTGACCTGCGCACTTTAAGATTTCTGCCTGCAAGCCATCTATACCTGGTGCTTTATTATTCCTTAAACTTTTTAGTGCTATCTCAAACTCTTCTCTCATTATAGGACTCCCTAGGTTATCCCCCTCTACACTGCTTTCGCTTTCTAATATATCTTGCACTTCCTGTCCCGCATATAAGTTTCCTAAATATTCTTTCCACCTATCTGCCTTCTCCCCACTTCCGATTAGGATATCTCCTGCCTCATTTCTAATGTTTTTGGTACTAGATCCAATTTCTCTAAAATTTCTCCTAATTATTTTATATGCTTCATCAGTCTTTCCTACTTCGAATTTATCTTCCACTTCTTTGCATTTATTATCGATCCATTGCTCTTTCGCTTTCCTACATTCCCGAATAATTTCCCACTTGATCGCCTTATATCTTTGTTTCCCTGTTTCATCTAACCTATTTTTATATTTTCGCCTTTCCTCTATTAGACTCACAATATGTTTTGTTATCCAGGGTTTCCTACTTTCATTCTGTTTATGACCCAAAATATCCCTAGCTGAGGAAACTAAACTATTTTTAATGCAATTCCATTCTGCCTCTATGTCCCTAACAATATTTCCACCCGTGCCCTTTAGTGCTTCGTTTGTCTTTTTCTCGAACTTATTGCGCATATCATCATCTTTTAGTTTCTCTGGGTCAAGATACCTTCTTCCGCTTCTTTTTTTCAAAATCTTAAATTTAAGATTGGCTTTCATAACGACTATGTTGTGATCACTATCTATATCTGCTCCTGGATAACTTCTACAATCCCTAACTTGATTTCTAAATCTTTGCCTAACGAGAATGTAATCTATTTGATATCTCCCTAAGTCTCCTGGCATCTTCCACGTATAGCATCTCCTAACATGATGGTGAAATAGAGTGTTCGCGACCGTTAAGTTATGTTTATCGCAGAACTCTATCAGTCTAACTCCCCTATCGTTCCTATTGCCTAATCCAAAGGGGCCAACTATTCCGCCCTCTCGCCCTGTGCCTACGACTGCATTGAAATCTCCTGTAATTATTAAATTTTCGTGCCCTCTCACAAAATCTAGCACATATTCAATATCACTATAAACTGCCTCTACGGCCTCATCACTGTAGTTAGAAGTGGGCATATATACCTGTATTATTACTGTTTTTACAGGTTTCGAATCTAACCTAACCATAACTACCCTGTCACTTTGCTGTAAGAAATTTTCTACACTCTGTCCTACTTTTTTCCGCATAACAATTCCTACTCCCGAATTTCCTCCTACAGATCCTGTGTGTATTACTCTAAAATCTGAGTATCTGGATACAAAATTATCTAGTCGCTCATGGCTTTAAACTAGAGGACTATATATATATATATATATATATATATATACTTTCATCCACCAGTCGTTGTGACATCCAGGCGTAAAAATTTTGCTAACTCTTTGACATCCATTGACGTTGTGACATCCAAAATCGGATGTCACAACGTTTTCTATGTTAAATCGCCTTGTAGGAGGGGCGGGAGGGTCTAGAATAAATTCTAGGTGGATGTCAAAATGCAGTGTTTTAAGTTGGACATGTATATTTAAGTTCCAACGTATATTGCATAGAGGGAGCGCAGGAGAGCTGGTGTTGTATATTGCAAAATTCTACGTTCCAGTTCGTGCGACATCCGTGTATTATACGTAGACATTTTTGTTTCACTTGGCGCGCTTTCTGACATCCGAAACTTGACAACAGTGCGAGAGTGCCCCGTGTGTTGTTTTTTCGCGAAACTTTCGCTTTCTCTGGAATTTCGAAAAATATAATTTTTCAAACTATGATTAAAGAATGACAAGTTTGAATTATTCTTCTACTTTCCAAAAATGTAAAGGTTGCTTCATATTAAATAAAAAATAGGTTACTTCATTTTAAATGAATTAAAGACAGACGTGAAAAATAAACTTTTTTAATTAATCAACAAATGAAAAACATTACAAATAATAACAGCTAAGAATTCAATAAATAGCTGCAATTTTAAAGTACCTAAATGTGGAATATGTTGCCCATTTTCATCTAAACATATGAATTTTTATCTGATACGTGAGGTAATTTTTGTGAGTTCATTCTACTTTTAAAATTAAATAACTCTCCCATTTTTATTTAACATGCAGCAAATTGTACATTTTTGGAAAATAGATGAACTTAGCTTTTTGATGGTTTAAAAATATACCTACAGGTTGTTCCATTAAAAAAAAACACCGATTTTTGAAATCGAAAAGGGCAATTGTTTTGCATAAATAGGGAGACATTTGGAACATGGCATATAGAAAACTTTAGAACAAAATAAATCGAAGATGTCAGCTGGTCATCAAATTTCATAATTGTTTTAACGAAGAAGCGGGGGGGGGGGTATGTTGCAAATAATTTTAAAGGTCGTTCAATTCTTAATTTAGCCAAGTATGAAACCATTCTATAGATTCCATTCAAAATGGCGGCTCTTGTGATTTTGAGTAAATTGCTGTAATTTCACAAATGAGTGATACTGGACAGTTCGAACAACTTATCCTCGGACAAGTACACCGCTAGGCACTGAATGATTATAAAACTAACTCCGGATTTTGTGTACTACGAGACGTCATAGAATGCTACCCCAACTAAGCTAGCATTGAAATATTCATAACGTGCCTCTACGTACTTACTGGCTTATCAGCAGGTTATGTTTAACTAAATATTGCATGTTCCAAGAATGCACGGATAAACCTAGTCCACCGATTTGTGATTTGAACGCCCTGTATTTGATTGCATTTTGGAATTCTGTGCTGAATTTAAGGCAGCTTTGTTAACCATTCACTGGGTCTAACTCCTAGCGTTTCGGCTTTTCTTGATGTTAAAAATAGTCATTTTCAAGTTTTAACAATTATAACTTTGAAACGGTGCGAGATATTGAAAAATGACCTAGGTACATGTCTCTATCCTAGTTTTTAATCCTCCATCTAATGAGGCAGGAAAATTCTGCTTCCCGATTGGTCAAAAAATGACAAAAATTAGCAATCAGGACCAGTAATTTCCAGCCCCATTACATAGAGAATTAAAAACTAGGATACGGGACATGTAAGTATATCTCTTACCGTTTCCAACTTATAATTTATAAAATTTCAAAAATGATGATATTTAACGGCAAATAATGCCGAAAAGGTGGGAGTTAGACCCGATGTACGGTTAACAAAGTGGCCCTTAAATTCAACAAGGAATTCCAAAAATGCAGTCAAATACAGGGTGTTCCGTTTAAGAAAATGAAGTTAGGCGGTGTGCAGAAGAACTGGGCAGCCTGTATAAGTGCAAACAATTTTAAATTATAGCCAATTCAGAAAGAATAAAGCTTTATTAAGAACATTTTTTAGTACAAAGCCTAATAAAGCTATGAGGGAGGAAACCCCTAATAAGTGGACACACTGTATATGCAGGGTGTTTCTTTAATGATCGGAAAAAATATTCCTAGCGTCAAAGTAAGAAAAATGATAAGAAAAAACATGGGTCTGGAAACGCTTCATTAATACTGCCTCCTGACTGATCATTTTCTTAATTTTGTAACCAATCATGTAGCAGTATTTTCCAGTCCCATTAGATACATAGATTAAAAACTATGATAGGGACGTGCAAGTCATTTTTCAATATCTCGTAGCGTTTCCAAGTTATAATTGATAAAATCTGAAAAATTATGTTCTTTAACGTCAAATAACGCCAAAACGGTGGGAGTTAGACCCAATGTACGGTTAACAAAGTGGCCTTCAAATTCAACAAGGAACACCAAAATGCAATCACAAACATTTTTTTTTAAATCCGCCATCTTTTGTAAGTCTTTTGTAAGGTATGCATTCAAACTTTCAAAACAAAATGTTTGCTGGAACACATGAGATATTCCTAACGTAAGCTTAAGTAGAGACACCCTGTATACTTAACTTAGACATGTCCATCTTTACTTCTCATTTGATTTTTCTTCGGTTTCCGATAATCCCGAGCAAAGTGACCACGACCTCTACAGTTGTAACATATTACATATTACATTTACTCTGTACCTTTCTTTTGTGTTGAAGCTACTGCCGGTTTTCTTAGAATTCGATGGCACTACTGCTATAGCCTTTTTTGAGTCTTCTGCAGATGATAAGTTGGCCTTCTCGTCTTGAAAACGTGCTGTTGGGTTTGTTATTGTCTGTTTGTCTTCATCAAATGGCAGCCAAGCTTGTCTAAAATTTCTGTATTTTGTAGGTAATCCACTAAGAATTTTGGGTCATCACAGCTGAGTCACTGACGATTCTCCAACTTCCTTTATTTGCCTGACCAGATTTTTCACCTTCGTTATATGCTGAGCTATTGTATCATTAGGATCCATGCTATAATGATGGAATCTCTCAATTATCTTTTCGTTTGTTTCAGATTTTTGTTCGTAAATAGAATTTAGTTGATCAAAAATATCTTTAGACGATAAACATTTCCCAATTAGCGTCATCCAAATTAATTCCATTGCTGACGTCAACAGGAACATAACATACCCATCATATTTTACCCACTTTTCTATTTTTTTTCTGCGCTTCATCGTCTCCAACAGGAACTTCTGGTTTCCTTACTGTACCATCGGCTATACTATAGAAGCCTTTCGCTATTAATGTACACTTCATCTGGAACTTATATTGATGGTAATTTCTACAATAATTTTTTTTACATTCATCACTTCCGATCACCCATTGTCACACAGACATTTAACCTTAGGCTTTTTTTTTTACTTTTTTCCGATGAAACACGTTCACCACAAATTAAAGGTTCAACATCCAGACTTCCGTGATCTGGGGCCGTAATCTGTCAAATAATACGGTAAACTTCAGCTGAACGACCGTAATTACACGAAAAAGAATGCAAAACGTAAAATAATGTAATTATAAGTTCACAGAAAATTTTATAGCCACGTGTACGAAGGCGTACTGGGGCCACGATAATTATTTTTTTCATTTATGTCAACCGTTGAATAATTAATTCAACGGTCGACTTATTATCTCAACGGTAGACTTAATATCTCAACGGTCGACTTAATATCTCTACGCTCGACTTAATATCTCGACGGTCGACTTCTTAACACGACGGTCAACTTAATATCTCAACGGTCGACTTAATATCTCAACGTTCGACTTAATCTCTCGACGGTCGACTTAATATCTCGACGGCCGACTTAATATCTCGACGGTCGACTTAATATCTGGACGGTCGACTTATTAACACGACGGTCGTCTTATTATCTCAACGGTAGACTTAATATCTCAACGGTCGGCTTATTAATACAACGGTCGAGTTACTATCTCAGCCGTCGACTTATTATCTGGACCGTATTATCTGGATGCGGACGGTAACAGGAAAGTGAGCCTACCTCACTGCTAGGGATGGGCAGAATCCTAGATAAGGAAGGATAGGCAGAATCGAATACTTTAATGAATCGAGAACTTCGTATCCGAGAACTTTTGAGAATCGAGACCTTTCCCGAGACCCGAGAACAACACAAAAATATTGTACCTCATACGGAAGCTGCGCGAACCTCGGAATCTGATTCTGTCTTGGTCTCGATACTGCAGCATTGGAGCACTTTCAAAGCGGCGGCGTTCGCCAAATTCAATCGGCATGAGACAGTATCTTCTTAATTTTTTATAGCCTACATCTGTTATTTGTTCAAATATTGCATGTTTTGATTGTGTATGGAAAACCGCAGACCAACAGGTTTCGTCCTTCTGGGACTCATCAGTACGGTGCTTCCCCTACACACTCAAACCATGCAATTTAATCTTGCTATATATGCTGCCGCGCTCTGGACAGATATCAGCAAGTGACAACTACTTTGAGTAATTATCTAGCGGTACTGGACCGTTCGAACAACTACTCCTCGGGCAAATACCCCGCCAGGCATTGAATTATAGAACTAAATCCAGATTGTTTGTACTACGAGACGTTTCAGACTGCTACCCCACCTAAGGTGGCTTTGAAACAATCCTAATTTGTCTCCATGTACGTACGTGCTTTTAATCAGGTCCTTGTTCAAATATTGCATGTTTTAAATGTGTATGGAAAACCGCAGACCAACTGGTTTCGTCCTTCTGGGACTCATCAGTACGGTGCTCCCCCTACACACTCAAACCATGCAATTTAATCTTGCTATATATGCTGCCGCGCTCTGGACAGATATCAGCAAGTGACAACTACTTTGAGTAATTATCTAGTGGTACTGAACCGTTCGAACAACTACTCCTCGGGCAAATACCCCGCCAGGCATTGAATTATAGAATTAAATCCAGATTTTTGGTACTACGAGACGTTTCAGACTGCTACCCCACCTAAGGTGGCTTTGAAACAATCCTAATTTGTCTCCATGTACCTACGTACGTGCTTTTAATCAGGTCCTTGTTCAAATATTGCATGTTTTGAATGTGTATGGAAAACCGCAGACCAACTGTAGGGGGGAGCACCGTACTGATGAGTCCCAGAAGGACGAAACCAGTTGGTCTGCGGTTTTCCATACACATTCAAAACGTGCAATATTTGAACAAAGACCTGCTTAAAAGAACGGACGTACACGGAGCAAATTAGGATTGTTTCAAAGCCACCTTAGTTGGGGTAGCAGACTGAAACGTCTCGTAGTACAAAAATCTGGATTTAGTTCTATAATTGCCCGAGGAGTAGTTGTTCGAACGGTCCAGTACCACTAATTAATACTAGATAATTACTCAAAGATTAAATTGCATGGTTTGAGTGTGTAGGGGGAGCACCGTACTGAGGAGTCCCAGAAGGACGAAACCAGTTGGTCTGCGGTTTTCCATACACGTCAAAACATGCAAAATTAAAAAGATGCTTTCGCATGCCGATTGAATTTGGCGAACGCCGCCGCTTTGAAAGTGCTCCAATGGTGCAGTATCGAGACCAAGACAGAATAAGATTCCGAGTTTCGCGCAGCTTCCGTATGAGGTACAATATTTTTGTGTTGTTCTCGGGTCTCGGAAAAGGTCTCGATTCTCAAAAGTTCTCGAATACGAAGTTCTCGATTCATTAAAGTATTTGATTCTGCCTATCCTTCCTTATCTAGGATTCTGCCCATCCCTAGCAGCGAGATAGTCTCACTTTCACTGTTACCGTCGGCATCCAGATAATACGGTCCAGATAATAAGTCGACGGCTGAGATAGTAACTCGAACGTTGTATTAATAAGCCGACCGTTGAGATATTAAGTCTACCGTTGAGATAATAAGACGACCGTTGAGTTAATAAGTCGACCGTTGACTTATTAAGCCTACCGTCGTGTTAATAAGTCGATCGTCGAGGTATTAAGTCGACCGTCGAGATATTAAGTCGACCGTCAAGATATTAAGTCGACCGTTGAAATATTAAGTCGACCGTTGAGTTATTAAGTCTACCGTCGTGTTAATAAGTCGACCGTCGAGATATTAAGTCGACCGTCGTGATATTAAGTCGACCGTTGAGATATTAAGTCGACCGTTGAGATATTAAGTCTACCTTTGAGATAATAAGCCGACCGTTGAGTTATTAAGTATACCGTCGTGTTAATAAGTCGGCCGTTGAAATATTAAGTCTACCGTTGAGATAATAAGTCGACCGTTGAATTAATTACTCAACGGTTGACATAAATGAAAAAAATAATTACCGTGGCCCCAGTACGCCTTCGTATTCTAACAGTAATAAAGAAAGGTGCAGTTTGTTCACCAGGAATTTAATTTTATGGTAGGTTTAGGCCTGAATTTAAATTTTCAATTAAAATACAATACATAATCTCTACGAAGAGCAAAAGGCAGTTATAGAATGTGAGCAGGAACGAAGGGAAGTAGATATCCGGAAGGGAGTGAGACAGGGATGTGCATTGTCACCTCTAGTTTTCAACTTATATATCGAAGATGCTATTAATATTGTTAAGGACAGAACAGCCTCAGGGATTAACGTACAGGGTCAAACTATTCAACATGCTCAGATTTGCGGATGATATAGCAGTGTTAGCATCTAGCAAAGAAGAATTAGGAGCGGCTTTGAATGAAATGGAAGCAGTTTTGACACAGGGCTATGGCATGAAAGTCAATAAAAAGAAAACTAAAATTTTGGTATGTAGGGGATGTGAAAATAGAACTAAAGTTGACATAGAAATAGGAAATGAGAAGATAGAGGAGGTCACGGATTTCTGCTATTTAGGAAGTAAAATAACTCAAGACGGTAGGAGCACTAAAGATATAAAACAAAGAATAGCGCAGGGCCGAGTTGCATTTAACAGAAAGAAACAACTGTTATGTTCGAGAACGGTTAATATTGAGACTAGGAAGAGACTCTTAAAGTCGTATGTATGGAGTACGGCATTATACAGGTGCGAAACTTGGACAATAGGGGAAGCGGATCGAAAAAGAGTAGAAGCGTTTGAAATGTGGTGCTACAGGCGCATGATGAAGATATCGTGGATAGATAAGGTTAGCAATAGGGAAGTATTAGAAAGAGTTGGGGAAAAGCGAAAGGTATGGAAGACAATAAAGAGTAGGAGAGATAGGATGGTAGGACACCTTCTAAGACACGAAGGAATAGTTCGCGACATACTAGAGTCAGAGATAGGAATAAAAAGAGGCAGGGGTAGACCTAGATTAGACTACTGCTCTCAAATAGTTAGGGATGTAGGATGTTCCACTTTTAGGGAAATGCGTAGGTTAGCTCAGGATAGAAAAGAGTGGAGGTACGCATCCAACCAGTCTTCGGACTGAGAACCTTGATGATGAATTAAAATAAAATAAAAAAATGCATCCTGTTCCCTGGCAGGCTGCTTCAGTGGAGAGCCACACAATCCGTCAATTTGGTAGGAATTTATTCTATACCTATTTTTGATGCTCACTCAAAATTGTTCAAGTTTTAGTTGTACAATTATAGCCCTCCTTTGAAAAAAAACTTGAAATGTCATTATTACTCCTAAGAGGAGGTTATGCTTATCTTCCAATACTTAATAAATTATTCAGCCACGAGTTCAGCCATTCCTTGGGCATGTGCAGAGTTAACAAATTGCAACTCAATGGGCCTTTTTCCAAGTTTTTAACTTTGAAACCGAAAAAAATTGTTTTAATGCACCCAGTTAACGCAATTCCAGTCACATTCACATTGCGCTACCTTTCGTTATGCAAATTTACGAGAAAAGAACTCTCTGTAGGCAAAATATTTTCCGAAACGAGAAAATTTTTCAATAATTAAAATCGGTTAAGAATATTGAGAGAACTTAATTTTATTTTGGAAACCCTTGCCCTGCGTTAAATACATGGGTTGCATAGGGAAAACGCCCGCGGTATAACCTCCTGTTTAATAAATGATTTATGAAAATGGCAACTCTGTAAAGATGTCACAAGATACGCAAATATTTCACGGATGTCGCAGGACATGTGAAATAAATATGTATAATGGATATACAACGGATGTCAAAGAGATAGGACAAATATTTTTTTCATTATGTGTATGGTTAATTTTTTTTTCTCGAAACGGCACCCCCTCTTGAATTCCAGAAAGCCTTTTTCTTGTTTTCTTCATATATGCTTTTTTAAGGCTGGATGCCGAAACGTCACCATTTTTACCGGATGTCACAAGATACGGCGGACCAGTATATATATATATATATATATGAGCTCTTCAGGCCTTATAGGCCCATGGCTTGTCCTACTATTTTTCTCCACTCCGCTCTGTCTTGTGCCTTGCTTTTCCAGTCCTTAATGCCTAGTCTCCTGACATCCTCCTCCACACATTCTCTCCATCTTCTCTTAGGCCTTCCTCTCTTCTTTCTTGTCTCTCTCTTCATTTCAAGCATCTGTCTCGGTATACGTTCTTCCCCCATTCTAGCAACGTGCCCTAGCCATCTCATTCTCTGCGCACGCACATACTGGACTATGTCCGCCTCCATGAACATTTCTCTCAACTCTGCATTGTTTCTTCTCCTATACTCATCTCCATCCTTTATCCCTCCAAAAATTGTTCTTAATATTTTCCTTTCCCAGATCTCTAATTTCTGCTGGTCTTCCTTTCTTAAAACCCATGCTTCACTTCCATAAGTTACAGTCGGTCTGATAATGGTCTTGTATATCCGTATCTTCGCTTTTCTTGACATATTCTTGTCCCTCAACACTGTCCTCAGAGCCCCAGCACTTCTGTTACCTATCATTATTCTTTTTTCAATTTCTCTTAGTTGGTCATTGTTTCTTGTAATTTCTGTCCCCAAAAAATTAAAACTCTCCACTCTTTCAAATATGCTCTTTCTATCTTTTCCACTTTTCACGCTCAGATGTTCTTCCTCTTCTTTTGCTTTCTTTGTCGTCATGTACTTTGTCTTTAGCTCGTTTATCCTTAATCCATAAGTTCTTGCTTCGTCTCCTAGCCGCCTTACGAGCTCTTTCAATTCTTCCTTTGTTCTTGCTATCAATGTTACATCATCAGCATATGCAATACACTGGTGTGAGTTCTTAAGCACTGTGCCATCTCTGTTTATATTGCTGTTTCTGATAATTTGCTCTAGCAACAGATTAAAGAGCACCGCCGACAGTGGGTCTCCCTGCTTCAGACCATTGCCGACCATAAAACCTTCTTACATCGTGCCATTTATTCGAACTTGGTATTCTGTGCTCTCCAAAGTCATTTTCACCAAGGCAATTACTTTCCACGGGACTCCCAGTTGTCGCATTACTCCATCCAACTGTCGTCTGTTTCCACTATCATAGGCTTGTTTGAAATCTATGAAAGCCACGTGTAGCTGCACATTCTGCTCCTCACATTCACTCTGTATCTGCCTCAATGTAAAGATTTGGTCTATAGTAGATCTGTTCTCCCTAAATCCCCCTTATATTCCCCCAACATCACTCCCGTACTATCCTTCAGCCTTTGTGTTAATATTTTTGCAAATATTTTGTATACATTGCTTAATAGGGCTACTCCTCTATAGTTCTCACACTCCTGTTTATTTCCCTTTTTATGTAATGGGCATATTATTGCTTGTCTCCACTCCCTTGGCATTTGCTGTTTCTAGAGGACTATAGATCTGTAAAAAATCTGCGAACTAAAAACTGCTGCATGATGGCTGCTCTCTATTTCAAAAATGCATACCTATTACGGTATTTCCTAGTCGCCTATTCATAAGAGATACAGGAAATTCTTAAGATTTCAGTATGACAATAAAGTATTTGAATTCACTTGCTTTCCGTTCTGGTTATCGACCGCCCCTTTCGTATTTACTAAAATCCTTAAACCAGCCATCAGCCAACTCAGATCACAAGGCAATTTTTTTGTAATATATTTAGATGATATCTTCCTCCTCGGAAATTCTGAAACAGTACTTACAATATTCACGAGACTGTAAATACCCTTTCTTCACTCGGATTTATTTTCAACTGGGACCGTCAAAAAACGTCGATCTCCTTACCGGAGGAAACAATGCAAAAATGCAAATTCATGCTATCTTGTTTTGTTAAAAAATCGTTATCTAGTTTCCCTTTGCCCCGCCGTAAAGTACGGATGGGAACGCACAAAATTGTTTGAAGAGCTTTGCAAAATTCAGTCGAATTTGCAATGTTATAGTCAGGGTTAATAATACCTCCGCTATCTCTTACATTAACAGGACGAGGGGAATACAATTTCCACATCTTTCGGCTATTTCTAGACAAATTTGAGACTGGAGCGAGATAAGAATTATGTTCATCTTTGCATCTTATAAACTCTAAAGATAATTAGTAGCTGACAAAGCATCAAGATTTTGTAATATATAGAAACAGAATACAGTCTGAATGATAAATTAGTTAATAAAGTCATTGCCTCTTTCAGTCGCCCTGACATAGACTTGTTTGCATCTTACCTCAACACAAAGTGCAAAACATTTGTCTCACGGCACCTTGATCCGGAATCAAAATTTGTAGAGGTTTTCACTCTTCCCTGGTCAAATATGAACTCCTACGCCTTCCCACCGTTCCCCTTATTAACAAGATGTTAATTGAGGACGGTGCTGAAGGCATTTTAGTTTTTCCAATCTGGAAGACTCAGGCATGGCTTTTCAGGCTTCCCCATCTGATGTGGAAGTCCCTTACCCTCGGGGCAGTCAAGTTATCAGGAAAGCTTATGCATCGAGAGGATTTCTATTAATTTCGGTTGGCAAGCAGATCAACACAAGATAATAAGTTTCCTTCAACTACAATTCGACTTTAGCTCATCATACAGTATACTAAATTTCCATAGATCGGCGGTATATATATTATTGGACACGATAAAAAAAAACCCTAATTGAAAGATTCACGATAGGTGTTTTTCGTCTGCGACCCTCCTACCCTCGGTATAACGAAACGTGGGATCCCCATCCAGTTCTACTATATCTAATAAATTGATCACTTCTTCAGTCATTATCATTGCAGCAAGTTACTTCTAAACCAGTGCTACTGCTGACACTAGTATCCGCACAAAGGGTACAGTACAGACTATAACAAACGCAAAAATATCCAATATTTCCTCCTATGATGATAGAATTGAAATCATAACAGATATGTTAATATCTTCGGAGTCAAATAAAAGTCGACCAAAAATTGCACTCCCGTTTTTCAAAGAATAACCAAACCTCTGTATTGCAGCTGTCTTGAATTTCTACATCCATCTGACTGAAAACATTAGAGGGGAAAATGACTATCTCCTATTAACATGTAAAAAAAAACCATCACCCAGCCACGACTCAGACCATCTGTAGGTGGATAAAGTCTGGTCTAAAACTAAGTGGAAGTTCAATCCTCAATTATACGAGATAGCCACGTTCCAAAGAGATCACAACCCGTCTCTCCCTGAAAGAACGTGTTTTTTACCCCAAGCAATCTTACGGCACAAAACTATAATGACCAATATATGTACCTGACAATACCGGGCCGGAGAGAGATAGGGACGGAGTTTACCCTTTTTTCAACTTACACACTGGAACAGCATATGAGAACAACTACATATGTGATCTCGAGGAACGTGGCTATCTCGTATAATTGAGGATTGAACTTCCTTACAGGTAAGTCGTTTAATCTCTAATTATCTTTCGGTAATTCATTGTTTTTGGAATATTAAATAATATAATATTAAACACCTACAACTGTATATTTGAACACATACAAATGCATTTCTTACAACTAAAATAAATATCACAGAAACCAACATTTCGTTGCCATAAAATCATAATAATTTAACAAAAATTACACATAAACTTGACCCAATAATCAGTCCAGTTCCAATAAAAATAGTCAAAATCGTGGATGCTGTCTCTTTTTCATGATACTCAACAGACCTAAAAATATATTCCTTTAAATTACACATGCAGTTAATACCTGCAAGTACTTACAAAGGGGTGTAAATAACTGCTAAATTTGAACTATAGCCATTCGTTAGTGAACTAACAGCTATAACAATTATATACATCCAATCTTTGTTTAATAATACTGGCATATGTTCTCTAGGTTGAGCATTGGACAACATTATCAAGGGAATGCTTATCACTCTTGTTAATGCTATTAGCAATTGAATGTTCCCACTTTTTGGCTAAAAGTTTTGAATTACCTATTAGGTAAAAGTTATTTATTTCATACCTTTTGAATCAAACCAGCCAAGAGTCTTCCAGTATAATCTCCAACATTATATAATAAATAATTTATAGTCGGTACCCAGTAAACATCTAAAATTTTTGCTGACTACAACTCAATTATTGTACTTGGTTACTTACTGGTCCATTTGCTATCTGGTGCTTTACTCTCAGATTCCACAAGGACTGTAATACCCGGAAAAACAGCCAGTGAAACTCCAAAAACAAGAGTCAAACAAGTCCCGTATTTCCAGACTTTCTTCACAATGCTCTTATAAGAAACTTCTTCTCGCCTCAACAACATGCTTTCTAGTTCATTTAACGCCACAGGCCTATCGCGAGTGTGATGTATAAAAAACAACGTCCGGGACATCAGAATATACATCACCAAAGACATTATTATTGTCAGACAACCGATAACAAAATATATTAAGGCACTATGTGTTGCAGTGGCGCCGAGAGCCAGACAGATTATTTGCGCAACAGACGCAAAGATGCCACCCAATGCTTGTCCTCCAACAGACGCAGTTATATAATGAGGTGAAAATTTGCCCATTATGCCAAACAGTGTGCCCCCCATCACCGTACCAGCAACTACAACAATAATTCCATAAAAACTATCTAATCGGTAAAGCACGAATCCCCGTACATTGCTGATGATAATACAGAAAGTTCATAAGTCACTTACCGTTTAAGAATACAATAGACACCATGGTGATGAGAAAAAATTCATGTTGCCCTGAAATGAATGTATTTATGTTTCGCTAAATGTATTAACAAAAACTTACATGCGTCAGTATTTACGTTTACCAGGATCGTGGTTATCAAAAATAAAATTAACATAGCTAATAGCGAACCAATCATTCTTTGGTGAAAAGAAATCCTAAAAAAGCATGAACGTATTATATTCAACAAATTCCTTTGAATATATTCGAATCTCACCAACGAGCCACAGCCGTATTGACACAATAAAACACGAAAGTGGGAGCTGACGAGCAAATGCTGATGTACGATTCGAATTCTGCTTGTAACGGAGTTCTTTGAGTAACATTATCGTCGGTTTGATTTGTATCTCGAAATTTATACATCCAATACTACATAAAGTTAAATTTTACAATGTAATGAAGCAAAAAAAAAAAAGAAAAAACTTACTCCGTCAGCCGTTATAAAAAAATTAAATGGTAAAAGCGTAGTCATCCCCAGCAAGTAAAATATAAAGTACGCGAAAAAGTAATGATCCCTTGGTACCGCACTGTTGAATAAAGGTTTTGAATCCGAGAAATCTTCACTTTGAGATTCATCTTCAGTTTGGACTCCTCTTAACAAAGGACTTGTGTTTGCTGGACCATCCATGCTTTATCGTCGACTTACTCGAATACACTAACACTTGGAATTTAGTTACGCAAATAAGCAAATTGCTCATCAGTTATCAACTAATTTGTTCCGTGTTTACATTTTTTTTTTTAATACAAACCGTTTAAAGACATGTCCTTAATAAAAGATAACCTAATAACCTGACAGTGACAGTACCATATGACCATCAGCTGACAGATGGCGGATGCCGTGTTGTCTGACTAATAGCGATGTTGCCGGTGTTACTATAATTGATATTTTTATTACGGTAAACGCATTTTTCATTTTGGAGAATTCATGGGAACGGGCTTATGCAGACGAAAATATTATTAAAAATATAATTTATTTCTATTTTACTTTAAATCGATTTTGATAACATATGTTAACTTCTTTCAGCATTTCATTATTTCCAGCTTACAATAGGAAATATTGAAACAATCTATATATATATAATATATTCGAACACATAAAGACATAATCATACCCTTCAATATCACAGAAACCAACAAACGTTTCCTTATCTTAAAATTATAATAATTTCACAAAAACTACGCTCATACTTGACCCAATAATCAGTCCAGTTCCAATGAAAATAGTCGAAACTGTAGATGCTGTCTCTTTTTCATGATTCTGAACAGACCTAAAATGATACTTTCTTAATTATAAATGCAATCAATGAATCAACACTTTCAAAGACTTACAGAGGGGTGGAAATAATAGCCAAATTTGCACAGTAGCCATTTGTCAGTGCAGCAGTTGCTATAATAATTACGTACATCCAATCCTTATTGAATAGCACTGGCAAGTGTTCCCTGGGATGAGCGTTGGACATCATTATCAGAGGAATGCACAAAAATCTTGCTGAAGCTATTATTAATTGAATGTTTCCACTTTTCGGCTAAAAATTTTAAATGTAGGTACATATTGCGATAAAAAATGTATTTATTTCATACCTTCTGAATACAACCAGCCAACATTCTTCCAACATAATCACCAATGTTGTATAATAAATAATTTATTGTTGGTACCCAATACACATCTAAAATGTGAGAAAATTTTTATACTCATCAATTGAATGAATATTATGGCGGCAACCCGATGTCAGGGAGCGTTAATACCGAAGAAGAAGAAGAAGAAGAAGAAGAAGGAGGAGGAGAAGGAGAAGGAAGAGTAGGAAGAGGAGGAGGAGGAGAAGAATATGGATTAGTTTATTTTAGTTTCTGAAGCCAAAAATATAATAAACTAACACTTTTGGACGACCTCATTGACTCCTTTTAGTTAGGTACTTACTGGTCCATACGCTCCGTGGTGCTTTTCGTTCTGATTCAACGAGGACGGTAATACCTGGATAAACAGCCATAGAAACTATATAAACAAGACCCACGCAAATTCCGAATTTCCAAACTTTCTTCAGAATTCTCTTGTATGAAACTTCTTCTGCCGTCACAAACTTGCTTTCTGATTTGTTTGATACTGCTAACGCTTTATGAATGTAGAAGATAAAAAACAACGTTCGTGACATCATAATATACATCACCAAAGAAGTTATTATCGTTGTACAACCAATAATAAAGTATAATAAGGCGCTCTCAATTGCGGTAGCACCAACGGCGAGACAGATTATTTGCACAATAGATGCAAAAATGCCACCTAATGCTTGTCCTCCGTAGCACGCTGTAATGTAATGTGGCGAAAATTTGCCTGTTATGCCATACAGGGTGCCACCCATTACTGTACCAGCGGCTGCAAAATAAGTTTTCTATTAACTAACTCAACAGCAATAAAGCAAGGCAGACAATATAATGAAAATCAAGAAAAGGACATGATTTTTTAAAAATTTAGATACTTTTCACATGAAAATGCAAATTATACATCGGGCAGGCAAGAAAACTGGGCAACGACATTATTATGTGTTAAAAGATCCTAAATACGAGCCTGTGGACTCTCTGAATAAATAGTATACAGTTCTAATATATTATAAAAGCAATAATTAAATGAAATCGAATACTCGACTACCACGAGTCATAGTCGAGTCACTCGCGTGATAGCCTGGTGATTTCGAGCCGTGCATCAAGTCGGACAGGTTCGAATCCGGTAGGGAACTAATGAGAGAGATTTAGTCGCGGTTCCATCTAACCTGGCTTCAAAAACTGTTGGAAGACGTTAAAACCGCATAAAAGAAAAGAAATCAACTTACCATTTAGTAATACTACAGTGCTCATGGTGATGAGGAAAAATTCATTTTGCCCTGAAACTAACGTGCATTATTGTCTCAGGTAACTGTAACACAAACTCACAGGTGTCCGTATTGACATTTATCAGCAATGCGGTGATCAAGAACAAAAAAAACATGGTTAAAAGGGCTCCTATCATTCTTTTGTGAAAAGAAACCCTGAAAATCATTTTCAATCGGTGACTATTGCTATTGCTTTATAATTATCCAAGTTTTACCATTGAGCTACAGCTGAATTAATAAAATAGAACACGAGAGTGGGAACAGCCGACGAAATGCTAACGTAAGATTCGAATTCTGCTTGTAACTGAGTTCTTTCAGTGATATCGTGGAAATTTGTTTGGTTTACGTTTCGGAATTTATACATCCAGTACTACAAAAAATTAAACTCGAGGCGTTAAAGTAGCGCAGAAAAAGGAAAAACTTACACTGTCAGCTGTTATGAAGAAATTCCATGGTAAAAGCGTAGTTATTCCAAGTAAGTAAAATATGAAATATGTAAACAAGTAATGGTCCTTTGGTATCACACCTTGAAGTAAATGTTTCGTATTGGAATTACTTTGCCCGTTGCAAATAATAACATCTTCAGCTTCGATTTCTTTTAGGGAAGGACTTGAATTTGTTGTTGAACCATAACGTGTCATGGTTTACCACTGAACTAATTATGCTAATAAGCAAGCTGCCTATCACTACATATCAAACTGATTTGTTCCTGGTGTACATTTTCTTTTTAGTTTAAACCAGTTGACACGATGCTCTTAACGAAAAATTATCTTAACAGCCCATTAACTCGACAATCCCTCATCTGACTAATTGAAATGTTGCTAGTTGCTCATATCATTAAAATTGCCACAAAGAACGCAAACTTGACTTCGTAAATGTCAGTTTTTGTACGAAACAGCTTCCCCAAGTTCTTCAACCATGATTTCTTTTTTCAATTTGGTATTGTCAGTTATAAAACGTTATAGAACGCATAAAGTGTGACGTCAGATCCGACAGTAGAGCAGTTTTCGCAACGACAATAAATAAACAAACGTGTCACGTGCTCTTGACATCTGTCAGTGTTAGGAAAATACACCTTAACCTAACTTTTGCGATATAATTATAATTCCAAAGCTTTTACAACTTCTTATAAACTCTGGGTGGGAACATTTTGTTCTGTAAATTACATGCATTTGGCAACATCGCAATAACATTACAATATGAATTGTATGAGCAATGAGAGTGACTCATATTTCAGGATTTTCTTATAATTTATTTTGTAATTTCGCAATCAAGAGGCAACGGCTAATTATATCAATTAACTAATAAGTTTTATGTTACTTATGTATCTTAAAGATAATGTTTTCAATAACATTGTATACGAATTCGACAGTACCTAATAGCATTATTAAATTCTGTACTTTTCTGCATTTTTAAGAGTAGTAGCCCTTGAACGAACGTTGCTATAGTAACGTACAATACACGATTTTTTGACAAGTAAATATAAATTTGACATTTACCGCGTCACAGCAACCTCGATACCTTTGCTATAATAGGAGTTTTTTGATTGGCTATAGCCCATTGAATAATGAACATTTAAAGCGCTGTAATTAAATGATATGGACATATTAATGGTTTTTAAGTAGATAGAAGTAGATGTGCTTCAAAATAATATAAGTGGCTATAAGTTTCCAAGAAAATATACCGGTTTGTGGTACTTTTCAAACATTTTTCTAATCACCGCATCGTTTCAACAATGTACAACAGTCCAACTATAATTATTCCGTTCAGCATGTGAATTCCAACGGTTAAGGTACGAAGTTTTAATGAATTTGCAGTAATTAAACTCGACACGTGCTTCGCTGACAACGCCAGCACAGTTCCTGCGCTTAGATACAGTAAGTATCGTTTAACACAATCGCCGTCGCAACCAGTGTTCAGACACTTATCCCAGCAGAGCACATACTTCGTAAAAAGTGCACTCTAAATTTCGAAAGTACTGTCTCATTTTTTTTTAATTTTGTCATCTTTAAAACCTTTTTCCGAGGACATGAGAATCTAGAAGTGAGGTCTCAGTTCCATTTCTGCAGCCAAACCTTCTTGTGGCTTGCCACTTGCCTCTCAAAAAGCTGGAAAGTCGAAAATGTATTTCTTTAGGTCTTCGGCAATTGCGTAGGTTACATTTAAGTGGCACCAGAAAACTTCTTTAATTAAATGCGTTGTAGGTACTTTAGTATTTTAGATTTCGTTTGATATGGGCATAAAAGCTATTATACACGATGAGTATATTTCGATGTTCGCAGTACTTGAAGATAAGTGTTCCAGGAAATCTTTGATGTAGTACTTTTTAGAACTTTGTCTTGAGAATTACAAGAGATTGTATAACAATCCAGTATATTTAGTGTGAGGGTTAAGGTAAGAACTAATCTGTACAAGCACTTCAGCAATGTGTACAAAGCCAATAAAACTAGTACAAGAAAACTGCAAAAACATTTCGAGGTGGGGGGATAAGATATAACCAATAATCCTGGTATATCCGTTTATTTAAAAAATACACACAAAGAAAAGTCTTATATTCAGTAGGTACTGTCTTTTTAATACTTACTCCTTATCCATAATATGGATACATATATTATATGTTGATATAAATAGGGACAGCCAAATTTTTAATAATAGCCAACAATCTTAAAGTCAATACTTAGTACTTTATACAAATAAAATGAACATACTTATTACTGGGTAGAATACGTTTAACAAATCATTTCGTTATCAAGAAGAAACCTTTTTATTGCTAGTATTATACATCATATATCTTTTACTCACTTAAAATATTTTTTACTTAGTGTCTAGAAAAATAATACTCTGTATGAAACCATATCTTACATTCACAATTTTATTTTTCATAACCTATACATATTATCAAATATAATAATTCATTTCGATATTTTTAGGAAACCTACGTACTCAGACATCACACTTTCGTCAAATTCATTTCATTCTTATTCTCAAAATAATATCTGCTTACAACACAAATTTAGTTTCAGTAGATGTTTTGAATTTGCTGCTGCTGATTTTCGTTGTAATTGTGTAATTTTGGTTTTGCTCGAAGGACCGTTTGATTTGATTAAAAATCATGCGTAAACGTAACAACTTATATTGAAGAATTTACACTTACACATAACAAAAAATAATGATAATGATTTTCTACGTCTGCTTGCTCGAGACCAATGCTGAATACTGATGAATGAATGGATTTACAAACTTACACCTTACTATTTATACAAAAATTGTTATGGGGGGTAAGACACTGGAATTCGCAGCTGACGCCAGAGCGACGGGTATACAGGAAGAGGGCCATAAACCTTAAATCCCGGGTACCTAGAAAGAGGCCCGCAATAATTCTGCAAGAAATGCATTTTATGATGTTCATAAATTCCAACATCCTCCCCCTTTTGAAACTACGAGTTTCAAATTTTATTGCGAATAACATGATAAATAATACCTAGAAAATAACAATATAAATGATAAATACAAATACTAAAACACAAAATAAAACTGTTCATACAAAGGTTCGATGTTAATGTTTATACAGATTGTCATGAAATCTAAATAAATAATAAACGCACTGATTTTATTGGTTCTGTTCTAAAGGAAACACTCTTATACGCGACACTGGCCGCACTAACTCGTCGTTCACCGTTTTCACTGATACGACCCTCGTGATGTTGTCTTTGCCGGGAAAAAGTTTTGTTACGCGACCTACTGCCCAACACATTGGTGGACGGTTTTCTTCTTTAATGACCACTAAGTCGTTTATACGGACGGCTCCTTGTTCCTCGGATTTCCATTATGTATTCCTTACTCCACCTTGTCCAAAAATGTTGTTTAATTTGTTCAGCTCTTTGCCATTGTGAGAGTCTATTTGTTGGGAGATGAGTTATACTTGGTTGCGGATAGGATAATAAACTTTCTCCAATTAAAAAATGTCCCGGGGTAAGATAGGATAAGTCATTGGGATCGGTTGATAATTGGGTCAGAGGGCGAGAATTTAGTACAGCTTCAATCTGTGTCAGCACTGTGTAAAAAATTTCAAATGTTAAATGTGTATTAGCTGTGAGACGTGTTAAATTATTTTTTATTGATTTTACATTAGCTTCCCAAAGTCCACCAAAGTTTGGACTTCTGGGAGGAATAAAATGCCAATTGATATTTTCATTTGTTAGATGAGTAACTATTGTGCCCCACTGCTTATCACATTCAAATAACTGTTGTAAACTTTTTAACTGATTGTTAGCACCGACGAAGGTGGTTCCGTTATCGGAATATAAATCTGAAATTTTACCCCTGCGTGAGATAAATCTGTCTAAAGCAGCTAAAAAAGCTTCAGTGGTTAAGTCACTGACTATTTCTATGTGAATAGCTTTAGTTGCCATACACACAAAAATTGCAATGTAAGACTTCGTTAATTTTGTTCGTCTGTAATTGCCCTGTTTTATGAGGAAAGGTCCCGCATAGTCAATGCCTGTTTTAAGGAACGGGCGCGATGGTTGAAGGACAAAGTGGTAAGTTGCCCATTATTGGCTGTATTATTTTCGGATTGGCACGAAAACAAGGAATACACTTTCTTAAAACATGTTTCACATTATTCTTTCCAGATAGGATCCAGTATTTTAATCTTAGACTTGCTAACGTCGTTGAAACCCCAGCATGTAAAAGTCTTTTATGTTCATATGAAATTAATAATTTAGTCAATGTATGATTACCTGGTAGAACAATGGGATGAATTTGATTGAATTGATAATTTGAATTTTGAATTCTACCCCCTACTCGAATGATATTGTTTATGTCAAGAAATGGAGTGAGTGATAACAATTTGCTTGATTTCTTTACCTTGTTTTCCTGGGATAGGAAATGCAAATCTTCAGAAAATTCACTTTGTTGTATGATTTTGATTAATCTAATTTCTGCGTTGCTTAACTCATCGACGGACAATCTGCCAGTGAGTTTATTTGATTTCTTAGAGCCCCTGCAATTGGCTATAAAACGTAGAATGTCTGCAGTTACGCGCTTAAGTTTGATATACGATGAAAATCTGCCAATTAGGCTAAATTCGGCCTTTTGTGATGTTAGTAAGACAAGTGGCTTAACTTCTGGAAGACTGCAATGTTCTGTGATAGGTGGGTTAGGCCATAAATTATCATTATATTTCAAAAACTCGGGTCCCGACCACCACATTTGTGATACCTTTAAATGAAGAGGATTAATACCACGAGAAATCATATCGGCGGGGTTTTGTTTTGAAGGTACATGTCTCCACATATGTGGTTCTGTTAAATCTTGGATTTCGCTGACTCTGTTAGCCACAAATTGTTTGAAGCGACTGGGGGCGCCACGTACCCATCCCAAAGTTACGGTGGAATCTGTCCAATAAAATTGCCTATCCAAAATAATTGTTAACGAATCCTTGACCATTTTTGCTAATTGTGCAAGTAATAGTGCACCACATAATTCTAACCGAGGTAATGAAATGGTTTTCAAAGGCGCTACTCGCGATTTTGAACAAATTAATCTTGTATTCGGGGTTCTGTCACCACCAAAGGTTCTTAAATAAATACAGGCGCCGTACGCCATTTCCGAAGCATCAGAGAAGCCGTGTAGTTCAATAAATATGGGTTTCTTACAACTAATATGCCTAGGGATATGTATCTGATTAAAATGAATAAATTCCTCCAAAAACTGATGCCATTTCGAGGCAATATCATTGGGTACTGCTTCATCCCAATTCAAATTAATTTGCCAAACCTTTTGTAATATTAATTTGGCTTTTATAACAATCAGACTTATTAAGCCCAAAGGATCATAAATGTTTGAAATGTTTGAAAGGATTGTTCTTTTTGTAAGTGATTTGTTATGATCCAGCTTTATTGAATAAGAAAATTCGTCCGTAATATGATTCCAAATGATTCCTAAAGTTTTTGAACCTTCTTGATTTGAGACTAAATGAATTTCTGGTGAATCGTTTTTGTTTAAATTATCTTCGTGCAAACATTGTAAATTAGAAGCCCATTTGCACAATGGAAAACCAGCTTCGTTAAGTATGTCTGTGAGACCAATTTTTATATTTGCTAATTCGTCTTCTGATTCTCCCCCTGTGAGGAGATCGTCGACATAAAAATCCGTTTTAATGATTTCTGCTAATTCTGGATTTGTTTCTTGATTATTTGCCGCAACTTGGTTCAAGCATCTGATTGCAAGGAAAGGCGCACTAGATGTACCATAAGTAACTGTATTTAACTGGTAAATTTCTAAAAGTTCAGATGAATGTGATCGCCAAATTATTTTTTGATATTTTCTTTGATCCTCATTGACAAGTATTTGCCGATACATTTTTGCTATGTCTGCTTTGATAACGTATGAATGCTGTCGAAATCTCAATAAAATTTCAAGCAGATCATTTTGTAATGCTGGTCCGGTCAGCTGAACGTCGTTAAGCGATAATCCTGATGTTGATTTCAAAGAAGCATCGAAAACTACCCGTAATTTGCTAGTAGTACGGTCTTCTTTGTACACGGCATGATGGGGTAAATAGTAGCCTAAATGGTCTTTGTTGTTCTGAGCTGTTATATTGGTCATGTGACCTAAATGTTCATATTCTTCGATGAAGTCCTGATATTGTTGCCGTAAAATTTCATTATTGTTTAGTTTACGCTCAAGAGACAGAAATCTTTTCAGTGCGAATTGATATGAATCTCCTAAATCTGATAGATTGTCTTTAAATGGAATATTTACGATAAATCGACCGGCCTTATCTTGCTTGGTGTTTTGAATAAAATGGTTTTCACATAATCTTTCTTCACGCGAAAGTAGAGATTGATTTGCATTCGTAGTATATGATTCTAATTCCCAAAATCTAGAAATTTGTTTATGAATTTTATGATTTATAGACATGTTGCAATTAGTGGGTCCTAATTGAGGAGTATGATTACCTGAAATAACCCATCCTAACTTTGTTTCGTGTAATATATTAGAATTTAATATTTTAATTTGTCCTGCACACAAAAGGTTCCAGAACAAATTGGCACCAATCAATAAATCAATTTCCCCTGGTATATGAAAATTTGGATCTGCTAATGATATCGTTTTCGGAATATTGAAATGATTTTTGTTTAAATATTCATTTGGCAATTCTTCAGTAATTCTGGGCAGAACTAAACAATCAATTGTATTTTTAAAATTATTTAAACGAGATTTAATCGTTACTGATGTGCTATGACCAATATTTGTAACAGCTTGATTTATTCCTGTCACCGGTACTGAAATTTTAGTTAGTTTTAGATTTAATCTTTTGCATAAGGCTTGTGTAATAAAATTGGATTGTGAACCCGAATCTAAAAGGATCCTACAAGAATGCATTTTACCGGTGTCGTCGAAAATTTCTATGATCGCTGTAGCAAGCAACGCATGGGTGTTACAAGCGTTTGCACAACATGCTACTGAATTGGTGCTTAGGGATTCTCTATTGCTAATTTGATTTTGACTATGTTCCTGGCTAGTTTGATTTGTATGAATTAATGTATTGTGTTTCATGTTACACAATTTGCAGGAATTTTGCGACTTACAATCGTTTGTAATATGATTAGATCTCAAGCAGTTTAGACATATCCCTTTTGATTTTAGTTCTAAAAATAATTTACAAAAGTAAATTGCATGATGACCCGAACAAAATGTGCATGATTTTTGCTGCGTGGTAAATAATTATGATGATATTTAAAATTACTGTGTTGTAGTTTTGTTGGGTTTCTATGACCGTTAATATGATAATTTGATTTTTGATTGGTAGATTTCATGTCTGATGTTGAATGTTTATTGTCTTTTGTTTTCTCTAATAGTTTTGAACGTTTTACTAAGAACTCTAGTAAAAAGTTTAATGACGGAGCTTGTTTGTTCGCAATTGTCATTTCCCATTCGTTTTTTGTTGCTTGGTCAAATTTTCCAGAAATTAAATGAATCAATAATCTGTCTTCCAGTTTAGATTCGTCGAGATGTTGAATAGCTTCGAGATGACTCGATACATGATCCGCTAAGTGCCTTAAATCTCGGGAAGAATCTTTACTAGTCGAATTTAAATTGAATAAGGATTTTACATGTTTAAGAATAATACCTTCCTTATCTTCGTACCGTGTTTTTAGTTTTTGCCATGCTGCTTGATAGTTTTCTGCGATAATTGGTAAGTTTCTAATCACCTGGGCAGCGTCGCCGCTTACCGATGTTTTTAAATATTGAAATTTATCGATGTCGTTCAATAAAGTGTTATCGTGAACTAACGATTTAAATGTATCATGAAAAGTTACCCACTCATAGAATTTTCCATCAAAAACAGGTAATGACAATTCTGTCAATTTTACAGATTTAATACTACTACCACTACTATTATTATTGATTGTACTAACTTCTGAAACGGATGTATGTTTTAATAATTTTTTGAGTTTTGTTACTACCGAAAAATATTGATTTTCAAAAATTTCTACTTCTTTAGGATCTTCTCCTTCTGCTTTTAAATCTATTTCGAATTGAATTTGTTCAAATTGCTCATCGATATCTTTAATTTTTTCAAATCTAGCATTAATTTCTTCAATATCATCACTTTCGGGGTCAAAATTAGTTAGAATAGTTTCAAAACGAGTTAATTTTGTTTTTAGTGACGTCCGTTTTTTCTTAAGTTCTGTTAATAATTGAGCCATGTTAATGTTTGTTTGTTATTATGATGTTAGGATAATATCCCTGTTAAATAATATTAATAAAATGAATTAATAACTGCGCTGACACAGACGAAGCGATACGTGCTAATAAATTAATGATAATGATATTGAAAAATGAAAGCAAAAGGGAAACGGGACTTACTACTTATATCCTTTTCTCCCTCTGTGCTGTTTGGTTTTGATGCTGACGTTGTTCGTCGTTGATGTATAACCACTATTTGATCTTCTCTGGTGGCCTGTTGATAAAAGACGCTGGATTTCTTATCGTGGAGATAAGTTCCAATCCGGCTCGAAGGACCAATGTTTTGAATTTGCTGCTGCTGATTTTCGTTGTAATTGTGTAATTTTGGTTTTGCTCGAAGGACCGTTTGATTTGATTAAAAATCATGCGTAAACGTAACAACTTATATTGAAGAACTTACACTTACACATAACAAAAAATAATGATAATGATTTTCTACGTCTGCTTGCTCGAGACCAATGCTGAATACTGATGAATGAATGGATTTACAAACTTACACCTTACTATTTATACAAAAATTGTTATGGGGGGTGAGACACTGGAATTCGCAGAAGACGCCAGAGCGACGGGTATACAGGAAGAGGGCCATAAACCTTAAATCCCGGGTACCTAGAAAGAGGCCCGCAATAATTCTGCAAGAAATGCATTTTATGATGTTCATAAATTCCAACAGTAGAAGTAGACAAAATTGTCTAAAAAATTGTAGAATAACTTGATTGAAATATTTTACTGGGAGGGGAATTTTTACGAAATAGGTTTAAAAGAAACAGCCGACAAGTCAGGAATTTTCATCTTTAGATTCAGTCATATTTCTTCTTCTCTATCCCTGTAATATAATATCTATCAATATCAAAACGGTCTCGATGAATTTCAGCTGGGATTGAAAATCTTTTTTTTCGATCCTTCCATTCAGTTTCCTGTTTAGCAGAATCTTATATATAACAGACAACGACATTTATTGTATATGTGTATTATAGTAATATTTAGTTATAAGAAGATTAACAAATGTTCCTGTTAGAAAACCGATTGCAAGAAATCCCGTAAGTATAGTTGTAGCAGCTTCCCTCTCAAATGTTTCTACGCAACTAAAACATAATAAAATAAGAATAAAAATAAAAATACATAAACAGATATGGTCAGATTTTACCTAGATGTTCTGATAATTGTCACGTTGAATACGTATCCATCAGTAAGAGCAAACATGATCAACAGCATAATAAAACAACCATCCGTTTTGAGAACTGCTGGCCATTCTTTGGGATTAAAGATGCAAATGATGAACACTGGTATAAATATGAGACGTAATAAGTTTACTACTATGTGAGTAGTACCACTCTTTGGCTGAAAAACATGATGTACTATTAAACAAAAATGGGCAACGAACTAGCGACTCTTCAAGCGACGGTGATCACTTACTTGTTGCAAGTAATGCGAAATGTATCTTCCAAAATAATCCACCACTGAGTACACCAAATAAATAATTACAGCCACGAAGTACTTTCGATATCCACCTAAAAATACAAGTAGAGTTCATTTCACCGAAGAAGGAACGATGACGTAATTAATCTTGCGCGAAATCTGCAGGGCAATGGCGGATAAAAATCGGTTTCTGCGCATGACGTCAGAATACATACCTTTAAATATGCTCTGTGGCTTGTAAAGCACTGTAATCCCAGGATATATCGTGAAAGAAGTGAAATTAACTAGGACAGCTGAAACGCAGTATTTCCATATTTTATTAAAAACTCTCTTGCGATAAACCTCGGTAATTCTTGTTGTCGTCCAAGGACTTGTTTGTACGACGTCTTTCTCGCTCATATAAAATTGGAAAAACTCACTTCTGGTCAAGTGATAGACGCAATAGATTGCTAGTACTATCAGCAAATTTCCAAACACAAAATAAATGAGAGCTGTTGTCTGCGGATCAAAATCGCCAGTCAAACATATGATTTGGGCCACGGCTGCCAAAATGCCCACTAAAGAACGACCACTAGAAACAGCTGTTATGTACTGGGGTGGGAATATTCCCACCACAGTAATCAGCGTAGATTCCATTACCCCAACTGCAACTGAAAATTAATGTACCTATTAGAAAATAGGCATACAAATTTTCCATACCAATGTAGATTACCAAAAATTAAACGATGAAAATTTTAATACTTACGATTTAGAAAAACCACGTTAAATACCGAGATTCCAAAAAATGTGGTCTGCCCTAAAACACACCACATTAAAACGATATCTGCGCCATAAACAATTGTTGGAGGCAAAACTTACATCCATCTGTATTGACATCAACAAATATTAAAGTAATAACGAAAAATATCAACATGGTGTAGAGAGAATAGATCATTCGTTGGCGGAAAGTTCCCCTAAAAGATTCCCAATAATTAACAGAATTGTGTTAAAATATGCATCATGCTCCAGAACGACCTCTTCGAGGAACAGCAAATTGGCGTCAGCAGTTGGGGTAATCCCCGGGCCTTGCAGTTTTCTACCTTACCGACTCGAAAGTTGGCTAAGAATCTACTTTACCGACTCTCTTGATTGTTCTCTGGAGATCTAGCTTATCGGCGTAGTACAGGAGTCTACCCGACCGACATGGCCATTTGCCAATATAAACGATCTTAAGTTAGCTGATGGAGCCGTCTTTTGTAAGTCTTGCATTGTACAAGGAAGTCGTTCTGAAACGTCATAAATCAGTCTGAACTTACCATCTATAAAAGAATAAAGCGTTCAAGAAATAAACAACTGCGATTGATAACGCACTCGAAAAGCTGTAAGTCGATGTAAATAGGCCATTTATACTACTGGTGTTAGTAGAGCTTGTCCCCTGAACACCTCGAAACTTAAATAGCCAGTACTAGAAGAAATAAGATAAAAGTTATAGGTACCTACGTTATAAGACGAAAAGAAAGTAGAAATCTTAAAATTAGATAACTTACATCGTTGGCTGTTACTAGAAACATCCATGGAAAAAGGACGATTATTCCAATCAAGTAAAACGTGATCAAAGTAACACCATCATGCGTCTTAGGTTGGTCCGTTTGTACTTGTTTAGCTTCGATTGATTTTTCGATAGAGTTGCTCCCTTCAAACTCAATACTCAAATTTTCTGGCCCGTATCCTCCAGACATGATTCCGAAATTGAACAACACTTTTTAAACCTTTTAAATCGCAAAGAACACTTTAAGTGGCCGAATATAGCGTTTTAATGGTCTATGTCTTAGATAATCAAGCACTTATAACACTTAAAGCTTAATAAATTATTTAAACAAGTGCTTATAAAAAGTCTTGGCGACAAGAATTAAAAGCAGGGATCGATCCATTATCATTAAGACAACAGTTTAAATAATATTTACCTATAAGTTAGTAGATCGTTTAAACATACCTGTTATACTTCTAAAAACTCTCATCACATATTTTCCGGTAGTATAATCACTGATAATGATAATGTTTAAGACGGTAAACCGCCATCTAGTAAGTACTAGCACAACCTTAAGAAAGGGATTTATCGTCTATAAAGTGCTGCCACCTATCGCTCAAAAGTGTGATTAGGATGATACAAAATATAGTCACCATCTATTATGATTGGTTTCTATCACAGCTGCAACCTCTTTAGACGTAACACTGGCAGCTTGGAATTTTCAAGGTTTTTTTGTTATGGCGGCATCAAATAAATCTGGGAGGATTAGTCAACGGTTCTATCTTTGAATTATTATTTAGAAATAAAAGAATAAACTGAATACCGACTGTGCAAGCGCCATCTGCATTGCAATGGCCAAACAATTTTAGTCTACTATCCACTAATAAATGTCCAGTTTAGTAGGTATGCTAAACAAGACGGAGAAATTGCAACATGATTTTTATTCCAACCCGCCGGTTCAACCAAGTAACCAAGTCTCTAAGTTGATCTTTTATTGATAAATCTTTTTTTTTATTTAACGCCCTATTTACTTTAATTTCAGAATGGTGTTAGAATAAAAATGTGTCTACATGTCCCGTTTTTACTGCTCAAATTCCCCACCCTTAACCACATTTCTAGCGCCTTCTGTTTCTTCAAGGATTAAACTTTTTATGTATGGTAATATTTTTGAATAACATCGCCACTTAATATTGGCTATTATTTAAAGGGGCGGTACTATATTAATACAAAGTGTATGTTCAATAACAGATTGAGTGGTAAAATATGAGCAGTAAAAAAAGTGGAAACGAGGACTAATATATCTTCAAATGAGTAGCTCAGTAAATATTTGAATGCGTGAAAATTCAATTGGGCAGTAAAATGAATAAAGGGGCAGTCATGGAATCAGAATGGGTCTGTTAGAAATAGTGGGACAAGTAGTTCTATAAATACTTACGCATTACAAAATATGATCGGCCTGTTAAATGATACATACATATAATGTTTAAGTTAGGAAGCGAAATAAAAACTAACAATTAATAATAATGTAGATATTAAGAAAAAAATTAAATTGATTGCACCATTAAAATTATTTAATGCTAACGACTGAGACTTACAACGCTCCGCTCGCTTCGCTTCGCTTCGCTTGACCTTAACCTGACAGATTTTTGGACAAAAAGTGTCAGTTGTAAGCGTTCATAATATTATTCTCTTCAAAGGTGCGCATTTTCATGTGAATAATATTTGAAAAGAATAATATAAACGCTAACGACTGACACTTTTTAACATAAAAGTCTGACAGGTTAAGGTCAAGCGGAGCGAAGCGAGCGGAGCGTTGTAAGTCTCAGTCGTTAGCATCCAAATGATGCATTATTCGATGCAGCATTACAAAAATGCTTTGTGGTGCAATTGAATTTGTGTTTGATCAATGATTGAAAGACATTACCTAAAACAATAGATGACAGCTGAAATTTATTCAGTTCCTATAAATACATTATAAATATTCGTTTAAAAAATAATAATACAGTACTACTAACATGAAGCTACTTAACAAATATAAAGTACTTAACAATAATTAAACTAATGCCAGATCCAATAGTTAGGGCTATACCTATGAAGACAGTTAACATATTCGATGCTGTTGCTTTTTCGTGTTTCTCTACGACACTGTAAGAAAAAAATATAATATAAAGTTATTAAAATTGGATTCGTTGATCATACAATGAAGTGCAGAGAGCCGCAATTGTGGCTAGGTAACCATTGGTCACAGCGAGTGCAAAAATTATTATTATAAACATGTAGTCTTTGTCGAACACTGGAGAATATAATAATTGTCTCGATGGCGTTAAGTTGCAGAGCAATATCAAAGGTATAAAAATAAATCTTAGAAGACTCAGTGCTAATTGATACATACCATTAGTGGGCTGAAAAGATAGTTCAATAAGATTATTATTATTATTATTATTGCTATTTGCTCTTATATTGTCTTACCCATACAAATTTAAATGCTGCTTCTCTTCCAATGTAATCTCCCACGTTGTAGAATAAATAATTGACCGTCGGTTCAAAATATATATCTAGAAAATGTATATCAAATAAAAAAAATAAAAAAATTCTCAATTAAAACGTTAGCCATTCAATAATTGTAGTAATAACAATTTTTCGCCTTGTGGTTCTTCCGATCCGATGAAAATAGGCAAAATAATAAATAATTCTTACAATTCCAGGCTTTTTCCGTATGTTTGGCTTCAGACTCAACCAAGACACTAATGCCAGGATGCACGATTAAAGTAAAAATGTACACCAAAGCCCATGATACTCCATGGAGCCACATTTTCTGGAATACGCCCCAATAGCTTACAGCCTCTGGTGGATTTGACATCGAATTCCTAATTTCGTTAGCCGCTATTATTTTCTGGTACAAATCGTACTTGAAGAACACTGTTTTTGATAGAATAAAATAAAAAACGATGGATAGCAATATGATTACATTTCCAATCATAAAGTATACTAAAGCGTTGGTTGGAGCATCTGATGTTATGGATATACAAATTATTTGTACCACGGCAGCAAAAATTCCACCCATAGCTTGCCCGTTCATCACAGGGCGTATATAATTCAAAGAAAACTTTCCTATTATTTCATACAAGGTGCCGGACGTGATTGCGCCAGCAACTACAAAAGAAAAGAATAAAATTATCATCGATATCCTTAAATTTCAGCGTGATTTCAAAAAACTGCAAATATTATAAATATTAAAGGAATTGCTCAAATGTTTTTCAACACATAATCTACACATAATCTACATCTTTTAGTTAATAGATTGATGGCATTAATTAAAAAAATAGGATGGGCTTGCAAATATCGGAAAGCTGCATGTCTTGCCTCTGCTAGCTCGGCTTGATTGTTGTGTCTTAGTATGTATATTTTTTCTTTTAAAAATGCCCAAACATAAAGTCTAATATACTCAGATCCGGTGATCTTGCAGGCCACAATATAGATCCATTTGTACCCAACCATCTACCAGGAAAATGATTTTCTAAATAATTTCTAACTATTGCAGAATTGTGTGCAGGGGCACCATCTTGTTGGAAATATACTCTGTTTAGTTGACCTCCCAAAATAAAACACGAAACGTTAAATTCAAAACGTCCTTGCCTCTGACGTTCAAAAGTTTGGTGCTGATTTGTATCATACCAGTGACGCACATTATGCCTGTTAAATAATCCTACGCTGCTTATGTGAGTTTCATCTGTCCAAATGACAGACCACCCAAA
Source organism: Xestobium rufovillosum (assembly GCA_963966045.1). Taxonomy (NCBI): domain Eukaryota; kingdom Metazoa; phylum Arthropoda; class Insecta; order Coleoptera; family Ptinidae; genus Xestobium; species Xestobium rufovillosum. The sequence continues at coordinate 47,960,223 of OZ014492.1, read as the reverse complement.
TTCTGGATTTTCTTGAATTTTATTTAAGTACCACCTACAAAAATTAAGCCTTCTTTCTTGATCTCCCGGGAAGAGATGGTGAATAATTTGAATTTTATATGGCCTATATTTGCCTTTTTTAATATTTTTTGAACTTTTGTTTTGGAAACACCAACTTGTGATTCGATTTCCCGACAAGAAGTTTTTGGTGTCGCCTCCACCAACGATAAAACATTTATTTCTTCCTTTTTCCTATTTTACTTTTTGTAAATTTTGTTTCTAGGTTTATTGAATGACCCATAGTGAATTAAATTTGATTTTAATCTCGAAAACGTCATTTTGCTTGGTTGCCTTCTTTCTAGGTATCTAAATTTAATAAATCGATGGATTGGTATTTTACTGGAAAAAATTCTCACGACATTCATTGAAAACAGCAATTATGTCGTATTTTTCGAAATTTTGATAATTTTGAAGTGCCATTATGTATATAGTATATACTAAGTATCTATTAATACAACTAGCTTCATGTAACTTTTGCTAATGTATGTCAACAGATAAGTATTCAGTTGTTAACATAAAATCACAGGTCAAATTCGCGAAAACCCCGAGGCTCTATTTCTTCTGCTTCTATGAGAAACCCCCAAATCACAACGAAAATAGGACAGCCTGTACAACACAATGTTGCTAAAAATTCCTATAAAATACTTTACCGTTCATCAATACTAGGTTCCCAATTGTCAATGCGAAGAAAAGATCTTGCCCTTAAACGATTTAAAACTTAATTTTGGATCTTAAAATTTCGAAAATTTCTTACATTCGTCTGTGTTAATCTCCACTAAAGTTGTTGCAACAACAAATAAAATTAACATTAACGCTAAAGAGCCCACTATACGCTTCCGCAAGGATATACTGAAAAAAATACGTATAATTATTAACTTAAATTTACAGCTTTAGTGGTAATGTGTTCTTAAATGATACACATTATAAAAGCATTGTTATTCGCTTACTTACCACTCTGAAAACACAGCAACACCATTGATGAAAAAAAATATCACTGTTGAGACGTTTGAGGCGAAGCTCATGGAAGCAGTGAATTCTATTTGTAATTCAGTGGCTGTACGAGTATGTAGTCCACGTTCTACAGCTCTAAATTTGTAACACCAAAACTACAAAAACATGTAGTGTGTATTGGATTCAACAGCAAATTCTCTTCAGCAAGTTGTACTAAGAGATTCGATTTCGAATTTGTGGCACTACAAAAATAGAGCATAGCCAGGTACTTACTTGATAAGCAGTTATAAAAAATTTCCACGGTAAAAGCGTGGTCATTCCCATTACATAGAAAATCGTTGAAACGAACAAGGAACTATTTTGCAAGAAGAGCCTCTTAAATAAAGGCTTCTCTTCACTGAGGACCACTTCTTTAAGAGCGCTCTCTTTATCCGAATCATAGCTAATAGAACCGTATTCAGCCATCATACTACCCTAAATTAAAGCTATTTAACCATTTTAGTTTTCTTGAAATATGACTTACCTACATCACTGAAATTTTCGATGCAAATGCTTATAGATACTCTTATGACTTACTCATAGCCCGATGATTACGATAAACATACCTCCGCTTACTCGTTTCTAATTGCAAAGGACTGTAATGGTGTAGCATCAAAGTATGGGAGCTATTCAGCTTCTTATCAGGCAATAAAAATTAATAAAATGTTGAATGAAAGTTGATATCCATGTTTAAAACAACACAATGCGTTAAACTTTCACTTTCTTTATTTTCCTAAGTCAACAAAATTTTCAAAAATTCAATTTTTTCAAAAGTCTTAATAAATGCAATAGTGAAGAAGAAAAAGGGTCACGGGGTATTGTAAATATTGGCCATTTTAACGGAAAACTAAATCACCATAGGGTAAAGGAAAAGTTCATAGTTTATGTTTTCTTGAGTTACTTTTTTATTGACGAACAAATTATGAATTCAGAATTAAGCAAACAACAAATTATAAAAATTATAATTTACTTAATGACCAAGTTGATTTAATACATCATCATAAGGTTCTCAGTCTGAAGACTGGTTGGATGCGTACCTCCACTCTTTTCTATCCTGAGCTAACCTACGCATTTCCCTAAAAGTAGAACATCCTACATCCCTAACTATTTGAGAGCAGTAGTCTAATCTAGGCCTACCCCTACCTCTTTTTATTCCTATCTCTGCCTCTAGTATGTCGCGAACTATTCCTTCATGTCTTAGAAGGTGTCCTACCATCCTATCTCTCCTACTCTTTATTGTCTTCCATACCTTTCGCTTTTCCCCAACTCTTTCTAATACTTCCCTATTGCTAACCTTATCTATCCACGGTATCTTCATCATGCGCCTGTAGCACCACATTTCAAACGCTTCTACTCTTTTTCGATCAGCTTCCCCTATTGTCCATGTTTCGCACCCGTATAATGCCTTACTCCATACATACGACTTTAAGAGTGTCTTCCTAGTCTCAATATTAACCGTTCTCGAACATAACAGTTGTTTCTTTCTGTTAAACGCAACTCGGCCCTGCGCTATTCTTTGTTTTATATCTTTAGTGCTCCTACAGTCTTGAGTTATTTTACTTCCTAAATAGCAGAAATCCGTGACCTCCTCTATCTTCTCATTTCCTATTTGTATGTCAACTTTAGTTCTATTTTCACATCCCCTACATACCAAAATTTTAGTTTTCTTTTTATTGACTTTCATGCCATAGCTCTGTGTCAAAACTGCTTCCATTTCATTCAAAGCCGCTCCTAATTCTTCTTTGCTAGATGCTAACACTGCTATATCATCCGCAAATCTGAGCATGTTAATAGTTTGACCCTGTACGTTAATCCCTGAGGCTGTTCTGTCCTTAACAATATTAATAGCATCTTCGATATATAAGTTGAAAACTAGAGGCGACAATGCACATCCCTGTCTCACTCCCTTCCGGATATCTACTTCCCTTCGTTCCTGCTCACATTCTATAACTGCCTTTTGCTCTTCGTAGAGATTATGTATTATTCTTCTGTCCCTATATTTCATCCCTACCTTTCTCAGCACTTCGAACATCTTCCCCCATTTTACGTTGTCGAAGGCCTTTTCTAAATCTACAAATCCTATATAGACGCTCTTTCTCTTTTCTATCGTTTTTTCTATAATTACTCGTAAAGCTAGGATGGCCTCGCGCGTTCCTCTATTTCGTCTAAATCCGAACTGATCTTCTCCTAATATTTCTTCCGCGTTTTTCTCCATCCTTTGCACAATTCTAGTTAAAATTTTTGACGCATGGGAAGTTAAACTGATGGTTCTGAAATTTTCGCACCTATCCGCGCCTTTCCTTTTTGGCAAAGCTACCATGATGTTCCGTTTGTAATCCTCTGGAATCTCGTCTGTCAGGTATATACGACTAACTAATTTAAATAAACGATCTATTACCTCTTGACCTGCGCACTTTATGATTTCTGCCTGCAAGGCATCTATACCTGGCGCTTTATTATTCCTTAAACTTTTTAGTGCTAGCTCAAACTCTTCTCTCATTATAGGATTCCCTAGGTTATCCCCCTCTACACTGCTTTCGCTTTCTAATATATCTTGCACTTCCTGTCCCGCATATAAGTTTCCTAAATATTATTTCCACCTATCTGTCTTCTCCCCGCTTTCGATTAGGATATCTCCTGCCTCATTCCTAATGCTTTTGGTACTAGATCCAATTTCTCTAAAATTTCTCCTAATTATTTTATATGCTTCATCAGTCTTTCCTACTTCGAACTTATTTTCCACTTCTTTGCACTTATTATCGATCCATTGCTCTTTCGCTTTCCTACATTTCCGAATAATTTCCCACTTGATCGCCTTATATCTTTGTTTCCCTATTTCATCTAACCTATTTTTATATTTTCGCCTTTCCTCTATTAGACTTACAATATGTTTTGTTATCCAGGGTTTCCTACTTTCATTCTGTTTATGACCCAAAATATCCCTAGCTGAGGAAACTAAACTATTTTTAATGCAATTCCATTCTTCCTCTATGTCCCTAACAATATTTTCGCCCGCGCCCTTTAGTACTTCGTTTGTCTTTTTCTCGAACTTATCGCGCGTATGATTTAATACAACCTAGTTTATTTAAACTTTTGTAAATGTTTCTCTTATATACTTTTTTCTGAAGTTCTAACCTCCCTTTATTGCCATTATGACTAATTTCTCTCCTGTTTCTAGTTTATTATAAGATTACCTTGATGTTAACAGTTGTTGTCAAGATTCCATAGATGTTTTGTTTTATTTAGTTATTTTTTGTGCACTGATATTTCGCTTGGAGGTTTTCCCAATTGAATTTATTGTTTTTTCCCAAATGGTTTTCTTTCAATTCATTGGTTTTCGCTTCAAGCTACGAGGTATCCGAATTTAATTTCTATTTTTAGTTTTTCTAATGCCTTGTAGATAAATATTGAAATTCCGTTATATACATTTCGATTTTCGAGTACATTTACAGTATTGGTATTGGTATTGGTGTTTATCAATGCAGAAAGTCGCTATACGATTTAAACCCAATAGAACCTGGGCTTATAAGGATAAAATATTTACAGAACAAACAATTTCAAATTATTTTATTATACATAAGTATTTTTTGTTAATTTAACAATTTCTTATAACAGCAGTTAGATTAGTCACAAAATTTTTACTAATCCCACGGCTATAGAAGATCCAAAAACCAGTCCAGAAGCCAAAAATATGGAGTAAATATTCGTTGCAGTTTCTCTTTCGTATGGTCTTACAATTCTAGGCAAATAAAAATAATAATAAAGTTATGCGCGTTAAAATCCACTAATATAGTTAGGTATTTAAGATACAAGTATCGTAAAAGTGTGGTGAAGATGTCAATATGGCAATAAGTTGACGACTAACCATTTCAAATTAGTTTGAACTTTTCTTGAAAATGTTACTTGACTGAATTTTTACTAAATTATTTAACTTTAAGTTTGGTAAATCGACAACTTATGAAACCGCAGTTGGTCACTTCTAGAGCTTACCTGCAGACATTGCACATTGCCATATTTATACCATATCCACCCGATAGAGCGAATACTGCCATCAAAACCATATAAACTACATCAGAGTGAATAATTGTTGGCAAATAATGTTTTCCTTGTAAATTAGAATATAAAAACAGAGGAATAAAGACCACTCTTAATATGCTCAACCCAAACACGCCCAACCCTCTGCGTCCCTGAAAAATTTCATTATACAATAATAAAACAATAAATTTATTAATAAAATACAAATTCACTTTTAGTACATTTACGTTTAACACCAACACACAAAGCATAAATATAATATAAACTTACTAGTTGAAAATATACTGCCGAATTTTTACCCAGATATTCGCAAACTGCAAATGTCAAAAAGTTGGCAGTTGGTCCGAAATAGATTTCTGAAATATAAAAGTTCGATTAATTTATACATGTTTAAAATTTACTCTCCGAGATTTCAGTTATTGTGGGTAATACCATAAAATTTCAGAATTTTTGGAGTTTACTCCTTAAGAATCGATTTTCAGTTATTATAGCCCACGGTACGGAAATTTTGTGGGTAGTAAAATCAAGCGTTACATTTCGCGTCAACTAAAAGTAACGCGTTACGTACATTGAAATTATGTACGTATCTATGAAAACGGCTGTTTATGTCTGACTGTATAGAGCATGGACATAGTGAAAATAGAGTAGCATATAGTAGATATGACAGTTGGCGTTGTAAAGTCAGCATTTGCAGTGTTTGTTCGTTCCTAAATTTGTTGAATCTTTTGGTTTAATATGGAAAAACCTAATATTAAATACTCCAAATATTGCTTAGTGCCAAAATGTGAATCAACGCCTGTTCGAACACCAGGAAAAGTATTTATTTCATTGCCAGTGAGATCGACGTTTAGCAGATTGTCACTTAATTACTGAATTTATAAACAATTTATATTTTGATGTAGCTGGACATTTTCGAACATAAACCATCTGATAAATACACATTTGGGTATAAAACTGACATTCGCGTGTACCCTATTATCAAGTGATTGAAGTTAAAATAATCGTTCGTAAGGAGTAAACTCCATTCGTGCGTCGGAGCTGACCCACACTACTACTACTATGCTGTTTGATATAAAAAGGAAACTTACTGTTCCAGCTTGTTCCAGTCTGAAATGCCTCAGAAACAACCAACACAGTCACAGCTGGATAAACTGAATAAGTTACAGCAAATGTGAGAAACAGACCTATTAAACTAAATTTAACTCTATTTACAACATCAAAGTAATTGACGGACCTCCGTAGTGCTTCATTTCCATTCATTAATCTTTCTTCGTACATGTGATATTTATAGTAGCGATTACTAGAAAGGGCAACATAAAGGACTAAGGAGATTAATATCGTAGCATCAGCTATGAGGAAATATATAAGTGCGCTGCGCTGAGCAGTTGGTGCTAAAGCCAGACTGACTATTTCCGCAATAGCAGCAAAAACTGCAGCTAGAGATTGCCCTCCAGTAAATGCGGTCACATATTTCGAAGAGAAGTTGCTCACTATAGAATACATTGAGCAGATCATCACAAAACTCGCAGCTGAAAATAAATTATTCGCAAAATTCGAAAAATTTTCAAAATAAAATAGTCTTACCGTTCAAGACCACTGTGCTCAGCACCGTTACCAAGAAAAATGCATTTTGCCCTGGAAAATATTATTTGATTGTTACTAATTATTCCACCAAAGGATCACTGAACGTCGTATTAAAATCAAACAAAGAATTCAAAAATGCAGTAGAATACGGGATGCTCCATAATGAAACACTCTGTATAATTGATAATAAATTTACGATAAAAATAAACTTTTAAATAAACATTCTATTTTGGCATTTTTTTAAATATGGATAGCATCCCTCTTAATACAAAATGGAAAATATAACTTTCTTACTAGTGTCGGTGTTAACATTAACCAAAATTGTGGTTAGTAAGAAGAGTATCACAAATATTCCAAATCCCCATAGCAATCGGACATGAAACGAAATCCTGGAAAAAAATTACATTTTAATTTTAGTGGAATTGCATGAAAAGTGGATTGGGATATCTTATTATGTCAGATAATGTCCTAGAAGAGGTAGCAAGGCAAAAGATTATTTTCGAAATTCGAGAACAATCTTGTTGATCTTTCAAAACAATAGTCGGAGAGCAAGAGCTCTGAATTCGACACATGGTATGCAACTTTCGAACATACAAAAACAGACGATGAGTTCTTACGTAAAAACACCTGACAAAACATATTTTTGAGGTCGCGATTCGATTTGGAATTGCCAAATTGAAGAAAATTGCATTTTTTAATTTTTCTTCTGAAATATGCTATTTTCGCACTTTTATTGTTTCTCCTTCTGTATATCTGTCATCCATTGTCGTACAAATTTGAAATTTTAGCATTAGGATAATGAAACTATCCGCTTTCTAACGCTGTACGAGAAAATAGTAATTGTTGTGATTTGACTGAAAAATTAATAAATATTCGAGGAAGAGCTGCCACTTTTGTGTCATTTACAGCGAAAAAGTGTGTATCGGGGTAACTTTTTTATTTTTGAAGATATACTTATACTATAATCGAGCAAATTGTAGCGCATAAAATGAGGATGATTTTTTATTTTGAGTATTTTTTCATAAAATGCATAGTAAGTCAGAAAAAGTGTGTTAAACGTGAGTCAATTGTCGCGCCCTGCGCGCGTTGTCGCGGACAAGAACTGACTGCCGGCTGTGCCAATGCCGACGGAGTTTAGAGTTTTCATTTATTAAATGTGTGTAGGGAATTTTTCTTAAATCATCATATGGTCATTTCAATAAAACAAAACTTTTTAGTGTTTTCCACAGGTTTAATCGTTACCCACAATATTGTTTCGACTTATTATAGGTCATCATCAAAGGTTCTTACAAAACAAATCTTAAAACTAAAGCAGTGCCTTATATACAGTATTCCATTTTATTTTCGTGTGGTGGGGTAAGATTGCTTCTATGATTGATGAATGGTTAAATTCCAACTGGTCATTTTGTTATCTGTTGATCTAATTTAATGGCTTTGCAAATTTCAAAACTTTCCACTTAATTTAATTCTCTACCTTTAGATCCTTGATATAATATTTTAAAATCACTTTCGACAAAATTATGATTGTTTACAATATGTACAATGTTCCCAAAAACCCGTCCTGTTTGAATTGTTGGCAATAGACTTTATGTTCTTTCAGTATGGTATTGAAATCCCTCCCGGTTTGACCTATGTAAATCGCGCTGCAATCATTGAGAAACACCACTTTTATCTCCTGTGTTTCTTTTTTCTTTATTATTGACCAATAATGAACCTAAATTTCTTTTATTTAAGCAAACCGGGTTTTGATCAAGTTTGCTTAGAAATTAGATCAACAGATAACAAATGACCAGTTGGAATTTAACCATTCATCAATCGTAGAAGCAGTCTTACCCCACCACACGAAAATAAAATATAGAATACTGTATGTAAGGCACTGTTTTAGTTTTAAGATTTGTTTTGTAAGAACATTTGATGATGACCTAGTAAGTCGAAACAATATTGTTGATAACGATCAAACCCGTTGAAAACACTAAAAAATTTTGTTTTATTGAAATATTCAATATGTTCCACCAAATGTCAAGCGAGAACAGAGTGAAATTCATTACATATATGGTCGTCCAGAATTTACCGGCAGTATGAACAATTTAAGAGCACATTTGTTTCCAACATGCAAAACAGACATTAGGTAAGTAAGCAAACGAATATCAGTAAGGTACCTACCTATTTATTACAAAACAAATTTCGCTTCTTAGGGATTTACCACCCACCGAAAACACGTTTCGTTTTCATGTCCTCAGGACGTATGTATGTATTTGCAGTCCGTCGTTTACAAAACTGCATACCTACTTCGACCAAAACTATCAAGGTCCGTTTTTTCAAAGAATCCAACACCGGATTAAGTCTGACACCGGCTTCGTTGCTATGATACCGGGTTTCTGATTGATTGAATCATAGCAATGAAGCCGGTGTTAGACTTAATTCGGTGTTGGATTCTTTGAAAACCGGGCCCAAATCTTTTGGAATTTGGGTGGTGCATGAAAGAAAACGGTAGCGTAATGCCAATCATGACCACAATAAGTGCGAAACCAGATTTTGTAAACATAACACCATTTTGCAAATGTGAATATTTCAATAAATTGTAGCACAACCTGTATTTGTTTAAAAGCTAATGTACTGTGTTCCATAAGTTGTTTTTGTGAAGGAAAATGTACGTATATCGAATAATGAAAATGTATTTATTCTGTAAGTACAAATTTAAGAAAATAAGAACAGTTCTCATTGAAATTCTCCACGCGGTCTGCTTCGGTGCAACCCAGGAGACAACGTAGCGCGTACAACGCTCGACTTTATTAACCTTCTATGACCACCAAACTCTTACCAACAACATTTTTTTTGTTTTTTATAAATTAATTCAGACCTTAAACTATATTTGACTCGCTTATACTATTACTCTATCTCCAATAATAAAAAAGTTACCTCGATACCAACTTTCTCAATGCAGTTACTGAAAAATCCATGGGATCCGCGACGAAAATATTATTTTTCTATCATATCTTTACATATTAGTGCACATTTATGTATGGCAATGGATTCGGCATATTTCAGACTATATGTATGCAAAGTTTTAAACCGATCCAATTGTTATAGACAAAGATATAGAATGGGAAATATAAAGTGATATATTTCCGAGAAATTTTGTAAAAATATGATAAAGTTCGATTTTTTTCAATTTCGCAATCCCGAATCGATTCGCGACCTCCAGAATCGAATTCAGCAGGTCATTTTACATAAGAATACGACATCAGTTTTTGTATGTTCGCGAGTTGCATACCCCACTTTTATTTTGCATATTTCGAACGTCCTGCTCTCCGACTACAAACAAATATCATAATTTCCTTGATTTCTCTTGTATTAATTTTTATACCATGCTCCTACTATCAAAAGGTCCAAAATTTGCCCCCAATATAAACAATATAAATGGAACCGAAATTTTAATTTCAGAAATTTCAAAAACGATAATGATTCTCAGAACTTTAGAAATAAAATTCATAATATTTTTCAGTGCAAAAAGTTAATCATTAATAAAATTAATAAAATTGATAAAATTACAATTAATTGTATTAAAGAAAAAATTAATAAAGATAATCTGATAATTTCGAAAGCATACAAAACCAATGCTACAGTAATTTTATCTAAAGAAGAATATACAATAACAAAGATGCAAAAATTTTATTAGAAATTAAAAATTAACTGAACTAAAAAAGATCCAACCAAACAGTTTCAAACAAAATTAAAAGAATGGTTAAAAAATTGCAACAGTATTTTTAATAATAATTATGAAAAATTAAAATTAATAAATATGAATGCATGTGCCCCTAAATTATATGGATTAATCAAAAACCATAAAATTGATACTCCTATAAGACCAGTAGCATCATATATTAATATTCCCACAGATGTTAATAATATATTCAAAAATACAACAAATTTTAAATAAAAATTTAGTTTAAAAAATTCTGTAGAATTAATTAACAATATCAAAAATAAAAATATTCCGACAGGGTCATTTTTGGTTTCTTTTGATGTTACAAACATGTTACCTAATATTCCTCCTAATGAATGCTTAAAATTAATATTGAAAATATTTTAGATAAAACACATACTAATATTGTTACAAAAATTATATTAGTACTGCTTTCCAACTTTGTATTGAACAAAATTATCTCCAGTACCAAGAAGTAACTGAAGAAAATATAAACTAGATAACTAAAGAAGAGTTTCCAATAGGATGGAGCAATAAAAATCCCAAGAGTGGAAAAATCAGTTCAAGAGGAAAATCATGGCCACTTCAACGTTGTTTATTAAATATCAATTATCATTAAACTTAAACTTAAAATCTTTTATCCTTGAAAATTAATTAGCTTAATGTTTCACAAAGACATTATTTATTCATACAATTATGGGCCTATCAATTCAATTTTAAAATACTTTGCTATTCAAATTAGTTGAAGTACTGCTTTGCTTATTCACCTTAACTTTTGTTCACATTGTCTTATATGCGCCGAGATTTAAAATAAATTGTGATGGCTGAAATTTCTTTGAAGATCCTGACAAAGACGATGCGACCTGGTTGCCTAAAAGTGATATTGCCATGAGTTAATAAACCTAGAGATAGAACTCTAGTCCGGCGCCTCCACCTTTTTATCACTTCAGTTTGGAAGATACGAAGGCGAATAATGTGTCTGCATAATCAAGAAACAATTGTTGTTCGTCAATTTAAACTAAGTGTTTGCCATGTATTAGTCGGACAATTCTAGATTATTAAGTCAGAGTTCTGGCCTGAAAATATAAGTGTTAGAAGGTACACAATCAGGTCTTTTTTAGAAAAACCTTTAACAGCGAATTCGTAAATAGCACGAATAAGAGTGAAACAGACTCAAAAGAACTCCCTTTCCGTAACCGTCTGACTCAACAGACCCTAAACATCGGGCATGCAAATATTCGCTCATTGAATGCTAAGTTGATGGACTTCTCGGAATTCGTTAAAGATGTGGATATTATGGGAGTAAGTGAAACTTGGCTAGATGCGGACTACCCCTCGGAGTTTGTGTCTATTCGCGGGTTCACTCTGTTGCGCAACGATAGAGACGGTAGGGGCGGGGCGGTGGGGTTGCCTTTTACGTCTCGCAAAGTCTTAAGTATGAAGTTCATGAAATCACTCCAACCCAAAAAGGTCTAGAACAACTCTGGATAAGAGTGAAACTCAAAGCGAAAGAAATTGCAATTGGAGTCATATACAAACCACCGTCAATAAACTTACAATGTTTGGAAGAACTTACGGATGTTCTGGATGAAGTGTGCGTTTCATGTGACAGTGTGGTGTTCTTGGGAGATGCAAATATCAACTTCTTAAATAAAGCAGACAACAAAACAAAGTTTCTTGGAGACTTATTAGATACATACAATTTACACCAAATAGTGACATTACCAACAAGAGCGACAACAGACAGCGAGTCCTTAATTGATATTGCGTGTGTCAGTCCGGATCTAAGGGGAGCAGAATGTTCAAATATTGATATGAATGGCATTACAGATCACATGCTTGTGCTTTGTAGAATCAGTGTAGACAGCGGTGTCCAGGTAAAGTTACCCTTCTATTATCGCGATTTCTCTAATTTCAGAAAGGCTGATTTTTCATTAGACGCAACAAATGCAGAATGGGAGAGAGTTGAAAATGAGGGATGCTTGGAGGGAAAGTTGAATCATTTCAATAACATAATTTTGGAATTATTTAATAAACATGCTCCTGTAAAGAAATGTAAGCCAAGAAAAAGACATAGACCTTACATAACTTACAATGTTATAGAAATGATTAAAATTAAGAATAAAGCACAAAAAAGATATTTGCACACAAAACTGGATAAACATAAGAAATATTTCCTTGAATTGAGGAATTACATTAATAAAGCGATAGATAGGGAAAAGGTAGCATATTTTAAATATATGGTTTTACAAAACAAGAATAATGCAAAAAGACTATGGCAAAACCTTGATAATATGGACATACATTCAAAAAGAAAAAATAATGTTATTTCAGACAAAATAAGTAACCCCGATGTTATAAACAATTACTTTATTAATGTAATAGGACACTCGCATGTTAATCCTGAAACTCTATATAAATTTAAAAATAGCAAATTTGCACATAATGTTTCATTTCAATTTGAAAAATTGTCAATAAATGAAATACAAAATATTGTAAATAGTATCAAATCGAATGCCATCGGTATCGATAATATCAGTTTAAGAATGATAAAATTAGTCTTACCATACTGTGTAAATACCTTCAAGAACATGCTTAATTATTCTTTGGAAAATGGAATTTTTCCAAATCTCTGGAAACAGTCAATTGTTCTGCCCTTACCGAAGGTTATAGTGGCAGAGGAACTGTCGCAGCTGCGTCCTATCAACATTCTATCGGTATTATCGAAAGTGATTGAAAAAGCAGTTGCATCACAACTTATTAAATACGTAGAAGAAAACTCTATGCTACCCGTTAATCAATCAGGTTTCCGACATCGCCATAGCACAAAAACAGCTTTATTAGAAGTAGTTAATGATATATCTGTCGCTGTTGATAACAAACAACTGGCAACTCTTATAATACTATTGGACCAGAGCAAGGCTTTCGATCTAGTCAATTTAGAACTTCTTCTCGCAATATTATCCTATCTAGGTTTTAAAGATAATGAACTAAATTGGTTTAAAAGTTACCTGACGGAACGGAGTCAAGCAGTAAAATTAAATAATGCATTGTCCAGTTTTTTGAGTACACATAGTGGTGTACCCCAGGGCAGTATATTAGGACCCTATCTGTTTAGCAACTTTATTTTCGAACTTCCATTAATGCTTAAATTCTGCTCAAGTCACTTGTATTGTGATGATATTCAAATATTGCATAAATTTTGCATTTGTGAAATTGAGATAGCATTTGATGAAATAAATTCAGACTTAGATAGCCTTTATAAGTGGTGCACTGATTATGGTTTGTGCCTCAATTCAAGTAAAAGCGTAGCTATTCTAATTGGCTCACAAAAGATGCGTGATAATATTACTAATAAACCAGATATTATCATGGGAGGTGAAATCATTAAGTTTGAAAAAAAGGCAAAAAACTTGGGAGTAATTTTCGACGAAAACCTAGATTTTACACACCAAGTTAATAGGATATGCCAGCAGTCTTACTTTATATTAAAGTCACTGTACAAGTATAAATTCATTTTATCTAAAGAATTAAAATTGAAACTCGTAGATACACTGATTCTACCTAAGATGGAGTATTGTGCACCTGTGTATTTTTATTTCTTAAATATAAAAAATAAAAATAAACTGCAAAAAATTCAGAATAGCTGTTTACGGTTTTCTTTTTGTATAAATCGCCGCGACCACATGACTCCATATTATTCTGCATTGAAAATATTAACTGTGGAGAATCGTATTTCATATTTATATTGCTTATTTTTATAGTTTTATTTTTATGGGAGTGGAAGAGCAGGCAACTGAACTCTAACCCTTTTGTGTCTCTATTTATGTACATATTTATGCATTTATGTACACAATACTTATATTATTATTATTATTATTATAAAAAAAAAGTAAGTGCAAATCAGCTTGCATTTTTAAAATTTTTGAGCCTAATTCACTATTTTCAACCGTTGGACTTTCTACTAAAAATTTAATTCAATTCGTAAGTTGTAATAGTTCACTACCCACTTTCCTTTAAATGCATTTATTGGAGTAGAAGAACTACTCAAAAAAAACTAGGACGAATACTCCCCCTTCAGAAAGGTGCATGAATCATTATTGAAAATGATGCAATATTACTTGACTTTCGCTCATCCAAATGTTCCATTCCAGTTTAAACCACTTATTAATTCAAGATGAAATTATGACTAAAGATTGAGACGGAACTAGAAAAACAAGCTGAACACGCGCAACATTGTTGCAGTCATCATCAGGTTCATTTTTCCTTGTTGACGCCGTATTGGATTGTTATGTCATTAAATATCTATAGCAACTTATAAGTTGATATTCTACCAAAAATAATAGTTTCAGAAAATAAAATTTATAATTTAGTGGAAAAAATTAGTTATCCACAGAAAAACAACTTAATTAAGGAGTAATTTTACAAGAACTATTACAGTTTTATTTCGTTTAGTAGAAATCAATGAAACACCATTAATTTTCCGCGGTACGAAAATTTTATGAGTAGTAAAATCAAGCGTTACATTTCGCGTTAACTAAAAGTAACGCGTTACGTTACCTGTAACATTGAAATTGTGTACGTATCTATGGATACGGCTGTTTATGTTTGACTGCATAGAACATGGAAATAGTGAAAATAGAGTGGCATAGAGTAGATATGACAGTTGACGTTGTAAAGTCAGCATTTGCAGTGTTTGTTCTTTCCTAAATTTGTTGAATCTTTTGATTTAATATGGAAAAACCTAATATTAAATACTCCAAATATTGCTTAGTGCCGAAATGTGAATCAACGCCTATTCAAACACCCAGGGAAAGTATTTATTTCATTGCCAGTGGAATCGACGTTTAGCAGATTGTCACTTAATTATTGAATTTATAAACCATTTATATTTTGATGTAGTTGGACATTTTCGAACATAAACCATCTGATAAATACACATTTGGGTATAAAACTTGACATTCGCGTGTACCCTATTATCAAGTGATTGAAGTTAAAATAATCGTTCGTAAGTCCAGTCGTGCGTAGGAGCTGACACACACAAGTTTTTTTACTTCAAATATTTAGAGTAATGGTATATCTACAACATTGTGGCCGAGTTCTTGGGCATTCTGTATCTGACAGTTCACAAGATATATGCACTCCGTTATAGTTTTGATAGTATCAATAAATTCAGACTTACCAATGAGAGATAACAAAGTTTATTACAGAAAACACCAATATCGGTACTACACATGCTACTGTGAGGTATGCTGTAAATTGTACTTGTAGGCTTGTTAAATCATCTGGATCAGTAACATTCCTGAACTTGAACATCCAGTACTAAAAAATCAAAAAATAACATATTTTTGTTTACTTACTTAAGTTTTTTTTCTAATTTACAGTGTTGGCCGTCGAGAAAAACCTAAATGGTAGCATCGTACCAACTCCGATCAAATAAAAAGTAAAATACACCAAATAATATTTGTCCTTTAGTTCTTTTCCCAATAACGGGATTCCGGGATGCATTATTACGTGCCGATCACTACTTTTTTCTAATAGAGTATCTTCTTCGTCGGAACTTTTCTCGAAGAATTCAACGCGTCCATTCCCAGACATCTTGTTACAATTTATGACTGTTTTCCACCTGATATTAAGTATTTCTTTGATTATGTTTACAGATACCGCGATTATTATCAAAACACTCAACTATTCTTAATTATATGTGCTTCATTTTACAGTATTTTACGTATTTTTCATTATACAATTATTTTCCAGAAATAGGGACGCCGTTACACGACGTCAACCACAATCGTCCGATTAAAAAAGGCGGTAGAATTTAAAAATTCGAAAAATTTTAAGTAAAAACGAAACTTGCATAGGAGGGCAAGTATTTTTAAGCATCATAGTGTAAGTTTGAACTTTAGTTAATCTTCGTTTTCCTGAAAATGCCGGCGATGTCAGCGAAAAACGTCTCAAATAATAATAATAATAATAATAATAATAATAATAATAATAATAATAATAATAATGCTGAACAACACCAAGAGATTTAAATGTCAAATTTACTAGAAAAACAGCAGGCCTTTCGATTTAGAAGTTTTCATGTGATAACCGAACTGAAAACGATAAATTACCTAAGTATTAGGTTCGAAATAATTTAACTTCTTAAAAAAGATAATATTATATATTTTGTACAATAAATAAATATTTCATTATATCGCTCTAGAGTTATTACACAATTTTCACTAGAAATATGCTTATTATAGAACCTAGACAAAGTCCAATTCCAATGAAAATGCAGTGAATATTTGTAGCAGTTTTCATCTCTTGGGGTATCGCAATCCTGCAAATGGAAAATGCTTTCTTCAATAAAATTATTCTGTTAAAATACTGTCGATAAAAAGAGGGCCCAGAAAATTTACTCATTGTAGGAGATTTCAATGCAGTCCTAGGCACAGGGGGAGAAGGCGGAATAGTTGGCCCCTTTGGATTAGGCAATAGGAACGATAGGGGTGTTAGACTGATAGAGTTCTGCGATAAACATAACCTAACGGTCAGGAACACTATTTCACCATCACGTTAGGAGACGCTATACGTGGAAGATGCTAAGAGACCTATAATTCTTGTTAGACAAAGATTTAGAAATCAAGTTAGAGATTGTAGAAGTTATTTAGCAGATATAGATAGTGACCAAACCATCGTAGTTATGAAGGCCAATCTTAAATTTAAGATTTTGAAAAAACGAAGCGGAAGATAGTATCTTGACCTAGAGAAACTAAAAGATGATAATACGCGCGATAAGTTCGAGAAAGAGACAAACGAAGTACTAAAGGGCGCGGGTGAAAATATAGTTAGGGACATTGAGGCAGAATGGAATTGCATTAAAAATAGTTTAGATTTCGCAGCTAGAGATATTTTGGGTCATAAACAGAATTAGGGTGACCAGACGTCCTCTTTTTCCCGTACAAGTCCTCTTTTTAAGGGGCTTTGTCCGGGTCCGGTATCTTTTTTGTAAATTGTAAGAAATGCCCTCTTTTTAACAGTATTCGAGATCTTTCTTCTTCATCTTTATTTGATCCGCGACTTCAACTTTCATCGGCATCACAGTAAATTATTGCTCGAGCGCACGCAGATGGGTAGAAGCACATCTATTGGTTACCGTTTCGCGGGCTTATATTTGTCTATCTCTGTCGCACATTAGAAGATAGAAGCGGGACGCCAACGCCACAGCATTAATACAGCAGAACAACTCTCTCTAAATTTTCTAGCTCGCGCAGCGTAGCCCGCGCAACTTCTCAGGCTACGCACGTGTTCTTTTTCGTTTGTCGCCGAGTTTATACCAGTGTCAAACCGATTGATAAAACACCGCGGTAGTAAATCACTTACAGTTGGAGGTCACCAAATGCAGCTAAAATAGTTCAAAGACACCGCCAAGAATTTTCACTGCTATATTATGCTGTGCCAACGCCGATCATTAGCGGATACTTGGAGCTTGCGAAAAGC
Organism: Xestobium rufovillosum; assembly: GCA_963966045.1. Lineage (NCBI taxonomy): Eukaryota > Metazoa > Arthropoda > Insecta > Coleoptera > Ptinidae > Xestobium > Xestobium rufovillosum. The sequence goes on along the minus strand of OZ014492.1, from coordinate 47,942,384 downwards.
ATTCCCAACTGTCTGACTTAGGGCAACGGGCGTGTTTTCTACTTATATACTATTTTCGGAAACGTTGTTGCAGTTACACGCTCGTGGCTCAGTGTTCGATGTGTCATCCTCCCAAATCGCAACGTCGGGGGTTCGTACCCCGCCGCAGTTCATTTTTGTTATGATGATTTTACATTTTTCTTTTGAACAAAAAATCAGTCAGGTCCAAAAGCACAGATAAGGGATCGCCCTCACGCAAGTCAGACCCACCGAAACTGAAATAAATTAATTTATTTCAGTGGACAGAGATCCACTCATTTGATATGCGTATTAAAGTGGGAATGCTTTTTATTCTGTTTTATTATTTTATTAGTTTAATTTAAATTTATTCTATCAGATGCATTTTTATTATATTGTTTGTAAAGTAATAATTTTGTCTTTACATAAAATAAAAAAATTAAATAAGCTTGTATCATTAATTTTGAAAAATATTAAGGTTGGTCTCAAACTGAACGTAAACTTTAAATATTTTTGTAGGTGTAATACCTAGTTTTATTTTTCTGTACTGTGTCTGTTGATGAACATACATGTAATGACATTTCTTGTTTGAAAATGATTTAAAATGGCATCTAAAGCACTTCTAAAAATTTTCCGGGGAGAAAAACCCCGGCCCCCTCCCGGAGCCCGCCCCCCGTACACCGCACCCCGATGGCGATTTGTTACATGTGTCCTCTTTTTTGCAAAGTGGAATCTGGTCACCCTAAACAAAATGAAAGTAGGAAACCCTGGATAACAAAACATATTGTGAGTCTAATAGAGGAAAGGTGAAAATATAAAAATAGGTTAGATGAAAGAGGGAAACAAAAATATAAGATGATCAAGTGGGAAATTATTCTGAAATGTAGGAAAACGAAAGAGCAATGGATTGATACTAAATGCGAAGAAGTGGAAGATGAGTTTGAAATAGGAAAGACTGATGAAGCTGGAGAAATTTCAGGGAAATTGGATCTAGTAACAAAAACATTAGAAACTTGAAGCATTTTCTTTATCTTAGTTTTTCATTACTTTTGGCTTTATTGTTAATTGTTGACTGTTTACTCTTTCTTTACGTGAGTAAATTTTAAATTTGAATTTTACCAAGGTTGGTAGACTGTTGGTAACGGCGAATTATTTAAAATTTCGTTGATTGGGAAAAAATGCAAACTTGAAATATTTCTAACCCAGTTTCTGTGCGCCATCTCAACTGCCTTCGCAATACTAGTTTGTAAGAAATGGCAGAAACCTGTAGCGTCGCAGTAGGATGAACCGCGGGAAATTCAAAATTGCCTGGCGTAAAAACAATTTCCCCATTAAGCAAACACGTCCTTCAAATATCGTAGTTCACAAATGCAATCTTTAGAATATAAAAACTGTACTTACAAATTATAACGCATTATGGAATAATTTAATAATGGTTTTGAAAACGAATACAGATGGAGCGCATGCTTCCACTCTTGCTCACTTCGAATCAACATTTAATATGCAATTAAGAATCCATTTTGTAGAAATACCTTTCTTATCCGAATTCTAGTGAATTACGTTATTACGTAGGTATGTGACTAATGCATCGTGTGTTACGTGCTTAAGTTAAGTTTTACGCAGCAAAATAGGTACCTGTATTACATTCTAAAGGTACTATGACTCCGCTGCCGTTTCGTATCCAATCTTAACACTGACTAAATTCAAACTTCCAAATGGCTTCATAACAGGAACCGCCTGAGTGCACTTTTAACTATACTCACCCAAATATGTTTGTTGTTGACTTATTATATACAAATCCATTAGAATATGCAAGCAAGTACATTGCAACAATAAAGATAATATCACTTTTAAAAATAACTGGGATGTTTTTCTTCGGTTGTTCGTTGCACAGCAAGATTAACACCACAAGGGACACTCTTGCCACAGAAAAAATAAGTAAGTTCCCGTTCTGTAACTGTAAAGAAAACATAATCTTAACGACTTTGGAATTAGAGTGATTTTGCTTTAAAAACTGGCTGATTTTGAAAGCATTTTTGCTTCAGTAGAGGCGCATCATTAGAAGATAACTGACCTTCGTTGTTCGGTAAGCTGAGATTCTTCCATGGCAGTCTCCAATGGAATATAGTAAGTAGTTTATTGTTGGTACAAAGTACTTAGCTGAAAATGAAAATAATGTAAAATTTGTTTTACCTTTAGTATATTCTATTACTATTCCAAGCACTTCCATTGCTGAAATTTTCGGGCCTAACCAATACCGTTATACCCGGATAGACACAAGCAGAGAACATGTAGGAAAAACCTACAGCAAAATACTGCGGCCACAGTTTCCTGTAAGTGTGCTTCCATGAGACATATTCTATTGTATCTTCTCCTTTATTTCCTTTGGTAGGATATTCTTCATGAACGTAATATTTATAATTGTCCGTCTTTCGAACAACAAAGTAAAAACCAATACATAGTGCAACTGATACATTGACTATTAGGAAATATGCAAAAGCACTGTTAATCGAGGTAAATCCAAAAAACAGGCTAATTATTTCTGCGACAGAGCAGAATATTGCAGACGCTGCCTGACCACCTAAGTTTGCTGATATGTACAGCGGAGGGAAATTAGAAGCGGCTTCGAAAATTGTAGTTGTCATGAAAGTCACAGCAACTGAAAACATATTTAATTATGATTGACACATGCCCCAGAGTTCGTCAGGGAAATTATACAAACAGATTCCTTGGCGGAAAAATGTATAGATAGACACTTCATACCCAACTCTGGTCAGTTAAAACGAAAATTCTCAGTGCAATAATACTGAATAGTTTGTGGCTGCAGAATTGGGTATACCGTGTGACAAACTTCCATGTGTACATGGGGAAATAACATGGGCAATTACATTTTTGGGGATTCCTGCTCCCCATGTAGTTACAGTGGTGGTAAAGGTAGCAATCGAAAGATTATTTTTATCTGCGTATGAGGATATCAAAAACTCTGCAATTTTCCAATTTATTAAAGCATTAAAAGCAAAAATTACATTAATAATTTTCTAACTAAAACAGAAATTTATCAGATTATCCATGACAACTTAATTTATTCTAATCATGGACGTCTTTGATTTTTATGGATTTAAAAACTAACAAAAATATTTATTCAGTTCAAGAAAAGGTTTTCATTGTGAAAATATTTTACGGCGGTAATAGTTTGCGCGTAGTCCCTGCCTTATTTTCTGTAAAATTCAATAACGGTCCTATTCCTTCGGTATAACAACAAATCATTTAGTAAGAAATTTGAAGGCTGGGAATCTTTCATCGAAAGAAGTTAATTTTTACTAATACATAAACTTGTTTTTTTATTTAGATAATTCTCATTCACATTATTATTGTCATTACCTATAGCTGACAATTAATTGATTACTGGTGTGGATGTTTCGTTGGTGAATGCTGATCCATAGTTTAGGGTAAATTTATTGTAGGTGTCGTCTAACCTATTAAAAAGTTGTTGGGAAAATGTTAAAGCAGTAAAATGAAATAATAAAAATTAAATTACTTTAATTTTACTGCAATTATGAAAAATTTAACAAGCGGCAACATTTGTTTATTTTGCTCTAATGAATTTCGTAATCTGGCAATTTAATACTTATTTATTTAATATCTAGGTAAGGACAAAAACTTAATAATATACAATGAAATTAAAGTAATATAAAAAAAGAAAAATAACTATAACAAATATTCAAATAAACCCCCATTCTGTATCAGACAGTATCCCAGCCTATTATAGAAAGAATTTCTCACATTCGCAAGTTGCCGATCGTTTATTAAGTTGCATTCCGCAAAAATAGCATTCTTAAAGAATCAATATTTGGGTGACGAGTTTTATAAATCTTATTTTTTAAAGAGTAGGAGAGATAGGATGGTAGGACACCTTCTAAGACACGAAGGAATTGTTCGCGACATACTAGAGTCAGAGATAGGAATAAAAAGAGGTAGGGGTAGGCCTAGATTAGACTACTGCTCTCAAATAGTTAGGGATGTAGGATGTTCTACTTTTAGGGAAATGCGTAGGTTAGCTCAGGATAGAAAAGAATGGAGGTACGCGTCCAACCAGTCTTCGGACTGAGAACCTTATGATGATGATTTTTTAAATGACCCCACAAGAAAAAAAGTCACACGGTGCCAAATCGGGAGATCTAGCTGGCCAGTTTATAGCACCACCTCGACCAATCCAGCTCTCTGGAAATATTTCATTTAATAATTCCCTCACTTGTGCTCCAAAATGTGCTGGGCATCGGTCATGCTGAAACCAGACCTCCCGATTAGCATGTGCATAACTTCTTCTAATGCAGGGCCAATATGGTTAATTAAAAGATCTAAATAAGCTTCTGAATTTAAATTTCCCTGTATTTCAAATAGTCCTATAATGCGATTATTAAAAATGCCTGCCCAAATATTGATTTTTTGAGGGTATTGCGTTGTAGTGGCTAGATTTATTCTGGGATTTTCCTGGGCCCAATGCCTAACGTTTTGTGAATTTGGCTCTTGATTTAAAATGAAGGTACACTCATCGGTAAAACAAATTGATGAGAGGAAGCTGCGATCCCGATTAGCCCGTTCTTGCATTTCTTCACAGAAAGTTTGCCTTGATTCTTCGTCAAAAGGAAGTAACTCTTGGTGACATTGGAATTTAAAGGGATGATATTAGTTTTTTTAATATGTTACGGACAGTTTCTCTTGAAACATTACATTCTAGGGCAATAGACCTTAAACTAGATGTTGGACTAGCAGTTATCAGGCCTATTACCATTTCCTCTACCTGAACATTTAGATTTCTTGGAACGACTAAAAAAATAAATGATAAGATTAATTTTAGTTTTGTTTCATTCCACGTTATCACTTGTTAAATTTCTCATAAACCCAGTAAAATTTAAGTTAGCGAACAATAAGGAATTAGCAACTAGGTAATAATAATAAGCCAATCAGAATTATCTAAATAAAAACCAAGTAAATTTATTAGTAAAAATTACCTTCTTTCAATGAAAGATTCCCAGTATCTTCAAATTTCTTAACTAAATTTTTTATTGTTGTTACCGAAGGAATAGGACTGTTATTGAATTTTACAGAAAATAAGTCACGGACTACCCGCAGACTATTGCCGCCGTAAAATGTTTTCACAATGAAAACCTTTTCTTCAACTGAATAAATATTTTTGTTCATTTTGAAACCCAAATTTAAATTGTCGATAAATAATGTTGACAGTTCAGACGAATTAGAAATTAGAATCAAGAGAGTCTTTGATTAGAATAAATTAAATTGTCATAGGTAATCTGATGAATATCCGTGTTTTAATTTGTAAATTATTAGTGTAATTTTTAATGCTTTAATAAATTGGAAAATTGCAGAGTTTTTGATATCCTCATACGCAGAAAAAAATAGTCTTTCGATTGCTACCTTTATCACCACTGTAACTACACATGGGGAGCAGGAATCCCCAAAAATGTAATTGCCTATGTTATTTCCCCATGTACACATGGAAGTTTGTCACACTGTATGTATGTATAGTCAAATGCAGTCTAGTGAGGCGGATCTGAATAAATGAATCAAATCATGATGAAACAAATAATTACTCTGCGAACTACCAATATATAACATTTTATTTAAATATTTGACCGGTTTCGGGATTTACAACGATCCCATCATCACATTTCTGATTATGGCGTAGCCAAAATAACTGAAAACAACTATAAGTTTTTTTTATAATTTGATTTACATAATCAATGTTGAGTGAAATGGAAATAGCCAAGTTTATCTTCGATCAACTGACAAACCCGCCTCACTAGAATGCATTTGACTATAGGTACCTTCTAATATTGAGAATCTGTACCTTGGTAAAAAGGGCCAATCTCCATATTTTCCATTTTTCAGACAATCGCATGGCCGAAGTCCATGGGGTCTCTATTTTCATACTGTAAAAGGCCAAACTCCAATGTTACCATCTATTTCAAGATACTCTGCCAAAAAAAAGTTCAATTACAAATTGGAGATTAACCTTTCTTTTACCAAGGTACAGAATTATGGTACATAGTATAATTACCGTTAAGCAGCAACACGGTTACCATGGTCTGGCAAAAAAAGACGTATTGCCCTAAAATTTTACGTTTCTGAATATGTTTCGGGAAAATACAAACCATGCGTTACATTTGTCCGTGTTTATTCGTACGAAAATTGTGTTCAACACGAAGAGTGATAGATACACAATTAATAACGTGACTATTCTACTGTGAATCGAAAACCTGAAACAAAACGCACGTAATTAGGAACGTCTAGAAATTTAGTTACGTTAACGGTTTAGGCTGTAGTGCTTGGCACGTAGCCCTCTGGAATACACACTGATATTTTTCTAGCCCGAATTTTTCAGACGGCTTCACCAATACTTGAAAACTGAGTCAGTACTTACCACTTCGAAATCAAAAGATTAACAACAAAAAACAAAACCAGTGGCATACCAGCTGCAGATGAAATATACGTAGTAAAAATAAGTTGTAACTCCGTTTTATTGTTGCCATCACTCGACGTTTCACTTACATTTCGAAATTTAAACATCCAATACTGCAAACATAATTTAATCAAACACTCGGTAGTATGTTAATTATTTTCGTAGGTTTACATCATAAGGTACTGCGAAACACCTCCAAGGCAAAAGTCCGATAAGTCCAAGGTAGAAAAAGAAAAGAAGGCTTGCAAAGTATTTGTCTTTTGGCGAGTTATTTTTCAATAGCCGCTTGTATTCCGTTCTATTCACCGTTTCCGCACATTCTATAACAGACATTTTACATAAGACCTCCTCTGAAAATGCGTCGCCTATTTATTTCTTCTTCAAGTGCGCAGGTACCGCAATAATTATCCTTTATCACAAGGAGGGCCACGTTACTTACTTATAGCCAAATTTATTTATTGCTTACTAGTTAATAGCACTGGCAAAATTCAAGTGGCCTTACCGGCTTTTGAAAGTGCCTCTACAGTTAAAAGCAGGTTACTAATCTTAACATATGATAGATAATATAATTCCAATAATAACAACGCAAAACGGAAAAGACAGCAAAAATGGAATGAATAAAAACTTGAATTTGTATAATTTTGTTGAATTTATTAAATAGTGGTGGAGAAGCCGTTATGTCGTAAATTACTGGCGCGGCTCCACACATACAGCGGGCCAAGCAGTGATTTACACAGTCCTATAATAAATGGTCTCGATTGGAAGCAACTCTTGTTTAAGGACTGTGATGACGTGCTTCTTTCCTTCCAGACTTCCAAAGAATTTCCTCTTCAGTTGATTGAGAAGTACTTTCTTTATCTTCATTTTCTAATCTTTCACTTCTATTGCTTTCTCTCTCTGTAGCTTTAAATGCTGCTCTTTATAGTTGGGTTTCGTTGAAAACGTTTGAAAGATATGTTACCTACCAAAGTAATGAACTCAATAATTGTCAATTTATTTAAATATTCAAGATAACCAGTAGGCCAGGAACGTTTTGAGGACAGTTTACAGTGTTCATTATTAAATATTCGCCATTCTCTATATGTGACAAATTTTTCAACTTGCAGGTACTGGTTCATATAGTTATCTGAATCCCCAAAATTCAAACGCAACAAAGTTTTCTTTTTTTGTACATAAGAGATCATTTTTTTATCGATAAATACATGTTTAATTGTATGAAAGTTTTATTGTCATGGCAAATAATCGAGATTTTTTGCCGAATGGCAATAAAATTTGAATACAATTTGAAATGTATTTATCTTATAAAAAAATGATCTCGAATGTATTTTAGGGAAGTTAATACACAACTACATTATACGGACAATTTAATTGGAAATAGAAGATTTAATGAAACAATAAACATTTTAAATTAACAGAACATATTAAAATACTTAAATATACTGTGTAGAGCTTGACTGATCTTTAGTTACATACATATTTTGAACATTGAAAGTGCAATGGTTATATGTTATATTATGTTTATATTATGTTTATGTTATATTATGTTTATATCTCTTGTAGTTTGGATTCCAGAAGGTCCAGGTCTCAGGTTGTTTATTAAACTAGCATGATGTTCCTCGTCTAACTGTAAATAAGGACCTAATGACTTAGCATTTGCATGTCCAGTCATTTTGATGAGCTGTTCTTCCGGGACACCTGATTTAGCAAGATTTGATACAGCACTTGATCGATTTGAATGATTCGTGATTTTGTTTGTCAGAGTATCAAGCCCTATTCTTTCAGCAGATTGTTTGGTCCATTTTCCAATCTCATTTACTCCATAAGGCATATTTTTGTACCGTTCAGAATTGCTTTTATTCCAGTAAGGATTTACTGTCAGAAATAGTCGATCTGGCGTAATTCTATTATTGCGTTTAGAAATAAGCTTTTTAAATAACCTTACCGGGCACATATCGAGATTTTTTGCATCCCTTGCTTGCTTGAATTCAATGTAAATGGATTCAATTTTCGGGCGTACTCTTTGTAGTATTTTTCTTGAAGGAGTTTTGCAGTAACATTCCACATGGTCTTTATAACGCATTCTTTATAATCTTCACCATCAGCTCTCTTCATATTAAGCCCAATCATTCATTATCAGTCCAAGCTCTTGATTTGAAGTAATTTCTAGAAGTTCATAATGCTTCTCTTTTAACAATATTTCGAACTGTTTCCGTATTGACTTTTGATTTTTAACTGTACTCCTCGGAGTAACACTCTGTACAGTTTTTTGAATATCTTCCAAAGATTCTTGGCCAAATCTTGCCATTTCAAAACGACGATGTTGCAAGAAAATTCGAAAATAATATGACAGTGACAGTTGCCAAGGTAGAAATTTCAAAACCATCATTCACAGCATAGTTGATTAAAAGCAAGGCGCATATTTATCAGTTATTGGGAAAGCTAGGTAGGTTTTTATAGTTTACAATGACAGTTGATTGGTCGATTTTAAGAAATTGAAGAAATATCATTCATTGGTAGACTACATCGGATAATTTTCACTTCACAAATTACCCGACAGGAATAAATCTGAAAGAGTTTATTTCGGGGATTCATATTTTGGAAGAAAATATAGTACTTAATGGACGTTTGCAGACATATTTATGTAATTACCTATTTAAAAAGCATGAGAATATTACAGATTGTATTTAAAGTACTGTTGGTTAAAAATTTATTTGATATGATAACATTTCAACATACTCATATAAATGTTTTACTGAAGGTTGCAAGTATCTACTTAAAATGTAAAAGTTTTCTCTTTAATTTGTCACGATACCTTACCGAGAACCCCCCCTTGCCCCTGCCTATTGGCGCTGAAAGGGAAGGTCCACGTTTGCAAATGAATCCCCCTTATGCGTCACACTTCGGTGGGTTGTGGGACGCGTTATCAAGTCTGTAAAATCGGCAACGGACTATCGGTTCTCGGATAAGTACACTAAAGTTGGGTAATAATTATCTTTTAGACACTGCTGCATTACTTAAAAATAGTCTGCAAAAATAACTAAGTGCTTAAAAAATTTGTTAACTTGAAACATTCTTATTGATAGCAAGTACTTTTACGTGCCTACCAAACATTTTATTTCAAAATCAGTTTTCGTTGTTTTGCTTCTATAAGAAATAAAATTCATCCAGTGCCATCACCATACTGAACAACTCACCTATTTACTACTTAATTTCGATAAAACACTTGATAGTTTAAAAACACTTCTAATTGATGATTAATGCACTTTGGGCAACCTTTCAAATTTAACGACGACACAAAGTGGCACGAGACTTCGCATTAGAAGTGCCCCGATAAAATGTAAATAATCTACCAAAATTTTACGGTAATATATTTGTACGGGCCGATTTAATTTCGTTTATTTCAAATGAAAATGAAAATTTTCCAGCCGATGACCGATTATGGCATACTTTACATCGTAAGTCGCATTTTAGATGATACAATTTTGCAGCGAAAATCTGAATGTGGTTACACTTTTTTAGATAAACACTGCTAAAGTTCCAGTAGCTTTATCTCTGTTTAACTTACAACGTTTAATCCGATGGAGTGCAAAATATTAACATGCGCGTTGCGAAAAGTTTCATTACTACCTATATGTATGTTTTTAATTGTTCATAAGCTTTGAAAACCATAAAATGTTTATTACGATTTGTTTACAAACATAAAAAGTCCTCAATATTCGAGTATTCATTTAAAAATGGCAAATTTGTTAGAAGCGTTCATCATAAATTTTGTTAAAATTTGACCAAAAGTGCAACTTTCAGTTCAAGTAAGGGGAGAAACATATTAAAACAAATGTGCCGAAATTTCTCCCCATGGGGATTTTTATCGTACTTTAGCCCTCTATCAGTTGGCTACATCTGTATTTTATAAATCTAAGGGTAGCAACTAGGTGCTCCAACGTATAACCACTCGCTTGCCTCTTGCACAATCAGGCGCAAGTCCACAAAATAGTATAATCGATAGGTACGTCAGCACAACGTTAGACTTCTAACGAAAAGCACTGCAAATATCCGCATTAAATCAATCATAAATAATAAATTCCCGTGAAGTTCTTACACAGTCGTCAGAACGCTCTGCAAGGTGTACCCCAGTCCGGGCACTGCCCGCAGTGTCTGGGCACTGCCACAGGCTTCATGCAACATGGTAGCTGATCCTGACCATCCGGGGACGAGGACTAACCATGAAAAGGATGGAAACCGATTGTCGCCGAAATCCAAACAAACGGAGAAAATTTTTGAAACTGTCAAAGCAGGGTAAGGGAACATTTTGTACACATAATATATGCTCAACGTAAAACAGCATGATTATAAAATGAAAATTTTACGTTTATTATGCGACAAGTGTGATTCCCTTTTGGGTAGGTGATTGGCCTATTTTCACATGGTAGGAATGACTTAAAATAAAATAAAATAAAACAGAATTAAGTAATTTATATCTTGATTACTAATTATGGCGATTGGCGAACATAACAGTTATCACTCCTTCTTGTTCGAGTCTTGTTCAGGTTCTTCCGTTTTCTCCTTCTCTAATTTGCTCTGCTCTTTCCTCAAACGTTCAATGGCTTCTCTATTCTAAAAGCAACAAGAATTTAATATTTCTAATCCTAATGCAAAATTAGCCTTACCTTTCTTAGAAAATATTCATTCTCAAACGCCTGCTGGCGTTCCTTCCACTTCTTCCCCTCAAAATTTGTAGAATGCGGGCCGTCGTCGTCCTCAGAAAATTTGCAATAATGTAATGCCACCGTGTTGATCCTGAATTTCCTTGCAATGGAGAGCATCACGACAAATTTAACTCGAAAATGACATGAGAGATCGACTTGTTCATGACGTGCTAAGTTGAAGTTTCAGAACAATCATTATTGTATAAGATACCTTGATTTAATGTGTCCCTGCGCTACAATACTTATAGAAAATTAGTATATTGTTTTATGAGGAGGAAAAGTGTCACTTTTAGTGATGTATCTGTAGGCTTGGCGGCCTAGCTGGCAGTAAAAGCTACTTTAAGTCCAATTTCTAAAATCCCTCGATCCCTGTTCTTTAAAACATCAGTATTTTTTGTTTTATAAATAAATTAACTTTCCAGAGATGTTCCTGATATCGAGAGTCTCGTCGAAAAGTTGGGCTCGCAGATTCTTCGCGCCCGTGACGAATGGGGTTATACACCAGCCCATTGGGCTGCCCTAGATGGTAACGTAGAAGTAATGCGTTACCTCGTAGACAGAGGAGCGCCCATAGATCTGTCGTGCCTTGGTACTCAGGGTCCTCGTCCTATACACTGGGCTTGCAGGAAAGGTCATACAGCTGTGGTTCAA